>CM034154.1:273659040-276059040 GCA_019776745.2 Taxus chinensis
ATCGAAAATAGTCCAAGAGAGTTAAAAATAACAACAAACTGAAAAATAGAACTGCTGGTTCAAAGAACTAGATAGCTCCATACAAAGAAAAAATCAAAATGAATGAAAGAACAAACGCATCCCAACAAATCTGCTCCCATGATTTCCAAGGTGGTTTTCTCACCAAAAATGATGACAATTAATGTCATTAATTTCTAGTGTCCCACCTAAATCTCCACGCCACTGCCATTCAAAATTGGTGAGTCCAAATTAAAAAAGAACATGCATTGTTAAATTTAGAGATGGTGCTAGCTAGGATCACCTCCATTTTACATGCCCTTGTCAAACTGACAGTACGTAATGATCTTAAATTCAAAAATTAAATCAAATAAATGACTTAGGAACTATCGCCATGCCTTCAACTTGCCATATGACCCCTTAGGTCCCCTTCTATCCTCACATTAGTTTAGGATAGATATCATTAGCTATGGGTATGAACTTAGGTTAGTTAGAAAAATTTACCTTAGTAAATTTTTCACCCTTTAGGATAGGCTATTCTTTCTAACTAATGTAGTATTAGGTAATAGTTTATAAATATACCTATCATCACCGTAGGTTGTTTACAAATCCCTAACTTAGAAAACATGTAACTTAGGTTAGGATGAACAAGATTAGAGTAGGCATAGATATACGGTAGATCTAGTTTAACTTAGGTTAGAATCCCGTTAGGATATATCTTATAGATCTAGGACTTAGGCTTTACCCTCAATAGTCCTAAGTAGGCCTCTTTCCACCTTATGCCATTCAACATTTGGGAGAAGTTGGAAAGAAGATCTAAGCACATGAATTACAGTAGAAAGCACAAAATGAACTTCCAAGAAGATCAATGAAATTGTAATCCTACAAAGGCTCGGTCTTTTATCTCCTTCAACCTCTGAATGTCAGTTTTCCATACATATCAGGTAAGAAGAATTAAAACATACATTAGATTAATGGAATTGATCCAAGGTCTCAATGTTATATAGACATAAATTTGCAAATAACTTTACCAGTTTACAACCTTAAATAAAATGGATTCCTTGTAAGTAATAATATTACAACAATTGAATCCAAGAAAAGAAATAATTTATTAATGGAAAGAATGATTTCAACAGTCAAAATAATACACCTTCTTAGGACAAATCACATGTCAACGCTTGCATTGCAAAGAGGAGAAGTTAACAGTTTATCATATGTGTTACATACTTCCCTCCTAAAAAGAATCATATTCCCAATGATTAACTTATTTAAACAAATTTTCACTCAAGGAAAATCCATTTTTTAACTTTCTTTTCACATGTTCATAATATTTCTGGATTTAATTTTTTTTCCAAAAGCAACATTTACGTAGCTTGTTTATTTCAAAAAATGAAATATTTGTCCAATACTGGAAGATTTATTGTCATAAGAGAATAAAATCACAATTTTTATCAGTCAGTAGAATCAATTCTATCCAAATAAATATGAAAAAATAATTTTAATATCTTCGAAATTTTCCTAGTTTGTACCATCCTCATTAAACTGGTCCCACTAGACCTTATATTGACTTATTTCACGATTTCTTAAGTGCAACTAGCAATTTTCCAAGACTCATATAGGATTAAAAAACAATTATTCCTAGGTCTTGGACTTGCAAGGAATTCCAATTTAATACATGTGATAAATCTTAAACTTATTTCTTAAGCAACGAAATATGGAAGAACATCATGCATTCATGATTAAGCAGGAGGTGATGCTAAACGATAAGCTATAGGGTAGATTATTTCTAGAATTTCAAAGGGTCCCACATAACGAGGTGATAATTTAGCATCCTTTCCAAGAGTTATAGAAGTTTTTTTTGGTTTAACCCGAAGAAATACCATCTCACCACTTTCAAATTTCTTATAAACCCGCTTCAAGTCAATATAACTCTTTTTCCTATCTGCTGGCTTCTTTCAAGTGTTCACAAATCATTTTTACTTGTTGTTTCATTTCCCTAAGGAATCTCAGGTCCAAATTACTTCTCTATGCTCCATGTTGTCACTACTAACATGGGTTGTGCATTTCCTTCCGTATAATTCTTTGAAAGATGTCATCTTTAGAAATGCAGTGATATGTTTTATTATATGCAAAACTCAACTAATGGAAGGTATTCTTCCCATTTATACTACTGATCCATACAATACATTCTTAACATATCCTCTAAAACTTGATTAACTCTTTTTGTTTGCCCATTTGTTTCTAGGATGGTACGTAGAACTAAAATTCATCATAGTTCCTAAAGATACGCTAAGTGTTTTCTAAACCCTTAAATTAATTCTTGGATCTCTATCAGATATGATTAATTAAAGTACTCTATGCAATCTAGAAATCTCATGAATAAACCTTTTAATTATAAAACAGGTGAATCATCTTTAAGATTACCAGCAATAAAGTGTGACTACTTTGGTTAGTTTATCAACAACCAACCAGAATACCATCATGCTTATTTCTTGACATAGGTAACCCTTGTACAAAATCCATGCTTATCACTTGCCATTTATGTTGCGGTATGCTGTGAGGATACAATAAACCAACTAGATGCATATGTTTAACTTTAACACGTTGACATTCTAAGCAATGTGTCAAAAACTCAATTACTTCCTTTTTCATTCCCTTCCAAAAATATTGTTGTTTTATATCAGCAAGCATCTTTGTAATACCAGGGTGTCCAGAAAAAGGTGAATTGTGAAATTAAACTAATAATTTTTTCTTAAATCCTTTAGCAAAGGTATGTATACCCTATTTTCAAATCGGAAGATTCTTTCATTATCAAAGTGAAAACCTTTATATCTCTCATCATTTGGATCTGCAGTAAGTGTTGTTCTTACTTGCTGAAAATAAGAATCAGATTCCATAACACTCTTTACTTCATCTTTGAACTGAGTTCTCAACGTTATAAGAGCATAAATGTGCTTCCTACGACTTAGAGAATTAACTACCCTATTCTCCTTACCTTTAATGTAACTTATGTCAAAGTCATATTGAGATAAAAGAAAATCTAACCATCTTCGTTGTCTTGCTATTGAGATTTAGCTAAGTAAAAATATACTTCAGTCCAAGATGGTCATTTTTTGATTCAAAAGGTTTACCAAGTAGGTAATGCCTCCAAAATTGAAGTGCATGAACAATGGCAGCAAGCTCTAGATCATGTGGAGCATAATTCATCTCATGTAACTTAAGTTTTCTACTTTCATAAGCTATGACATGATCATTTTGTAACAGAATACCTCTAAGACCTTCCCCAGATACATCTGTTACAACAGTAAAGTCTCCATTAGGGTCAAGTACAACCAAAATAGGTGCTGAAGTTAACTAATCCTTCAAAGTTTTAAATGCAGATTCACATTTCTCATTCCACATAAATTTCTTATCCTTTTTCTGCAATGAAGTTATTGGTGCAACAACTTTGGAGAAATCTTTAACAAATTTCCTATAATAACCAACAAGACCCATGAAGCTTCTGACTTCATGTACATTCTTTGGTGCATACCACTCAGTTATAGCTACAATTTTAGAAGGATCTACAGCTATTCCATCTTTTCTTATAACATGACCCAAATAGTGCACTTCCGTGTCATAGAAAGAACATTTAGATAACTTACCAAATAACCATCTTTTTCTCAAGATTTCCAAGACTATATTCAAATGCTCATGGTGTTCTTCCATACTTTTAGAATATATGAGAATGTCATCCAAGAATACAAGCAAAAATTTGTCCAAGTATTCTTGAAAAATATTGTTCATTAAATTCATAAAAGCTTGCAGGTGCATTTGTTAATCCAAAAGGTAAAACTGTGAACTCATAATGTCCATACCTTGTTCTAAAAGTTGTTTTATGAATGTCCTCATCCTTAATTTGTAATTGATGATATCCCAATCAAAGATCTATCTTAGAATATACCGATGCTCCATGCATTTTATCAAATAAATCATCAATTCTAGGAAGTGGATATCTATTCTTAATTTTTGCCTTGTTTAACATTCTGTAATCAATACACAATCTAAGTGTTCCATCTTTCTTTTTCACAAAAATTACTGGTGCTCCCCAAGGTGAAACACTCGGTCTAATCAAACCTTTAGACAAAATTTCTTGCAACTGTTCCTTAAGCTCTACCAATTCAATAGTAGTCATCTGATAAGGTGCCTTAGAAATAGGTTCAGTTCCAGGTTTGATTTCAATTGTGAAGTCAAATTCCCTTTTGGGTGGAAGACCTGGTAATTCCTCTGGAAACACATCACTAGTAATTTCGTAACAGCGGGTAATGTTCTAAGAGATCACTGTTTTCTTCAGTAGATTATAAAATTTTTACTGCATACAAGGTACAACCCTTATTTTTGGCCTTTTTAAGTTGCATAGCCGACAATTTCCTAATTGAAATTTCACATTTTACACCCTGAATCTCTGTTGTTTTCTGCAAGTCATCTAAACAACTAATATGTTTTTCAAAACAGTCCACTTTTTCTTTATGCTCAGCTAGCCAATTAACACTTATGATTACATCATAAGACCCTAAAGGAGCAACATAAAGATCAACTTCTGTGGAAAAACTAGGTAAGTCAAGGACTACTCCAAAAAGACACATACTAACTGTATGAACAACATTATTCCCATAATGTACAGTCCATGATTTATCCATTTTTCCAGCTTTTATTTTTAATTTTGATGCTAATTTACTAGAAATAAAACATTCAGTAGCTCCTGTATCAAAAATAATAGTTACAGGTATGTCAAATAACTTACCCAGAACTTCTATGGGTGTGACTTGCTTTTTCAGCTTGTTTGTCAGCTACTGTAACATGTATCTCGTGTTACTGATTACGGTCATCCCTTTTCAAAGGATGATTGGTTTGCGTAATGATCCTTTGCCACAATTGTAATAGCCTCCTACATGGCCCTTTTTAGGCTCAAATTTATTCCCAGCCTTAAAGTTATCATTCTGACCTTCATAGGACTTTTTTTCGTTATTATTGTTCTTGACAAAGTTATTGCTTACATTAGCAATAGGATTATTTGTTGTTGTTTTCTTATTATTATTATCAGAGAACTTACTTTTCATACCAAACTTATTCCATGGTCCTTTCTTAGGTGCCAGAGATGATGAAGAGGAGTTTAGAACTTTCTTTCTTACTTCCTCCTTATGAGTAGAAATTACCTTTAATTTCTATTCCTGCCTTACGGATTTTTCAACAACCCCTTCCATAGTGGTTTGGCTGTGAACATCTACCTCTCCCCCTATAATGGGATTCAATCCCATGATAAAATTTTGTATCCTGAACTTCTCGTCAGTTTGATACTGAGGTACATACTTAAGGAGTTTAGTAAACCACTCCCAGTACTCTGTTACTGTTAATTTTCCTTGGGTTAAGTTCTGAAATTCAGTCATTTTATGATCATAGTAAAGTTGTGGTAGCCATCGTTGCCTAAAATAACTTTTAAATTGATCCCAAGTAATATTAGTTTCATCAATGTTCAACTCAGCCTTACGTCTGTCCCACCATGAAGATGCTTCATGGGAAATTTTATATGCTCCCCATATTACCTTTATTTCCTCTGAGAAGTTCCTTATTGCAAAGTACTTCTCCATTTGTTGAGATCCAATTCTCAGCTCCATCTCCTAATATGGTGCCATCAAACTTAGGTGGACTTATCCTTTTTATATCATTAGTGAGTTCCACTGCCAGTCTTTCATTTTTATTTCCTAGTTGATCTGACATGTTTACATTGTTATTATTAACACAAAAATTCCCCAAATTGGCATTGTCGCATAGAGGTGGTTAATTGTTATTACCAACATCTTCTTCCTCCTCATTACCCATTACTTGTTGTTCAAGTACAGTCAAATGATATCTTGTGTCTAATAGGGTAGCAAGGATCTCATCGAGTTTTTAGGTAGTTGCTGCTTCTCCACCAGGTGGTGGGTTGTTTACAACATTTCCTCTTGTCCTAACCATTTTCTGTTAACAAGAAAATTTAAGTTTTATCAGATTATGGACATAATAGGTCCAAGAGCTGTAACCTTTAGCTCTGATACCAAGATGTAACATTCCCATTTTAAGACTTTAGAAACAAGGGAATTTTTTTATACATAATGTTCTCTGTTCTAAATAATCATAACTTAGAACACACATTCCATGCCAATCAATCTCATAACAAATAACCATATGCAGTTGTAAATGACTCGGTGAGCTACCAATCTCTCATTTCATGACTTGATTAACAACTGATCTCTCATGTTAACTTAAGTATTGAATACTTAATGTATACCAAGTATACTTGGTTCTCTTACCCTGTTCTGGGTACTGAGTGTTCTGTTTAAGAAACCTATCTGAATATTTGTTACCAATATTCATCTGAAATCACATTCCTTAAACTAGGTGACATAGGACAATGCAACCAGTAGCTTACGATACTTTGGCCAAAGATTTCCAACATACTGTTCATGTTACTATTCCTAGATGACATACTCATCTAATAAGAATACATCCTTCACCCCACTCATCTGTTATCTAGAATGGTCTTCACTGACTTCAGTCAGTCCACTTGTCCAAGGTTTGACCCTAACATAGGTTAGTGACATAATTTAGAATAGGGAATCACTCGTGATGACCTAGGGTATATAGACATACCCAATCAACCTAAGTCAATTGGATGTGCCTAGTTATCCTAAGTCATTGTGAGTCACTTCCTATGCTAAATCATAACTCTAATCTGACCTAGAGAGAAACTAAGTTCAAGTCCAAATTTGGGTAGGTCTAGATGAACCAATGCTGAAGGGTGTTGCAACATGTCAACTACAACCTTGTATCCTTGTGAAGACCCAAGTCTTCACGAAGGTATAGTTCTGTAGTTGGCGTGTGCCAACATCCGACAGAACTACTTCATCACGATGTACACACCTCAAAGAGGTCATTTCCACTTAATTAGTTTAGGATTAAGATTCAAATTACAACAACCTTACATAACCCTAATTCCAACAACCTTTAAGGTTTCCATCCTTATTTGAGTTGGTTAAGTAATATGGAACTTCATAGACTAAAGATTGCTTTATGTTCAATTAGCTTTTTTTGCTTAACGTGTAATTAATTGAAAACAAGAATCAACATATATCATATGATTTAATTAATGTGTCTCAACCATTCAAGGAATGTATAAGAACCAAAAATAGGTTTTGATATAAAAGACTTCATAAATATGAAGTCTAAATGGTTATCGAACTCATATATCATTCATTTATTTTGCATCCTTTTGAGAAGAGGAGAACCTTCCTCATTATGGTTAGGTATTAGGATTTATTATACCCATATCCAATTTACACATCCTGACATTATAACTATACGTTCATAACATCATAATCAACCATTCAAGATTAAGTAAAGAACATCAATACATACAGCTAGTAAGTTGCATTTAAGTAAGGAAAATTGTACTAATTCCCATTCATTCGGGCAATTTAATGACATAAGAAATAAGGATCTAATCAGATATGAATAAAAACATTATGGATATGATTACAGATTTTCCTTCTTATTATGAACAAGAGAATAGACTTAATCAATTTAAGTAACTTCATTCTTTTCAATTCATCGAAATAAAATACGCATCTTACAAAACTTATGCATTACTGACATATTTCATGTCAATCAACATAAATCTCATTTAGGAATACAACTTTTCTTCCTTCAATACATTTCAATAATAATCAGTAATTCTCTACAATGGTCCAGAATTTTAATTCAACCAATACATCATAAAATTTATTGCCTTCCTTTATCATTTACGAAGTCCATTTGTAAAAATTTCTAGCACGGGTCAGTTCATTGAACTGAGCATGATAAGCACTAAGCATTAAACATGAAATGCTTTCAACTAGCGGTTTCATTAAACCAAATCTACTTTAATGAAACAATGAGGTCAAGTAGAAAAATAAATCATAGTAATAAAAACCATAAAAGAAGAATAATTAATCAATTTGAATAACATTCAAAGAAATGTCATGATGTAATCAACAATCTACAACATGTTATCAGATAAATACAGTTCCATCCAATACACTTATCCATATCAAATAAAAGTACCTTCTAATTATTTCCTTCACAAATCATCTTAATTAGAAATACAAATGTAAATAAGAGTCTCACACATCAGATGTGGCATCCTAATCCCAAATGCAAGGCATAGCCTAATTTATCAAGTTAGACCATATATCAACATTAAGATAGAATTTACTCAATGTACAACATCTCACATTAGTCTTCTATCACAAATATTAAAAGCCTTAACACAAGTCAAGAGAACAAGAAAGTAGCAATGATGACTACTCAAGGCATTAAGGATAGTAGTGCAACTGATCCAATTAAATCTAATGACCAGATTTACCCAAAAGAAGGAAGACTGTGATGAAATAATAAGAGCTTCCTATATAATTTGGTTAGCCCAAATCCCCATACACTACTTCAGAGAAGAGAACACAACCCATATCATCCTATTATTTCCAAAGGGGTAGTGGTCAGACTTCACCTCAAAGACTGAAAGAGAAGGATTCAAATGTCATGATCAGAAGGGAATTCTGACATTCTAACACATGGGAAGAAGGTCACAAAGGACAATGCAGACCCTTCACTTCTTCCCAAACTCCTTATAAAAGATAAAACACATAAAAGAAGAGATCAAGTAGAATGTGTGACTTTTGTGGTTAAAACAGAATTTAAACATGGTTTCCCATCATGGACAACCAATGATTGTGATATGAACCCATATCAAAAATGATATGCAATGAAAAAAGTTACAAAATGCCATGCAGGTAATTATAGTCACCAACAATCACTCCAGGATGTCAAAGTTTTGGTCAAGATCCATAGAATGACCAATTCCTCCAAGATGGAAATAAAATAATCAAAGAAACAGATTCTTAATCAAATCCTCACAGTGGTGAGAAAAATACATCCTATGAAAGGACAGATAAGATTCCTTCATGATTTCGATTCCAAGAAGGTACAGCCCAAGATTGGCATAGCTTAGCTATAGGTGTACAAACTATCAACAAAATTATTCAATCCAATCTTGCTCAGAGATCAAGAAATGGAAGAGTCTAGAAAACCCCTTATTCAGGACCAATTTTGATAGTTCAAAAATCAAGAAACAAAAAACTGCAAGTTCAAGAAGCATCCTTAAAGTTCACAATATCCCAATCAGGAGGGGTTTAACAAGTTTACTCAAGCAAGATACTCAAGAGATTAACCCAGTTCAGGGAAAGTTAAACAAAAACCAACAACATCTACTTCGACCGGGAATAAGACAACATGAAAAAAATAAAGAAATCTCAAACAGAGCTACAAGAGTAACCCAGCATCGACTCTGACAAATCCGACCCTCATAATGTCCCCAACCAATAGGATCTCACCTATGTAACCTTTAGTTCAGTACTCAAGAACTTAAGAAACACAGTATACATATAAGATCAGAAGAAAGACTTCAAACATGGGAATCCCCATCAAGATAGCCTCAAAATCAAAGTGCCTAGGAAATAAATAACCCATAGTTTCCTTAAAAGAACCAAATTTGAGTACTCAGTTTAAACTAAAAAGTTTAAAGAAGTAATAAAACCTTCACTCTTGTTTCTATACAAGAAGAACCCATACAAACAGAGATTCCAAACATTCAATAACTACTAGCTTCCATCACATACTGAATCCAAAGAACAAATAGAGTATACAGAGAGTTCAAAAAGAAGGCACACATTTACTATTTCTATAAACAAATTCAAGCTCACACAACTCAGAATCCAAGCATGCATATTCATACAATTCCAACAGGAGAATCATAACTTCCACAAAACAAAGAAGTGACAGTGAAGGGTATTCATTTACCTTCTGACAACCCAAACTACCATTTGGTTCAAAACTTGAAGCACATATTATTTCCATAAAAATCCATTTTCAAACAGATAAGAAAGAATCACACATGTACTTCATTACTCATATCACCACAAGATTTAAGGTGGGTTTCAACATCAAATAAATAGGAAAACAACTTCAATGACTTCCTTTCCAAGCAGAGATTCCTCAATCAGAGAATACAAAAAATATTCAAGCAAGGAAACCAAATAACCATCACAGAAATAAAAACCCATTTATCTCAAGAGAGAAAAGTTGTTTTAATGAAGACACTTAGAGAAAAGTAGAGAAGCTTAATGGATAGAGCCTATCATGTGTGATAGTGCTTCTGTTGGATCGAAGAAGATTTCCAGTTGAGCCTTCACAACTCCTTCTTCTCCAAACAAAATCAACAACCAAAAACTTCTTCCTCAAATGCCTCATATACTTCCATTGGATCGAAAATAGTCCAAGAGAGTTAAAAATAGCAACAAACTGAAAATAGAACTACTGGTTTGAAGAACCAGATAGCTCCATGCAGAGAAAAAATTGGAATGCGTGAAAGACCAAATAACTCCCAGAAAATATGCTCTAATGGTTTCCAAGGTGGTTTGCTCACCAAAAATGATGACAATTAATGTCATTAGTTTCCATGTCTCCCACCTAAATCTCCACACCATTGCCATCCAAAATTGGTGAGTCCAAATTCAAATAGAACATGCATTGTTAAATTTAGAGATGGTGCCAGCTAGGATCACCTCCAATTTCCATGCCCCTGTCAAACTGACAGTACGTAATGATCTTAAATTCAAAAATCAAATCAAATAAATGATTTAGGAACCATTTCCATGCCTTCAACTTTCCATACATCCCCTTAGGCCCCCTTCTATCCTCACATTAGTTTAGGATAGATATCATTAGCTTAGGGTATGACCTTAGGTTAGTTTAGAAAATATTTACCTTAGGTTATCTTAATATTGCCTTAGGTAAATTTTCCACCTTAGGATAGGCCATTCTTTCTACTAATATAGTATTAGGTAATAGGTTAGAAATATACCTATCATCACCTTAGGTTATTTCCAAATCCCTAACTTAGAAAACATGCAACTTAGGTTAGGATGAACAAGATTAGAGTAGGCATAGATATACGGTAGATCCAGTTTACCTTAGGTTAGAATCCCGTTAGGATAGATCTTATAGATCTAGGACTTAGGCTTTACCCTCAATAGTCCTGAAGTAGACCTCTTTCCAACTTATGCCATTCAACGTTCTGGAGAAGTTGACAAGAAGATCTAAGCACACAAATTCCAGCAGAATGCACAACATGAACTTCCAAGAAGATCAATGAAATTGTAAACCTACAAAGGCTCAGTCTTTTATTTCCTTCAACCTCTGAATGTCAGTTTTCCATACAGATCAGGTAAGAAGAATTAAAACATACCTTGGATCAATGGAATTGATCCAAGGTTTCATTATTATATAGAGATAAATTTGCAAACAACTTTACCAGTTTATAACCTTACTTACCTCAAACAAAATGGATTCCTTGCAAGCAACAATATTTCAACAATTGAATCCAAGAAAATAAATAATTTATCCATGGCAAGCATGATTTCAACAGTCAAAAGAATACACCTTCTTAGGACAAATCACATGTTAATTGCTTGCATTGCAAAGAGGATAAGTTAACAGTTTAATGCTAAATCAATATGACAAGAGGACTTACCATTTATGCAGGGGTAAGAATATACGTTCATCAATGCTCCAGCCTAAGGTCACATACACTAAAAAAAAAGTTAAAGTACAACATATATATATCGAAACAACTCATTTTTCAAATCATTTACATATATCTTATTGGTGATTTTTGATCTTTGGGCCCATAGTGACCATTTTGAGTGAGATTGTAGTTGAAATGACTGTTGCGACAAGGTGAAGATGGCTCTAAGACTAGGAAACCCAACAACACAAAAAAGGTTAGTTTTTCCCAATTATTCATTTTAAAACCTAAAATCAATAAAGTTGAAAATCTAAGCCTAGTGGGGAGATTTTCAAAAAAATAAATTTAAAATGGTCTTTAGGGGGGGCATACATAGGGTAGCATTTTATTTTACTAAAAATGGTCTTTTTTGCATTTTTTTGAGATTTTAGGGCTAAAGGGATGGCCTGACGGTTTTTTATAGTATCGTCACCCTACGTAGGGTGATGGTTACAAGATTACCACCCTCTCAAGGTGATGATTACATAATTACCACCCTAGTAAGTGGAAATTACAAATTTTCCACTCTACATAGGGAGGTGGTTTTGTCATTTTTGGGATAATGAATAGATTTAACATGTTTAGACCAATTTTTTTGGATTTTTTTTTTGTTTTGTAATGTTTTTGATGAGATTTATTATGTTACTAAATCACTATATTGTTGTTTTATGAATGTAGAAGGAGGACTATGTATGTTGGATCTGAGAGAGAGAGTGGGATTGGCTATTAGCTTTACTCAACCAGTTGACACAAGCTGAGAAAGACATACTGCATTGGGCAGGGATTTGGAGGATTACACAGGAGTCAAGCATTGCACCTCCTAGTCAAATTGTTTGTGACCTCTCTCTTATTGGGATGTGGATTGGAACACTTTCTAATTTCCAGGAGTTAGAGAATAGTGGACCATAACTCTCAAGGATGTATACAGGATACTCAGTGTTCCCATACTTGGCAGATGACCAAATCTTGAGACAATGAGATCTAAAAACAGGTCCAGGCTTGGGCCACTTATATAGGAGATGATGGGGTGTCACCAGGAACCAAATAGGGTATGAGGCTCCTTTTTGTATCAACTACTCCTATCCCTACACTTGGAAAGGCCATCATGGGTATTTTGGCTTCATATTTGATATAGGATAAGGGTGGGGATAAGTTATTATACTTTTGGGCCTTGATTACGATGCAGATTGAACATCATGGGAAAACTTACACCTGGGGGTAGACATCTTGGGCACTACATATCTTGATTTATATTGGGTGGTCAGATTATAGGGATAGTCACTTATTCATCCCACACTCATGATGTGTTAGGTTTATAAGAGGATCACTCCTATCAGAGGTGAGTAGGGGTACAAGATCTTAGGGCTGTCAGGGCCGCAAGGTGGACCAATATGTCAATACTTAGGGTGCCATATCATCAAGTGACTACCTTAACTATAACAAATTTCATCTCTACACCCTACCAAGACATGGAAGGATTATGGGGATCGGATGGGAACACATTGATAGCTTGTGCCACCACCAATCAGTTAGTTGATAGATCAAGGAAGGTGGAGACTCATCCATTTGGTAGAGTTCCTCAGTAGTTTGGAATGTCGTATATATATTCCCTTCCTCTCGTGTTAGTTGTTTATAGGATCATTAGGGAGTCTCAGGGTGGCCCTTCAGGTGAACATGGTTTGACCATTATGAATCTAGGGGTTCCTGTATGCACCCAAAATTGCATGTGCTACATTAGCAGGAAAATAGTTATAAAGTTCCCCATTTATAATTCAAAATCCTTTCGAGAAGGTGTTCAAGCTCCAAAAATCCATTTGTAGTATATATTTTTCACCTAGATAGCCTTACTTATCTTTTCCCTACATTTGTCCCTTTTCCCCTTTTATTATGTGCTTGTTTTTGCCTTCAGTGTCAAGACCACTGCCCTACTTGGGCAGCGGTTCATGAACTGCCACCTTGCACAGGGAAGCATGCCTGATCAATTTTTCTAGAATCTTCACGTGAGAAATTATATGCTAAAATTCACTTAAGTTTATCTTTTGAACACGTCCATGAGTCAAATTTTCTAAAAATAGCTTCGTTTGCTTGGTTCTCCTAATTCCTTCTATTTTAAATAGATTTAATAATTGGAACTACCTCTTCAATTCCTTGTGCATGAAGTAACCTTCTATCCTCCATTCCTATATATTCCATGCTTGTATTCAAGCAAAGGGGCCTGAGAATTTTGTGTATCTTGCATTGTTGTGCTACAATAATCTTGCTAGGAATTACATAGCCAAGTTCAAATCTCTTGTGATATCTTTCTTCTACCTGCATTACACCCAGATTGCTTCCAAGCTATCATCACTCAAGTGCCATCCTCGTGTTTCTTTTCTTTACATTCTTATCCTTGGAATCACATGAATGCTCATAGAAAGAAAGGAAAGAACTGAGGGGACAGATACTCATACTTTCAGATTTTCCAAAGCTCTTGCTCTTCCAAGTTCGAGTTGTGTATTTGTTTTCTTTGTTTGTAAAATTACATATCAAATAAAGTAGATAAATAGTTCATTTCAATTAATTAGATAGTTACAAGTAGATCAAGTCAATAGGAAGTTTTCTCTTCAATATTTCAAGGGAAATAGTGGGTGAATGATAGCTCTGTTAGATTCATGATTTATTCTTCACTTTTGAGGTAGAGCTGGAGAGATTATATTTAAATTAGAGTAGATCTTAGATTTAGATTCACACATCTGCACATATAGCTAACTACATCCGGCCAGCTATTTGTTTTCTTTAAATTGTTGGTTAGATTAGATGTATTGTCTGAAAAGTTAGAAAAGCACAAAAATATTTATTTCCATAGATTAGCTTGTTTTATTGTTTCGTTCTTATACATTGAGAAAACATCAAAAATATAGTTTACATTTCATTTTATAGATAGTTTATTCACTGAAAACAAATCAAATTCATCTTGTATGACCATCAACGGTCCACAGTAGGAAAAGACCTATGGTTGTGATCCTCTGGTCCCACAACCCAACGAGCCAGAGTTAGTAATTGACATTGACACAAGTCTATGTTTAAAAATCTTATGTACACCCACCACATACACAGAGAAAATAAGATAGTTAGAGACTTTAAACATAGCTGCTAACAAGGCCTATGAATTTTGGACTACTTCTGGGAATAGGGTTTGACTACATGTATGACCATTCTAGGGCCTCAACCTCAATGAGTATTTGGTTATGACCCACAAATCCCGCAACCCAATGGACCTACTAGTCAGTTAGATATCGACACTAGCCTACAAACATAGGTATTCATATCCTTACTGCTTCCACCAGATATTATCACACATATTTCATTGTTGAACATAGCATCCGATCAAGATAAGACTTTCTGAACGAGACAAGAGAATCGCCCTTAGTCCCTATAGCTCTGCTAGGTCTCTTGTTTCAATTTCCATGACCTTTTTTGGAAACCCATATGAGGCACATGAAAGCTACTTTCCACATATTCCCCAACCCATCAATAGAATATCAGCTGAGCTAGACATCGATTGGAGTCTCTGAGTAGCTATCATATCAAACCCCGCCATTACACCCCTTTAGGTTAGGAGAGCATTCTTTACCTTAGATTCTTAGATTATGTTATTACGTGTTGAAGAAATAAGGTTTCTCAATTACCTTGGCCATTACCATCACTTTCACTCCCATTTCAAATTCCACACAGGCTGTCTCAACACGACCTCGGGAGGTTAGGTGTGTAGAAGGTCACGTGTTGATTTTCTATCGTACAAATGGGTGAACCCAACGTGAAGAGCTAGTATCTAAACATTTCTGATTTCATCCATCCTTTATTCTGCAGGTATTCTTATACCCCTCGAATATGTCAGGATATGACAAGTACATTCGACCCATCCTGGGTTTTGACTTGTACCAACACCATTCAAACATACCATAATAGTCACCTTCACTTTCAACGTGAGCAGATAACTTCTTATCCACTCAAAATCCTCTGCTTCAGGGAACCAATGTTGGTTCTTCTGTGTGCATCAAATAACTGGATCAGATCACTTAGACTTACCCCCTTGAACAATCAAGTTCAAATAACAAGACATTTACTAGAGAAACTAGTTCATCTCCTTGGGTATTGTTTCGACAACCCATCACCGTGCAATCTGATCCACTCCCCCATCTTGATGAGGAGTATCTAGCACAATATGATTATAGTGAGCAACAATTCTAACAAATGAACCAATATTTTGATAGGTTGTAAGGTCAAGATAGTGTCCCGCTTCAAAACAATAACGCTACCCCACCACCAACTGACAATATAACCAATGAGGGGTAGCAACATCGTGAACAATTCATAGCAAGACACCATATTCCTCAAAAAAATTAAAGGGTTCAACCAAAGGAGTCTAAGTAGGGCACTGCCCCATCAATGGGTGATGTCATTTCAGCTTTGGTTGATAAGGTCAGGGAGTTAGAGATTTCCCAGAATACACATATTTCATATGCAGGGAAAGCGTGGACTCCTTCTTACCCATAGAACCATGGGAAAATACCGACTTCCCAAAATGCACCAGTCTACATGAATATTCTAAACCATGTATACTTATTAACTAGGATGGGTACCTTAGGTATGCATCCTCAAGCCACATATGGTCATCTACAATAGGTGCTAGCCAGAAGTGCATTCTCAAATGCTATACTAGCTGGAAATGTGGCGTTCCCTGGATTCGCACCTTCAGCTCCATATCAAGGAACTCAACCCCCATATATACACATGTATTCCAAATCTCCATAGGAGGACATGTACACCTACCTAGGTCCATATGAACAAATGTAAGGGATGTCATATGCTCCACCAAATATTTATGTTGTCCCATTTCAGTAGCCAACACAACCCCCACCTCCCCAACAAGGGTCTTTGATGGTGGAAACATATGCAATGGGGACTTATTTTGAATATCTCAAAGAACCCCTAGATTTCTCCATTCAGGAAGTCATGCTCCCGAGACCCTTTCCTAATCTCCTGAAGTTCAAGGGGGAGGGTAATCCAAATTCCCACATCAAATCTTATGCAACGGCCATTCGAGAGCTACTCCTATGGGATGTAGTCGTTACAAATATTTTCCTTAAGACACTTGAAGGTATTTCTCTTGACTAGTATTATAGGATACCAAAGGCTTCGATACACTCGTTCAAGCAACTAGTGTTAGATTTTATCAAAGCCTTTGATATGAACAAACTTTTACAAATAGGAATCAGAGAATTTCTTCATATCAAACAAGAACATAACGAGTCTGCAGCTCATTTCATTCAGAGGTGGTGACATGTTCTCTACTCTTCCATAAGTGCTCCAAACATGGACCAAATGGAACTTTGTGATTTATTCCTCCACTCCCTCAATATAGAGATGAAGGAAGAGGTTCAAAAGTTCTCGCTAAGGAGCTATAAAGAAGTGCTAGAGGTGCTCTTCAGAATGACCAAGCGGTCATCGATAGAGGTCGTAAGACCTACAGAGAAAATGGGAAGTTAGTTACCCCTTCTCAAAACACTCCCGGCTACTCCAACAATAAAAATAGCAATCAAGGACCAAAGATCCTTAACAAGAATCATGGAGTCATGATCGATGGTGTAACTAACCAGCCCAAATAGCCTAATGTTGTTAGTCCTACCGGTATAGGTACAATGAATAACAACAATAATGGGAATAACAATGGTAAAAATCAAAGGAGAAAAAATTTCTCACCCTCAGTAAACATTGTGGATTTTAATCATCCCCAACAATAGTAACAACCTTAGCCACAAAGACAAATGCCAACCCCAAGCCCTAGTCAATACCCCAACCAATTCTAGAACCAAGGGAAAGGGTTCTAAAGTGTTAACTATAACAGTCCAAAACCAAACAATAACTGTGGTTTTAGACCACAACAAAGAACCAACCAAAGGCCTCGCGATTATGATCCTGACTTGTACTGTGGTTTCCATAGGGTCCATGGGCATGACGCAAGAACTTGTTGTGATTGTAATAATTTTTTGCGACGTTTGCAAGAAGACTAAATAAAGTTGTTTGTTGACATTTTTTTGGCCAATCTAACTATGCCTAATCAAAACACCTATATGGGACTAGTTTCTCCACAGAACATGTCATTGGGAATATTTAATGATCCTCTCCTCATGCATCCAAAGGATAGAAGACTAGATCCTAATGGTTTGAATAAAGGAATTGTAATAGGGACTCATGATCATAAAGCCTCAACTTTGTCAAAGCCACAGGTGGAACCTCCTTTGGATGGTCACCAATAAACGAAGATCATAGGTTTGGTTGAGTTGGACGCTGAACTCCAGATTAATAATATAACAAGAGCCAAAGACTATTCATCACAACCGATCCTGATTTACGCAGTTGTCTTGAATAATGCTCATGACACGCTAAGTAAGCTAGTAGGGTCTTATGACTTGATCAGTGATCTAACCAAGACCTTTTCACACATTTCCTTCTTAGATCTACTAAAGAATTCTCCTACTCATCGAGATGCTCTCTTGGAAGCTCTTAGTCTCAGACATTTGGATAACATCACCCAGCAACCAGAGACACTGATAAACCATATGTTTTCCCTCCAGGACAGCCCAAAAGGGATATTGGGTTTATATTTGACATAAGCAAGATGCCTACATATTCCAAAATAGCTCGTAGAGGTGATCTAGCCCTATTTTTGCAAGTCTGGATCTATAACAACTATATGAAGCGTGTGATGGTCGATGATGGGGAAGCAGTTAACATCATCCCCTTCTCTTTTCTTTAGAAGTTAGGATATGGGGAGACTAATTGCTCCTCAACATGAAACACATTAAGAGGATATGATAGTCTCAAGGTGACCTCGATTGGGACCATAGTATTATCAGTCACTCTTGGACCCAAGACAATTCTTACTAAGTTTTATATTATAGATCAGGAAAGCAACTATAATATGATTCTTGGTCACCCTTGGATACACCGCATGAAAGCAGTCCCATCCACCCTATTCCAAGAAGTCATATTCCTACATTTAGGTAAAATATTTGTCACTTGAGGTGATCGAAATCCCTTTGACATACACCTAGCCAACTTGAAGAAAAGGCTAGGGTCCACTCTGAATTCGAGCTTCCCACCAACCAATTAAAAAAACTAGTAAGCATGTTACCAGAAGAAAATATGGTTCCCACGATGGAATTAGAGGTTACAAGTTTGATCGAGGGTATTCTAGCCTTCAAGGATGAAAACATTGTTATAGAGATAGTTTCTCTAGGAACTACAACAAAAATTGTTTAACTATTAGAAAAGGATTTTCCTATCCTTCTTCCCTTTAATTCCATGGGTATGGAACAGAATTTGGGACCTAGTTCCCTTCCAGCAGATGAGGTTTGCATGGTATATGTAACCAAAATAAAAGAATAACTTATAAAGGATGACTCAACATCTATCTTTTCGAGTGATTTTTGGACCCTCAACTTTGATGGGGCCAAGTGTCGTTTCGGTGCCGGGACAGGTGTAATCCTTTTCTTTCCTGAAGGAATGGTTTTACCTTTTTCTTTCAAATTGAATTTTGAATGCACAAACAATGGGGCTAAGTATGAATCTCTTCTATTAGGTCTCATTATAGCCAAGAGAATGGGAATAATCAATATTAGGGTGTTGGGTGATTCACAGCTAGTCACAAATCAGGTATCCGAGGTATACGAGACTAGGGATGGACAATTACAACTCTATAAAACTACCGTGTTGGACCTAAATAAGGGATTTGATTTCATATCAATCAAGGAAGTTCCATGTGAACATAACCTTCTGGTAGACTCTATAGTAACTTTCACTTCACGCTTCACCCCAAGTAATGATTTAGAGGACACCAACTTCACAGTTTCACTCCACGTTGAATCCTTGACTTACAAAATGCCAGTGGCGTCAATGCTGAAAAACATGGAAGTTGAGGGCAAGTTTGACTCTTCAAACCCTATCGATGGGGATGATTCAACCTTAACTTATTTAAACACTTTGGCAAAATTGCATCTTACTTGTTAAGAGGTAGACTTTTCCTTAATTCCAAATTCCTCCTCTTATTTTGGGAATCCAATGATTGATTCATCTCTAGGAAGAGATCTTGAAATTTATGAGGTAGACGAGGAAGAGGACTTGGAGTTACCACCATCCCCACCTAAGTTTGAGGAGGGTAATGCCTCCTTAATTGAGGGAACGATTGATGTAAACATCAGAACGGGGGAGGAACCAAAAATCTTGAAACTAGGGTCCTATTTAACTCTAGAGGAAGTAGAAATTCATACCCAATTCCTTAAGGAACATCGGAAATCCTTCACATTTAGTTATAATGAAATGATGGGAATCACACCACACATCGCAGTTCACAATTTTGTTACTAAGCTAGACACCAAACCAATTAAGTAGAAATCAAGACCTATGAAGCCAAAGGTAGCCCTTATAGTAAAAGAATAAGTAACAAAGCTTCTCCAAGTAGGATTTATCAAGCCAGTTGATTATTCACAATGGGTATCTAACATTTTCCCCATTCTAAGAAAAATGGAAAGATCCGTATTTTCATAAACTTCTGGGACATCAACAAGGCTTGTCCCAAGGATGATTTCCCGCTACCATCCATTGATGTTATCATCAATGCAATGGCTGGATTTGAGTTGTTTTCCCTCATGGATGAGTTTTCAGGATATAATCAAATCAAAATCTCCACTGAGGATCAAGCTAAAACTACGTTTATAACTCCTTGGGGAACTTATTATTATGTCGTCATGCCATTTGGTCTTAAGAATGTTGGTGCTACATACCAATGAGAAATGACCTACATATTCCATGATCTTATTCATAAGATTGTGGAATCCTACGTGGATGACCTGCTGGCCAAGGCTAGGAAGTGTTGTGATCACCTAGAGGTGATTCGTATCATTCTCTCATGCTTGATTGAGTATGGAGTCACATTGAGTCCAGAGAAATGTGTATTTAGTGTAACAGGTGGAAAGATCCTGGGCTACATTATATCTTCACGAGGAATTGATGTTAACCTAGCCAAAATCTAGGCCATGTTAGAAATGGTTCCTCCATCAGATGATTCTGGTATAAGATCTTTCCTTGGGAAATTCAGTGCAATCCAAAGGTTCATCCCTGACTTGACCTTTTCCGTTCATCCAATCAACAATTTGTTAAATAAAGATTATAGCCTGGATTAGACAAAGGAATGTGATGAGGCCTTCAAGGTATTTAAGTGATTTTTTTAATCCCCTCCCATGCTAATGCCACCAAGGTCAGATCTCCCTTTGATCTTATATTCACAGGCTACAGACATTTCATTGGCCTGTATGTTGGCACAAGAGGACGATGAAAAATGAGAATGGGTTGTTTATTTTATCAGTTGGATGTTATTTGATTATGAGACATGTTACACATAGGTAGAAAAGGAATGCCTTGCCATAGTTTTTGTAACCAAGCGCTTAATACATTACATGCTTAATCAAGAGATAAGGGTCATCATCAAGTTAGACCACTTACGGACATTCCTCGTGCAAGGATCCTTCTCTAAAAAGGTTGGGCATTTCATTACATTAATGAGTGATTTTGAGCTAACATTTGTAAATCAAAAATTAGTTAAGGGTCAAATCATCGCAGATTGGTTGGCTGATAATCCATTAGATGAGGGTGATTTGGTAGATTTGGAATTTCCCAACGAGTGTGTATACTTTGTTGAAACTAGGCCCCCTATCTCTGTATGTCCTTAGAACACTAACATCATTAATTTCATCATGGACCACACATACCCAGAAGGGGAAACATCATAACAAATAAGATGGTTACACTTAATTTCCACCAAGTACGCCATCCTAGAACAGGTGCTTTATCGTAGAGCCTTTCATGGAATGCTATTGAGATGTGTTGATTCTGAAGAGTCTAAAAAGATTCTTTATGAGTCACATAGTGGGGTATGTGGTGGTCACTTCAGAGGCCATGCTACTACCTCAAAGATACATCAGATGGGATATTTCTTGTACACCCTTGAACATGATGTGGTAGAGTTTGTGTGCAGATGCCACAAGTGTCAAAAATTTTCCTATGAAATCCACATACCGGCACAAGCTTTATAACCAATCACAACTCCATGGCCTCTCTCCACATGTGGCCTAGATCTAATAGGGAAATTCTCTCCCTCATCAATAGATGGCCATACTTTCATAATTATAGCCACAGATTACTTTACCAAGTGGGTCGATCCCATGCCCCTTACCACTGTCCCTGGCTTTGTAATCTCTAACTTCATCTTGAACCAGATCATTTGTAGGTACGGGGTGCCACAAGTCATTATTTATGATAATGGCACATCTTTCAAAAATTATGAGGTACATGATTTGTGTGCAAATTTCAAACTAAGTCATCACACAGCTTCTCTCTATTACCCTTAGGCTAATGGAAAAGCTAAGACTACCAATAAGACTTTAAAGTCCATTCTTCTAAAGACTGTTAAGGAGAATAAATGAGATTGGCATCTGAAGATTTTTCTAGCCTTATGGGCCTACCGCACGTCGTTAGAATACAAATGGGAGTGAATCCCTTCTATTTAGTGTTTAGTGTTGAGGCAATTCTACCACTAGAGGTTGAACTACCTATCCTCCGCATTTCATTACATGGGATCCTAGGAGAAGAGGGTTACTGAGAAGCTTGTCTCTCCCAATTAGAAAGCCTTGATGAAGTAAGATTGATTGTTGAGAAATGACATAGTGTATACGCTGATCGCATGGCTCAGCAATATGATAAAAAGGTATATGAACATGAGATCTAAGAAGGAGATTTGGTGTTAAGTCTCGATAGCTGAATTAACAAGAAGGAATAAATTTCAGACCTAGGTGGATAGGTCCATATCGAGTGGTGGGATATTATTAAAATTGTGCATTCTATTTTTGTACTCTATAAGGTGAGGAGTTTAGTGAATCAATGAAATCCCTTCACCTAAAGAGATACTATGCATGATCCATCATCATTTTCATATGTACATTATTGCATCTGCATTGCATTTTCATTTTTCTGTTCATTTTGTAAAAAGCGTGATCAAGGAGCTTATCCTTATAGAAATCCCCAAGAACTTCTAAAAATATTGGCAAGACATTCAAATCATGTCTCTTCAAATCTGCATTGTATCATCAACTATTTCTACATCATTTCATCAGTTCCAGTAGGATAAGATGAAGTTTTGATAGTAACCATACCAAGGCTTTCATACTTGGTTCTACTTTCGGCTTCTTCTTAGGATAGGTGTATTTTTTTCATGGTCTATTCTAGAAGCTTCATGGTGTCACATACATCTCCTTAGAAATAAGAACATTCTAAAGATTCTGCCCAAATAAGTAAGTCAAGTACAAATCAATAGAAAAATTTATTTTACACATTTCTTTTCCCTACCAACCTTTAGTGTTGAGCCTATGTCTCTTACTAGTGACATAGGCTTGGGAAAGGAAGGAAATTACCTTACTCACCTATGCTTTGTCCATGGTGATGATCTCGTGCTTCCTACCAGTAGCATGGGGAAAGGTATAGGGGGTCTCTTTGACAAACCTGAAAGTCATGAACAAATAGACCAATTACTGGGAAATCTTAAGTCAAAGTAAATTGTATTAGATGTTCAAATTTCCAAGAAGAATTCAAAACCTTAAAACCATATTTTGTCAACCAAGTGGCCATCTATGGATCCAAGTCTAGATAAATTGGAGAGCAATTCACATTCTAAACTATGAGGTAACATTAGTAGGGTAAGGTTGTAGCATCCCAATTTGGCTTTGTCAAACCTCTATCTTCATCTCACCACTATCATTCAACAAATTTCATGTCTTGTGCCCTTCCTAACTCTCGGTGTTGAGCCCTCACATCTTACTAGTTGTGTGGGGTTAGGAGTGGGACAAGCATATTTATTCATCATATCATTATGTCATCATGTTTTGTCAAGACAAATATGAAGTACTGAAAATTATAAAAGAAACTAAGTTTTAAGATCACATTGTGTTTGCATCATCATATATTAGCATCATAGAATACAAAAAGAAATCATTTGTTATCATTTCACATCCATTGCATACATTCTGAAAAGCATAGGAAAATGGAAATTCTAAACATCTAGATTACAGATGAGAGATAAGCCAAAGAGAGTCAACTCAGATGCAATGGAATGTCGAACCAAAAATAGAGTTTGTATATCATGATGGATCAAGTTTGTATACAATTTCATCATGTGTCAGTTATGGTCAAAAACCCTCGTAACGAGCCCAAAACACAATAAAAAAAATTGTATAACGTCAAAAAAATTAGTATCAAAGAAATAAAGGCACAACAATCTGTCAATCCCTATGGGATCCCTCAGATTGTGTACAGCCATAGTGTGAGTGAACATGGTAGCACCCACTGCCTGTATCCTCACTATGAGAATGGATTCATCTCATCAGGTGCTCAGTGGTATCATACCTAACTACTTTAGCCTGAAGGGAGGTCACCATCTCTATGATCTTCTAAATAGGATCAAATACATCGGAATGTCAGCCAGTGACTAAGGGCTTCCCTGAATCAGTAGCCAACTCAGCCTGATTCTTCCTCAAGGGGATCAACAGGGTGTCCATGCTTACCCACCTGATGAGCTCTCACCACTCATGTGTGAATGCTACAAAAGGAAAAAGAAGAGATAGTGAGCAAAGAGAAAATCACATAACGCAATTCAGAAGAGAATACTAAACTAAACCTACGAAAATCAATAAGCAAAAATAGAGAGAGGAGTATTGAACATACTCAGGTCTTTGGGCATCCATGTGGGATTAGCGGCTACTGCAGCAGGTGCTATTGGTGGCTATAGAGCCTCCTGGATATAAAATCATGGTGTTGTCCCATCACAGACTCATCATCTCCTCCAAGGGTCTCCTCTGAGGCTAGAGTCTCTCTCTACGCGCTTGCCTCCTCATGCGCTACTTTGAGGATATCCTAGGTTTCATACCACTCAGGGTCGTTGTCTTCTCCCTCTGAAGGTCCTACCCCCTCATCATCCTCTCTTCTCGACTCCCCCTCTGTGTTATCTCCTACCCCCTCCTTAGAATCAGATTCCAAGTCAATCGGCTCATCCTCCTCCCCACTGTGAGCAGGAGCCACCCCAATCTGAAGTAAAGGTACTTGAGGAGCACCAGCTACTTGTCAAGCCTAAACTACATGCCTAACTACAATAGGCACACTAGGCATAACAACTATCTAGCCAAGATCCCCTCTAGGACCTCTTTGTGCCTCCTGGATAGTCCTGTAAATAGGTGTCACTGGAGGAAACATGATAGGGTATGGAAGACTAAACTACTGAGGTAGCCCATCAAAGGGGTGAATCTCTAGTCTCCTGGCCCTGTTAACTAGCTTGCTCATGGATAACAAAGCTACCATCATCATAGTATCCTCACCCCATATCCCTGCCATATCTTGATAGGGTGTGGGGATCATGTTGGCCGTAGTTAGAGAGGCCACCGACTGATTTGGAGTCTAGAGCACTGACATGCCTATCCATCTAGTTACCCAGTTAGCCCTTGGATCTGACACCTCCACCCCCTACCATACGGGATGAAATACTCATAGACCTATCTCATAATCAGAGTGGGATGGCTCAATGATTTCCCCTGAAATCTCACAACTCTATATAAATCATGATATGTGGTCCCCAAGATATCTACTCCCTAGGCATACATACAGCTATGAGCCTCGATCTACACAATTATGGGGCCCCAGTAGTACAAAATTGTATCTCCCCCTTATCCCCGATTAGTCTCGAGGATAGGATACCCATGATAGCTTTTCGGAGGGTAGGAATGGGAGAAATGGTAATAGACCAAACCTTTATTCCCTTCTTCGAGCCAGAAGAGACAATAGCATCTCCCATATATGTGGCATGCAATCTCATCATGGCTTTAGACCTTGCTGTCTCTAATTTTAGTTTCCTACCAAGTATTAGGAGACCAAGAATGTGATAGACATCCTCCAAAGTGATGGTCCACTCCCCCTAACACCTGGGAACCGAAAAGTGTTCCGGTCTAAATCCCAGTAAGAAAATAAGTCACATAGAATATGACTAGTAGGAGAAACATGGGGCACCCATGTTATCTGCTAGATGCCTGCCTACTATAGAAGATCTGTCTCAGCATGGGTCAGCTGATCTAAAATCCCAAGGGGCAAATCACACTCTCTCTCTCTGCTCCAACATATGTACTCCACCTTTTTCTACATCCACCAAAAAAATGAGAAAAGAGTAAGTTAGTAAAGCATGCCACACAATAAGCTCATCAAAAACATGGTAAACTCTCAAAAATCTAAAAAAATTCAAGTTTTAAGCATGTTTTGATGTTTTGTCCAGATGTGCCACCCTGAGTTGGGCGGCAGTCCTATGACCACATCCCTGCTTTGGGTGGTGGTCCTGAACCAAATTTCAAAACACACCGTGAACCCTAAGGAAGACCAAAAAAATGATAAAATTGACCATTTTTTCTAGAACAAAAGCATGACCTATGGGCGCCCCCCCTTAAAGACTTATTTAAGAACAATTTTTTTGAAAATCTCCCCCCTAGGTGAAGTTTTCAGCATTTAAAATTTTAGGGTACAAAAAGACAAAGAAGGAAATAACTAACCTGGGAGCGCACTGGGCGATCTCCCACATGTGGAGGCATGATCATGATCTTGACACGAATGTATTGACTATATTCTCATCAAAAATGGTCACCATAAATCCAGAGCTCCAAATCAATCAAACAATCCAAATCAATAATGCACAAATGAATTAGAAAATGAATTTGTTTTGATATATATATGGTTGTTCTAACCTTGTCTTGAGTATATGTGTTCACAGGGCTGGAGCTTTGGCACAGGTATATTTCTACATCCCCACACAAATGGTAAGTCCTCTTTTCATTTTAATTTAGTGTTTATTTTTTGATATTTTATCTATCTGCACTTGAGTCTTCTTTATCTCTTGCAAGTAGTGGGAGCTTGGGTGGCAAGATTTTGACACATGGGCATGTCAAGTATAGCTTCTAACTCCCAATTTCAGGAACGCCATACTCGGACTTTATGTTTTACATCTCTTTCATGGCTAAGAGGTTTCTCTGAGGGGAAATATGTATGCACCCAAAAATGCATGTGCTATATTAGTGGTCAAATGGTTATAAAGGTCCCTAGTGATGATTCAAAATCCTTTTGAGAAGGCGTTTTAGCTCCAAAAACCCATTTTTAGTATATATTTGTGGCCTAGATAGCCTTACTTATCTTTTCCATGCATTTATCCCTTTTCCCCTTTTATTATGTGCTTGTTTTGGCCTTCAGTTCTAGGATTGCCGCCCTTCTTGGGTGGCAGTTCGCGAATTGTCGCTCTGACTGGGGCAATGGTCCTAAAACCGCCACCCTGCATAGGGTAGCGCTCTTGATCAATTTTTCCATAATCTTCACGCGATAAATTTCATGTGATGATTCACTTAAGTTTATCTTTTGAATGGGTCTGTGAGTCAAATTTTCTAAAAATAGCTTCATTTGCTTGGTTCTCCTAGTTCCTTTTATTTTAAATAGATTTAATGAGTGGAACTGCCTCTTCAATTGCTTGTGCATGAAGTAACCTTCTAGCCTTCATCCCTATATATTCCATGCTTGTATTCAAGAAAAGGGGCCTGAGAATTTGGTGTATCTTGCATTGTTGTGCTGCAATAATCGTGTTAGGAATTACATAGCCAAGTTTAAATCTCTTGTGTTATCTTTCTTCTACTTGTATTACACCCAGATTACTTCTAAGCTACCATCACTCAAGCACCATCATCTTGTTGTTGTTCTTTGCATTCCCATCCTTGGACTCACATGAACACTCAGAGAAAGAAAGGAAAGAACTGAGGGGATAGATACTCATACTTCCAAATTTTCCAAAGCTCTTGCTCTTCCAGGTTTGAGTTTTGTATTTGTTTGCTTTCTTTGTCAAATTGCATATCATATAAAGTAGAGAAACAATTCATTTCAATTAATCAGATAGTTATAAGTAGATCAAGTCAATAGGAAGTTTTCTCTTCAATATTGCCAGGGAAATAGTGGGTGAATGATAGCTCTGTTAGATTCATGATTTATTGTTCACTTTTGAGGTAGAGTTGGAGATATTTTATTTGAATTAGAGTAGATCTTAGATTTATATTCACACATCTACATGGATAGCTAGCTACATCCAACCAGCTATTTATTTTCTTCAAAAAATTTGTTAGATTAGATGTATTGTCTGAAAAGTTAGAAAAGCACAAAAATATTTATTTCCATAGATTAGCTTGTTTTATTATTTTGTTCTTATACATTGAGAAAACACCAAAAATATAGTTTAGATTTCATTTGATAGATAGTTTATTCACAAAAAACAAATCAAATTCATCTTTTATGACCATGAACGGTCCACAGTAGGAAAAGACCTACAGTTGTGACCCTCTGGTCCCATAACCCAACGGGCCAAATTTAGTAACTGACATTGAAATAAGACTGTGCTTAACAATCTTATGCACACCCACCACATACACAGAGAAAATAAGACAATTAGAGACTTTAAACATAGTTTCTAACAAGGCCTATGACTTTTGGAATGCTCCTGGGAATAGGGTTTAACTACATGTATGACCATTCCAGGGCCTCAGCCTCAACGAGTCTTTAGTTGTGACCCACAAATCCCATAACCCAATGGACCTACTATTTAGTTAGATATCGACACTACCCTACACATGCATGTATTCATATCCTTATCGCTTCCACCAGATATTATCACAAAGCTTTCATTGTTGAACATAGCAGCCCATCAGGCTAAGACTTTCTTGATGAGACCAAAGAATCACCCTTAGTCCCTAAAACTCTGCTAGGTCTCTTGTTTCAATTTCCATGACCTTTTCTTGAAACCCATACGAGGCACCTATAGGCTACTTTCCATGTATTCCATAACCCGCCAATAGTATATCAGCTGAGCTAGACATCGATTGGAGTCTCCAAGTAGCTATCATATCAAACCCCGCCAATACACCCCTTCAGGTTAGGAGAGCATTCTTTTCCTTAGATTCATATATTCTATTATTGTGTTTCAAAGACAAGGTTTCCCAATTAGCTTGGTCATCACCATCACTTTCACTCCCATTTAAAATTCCACACCGGTTGTCTCGACATGACCTTAGGAGCTCAGGTGTGTAGAAGGTCACGTGTTGATTTTCTATTATACAGATCCCATTACATTGAGATGGATTGTATGTGCTTGTTGAGTAGCTAGACCCACACCACTTCTACTACTCGAGGACACACCCATTCCCAACATGGAAGAGGAGCAGGAGGTACCTATTGATATAGATTCTGATACTGAGGTGAAGATGGGGAAGGAGACTGTTAAGGAGGTAGGTTAGGAGGCATACGTAGAGGGGGTGATGATGAGGAGGATAGTGACATAGTGGCATGATACTCATTAGATATCTATAGCTGAGCAAGAGGAGGCAGATGCAGAGATAGAGACATTAGTTTTTGAAGAGACACTCCCTCATGAGGGAGGTGGAGATGAGGAGTCTTTCATGGGACAACATGTGGCCTTAGGAAGTGGGGAGGAACAACATACACCGACAACAGTAGCACCAGCTACACGAGCTGATCCTATGTGGATTCCCAGAGATATAAGTATGTGGATACTCTTTTCTTGACTTTTTTAACTAGAAATGTTGGTTACTACGCTTTGTATTTTTTTTTTGTTTTTATGGTTTTCTAAATCATCGTTGTTTTATTTATTTTGCAGCCACTTCTCAGGGCTAATGAGACCTTATTCATCGAGTCTATTTGGATACCTTTTTTTCCTATGGGGAATACCAGAGCCGAGTTGTTGGAGGATGTGGGACAACCTTTGTAGGATGGAAACCACACGAACATCTTTTCACCTCTTTGGAAGGTGCAAGAGACCATTCTTCCACAGAACACACATATTTTTATGTATGAGGAAGCTGATAGATTTATGAGGAAGATCCATTCATGCAGTGAGACCACATATAGTGGTAATACTCATAGTCACTCACACCACTCAGTGCATTCATGACACTAGATTTGTAGCAGGAGTCCTAGAGTCAGGCGTGCACCTTCTTAGGGATCCCACAAGGATTTATAGGACATTGAGCCTTTTTTCTCCATTTCCATTTTGTCAGGAAAATATATGATTTTTTTGTATTTCTGGGCTCATTGTGAGCATTTTAACCATGCCTAGTGTGTGATGGAATTTTACTAAAAATGTATTCCATGATATATATATATATTTGGTTCGGCTATCCTTTGCATTAAAGTTGACTTTTTTTGTGGTTTACTTCACATGTGTACTCTAGATGTTTGGAACTTCTGATTTTGTATGTTTTCCATAATGTATGCAATGGGTGATGTATGCTAACAAAATGATTTCTTTTTTTTTGTTTTGTAATGTTGATATATGATGATTATTCTGACACATTGTAATGTCAAACTTTAGCTTTTCAAGTTGTGTTTAGTACTTCTTTTTGTTTATTGTAAATGTTGATGAATAATGATATGATGATAAAATGAATTCACTCCACTCCTAACCCCATGCAGCCAGTAAGATATGAGAGTTCAACACCAAGAGCCAGAAGGGACACAAATAATATGGTTTTGATAGAAATGGAAATGGTGAGAGAAAGACATGATTTTGACATAAACCCAATTATGAACCCACAACTTAACTCTAGATACATTTCACTACACAACCTAGGATGTAATTGCTAATAATTATATCTAGAATTAGATCTGAAGATGGCCTCTTGATTGACAAAATCTGGTTTTAAAGTTTTGACTCTCTTTTGCAACATGCACATCTAATTCATTTTTCTTGGGATTTTAAGACTTTCAAAGCACATTTATTGAATGAAATTGTGTTTAATTTATTAATTTATTTGCAGAGACCCACTACACCTTTCCCCATGCTACCAGTAGGAAGCATGGGCTTATCACTAAGGTCAAGGCATAAGCGAGTAAGGGAGCTTCCCTTGTTGAGCAGATGAAGTATGACACTAATAAGAAGGTGCACAGAAGATCCGCGTGGGGTAATAATATAGATTTTAAGGCATAGAATGATAGGGAAGGAAGCACACATAAAAGATAGAATGAATCTGAACTTAGTCATTTTCATGGTTATGGGCTATTTTTGGAGATAGCATGCGGGGCACACAACTAGATGGAAACTTGCACAACACAAAAATGCTATTTTTGGAATATTTTCTACTAAGCACTTTACATGAGTTCAAGTTAATAATAAGATTGCCATTACTAGTTAGCTAGAAGAGATCTATTATTAGCACACTTGCATGTGTGTCTATTATTGTAAAGGCACATAGCTATTTTCAGCATACGACCTATTTTGTGAATTATGTAAGTGGTGAAGGGAAATTCCCCACCCTTATAAATATGTGGTAATCTACGTAGATAAAATAAGGAGAGATAGAGAGTACTATGTATGAGCTATTGTGAAGTTATGTTGCTAGATCTGATGCATGCATAAAATTATGGTACTACTTATTGTAATAAGCTTTTGTGTTCATTGTGTTTTAATATAATGTACTCTATTGGATGAATAATGGTGTCAAACGTGACTGTAACTAGTTATTACATGGATAATTTCATTATGTTTACCATTATAATCATGATTCTTTAAGATCTAGATTTAGGATATGTTCTGTGGAAAGTTTATACTATTTATGGATCTGAATGCATTAACCCTTCATCATGTTCACATCCTACACAAGAAACTCTAAGGAGGGGCCTGATACCTTTGCGCACTTTGGGTGAGCACTCATTATAGGCTGAGTGATGTGCCAGTGCACCTGGGTTATTCTTGGTAAAGTCTAGGTTGCATCATTGGTTCCGTTGTTGGGACCTCTTTTTCTTTTTTTTTTCAGGATGGTTCATGATGAAGACGTACCGGTTGACCCTAGAAAGTGTTGAGAAATGGATTAAATATCTAGAAGAAGATTATGCATGGATTTTCAACACTAGATTTGAGTTTGACACACGCGCATGGGTGGAACATAATCTGTATGACAATTTGTATGAGATCTTCTTCGCTAGTTTTCTGGTATAACTGTACGAGTGGTTAGTTGCTTATGCGTCTAAAAGGTATTAGAGGTATTGTGTACTTTACTCGATGTAGGAATAATTTCAGGCCCTTTATGATGCTCATATGATTTGGACATGCGTTGTGGATACTTGGTTTTGTGCTATTCTAAATAGATATATTCTAGAGTACTAAATTTCCACTTAATATTACCCAAAGGTAACAGAATTCCATTTTTACGGTATCTCAGGGGAACTTACTTGCAAGGAATCCCACTGGTGATTAAGATCTTGATGGTAACTCTGAACTTGGAAAGAAAAACAATGGCTAACTAAACCCCACCAAGTGTGGGAACAGGGGCATGTTTGCTTAAATATAGTAGAAATAGCGACAGAGAGGTAGAGAGAAGAAAGGTGGTTTAAGTAAAATGAGGCATGTCATAGGGAGATAGAGAAGATGTGTGACATTAAAGAGTGGATGGCATTGAGGAGAGAGATGGATCGCGAAGGATTTGGAGCTCACACAGAAGGCATGGAGCCAGATCATTAGTAAATCCCCCATTTGGGAAAGTATGAAAGGGAACCCGCTTCGGCCTCACATGGGAGTGCGCCAGTAGAGATGACCTAGGCCATATGTGTGTATCTGAATCTACTTGGAAACCTAGCCCTTGTGCTTGGTTTTCCAAGACTTAGTACATCTAATAGTCAGCAAGCTAATTTGGGTAGTAGGGAAGCAGGAGTAAGTCACATAGCAAGTACATTGATGGTAGGGAAAACATCTTCATTGTTTTTTGGAGGTATCTTTTCAGGTGCATCATCTACACAAAATTTGAACACGTAGAATTTGGGGCTCACTTCTGGGAGTAGTACCACCACGCAGACTATATGAGTTCAATACAGTACTACTGTTGGGACACAGGGAAGTACATCTTCTGGTCTAATTTCCACTACATGGGGAGGATCGGGGGGTGTAGGTGGTTCTAATTCAGGCATATTTGGTGGTTTTGGAGGAAAAGGAAACACAGGAGGTTCTAGATCAAGTGGGAAAGGTCTACACCGACCCTAGAATATTTACATGGAGATGTATCTTCGTCTGTCAGAGTATAGGGGCATAGAAGATGTTGCTAAGCATGTACACATGTGTGAAATACTATGGTGCACAAAAGGGATCACAACTTCTGATTGAAAGGAAAGTTAATTTGCAACTATGTTACAAGGATGTGCACACAGTTGTTACATGAAGTTTGACCCTGATCAAACTTGCATAGATTATGTAGCATTCAAAGATGCATTCCTTAATGAGTTCTATATCCCTGAGTTTAAGCAGAAGAGTATAAGCACGCTCAAGGATATTAAACAAGGCACTACTGAAAGTGTCCAAGAGTATGATGCCCATTTTAAAACCCTTTTATCTAAGATTTCTTATGATATTCATGCAAGCCAACATGCGCAATGGTTTGTTGGAGGTTTGATCACACCTTTTAGAAGGGCTTTTTCACATAAGACATGCATTGATCCGTGTGAATAACTTGAAGTAGTCTTGCACACTGAGGTAGTCGGGAGTATAGAAACTAGAGTTATCCCATTCTTGGAGGCACAAATTGCAGCTATGATGAAGTAGTTGGAGAAAATATTGAAAATTTTGGCACATGAGATGCATACTGGAATTTGGTGTAAAAATTTTTAAGTGGAAGGTCACACCAAGGATAATTGTCCCCGTAGATCAGTAAGTTCATTATTGGTAGACTGTGAGATATGTCACTTGAACCATGATGCCAGACATTTCCCATTATTACAATACGTGATAAGGAAGAATGTATCCTGTTATTTTAAGATTTTCCATTCCATGACTCACGATACAGAGGATTGTAGGTTGATTGATTAGATTCATGATATTATAGATATTGGTGTATGACAGATAGGAGTATTAGATAACTCTAAGGGTAAGGGTGAGTATCAGAATCAGAATCATAATTAAGTACAGTATGATTAGAACATGGGGTGCTATGATGGAGGACATGGTAGAGGTCGAGGATACTATGGCTAATTCAGAAGTCAAGGTCATGGTGGTGGACGAGGTGAATTCCCTCATGGTACATGCTTTACATGTGGATCACTTGACCACTACAGGTGCAAATGTCCTCAAAATATTACATGTTCTTTCTGTGGAAATAATCATAGCTATGAGGAATGCGTGGACTTATATGAGCATCTTAGTAAGCAACATAAACAAGAAAACAAAGGTGCAAGGATGGTTAGGATACAATGTGTTGTGGAAAATCAGTGGATGCCCAATTTGGAACTGAAATCCAAGGTATTACCTATAAATATCACTACCTACATTGAATTTGTGCACGCTAAAGAGGCATTACAACAGAAACCTACCATCACTAAAGAGGATGTTTTACTTTCTCAGTACCAAGATCTTTCCCATCAGAAGGAGGTTTATCAAGAGACCATCGAGATCTTTAGAAATCTTCAAGGTGAAATACAATGTCTAAAGGAGCAATCACTGGAGATGGAACTAAAAAAGGAGGTAGAGACGGTCCAGTCAGATATTGATGACTTGAAGAAGGTATGCAGAATGTTGCACCAAGAGAATATTTTTCCATTACTATAGATTTGGCTGAAGGGAAACACTCTGTGCACTAATACTGAGAATGGGTGACATATCTTGCATGTAAATATTCCCCCCCATAGCTTAGACTATGACAAGGAAATCACTCTGAATAGTGTTGTGGATGGATGGCTTTTGAGAAATATATTTATTAATACAGGTGCAAAAGTCAATGTGCTTACTTTAGATGCATGGGTACATATGGGGATACCTATATTGAAACCATCTTCTAATGTATTATTTATGGCTAATAGAATTAAGGCCACTCCTATCAGAGTTTTAAAAGATACATCCATTACTATACAGGGGCCAAGTTCACTGGGTATTTTGAGGTTTTAGCACTTGCAGAAGTAGACAGTTTCCCAGCTTTGCTTGGATTCCCTTGGTGTTACGTAAATAATGTTTATCTTTGGTTCAAAAAGGGATATATAATTTTAGAAAACAAGGAGGAAAGAGTTATTATCCCTTTAATAGATGGAAAATCTATTCCTTATGTTGAGCCTTTGAGTGAGGAAGATCTAAATAGGATTTATGTACGCACCATCCGGGACCCATAAGTGCTCAAGCCATCTAAAGAAGGAATTCTTCAGTGAGAGGATGCACAGTCTATTAGCGATGTTACAAGTATTTCTTGTGATAATTGGGCTTATGGTACTTATGAGTTGGTAGGGCATGAAGTAAGGAATACATTTGTGCAGAATAGTAAACCTTGTTGCATCAAGAGAATAGGTAACAACCCTAAACCTTGGTACACTAGGGAAGTGGACCCTACGGTATTCCTGCATACCATGGAGGAATAGTGGATGGACTAGTTGGAGAGAAGAATTATGCTAGCATATACCCTATGCTAGATAATAGTGCACTGGTGGGTGGTTCACAGGAATAATCTTATAGAATGGAATGAAGTCAGGATTTCTCTTACAACTTGGTTTTCTAGGAGCAATGCACCAACTTGAATCTACACATATAATGGTAATCAACCTATTCAACACCACATCCAGTAGTGTGAGATGCTCTAGACAGAGGGCATGAAGCTTTACCACCTTCGCTATGGGTGCACAAACTTTATTCCACTTTACAAGGTTACGCACATGCTTGGTATGTATATGCAGAGCTACATAGAGAAACTAGAAATTAGCATGATTTGATTATAGGTATGGTCCAGAATTTTGAATACTTCTTTATTAAACCTCCAGTAGAAGAGGCATCAAATTTTATAAAGTGATTAACTATGGGAGACAATGCAAAGGCAAAAGAACTCATTCAGGATTTATTTGATGGAAACAACTCGGGAGCGCATTTTTCTTTAGGAATAGAGATAGATTCCACACTACTTAAGTGTGCTTTCTTTGAGAAAGAAAAAGGGAAGGTGGTCTATATAGTGGATGATGAAGAAGTAGAAGAACTGAATTTATACCATTCAACAGGTGTGTGTGAGGTCTTGGATAGTGCAGATAACAACACACGCACCTATCATGAACCTATGAGGACAAAGATAGTGAATATTGGTATGAATGTTAAGCCTAAAGAGGAAATAATTGGAGATTATTGGTCTAAATCTGAAGTAGCAAAAATAGTGGAGTTGCTCCATGATTTTTAAGATTTATTTCCTAGGGGCTACCATGAATTGAAAGGATTGCATGCATCATTAGGATAAATGAAGATAAATCTTAAGGAAGGTGCACTCCCGGTTAAGAAGAGACCCTATAGGATGAACCCCAACTTGCATGAAAATTTCAACGAAGAAATTAACAAAATGTTGAAGTCTGGAATCATCAAGCGGTTGGATTCAGATCTATGTGGACTACAGGGAGTTAAATGTTGCATCTGTGATGGATCCTTTCCCTATGCCATTCATAGAGGAAATATTAGAAGATGTTGTAGGGCACAAATTCTATTCCTTTACAGATGGATTCTCTGGGCATCATTATGTTAGGATTGTACATGAGGATCAGGAAAATACTACTTTCACCATTGAATGGGGAAGTTTTTCATATACTGTGATGCCCTTTGGTCTGAAAAATGCACTTGTTGTATTTTTGTGAATAGTTGTTCAAGCATTCCAGGATTTTATTCATCTTTTCTTGCAAGTTTACTTGGATTATTGGATGGTGTATGGGCTTGTTAAGGATCATTGTGACAATTTGCTCTTGATTTTTGAAATATGTAGATAGTTAAACATCTCTTTGAACATAAAAAAGAGTGTGTTTGCTACACCTTTTGGCACTCTGTTAGGGCATATTATCTGTAAGGAAGGTTTGTTGATAGACCTAGCTAAAATTATAGTTATTTTTTAGCCTAAAAGAACCTACCAGTCAAAGTGAGGTTTGTGGATTTTTGGGTCACACTAGGTGTTATAGAAATTTTATCAAAGGATATGCTAAGGTTATCACACCCTTGGAGTAGTTACTAAAAGTAAAATGGACATTCTATTGGAGGGATCCACAATAGCGCGCATTCGTGACATTAAAGGAGAAACTTACTACAACACCGATTTTGTGCTTTCCCTCGTGGGACCAACCGTTTCATGTACATATGGATGCTTCTGGCATGACCATTGGTGTAGTGTTGGCTTATAGTGGAGAAGGTATTATAGATCATCCTATCTATTTTGCTAGTAGAAATTTGACTCATGTAGAGCATAATTATACAACTACAGAATACAAAGCTTTGTCAATGATTTATGTGCTACATAAATTCAGACAGTACCTACTAGCAACACCATTTGTATTCTATACCAATCACATGGCATTGAAATAATTGGTAAATAAGCCAGTATTATAGGGGCATATATGTCGATGGGTGCTCTTATTCCATGAATTTGATTTTATAATTGTGGTAAAAGTAGGGAAAATTAATTCTAGCCCAGACCATTTATCAAGGGTACAGTCAAGTGAAGACATGCAAATAATTGAAGATATAATGCCAAATGCCCAATTATATAGGTTAGATCACGTGCCTTCAGACTTGGAGGATATTGTTGTTTTTCTACCCACAGGTGTGGCACCAAAAGGAATCAAAGCCTTAGAGAATAAATAACTTGAAATTCAAGCAACACCTTTTATGTTGATCGGTGGTGACCTATACAAGTTAGACCATAATGAAGTACTGCACTGATGTGTATTGGATTATGAGCACACATATATCATGGAAGAGGCTCATGGTGGTATTCTAGGTGGGAACTATGTAGGTGATGCCACTACGCACAAAATTCTACTCATCGGATTGTGGTGGAAGACCCTGTATAAGGATTGTAAGGCATATTACAAGGCTTTTGATCACTCTAAGCACCTTAGAAAACTAGGACAAAGAGATGAAATTCCTTTATGACCTATTCTTAGTGCAAAACCATTTGAAAAATGGGTTATATATTTTGTGGGTCTTATTTCATCAGCCACACGTAGGGATGGATTGTGCTACATCATCACTTAAACAGATTATCTTACAAGGTGGGAAGAAGCAACACCTACCAAGAATTGTATAACAACTGCAATAACCAGGTTCTTATAGGAGAATGTTCTTACAAGGTATGGATTCCCATTGAGTTTGACCAGTGATAGGGGAACACACTTTTTGAATGAGACAATCAGAATTCTATTGGATGAGTTCATGATTGCACACCATAAGATGACACCATATCATTCTCAGGTAAATGGGACTACTAAATCTTTCAACAAGATTTTGAGCCAGACATTCACAAAAATTTGTGATGTTGGAAGGAAATATTGGGATGATAAATTTTATGTCGTGCTTTGGGCATATAGAACAATATACAAGTAATTAAACAAGACCACACCCTTTAAATTGGTGTTTGGCATAGAATTATTTCTTCATATGGAATTCATGTTACCTTCTTTACGTATTACACACACAGGAGGTCAGGCTAATGAGAAAGAATTAGAATAATGAATTGGAAAGTTAATCAAGATGGATGAGCAATGAGAAATAACATGATGGAGTTATGAGAAATAAAAGGCTAGGCAAAAAGTGTGGCATGACAGGAACATCAGGGACAAAAATCTTGAGATAGGATAGATGGTGATTTTTCATGACTCTAAGTTTCTGTGTCATCTAGTCAAACTTAAAGTGAATTGGTTGGGAGCATATTTTATCACTCACATACTTGAAACAGGCACTTTCTAGTTAGAGGCACTTGATAGAATATGGTTACCCAGTTACTTCAATGGGATTAGGCAGAGTCCCTACTATAAATAAGTCTTCTTGGTGTTTATAATATGGCAATGTTAACATTTAGAGTAGGTTTTCATTTATATATTCCCTTAATGTATTTCCTTTTTTGTTGATATGATTCTTTATTTTAGTTGGTGTTTTATATAATAAGTACGTTTACTTGCTAGAAACTAATTACCATTTATATAATTTTTATATGCATAGGACTACACATACCATTTGTGTGGGGTGGCTATTGAAAAATGGGTACACATAAAGGAACAAACTGCTACAGGTGTTAGTCAATTCTGGAGAGTTTTTGGAAAGAATATTACTTCCAAACAAGGACCATAGATGTAGATAAATGAAGGAACAAGTATAACGCAAGGTAAGCAGAGGCCATGGAGACTACCAAGGGAAGGCACAGTGGCAAGGTATTTGGGTGCATAGAAGTGTGATAAAGATAATTCCATGACCAGAAGGTAATAAGGTGCACTAGAATTTTATAGCTTGGCATGAAGATGTACCACACGGAAAGTGTGAAAATAGTCAATTAATGAGAGGATTATTGGTAGGTGAAGGAGCAGTAAATGCACCAACTTTAATTTGAATGAGCTAAGTGTGACTGAGCCTAGTGAAGAGTATTGAGGTGCAAAGAGTGTGAAACTAGATGTGGAGATTGGATTTGTGCGTAAAAGAATCTTGCATCCCCATTAGTGAAGGGTTTGAGTGAAGCAGATGCATTGAGAAAGAACTAGGGCACACAAATTCAAGCTAGGGTTTTGAATTGCTCACTACAGAGAATAGAAATTTAAGATTTTCATATGGCACCAAAGAAAGCACCTTATGCAAGAACTAAATGAAGAAAGAAAGTAGAAACAGAAGTTGAAATTACTCCTAAGAGTAATTTCTCAAAAATGTAGTATCTAGAAGGTGTGATAGGTTGACAAGAATGGGATTCCCATATCTGTAGCTGTAAGGTGAATAATTACAACCACTGCACTTCTGATAAAAATAAATAATTAGACGCGTTGTTGAGTACAAATACCAACAAGTGCATGGTGAAATATATGCCGGTATATGATGACGCTAGGGAGAAACTATTAAAATAGGTGGAATCTATTAGTTGTATGAGATCCTATATTTTGGAAAGTATGAACCTCTATACCAGTGGCTTATGAGTATATTCTATGATGACTTCTTCTATTTTGTTGGATGAAGGGTAAGGATTACAACAGCCCTGATTTTGACATTGACAGGATTAAAAGGCACAGGGGTAGGCTTGGCTAGTGACCTGACTGATAAAGCAGCAATCATGGAGATACGAAAGGATTTGGGGTATAAAAAGGCTCTGCATGGAATGGAAATTGAAAAATTGAATAAGTACCCAATGGTACAAGTAGCTACACATCTAGTGACCAAGTTGAATGATCAAGAGATGTGGTTCCAGGTGAATACAATGTGGCTCCATGTCACAAGGAAGATGTCTTAGGGAGTATTCTATAACATAGCAGGATACATTACAGAAACCATCATCGAAGAAGTGTGCACATGTGATAATATAATTTTTAGCAATATTTTAATTTATTTAGTATTTATGGAAATTGGAGTGCCTGATGGGCAAAAGAATAAGATTTAGGAATATCCCATGGAAAACAAGTCCATGGAAAAAATATTTGACAAGTATTTATGTGAAGGGTCCATGAGTGGGCCATTTTAAATAAGGGTGGAGATTTGGTATGATAGAATCCATGTGGCATTTGAAGAGGAGTGGCACATTCCTAAGGAGCTACCTATAGTAGTTGGAAAGGCAGTACAATTCACGATGTACCAGCACTTCCACATTGTGTGGTTCACTATGAGGGATGGGACATGGAGCCCATGGTGCAAACTACCATATGACTTCACAACATGCTACTTCTAGGCATCAATACACCATTTTATTCATGCGTGCCTCCTGAATTTTATTGCAGACAAGGTAGACTATGACTACCACACTCTAAGGAAGACATGTGTATTTCTAGGCTAGACTACCTATGTTGAGAGAGGCTCATTTTAGATGTTATAGGCATAAATACTATAAGCTTGTAAATTTGGGACATTGGATCAATGCTCGTATACCTTCGCCTTAATCATAAGATGGAGAATAAAAATTCTATGGAGAATGAGTTCATTCTCCCAAGGCCACCTAAGGGAAATTTTACAGTGGAGAACATGCTAGCCCCAAATCCCACATAAGCTATAGAGGTAGATGATGAGGAGGACTATCAGGATAGTGGCGGATTAGAACATAGAGGTTAGAGGAAACCCATAGATAGAATAGAGACTGAGCAAGAAAGTACCCCACCTCAAGTAGAAGAATAAGAAGAGGACTTGTAAATAATCCAAGGAGAGCATTATTTCAAGAGGGTATTCAGAATAACAAGGAAACAAGGCATAGGAAATCCTCAGTCTGTTAGCAAGTCTCCACAAATCTCTCCTCAAAAAGAGATAAATGAGAGGAAAAGGAAGATGTTGAAGCTAAATGAGGAGGTGGAGGAATCTGTAGAGAGCACACCTAGATCCCCTGAACAAATAGAAGAAGTGGAAGAACCCAAGGATGAAGATATAAAGGATAAAGAGATAGGAGAACCAGAACATGATACCACTCAGAACATTGAAGATCCAGCTCCAAATCTTTGTGCTTAGGTACCTAAGGGGCCAAGAACGAAGCACACAAGTGGGGAATATAATGTTCTGCATATGTGCTATGATGAGGACACAGGTAAAATTATCTGCACTTGATTCCAAAATATAGTGGGCCTCAAGGAGTTGTATGGATGGGATTTGATTGACCCAAACATGGAAACCACATGCACAAGGAAACAATTATCCTGGTCCATGCAAACTCACATGGACGAGCCCAATTTTGATGTATGTGAAGATTCATGTGTATCAAGAAGAATGCAGAAGGTGCCATATAACAGGAACATAAATCTCACTCTCATGTCTGATGAGTAGGTAAGTAATTCCTTAGTACAAGTATCGATAGAGGTGGCACAGAGGAACGTAGATAAGCTTGCCACTATTAGAGTGCTACAAGAAGAAAACAAAGCCAAAGATGTCGAAATAGTGCATCTAAAAGGAGAGAAGGACCTAGATCAAAATAAGAATGGGGTCCTCATCAGCATGATAGAGGATATCAGTGATCATTTCTGGAAGGAAAGACCACACTTGGAGCTAAAGTACCTACAAGGTTCCCTTTGGCTATGCATTATATGCATAACTTAGTTGATTCGGTGCTTGAGGATGGAAAAATTCAGATACCAGCACCAAGGGACCTTGAACAAGAAGTAGAGAGAGAAAGGGCCTCAGTAGTTAGAAATATTTCATCTTTTGAAGCCTTGCTCCAAAATTTACAGGAAGAGTTGAAGAAAGTAGACCAAACATTGAATATTTGTGCAGCTCTACAAATAGTGATCAGAATCTAGAGGATGGTAGAAGACAATGAAGTCCTAATGGCAATGAAGGATGAGACTTTGGGGCACGTAAATAGGTTAGCACTAGTCAAGAAAAAGTGTGAGGCCCTTGCAGTAACCCAAGACCCCCATAAAGAAAGGTTGGATGAAATTGGAAAGCTTATAGCACAGAAGATGGATCTTCTAGAAGGAAGGGTGACTATAATGTCCAACATTGTTATAGTATTATAGAATGAGAAGGAAGAGATTGTGTAAGAGGAGTTCGATTCTATTGCATCGGATATGCCAGAAAAGGTAGAAGCCATGCTAAGTGATTGGAAAACCTTAGAGGATAAAATCAAAGAAAAATATCTGAAGTTAATTCTCCCAGTTGAAACAGAGGACGTTGCAGGGTGAAAGTTGATTCTTTGTACATTAATTCTTTAATTTCCTTTCATTCCCATTCTTTAAATTATCAAAAGGAAACCATTGCCGAGGTGGAAATGTCATTTTGTATGGGGTAATGTTGAGCAGATCAAGTATGACACTAAGAAGAAAGTGCACAGAAGATTCACGTGGGGTAGTAAGACAAATTTGAAGGTGTGGAAGGATAGGGAAGGAAGATTGTACAAAAGATAGTATGAATCTAGACTTAGCCATTTTCATGTTTATGGGCTATTTTTGGAGATAGCGTGCGGGGAACACGATCAGATGGAAACTTGTGCACCACAAAAATTCTATTTTTGGAAGAGTTTTTACTAAGCACTTTGCATGAGTTCAAGTTAATAATAGTATTGTCACTTCCAGTTAGCTAGAAGATATCTATTATTATCACACTTGCATGTCTATTTTCAGCATGCGATCTATTTTGGGAATTATGTAAGTGATGAAGGGAAAGTCCCCACCCTTATAAATATGTGGTAATCTGCATAGATAATAGAAGGAGAGAGAGAGTACTATGAATGATCTATTATGAAGTTATGTTGTCAGATATGATGTGCGCATGAACTTATGGTACTACTTATTATAAGAAGCTTATGTGTTCATCATGTTTTAATATAATGGAGTCTATTGGATGAATAATGGTGTCAAATTTGACTATAAGTAGTTATCACATGGATAATTTCATTATGTTTACGATTTGATTCATGATTCTTTAAGATCTAGATCTAGGATATGCTTTGTGGAAAGTTTATACTATTTATGGATCTGAATACATTAACCCTTCATCATATTCACATCCTGCACAAACAACTCTAAGGACATTCCTGATACCTTTGCATGCTTTGGGTGAGTGATCAGTCTAGACTAAGTGATGTGCCAGTGCATTTAGGTTATTCTTGGTAAATTCTAGGCTACATCATCCCTCCTTTCCCAACCTCACACAACTTGTAAGAGGCATGGGCTCGACACTGAAGCCTTGTATGGTAAAGAAGTGTGTAAATGAAAATTTTGATTGATTTTTTATTTTACAAATGTATTATTTTTATTTATTTATAACTTTAACCTATGCTTTTGGGAAGGAATGATTTCCCCTAGCCTTAACCACACGCAACCAATAAGATGCGAGGGCTCAATACCGAAGGTTGAGATAGGTGAACAAGTTTCCCAAGTGAAAATATTTAGAATGTTTTTGTACCAAAGAGGTTTTTCTAGGGAAATATATGACTTCACAAAACTTCTAGAACTAACTATGGGAAAATACAACTATGTAAGAAGAAATCTATAAGTATAACCAAGTATGTAAGCCTTGATAGGATTAGTGTCAAAACTTGTCTTGTCTTGTTGAGCTGATGAAGTGATAAGAAATGTTGATGAATTTTTGAAGAGCTATGACTTGAATAATTTCCAATGTTTTATAGAAGTTTTTTTTTTAGAGTTACTTGAAGATAAGTTCCTTGATTAAAATTTTCACAAGATAAGAAAATTGATGGTAATGCTATGAGAATGCAGTAGTATACATATGTAAATGTTGATGGATCATGCATAGTATCTCTTTAGGGTAATATAATTGATAGATTCACTAAATACTTCACCTTCTAGTGTACATAGGTGGTATGCCCCATTTTTTTAGTCCTCTATGACTCAGTATGGGCCCAACCACTTGGGCCTAAATTTCCTTTCCTCACTGGTACATTTGTTTATTCATTTGTCGAGTCTTAATACCGGATCTCCCTCACATATCTCATGTTTGTAAACTTTCTTATTTTACTACTAGAACATCTAGTCACCGTAAGCTCTATGTCACTACTTAGCATTAATCCTAGCTTCATCGAGGCTTTCCAATTGATATATTTGTGCCTCTCAATAGCCTTCTTCTACATGAATTCCTTGTAGTGAGATATAAAGACTATGTAATTAAACTTCAAGTGGTAAAACTAATTCTACACCGAATACCAAAGAGAAGGGGGTTTCCCCTGTTGGCATTCTTACTAATGTTCGATAGGCCCACAAGGCCAAAAATAGCTTTAAATGACAATATCTTTTGTTCTCCTTGAAAGTTTTAAGGAGAATGGACTTTAACAGCTTGTTAGTCACCTCAGCCTGTCTATTGGCCTGAGGATAATAGAGAGAAGTCATGTGGTGATTTATTTTAAAATTTTCATATAGCTCACACACTTCCTCATTTTTGAAAGACATGCCATTATCAAAGATAATGACTTGTGGGAAACCATACCTGTAGATAATCTAGTTTAGAATGAATTTTGCAATTACACATCCTAGGATGGTGGTAAGAGGCATGACCTCTACCCACTTTGTGAAGTATTCCATGGCCATGATTATGAATTTATTGCCATTTATTGATGAGGGAGATAACTTCCTTATCAAATCTAGGCCCCTCATGGAGAAGGGCCATGGTGTTAAAATTGGTTGCAAAGCTTGGGCAGGTATGTGGATCTCATGAGAGAACTCTTGGAACTTATGGAACTTACACACATGCTCCACCATGTCATGTTCTAAAGTAGGTCAAAAGTAACCCATTCGATGTATCTTGCAAGCAGTTGCGTGACCTCCAAAGTAACCTCCACACACACTATTATGGGATTCAAAGAGAATATTCTCATATTCTTCTTCATCAACACATCTTAGCAACATTCCATCGAAGGATCTGTAATAGAGAACTTGTTCTATGATCACATATTTAGCTGTTATGACACGTAGCCATATTTTTTGTTATGATGTTTCCCCTTCAGGGTATGCATGGTAAATACTAAAATTAATAATATCAGTATACCATGGGCACGCAGAGATAAGGGGTTTGGTTTCAATGTAATATATGCATTCGTCAGGGAATTCTAAGCTAACTAGATCACCTCCATCTAATGGGTTTTAAGCTAATGAATCTGTGATGATTTTTCCTTTAACATACTTTTGGTTAACAAATGTCAGCTCAAAATCACACATCATATTTATGAAACATACATCTTTCTTGGATAACAAACCCTATGTTAGAAAGGTTCGTAAATGATCAGTGTTGATGATAACCATCATTTCTTGGTTAAACATATAGTGTTTTAACCACTTTGTTGCAAAAACTATAGTAAGGAATTCTTTCTCTTCCTGCATATAGTGTGTCTAAGATTCGAAAAATGTTTAACTAATAAAGTAGACTACATGCTCTCGTTTTTCATCATCCTCTTGAGATAACATGCAAGATAATGATATGTTTGTAGCCTGTGAATAAATAATAAGTGGGTGACATGATTTAGGAGGCATGAGCATGGGGGATATAATAGGAATTGTTTGACCGACTCAAATTCCTCGTGACACTCTTCCATCCAAATATTACAACAATCATTTTTCAATAGATTATTTATTGGATGAATGACAAAGGTAAAATCAAGAATGAACCTTCAGATTACACCGAGCTTTATGAGAAAGGACCTAATGCCTAACTCATATGATGGTGGAATCATTTCCATAAATTATTGGATTTTGGTTGGATCTACATTAATTCCTCGTAAAGAGATGATGTATCCTAGTAACTTCCCCCCCATCATGCCAAACACACATTTTTCAGGATTTAGTGTAACACTGTATTCAATTATATGAGAGAGGATGATGCAAAACACTTTAGCATGATCAACACATTTTCTAGCCTTAGATAGAAGTTCATCAATGTAGGATTCCATAATCTTATGAATGAGATCATGGAATTGTTAGTGCAAATCTACAGCACCCCCTAAATGACCTTTAGATCTACAGTCCAGAATCGGGTCATTTAGTGTGGTTACACAACATTGAGTTTTCTCCAAGGTGTGGGACCTTGCAAGGTGAGAAAACTCTCCAGATAAAGTTGGTTCTTACTCCTCTGTTTAGGTGTATGCATGAATCTGGAGAGGTTCAATATGGATTCCTATTCTAAATTCCAAGGAGGCAGAGTTAAGAGATGCAAAAGGAAATAAAACTCAGTAAAAATGGTGATACACCAAAGGAGTGATGAAATTTTGTCTTTCAAATAAACACAAATGATAGAGATGTAACACCAAGCATGCACAAATTGCCAAAATGTAATGAAAGAATAGAAAACAAGAATATATGTATGAGAGGATTGAAAGAAATCATTCACAAAACATGCATTACCATTCCCAAATTTGATACAATGTATTACACTGGCAGAAAGGGAAAAAATGTGTCATAGGTTCCATGGAAGGCCTGAAACTCCTCAAATTCATGTGCCAAGGGGGAGAGGTGAGTCTGCTAGAAACAAAACGTTTAACCCTTTACAAATATGCCAAATTTGGCTTTTAACAATGAAAAAATAGAGTCCAGGAAGGAGAAACGTGGGAAGGTTGAAGTGAATGTTCAACCACTGACCAGATTCATCAAAATGGAATGGGTACCCTTAAATTTTCATTCCCCAAGATTTTCGACCATGCTGGAGAATAATGGAAGCCATGTTGCATTAAAACTGGTGGTTGAATGTCAGTTCTACTCTTTTCTTGTGCCAAAAGTGCTTTTTTATTTTTCCCCAACTAGATTCCACCAAAAAATTAAATTCAATACTCCATAATGTAGAGGACTTAAGTATCTTTCTAAAGACACCAAGAATGTAAAACTCTGATCTCTGGATCAAAAGTTATGCCCCTCTGAAGATTTAGGCAAAAATTGGCAAAATTAGGGGAAAAAATGGATTCGGAGGCCAAAATTTGATTCTGGAAATTTTTTTTGAAAACCTCCGCACCTCCGCCACTCCGGGACATGTGTCTCCTTCCCATTTGTTGATGAAATGTGGGCTCAAACCTTGCTTTTCTTTCAATTTTTTTCCCTTGGGAAAATTTCCAAAAAAAGGTCCACACTCCACCGCTTCGCTACCACGTGGCAGCTTTTGGTTCGCCAATGGGAATGCGGGCTCACCCTTGTCTTTTACCCCTTTTGGTTCTTTAGAAAATTTTCCCAAACAGCTCTGTGCCTCCACCATTTCACCACTCCTGGACACATAGCACCTTCACATTACTTGACGGACCTGTGGGCCAAAATTTTGCTTTGCACCTCTTCCAACTCCCTTGGCAATTTTTTAAACTTACCTTTATTGGCCCGACCTCCTCCACCACGTGGCACTTTCCCATCTCCTTACAAGATTTCAAGCCAAAATATTCCCTTGGCGCCAATTGACTAAAGCATCAAAATTCTAACTTCCCCTGATGCCCGTTGCTCCACCATGACACATGTCATCGTCTTATTAGTTATAGGCCTTCCCAGGGAAAATTTTCCCCAGCAACTCCGCCAAGCCATAACTTGCAAAATACAAGAAGTTAGAAGGAAAATTTTACCTTTCTGAAAAGGTGAGAAAATTCTTTATTTGATGAAGCCATTTCCAGATAATTTTGAGTGCCTAAAAAGTGAAAAAAAATGACTGATGCACAAGGAAGGAATGAAGGAAAGTTAGCCAAAAATAAGCAGGGGGCTTATTTTGGATAATAATTTTGGCAACTCAGAGGGGTCATCTACCTACTGGATGAAGTGACCAGCTACGTGAAGAAATCCATTATGCAATGGAGTCATGAACTTAACTGCTTGTTACTCTACATCCATTAGAAAATCTCTAGAATGAATATTGTGAGAGTAGAGCATTACTTGATCTAGAACATGATCTGCAAAAGATGCATCCTTAGGGGAAAAAAACCCATGCCAAAGCACTTAAGGAAATGTAAATCTAAGTTATAACAAAACAATGTGCATAAGCACTTGGAGGGATAAAAATCTAAGCTAATATGTACAAGGTGAGAAGTTTCCCTTCTAGTAACAACACTTTAGATTGAATCCATTAACTAGAATCTGAAGTTCTTCACCATCCAATGTAGACAATTGGAAGGCATTGTTGTCCTTGCATTTGTGACCATGTAGGGGCCACTCCAAATGGCATCAAACTTTGTATGCCTCCCTGGCTTTGCTCAGTCTGCATCCCATTTCAACACTAGATCTCCAACTTGGAAGGTTCTATCTTTAGCTTTCCTATCAAAGCTTCTCTTGATCAAAGCTTGGTCCTTCTCCATTGTTTGGGCTGCAAACTCTTTGATTTCTTGGAGTTCTATCAATTCTGCATATCTAACCTCCATGGGTTCAAACTCCAACAATTCCAATTTCTTCATGATTTCCAATGTTGGCAACTCAAGTGACATAGGCAAGATTACCTCTCTTCCATAAACAAGTCTAAATGGAGAGTTAGCTATGGATATCTTGGGAGTTATCCTATCATCCCATAAATTTTATTTGAGCTTAGTGTGCCAAGTCCTCTGATTCTCATCAAGATTCCTCTTGATGATCGTTAATATATTTTTGTTTGTAGATTCAGCTTGGTCATTACCTTGAGGGTAATAATTTGATGAAGTGCTCAAATAGATCTCATTTCTAACATCCCATTTAGTGACCCTTGATCCTATGAATTCCAATGTATTATCTAATATTATAGTGGCAGGTATACCAAATCTATTTGTTATCCCCTCATAGAAGTCTAGAATGCTAGATTCATTTGCCTCTTTGAGTGCCACCTCCTCAATCCATTTTATGAATTAGTATGTTGCTGTTAGAATCCACTTATGTCCTTGGATTGAGTTTGGATTAATGACTCCAATGAAGTCCAAACCCTATTGCATGAATGTTTGTTCAACTAATATTGGGTGCAATGGAAGTGTTGCTAACCTCTCTTTTCTTGTGAAGAATGCACAATTCTTGCACCTCTTGATCCATGCATAATAATCACTAAACATTTTGGGCCAATAATAACCAGCCTTCATGATCTTGAGGTTTATCACTCTTAGAGAAAAATTCCCCCCAGCTGATCCACTATGGAACTCTGCTAACATTCTCTCAATTTGATTTGTCTCAATGCACCTCAGCAACACTCCATTGATATCCCTTTTGAACAAGATGCCATCAACAAGTGCATATGGAATAGTATACAATCTGAAGTGTCTTATTTTGGCTTTATTCATCTCTAGATGGCATCAGCCTATTTGTAAGAAGTGCATTATGTCTTGTGTCCATCAAGGAGTGAGCACACCACCATTTTCTTCTTGAACATCTCTTTGTTCTTGGTTGTATTGCAACACAAAAACAACATTCTTCTCTTTGTTTGCTTCAATTGATTGGCTCAAGGCCAATTTCTCACACAATCCCTTTCCTTGGACCAGCTTGGTGACTTTTATCTCAATGTCATACTCCATGACACAAGTAATCCACCCTGTAAGTTTTTCATTTAGATCTTTATTGAGGAGGAAGTCTTTAACTCCCATATGAGAAACCAACAGTTGAACCTTGTTGTTTGAAACTACATGCTTAAATTTATTCAAGATCCTAATCACTGCAATAACATGCTTCTCAATGAAGGAATACCTTACTTCATAGTCCTCCAAACTTTGGCTAAAGAAGGCAATTGGCTGCTCTGCATTTTCTTCATTCTACTGTACTAAAATTGCAGAAATTGTATCATCACCGCCAAATGCATAAAGGATGAAGTCTTTGGAGAAATCTAGGTTAATGAGAGTTGGAGCTTGTGAGATAGCTTCTTTAATTGAATCAAAACTTGCTTTACCTTCATCTTTCCATTTGAATTCCATACTTTTCTTCAACATCATAGTTATTGGCTTGACAAGGGCTGCAAAGTTTGGAACAAACCTTAAAAAAAAATTGATTCTTCCCAAGAAATTTTGAAGAGACTTCTTATGCCTTGGCAATGGCAGTTCTCGTATTGCTTCACCCCTCTCCTGATCAATTATTAACCCTTCTTTAGAAACAATGTGGCCCAGGAGCTTGCCTTCTTGAGCTAGGAAAATGCATTTTTTGGGATTCAAGGATACCAAGAATCTTCTACATCTTTGGAACACTTGTCTCAAATGAAAGAGATGATTTTCTACATTTTTAGAAAATACAATAATATCATCTAGGTATATCAGCACTATTTTGTTGATAAATCCCTTGAACGTCATATCCATTGCCATTTGGAAATTAGCTCCGGGGTTAGACAACCTAAATGAAATTTTTCTATATTCATAGGTTCCCCATTTAGTGGTGAAGGTTTTTTTGAACTAGTCATCTTCTTTTACCATGACCTGATTATACCCTGAATAGCCAGCTAGCAATGAAAACCTCTCAGAGCCAGCAATAACTTACAAAATCTGCTCCATAAAGGAAGTGGGTAGTGGTCCTTGAGGGATGCTCTATTCAAATCTCTAAAGTCTACAAATAACCTGATCTCTCTACTCTTCTTTCTAACTAGAACCAAGTTTGCAACCCAACTTGAAAGCTTGATGGGGAATATGATACTTTCCTCTATTAATTTATTCAATTCCTTTTTCATGAGAGGCTCAATGTGTGGGTTGACCGGTCTCTATTTTTTATTGATGGGCTTGGCACTTGGATCTAGTTCAATTGTGTGTTGAGATAGCTTGGGATTGAAACATCTAAAGTCTTCATAGCTCCAAGTAAATACATCCGGGAACTCTTGGCAAAGCTGCATGAACTCATATATTTCTTACTCACTTTCCACTTTACCAATTCGAAGTGACTTGCCCTCTGTAACTGAGATGGGATCTGAATCTTCTCCCCTGACTTGGATGTTTGATTTCTCTTTCCTAAATTGATCATTAGGATTAAAAATAGACTCTAAAGTCACAAGTCCTTTTGGCAGTTTGTTGGTCCTCAGCTGTACCACCTGATCACCATACAGTTGTTCAAAATTTTCCTAATTTTTGGCTTAGAACTCAGCTTCTTCTTGTAAGAAATTGATGATTTGTTGGTCACTCTCAAACACTTACCAAATTACATTATTGTCTGGTACTAATAGCCTCACAATCACATGTATGTTTGGTTGCATTTTATCCCTTTTGATACTCTCTACAACATCAAAAGTTGCTCCAACTGCTGCAAGCCTATCACCAGCTTGGTTTTATTTCCTAGGGATGGAGTTGATGCCAAAGCCCTCAAAATATTCAATGAGGTCCCACACCCTATTCTTATAACTCTAGAGCAGGTCATTCTTAGCAGCATGTTGTCCTTTAACTTGATTAACAATCAACTCACTATCACCAAAGACTTGTAATTTCTTGATGCCTCTTTTCCTTGACCAATGCAGCCCATGTATAAAGGCTTCATAATCAGTAGTGTTGTTAGAACATGCAAACTAAAATCTAAAGGTTGAATAATACTTAATTCCTTGAGGTGAAACAAGCATAGCTCCTCCTCTTGCACCTTGTCTACTTCTTGATCCATCAAAGAATAGTTTCCTTACCTCATTATCATCTTTATGGTCTAGCTTGGTGATGCTAGGAATAGGTTGATTTTCTTCATGCATGTAATAGACTCCTAGTTCATATTCCTCTATTTCCTTGTAGGGATAAAAAGCATGTATCTTGTTTGCCCATTCATCAAGAGTCAAATCTAGGATACTTCCAAATTTGGTATCAACTTCATGTGTGTTTAGATAATCATCTTGATCAAATGTTGAACATTTGGCATTGATTGGGCTTGGAGTATGAGGCTCAATGTGAAAGTTTGCAATAGGTTCAGACCTGATTATGGCCTTGGCTCCATATCTTGTCCTAAACAACATGTGTGACCAATTAGTAGATAAGTAGCCTCCAATTTTAGCTATGAAATCCCTTGACAAACATATGGTGAAGAGTGGTGGTAAATCTGTCACTGACACATCTTTCAAAACAATGACATTGGGGCATGCATGCAAAGTGAGCCTCAAATATTTAATTACCCCAATTGTGGCTACTATTGTCCCATCTAATTGCACTACCCCCTTGGATATGACTTCATATTGGAGGCCCAGCTGATCAGCTATTTTCTTGGGCATCACAGAACTACTTTCCCTAGAATCAATCATGCAATTATGTACTAGTTTATCCCCAATGATCAATGAAACATAAAATGGAGGGGGCTTCAAAAATTTACCTTATTGTCCTCCAAAATTCCCCTCAGGCTGAGTGGCATTTGTGAGTACCTTCTCTTGCATATGATCTTGCTAACTTGAGGTTGACCAATTCTTCATGGCAGCTTGTAGTAGATCCCTTTGGCCTGAGATGGATAGTGATTCCCACATATATTTGTTCACATTTATCTTCTTCATTTGTTCAATGATGCTAAATGGGGTTGAAACATCCCTTTTTTGCCCCTTAGTCTGTACATTCCTCTCTTGTATATGGGTTGTAACAATTGGTATTTGAGCTGGTCTAGAAGGTGGCTTGGGATTTTCTTGTGCATTTAGAACTACATTTTACTTGCCAACACCTTGTGGAGTGATGGAAGGTTGTGGATCACCTCAGGCTAATGACTTCCCTTCACCAATGTTCCTCTTCTTTGACCATGTGTTAGCTGCTACACTCTGAGTAGGTGTTTGATTCACACCACAAAAATCTTCATCTTTCCAATTCACAAGTGTAGTCTAATTTGGAGTTGTATCTTGCTGAGATGTTCCTTGTTGTTGGTTTGTTTCTTCATTCACCTCACTCTCTACCCCAGTTGTTTTCACCATCAAAGCTTGGTTCAAATCACCATTGAAGCACATAGATTGGTTGTGAGGTTCACTATATGGGAAACACCAGTCATACTCTTGAGCTGCATTATTTTGCACTAGCACTAAGGCTTTAGAGGTGGATGCAACATTGGAGTTATAAGGCTGAAATGGTCTATTGGTAGGAGGTCTTGCTTGATTTTGATTTCCAACTAGGTTGGGTTGCCTATTAGGTTGATATGGTTGTCTATTAGGCTGAGTTTGAGACCGATAAGAAGGCCTAAAAATTTGAGCTTGTTGTCTCTTGAGTGTAACCAGCTCATTACCTAAATTTTGTAATTGTTTCATAACTTCTTGAAGCTCATTTGAGGCACTAGAGGATGAAGTAGAAGTTTCATTTGAACTCTTATTTCTAGGAGTGGGAATAGGAGCTAAATTAGGTGCTTGACTAGTACTTGGGCTTTTGAAGTCTATATATGAGGGCATAATAGGCCTGCGTGTAATTTTACCACCTTGGATCAAACAATTATTAGCCATAATGGTGATGATGTAAGTTACAGGTATAGTTGCACCTCCCATGGATTGAATTAACATAGAAATATCAAAATTTAAAGCCTTGAGAAAGTATAAGAAAGCACCTTGAGCTGTTGGCCTCACTGTCACTAGGATTCTATCCCAAGTCCTTCGAAATCTAAATTTGAAGTCTGTTAGCTGCTCATTGGGAGATCTCTTGATAGTTATTAGTTGCTCTAATAAAGACAAGTTGTCTTCCTTTTCTCCAAACTGGTTGTGGAGATCTATGCACAATTGGTTCCAATTTTGAATAGAACCTGCCTCAAAGCTCCTGAACCATTGCAAGGCTTTCCCTTTGAATGAAGATGCCAGTAATTTGACAAAAATTTATATCTCAACAATATCATGGATTGCACAAACATTAGCAATGTCTTTGACATGATCACCAGGAGTGGTCTGATTTTCCCTAGTAAACTATGGAATATTATTTAATGCTATAATTGGAACTAGGTTTTATGCATTGAGAGAAATTGGGCTGCTTCTAGTAAAGTTGACATAAGGATTGGGTTGTGACATTATGATTGGCCTGAGAACCCTTGTTGATTGAGTGAAAGGTCTACCAGGTGGAGGAGTTGATAGAGTTCTATTTGGTGGAGATGGAGACCTTTGAATCCTCCTTCCCCTCTCTCTTCTTCCTGGGGATAATTTTAGATACTCATAAAATCCCTCTTCTTTGGCCCTTGACCTTGTTTGGATTCTTCTCATGAATCTTTAGACCTAGACTACTAAAATCACTTGACTCTATCCTTTTGGAGTCACCAGATGTGCAAATCAAGGCTCTTTTCAAGAAAGAAACCTACAAAAAATGCACATCAACTTTGTTGTAATGAAGATGAAGAACTCTAAGGTCCCACCAGGCATGCCAAAAATGTTAGTGAAAATCTACAACACCCCCTAAATGACCTTCAAATCTGCAGCCCAGAATTAGGTCATTTAGTGTGATTACATAGCATTGAGTTTTCTAAAAGGTGTGGGACCTTGCAAGGTGAGAAAACTCTCCATATAAATATGGTTCTTACTCCTCTATTTAGGTGTATGCATGAATTGGTAGAGGTTCAATACAGATTCCTATTATAAATTCCAAGGAGGCAGAGTTAAGAGATGCAAAAGGAAATAAAACTCAGTAAAAATGGTGATACACCAAAGGAGTGATGAACTTCTGTCTTGAAAATAAACACAAATCATATATATGTAACACCAAGCATGCATATATTTCTAGAATATAATGAAAGACCAGGAAACAATAATATATGCATGAGATGATTGAAAGAAATCATTCACAAAACATGCATTACCATTCCCAAATTTAATACAATGCATTACACTAGCAGAAAGGCAAAAAATGTGTCACAAGTTCCATAGAAAGTCTAAAACTCCTCAAATTCACTTGCCAAGGGGAAGAAGGGAGTCTGCAAGAAACAAAAAATTCAACCCTTTACAAATGAGCCAAATCTGGCTTTTAACAATGAAAAAATAGAGTCCAAGAAGGAGAAACATGGGAAAGTTGAAGTTAATGTTCAACCACTGACCAGATTAATCAAAATGGCATGGGTACCCTTAAAATTTCATTCCCCAAGATTTTTAACCATATTGGAGAAGAATGGATGCCATACTGCATTAAAACTGGTGGTTAAATGTCAGTTCTAGTCTTTTTCTCATGCCAAAGGTAATTTTTATTTTCCCCCACTAGATTCTAGAAAAAAAACAAAATTTAAGACTCCATTATGTAGAGGACTTAAATATCTTTCCAATGACACCAAGAACATAAAAATCTGAGCTCTGGATCAAAAGTTATGCCCTTCTGAAGATTTAGGAAAAAACTAGAAAAATTAGGGCAAAAAAAGGATTCGCGGGCCAAAATTTGAATTTTTCCCTTTTGGAAAATTTTCCTGAAAACCTTCACACCTCCACCACTCCAAGAAACGTGTTTCCTTCCCATTCACTGATGAAACATGGGCTAAAATCTTGCTTTTCTTTTGATTTTTTTCCCTTGGGAAAATTTCCCAAAAAAGGTCTGCACTCCGCCGCTCCGCTGCCATGTAGCAGCTTCTGGTTCACCAATAGGAATGCAGGCTCATCCTTTTCTTTTACCTCTTTTAGTTCTTTGGAAAATTTTCCCAAACAGCTCTACACCTCTACCATTCTGCCACTCCTAGACACGTGGCACCTTCACATTTCTCGGTGGACCTGTGGGCCAAAATTTTGCTTTGCACCTCCACCAACTCCCTTGGCAATTTTTTAAATTTACCTCCACTAGCCCGACCTCCTGTGCCACGTGGCACTTTCCCATCTCCTTGTATGATTTTAGGTCAAAATCTTCCCTTTTACACTAATTGACCAAAGCGTCAAAACTCTAACTTCCCCCGACACCTGAGAAACCATCCCAATTTATAGAATTTTATTTTTCCTTCTCATCTACCACCCACATGACTCTTCATGTTCTCATTCAACTTGTGACTTTACATCTTTCTGGGAAGTGAGGAAAATAAGTTTTGTTTTTATAAATCAAAGGGAATTTTACAATTTAAATTTAGAAAGTCACTCAATTGAATGGGACAAATTACCATGATTACATATAATGAATAACTATATAAGGGGAGAGAATAAAGCGGGATAAAGAGAGAAGAAGGAAGAAACTTCCTGATCTGAGATATGGTGATCACAATCTCCTCCTTCTACAAGAAGCACAAACACTCAGACTACCAAATGATTGTTTAGCAACACTATTATGAGACTTTCTTGATGTGATCCTGAGATGGCAGAGGGAATTAATTATGCTGATTTCTCTTACATCTCAAAATGAGAGTGAGGATCACTCTCTTACTCCTTAGGATTTCACAATTGACGTTGATGATCATAAACCAACTTCATGATGGTTGAACCCCTTAATGACTTACCACCCTATCAGGTGCTTAATTGAGTGTTTAAGAAAAATGTTATGAAAATTTTGTTAACTAAATCCAGGGTGGTTTATCATTATCATTATTTATGTGTCTTATTATGGAAAAATGATGAGCTCTTGACTAGCTCATTTTACTCACCTCGCTCAACTCAACTAGCTCACCCAGCTCAACTCAACCAATTAACTTAGCTTAACCAGCTCACCCAGCTTAACCATCTCACTGAAGAGATAATGGTGGATCGATACCTAATGATTCATTAGCTTTATTTTAAATGGTGTCTTTGGTTCTTTTCAAACTATGTAATGTCCCTAAATTTCACATGATGTGCCTCAATATACCATGTCTTGCTCCTCGACACAATTGTGCTCAAGGTGGTGCTTTAGAAATCTTTATGAAGGGTGAAATTTCTTGTTTGACCTACAAGAAAACATTACAAAAATTCAAGGATGCAAAAAATATTGAGATGAATGAAATCAAATCCAACTGTGAATTTTTTCACCAAAAACTAAGACTTTCTATTTTTAGCAGGTGGGCATAGGACTATTATTTTTAGCAGTATTGTATTGTTTTCACTCCTCGACATTTATTTCCTATCTAGAGGATCATGGATGTTAAAAAATACCCTTATTTTACCACTTGATATTTTTATTCATGGACACATGTTATTTTTAGTAAGTGCATTACGGGTGTCAGATTGCAATGAAAGCAGTCTTAAAATTCAACGTTTTATTCCAATATTTCCCGATCCAAATTTTGAATGATTCCTTCATTTAAAAAACCAAGTAAATTAAATTTTCATCATAGGTTATAGAATACTAATAAAAAATCAGTCCTCCATATCTCAAAAAAATCAGCAATTTCATTGTGTGAAAAGTAGTTTAAATAAAACTAGATTTTTCGAAGATTCTTTGCTCCGAGTTTCAAATGATTTCACCTTCTATATATTTAGGGAATTGAAAAATAATTGAGGGAATAATTATTATGAAAATAAAGTGCTCAATATCTCTAAAAAATAGGATCTTTATGGCACAAAAACTAGCTTAAGTGAAACTAGATTTTTTAGGGATCGTTTCCTCCATTTTTTGGATGATTCCACCTGTCAGATCTTCGGGAAGTGAAGAGGGGCCTCATTGTCCTTTCCCTATTGCATCATGGAATCCATTAATTTATTATTTAATTTTTTTTAGGTTTAACAATCGATAATTAATGAATAATTCTAAACAGATAGTCAAAAATGAGTTTCTATGACTTTTTTGGCCTTCCCAGCTAACTGCGACTTGACCGATGGGGTGAAAGAAAACATGGTGGGTTACAACTAGGATCATATGGATTGAGTATGGAGCACGTTTTTATTTTTTATTTTTCCCCTTGGGAATTATGATAAAAAAATTAATAAAATTCACCTCAAGGAGATGGTGACAAGTGGCACAATGTGGTGGAATGAGAGGGGGTGGAGGAAAACTACATAGAGCACCCACGAGCTCAAACATTGAGACGCATGAAAAACTTAGAGAGGGGATACAGAGTGGTGACATTTTTTTTCCCCTATATTAACCTTGGTAATGGGGACAATAGGGATAGAAAAATGTGCATCTCACCTTGATGATGCCATGTGGCACTTGCGTGGATGCAAGATGGAGAAGGTGAGATAGGCCAAATAAGCCTTGCGGAGTGCTTGAATTGGTCATGTGGAGAACCTAGAGGAAGGGATGAGGAGGGGAAAAATTTATGTCACCCATATTTCCATCATTGGGAATGGGGAAAATAGGGACACAAAATTGTGCCTCAACTTGGAGGTGACAAGTGTCCTTTTGAAAAATTAGCTAACTGCGAGAAGCATATCTACAAGAGAGACAACTTGTCAAGAGACAATTCCCAAAGCTCCAAACGTACTTTTCCCATGAAACCATATATTATTTTTACTCCTAATACCATTTATACAACAATTACATAGGTTTCAAAGTCCAATTATTCTTACATATTTAAAAAAATTCCCCTTTTCCTTTGGGACAACAGGGTATGTCTGGCCAAAGTTTGAGATTGCCATGAGAAGTCGACATTAGTGTTGTGAAATATTTTATGATTTCATAATGTATATGATTCTTTAATATTTCTAATTAATATTTTATTTCTTTCCAATTCATTATGAAACTCCCTAAATCCTCCATGGAATATCAGGTACCAATTTCGACTGCATGCTCCTTACCCTTGAAAACCCAACTTTCACTGCAATTATTCCCAAACCTCCAAAACTTTCCTAAATTTTCTTAAATCAATTAAAAAAAATTCTTAAATATTTAATACCACCTATGGATTAGTGTGTGATTTTAGATCCTCCCATGGAAGAGTGCACACCTATCCTTGAAACAACCAAAATTAGCCTTTCTAGGCCTACTGAGAAACTAGCCATTGGAAGCACTTTACCTAATGGAATGAATGACCCTGTCATAAGATTTCAAACACTAGGGAAAGTTTTTTACAACATAATTGAGGAGGACCTAAAAGGTCAGGATGAGTATGGTATAGAAGGTAAATTGATCCAGAAGAGGGGTATCGGGAAGACTTGGCAGAAAAATGTTTTCAAATTTGGCCTAGTTTTCATGCTTGAAAGTTTGAATTTTTTGTGCTAACACATTTTGCATGAAAACAACTGGATCTATGCTTGGGGACTTGTTTTAGATCAAAATTAGTGAGGAAAAGACAAATAGGAACCCTTAGAATCTCAAAACATTGTGTGGACCAATGCTTTGTCCATTAGGTTTATGGAGTCATTTCTTCTAAATAAACACAAAAATGAAAAAACACATCAATAAAAGGGAAACATGCCAAAAGAATAAAACAACACACAACGAAAAGGGAAAATATATTACAAGGGAGGGAAATTTATATAGGTGGGGAAAGAATGTACACATACTTGAAAAATGAGTTGGGAGAAGTACTTACCATTGTGGAACAACAAAATGAATTCATACTCTGAAGCTTGAAGATCATTATCTAATCATACCATGCTCTTGTGATGGCTTTGCATACTTTGAGAAGAATGAGACAGACCAATATTCCACCTTCATACTTATATTGCACTTAAAATATTATTTTATTTAATGAAAACTTTGTTACCTATTTGAAAAATCCTTGCTTCTTGTAGCCTCACCTGATGCTTTGTGACACACATGAGAAGACCATTCCTCCATGTTATTCAAAAATGGGATCATTGATTTTTTCATGGAAACATTCATTATCCTTGAATGGGGGTTGCAACATGAAATCATTCCTAGAATTAATCAGGCACTTATCAGAAGTGATAAAAAAACTAATTCTCTTCCCATTCAAAAGCTTCTTCGAACCTCTCACTTTTCTATTGTGAAAAATTACTTTCAAAAATGGAGGCCACATCATTGGTATGAAGGTATTCATCATCCTAAAGTGAACACCACAACATGGATTCATGTTCAAAACTAGATAGGGATTTAAAAATGGTGAGTACAATTTAATTCTAAACTTGTTCGTAAGAATCTTACACATTCTCACTTTGTTGACTCATAAAATTCTCTTATATGTAAACCATCCCAATGTTGACCTTGACATCATTTTCTATGGTGGAGGTGTTTGTCTTCATGATTGATAATATCTATACAAAATTATATAATCTCTTCTCTCTTTTGTTTATCGTATATGCACTCTTCTTCACAAAAAGAGAAAGGTAAAATCTTACCTTCACATTCATGCTCATATGCCAAGGATTTGAAAATAACATTGAACTCATCTATTTGCTCCATGTCATTATCGAACATCAGTGCATCTGAAGGATAAACACAACTTGACTCTTACCTATCTTGCACTCTCCATAGCTCGGGTTAGGATCTCAAGAATGAGTTGAGGACCTTCAATTTCTTTCGCATATTCCTTATGGGATGTCTTGCACTGATTGCTCTTTCAAATCTTCCATATACTCATTGTCATATTCATTAGAAGATTCTTTGCATTGGGCCTCAAGGATATGATTGAAAATCTGATCCACACATGGCCAGAACTCATTTTAAACCATTCCTCATTCTTTTCTCTACATTTCTTGTCATCGCAGAGATCTCACCTTATTGCTTAGACCAACATACTTGGTTTTCAAAATAACTCATAACTTCCTCCAAAGAGATCCATGCTACACAGGAAATTGAACACCTTTGAGCTCAAGATCCATTTCATCATCACTCATGATAATCAAGGAAAATACAATGTTGTTTTGTAGCAACAATGTGAGAAAATGGTACTTCAACTCCATATTGATCAATATCCTTATAGAATCATTCATGTTGACAAGGAAATGGAAAGGACATGGCCATACTCACCGTGATGATCAAGGTGAATTACTACTTTTGAGGATGGTAGAGTCATTTCCAATGGAGAAATTCATGCCTCAATTTCTCATTCACCTTTCTTTCGAGAAATAAATTGGACTCTTCCATTTTTAATCCTATGATTTTATTAGAGAAGGGAATTTGATTATTTAATTATCTCTATTTCATCATTCGACATTTGTTCATCAATTGAAGAGTAAAAATTAGAAAGGAGACTATCCATGATTACCCAGAATTCATCATCTTGAGTCTGAAATGAAGGATATTTTTATCATACTTATTAGTTGTGGATAGATTCCTCTATGTCAAAGTACTTGTGATCATTTGTCATACAATAACAATCTTCCTCTCTTGATGTCCATTATTTCTCCAATGGGATAAGCCTCGAGCACAAAATGAATTTGATGAACAAAGGTTACAACTATCGTGTCTTGGGGTCTATCAACACTTCTAGGTGCTGGCCTTTGATTCTGCATTCATTTTCAAGAATAATCCCTTTTCCAATCAGAGTTTCAAAACCATCTTTCAGGGATAATCACCTCGTATGTGAAGAAAAGCATTAGGATCTCCTTTATGCATCCTTTTATCTTCTCTCTAACCTTATTCAGTGCTTGGAGATGCTCATAGATTAGTATTAGATAGGCCAATGCATTTTTACAAATTTTAAGAGTAACATTTAGTATATAAGTTCCTAGGTCTGCACTCAACCATCCTTTGCACAGACCCTCTGTCTCGAGATGACATCCATTACCACAACTTCTGATGATAGTAAATCATGTTAGAAAAAAGTAGGAGATGATTTCATGAGACAATGTCCTTAGGGTGTCTAGTCAACTACTTTATGATAAAAATGTTACCTTTAGTCCATTAATAGCAACATTATTCCCTTGTTATAACATTTCGTAACTCTTATCTAATCTATCCTCATCCATTTCTTGGAATCTGAATAACATCAACCTAAATGAGTGTTCGAAGAAATATCTCTTACCTATTACTGAAGCACCATGCGACTATTAATGTGTTATGTCACCATGTCTTGATGAAAAGATCTTCGGAAGTAATATTTTTATCCATTCTTGACTATATTTTTCATGGCTTCTGCAAAAAAAAGGTCCAGACCTTCTTTCCCTTATATAATTGTGGATTTTTGTTTAAATCTAAATAGACCTCTTCACTGTCGTAGAATATTTTATTTTGCAAGAAATGTTCCAGAATGATGTTTGATAGAAATATTTTCATATTAGGTCATTATTATTCTTCTTCTTCATATTCTTTATTGCCACTCATTGGTGTCAGAACACCAATTTTAAGACTTCATCATTGTGTTTCGGAAAATGAATGTGACAGGGATTCATCCTTGAAGGAGTCACACTTCAAAATATGATTTTGCTTTGAAATCAAACTATCTATGTATAACTCATATACTATGGATACACCTCATATATATCCATGGTGGTAATCAATTCCCCTATTTATACACTTATATCTATGACTTTAGAGGGTGCTACATGGGCAAATCTCTCCCTTTCCAAGTCACCAAAAATTATTGGTGAAATAAGTTACTTCATGTTGTATATTATGTGTTTTCCACCAATGCTTGAGGCTGACACTGGGGCTACATAGCAATCCTTCTTATGTATAGGAGGCTCCCATTATTGAGTGTAAACTATCCTAATCATATCTAAATGTTGTGGGGTGGCCAAATAGGCCATGGATCACACAGTAACACTTCACTGAACCTATGGAAAATTTCATGTACGAGGGTACAAGGGATGAATTTACAGTAATGAGGGGTAAATGAGATAAATTAGGAAAGAGAGGTTTATTATTATGAGTAGACACTAGAAGAGTTCACATACAATAACCAGAGTAGTTCAACATTAAATTAGAGGAAAGCAAGAATGTGAGCATTTAGCAAGAATAACAAACTAGAGACACATAGTTCTTTAAGTTCATCATTATGGACACCAGTTTCCTTCTTGGTATTCAAGAATACTATGCTTACAAAGTGCAGAAAAGAGAGAATAAAGGAACATATGAGAAAGTGAAATGGAATAAATGTAGATTTTATATCTTGTGTTGGAAATACAAAGCTCAACATCCAAACCAAAATCCACAATCACTAAAAAAAGAGTAACTTTGAAAATCTAACCTCATTTGGAATGGAGAAACCATCCCAATTTATAGCATTGTATATTACCTTCTCATCTACCTCACACATGAATCTTCATGTTCTCGTTCAAATTGTGACTTTATATCTTCCTAGGAAGTGAGGAAAATAAGTTCCCTTTTTTATAAATCAAAGGGAATTTTAAAATTAAAATTAAGAAAGTCACTTAAGTGAATGAGAAAAATTACTATAATTTTGTACAATGAAGAACTATAAATGGGAAGAGAAGAAGGAATAAGTTGCCTGATCTGAGATTTGGTGATCACAATCTCCTCCTTTAACAAGATGCACAGACACCTCAAACTATCATATGAGTGTTTAGAAAAATTGTTATTATATTTTCCTTATGTGATCCTGATATGGTAGAGGGAATTACTTATGATTATTGCTCTTATATCTCACAATGAGAGTGTGGATCACTCTCTTACTCCTTAGGCTTCCACAATTTACACTGATAATCACAAACGAGCTTTATGATGTCTAAACCCATTGAAGACTGACCACCCCACTAGGTGCTTAATTGAGTGTTTAGTAAAAATTTTATGTAAATGTCATCAACTAAAGCTAGGATGGTTTATCATTATTAATTTTCATGTGTCTTCTTATGGAAAATTTATCAGCTCTTTACTAGCTCATTTAACTCACCTAACTCAACTCAACCAGCTCACAAAAAACACCATAGATATAATGGTGGATCAAGACCTTGTGATTAATTATTTTAAGTTTCAATTGATTCCTTGGTTCTTTTCAGACCGCATAATTTCTGTGACTTTTTCTAGTTGTGCCTCGATATGCCATGTCTTGCTCCTTGACACAATTTTGCACAAGGTCGTGCTTTAGAATCCTCGTGAAGGATGAAATTACTCATTTGAGATATGGTACAACCTTAAAATCATGCAAGGATGTAAAAAATTAATGAGATGAATGAAATCAGATCTAAGTGCAAATTTTTGCACCAAAAACTGAGAATTTCTATTTTTAGTAGGTTGGCCCAAGACTATTGTTTTTGGAAATTTTGCCATGTTTTAACTCCTTGATGTTTCTTGCATGTCTAAAAGACCACAGATGTCAATAATTTTCCTTATTTTACCACTTACTATGTTTATTCATGCCCCACCATGGACACATGTTATTTTTAGTAATGTACTGCGGGTGTCGAATTACAACGAAAGTGGTCTTAAAATTATGGGTTTTATTCCAAGATTCCCCCCTCCAAATTTTGGATGATTCATTCATTTGTACAAGTGGGAAAATTAATTTTTCATTATGGTGGGTATAATAATTATTAAAATTAAGTCCTCCATATCTCAAAAAATGAGCAACTTCATTGTGTTAAAAGTGGTTCAGATAAAACTAGAATTTTCAAAGATCCTTCACTCTGAGTTTCAGATGATTTCACCTGCCAGATATTTGGGGAATTGAAAAATAATTCAAGGTAGGAATAATTATGATGAAAAATACATTCCTAAATATCCATAAAAATAGGGGATTCATGGCATGAAAACTAGCTTACATGAAACTAGATTTTTCGAGGATTGTTTCCTCCAATTTTTGGATGATTCCACCTATCGGATCATCAGGAAGTGTAGAGGGTCCTCACTATCCTTTGATGTACATTAATATATTATTTAATATTTTTTAGGTGCATCAATGTAGGATGAATGAATAATTCCAAACATTCGGTCAAAAAATGAGTTTTCAGGACTTTTTTGCCTTCCCAGCTAACTGCAACTTGACCGCGGGTGAGAGAAAGCATCATGGATTAAAAATAGGGTCATATGGCTTGAGGCTGGGGTGTATTTTTCTGTCCCATTTTTTTCCTTTTGAATGGGGACAATAGGTGTAAGAAAACTTTCCTTAAGGAGATGATGACAAGTGGCGCAGTGTGGTGGAATGAGAGGGAGATAGAGGAAAACTACATAGAGCGCCTGGGAGTTTAACTTTGGGAACATGAAGAACCTGGAGAGGGGATAAAGAGGGATTTTTTTTTTTTCCCTATGTCCCCTTTGTAATTATGACAAGAGGGAAACAAAAAATTTCCCTCACCAAATGATTCCATGTAGCACAGCGTGGATGCAAGATGGAGAAGGTGAGCTAGGCCAGATAAGCCCTCCGGAGTGTTTAGCTTGGCCATGTGGAGAAACTGAAGGAAAAGATGAGGAGGAGAAAAAAAAAATTCCCCTTGGGAATTTTGAAAAGAGGGACACAAATTTTCACCTCAACCTGGAGGTGACAAGTTTCCTTTTTAAAAAATGGCTAACTGCGAGAAGCATACTTGTAGGAGAGAAAACTTAAAGATATGATTCTCAGAGCTCTAGAAGTAATTTTCCCATGAAACCTTATATTATTTTGACTCCCAAGACCTTTTAAATAACAATGGGATAATTTTAATATTCCAGTTCTTCCTAAATATTCAAAAACATGTCCCCTTTTTCTTTGGGACAACATGGTTTGTTTTCCAAAACTAGGCTGTCGTGAGAAGCCATCAAGTGTTGTGAAATATTTTATGATTACATAATGTAGAGGAATACTTAAGCTTTAAAATTATTATTCTTTTTATTTCCAGTTCATTACGAAACTCCCAAAATCCTTTGTGGAAGATCAGGTAATGATATTGACTGCATGCTCCTTACCCCTGAAAAACCTGATTTCCCTACAATTGTTCCCAAATAAATTCCGAAATGTTATTGGCTCTTCAATACAACCTCCAGATGATTGTGATCTCTTGAAACCATCCTAGACAGGTTCATACCTACCTTGAAATAGCCAAAAAAATTCTTTGTAGGCCTGTCAAAATAATAGCCTTTGGAAGTACTTTACCGAATGGAATGAATGACCATGTAACATTTCAAACACTAGATAATTTTTGTAAAACACATTGGTAGGACTTACAAGGTTAGGATGAGTATGGTACAGAAGGAAATTTTATTTAGAGAGAGATTCAAGAAGACTTGGGAGAAATTTTTCACATTTTAGTCTAGTTTTCATGCTTGAAAGTTTAAATTTTCCATGTTACACATTTACATGAAAACATCTCATAACTGTAAATAGTGACGATGTTAGTTCCTAGATTTTCTTGATTATGACCAAGGAATTTTAACAATTTCATGGAGTAAATATTCAATGTGGCTCCATTATCTATAAGCACCCTTTTGATTTTTGTGATGGGTTATGAATGCTTGAACATATAACGAGTTGTTATTTTGAATTTTTGGATTCAAAAGGTCATGAGGACTAAATAAAAGGATTGGAATACTAGGTAATATATTTGTAATTAAGGATTGAAATTTTTTACTATTGATATCCCTTGGAACATATTCATCCTAAAGGGAATGATTATGGATGTCTTGAAGTGCAGGTGATGACTTGAGTAAGTCCATGAGGGATATTTTTGTAGGAGTCTTCTCTAATTGTTTGACAATATCATATGAATGAGAGGAAGAGTTAGCATTAGAGGTATTTGAATCAATGGTAGGTTAGGGATTAGGAATTTGAGATATAGTTAATGAGGAAGGTGTATTGGTTGCAGGTACCCAAACCTTTTTCTATTGTATTTTCACCGCATAGGTAGGAGTATTAATTTTGACAGTGGCCACATAGTTAGGTATTTGATCGATGAATGAAATAATGGAATTAAACTCAAAATTATTAGAGTATTGACCCTTTTCTTTACATTTTTCATATGTATCATGTTTTTTAAATGTATCTTTAAAAACTTTTAGCTTCTTGTTTGGTGTATTGGTATTTGACTTGATTTCAATTTCAATATATTTACAATCTATTGAAAGAGTCTTATGTAATGATCAGTTGAATTTCCCTTGATGTGGTGGTATTCATAATATTTTGATTCTTTATTGTTGAAAGCAAAAACACTAAGATGGGGTGAGTGACAGTGTGCAATAAATTTTTTATCCACTTATACAATTTCATCCATTAACCATTCAATTAACCATTAAGCATGTATCCACAAGAACATAAGTATATAATAGAAAATGAGAGTGAAAAAACAAAGAATGCCATATATAAGTGGTAAACCCTCAAGTGGAAGAAAACCCATTGAAACATAAATTTATTAAATCTATAAATCAAATCAATTTGAGCACCAAATCAACAATGAGCACTAACCACTAGAATAAGTGAGGCAGCAACCCCAAAAAGAACATCAACCCCTAGTTTAGTAGAGAAACAATCCTACAAGGAGGAACCAACCCCCAAGATAACTTGTCACCAACCAAATCAACCTAAAAAACTTCACCTCTAATTTTTTCTGCAACAACTAATGATGACACCAATTTATCTCACTTATCTTTTGTCTTCTTCAAAACACCCTTTAGGCCAACTCGCTCAAGAACTTCCTCAATAAAGTTGATTAGGTCCAATGAACTATCTCTCCAATACCTAAAAATACTCTAGAACATATACTCACACACTTTTCCTTCTCTTTTAGGTCACAAATACCTCTTACACCTTCTCTTCTCTTCCCCTTAGCTCACACTTTTGCCTCTCTAGCACAACTAACTCAAATGAGCTTTCTAATTTACCTTCTTCATTATAAATCACCTAGGTCAGACATAATAGAATAAAATAACTCACCACATCATAATAATATGATAAAAATATCATTCATAAAACCATATAGGTCACCACCATCACCTATAATCATCTTGACCTCTATTAAAACTCAAGAAGCCCTAAAACACCAAAACAAGCAACTCACCACAAAGGTGATGTTCTTAGAGAAAAACCTCCTTCAAAAAAAAATGGAACACACTTATACATATTTTCTAATCCTTTAAAAACATCCATAAACCATGAAACACTCTTCAAAAACATTTCATTCCAAGAAACCTGCTTGAGACCATGCACAACAAGCACCCTCAAAACTAGTTTTCATAAAACAAGCCATAACTTACTCAAATATAATAAAAAAAACAAAAGTGTGACATACCAATGGAAGTTCCATGACCTTATGGTCATAACCAAACTTGAATCATTCCAAAAATCAGATTATAGAACCTATAAAACATCTATGCAACCAAACTTCCTCAAACTGCCCAAAAACTAATCATGTAAGATAGGTCACAACAAACCTCCTAGAAACTCAACCATGATCAAAAATCATCATGGGAATGTATAAAAACTCCCATAATTATTTAAATTCCAATTTAACCATCAATTCCAATGGAAAACTTTGGATAAAACTAAACTTTTTCATAAACTTACCTTTCAGTGGGGCCTATTAGTTGTTCAAACTTGCACCCATGTCTCAGATCCGAAGGAACTAAGTCATTTGAGTCAACAATAGGACTATATCCAAGTTGTGGTACCTTTTACACTTGAGAAATACCTCTGGAGAAGGTCAGTTCCTCTACTTATACTATTGTTACTACTCATAATGTTAAAAGTGAAACCTAAGCTAACAATAGCAAGGGATCAGGGATAGAAGGATGACATAATAATGGAAAACTAAATTAAGGGAGGCAATAACACCAGAAAAGTGGGATGAACACTATTTGTTCTAAGTGAAAGTGAAAGGGAAGGCATCAAGGAAGGATAAGCACATGTAGCAAAAACCATATAATGCATATCTAACATGATCGATTTCAAGAAACACAACTAGAAAAATGGAGCCATAAGGGATTTAAAGTGACATAGAAAGCACACAATGAAAAAGGGAGTTAAGAAAGAAGAATAGAAACTTGTAAAAGTAGAGAATAGCCATAAAATGATGCGTTCATTACTTCCAAGGATGCATAGTCCATTGCAATAGCATATGAGGTTGATATCCACATGCAAGAGCTAGATATACAGGTTTACAACTCAAAATACAAAGATATGGGGAACCCTTACCAATTTGCTAGAGGATACAAAATGTCCAAACCTTTACAACCAGTCCAAGCTCTTAAATTTATAGATAAATCAATGAGAGAAAAGAGGATAAGGAGGGAAAATATAATTTGAATTTTCAACCACCAGTAATGAATGCATGCAAATCCACCCGTAATATTTCAAATGTGCATATCTCCAAGAATTGTTTAGCATGTTTAAGAAGAAAAGGGAGGAAATATCTACATCAAATCTGAGTGGTTGGAGTGATCAGATCCTATATTAATGACATGATAGACATTATCCATCTTCTCACCTACCAAATCCTTGTTGAAATTTGAATTGTAAATGGTCTAGGGTACATATCCCATGTCAATAACTTTCTAATTATGGCTAGAGTTCACAAGGATCTGTGCACTAGAGAAAAAGTTATGACTATCAAAAGATCTGTAGTGTTAACTAGAACACACAAGACACATGGTGCATGTACTGATTGACTTAAGTATTAGTCCAACTATAGTATATCTACTTTGTTCATTTCTGCCATGTGTTCATCCTAATAGTTCATTGTAAGGATTTGGTACGCCATGTTGGTGCGCTTTGGTTAGTTGTTTTTAGCACACTCAAATTCATGATAGATGTCATGTGGCACAGAAAATCATAGAAGAAGGAATGAATTCATTCGCACATGAAAAAGTGAGGTGTGACATGAGGAAAACAGAGGAAGGGCGTGCATGTAAAGGATAACGCACGTGGGAGAAACAAAATGGGGGAATTACCTGTCTATAGGAACGCATGGTTAAGGTGACAATTGTTATAATGTAATGTGTGGTAATAAGGAAGGAGTCCACATGGAGAATGTCCAAGGACTTAGCCAATCTTGGGAAGCAGGTCCAAGGTGCGCGTGAAGGAAGCATGCACTACTTGGGAAGAAGGTGAGGTGCGCAGAGGCTGCATGCAAGGATAAATATGGAACAAAGAGGAAAAGGAAAAGAAGAGTTAAAGGAAAAGAGGAGTGTGTAAGGACATGCATAATGAATCTATAACCAAGGGAATGTGCCAAAGGAGCAAATGAAGTGTGCACATAAGCTGCAATGTAGATCCCTAAAGCCAGAATGTAATATAAGTTGTCTAAATAACTAGGGGAGTTATTTTGGGTAGCATTTTTGGAAACTTTTGGGTCTATTTGTTTGCTAGATGACAGGACTATTAGTAGCCTGGACCATTCCATTGGGCATGGATTCTACTGATGTAGTTATGTGATTTTGATTTGGAACCTTAAAAAACTACCCCTTAAAGTTACTTGATGAAATGTTTTTTAAATCTTTCTCTGAATCCTGTAAAACAGCTTAGAAACTATTAGAAGGTAATTATCATCCTGGAAGCAACAAAATAGTGCATGTAAGAAGCATGCGAGAAGAAATAACTATGTACTAACAAGAATAATGTGTGTGCAACATCCTTATAGGAATTAAAACTAATCTATAGTATATATACAAAATGATACATCAATCTCAATGGAAGGGTTTAAGATAGATCCCATTGACTGGGATTGATAGTGTGCCTCCATCAAGATGAGATCAACTTGAAAGAGTTATCCTCCGTGTAAGAAATGATAGATATATGGGTCCAATCCAAAGTACATAAAAATTTGAATGACATGCCCTAATTTAGCTCTGTCAGCATCCCACTTTTATGACTAAATCCACAACTTTAAAAACTTAAGGCCTAGCCTTTCTATCAAAACCATTTCTTTGTTGATTGTTGATTTTATTCTGACCTTGATCATGGTAGCAGTTCATTGATTCTTCAAGTTCAACCAGATCTACCATTCTAATTTCTCTTTGGACTATGCACCCCTAACTTCTAATTTTTAGGCAATCTCTAATAAAGGAAACTCAAGAGATAAAAGGAGTCTAGCTTCCTTACCATAAATCAAATTATAAGGCAATGTACCTATTTTCTTCTTCATTATGATTTTTTCTTCCCACAGCACACATGATACCTTTGTATGCCACTATCTTTGGTTGATATTCATTGTGTAATTCATGATTATGATTAGGTTCTTTTTTGTTGATTCTACCAATTCCTTTCCTTGATGGTAATAGGTTGAAGAAGTTTTCAAGTATATTCCTAGACTAAGCACCCAATCAGTAATCTTAGTACCAAATAAGGCCTTTTCATTATCTAGAAATGAATGGTTCTAAGGGATGCCCAAATCTTTTTATAATACCTTCGATAAATTCAATGATGATTGACTTCGGTTGATTCCTTAAGTGTGAAAAAATTTGTCTACCTTGTGAAGTTATTTATAGCTATCAGTACCCACTTATTCGGCCAGTGCTTAGAAGGAGGATTGATAATGCCTAAGAAGTCCATACCTCATTACAATTAAAAGGCTAATCTAGATTGGATTGGTTGGAGGGGAAGCGTTGTACCAATTTATTCTCTACTACAAAGAAAGTCACATTCTTTGCATTTCATGGCCCACTTGTGCACATGTCCATGAACAGGTTAGGCCAAAATAATCCTTATCATTATGATCATCATTATCTATAGACTTGGACAGAGAAGTATCCACCAAAGAATCCATCGTGAAATTATGCTAACACCTTTTTCATTCTGCACATCGTCAATACTTCTCAATAGTGTGCCATTAATATTCCTTTTAAAGAGAAGGTCGTCAATTAGAAAAATATGGGATAGATTTCATCCTTATATGTCTTCTCTTTACTCTTGTTCAAACTAGGAGGGTATATGTGCCCTCATGGAAAGGAGTGTGATCATAGCCTCTTCATCCAGTCACACATAATCCAAGTTGTCTTCAGTCTATTTAGGTTCTACGTGCGTGAGATATTCATCCAAAAACAAAGAAGTCATCAAGTTCAATGTGCACGTCCTCAATGCAAGTTGTTTGTACAGAGCGCGTTGCCTCTAACCATCTTTGTGGATTCGATAGTCACATTCATACTCTATGATTTTTGTTCACCCATCGCACTCTTTTTCTCACTGATTTCTACTCCCATTATGAATTCTCTCACACTTGCATGTGAAACTAACACCTTGATGTGATTTATGGCAGAGCATGATCTTGAAATTATTGAGTGCACATGTATGATGGCATAGACCTATTTTTCTGTGTGATTGTATCTCATCTCATAATCCTTCAGCGTTTTGCTAAAGAAAGCTAATGGATTACTCCAAGCCCTTGTTCTATTCTCTTTTGTTATGATAACAACAACACTTGCATCAACACCATAATCATAGAGGATGGAATATCCTTTGAGTAATCTAGGATTGATGAGTGTTGGTGCACGTAAGAAATTTATTGCTTGATCTTATTCAAACTCTACTTTTCCTTATTGTTGTCCACCTGAAAGTTTTATCCTTCTTGAGCATAAGGGTGATGGGGCCTTACCAGTCCTAAAAAATTAGGAATGAAGTCTCCTAAAAAAATTGATTTTACCGAGAAAGGACTACAAGGCTTTCTTGTGCTCCGGCAGGGAAAGTGCTAGGATGGGTGAAACGAACTCAAGATAAATTGTAATTCCATCTTTTGAGACCACATGGCCCAAAATCCTTCCCTACACCACATCAAAATTGTACCTCTTGCGGTTAAGATACACCCCAAAATTTCTACATATCTCAAAAACTTTTTCAAGATGCACCATGTGATTTGCACTCTATTTTGAGAAGATAGTTATATCATCAAGGTAAACCAAAATTAACTCATTGATGTATCCTTTGAAGGAAATATCTATGGTGCGTTGAAACATAGTGCCTACATTTGACAAACTAAAGGGCATCTTCTGATATGTGTATACACCCCACTTGGTTATAAATGTCATTTTGTATTACTCCTCTTCTTTGACCAAGATCTAATTAAAACGAGAATATCCATCCAGCATTAAGAACCTCTGTGTGCCAGCCATAGTCTGTAATATCCAGTCCATAGAAGGCAAAGGGTAATGATCATTCAAGGATGCCTTATTTAAATCTTTGAAATAGATGTAGAGTTTGATTTCATTTTTCTTCTTGCATACTAGAACAAGATTTGTGACCCAGGTAGAGTACTTGATCAAAAAAAAATTCTTTGCCTCAATGAGTTTAGACATATTTTCCTCATGAGGGGCTTAGTATTTGGATTGACTAACAAACTGTTTTTTCTGATGGGCTTGATACAAGGATCAAGGTCAATAGAGTGTTGAGTAACACTTGGATCAAATCCCTTCAAGTCTTCATATTCCCATGAAAATATGTCACTATATTTATGACAAAGAGATATGAAGACCTATTTTTCATCATGTGTGCAAGCTTTACTAAGAAACAACTCCTTTCCACACACAATAGTGACTGGGGAGTAGTTTTCCTACGACACATGCATATTCCTTTCTTCACCCTTAAATTCATCATCTAGTTTAAATATTTTCTCTAAGGTGACCAGCCCTTTAAGAAACTTTTTTTTCTTCGTCTGTATTACTTGGTCACCATAACTATCATGCAAGTCATCTTGCATGTTTGATGAGAACTCGGCATCATTTTGTATGAACTAGATGATCTATACTTAATTTTCAAACACTTTTCATCTAGTGTTCCTGTCTGGAATGGATGGTTTGATCATCATTTTGATGTGTTTTGTGTTACCTTTGACAAAGTCTTCTGCAGGAGAGAACTGTTAACCAAGCGCGGCCATTTGATCAAATTCTTTATTTATCTTCTGTGGCACCACATACAGATTCAAATTTTCAAAGCTCTCAAGGAGGTCCCAAACTATGTGTTTATAATCTTTTAGAAGATTATTCTTTATGGCACATTTTTTAGTGACCTGGTGGATGACCAGTTTTGTGTCCCCAAAGATCTACAGCACCTTGATCTTTTTCTTTTCTATAATTAGAATACCATGCACTTGCGCTTCATATTCTTCCATATTGTTGGAATAGGAAAATTGTAACCTATGTGTGAATAATAACTTCTCATCCTTAGAATAAATGAGAACAATAACTATTCCCATGTCATTTCTACTTCTAGATCCATCAAAGTATAACTTCCACAGACCCACATTTTCTTCATTCTACTTTTGTGTGGCAACATAACTTCTTGTTCAAGGATGCAATATGTACCAAGCCTAGTTTCAAACGCTTCAAGCACTTCATCATATGGATCAAATTTATGGTGCCTTTCTGCCCATTCATCTAGCACTATATCAGGTACATGAGGTGGAACAAGCTACTCTTCAGAGACTGACACTTGCTCCTCTTGAATTAGGCAATTGGATTGAAGAGGAGATAGGTCATGTGACTCAACATGATAGGAAAATATTGGTTCAGCTTGTATGGTAAACCAGCTACTATATCTTGTCTTTAGTAACATATGGGACCAATCAAATGATAAGTAACCCCCTACTTTGGCAATAAAATACCTTGACAGACATAGGGAAAAAAACAGAGGTAGGTCAATGATTGACACATCTTGAGTTATTGTCAAGCTTGGACATTCATCGGGATTTAACTCAAGATCTTTAATGACTCCAAGGGTAGTAATAGTTGATCCATCAAGTTGCATGACTCCCTTGGACAAGGGGTTGTACTTAAGACCTAGGACATCAAAAAAATTCTTAGGCATGACAGAATTACTAGCATCCAAGTCAATCATACAGTTATGGAAAATATGTTTTCCTATGATCAAGGACATATAAAAGGGTGGAGTTTTTACAACCTTACTTACTTGTTTCTCCTCCTCTTAACAGATGTTGATAGAAGCACGCAACTTTTGGGTAGTTGGATCAGCGCATAGAAGTTGGGCTAGAGCTTCATACAATAGGTCATGTTGAGATGGAATGGTTAGGGCGTCCCACATTATGACATTAATGTTTTTCTTCTTCATCTAATCCAAAATGTTGAATGGAATACCCAGTTACTTGTGCATTTGAGGAATAGCATCATCTTTTCTTGATTGTTCAAGTGTAAAGATAGGGGCTTTAACTAGCGCAGAGGCTTAACCTACCAAAGGAGGGGCACACATTGCTTCAGAAGGAGCATCGCGTGAACTCTCGTGCATGGGAACTGGTGCACCTTTACTATTGGATGCCTTAGCTACATATTTTTATTTTTGAGGATCAACCTATGTTGTAGGAATTGAGACGTGTACACCTGACTTGAGCATTCTCTTCTTATACCTTGTATTTTCTATAACCTAGGCACATGGTCTTTTTGTATCATCTGCAACTTGATTGATTATATAGAATTCTTCAGTGCCAAAGAACATCAAGGTGTCTTTTGGAGGAGATTTTATCTTTTATTGACTATCTACTTCACTTGTGATGGTGGAAGGCTCATAATTAGAAGCCTTCTAGATCATATAGGCATGTGTGTGTGTAGAATTTGCACAGTGATATTGATTGTGACACATGTTGCAAGGGAAACACCATTCAGATTCATGTGACATATTATTCTGAACAGGGACAACTGCTTGACTTTTGTTGTGCACTAGAAGAGGATGTACAGGAGGAACCACTTACAAGGGTAGATGCACATTAGCTTGGATCCTATCATTTTGTTGGTTTTCCCCATATCTCTAGTTTCCAAATTGATTTCGCTAGGGCTAACTGTTCTGGTTTTATGCCTAACTAGAATTATGTTTGAAGGCTTGTGCTTACTACTTTTCTAAGGATATAACTTTTTTGGACAAGTTCCTAAATAGGGTCTTCGTCTCTTCATCTTCTTTCTATTACATGGGATAGTAGGATGTGGATGCAACATGTTGCATGCTCTGCACTAGAACAGGGGCAAGAAAAGGTTTGGGTAATGGAGACATATCTAGGAACAAGGGCGCAGGTGGTCTAGGAGCCAACTTTCCCACCTGGATGAGACTATTCTCTACTCTTATTACAATGTTTTAAGTAGTAGGCAGGATTCTACTCCCATGGATTGAATCATGACAGATATTTCATTATTCAAAGCCCTTAGATAATACAACAAAGAATGTTGGGTTGTAGGTCTTACCACTTGAGTAATTTCATCCTAATTCTTCTAGAATATGATATTGAAATTAGTCATTTTCTCATTGGGTTCCCTCTTTGTTGTAGTTAGTTGTTCCACCAAAGACATGTGAGCTGACTTATCTTCAAAATAATTGCATAGAGTTGTTCCAAGCTCAAACCATGTAGCAATAGATGCAAGTCTCAATCCATGGTACCATTGAAGCACTTCACCTTTGAATGAAGATGCAAGCAGTCTAACTACTATATCATCATATGTGATCAGATAGATAGAGTACACATTAGAAACATCTTGAATATGCTCAACAGGTGTAATTTTAATTTCTCCTATAAAGTATGGAATGCTCTTAAGTGTATTTGTTGGCATATCATGTTGTGCATTGAGGTTAAGTGGGCTTCCACTAATGAAGCTAGCAAAGTTCCTTGGAGGAGGAGGTGGTTGTAATGCCATGACAGGGAATGTAGGTTTGTTATGAGGAGGAGTGGAATGTGTGTGGTGTGCTAGAGATGGGGATGCACCCGAGGAAGTTTTGTTGTGTGTGATTCTTGGAAAAATATGGAGGTACTCAAAGGATCCTTTAGTTGTAGCACTCTATCTAGTATGCACTCTTCTCATAAAAGGATCTTTAACATCTAAAACCATAGATCTAATTTTGGGAGTCTCCAGATGTGTTAAAATGAGCCTCCAAAGGCTGGAAATAACTAAGTCACACACCAAAATTAGTGATTCTAAAATATAAACTTTTAATGCTAGTCCCACTGGGAGTGCCAGAAACTATTGGTCATTCAAACTTGCACCCGTAACTTAGATCTAAAGGAACTGAGTCATTTGAGTCAACAATGGGATTTTTTCCAAGTTGTGGGACCTTGTACGCTTGAGATAGATCTCTAGAGAATGCCGGTTCCTCTACTTCTACTATTACTACTACTCCTAATACCAAAGTTGAAACCTAACCTAACAATACCAAGGGACCAGGGATAGAAGGATAACATAAAAATGGAAAACTAAATTAAGGGAGGCGATAGCACAAGAAAACATGGGATGAACATTATTTGTTGTGAGTGGAAGCAAAAGGGAAGGCACCAAGGAAGGTTATGCACATGTAGCAAAAACTAGAACATATTCACATGATTGATTCCATGAAACATAATAGGAAATGGAGCTATAAGTTATTTAAAGAGACACAACAAGCACATAATGCAAAAGGGATGTAAGAAAGAAGAACAAAAACATGTCAAAGCAGAGAATAGCTAGAAAAATATGTTTTCATTACTTCCAAGAATTCATAGTCCATTACAATGGCATATGAGGTTAATATCCACATGCAAGAGCCAGATCTAGAGGTCTACAACTCAAAATACAAATATATGGAGTCCCTAGCAAACTATAGACACCAAAAATCTACACACCTCGTTCCCACATAAATAATCAAATAAATATACTTGTATGCATCCTTACACCATTTTACGACCTAAACTCGTCGTCACATCATTATGACACCATAAACAACCTAGGTCATTACCCCTACACCCCTTTAATTAACTAATTATTCACCTCACATTTTCTAAGTCACATGCCCCCTCCCATGAATAAATCAATTAATTAATTAATTAGATATTCCACTTCACTCCTACACCTCTCCACGTGAACTTGTCACGAACCACTACTTACAAATAGTTTTGTTAGGAAATAACGGATAAACTATGTGGAATAATCCCTCAAAAAACCAAAACAGTAGAAACTAATATGTAGAAAATATTACAAATCTAAAATAAAAGTGCAGAATAATAAAAGAAAACCACAAAGAGACAATATTTAATGTGGTTCACCCAATTTGAGCTATGTCCACCAAGAATGACTTGCTCAAATTTTATTACAAGCCATCACTCTCTCAATACAATACCTAGATCTGTTTGGAGCTATGCTCAACAAACTCTACAAAATTCACACCCGAATTCAGACACATCTATAATGTTACATCAAACCCTACCATATGCACAAAACCACATAAGTAGACAACTACTTAAGTAGTTTTACAAAACTATGGGTATTAAAACCATGGGCCAAAACTATCCCATAAACCTGTGGGTCAAAAATACTGCCCATATGAGAAGAGTGTGTTTCTCGATATATCATGCACATTTTTTTAGGCCAAAAAAATTCTCGAGGGCTGCCACCCCCAGACACCCACTCGGGGCCCGACCCTACCCTGAACCCCAGTGAGACAACTATGGAAAGTGTATAGTAATCTTAGTGTACAGTCTTCAATATTTTCACACATGAAAACAGGCTCCACAACCTAACAATCTCCCACTTAGAGACTAGTTTTCCTCTTAGAAAGCTTCTCAACCCTTCACTAGTTTCCATGAAGACCAACCAAAGTTAAACACATATTTAGTTTTTCCCTTGTGACCACCTTGGTTATCATGTCTGCAAGATTTTGATAGGTATGAATCTTCTCCAGATTCACTTCTCTTCCTCTAAATTTATCCTGATGAAATGGTACCTAAGCTATATATGCTTTGTCCTAGAATGGAAAGCAGAGTTCTTAGCTAGGTGTATAGCACTCTGACTATCACTATGCAGCTTCCCTTCCTCCTGCTTATGTCCTAAATCCTCAAGTAATTTCTGTAGCCAAATCATCTCTTTACGTGCCTCTGTGGTAGTAACATACTCAACCTCCATGGTTGACAAAGCCACCAGCTTCTATAGTCATGAAATACAACTGACTATTGTCCCACCTATAGTGTAAATATGACCTGTCATGCTCCTCTTGTTATCTACATCTCCATCCATATATGAATCTACATAACCACTCAAATTGGTGTCTGATACACTGTATCACAAAATCATCCCCATGGTCCCTCTTAAATACCAAAGGATCCACTTTACTTCCTACCAGTGATCTCTACATGGATCACTCATAAATCTACTCACCACTCCACTACATGGGAAATATTAGGCCTAGTGCACACCATGGCATACATCAAACTGATAACCACTGATGAGTAAGGTACCTTGGACATATAGTTTATCTCCTACTTTATCTTGGGGTACTGATCCTTTGATAACTTGAAATGGCCTGCCAAAGGAGTCCATACCGGTTTAGCATCATGCATATTAAACCTCTCCAAGACCTTCTTAATGTACTCTTCCTGAGATAAAGTTAGATTTCATTCCTTCCTATCCTGAGATATTCTCATACCAAGGATTTTTTTGGCTGCCCCCAAATCCTTCATAGAAAAGGATTCACTTAGTTGTTTCTTGAGTACTTTTATTTCCTACAACTAACATGTCATCCACATATAGATACAGGATAATATAACGACCGTCCTCAAATTTCTTTGTATACATGAAATGGTCATAATGGAATCTAATATAATCTTACTCCATCATGAAGCTATCAAATTTCTTATACCATTGATGTGGATATTTTTTCAAGCCATACAAGATCTTCTTTAGTTTGCACACCATCTCCTCTTTACCTTTGACCTCATATCCCTCTAGTTGCTACATATATAGATCCTCCTCCAAATCACCATGAAGAAATTCATTCTTTACATCAAGCTTCTCTAAGCGCAAGTCTTCTTCTACAAATATTCCAAGAATATTTCTAATAGAAGTCATTTTTACTACAGGAGAAAAAATATCATCAAAATCTATACATTTTTCTGTGAAAATCCCTTGCATCTTTTCTTGCCTCCTTCCTCTTTGACTTTGTACACCCACTTTTTTTGTAATACTCTTTTGCCTTCGGGGAGCTTCACCAAATCCCATGTCTAGTTCTCCATGAGATCCTTATGTTCCTCATCCATGGCTTGCTCCCACTTCTTCCTAGCATCTACCTACATTACTTCATCAAAGCTCATTGGCTATCCATTGTCAGTGAGTAATAAATAATAAAGAGAATGAGAAAAACATTCAGGTTCTATTCTTACCCTAGAAGACCTCCTAAATATAGGAGTTTAAGGTTCCTGTTGAGCAGATTCCTAAATGGATTCATGTGTCACTTTCCCATCCAGAAGATCCTTTACCACTGCATATTCTTTCTTTTGTTCTTCCATGTTTTCTTGCAACTGCTACTTATACATGAATTTATCATTAAAGACCACATTCCTAGATCTTATGATTTTCTTGTCCTTAATACTCCAACATTTATATCCAAATTCATCACCACCATAACTAATGAAATTTTTTGATTTAGCCTCTAGCTTGGTCATATCATCCTTTTCTATATGGACAAACACATCACATCCAAAGACTCTAATAAATGAATAATAAACCTTGTTACCATACCAATCCTCTTCAAGTATGCCTTCATCCAAGGCACTTTAGGGTCCTCTATTTATCAAGTACATAGTTGTGCTCACCACTTCTTCCCAAAAATAAAGAGGTAGTATTACATGTAACCTCATGCTCCTAGTATGTTTCATTATTGTTTTGTTCATCCTTTCTGACACCCCATTCTGCTACATAATTCTTGGAACCATCTTTTGTCTTCAGATTCCATTCTTAGAACAATAATCATTAAATTCATTACTGCAATACTCCCCTCCATTATCTGACCTGAGACATTTTAGCTTAAGACCTCTCTTCGTGACCATTCATGATCATATATATGAATCCATGACCTATATCAAGAATTTCTAGTTATTATCAGGTTTCATCATTGTCTTCTTACATCTAGCCACAGCACATTTTCATCTATCTAGTGTTTTGGAGCTATTCAGAAGCTCATTCATCATCCAACAGTGATCATTGTCAATTTATCATCTCCCTTTATCAACAAATGTTCATCCCTTTCTTTTTAAATTCTATTTTTTCATCTTTAGTAAGATTACCTAATCATTACTTGTTATGATTCCTGTAATCACCTACGTGTTCTATATTTTCTATCTATTTAGTAGTTAAATTTAATTTAGAAGATTTTATCAAATACTTCATCCTTTTTTGTTACTAATATCTTGTCAAGCATGAATTTTAGATGGCCATAGAAGGATCTAAACATCCCATCACCAACATTGATTCTCTATCAATCATTCAACATCCTTTTCACTAGGGACAATATGATCTACTACATGACCTAGAGTTGTGTGCCATTCACGTAGCTCCTCTTTATAGAATAGAGACCATATTTGCATCCAATCATAGGATCTGTGAGGCTACTGAGGATTTCTGGGAAGCCTACTATGAAGCGTAGCATATCCAAACTGATCTAGCCTAGTTTAAGTACCAATAGGAAGTGGAATTAGACATCCCCAAAGATTGAAGCACCAAACCTAAATCTAAACTTGAGTGTGAAGTCAGCCTTGTAGATTTTGATTTTGACTTTTCCCGTCACTACAACACTGAGAATGAGCTTTCAAACTTCTTCATATATGATTACATCAAGGAACCTGATTCATAATTTACTGAGGAGGATGACCTAGCATGTTCAGTGGGCTCCAACTTTTCTGAGAATATGAATACTGACCTGGATTCTTATTTTGGGTTCTAGATGCATTTATTTTCATATTATCATTATCAGTTTATATTTATAATAGACTAAATAAGTGTTAGACATTTGATCACATTTTCATATATCTTTCATTATATCCCATTTTCATGAATAAACTTGAATGTTTTAAAAGTGGGTTGACATCCAAGTAAGGAAGTCCTTTGGCTTCTGGGAACTGGCCTTTGTCAAGCAACCCACCTATCCATATTACTAATTTCATCTTGTGTAGTGTTTTTGATTACATATCTAGTCATAGAAAAGTATCTTGCTCATTATTCACGAAGCGTAACAATTAACATCCATTAGCATTGTTTGCGGGTACCTTGGAAACCCCTTCATATTCGAGGTTGATCCAGTTTTTCCTCCTTGTATTTTCAACCCAATTTTAGAGGTGAAATTTTCATCAACATTATGGCACGCTCAGTGGGACCCTTGTCCCTTACTTCATTTCATCAATAGTATTTGTTTTTCTAATTCACTATGTAATAATCTCCTGCGATTAGCCTAATTATCTGTGTTTGGGCCAATCACCCATAGTTTCTCTGTGTGTTTTTCTTATATCCTCACAGTCTATTTTCTATTTCTTATTTCTTGTTTCTTTTAACTTGTTTTCTAGATTTTTTGATTGCTTGCTTTTTAAAAAAATCTAAAAATCTAAAATAAAAAAAATGGATTGATCTTGCGGTAAGTCCTAAAACCTTCCTTTTGCTTTTTGTTTTGCATACTTGTTTAATTTTCCTCATTGAAGAGAAAAAATTTATTTTGGGTCCTAAAATAAACAATCTACATCCTTCTTATTTCATATAGTCTAAGTAGAAGGAAAATTTTCTGCATTCACTTATCCTCCCCCACACACAACTAAATCACTTTAAAATCAAAAATGCATTCAAACAACTCCCACCTAGGTGATAATTGATTGGGATTTCATCACCCAAAAAGGAAACCAACTGGGTTTTCTAGCTGAGTATAATCTCTTGTTTTTTAGTATATATTGTCTCAGCACCTAACTACCTTATCACAGCGGGACCGTGAAGTGAAGGGGTAGGCCCCAATATAAACACTTGTACCAGTAGCAATACATAGTTGGGCCTCATGTACCTTTGGGTATATCAAGGAATATTCCCTTAAACAATACTGGAACCAACCATAGATGAAAATTTCCTAAAACCTTTGTTAACCATCTTACACATTTCACTTTTTCATAATCAATCAAGATAAATATAAAATGACTTTTCGCTTTTGCGTGTTTTTTGTAAATCAACCCAATTAGTTAGTTTCATTTTCTAAGTGTTTTTTTGTTTATTTACCATGGTACTTACTAGAAAACATGTCCACCTCCCTATCTATACCTTTTCAACAACAAGCCCCATTTTATACTACATCATTTCCTGCAGCACTTTCTACACCAACGCAACAAAAAATACCATTTTATTAAACAATTACATATTCCCCCCTTTATAACACCCAATAGAATTAGAATGAATCAGGAGCTAACTATAATAAATAAATGACACAACTCTTTAATTATACACATAAATATCATGGTCAAATCCCTTATATGTCTGGGCTACAAGAAACAGAACACCCCTTTTCTCTTAGTTCTCAATCAAAAGTGTCCAAACATCCTTTATGTAATAGAGGAGAACCTATTTTTGAAGAGATGTTAGATACAAACCCTATCACTCTTAACGCTTATCTAGCAACTACGAATGTTTAAATATAACTATTTACACCCCAACCAATTCCATACACTTACAATCCTTCATATTGCATTGCACTTTTCATTGATCAAATTCAAGAACCAGTCATCCAAAAATCATACGTATACACCTCAAAAAATATATTTGAAACACAAAACATCAGTCAGCCCAAAATATATTCCATCCCTATTAATCCATTTGAAACATCGAATGGTCAGTATTCTATTAGTCTACTTGAGACATCGGATGTCTCTCTAGTCCCTATTTATAACCTTCATTTGATTTCATCACAAAACACATATGGTCAACAGTCTACATCTTCACCTGGCCCTTCTATAGGTTTCATACCTCCCTCAAGCAATACCACCACTTCCTTGCCTACTCATCCAAATTATTCACAGGTACAAACAACTCCATTGGGTTTTATGGCCTTCTCTTCTTTCGTATCTTCACAACTAGTTACTAGTCCTGTTCAAAACATAACCATGTATATCCCTACAACTATACCACTAATCAATAACAGTGTCATTGTTAGCACCCACCCTGTTTCACAACATGTACCACAATCATCACAGCCACTAATCTCTATGCCACAATCTACACCTATTATAAACATTCCATAATACAATATCCCTCAACAAAACATTCTGCAATATGCACCATCCTGTTATGCCTCTACCATTTCTTTCTAGTGGTCCCTCACATATTCACAACCACTCACTTATACATCAATTCCATTGCAGTACCAATACATACAACCCTCACATCCTTTAGCTTTCCAACAAATTTTTCCATCTCATCAGAATATCCCACACCAAAACATCCCTTATCAACATAATATACCACAACAAAACATCTCACAACACCATATACCTCAATAATACATGCCTCAGCAAAACATTCCACAATATAACATCTTGCAACAGAATTTCCCTTACCAGTAAAATGTTCTTCAACAGAACATCCCCTACTAGTAAGGAATTCCTAAGCAGTATTAAGTATACTTATAACCTATCCAGTCTTTATTACAACCTATCTCATCCTCATAACAACAAATTCAACCTAGTACTCTCCAAGCCCTTCTAAACCACATATCCATTCTTAAATCCACTTCATCTTCATCCAAGAATGTGCTCTCCTATGATAAAATTTTCAATGATCCCATTCACCCTTTAGTGTCATATAAATCCTATCCACCTCACTAGGAACTTCCAAATTTCATCAAATTTTACAGCACAGAAGATCCCCAACAACAAATTTGTGCCTTCTATCACATCTGTTATCTAATAGCTCACGACCAAGACCTTATGCTAAGTACCTTTCCCATGTCTCTTGTTATACCTACCTTGGATTGGTATAATAACATTCCGCAACATTCCTTAAAACACTTTTCCATAAACATAGCCCACAAAGTCACTATCAATGACCTATATGCCATCAAATAATTTAAAGACAAATGTATTGCCAATTTCATCACTCGTTGGAGAGGTGTAGTTAATCAACTATCCTTTTATTTTCCATAAACAAAATTTATCGAAGTCTTCTTCCATGCATGTGCTAAACATATCTCATCTACATTATAAATCCAATAATTTCAAACTTTTGATGAGGCTTTCACTATGGCCCATAAGTTGGAATTACGAGCTTTAGAAGATGGTCGAGTTAAGATTCATCCTAAAAAATTGGAAGTTTTGTTTCCATCCCAAATCATCAACCACCCCCGATAAGTCAAAATAATCTACCAACACCGTCGTAGTTAAATATGCTACCTAATGAAAAATCTACTATCTAAGAACTCCCATTAAAAACGTAGTTATACATCTATAGGAGAGTTTTATAACTACATTTTTTGACAAATTGCTTGTCCTCTAATATGATATCTCTCCCACCCATTCGACCTATTGACCATGTCATTATCTAAACCTATTTGGTACCGAGATAATGAATATTATAAGTACACACATAGTTCAAGGGGCATAACATTGAAAGGTGTCACACGTTCTAGAATGTACTTCAAGACTTGATCGATAAAAGACAACTTCATTTAGATAATCCGAATGTACCCCCTAGTAAAAATCTTGACATATTTAAGAAACCTTTTCCAAACCATCCCTCATCTTTAGATCAACCACAAACAAATGATGTCCACACTATCAATACAATAAAAAATATAGATCTTATCCCTGAACCCGCCTTGTTTCCCATCGAATAAAAACCTACAGAGTCAACACTAGTATCTAATGAGACTAAAACTGATATTATCAACTCTTTGCCTGTTGGGGATATTATTGAACCTATTCCCTATGCCCTTGTGCACACATTCCATTACAGAATCCATAGCATACATCGTCTATGCCTTGCTAAAACTATGCACCCAAAACCACATAGCTGATAAATAAGCCTCAAACACGCGCAATACCTGAGGGAAATCTGACTCTTCTATTGCATCCTTATCAACCACACCTAGTAAAATCTCAAACCACAAAAGGAACCCATAAACAAGGAATTTTTCAGGTCTTCAAAAGTCATCAATATGTTTTTCCATATCAAATCCCTTTACGGGGACCTGGCTCCCTTATTCTTGTTAATCCCCCTATTATTTCAGGATCAAAATCCTCCTACCAAACCCCTACATTAATTCTATATCTTGCACCTTTCACATAGTCTAGCTATCCTACACCTAATAATCCATGAAAGGTATCCATATTAGGTCCTCACCCTTTACCTATCACATAGTCTAACTATCCCCACCAATGAACACCCACATAGTGTCCTCATTCTCCACCCTTTGTGACACCAAGAAAGCCTCCACGACAAAAAAATAAACAACATGTAGCCAAAATTTTAACCTCCTTCCTAATAGGAATATACGACGCAACCTTTTCTACCATCTACATCTACACCTAAGGGTCATTACACCACCATATTAGATGAATTCCTTCAGTGGTCACTTATTACATTACCACCTCCTAAGTTTTATGATCATTCGCAGGATGGAAATCTACCTATGGTATAAATTCTATGTTTTCTATGATTACCATAGAACATGAGGCCATTCCTTGGAGGATTATAAGGCCTTTCACTTGAAAGTGCAGGAAATTGGTAGTTTTCTCTTCCTTCCTTTTCAATCAAACACAATGCCAACATCCATCGTCATCGTTAAAACTTGAAGAATCCATTCCTAAAGCATCTGATCATCGATTCGACATCGTACACATCACTATGTTCTCACAAAATTATGAAAAAGAGTCATCTGAGCCTAAGAAAAGTAAAAACTTCATTGCTATACCTCCACCTCCCAAATTATTAGCTTTTTCTGATAAACCTAAGGTATCTATTTCCTTAGCTCCTGAAGTGTCTAATCAAACACCGTCACCTACAACCAAAATTTGAATACAAGCAACAACACCCCCTTTCACTATGGTATAAAAGGTTGTCATCAAGCAATTACACCAATCCCCCATCAGGATGTCACTTTATGAATTGGTTCAAACATCACCTTTTCACAAGCATGTTATGATATAAGACCTTTAGTCCATAACCGTACTAGCCAATGACCCAATTCCTTTCACAAAATTTGTATGTGCTCTCAAATTGCATCGGCCTCTATATCATTCAAACCATCCAAAATTCCCTCTCTTCATAACTAGAGGACCATGACTTACCACTCTTCATTACCGCTCAGATCAATAACATCTCTATCAAGAGGGTCATGATTGATGGTGGTGTTGTCATCAACATCATATCATCCCTTGTTTTTGACCAACTTAAACTACCCAACACCATTATCACTCAAACTTGGGTCCTATTATGATCCTTCAATGACACTATTGCACCCACGTTAGGTACCATCATTCTACCACTTAAAGTTGGCATCAAAAACCCTACATAAGCTCTTCTACATTATAGAAGGAGAGTTTCAATACTACATGTTATTAGGATGCCCTTGGATACGCACCATGTGTTGTGTTCCTTCCACCCTCCATTATTATCTCAAATATGAACATGAGGGTCAAATTTTCACTGTCCCCGCTGGTCCAAATGCATTCACTGATTGTTACATGATGTATCACCCAAATGACGTCCTTGTACCTAAATCCATCTCTGATTCATCTAACAAAGCATCTACTAGCACATCTATCCCTTCTTCCAAGTTACTTAGATATGATTCCTCTCTCAGTGAGGTTGTAAAACGTCTTACACTTAGGGAATATCATCTCCTCATGCTTAACTCCATCCCTTCACCCAAAACATATGGTTTCCCTAATAAACAACCCATATATGACCCAAACGTAGGATATTTCATCTCTTATGGTCCTGCATATCTCAAAACAAACCTCGTCTATGAGGGACTCGATAATCCTCCATCCCATGTTATTAATCCCTGCCTAGCCATGCCATTCACATTAAATTTCAAATCCCTTGACAATCCAAAATTCACCCGTATGTATCTTCATTGCTGTGCATGGAGAGGTTTTGGCCTCAGGCATTATGAACAAGGAACCCATGATCAACCCATCTCGCATTCCCTTAAATCCTATGAGAAAAGTGGTTTAGGTTATAAAAAATCTATCTTTGGAATATGCAAAGCCACTACATCTGAACTTGCCACATCCATAACTATTTCCAAATTAGAATCATCATCAACCAACAAACCCTGAAATATCCTATGGACACAAATGACACTATACCCATCCCACCTAACTTTTTTTAAATCAATATTGTATCTATAGAGCCACTTACTTATCAATCTAATCACTCCACTAAATCATTACCCCTTGTTTGGCCAGAAATGGTTGATGAAGATTCACCTACTGTAGATATCCTCCAGTGTCAGGATGACCAGGATATCCTTTCCCATATGGGAGATGAAGACCATTTTCTTCAGAAATCCCTACCATCTGACACACTAACTCTCCTTAATGAATCCACCCTCAACATTAACTTAGGAACCCCTTAGGATCCTCACATAGTTAAGGTTGGTCAATCTTTAAATCCACAAGAACTAGAAGATTTCACTTCATTCTTAACAAAATATCACCAAGCCTTCACCTGGTCATATAGCGATATGCTTGGAATCGATCCTAACATTGTCATACATAACATAGTCACGTATCTTGATGCTAAACCAGTTAAACAGAAACATCGTAAAATGCATCCTCATATAGCTCTGCTTGTTAAAAGGAAGAGTTACAATGCCTTTTATCTACCAAATTTATCACACCCATTGACTATACACAATGGCTCTCCAACGTCATCCCCTCAACCAAAGATTCAGGAAAGATAAGCATCTGCACAAACTTCAGGGATCTCAATCTTGCTTTTCCTAAAGATGATTTCCCTCTTCCAAACATAGATCATCTTGTCGACCTAACATCTAGACACAAAATTATTTCCCTCATGGATGGATTTTTGAGTTATAACCAAATCCTTATCACCCCCAAATATCAACACAAAAATTCTTTCATTATCCCTTGGGGAACCTTCTTCTACTGTGTCATGTCATTTGGTCTTAAAAAATGCAAGGGCTACTTATCAACGTGTAATGACATACATTTTTCATGACCTTATCCACAAAATTATCAAAGACTACGTCAATGAACTTATAGGAAAATCCAAATCATGAAAATACCATCTTGATTTCCTTGAATCAATCTTCACTCATCTCATCATGTTTTATCTTCGTCTTAATCCTACAAAGTGTGTTTTTGGTGTTCTCACCAGAAAATTTTTAGGATTCATCATATCCATCTGAGGTATTGAGGTAGACCCAACAAAGGTTAGATAAATCATCGAAATTCCTCCACCATCTAATCTTAAGCAACAACGTAGCCTCTAAGGTAAAATACAGTCAATTTGATGTTTCATATCACAGCTTTTTGACCATTATCAACCATTTCACCATCTTCTCTTTAAGGATGTAGATTTCATTGGGATTCTGATTTCCAGAAATCCTTCGACAAAATCAAACAATATCTATTATCACCACCCTGTGCTTACTCCACCTCATGAAGGGGATCCATTTTATCTATACATATCCACTTCAAAGCATGCTCTAGGAGCTATGCTCACCCACCGTGATAATCAAGGTCATGAACAGGCTGTGTACTACATTATTTGTATACTTCATGAGTATGAAACACGTTACACGGAATATTAAAAACTATGTTGTGCATTATACTTCACCACCTCCAAACTCTAAAATTATCTCCTTAATCACAAGACATATGTCATCACCAAATTTAATCCACTTAAAACCATGCATGCTAAACCTTATCATAATGATCACATAACTCGATGGCTTATGCTCATGACTGAATTTGACCTCAAAATTATATCACAAAAATATATTAAAGGTCAGGCCATCACAAATCAACTCACTGATGCACCCCTTCTAGATAATCAACTCCCTCATGAATACTTTCCTGATGAATCCATCAACAACATTGATGAATCTGAATTCATCCCTATTAAAATGACTCTCTTCTTCGATGGTTCTAAATGCCAAGAGAGGGGAGGAGACGGAGTTGTTATCATACCTCCCTGGAACATTCCACTTTTGTTACATTCAGAATTAACTTCGAATGTACTAAAAACATGACAGAATATGAGGCCTTAATCATGGGTCTAAATACCACTATTCTCTTAGGTGTCCACATCTTGGAAATCTATAGAGATTCACAACTTGTCTTCAATCAAGTCAAAGGGAGAATACCAATGTAAAAATGAAATCCTACAAAAATATAAAGAATTTGTTTAATTTCTCCTTGGTGCATTTGATCATTATACCATTCAAGCCATTCTGCAATCTTCTAACAAGTTTGTAGACAAGATGGCATCTCTCAGATCCCTCATTCCTTTTGAAATAGAAAAATCAAAGGATAAGACTAAAATGTCAGTAGTCATTCAACATTTGGACCATCCTTCACATCAAAATGAGCTACCTTCTATTAATTTCATTGACAATAATCCACCTGATCTATGGTACACTCACATATATGATTATCTCGCTGAATGTAAACTTCCATCAGACTTATCACACAGGTGCTAAATGATCATTTCTTCAACGCGTCACTCACTTCATCATCATAGGTGGTATCCTTTATAAACGTAACTTTGACGATATATTATTACGATGCCTTAAATCACATGAATCAACTAAAGCAATTGAAGAAGTCCATGATGGCATTTGTGGTGGTCACTTCAGTGGCAATGCCATCACTAAACATGTCATACAGCTAGGGTATTACTAGCCTACCATCACCAAATATTGTTGTGCATACGTAAAGAAATGTGTTAAATGCCAACTCCACTCAGATCTCATTCACATCCCTAGTCAAGCATTACAACCCGCTCAGGACTTATGGCCCTTTTCTCAATGGGGGTTAGACCTCATCAGTGCAATCAATCCTAAATCATCCCAACAACATCATTCCATAATCAATAGTAACTAAATATTTACTAAGTGGGCTGAATCCATTCCTTTAACCTCGAAAAAGTTAGGCCCTATCATCAACTTCATATATCAAAATATCATATGTCATTTTGGTATCCCACATAAGCTTGTCACAGATAATGGAAAATCCTTCAAAAATAAGGAAGTTAAAAATCTCTGTGATGCATTCAATATCAAACTTAGTTTCTCATCACCATATTATCCTCAAGCAAATGGATAGGATGAGGCCTCTAACAAAACACTTAACAAAATCCTTATGAAAATAGTAGATGACGTAGGCAGGAATTGGCATCTCCAAATCTTATTTGCTCTTTGGGTTTATCAAACTAGCATCCACACACCTACAAGTGTTATACCCTATTCACTCATCTATGGATCAAAGGTCTTCATACCTCTCGAAATCTAAATTTCGTCACTTTTTGTATCTCTCAAAGATTTCATCCCTGTGAAGAATATCACCAAGACCGTTTAGCACAACTTGAATTGTTAGATGAAAAATGTTTAACAGCCCTTGAACATCATCAAGTTTATCAAGACATATTAGTAGAGCATATAAAAAACATGTCAAAGTGATCTTGTACTTAAAGAAAATCAAAATTTCACTACATTAGAATAGAGTAAACATGGAAAGTTTTCCCCCAATTTAGATTGGTCCATATGTTATTACTCACAAGTATGGGTCAGGAGTGTATCGTCTCACTTCTCTTGATGGGGAACCTCTAAATTCCTCGCATTTGTGGCCTTTCTACTATTAAATAATCAATCATCATGACAATAGTTACATCTAATTCCTTTCACTTCATCTTATCATTGTAATGACTTGAAAGTATGTGGCTATCCGTCAATATCCTAAGTACACCTTAAAGATGAAACACCATAGCTCTGTTCATCACATATTTACATTTTGGACAATTTTCCTTTCCTTGCAAGAACCCCTTGAAATCATTACACCCATCTATCATGTACCAATGAAAACATGACATGGGGCATGTATGTGTAGGTCGCATGCACAATTCATCCCCTCCTTAAAAAGGTTTACTACGGTTTTTTCCTTAGCTCCAAAATTGTCTATGTATAAATATGGATAGATATCCTCTTATCAAAATCAAGATATAATAGATTGATCCCTTGAAGGACAGTACTATTCACAAGTTTAAATCATTATCAAAATATAAAACTAGATTAGACTTCCCCTCGAAGGGACAGCTACCAGTCAAAATGGTGGACCAGTCCCTCGAAGGATGGCCATCTAATCAAAATTCAAAATGTAGACCATACCCTCGAAGGATGGCTACTCATATAAAAGGCTTCCCGCATTGATCAACCTTCAAAAATACATCAATATCAAAAGCATCCAGGAAAGCTTCCCACATCAGATCTAATTTCTCATTATAGCAAATCTTCCCACAACCAGTTTGCTTCAAAATAATATAAAAATATGGGGCATCATCCCTTTGAAACCTTTGAAAAGGAGATCCCTTTCTCCCACATCGACCTACATATACAGTGTCCCTATTTGTCATCCTAGTAAAGCACATTCACTTGAACTCACATTCCTATCATGATTTGTGTAACTACTCATTGATAATCTTATTTAACATTTGATAAGGCTACAAGTGCAAGTGTTTTTCAAAAACCATCACGTATATATCAAATCCATAGTGGGGAAATCATTCCATTTTTACCTCATTTTATTTGGTTACATTATTGATTTATCACATTTTTGGGTCACATTTTAAATTCATTTAAATCAATTAAACATTCAATCACACATAATCATATGTAACCCAAAAACCATGTTTCTTAATATCCATCAGAATCCATAATACATTTTTATAAAACACATATAATACAACATTAAAATACATATAAGCCATAAACATCATCTTCATCAATACACAATATAAGCCATAGAACTTCATCATGTCATCATGTATGTGTATGTATATATATATATATATAAATCTCAGTATGGTATACATTATAATCAATATCCAAAAAATCAATATGTCTCATCATCATGTAAAAAGGGGCTTCTGTGAGCCTATGACATCATATACATCTAAATCAACTAGTAAAATCTACATCTCCTAGTATTGTACTAGCACCACCCTCTCCTCCCTAGAGAGCATGTGTGCCTCCAACAACACCTATGTCTCCACCCCCTCTAGGAACACTCGTAACCACAACATCAACTCTTGGCTCCTCCATCACCACCATCCACTCTCTCTGGGCCTCTGAGGTAGTTTTCCACACTTGCTCGTGCTCGCACTAGGCCTCATTGCTCCTGTAGTTGCCCCTTTGGTAACTAATTGATCTACATACAAAGTGGTTTCAAGGTATTTCTTGATGACAAAATCAACATAGTAGTCCCACTCTACCCACACAACATCATATTGCACCACTAAAATCATCCCAGGAGGAGGAGGTATTGTAGGCGCTCCCCTCTACCTGGTAGAATGAGCCATTGCTGACAACTCCACACCAGATATAGAAGGCCCTCTGATCCCCAAGGCCTTCTTTAGTGTATCACTATGCCCCTTGTACTTGTCTCTATCAACAAAGACCTTTACAAGTTGTTCCTTAGAGACTATCTCTCTCACCCATCATCTATCTCTCTCTCAGTCCATCCCTCTCCACTATCAGTCCATATCTCTCTCCAATGAGGGTATCCCGAATTCCAATCAGATTATCTCGCTCTCTCTGAGTCACATCCCTCTCTCCCTCCACTATGGCCTTCTCGGTCATCATCACTGCAGCTAAGTCATCATCCTCCTCCTCCTCATCATCAGAATCAGGCTCTTCTCCCCTCCTGTGCTCCTCCCTCTATCCAAGCATGTACTCATCTCACCCAGCTGAGCAACCCTCTGTGATCACTTGAGATCTATCAAAGCTCCTCAATGTCAGAGCCCACCATGTAATTTACTCTGGGGTAACACCCACATCATTGATCAGTACAATCAATCCCTTCTCATTAGGGATTGTAGCCACTAGAAAACTCCTCAATAATGGTAGGTCTCACCACCGTTGTCCTCAGAGTATCAATATTTGTCTCCTCCCACCTATACTGAACGGATCCTCACCGGGTAACTCCCTATTGTAATCCAAAACTATCTCTGAACACAATCAAAATGAAGAAGCTCATACTCACCTGCTCTCTATTCCTGAAGCCACATAGGTTGTTATAAACCAAGTAAGTCATGTGGGTACTCAGGTCAGATAGTAAATCCAAAGTAGGGTCTCCATACAACATCCCCCACCTATAGTCCAGATCAACAAATCTCTATAAAATCCATATCCTCGTATCCTCTTCCCCGCATGACCTCTATCTGATCTCCATCTCATGAAACCAAGGTAGTGATCACAAATGCCCCATGAAAACCAACTGGTCAAGCAATAGCAATGTGCTCCCAAGCCCAAGCTTGTAAGAGAAAACCAACATCTATACCATAACATTTGTGAGCCCTCTAAGCCCACAACTCTCTGAATGTCTGAGAAAGAAGGGTGGGCCCCCACTCAAAATAGTACATTGCTCCATCATCTCAGACACTACCCCTTTCATCATCCATGTAAAATGACCACTCCTGAAATCTAGAAATGTATAACACATGATGGCCATCATAATCATAGTCATCCAAACATAACCCTCTCTCTCAGGTAAATAAACACGGTCATAGGAAAAACCCCCTGAACTCATATCTAATGTCTGTAACATCCTCCCCATATAATCTACCCATCACATCATCCCTCTCTACCTTAGTAATGGTATACACCACTGACCCCACAAATTGTAGTCTCAAGATACGGTGAACATCCTCCAAAGTAATAATGACCTCTCTTGTAGGTAAGCAAAAAGTGTTGGTGGAAAAGTTCCACCTCTCTAGAAAATGCTAGTATCAAGCCCAGACATCTATGAATCCATCTGTAATGCCTCATAGCACCAAAACCAATGACCTCTACGTGATCCCAATCATCATCTAAAATATCCTCCCTTACCTGCTCTAAAATCAGTGGAATGTAGTCTTAAATATTTAATTTCGCATCCACCTGCAAAAACAAACAAACCAACAATTAGTATCATCAATAAATATATCAAAAATCAACAAAATGCACCAGTAACATCTAAAACATCAAACACTCTTACTTCATCAAAAATTTCAAAAATACAGATGAATCACCAGTGATTCATCTCAATCACCAATGATTCTACTTTGAATCTTCGGTGATTGCATCAATCACCAGTGATTATGGATAGGGCACCTGTACACCTAAAAAATGGTAGTAATCTCCTAAAACTATCCAAAATCACACAAAAACAGAATAAAAATTGACTTACCTCAGCCATTGGTGGTTTTCTCTGTCTCCTGGAGGATGCCATCACTCGAAATCACTCAAAATCACCTTGAAATGCCCAAAATCTATTCACCAAGTCATTTTTACCTCGTAGTTAAAATGAAAAAACCAAATGGCTTCAGGTAATTATATACCCTACTTTTACCATGATTCAATCACCGGTGATTTGTACCCTATAATCACGTGTGATTCCCCTAAATGCCAGTGATTCACCTTGTTTTTTGTAACCATTATCATTTGCACCCTTAAACAAGATAAAACACCACTTTTGCACAAGTGTGTTATTTTCAAAGGACCCAAACACCTAAATCAAACAAAAAAACATCAAATCCATCAAATCAACTTTGGGACTTGTCATACATCTATGGGAAGCATGCCCTTTGGTCCCCCATCACTTGGCTTTCCCATTAAACTAGTCTACCTTTGTGGATCACACATTTATAGGCGTAAACCCCTTTGTTTCTCTATCAATTTGATCCCTTAGTAGCAAACTTTTTTCGGTACCCCCTCAAACTGGGGAAACCTTTTAAAAAGAAAACACAAGAAATTGGTGTTTATTATATTACGCTATAGTCAAATCACCCATATAACCAAACACTCTCGATTTTTTTTTTCTAACACCTTGTTAAGATGTCAGACATAAAGGGCAAAATGTAGACACCAAAAATCTGCACACCATATTCCCAAGTAAATAATCAAATAAATATACCCACTTCATGTTTACATACCGTTTCACAACCTATGTCATTCATTTCAATTAATTTAAGTTAGACTCTATCCTTGCATAATTTAAACGACATCCCTTAAACAACCTAGGTCATTACCCCTACACCTCTTTAATTAATAAATTAATCACTTGCCTCACATTTCCTGAGTCACATTGCCCCCTCCCATTAATTAATTAATTAGTTAATTCACATATTCTCACTTTAACTCATGACACCTCGCCACATGAACTCATCATAACCCCCTAGTTACAATCTAAGTTTATGTATGAAACCATCCAAAAAATATCCCATAGTCATTCTAACCAAACTTAATACTCATACTAGACCTCACCTCACTTTTCCTTATTTCATACTAGTTATGACTAGTTTGATTAGGAAACCTACCAAAAAAACTTCCCATTGCCTATCCTAACCATCTCTATCATCATCTAACCCCACCCCATCTTGACATATCTAACATGACTCACAATATCATCCCTTGAAATACTCATAACCACTAAAGTTAAAAATAGAAATTTTATCCCTTCATATCTCTCTTGAATTCTGAACTAACCAAAAATGCCAATGATTTCCTCGGTCACCGACAATGATTTTTATATCCTAATTTCCCTGACCTCTCTTTGTAAGACCATTCATGATCATTAAAATGAATCCAGGAGTTTTATCAAGCATTTCTAGGAATTATCAGGTTTCATCATTGTCATCTTGCATCCATCCATAGCATGTTTTCATCCATCCAATGTGTCTTAGAGACCTATTTTGAAGCTCATGTTCATCATCCAACCGTGATCATTGTAAACTTATCACCTCCCTGTATCAACCATCTTTTAACACTAAATTTATCACCTCTTGTAAGTTTCATCCCTTTATTTTTAAATTCTATTTTTCCATCTTTAATAAGATTACCTAATCATTACTTACTTCCTTGTTAAATTTAGTAGATCATAGCTTCTTATTAGACAATCAAAAGGTTATATTTTAACAGTCTGTTAAAATCTTGTGAGAATCTCCTATGTAATTCCAGGAATCACCTGCTATGATTCCTAGAATCATATACATGTTGGGTCCTTTTTTGTCTATTTCTGTAGTCAGACATATTTCATTTAGAAGGTTATTATTAATTAATTTTTTCCTTTTGTGTTACTAATCTTCTTGTCAAGAATGGATTTTTTTAGATGGCCATAGGTAGGACCTAACCATCCAATCACCAAAATCAACTCTATGTCCGATTATTCAATATCCTCTTGTATTGGGAACAATATAATTTGATGTATGACCTAGAGCTATGTGCTATCCATGCAACTCCTATCGACATATTAGAGACCATATTTGACATCCACTCAAAGGATCTCGTGAGGCTACTTAATGAGTTCTAGGTAGGCTTACTACGAAGTGCAACACATCCAATCCTACCTAACTTGGTGTGATTATCAACGCGAATTGGGATTCAGACATCCCTCAAATATTCCGAGCACCAAACCCATGAATCAGAACTTGGGAAGTGAATTCAAGCTTTGAAGACTCTGATTCTAGATTTACTCGTTAGTACGTCACTAAGGAGGAGATTTTCCTTATTCTTCATAAACGACTACATTGAGGAGCCTCAACTCATATTTTTATAAGGAGGACAGATGACCTAGTCATGCTCAGTGGGTTCTAAATTTCTCCAAGAATCTAGACACATAATCTAGATTCTGATTTTGAGTTCCTAAATGCATTATATTATCATATCATACAGTATCAACTGATATTTGTAATAAACTAAATAAATCGTAAAAATTTGACCATGTATTTTTTCATATATCACATGCTATATATCATTTTCACAAATAAACTTAAGTTTTTTAAAAGTGGGTTGACATCTACATAAGGAAGTCCTTTGGCTTCTGGGAGTTGTCCTTTGCTAGGTAACCCACCTATCCATATTACTAATTCCATCATGTGTAGTGTATGTGATTATAGATCTTGTCACAAGAAAGGAGCTTGGTCATTATTCACAGAGCGTAACAATCAACATCCATCAACATCATCTTCCGGTATTGTTGTTCATAAAACTTGCACCCATGACTCAGATCTAGAAGAACTGAGTTGTTTGAGATCACAATGGAACCATATCTAAGTTGTGGTACCTTACACACTTGAGATGGATCTTTAGAGAAGGTCGGTTCCTCTATCTATTTATACTACTACTACTACTCCTAGTGATGAAAGGGAAAACTAAACTAATGATGCCAAGGGACCAGGGATGGGAGGATAACATGAAAGGAAACTACACTAAAATTTTATAGCACTAGATAAAAAGGGATGAACACTATCTGTTCTGAGAGAAAATGAAATTAAATGTGTGAAATAAGGTTATGCACATGTAGCACAACTTAAAACATATTTACCAAATCAGTCTCATGGAACACAACTAAATAAGGAGCTTTAAGGGACATAGGATGGCACAAAGAGCACGCAATACAAAAGAAAAGGTAAGGAGAAAGAATGAAAACACGTTAAGACAAGAAATAGTCACAAAATGATGCTTCTATTACTTCCAGAAATACACAGAGTTGTTACAATGGTGAAAGAGGCCAATATCCACATGTAAGAACTAGGTCTAGAGGTTTACAAATCAAAATACAGAAAATATGAGTCCTTAGAAAAATGCATAAGGATTCAAAGTATCCAACATTAAAAATGACCCCAACTCTTACATTTATAGATGAATCCGTGGAAGAAGAAGAGAATGAGGGAAAACCCAAATTTGAAATGCAACCACCAAGAAGAAGCATTAAATGCCTGCAAATCCACCTAAGAATCTGTCAAATGTACTTCCCTAGGTCTATTTTTCATGTTGAAGAAGGAAGTAGGGTGACTTAGATAAAATTGGGTGGTTGGAGCAATTAGATCTACCCATTAATGCTCAGAAAGATTTTTTCCCATTTCTCACCTACCAGATCCTCCAAGAATTTGAACTTGAATTTTTAGCATTGTAGCCTACGTTAGTAGCTATCTTAAAATTCTAGGTGCACGCTTATTAGAGCTCTGTAGAAAAATATATAGGTGTCAAAAAAAATTCATAGTCATCGGCACACGTAAAATATATGGCATGTGCAAATTGGCTAAAAGGACGACCATCTACCCAAATTTTCTTATCATGTATGCCATGTGTTACTCATTGATTTGTTGTAAGGATTTCGTGCCCTATTGGCAAATTTTGACTACTTATGCATAGCATACTCGGGCATTTCATAATTACATGGCATGGAATAGCGCAGGGGAGGGCACAAAGGATATACATGTAGAAGAAAAGGGCATGGGAAGAACGTAGAAGGAAGGCACGTGTGACACGCGTGGAGAAATGAGGCAAATTGGTGAGTAGAGAATGCATGGTCAAGGTGCAACTATTATAAAGTAATATGCGGGGTGCGCGAGAAGGACAAGGACTTAGTTGATTGAATCAAGTGCAAGGTGTGCATACAGGGTGAATAGATGCTTAGGAAGAAGATGAATGTGTGCAAGGGGAAGGTGTAACAAAGAGGAAAAGGAAAGGAAGGGAAGAAGGGGAAGTGCACAAGGGAACGTGAGGAAAAGAAGGGAATGTGCCAAGGGAACTTGAGAGTGCACAACCTTGCAATGAAGAGTTCAGAGCCAGAATTTGTATACATGTTGTTCAAATAAATAGGAGAGATATTTGGATAATAGGTACCTTGGAAACCCAATCATATTCAAGGTTGATCCATTTTTACCTCCTTGTATTTCCAACCTAATTATAGAGGTGAAAGTTTCATCAACACAAACACTAAAGGATCCAAAATGTCCAACCCTTTATAATGAGCTAATCTCTTACATTTATCGATGAATCAATGAGAGAAAATAGGAGAAGGAGGTAGAATATGATTTGAAAACTCAACCACCATTAATAAATGTCTGCAATCTATCAAATGTGTATCTCTAAGTCTTTTAGGTGTGTTGGAGAAGCAAGGGAGATAAATCAGATCAAATCTAGGTGGTTGGAGCAATCAGATCATGTATTAATGGTGTGATAGACGTTTTCCAGCTTCTCACCTACCAAATCCCACTAAAATTTAAATTTGAATGGTCTAGGGTGTATTCCATGTCACCAACTTTCCAAAAAAAATGGGCATGCAAGGATCTAAGCACTGGAGTAGAACTTATGAATTTTAGAATATCCACAGTGAAAATTGGGCATGTAAGACATGTGGCGCATGCTGATTGATTAAAAGATCAACCAACTTTATATCTATTTTTTGTTTTTGCCACGTATCACCCAATATTTTGTTGCAAATATTTGGCACCCTGTTGGTGAGCTTTAGTTGGTTTTATGTAGCACACTCAAATTTTGACAGATACCAAGTGGCACAGAAGAGCACAGAAGAAAGTGCAAAGGCATGCGCATGGAAGAGTGAGGCACGAGAGAAAAATAGAGTAAGGGCATGTGCAAAGGTAACACACGCTGGAGAAATGGAAGAAATTCCTACTGAAGGAACACATGGTTAAGGAACAATTATTACAAAATAATGTGTAGCAATAAAGAAGGAGTGCATGGAGAATGCCTAGGAATTAGCTAATTTTGGGAACCAGGTCCAAGACATGCAAACAAAGCATGCACTGCAGAGGGTGTACATGGGGAGAAAATGGAACAAAGAGGAAAATAAAAAAGAAGTGAAGGAAAAAAGGAGTACACTAGGGCATGAGAGGAATCTGTAACCAAGGGAATGTTCTAAAGAAGCAAATGAGGTTTGCGCAAACTGCAATGTAGATCCTTAGATCTAGAATGGAATACAAGTTGTCCAAATAACTAGGGGATTTATTTGGATAACAAGGCCCACATACTGTCACAATCTCTAAATCACACCTAAAGAAATTTGTATTATTCATATAAAACCTCTAATCATCACATTTGCACAAGAAATCAATTATGGGCCATAACCAAAAATATCTCTCATGTCACTTCATAGTTAGGGTTTTAAGAGGGTTTAAAAGTTATTTACTTTCTTACTAATTATTCATAAAAACCTGACAATAAAATGACCTCATTCCACTTGGAAAATATTCATAATATACATATTCAACTGTCCCCATTATTTTGGGTCCCCATAGAAAGTACACACTCTCCAAGGAGCATCATAAAGTCAAAAATCAGCTCAAAATCTCACCTTTAGGAACTCAGTTTTAGTAAAAGTGCAATATCTTTCAAAATTGTCAACAAACAGACCTAAAATTTGGACCACACCATCACATCAACCTGCCAATACATCTCTAATGTTTATCATTTCCCAAATATTCTCAAAAGTGTTGATTCTACCACACCAGGACATGCTTTCTTAAGGGTTAGGTCTAAGAACAGACCTAAAATCAATGCTTGGCACCTGAACCAGCACTATAAGAAATTTTTTAGTGTCTCTACACATCATACACATGCTCCCCATGTTATCACCATGCATATATAGTTACTACATGCTTCACTTCATCATGTCATATCTCATTCTACTCTTTAGGCCTCAAAAACAAACACCTTGAACATGTTTGTTTCAATAAATCTAACCTCGATATCACTTTTCCAACCTTGCACGCCTTTTATCACCTTCAACACTATGTATGGTATCATCAAAACACTATTCATAGCTTTATAAGTCATTATCACATGTTAACAAGTCATTATACAACTCAAGAACCCATGCACCATCACTAAGACCATGCAACTCAACAACTCAATCAACCTCAACCTAACACTACCAATCAACCTTCATACTCCATACCCCTTTTGAAATCAATGACATCAATAAAAAAACCTACAACATCATATTTTGACATCAATGACAACACAATTCCAACAATCTCCCCCTTTATCATTGATGGCAAACCTATTGATGGCAAAACACACTAAGCATCATCTCCCCCTAAGGAAATCACATGTCATCATCTCATTCTCCCCCTTTTGACATTAATGACAAAGAAAACATACTTGTAACATCATGTTCTTCTTCATCTGATCACATAGTAGTCTCATCTTTTGGTTGGAAACATCAACAAAACCTCTTAAGGTTCATTTCACATTTTCATCATTATTTTGAATCTGTAATGAAATCAGCTCCCCCTTAGCAAATAACTTTATTAAAAAAAAATTAGACCTTAACCATGCATATAATTGAAGACAATAGACCAACCTCATCATATAAATTCCAATAAAAAATGAACCTCTTACCTTTCAATGACACCTTGAACTCATCATGCCACTTAGGACTATCTTGACTTCATACATACCTTCACAACTCCTACTTACCGAACTTCTTGAGTTGATCTCAACACATTTTTCAACTAGAACTGATACATTACCTCAATGAAAATAATATTTCCTTACCCAATGCTAACAATTCCCCTCAAATCATGCTTACCTTTCCTTGTGACACCACATCTATCCTATCTCTATTACATCTCCCCCTGAGACATACACCACTTATAGTATTCAACAACCTTTGACAACATGCTTTCAACATGTTCCTATCTTCTTATCTCAACAAAATAGTTCAAATATCTCTACTCAACTCCCCCCTAACTCATGTACACCTTCCAAGATAGCCTTTACTGATCTTTGATGCCCATTACTTAGCAGAAAGGACTCCATAACCTTTACTAAACTAGATCAATACAAACCTCCAAGAACCCAATAAGTTACATGCATATTATTAATTCTTCAAGCACAACAATAAAACCTATTTTAACCACCTCTATTTCTTCACAGCTTCTAAAATAGATTGAGTTATACATGGACACTTTTTTACAGCTATCTCAATCATGATTCATGACTCCAATCCTTGTGAGTGTTCCAAACTCCATGATTTGATGTATGACTCCCCCAGAGCCATATACTCCTATAGATTTTTCATACACACTGCTACACTTTAAGGATTTCAAACTTCACTTTAAATAATTCATGACTATATTTACATTTTGTAACTTGAACTCCTACTTTCTTCAATAACAATCACCTATTCTTTCAAAAATATCATATAACAACTCAAATATTCAAATTCCTATCACTAATGAACTGATATTATCAAAAACATTGATAAAGATATTCACTTACCTAATTTCACAAGGCTACATAGCATACCTAGTCCTTACTTTCAATTCTTCTTATACATCTTCTTGATCAAGTCTTCACCTTGACACACTTTATCCTATTGATACAAACCTTAAACTTTGATGTCATCTTCATATCACCAAACTATCAAGCCACTTATCATATTTCCCTAATACCATGCATATTTTCATGAGAACAACAATACTTTATAGCCTTGACTCAAAAATTTCAATAACACGTAGTGACTAATTCCAAACGTAAAATCATACACACGTTCTTAACACCAATTATCCACACTCACTATATTAATTGCAATGCACAGTGATCATTCTTACATTTTTAAGGACTTAACATCACAACATACCTTGATCACCAACAATCAAACAAAAAACCTATTGATGCATGCGTACCTTATGACACATCTTCATGAAATTACGAATCATGCTCTGTTATGATACTCTCCAGATTTGTCTTCTTCACGCATATACAAACCTTCTTAAATAGGCATAATCATATTTTTAACACATCTTAAAATTCCAAAGGACCTTATTTCATTGCGTAACACATTATTTCCCTTATTTTCTATCTTAAAGACCTCAATATACTATCACATGCTCAAGAACATGCTTAGTACCTTCTTTAACCTATATAATTGTATTTTCAAGAACACAATATGTATCATACTTGTAAAACTTCCTTAGAATACATATTTTTCATCTCATACATGTACCTATAACATATGTAGGATTTTACAAGTCTCTTAAACTTTTTCTTCTCATATTCATGCTTTTTAATCCTGTCACATACCTAAGTGAGGTCTCATAGTCTTATTCCAAGCTAGGATATGTATTCATATTTTTCAAGGCCTTTACATACCTTCCTACTAAGATTTGAACATCTTCAAGTGGATTATTTCATTATAGTCATACCCATAAATAAGATTTAGGGATCTAAGATCCAAAGTTAGGCTTAAAGGCTCTGAAAAGGCTTATATGGATGGCTAAAGTTGGGCTAAAAAACTCTAAAAAGTTGATTTAAGGATCTAAAATCCAAATAGAAAAATCAACTAGCTTGAGGAATATTTGATCTTATTTTTTATCATGGTGAAGTGATATATTTAAACATTAAGTGAATAGGTTCAGGGGGGCGTTGAGGCTGATTGGTGGAGAAATTCATGTATCTATTCAAGACATGGCTAGCAAGGTAGTAGGTCTAATCCAAGGGGGTTTTTTTGAGGTAAAGTTATGATTTGTAAATGATTATTTTCATGTTTTTTATGTTGTTGAATGAAGGAACCTTTTTCATAGATTTCAAAGGGGAGATATTTTTGTCATAAAAAAGGTATGAATGCTTTGAAGATGGTGGTGTGTTTGTTTTCCATCAAGGTTTTTGAGTTTGTTACCATCAATGACAAAGGGGGAGCTTATTGAACCCTAATGCATTGGTGTTGTCATTGATGTTAGGTGAAATTTATGGAAAATGTGTGAGTGGTGAAGTAAGGCTCAGTCAAGTACATGAACATTGATTGGTAGTGCCTTCTCAATGGGGGCTAGTGTTCACAGAGTGGTTTCAGGATGTTACAAGCTAGAAAGTGAGGTAGGTTCTCATTGGAGGTATGGAGAAGATTAGTGTTATTTTCTCAATATCCCCACAAGTTTGAAATGTTGTTTTAAGGATGTGAAATAGTTTCTAGGGTGGTCATGAGGTCAAGTGTTACAAGTCACAATTGGAACTAGCCCATTTAGGCTTAGTTCTAGAGCCTAATGAGGTGTAAGAGTTCAAAGAATGATATGAAAATCCTAGGAAAGCATGGTATAATCCTAAAAACACTTCCTAGAACATTTTTGAGAATTTATAGGTCACACTTTATCTTTTGGAAGCAAAATTGAAGTTTACATTAAAACTACCCTTGAGAACTAGTAGTGAAAGCTTAGAAAAATGAGATTGATCTAAACTTTAAAAGCTAATTTATGATAAATAAATCCATATATCATGTAGAGGGAGTTTTTGTGGTGATTTGGGTCAATTCTCATCAAATTTTGAAGAGGATTGTTAAATATATTCAAGTTTTACCAAAATTGGGTAAAGTGAGAAGGGATAAAATAGTGATCTGTCTTCTTAGCACATTAAAAATTTGTCAAACCTCTTTCAGAGAAATCATAAAATTAATTTTTGAATATCACTCCAAGACTAAAATTTTGCAAAAAATTTGAGGAAAAATGGATAAGGAACAAAAAAATTCTATTAATTTTTCTAACATTATTCATTCTCTCTCCAAACCTCCTTCCTGAAGTGATAGGAATAAAATGAACTTATTTATCTATAAATCAAGTTTACAAGCTAGTAAAAACTCTCAAAATTTTAGAATACTCCTAGGTCAAAATTGTGGCATCCTTGTTCCTCATGGTTGACTTTTACTTACATGTTTGACCTTATTTTTCAAGGTTTTAGCTATACAGTGCAAATTTGATTGCTCCTAGTTGATATTTGGTTTTAGCTATACACTAATTTAGCTATACATGAAATATGGCATGTGAGGTGGTCTTAGGTTTCATGAATATCTTTGACAACTTTCAAAAAACATTAGTGTGAATTTAATCAAACTTCTTTCTCTACCATTGAAGGGCTTCTCAAGCAAAACCTGTCATAGTGCTTGAAGAAGGGTTTTGTGAGTATGCATGATGTTGAGATGAGAAATGAGTGTGTGTGTATTCTACATGTCCAAGACAACTGGTTGAATCTCTTAGTTTCTTTGGTTAATTGGTGTGAAGGTATATTTTATGTTGCTTTTCAACTGCTCTATATAGGTTTATCAAAAAGACAGATTTTTGAGTGGTGTTTCTAAATTTCACTCTACAAATATACATTCAAGGTGTTTGGAGGTAATGTATATGTTCTCCCTGAATTTTTCCTTCCAAATTTTGTCATGAGATTGAAGATATAATAGTGATAGGACAAAAAACTCAAGACTTCCCTATGGTGGCTTGAGAACAAGTTCACAATTTGAAAAAATGCATGTTTCTCATGTTTATATTCCTTGAAATGGTGATATCTCTTAGTGTGGTAAGAATAAAAAAGAATGGATCTCCTCTAAATAGTGGTTTAGAATCCTTAGAAGGATTTTAGATAAGTAAAAGTTCTCATTCTTGATAATAGGGTATGATCTCTTATGACATTTAACATGGAATGTAAACTTAGACTCAAATCATTAAGTTTTTCCTTCATTAAATGAAAAAGTAGGATTGGCCATTATATTTATAACATTCACTTAAGTGCTCATGAAGTTTCATTTACATAAAATTAAATAATAATTTTTTGTAAGCTTTCAAATAATGAGTGAGTGTTTGAGCTTAAAAACCCTAACTATGCAGTGTTGGAAGAGGAAGCAAATTTGATTGAATTGGCATAATATCCTACAAAATTATTGACCTAGGAAGCTATAAAAATGTCCCCTCCTTCATGGAAGATTCCACTATAGCCATTTTTTACTATGAATGCTCATGGAGTTAACTAAACCTTTAACATTTCAATTATGTGATTGGAAAATAGTGAATACCCTCTCTAAATGCATGTGTCATGAATAAGTCTAGTGATAACCTAGCCTCTTGAGTGTGGTAGATGATAAAATGATCCTAAGACATCCTCTCCAAGTTATGAATAAGTTGAATACTTATTATTTTTGGTGTTCTAATGATGCATCCTAGAATTTACCAGATAACACCCTAGACACGTTGGCACATCACTCATCTAGACTGAGTGCTCACCCAAAGCGCACAAAGGTACCATGTCTCTCTTTAGGGTTGTTGTAGCAGGATGTTAGCATGATGAAGGAAGAGACATATAGATCCATAATTAATCCATAATTCTACAATGCATTCCATATTCAAGTTTATGAAAGAACAAGCTTAAACAATAATCATGATTGAATCAATAACATGCACTACTCAATTACACACATGAATGACACTTAGATTTAGCCAATATCTTCCATCTATTAATTAAACACAAAAGCTCCTGAAAATAATGGCAATTTATACCGATGCACGCATGGATATGATACAGTAATCTATTCATATACACATATCTCTATATCTCCATACATCCATCTCTCTACTACTATGTGATTCACATCATATATATAGGGTGGGGACTTTCCCTTCACCGCTTATGTATTCCAAAAATAGGCCGCATGCTATTAATAGCCACGCGTCATTTGCAAGCGTAGCCACACATGCAAGTGTGCTATCTATAGACCTCTTACAATTAACTAAAGTGACAATCCTATTCTTAGCTTGTCTCTATGCAAAATGCTTCGATCCGATCCTCCAAAGATAGACAATGTGTAGCACGCACATCTCTACATTTTTGGTGTGTTCCACACGCCATCTTCTAAAAATAGGTCTTCATGCTCAAAATTGGCTAAGTCCTGAATGTGCCAACTTCTGTTCCATGTGTACATTCTTCCTATCCATTCACACCCTTGATCTTGGCCTTCTCTCCCACATGGACTTCTTGTGTGATCTCTAACAAGTACTCTCTTATCAACATTACCCCACACTAATCTCATTGTCATCCCAACAATGGGTATCTCCAAACATTGAAGTAAATAATAGAAGAATGGAAATAATAAGAATGAAATAATGTAGATGAATAAAGAAATTATATGAGGTAGCCTCCTCTGTATCAGTTTGAAGTATCAACTCTGGATACTCCTTTATTTCAGCCTCCAAGGCCTACCATTTAGCGAGTTCTTGTTCTACTTTTTCTGGAATGTCCACAGCAATGGGCTCCAATTCATCCCTCGTAATTTCCCTTTTTTCATTTTTTAGAACCAACACAATGCTGGACATTGAGGTCATTCTTCCTTCTAGAAGATCCATCTTATGTGTAATGAGCTTCCCAAGATCTTCTAGCCAAGTCTTGTGTGGCTCTTATGTTGCTGTCAGGGCCGCTTCTACTTAAACATTGACAATATTTCTGCACAACCCAATTTTTCATCCTTCATTTCTCTCTAGACCTCATTGTTTTCTTCCATGGTATTTGTGTTGATAAGCACCTCTGGAGCTGTGTAGATGTTCAAATCCTTGTCTATTGTCTTCAATACTTCTTATAGCGCTTACAGCAGCCATTCATAGGATGTAATCTTTTGCATCATTAAAGCTTTCTCTCATTCTTCCACTTACTCTGAATTCCTTAGCACTGGCATGCGTAGAGGTTCATCTTCAAGTACCAGGTCCACCAAATTTCCTACATAATATATCACTGAGGGAAACATATGTGGTACCTTGGTCTCCAAGTGTGGCCTAGCTCTTATGACATTGTCTCCAATATCCTGTGCAATGCTGATAAATAACTCATTCTTCTTCTATGCTAAGTCCCTCTCTTTCATTATGCACACTATCTCTACATCCTTTGTCTTTAGCTTCTCACAAAGTGCTCATATCATTACAGCTTTGTCCATGTTTCTTCTCCCAACTTCAGTAGAAACCTTCACCAAGGTGTTGCTAACCTACTCATCTGACATGACAGTAGGCTTTACTATCATATGTCTAGCTTAGGGTGCCTTATTCAACCGTCTCGAAATGCATCACACTTCACATACATCAAATTCAAGCTCATCCATGTGGGTGTGCATTGACCATGATAGTTTATTTCTAGTGTGCATAGTCACCATATCCTCATCCATTAGCTCCCATTCAAATAAATTCTTCTGTGCTCTCATGCTCTGGAAGCGGGTGTGGATAATTTTACCTATGTCCTACAAATACCCCATGGCTGGTGGAATGTGCTCTCTACTTATCCTCTTCGATCTAGGACCCTTTGGAATTGTATCTTTTAAGGTTAAGAGCCTGTTATATTAAATTTTCATCAGTTGCATGCGTGGATCCAGAGGTTTCCTTTTCTTTTCGTTATTCCTCATTTTGTGGCTCATCTTCTTATTTGAGCAGGGTTGGAGATACATGCTAGCTCTCCCCTGATTCCTCCACTTCTTTATCCAAATTCAACTTTCTTCTCTTCTTTGGTTCATTGGTCTCCTTATGTGGAGAGAGATGAGGTGATTTCCTTACCATTTATGGGGTTCCACTTTGATTCCTTGTGCATCTAAATACTTTCTTAAATTTGTGCTCCCCCTTCTCAACCTCTATATCTTCCTCTTTGTCTTGTCCCTGAGGTGGAGTGGTCATGTGCTATGACTCTTCTCTGTCATATGGTTACTTTCTTCTATGCTCCAATCCTCCACTATCTTCACGCTCCTCTTCTTCATCCTCTACTTCAATAGTTTCTATGGGCCTTTGGGCCGGTATGTTTTCCATTATGTGCTTACCCTTTGGTGGCCCTGGGAGCGCGAATTAATTTTCCACCTACTTATTGTTCTCCATCTTTGGCTTTAGCTAAAGATACACTAATGGTTCCCCTACATCTGCTATAGCCAAACTTATTGGCTTAATGTTCAACACCTCTAAAATGAGCCTCTCAGTATAGGCACTTCTTTTAAGATACACATACTTCTTCCTCAACATGTGGTAGTCACAGTCTACATTATCTGCATTGAATATCAGTCGGTGTGTGTCTATGAATATGTGAACAGATGCTTGAAAATACCTTGCAGTGAATGTGTAAGGAAATTTACACCAAGGGCTCCAGAATCCATCTCTCATTAGGAAGCACACGATGCAGAAATGTTGATATACAGAAAATTGGACTTGTTTCCCTACTACTGATGGTAGGTCCTTCGGGATGTGCCACTCTTATCCAAATGCCACTTAGAGCCTATTTTACCATTTCTCTACCCTTTGCTTGACATCATCTGTCATGACCCCTTTACATAAGTACTTGTTGAACCTTTCAGCTAGTGACTTATTCTCCATGGGGTATTCCCATACCTTTTCCTTTGGCCTGTCTGGTACTCTAATTTCCATGAATACTAGTGATAGTAGAACAGCCCCAAAGTTTATCTTCTCTCTTATGCATGCTTCCTTGACTATTTTCTCTATAGTTTAGCCTACAGTATTATAGACTGCTCCTTCTGACATCTTGCGTGCAATGTGTAACCACATAGTATTTACCTGTGACCACCACTCCTAGTCTTTCAACTTTGTAACAAGGTGTGTTGCTGCTTACTCAACCAGACAGTTCTTTAACTTGTTTATATCCATACCACGCGGACCCTTCAGGTAACCCAACTCCTTTCTGGTCTTTAATAGCATGGCTTTATTTGTGATATCATTCTTTATATCCTCTCCTATGGCCTTCAAAACTGTCACTATTGAGATAAGCACGAATGAGATTCTAACTCTACGTCCTACAAAGTAGAAGAAGTCCTCATGCACTCTGCTCATGAGATATTGATACAAGGGCCCATATTTCCTAAAATATAAAAGCTCATATAATTGGTAGGCCCTAATTCTCTTAAGAATATTCTCACCTACATCATCATAAACTGGTATATCATCTATTGTATGTTTGTTTGTCCTTGTAGTGAGCAAGGAATCAAGTTCCTTCTTGTTCTCTAAGGTCCTATGATTGTATTCTCTTACTTTTCTCTTTTTGATGGGTGAATCCCATTCCTAGTCAATGATGACTCCTTATAAATATTACATTTTTGAAAAATCACTTTTAGGTGCCATCTCTTCCTCCTCAACAACCACCTTCTTCTTTCCTTTTTCTCTTGCTACAGCTACCTTCTTGGGTGCCATTTTTACATTGTAATTATCTCCTTTTCAACTCTACAATTTGTGAATCAAACCCTAGATCGATTCAATCATGCCCTAGGTGGAAATTTCATTCCCTAACTCCTCTTTATCACCTTACTTTGCTCAAACCCTTCACCACCAGAGACATAAGCTTCTTTTTGCACAGATATATTTACACGTTGGGTTTCACACCCTTCGCACCTTAACCCAATCACTCATCTCTTCACACTTATATCTTTCCTCAAATACTCTTAGTTACAATGGTAAAAATGAATTCACATCCCATCCTTATATAATTTTTTAAATTTTGATGCATTTATTTCTCCTTCACCTACCAAATACCCTCTCATTCATTGACCAAATTCATTCATTCCACATGGTACATCTTCACGCCCCAGCTATTACCTTCTAGCGTGCCTTCCTACCCTATGGTCACAAACTTCTATTTAGTGCGTGCCCTTATGCCTGAGTACCTCGTCACTATACCTTCTCCTAGTAGTTATCATGGCCTCTTCTTACCTCATGTTATACTGTCCTTTCATTCATCTCCATCCTTGGTCACTTTTGAGAATAAATCTTCTTTTGACTTAAAGCACACCCGTAGTGGCTTATTCCTTTCACCTTTAAATTCCCACAGTCTTTTACTTGGATAACTACAACCACCCCACACTAAAAGTATGTGTAGTCCTCTACACATAAACATGCTTCACATAGTAAGTAGCTTCATGCGTGTAAGTGCACTTATTACACAAGAACAACAAATAAATTGACAAAGCATAGCGACAATGAAGGAAATAAATTAAGTAAATACAAAATGGAAACCTAATCTAAATGGCAACACTTCCTTATTACAAACACCAAGAAGACTTATTTATAGTAGGGCTTCAGCCTACTCCCATTAAAGTAACTGGGTGGTCATTTTCCATCAAGTGCTTCTAACTGGTAAGCACCTAATTTAAGTATGTAAGTGATGACATATGGCCACAACCGATGTACTTTGACTTTTCCTGGATGGCACAAGAACTTAGAGTCACAAAGAAGTACCATTTGTCCAATCTTAAACTTCTTATCCCTTATTTTTATTTCATGACATGCTTTCTTCCTAGCCTTTTCTTGCTTCTGAATCCAATGTGCTATGCCTCTTCACTCATCTATTTGAATCATCTTCTCAATACACTCTTCTAAATATTGCTCATTAGCTATACCTCCAACACGTGTAATATGCAAAGAGGGTAACATAAATTCTATAAGGAGAATGGCTTCTGCGCCAAACACCAATTAAGATGGTATGCCTTTGTTCAATCTCTTGTAAGTTGTTCTATATGCCTAAAGAACAGCTGACACTTTATCATCCCAATCCTTTCTTCCAACATCACAATTTTTTGTCAATGTCTGCCTCAAAATCTTGTTGAAAGCCTTAGTAGTTTCATTTTCTTAAGGATGGTAGGGTGAAGTATTATGGTGGGCAACCATAAAATCATCTAATAGGATCCTTATTATCTCATTCAAAAAGTGTGTACCCCTATCACTTGTCAAGCTTAAAGGACATCCATATCTTGTAAGAACATTCTCCCATATAAATCTAGCTATTGTAGCTATTGTAGAGTCCTTCATAGGTATGGCTTCTACCCACTGTGTGAGATAATATGTGTAAGTAATAATATATCATGATTTAGTCCTGCGTGCGGCTGGCGAAATAGGTCCTATAAAATCAATGGCCCATTTCTCAAACGGTTCGGCATTGATAATAGGTCTTAGTGGAATTTCATCTCTTTTCCTAGTTTTCCTAGGTGCTGACAATGATCACACACCTTATAATATTATTTACAGTCTTTATACAATGTCTCCCACCATAATCCAGTAAGTAGGATCTTCTAGGAAGTTGCATCACCTCCATAATGGCCTCCTATAATACCACCATGGGATTCTTCCATAATATCCTTGCACTCATGCTCTAATACACAACGGCGTAATACTTCATCTCTACCTAACTTGTAGAGGTCTCCACTAATTAACATAAACGGTGCCACATGTATAGCAAGTTGTTTCTTTTCTAATGCCTTCATTCCTTCTGGTGTTACACCAGTCTATAGAAAGACAGCAATTTCTTCTAATTCTGATGGTGCTCGTTCATGGTTTTTTCAATTGTTTGTGCTTATTCTCCTAAGTGAATTCTAGACAAGTGGTCTGGTCCAGAGTTACTTTTCCTTGGCTTGACCATAACTAAGAAGTCAAACTCTTGAAATAGGAGTACCCATCTGCATATGTGGCCTTGCACGACCGGTTTGTTCACCAAATACTTCAATTCCATGTCATCCGTATGAAACACAAATGGTGTTGCTAACAAGTACTATCAAAACTTGTGCAATGTATAGATCATTGACATAGCTTTGCGCTATGTAGTTGTATAACTCTGTTTAGCAAGAGTCAGCTTCTTAGTAGCAAAACAAATTAGATGAACTATAATACCTTGTCTAGGTTGAGCTAACATAGCACCAATGGTCATGCCAGAAGCGTCCACATGTACATGAAATGGTTTTTCCCATGAGGGAAAGTGTAGAATGGGTGCAGTAGTAAGTTTCTCCTTTAATATGTCAAATGTGTGTTGTTTCAGTTCTCCCCAATAAAATGTATCTTTCCCTTTTAGTAATTCTTCCAAGGGTGCAAAAAATTTGGCATACCCTTTGATGAACTTCTGATAATATCTTGTGTGACCCAAGAATCTGTGCACCTCACTTTGACTGGTAGGTGCTTCTAGGCCCAAAATGACTGCAACCTTAGCTAGATCAACCAGCAAACCTTCCTTGTAGATTATATGTCCTAACAGTATTTAAAATGGTGTAGAAAATATGCACTTCTTGATGTTAAAAGAGACACTCAATTGTCTACACCATTCAAACATTAAGCATAGATTATCACAATGATCTTTCACAAGCCCATATACTATCCAATCATCTAGATAAACTTGTAAGAAATTGTGAATAAAATCCTTAAATTCCTGAACAACTATCTGCAAGAATACAACAAGCATGTTTTTTAGTCCAAAGGCATCACAATATATACAAAACTACCCCTCAGTAGTAAATTTTGTCTTTTCTTGATCCTCCTAAGCAATCTTAACATGATGATACCAAAAAAACCCATCTGTGAAGGAATATATCTCACACCCTACAACTCCTTCTAGTATTTCCTCAGTAAGTGGTATAGGGAATCGATCTATTACACATGCAGCATTCAGCTCCCTATAGTCCACACATATTCTAATTCATATATCCTTCTTGATACTGATCACCATTGGACTAACCCATTCTGACTCATCAAGGGGCTTGATAATTCCATATTTCAACATGTTATCAATCTCTTCCTTAAAATTTTCATGCAAATTGGGGTTCATTCTGTAAGGCCTCTTCTGAACTGGGCATGCACCGTCCTTTAATTTTATCTTCATTTCCCCAATTGATTCATGTACACATTTAAGTGTATGATACCCTCAAGGTAATAAGTCTTGATAATCCCATAGTAATTCAATAATCTTTTCTACCTCCAAGTCAGACCAGTAGTCTCCAATTATGACCTCCTTAGGCTCATCCTCCGAACCTATATTCACCTTCTTTGTCTTCATGGGTTTGTGATAGGCACATGTATCCTTGTCTACACTTTCCAAGACATCCCACACCCCTTGTGAATGTTCAATATCCAAGTTATTAACTTCTTCATCATTCACGATGTAAACCATCTTTCCTTTCTGTTTCTCAAGGAAACTACGTTCAAGTAGTATGGAGTCCATTTCTTCTTCCTTTTCAAAATGTGCTCTAGATTTTGTCTCACCAAATAGTTCATGAATATGCTCTTCTACTTTTTCACTATCTCCCATAGTTAAGTGCTTGACAAATTTTAATTCTTCTTCTACTTGAGGTTTAGTCGAGAAGTAGTTAAAGGTCTAGAGCATTCATGCAGTCAAGTTCTACCAATGCCCAGTCTCTCGATGTAGTTCTACATATACATACCAAGTGCGTGTGCATCCTTGTAGAATAGAGTACAATCTATGCACCTAGAGTGAAGGTGGTAATGCTTCATGTCCCGCTGTTTAGATTCTCTCACACTGTTGAACGTGATGCTAAATAGGTTGATCACCAAGATAAGTGTAGATCTACGTAGGTGCATTGTTCCTTACAAACCTAGTAGATAAGGTGACTCCAATCTCTTCCCATTCTATAATATTGTCTCTGTGGACTACCCACTAGTGCGATGTTGTCCCGCGTAAGGTATATACTAACATATCTCTTCTCTTAATTTGATCTATCCACTGTGTTTCCATGGCTTTCAAAAATAGAGGAAGATCTTTTGCCCCTATATACCAAGGTACTGTGCTACCTATCTATCGAACAAAACGAAGTCCATTCTTGCATGCAACCACACTTTTTACCTCGCATCCTACTACTTCATATGTATCATGAGCCCATTTGTCACAAGAAATACTAGTAGTATCACTAATAGAATGATAAGCTTCCCACTGTAGGATGCCTTCCTTTGATGGCTCATTGACATCTGGGTCCTGAATAGCACGTACATAGATTATGTTTAAGTCCTCCTCACTTAGAGACTCCACATGTGGCATAGAATTCCTATCTGTCAAAGGTATCGCAACCATTTCCTCCTTGTTCTCAAAGGATAAATACCCCTTATTGAATCTCAAGTCAGCATTATTTTCATAACATCAAGGGCATCCAAGCAAGGCTGGAAAACTATCTACTTCTGTAAGTGTTAATACCTCAAAATCCCCAGTTAACTTGGCCCCTTGTATGGTTATAGATGCATCCTTCAAAACTCCTATGGGAGTGGCCTTAGTATGGTTTACCATAAAAAAAACATTAGATGATGACAACAATGGAGGCCTCCCCATTTGTACCCATGCATCTACTATAACCACATTTACTTCTACACCTATATCAATCAAAATATTGCTTAATACCCATCCATCTACAACAGCATTCAGTGTAATTTCTTTGTCATAGTCAATGGTATCAGGGGGGAAGATTTACATGCATGATCTACCATCTGGTCTCAATACTTGCACATGAAGTGTTCCCTTTTAACCAACTTTCTAATATTAGAATGATGTTATGCTAGCACAACATTTTTCACACTTCTCTCAGATCATTGATAGTAGTTTAGACTATCTCTGATGCTTTCTTCTGCTCCTTTAAGTATTGTATCTCACCCTAAATATTTCTTAGCACTTCCATGGTATCCTAATAAACTTCCTTCTGATGAGTAGGATTTGGGTACCTTGCATGTAAAACCTCCTCCTTATTGATCATAGGCTTCTAGTTCAATACCCCTCTTGTGTGTGTCACTTCATCCCATGTAGTAATCTTTACTATTAATGCCTCAGGTACTTCTGTTATCTTGGGCATCCATTGATTTTCTACCGCGCTCTAGATTCTAACCATCCTGGAGACTTTTTTTTCTTACTCAGATTCTCATATAAGTTTGGGCACTCTTCATAGATATGGTTCTTTCTGTGGAAAGAACATGCAATATTCTAAGGACATTCACACCTATAATGGTAAGGAGATCTGCATGTATAACATGTTCCACAAGGGAACTCACCTCTTCCTCCACCATGGCTTCATCCTCCATATCTACCCAGATATCCATGTCCTCTTCCATAACCTCCTTTAAAATGCCCCTCATTCCTATCATAGCACATTTGATTATGATTCCAATCCTAGTGCTCATTCTTACCCTTAGAATTATTTGTTACACTTGTTTGTCATACTCCAATATCTATAGCATCCTGGATCTGACCAATCAACCAAAAATCTTCAATATCATGGGTTGTGGACTGGAAAATTTTATAGTAACAAGATACATTCTTCCTTATCATGTGTTGTAACAAAGGACAGTGACTGACATCATGATTTAAATGACATATCTCACAATCCAACAGTAATGAGCATATAGATCTATGAGGACAACTATCCTTGGTTTGACCTTCCACTTCACAATCTATACACCAAATTCCTGAGCGTGTTTCATGGGCTGAACTTTCTAATAGCTTCTCTAACTATTTTTCCATAGTTGTAATCTATACCTCTAAGAATGGACTAACACTAGTGTCAATGCTCCCAACTACCTCAGCATGTAAAGCTTCTTCTATTGCTTCACATGGATCAATGTATGTCTTATGTGACATTGCTCTTCTGAATGGTATAATCAATCTGCCAATGAACCATTGTGCATGCTAGCTTGCGTGAATATCATAGGAAAGCTTAGATAGGAGTTTTTTAAAATGGGCATCATATTCACGTACGCTATTAGTAATGCCTTGCTTGATATCCTTGAGCGCACTTATACTCTTTTTCTCAAACTCAGGAATATGGAACTCTTTCAAGAAAGCATCCTTCAATGCTGCATAATCCACACACAAAAATTCATGTTCAAACTTACTATACCAGTTGTGTGCTCATCCCTACAAGGTAGCAGTGAATTGACTTTCCTTACTCTTAGTAGTTGTGATCCCTTTTATGCACCATAATATTTCACACATATGCACATGTTTGATAGCATCCTCTATACCTCTATACTCCAAGAGATGAAGAGACATATCCATATAGATATTATGTGGTTTTTGTGTGCCTTGACCACATGATCCACAACCTCCTATGTTTCCTCTGCCTCCAAAAATACTAGACCCACTGGAACTAGAACCACCTATGCCTCCAGATCCTCCACCTGTAGCTGGAACAAGACCTGTAGATTTACTCCCTTGTGCTCTGACAGTAGTACTATTCTAAACCCCTGCAGTCTGTATGGTAGTTCCACTTCCATAAGTGAGTCTAACATTCAAGGTGCTTACATTCTGTGTGGATGATGCACCTAAAAATGTTCCTCTAAATAACATTGAAGTTGTTTTTCCTTGCATTGATTTACTTTCTCTCTGAATTACTATGGTTCTCCTGTTTCCCAAATTCACTTGTTGATTACTTGTTGTACTAGATAATGGAAAACCAATTGCAAGGGCTAGGTCACCATGTGGGTTAAGATGCACACCCATGGCCCAAGTATTCTTGTTAGCACACTTCTATGTGAGGGCAAGGGGGGATATCTATCATGTTTTCCAATATGGGGGAGTTCTTGATGCTCTGGCTCCACGTATTCTACGTGAGCTTTAAATAATTCATGAGCCATCTCTCTCCTCAATGCCATAGTTTCTGTAATATAACTTTTCTACTCTATCTCCCTCTCACATGCCTCATTATACTTAAGTTTCCTTTCCTCTCTCTACCTTTCTGCCACTAGGTTTGTCATATTTGATCAAACCTATTCCTACCCTCATGTGTGGTGAAGTTTAGTTAGCCATCGGTTTAATCTCCAGGTTCAAAGTTACCATCAAGATTTTGATTTCTAGTGGAATACCTTACAGATATAGTCCTATTGGATACTGAAAAAATTGGAATTCAACTACCTCTGGGCAAGAATACGTCGAAATTGAATATTCCAAAATATAACTATTTATAACACCATGAAACCACGTATCCAAAGTGCGAGTCTAGATCAAATTAGCATCATAAAGGGCCTAAAATTCTTCATGTGTCCAGACAAGTGAGCGATACCTCCAATTCCACTTAGATACATAAGCAATCAGCCACTCGTATAATTCTACTGGAAAGATGGCAAAAAAGCTCTCATATAAGCTTTCATACAGATTCTATTCTACCCAAGTGTGTGTGTTAAACTCAGATCCACTATTGAACCATCATGCATATTCTTCCTCCAAATCATGTATCCACTCCTCAATACTTACTAGAGTTAACTAGTACGTCTTCATCATGAACCATCATGAAAACAACTGAAAAAGAGGTCCTAGCAATGGAACCAATGATGTAGCCTAAAATTTACCAGATAATACCCTAGATGCGCTGGCACATCACTCAGCCTAGACTAAGCACTCACCCAAAGCACGTAAAGGTACCAGGTCCCTCTTTAGGGTTCCTGTAGTAGGATGTTAGCGTAATGAAGGAAGAAACATATAGATCCATAATTAATCCATCATTCTACAATGCATGCCATATTTAGGTTTATGAAATAACAAGCTTAAACAATAATCATGATTGAATCAAGAACATGAAATACTCAATTACACACAGGAATGACACTTAGATTTAGTCAATATCTTCCATTTATTAATTAAACACAAAAGCTCCTTACAATAACGGAAGTCTAAACCGATGCACGCATGGATCTGATACAGTAATCTAGTCATATGTGCATATCTCTATATCTCTATACATTCATCTCTCTACTACTATGTGATTCACATCATATATATAGGGTGGTGACTTACCCTTCACCACTTATCTATTTCAAAAATATGTCGCATGCTATTAATAGCCACGTGATGTTTATAGGCATAGCCACACATGTAAGTGTGCTATCTATAGACCTCTTACAGTTAACTAAAGTGAAAATCCTATTCTTAGCTTGTCTCCATGCAAAATGCTTTGATCTGATCCTCTAAAGATAGAAAATGTGTGGCACACACATCTCTGCATCGTTGGTGTGTTTTGCATGCCATCTTCTAAAAATAGGTCTTTATTCTCAAATTCAGCTAAGTCCTGAATACACCAACTTATGTTTTGTGTGTGCATTCTTCCTATCCATTCACACCCTTGATCTTGGCCTTCTCTCCCACATGGACTTTTTGTGTGATCTCTAGAAAGTATTCTCTTATCAACAACTAATCTATTTGTTTTATTGTGACCATGTGATCCATGAATGTGATTTAAAGGGTTTTGTTGTCAAGCAAATGTGCAACAAGGAAATTAACAATTTCCAAGCATGGCAAGTATACCCCAATGTTAATTTTTCAAGTCTCATCATTCCAAGACACCTTGAGTCTATCTAGTTTGTCCAAGTGACCTCTTGATTAAATTTATCTCATACCCGTAGGTGATTTACAAAATTCCATTCATTCCCCCTAGGTGATTTTAGGAGTTCATTTACAAGCTACATGCAATTGTGGGAAGGGCTATCACTAGCCTTCCTAGGGCTGGAGAAACCCCATGGAGTGGATCAGAAGAGAATAATTGGATGTGGAGGTGATTTAAAAGTCTTGGGACATCATGGAAATGATTCAAGTAGATTTTGGAAGGGCTCATAGAATTTGGGGCAGTTTCACCAGATTAGGGTTCACATGCCTAGTCAGTGCACAGGCCAAAACAGTGGCTAAGCTTTAGAAGGTGATTTTGAGAGCTCCATATGGATTTAGGAGAAAAAGGAAACATCTCTGAAAATATAATTTCAATCCCTACATGATGGTAAAATCATATTTTTCACAACACTTTGGCACACCAGGTTTGTAGGTATTTTTTTCTCAGGCACAAGTGGAGTACCAAATCAAAAATCTAATTTTTCAGGGACCAAATTGAATAATAAATACATTATAACCAAACCATTGGATTATAAAGGCCATTTCAAGTCAGGATCATATAAACTTTTTCTGAAAAATTCCATTGGGAACTCAAGTTATCATCTTTACAAGTTGTCCTCTTGGAGCAAGTTTAGGACTTAGCCAATTTTTGGGAGGACACATGTCAGCTCCAGGAGCCTAGTGGGATTTTATGTCTGTAATGTTGTTGAGGGTCAGGTACATCAACCTTATAAAAATTCACCCAGCACCCATGTGACCTGTGTAACCCCATATGACCATCAGGATTGTCAGTTCAGCCCCTAGGTGTAATTTGGAGCTCAAATCCCCTTTCATCGGATCTCTGCCACATATCAGCTTTAGGACCCCTATAGAATTCGATTTCCCTCACATGTAAGGGACATAATACCTTGAAAAATTCACCCAGCCCTCTAAGATATATTTTTGGTCACCCATGTGACCCGCTTCCAACCCCTCATTGCTTTAAAGCTGATTTTTGAGCATTCACTCCCTACTGTTGGATCAACGCCACGTGTCAGCTTCTTTATTACCATGGAAATTGATGTCCCTTTAAGGTGATGGATGTTGGGGATGATAAAATTAACCCATCCCTCTCTCAGCATGATTTCAAAAATTCAAATATTTACCTACTTCCCTACTTCTAACTGCTTCCACTCCCATGCATAGTCATATCTCCATTCTTCCTCTGCAACCTCCTTGCCATCACTCCACCATTGTTGAACCTCAAAATTTACATGTTATAGAAATACTCTCCTTCACTCCATGAAATCATATAGGTCTTAGAAGGAAGCTTGAGAAAAATAAGAAGGAGAAAGGAAGAACAACGAAGAGAACAGTAGAAAATCTCCATAGCCAAAAAATGAAGATTCACAAAAATCTTGTAAACCAGTGCACAAATCAAAAAACCATATTTTTTTTATTACTCTGTCCAATACCATCAAAAACATACTTTCAAACTCTCCTCTTGTGCAACATATCATTCACAATGAACAAATCTCCTTTCCAGCTCAATAAAAAAAGAAGTGGGATTTCTCGTCAAATTAGTTGTCAAATTGAAGTAAAATTTCACGTGAAGCACCAGAAGAAAAAACCCACATCAGAAAAAAAAAAATTTGCAAACGGAGGAGAAAACTAGACCTACATGTTACACCCTTAATTATATATCTTACATGGGATGGATATAGCCGACTTGCTGCTATCATAACTTAATATCACGATGTATCTCTTTTATATATGATCTATTATCATTGGTTGGTTGGCCTTGCTAATGGCCATAGCATAGGAATATTATAAATAGGGGTTATAGGTAGTGGATGATCATTATGTTGAGTATTTGATTCTTATTATATGTTTTGGAGGTTGCCCCCTCAAAGTGGCCAAGCTATTATAATTTCATATTGAGAGAATTTATCTGAGATATTGTGTTATTTGGTGTTCTATTGTTGGTGATATTCATAATTAATCAAGTAATTTCATTACAAGTGGTATCAGAGCTTGATCTCGGTGAGGACAACGTCAAACCCTAATTCTGAAGGTTTGGCTATATCTCAAGATTGGTAGCAAAGTTTTCTGCAATTTTTTGTATGGTGAGGTGAAATAAGTCAAGTACACTTCTCTCCAAATTTCAATAAGTTTTTACTTGTCTAGAAAAAAAATTTACGGTTCTATATTTATTCATAATTTAGCTCCCTAGGGTGTAATTTTTGGAAATTTTTCAAATTTCTTATATTTTCAAAAACCCCTCCAAAAAATAGCTAGGGTTTTTGTTTTATAAATTCCTATATTCGGCCAAAAAAATTACGAAACCCTAAACCCTAAAATTCTTCCCTATTAATTCTACCCCTAGGCCCACATCCTTCATCATGGTTGGTATATCTACCCAAGGCCAAGGAAAAGGACAAGCAACTCAAGGAATGACCCCAAATAAGGAAGATATGGCTTCAGATTCTACTTGTTCGGGAGTATCTGAGGTGGTCATCCAACTTCAGGAAAGGGTAAATAATATGGTGAGTAAGGATGACCTTAATGTTGAGCTTCATCAACTGAAAGGTAGCCTTAGGAGTGAGATTCAAAAGGATTTTCATGCAATACAGCTAGAGTTGTTTAATGTTATTTCTAATAAAACTTCCAATTCTAGTCATATGGGTTCTACTAGAATTGGTCACACAGATCCAATTCACTCAAATCAGGGAGGATCCTTTAATCATTCAAGTGGATCTTCTCACGGGGCATGATTCAAAAAGTTGAAATGCGTAAATTTGATGGCAAGGATCCACTCAATTGGATTACCCAAATGGAAAATTTCTTTGATCTCCATCAAATCCCAGGAGGAAAAAAGGTAACTGTGGCATTCGTATACCTAGAACCTGATCAATTTGTTTGGTATCATTGGTTATGTGCTCAAAGGTAGAAGAATGACCTAAATTTCACCTAGAAAATGTTCACTGAAGAGCTTCAATTACATTATATTTCTAGTGTTTCTGAGAATTACTTCAGCCAATTAGCAAAGTTATTCCAAACTAGTTCGGTTAAGGAGTATGTCCATCAATTCTAAACTTTGTCCTTGCGTGTGGAGGATATTACAGAAGATTATTTGAATGACCTATTTCTTGGGGGTCTTAAGCACCACAATGAGAATGAGGTACACATGTTTAACCCACTCAAGGTTTCTGATTCTATTATCATGGCATGTTGAGTAGAGGAAAATTTTCTTTCCAGTAGAAGGTAGACCTTTTTCTAGCATAAAAGATCATAACACCTTATCTCCTTCTTACCCTTGGCCAATTCGGTTGACACCTCAACAAATTGAAGAAAAAAGAGCCAAAGGGTTATGCTTTAACTGTGATAGCAAATATGGACCAAATCATAAATGTTCTGAGAAAAAATTGTTGTACATTGAAGGATCTGGTGATGAGGAAGAATATGAGGCAACATCAACAGATGAAGTGGAAAAATTAGAGGAAGAATTTGGAGATCCTCAGCCCACTATTTCATGTCATGCTTTATCAGGTATTAGTACTCCACAAACCCTTCAAGTTGTGGGTTATCTTAAGAAGCAAAAGGTAACAATATTGATTGATTCAGGGAGCACACATAATTTCATCAATCATAAGTTGGCAACAAGACTAAATTGTTTCATCTACCCAACACCTGCATTTCAAGTAATGATTGCAGATGGTGACACAATCCAATGTTCAAGTAAATGCCATAAATTCAAAATCATGATGGGTGCTTACACATTGGAATCTATGATGTTTGCTATTCCGATGGGTGGAGCTGATATTGTCTTAGGTGTTCAGTGGCTCACTACCTTCGGCACCATAGAGATAAATTTCTAGGAATTGTTCGTGCACTTTCATTCTGAGGGTAAAAAACTTCGAGGTCTACAAGCTAAAGATCCTCTAGTGGTGAGTTCTCACCAAATGCGGAAGATTCTTAAAAAGGGGTCTGAAGGTTTTGTAGCATGATTATTCTCTATAGAATTCCAACCACAAATGAAGGTATTGCATCCTGATATTTAAAAGGTTATTAATACACATGTAGTTGTCTTCAAGGAACCAAGAGGATTGCCACTTGAAAGAGAGCATGATCATGTTATTTAGTTGATTCTAGAAAGCCAACCCCCTAACATTAGGCCTTTTAGATATCCATATATGAAAAAGAGTGAGATCGAGAATATGGTGGAGGAAATGTTGGAAATGGGTATTATTCGTCATATTCAAAGTGCCTATTCTACTCCTGTGGTGATGGTGTGTCGTAAGGATGGAAGATGGCGCATGTGTCTAGATTACATAAAGCTTAACAATTTCACTATCAAAGATAAGTTTCCTATTCCCATCATTGATGATTTATTAGATGAGTTACACGGTGCCATTTATTTTGCAAAACTAGATCTGTGTTCTGGGTATCACCAAATTAGAGTCAAGCAAGAAGATATTCATAAGACAACTTTCAGAACTCATCAAGGCCATTATGAATTCCTAGTGATGTCATTTGGCCTTACCAATGCTCCCTCCACATTCAAAAGCTTGATGAATTCAGTATTTAGACCATTCCTAAGAAATTTTTTCTTAGTATTTTTTGATGATATACTCATCTACAGAAAATCGTGGGAGAAACACTTACATCATGTCAATACTGTCTTAGAATTCTTAGAGAAACATCAACTTTATGCCAAGCCTTCAAAGTGTTTCTTTGGGGTACATGAAGTGGAATACTTGGGCCATATTATTTCTCATGAAGGTGTTAAGGTGGACCCTCACAAGATCCAGGCCATGGTGGAATGGGAAACCCCAAGAACCCTCAAATAATTACAAGGTTTCTTAGGTCTCACAAAGTATTATCATAGATTTTTCAAAAACTATGGCAGTATAGCAGCACCACTCACAAAATTATTGAAGGAATCCTTTCAATGGAATGAGGAAGCATCTAGGGCATTTGAAAAATTGAAGGTAGCTATGTGCACCACTCCAGTATTGGCAACCCCAAATTTCTTCAAAACTTTTGTAGTTGAGTGCGATGCTTTAGGAAATGGAATTGGAGTAGTACTAATGCAATAAGGACACCCCATTGCTTTTGAAAGCTGACAACTAAAAGGAAATAATTTGTTAAAACCCACATATGAAAAGGAAATGATGACAATACTACATGCAGTCAAACAATGGAGACCATACTTGATGGGTAGAAATTTTAAGGTAAAAATTGATCATGATAGTTTGAAATATTTCTTAGAACAACATATGTCTTCAGAAGAACAACAAAAATGGGTCACTAAGATGTTGGGATATGACTTTGAGATTGTTTACAAGAAAGGAGAGGAAAATTTGGTCGCTGATGATCTGTCTAGGAGGGATGAGTCCACCAAAGCATTGTTATGTGTCATCTCTATACTACATGCAGATTGGGTAGATCAAGCACGAGAAGAATGGAAGAAATATGCAACCACACATACTCTCATTCAAAATCTCTAGATAGATCCATCCATATCAGATCAATTTATATGGAAGGGGGATACATTGTGGTACAAAGATTGGTTATATCTATGTAAGAACTCTACACTTAAACACCATGTTCTTTCAGAGCTACATTCTTCTCCAATAGGTGGCCATGTTGGGGTCTTGAAAACATATCATAGATTTAAGAAGGATTTATTTTGGGAGGGGTTAAAATGAGATGTTCAAAAATTTGTGGCAGAATGTTTGGTTTGCCAAAAAAATAAGGGCGAGACCTTTAAGAGACCTGGTCTTCTCCAATCTCTGTCTATTCCTAGTGAGAGATGGGAAGAGGTATTAATGGATTTCATCACAGGATTACCTAAATCAAAAGGGAAAAGTGTCATCATGGTCATGGTAGACAGACTTACCAAATATGCTCATTTTAGTGCCATGGGTCATCCTTTCACAGCTAGTAACATTGCCATCTCTTTTATGGATACAGTTCAAAAGCTCCATGGCACGCCAAAAATTATAGTAAATGATCGTGATCCAATATTTACAAGTAACTTTTGGATTGATTTTTTCTCTTGTCTAAGTACCCAACTAGCCAGGAGTTCCTCTTATCATCCCCAATCAGATGGGAAAACTGAGGTGGTAAATAAATGTTTAGAGGGATATCTTCGATGTTTTACTTAAAATAAACAAGAACGTTGGGTGCAATGGTTGCCACTGGCAGAATGGTGGTACAATACTTCATTTTATACCTCCTCCAAAATGTCTCCATTTCTGTCACTTTATGGGTACCATCCTCCATCACTCATATCTATCTTGAAGGTTAAACCAAAGGTGAGAGCAGTCGAAGATCACATTCAACATCAACATGGGGTACTCTCTAGTCTTAGAGAAAATTTGGCACAGGCACAAAACCGTATGAAGCAATAGGCTGATCAACATAGGAGTGAGAGACACTTTGAAGAGGGAAACTTTGTTTTTGTAAGGTTACAACCATATAAGCAATTATCCTTGAAACAACAACAAAAGGATAATAATCTTGCTTCTAAATACTATGGTCCTTACCGAGTTTTGCAGAAAATTATTAGTGTGGCATATAAGCTAGAGATCCCTCCAGGAAGTAGAATACATCCATTCTTCCATGTTTCTTACTTAAAGAAAGTTATTGGGCAGCACATTTCCACCCAATCATTGCTTCCAGAACTAGATGATGAAGGAAGGATCATATTGGAACCTGAAGGCATTCTTTAGACACACACCAAAAGACTGAGGACTAGAGTCATTACCAAGTACTTGATCAATTGGAAGAATATGAATATTGAGGATGCATCATAGGAAGATGAAGCATTCATGCATCAGCATCTAGGGCTTCCCAACATTGGGGACAATGTTTCTTTAAAGGGGAGGGGCATGTTACACCCTTAATTATATATCTTATATGGGATGGATATAGTCAACTTGTTGCTATCATAACTTAATATCATGATGTATCTCTTTTATATATGATATATTATCATTGGTTGGTCAGCCTTGCTAATGGCCATAGCATAGTAATAGTATAAATAGGGGTTATAGGTAGTGGATGATCATTATGTTAGGTATTTGAGTCTTATTATATGTTCTGGAGGTTGCCCCCTCGAAGTGGCCAAGCTATTATACTTTCATATTGAGATAATTTATCTGAAATATTGTGTTATTTGGTGTTCTATTGCTGGTGATATTCATAATTAATCAAGTAATTTCATTACAGTAAAATAGCATAGCATTCACAATTAACAAATCTCCTTTTTGGCTCAACGAAGAAAGAAGTGGGATTTCTTGTCAAATTAGTTGTCAAATTGAAGTAAAATTTCACATGAAGCACCAGAAGAAAAAACCCACATTAGAAATATAATTTTTTTTGCAAATGGGGGAGAAAACCAGACCTATAATTTTGAGGTCCTTTAATGGTTGCCACGTCCAGAAGCATTGCTACGTCTCAAATTTGAATGTTTAAAATCTCCTGGACTATTAAGCGAATAGTTCTGAAATTTCAGAGGGGTGATCTTGGGAGAAAACCCATATCAAAAAACTATGTTCCACATCAATCTGACCTCCAAAAACCTATTTTCTATAAATAGAAAGTCCTCTGCATAGGGGAATGCTATTTTGGGAAAGTTTGCAATAGAATAACTCATGAAGGAGATGAAGACATTGGAGGTACACTGCATCTGAGAACTCACTAGAATGGAAATTTTTGGCACTTACTAAAAATAGTAAGTGGTCCCATGGAAACCTAATAAAAATAGAAATTTGATTCAAAAAGAGTGAGGAACACAGTGAGAAATGGGAATCAGGGTCACAACATCCAATTGAGATTCAAGGAAGTTGCATTTTAATACTTACTAAAAATAGTAAGTTGTTATTCTAGGGAAAAACATGAAATAGAAGTGGATGGGATAAAAGATGGCTCAGCCCTTCACCTGGGAGTATGAGATAGAAGACAACAATATCTTGTACATCAACCTAAATGACTTAAGAACTCCCATGATAGTCAAAGACTGAAAGAATATTGAAGATCATATATTCACTATTGGATTGATCGTTGTTGCAGGACACCCAGTGTCTTTCGAAAGTCATGAGTTGGTCCTAGCCTTCTCTCACTACTATGAGTCTGAAACATGAACCATCTGAGTGGACAATGGTACAACAATGGTAGTCATCACTGCTAGAATCATCTCTCTTTCTCTGTAAATACCAAAGAAGGAATTTTGGCCTTTTTTGACTGAGGATTTTAGTGGTACTTTGTACTCATTAAATGATATTTGGTCTTGTTTCTACTACGCATATTGTTTTTCTTCTAAATTTAATTGCATGTAATGAAACTTCTGGTTGGTGTATGCAAGTCTATGATTTTATACTTATAGCATTACTTTTCTCTTTTCTCAATTCTCACTCCCTTTCTAGCTTTCCTATAAAATTCCTCTCTTGTAGATATATGCAAGATTTTACTGCAGGGTCAGTGGAGTGCCCCTATTAGATCCCCAACATAAAGGCCACTAGGATAAAACTCACTTTTTACTTGTGCATGCACATATGGCAGCTGCACCAATTAAGTAAAGGGACTTAGACTCTCAAATCATTGACAAGATAACCACCAATTTGTCCCTGAAAAATTTTCTTGCCAACATTTTTAGCACCCACCGTGGGGCAGATTTAGCAGCATCTACACTCAAATACGACCAGAAGGTTAGAAAAATACAAAAAAAATTCAAAAAATTTAAAATTAAAAAAATATATATGGAATTTGAATAGTTATATGAGCCTCATGTCTACAAACCATGGTTATTCCAGGAAATCCTCCTGTTCAAAGACCTGAATTGCTCTTCCATGTCCAAGAGGATATTGCTTCACATTTGAGAGAAGATATTTTCCATAACATGTGAAGTGTCAACCACTACTTCATTACCACAAGAATTCTTGACCTTGAAGAGGAACGCGCAGCTGAATTGGAAAAGCAAAAACAAATTTTAGCACTGTAAAGAAGAGCATAGATTTCCAAGATGGTAGATAGAAGATACACATAGCAACAAAGATGAAGACAAATGGACCCCACTTTTGAAGAGATTCAAAGAATACAAGAGCTGCTCAAAATTCAAAGGTCTCCTTTTGTCAAGTAACCCACGTTAGGAACCTAACTGTTACAAATCCTTTAGATGTTGAATTTCCATACATCAACGAGAACCTTAAATATTTCACTAATGTAGACACTGAAGAAGAAGCTATATTAAGAGAAGCAAGATCATAAGAGGAAATAAGAACTCATCTTGAAGAAATTGAAAGACTTCAAGCCGAGGTGGACATAAGAGCAGTAACAAAAGCCGCAGCCTTAGAGAGGTTGGAAGCCAGAAACATAAATAGAATGGGATATCGTGATCATGAGGTCCATTGGCCTAATGTACCATGGGGTGGAAAAACCCTCCCACTCACCCTTTCTCAACCACTCCATGAGCTACCAAGAGGCTCAAGAAAAAACTTTCTAAAATTCAAAGGGGAGGGTTCTCAACTCCCCGAAGAACATGTAGTAGTATTTATCACCGCTTGCGGTGTATTGGGCATTGAGGATGAAGATGTGTCATGGATCTTTGTGGATTCACTTCAAGAAAAAGTTATCGAATGTATCAACATCCTACCCCCAAGGTCTGTCACTTTTTGGGAAGATATAAGAAAGGCATTCGAACATAGGTTCACAACCATGGAAGATTGTCAGGATATTTTGGTCCAATTTGTATAAATGAAGAAAGAAACCTCTAAATCAATTAGAGACTTCATATCAAGATATAATAGAGTGATAAGGAGAATCCCTGAAGATGTGGTGCCTCCTAAAAATAATTTTAAGAGATTCTTCATCAGTGCCTTGCCATCAAAATTAGGTTTCTTCCTTAGAAGAACCCAACAAAGAACATTGAGGGAAGCTGAGGACCACACGATAGAAACTGATGATGATCTAATCCTGCCCGGTAAAGTGAAAGGACCAAATGGAAAGAAAAAATGTCATAGTTTAAGGTTAGTCACCATGGACCCAATGTTCCAAAAAATGGAAAATGACTTGGTCTCCTTGAAGAAACCGCTCTCCCAAATCACAATACAGAATACTCCAAAGAAACCAAATCCTCCCAATAGATCAAGGATTTCTCCATCTCCTCATCATATCACTCTTAAAGCACCACCAATCAATGTTGTTTGTGACACTAAAGAACCATAGGAGGAGGTGGAAATTGAAGAACTTGATGAAGATGTGGGTGACGATGAAAACTATCTTGAGGTCGAGGAAGTTGATGGTGATACACACAATGGTCTAATTGAGTACATTGATGATAAAGATGATGATCATGAAGAAGCTCCAAGTTTCTCATGCATATATTTCACTCGCACACAGTCCAAGAAAGGTGCTCCATCCTCAATGGATGTGGTAAATAATAATAATAAGAAATAATATTCTCTTACGGAGGGTCCACAAATTAAAATCATCAGCATAGGATCACCGCTACCACATTCAATGGAGTCGGCCAAAGAAAAATCAGACCCACTGGTTAGAAAGGATCATGTTGCCATACCAAGTAAGTCTTCTAGTCCTTCTCCCAGCTCAAAAGTTACTAAAAATAATTCTCCTTCAAATGTTATTCCTGCAAAAACATCCAAGGTTTTATCAAAACCTACATCCCCACCTCCTTCCAAGCCGGTTATTTCACCCGTGAAGGAAAATTCAACCCCTAAATCAGAAAACCCTTCACCATGTAAATATTCTATCATTCTCAGAACCTCTACCTTTCCCACCATAACCACATTTGACTTTGTGGAACATGCAAGCAAAACTAAAGTTAAGCTCTCAGAAATAGAATACCTACAAATGCACACTGTCTAATTTGATAGATTCATTTATGTAGTCCATGGTGGTAATCCTATAACCTCATGTCCAAATTCCAAATGCCTACTCCCCACACCATCCACACCACCTTCTCAAAACATGTTATCCCTCAGTGCCTCCAAAACCAACAAGGTTGAACCTTTCTACTTGTCACTCCTCATTAAAGGCTTCTAGCTAAATAATTACATCATAGATTTTGGTGCCTCAGATAATGTGATTCCCATCAAAGTTACAAATGCTCTAGGCCTCACCTTGACCCAGGAAAATGGCACCTGATATTCAATGGAATCCAAACAAGTGTCATTGGTAGGAAGAATCAAATATACATAGGTAGCATTAGCTGATTTTCTAGATAAGAAGTTTCTTTTAACCATCCTGGTGGTGGACATCCTAGCATCCTTTGGCATGTTATTGAGCCAAAGCTTTTGCAAAGACTTGGGTGGAGAAATAAAAATGGACTAGTCATCTATAACTATTCCAGTGAAAGGAGAGATGAAGAAGTTGCTACCAGTAAGGAAGATGAAGTTCATAGTGTAAAAGGCTGATGTTCCAAAGGAAAACATTCTCTTTCAAGATAGCAGGCTAGGCAACTACTTCCTTACATAAAAAAAAGATGAGAACTTTCCACTTTATGTAAGAGGAAGAAGATCAATTTTGGACTAGGGAATTTGATGGTAGTCATTCCAGTGCATGTTCGAGAGCAATCGTCGTGTTGTACTCTCCTTTTGATGAATTGTACCCATTTCCTTAAAATTTGTAATTTGATAATCCAAATAACACAGTGGAATATGAAGGTATCCTCTTAGGCATGGGAATCATAGAATACATGGGAATCAAGAAGTTGATATGCTAAGGTGATGCAAAGGTGATAGTAAAGAAAGTCTGGCAACAATATCAGGTGAAAAATCCAAGACTCCGGCATTATAGAAATAGTGTATCGGATTTCATTGAATCTTTCGATGCATTTTCCATTGAAGTTGTCCCAAGAGAAAAGAATGAAAATTTTGATTCTCTTGTAGTTTCAGCTTCCCTAGTGACACATCATCCTTTTTTTGGTAAAGATAAGGTGACCATTGAAATGGTATTCACCGCTAGTATACCAGATAATGCAAATCATTGGCAGGTCTTTAATGATGATAACTAGATTCTAGCATTTTTGGAACAAAGGGATAATTTGAATAATCTCTTGTTTGAAGAAAGTAAAAATCCACACCGAGAAGTGGTAACTGAAGAAGAGAAAGAAGGAATTAAAGGGATATATGAAGAAGGAGTGATCAAATTGAAAGGAAACAAAATTCCCAAAGGTCTAGTTTCTCTAGAAGACCTCTTTGACAAACATGATAGATTCATTCAAGATAAAGCAAAACAATCTTCTTAGTGCCCACCTAATTTTGATAAGGAAAAAATAGACACCCTGGAAGAGCCAAGGATGGTCAATATTAGAAAAAAAAATTCTCACCCAAGGATAAGAGAAGGTTTGTTGTGTTACTTAAGAAATATTCAAATGTTTTGGCCTACTCTTGTGATGAACCGAAATCCTTCCAACTAAAGTAAATACATCACTTAATTCCCTTGAAGTAGGATGCTAAGACATTTAGGAAAAAACAAAGGCCATATAACCCAAATATTGTTGATACCATCAAAGAGGAGGTAATGAAGATGCTTAATGCAAGTATTATCTTTCCCATCCATCATTCAACATGGGTGGCCAACATTTTTCCAGTGCGGAAGAAGAATGGCGAAATAAGAATATGTGTATATTTTTGTAACTTGAACAAGGAATAACTAAAAGACAATTATCCTCTCCCTATCATGGACCACATTTTGAAAGCAGTCACTAGATCTGAAATGCTATCATTTATTGATGGATTCTTAGGGTATAATCAAATCAAAGTGGAAAAGGAGGATCACACCAAGACAGCCTTCACAACACCTTGGGGCACTTTTTCCTACAGCAGAATGCCTTACAACCTGATCAATGCAGGAGCTACATTTCAAAGGGAAATGGATTTCACATTCAAATATTTAAAACATTATCTTGTAATATATCTTGATGATCTCATGGTGTTTTCAAAAAAGAGGGGAGATCATATCCATCACTTGGAATAAGTACTTGCAAGGTGTAGAAAACATGGCGTATCACTAAATCCCAAAAAGTGAATTTTTAGAGTTGCGGAAGGCAAGTTACTCGGGAACATTGTGAATAAAAATGGAGAAAATATAGATCTTGAGAGATTACGATCCATTCAATAATTATCTCTACCCACAAGAAAGAAAGGGGTTTGTTCCTTCTTCGAAAAGGTGAATTTTCTTCATCACTTTGTTCCTGAGTTTGTTGAATTGACAAAGCACATCACCACCATGATGAAACCACAAGAAAAATTCAAATGGAACAATGAAGGGAAGGAATCATTTTAAGATATCAATAAATACATTGCTAAGGCTCCAACCCTTGTGTCTCCATATTTTAACAAATAGTTCATCATGTATTGTTATACATCAGAACATACCCTCTCTGGCGTTCTTGTTTAGAAGAATGATGAAGGTGTGGAAGAACCTATTGCTTTCATGATTTATCCATTGAAAAAACATGAACTAAACTACAGCCAATTGGAAAAGCGTGCCTATACAATGGTCAAGGCTATAAAATAATTCAGATTTTACATCCTCAACTTTCATACAGTGGTGATGGTACCTGGCAGTGCAATCAAGTCCATCTTGACACAGTGGAGTCCTAGAGCTAAAAGAGGAAATTGGATTGGAAAGACTCAAGAATGTGATTTGGAAATTTTATCCTCCAATATGGTAAGGGGAAATGGATTTTGTAGATTTATTGCTGAAGATGAAACACTCAAGGCTCAACATGGTGAAGAAAATTGTGCTTGCTCAATTTGTTCTGAAAATAATCCACAGGTTCCCTTTGTCACCACTACTGATCAATGGTATGCTGACATTGCCTATTACTTAACGTATGGATAATGCCCTCCTCATCTTGATTATAAGCAAAATAAAACACTCAAGTTGAAGGTAACAAAGTTTGTAATCTGGAATCACACACTTTACAAGAGAGGTTTGGATGGATGCTTCCTCAGGTGTGTAGATAAAGAGAAAAAAGAAAAATTTCTTAGAGCATACCATGACCAAGCGTGTGGTGGAAAGTTCTCGATTATTATCACTACACACAAGATTCTCTAAGGAAGGTATTATTTTCCCACCCTCTTTACAGACACTTAGGAATGGATTTCCAAATGTGAATCATGCCAATAATTTCTTGGGATACCACAACTTGTTGTACTACCACTCAGGCCAGTTTTTATTGAAGAACTATTTTAGCAGTGGGGACTAGATTTCGTTGGTGTTCTAAATCCTCACTCGATCATGTGACACACCTATGTGCTCACAGCAACATAGTAATTCACAAAATGGGTAGAAGTCATTATGGCCAAGCAAGCCAACACTGAAACATCATGCAACTTCATCAAGGAGAATATCATAGTATGTTTCGGAGTGCCACAGAAAATTGTAGTAGACAATGCTACCTATTTCTCTTTAAGGGAGTTGACTAAGTTTTGCTAAGGCTTCAAAATATCTTTATCCCATTCATCAGACTAATATCCATAGGGAAATGGACAAGCTAAATCAAGAAACAAGAACATTGTAACCATCATCTATAAACTCGTAGATGAAAACTAAAGGAATTGGCATAGAAAGTTGTAAGATGCATTGTGGGCAGATAGGATCACTCTCAAGAAGGCAATAGGTATGTCACCATTCTAAATGTTGTATGGGGTTGAAGAAAATATTCCCATCACAATTGAGATTCCAACTCTCAAGCTGCTATAAGGAATAGAATATGGTCACTACAAGGATTCCATTGAAAAGACAATCCTCTTTCTTGAGAAGCTAGAAGAAAATAGACTCTGAGTGGTGGACCGTATCAAAGAGCACCAATTAAAAGTACAGAAGATTCTCAACAAGAAAACCAAAGTAAGAGAATTCAAAGTTGGATACTTTTTCCTACTTTGGGACAACAGAAGGGAACTAAATGGCAGCCATGGAAATTTTGATTCATTATGGCTCAGCCCATTCTAGATTCATGAAGCTTACGGCGAGAATGTTTTTCTACTCTCATATTTGGATGGAATGTCATTGGAATTACCTCACAGTTGAAAATACCTAATATTATATCAACAGTGAAAGCGTGTTGTCCCTTGCCTTGTACCATAGGTGATTTTTTAGGTTTGTTTCCCTTTTTGTTGTGTGTCGTGTGTTTCCTTTTTATCATTATGTCTGTGTATTTCCTTCTTTGTTATCCTTCTCTCTTGTAATTATACATGACTCTACAAGACCCATGCATAAGGCACTAATCAATGGATCATATGGTTTAAAATTGAGATTCTTTATTCCTCACGTCATGTCTTCACTACACTCAGTCCATGTCATGTCCGCAAGCTAGAGCCAATTGTTTTCATGCAAATGTGCAACAAGGAAATTAACAAGTTCTAAGTATGATAACTATACCCCAGTCTTAATTTTTTCAAGTCTCATCATTCCAAGACACCCTGAGTCTATTCAGTCAAAGTAAGTGATCCCCTAATTAAATTTATCTCATCCCCCTAGGCGATTTAGGAAAGTACATTCATTCCCCTAGGTGATTTTAGGAGTTCATTTGCAAGCTACAGGAAATTGTGGGAAGGGCTATCACTGGCCTTCTTAGGGATGGGGAAACCCCATGGAGTAGAGAAGAAGAGACTAAGTTGATGTGGGGGTGATTCAAATTTATTAGGACATCATGGAAATGATTCAGGGAGATTTTGTAAGGGCTCGGAGAAGATGGGGCATTTTCTCCAGAATTAGGGTTCACAGACCTAGTCAGTGCATAGGCCAAAACAATTGGTGACCTTCATAATGTGATTCTAGGAGTTCCAGATGAAGTTAGGAGGAAAAAAAAATCTTTGAAAAGATAATACTAATCCCTACATGATAGTAAACTCATATTTTTCACAACACTTTGGCGCATCAGGTCTATAGGCAGTTTTTTCTTAGGTACAAGTGGAGTACTAAATAAAAACTCCACTTTTTCAGGGACCAAATGGAATAATCAAGACATGAAAACCCCATCATTGGATTCAAAATGGAATTTATAGTTAGGATCAAATAACATTTTTTCGAAAAAGTCCATCGGGAGCTCAAGTTATCATCATTACAAGCTGTCCTCTTGGAGTAATTCTAGGACTTAGCCAAATTTTGGGAGGACACGTGTCAGCTTCAGGAGCCTGGTAGGATTTTATGTCCCCGACGTCCCTAAAGGTCAGGTACATAAACCTTGGAAAAATTCACCTAGCCCCCATATTACCTCTGGAACCCTATACAACCATGAGGATTGCAAGTTTAGCCCTCGGGTGCAATTTGGAACTCAAATCCCCTGTCATCGGATCTCCACCATGTGTCTGCTCCATGACCATCATCAAATTTGAAGTCCCTCATGTCTCTCATAGGGTAGGGACATCAGACCTTTAAAAATAATCCCATCTCTCTAGGAGATATTTTTCTTCACACTTGTGACCCGCTTTCAACCCCTCAGTGCTTTAAAGTTGATTTTTGAGCACTCACTCCATGTCATCGAATCAACGCCATGTGTCATCTTCTTATGTACCATGAAAATTAATGTCCCTCACATCAATTTGAGGAGAGATACTTTAAAAAACAATAAAATTCACCCATCCCTATCTCAGCATGATTTTAATAATTCAAATATTTACCTATTTCCCTACTTCTAACTGCTTCCACTCCCGTGCACAGCAATACCTACATTCTTCCTCTACAACCTCCTTGCCATCAATCCATCATTGCTGAACCTAAAACTGGACCTATCAAAAAAATAATCTCGTTCACTCCATGAAATAATACAAGTCTCATAAGGAAGCTTGAGAAAATGAAGAAGGAGAAAGGAAGAACAACGAAGAGAATAGTAGAAAATCTCCATAGCCAAAAAAGGAAGATTCACAAAAATATTACAAACCAGTGCACGAATAAACAAACCATATTTTTATGTTTATTCCTCTATCCAATACCATCAAAAACATACTTTTAAACTCTCCTCTCATGTTACAAATCATTTACAACGAAGAAATCTCCTTTCCGGCTCAACAAAGAAAGAATTAGGATTTCTCATCAAACTGGTTGTCAGATTGAAGTAAAATTTCACGTGAAGCACCAAAAGAAAAAACCCACATCATAAATATAATTTTTTTGAAAAATGAGGATAAAATAAGACCTGAAATTTTGAGGTCCATTAATGGTTGTTGCGTCCAAAAGCACTTCCAGATCCAAAATTTGAAAGTTTAAAATCTCTTGGACTATTAAGTGGATAGTTCTAAAATTTCAGAGGGGAGATATTGGGCAAAAACCCATATCAAAAAACTTCATTCCATGTCAATCTATCCTCCAGAAGCCAACTTTCTAAAAATAGCTTGTCTTTTGCATAGGGGACTACTATTTTGGGAAATTCAGCAATAGAAGACTCGCGAAGGAGATGAAGACATTGGAGGTTCAATGCAACTGAGAACTCATCGAAACAGAAATTTTTGGAACTTACTAAAAATAGTAAGTGGTCCCACGGACACCTGATAAAAATAGAAAGTTGATCCAGAAAGATTGAGGAATGAAAGGAGAAAGGAGAATCAGGGTTATAACATCCAATTGAGGTTCGAGGAAGTTTTCTTTTCATACTTACAAAAAATAGTAAGTTGTTATTCTAGGGAAAAACATGAAGCAGAAGTGGATAGGATAGAAGATGGCTTAGCCCTTCACCTGTGAGGATGAGATAGAAGATATCGATGTCTTGTACATCGACCTGAATGACTTAAGAACTCGCATGATAGCTAGAGACCGAAAGAATATTTAATATCAGATATTCACTAGTGGCTTGTTCATTTTTATAGGACACCCAGTGTCTTTTAAAAGGCATGAGTTGGCCCTAACCTACTCTCACCACTATGATCCTAAAATATGAACCATCTGAGCTGACAATGGTACACCAATGGTAGTCATCATCCCTAGAACCATCTCTCTTTCTCTGTAGATACCAACATCACCCAGCATGGTCATCATCTCAAAATATATGGCCTTGCATGATTGGGAAACGATGGATGCATATTTGAAAGGGGTTACACTAGGGTAATGGTTGAAAACAAGGATAAATCCCTCAAGGATGCCTAAGAATCTTCCAAAGTGTGAGTTCTGAGAAGGATATTTTGATTTCATCACTCTCCTCGGTAGAGTAATGGGTGAAGCAAACATAAGATACTTTCAAGACTGGATGGTAGTTTTCATCTTGACATTGACAAAAGGAAATCAGATAATTGATTAGAGGTAGATAATTAGTGACAATATCCATCTACAACTTCTCCAAGTACCCATGATGAAGAAGTTTCACATGACTTTTTACTTTTTCTACCTCCTCACTAGCTCAAGATCATTCAAGGGATTGGATCTCACATAAAACATTGCCTCCAAGGTGTCTACATTCAAGAAACTTCCAAGGGTGTTGAAGCTTTATGGATGCATTCACAATGTACATAGTCTGAAAATTGGAAGGAGATTTGGAAGCTATGATGTCATCATAAGCATCATCCTTGATCAAGAAGTATGGCTCTTATTTCATACAATTCATGACATTCTCCTACTTGTGAGTTGTTGGATTCAATCAAGTAGTGCTAAGGCTACCCAAGTACCTTAGTTACCAAATTGTATTGTTTGAGCTCTACAGATAGATCATTTAGGTGAATAATAGGATCAAAAGTAGGAGGAAGAATTTGATTCCATTTCCTATCTCTCTTGTGGTATTCACGTGCAAGATCTTAAATGACGCATCTCATCTGGAGGTTTCTTTTGCTCATTTGACTTTACATTCCTACGTCATCAGGCCTAATTTTGACATCTGAGAATATCTCAACTCTTTCTATGTCCCAAAATTGCAACACAAGCCGCAAGTTGAGGATTACTGGGCCAATTTCACGGATGAATTTGAAGTGAGTGAAAAGGATCATATGAGTATGAAAATTGGTGAAATGAAGAAATTTAAGTTCTCCTAGTATGAATATATTTTGTAATATGATGGGACAGAGATGTATGATTTTGAGTATGTGGTAGTCAAGATGTCCCCTGTACCTCCAATCAACTAGTACGTTTGTGAATCAAGTCATATATTAGATTGGACTTAGAAGGTGGTGAGGAGAATGAGAAATTGGTTTCAGAAGAAGAGAACCATGATCATCCAGTCACGAGGTGTTCCTCTGAGTCAAAGGTAAGCCTCGCATTAGTCATATTCAAAATTCATAGAGGTGATTTCCAATTCTAAACACTCTGGAGCAAGTTTGAAAAGGAAGACCAAAAAATTGGAAGCTTCTCCTCATAAGAAGACGCCAAAGAAACATAGAGTAGAAGAATGCTCATTTTCATCAATGCTAGAAGAAGATTTGATCATAGAAATGTAGGAAGTACATCCCATGACAAAGGCATAAGTGGACGAAGAACACATGGTTTAGGAGTCAGTCTTTGAGCCACCATAGGAGGTTTCCCCTCTTGATGACACTTATGCCTCTCTCATTTAGGATTTTCCTCCTCCTTGAGAACAGGGTACCATCGGTGCACCTATCATTGAACATGAGTCCAATGAGATGTTTCTTTGGATGCAGGAAAAAAATTTCCCTGACACCCACACTATGCAACAAGTGGCGGCCCCTGATCTATCAATGATTGTCTCATTAGACAAAGAAAAAAGATCAAGGAAGCTCTCACATATAGCCTCACTATTCTAAAGTGGGGAAATGGGTAATCAATACATCGAAGTAGCTCAGCCCAAAGTAATCAAGCTAGTGGATGAAATGACACAATCTAACTATGAAATGAGCACAATTCAACTAGGATCGGAAACTCATGAAGGGGATTTACACATGTATCAGCAATCTTCTGCTCTCATGATGGTGAGGAATAAAGAGTATAAGAAGAAGATTGATGAACTGAAAGAGCAGGTATGAACTCTGTCATTCTATGTGCAACATCTAGTTGACCTTCATACCATGACAATTCCCACTGAGGAAGTTGTGCCCATTAGTATCTTCAATCCAAAATTCATCAGGAAGACACACGAGTTCACAATACAAGGGCGAGCGAATAATGAATGGATCAACTCAATTTCTGAAAAAGGGAATTTAGTGCTCCAAGAAGTAGTCAAACTCTTTGCTTACATGTGTGCAATAGTAGATAGGACACGGAAACTCAAACAGGACTTGGAGAAATAAATGGACTATTGGGAACCTTTAGGCCTAGTAGTAGTTGAAATGGGAAACACTTATCGCTAGGAGTTGATCAATAGGAAGATCTTTTAAAATCCCTCAAAATACTTTTCATGTGTGTGGGTGCAAGCCTTGGAAATCAGGTTTGATGTAATCGATAGGGCTATCATAGAGCTGGAGGGAAAATAGGAACAAGCATACAAATTGCAGGATAGTGTAAATTAGAAAATTCAGAAGTTTGAAGTTTCTACAATGGGTGAAGATACAACCTCCAATGAGTTGATTGGTCCATTTCAAGAAGACATCAAGAAAGAGGTAAGAAACCCATCATCCTTCACTAAGGATACCCTCGAATTCCTCTCAGAGATTCGGGCCTCCATTACACTTATCATAGAGAAACATTCATCATGGTTTGGGAAGTGCAAAGAAATTAATAGTATGGCTAATGGATGGAGAGAAACCTTGAGCTATGTTTTCATTCCTCACGTTGACAAGGTGGAACCTACAGCTGCTCATTTTAGCAAAAATATTGGAGGAACAGAGGCCTTCTCAAGAACGCGAAGTGGAAGCCAAATAGGTATTGAGATCAAATCCACTACAGTGGCTCATCCTTCTACATAATTCATCTTCTTTCTTCTTCTTCCTCTTCTTTCTCTCTTCTCTTCTCACCCAACTCTCTCTCTCATCAATATTATATTTTTGTGTTGAGTTTTGCACTTTTTAATATAACTTTAAGTGACTTTAGTATTATAATGTAAACTTTAAGTCTCCTTTTTTTAATGAAAGTGACTTAAATATTTCAATGGAATATGAACATTCTAAAGTCACATTAAATTATTTGAAAATTCATTGGGAATATAAAGATTTTCCTTCTCTTCTATAAATTGTAACAAGCTCCTCATTTGAGTGCCTTCTTAAACTTCTTAATCTTCTTAGACAACTTCTGAAAATTCTTAGATGTTGGAGATATTTTTTGTAAATTCATGAGAGAGATATCCTTGTGAAGAGAGCAAAGAGATAGCAAATTTCTTCCATTTCCCCTACTCAAAAATTTTCTTCTACGTCTATGTTATGTACAATTTCTACTTGAGCTTCAATAAAGGAAGAAGGAATTTTGGCCTTTTTTGACTCAGGAGTTTAGTGGTACTTTTTACTCATTAAACGCTATTTGGTCTTGTTGTTGGTAAGCAGATTTGTTTTCTTCTAAATTCAAGTGCATGTAATGAAATTTCTAGCTGGTGTATGCAAGTCTCTGATTTTCTACTTGCAGCATTAGTTTTCTCTTTTCTAAATTTCTCACTCACTTTCCCACTTTCCTAGAAAATTCCTCTCTTGTAGATATATTAAAGTTTTTTCCACAGGGTCAGTGGAGTGCCCCTATTGGATCCCTGGTCAAAAGTCCACCAGGATAAAATTCACTTTTTACTCATGCATGCACATACGGAAATTGTGCCAATTAAGTAGAGGGACTTAGACTCCCATAGCATTGGCAAGATAACCACCAATTTTTCCCTGACAAATTTTCTCACCTACAGGTTTGAAGAAACAGTGAAAAAAGAGTTTCATACCTTGTTTTTCTAATGTTAAAAACTCTTTTTTTTTAGATGAGCACATTACTTCATGATTTATGGTTGTAGAACTTGAGATGAGCTCATTAATCCTTTCCTCTTCAAGGCTTAAGACAAACAAATTTCTCTTACTCTTAGTGTGAATCCATAGGCTGAAATGGAAATTAGAATCATAAATGATAAAGCTTGAATTTTTGGTAGTGGTTATAAAGAATATTTAAGGACTCCAATAATGTTCACACAGGTCTGACATACCTGACAGTGAGTGGGTTATACTACAATAAAAGCATATAACATTGAAGAAATGATTTACAATCAAAGGAACCATTATAAATAATGAGATCATAGGTTATGAATAGTTATGACAGAGTATAAGGGAGTTTAGGAGACCTTACCATCCATAATTTTGACTACAAATAATCTTGAAAGATCCCACAACTATGAATATGCAACTGAAACATGTCAGCTGTAATGATGACATCTTAAGGTAGTTATTTTTGAAATATTCTCATCTCCTTTGTACAAGTTGTTAAGGGTTTCAAGTGAATAGTCCTTGAATATATGAATTTGAAAAGTCATGTGTAGAAGAGTTTTCATAGTCTACAAAAGCTCATTTTTTTACTTGTAACTAGTTGTTGAAGCTTTGGAGATCTTTGTTTTTGCATGGTTAAATTAGATTACTATATGGTAGAGATAGGTGTTCTTAGGGTGAAGAGTATGATATGAAATCAGTATGGAAAGCCATAAGAGTGGGAGAGGGTTATCTTAATGAAGAAGATAACATTAATAAGGGTGAGAAAAATAGCAGATAAGTGCATTGAAAGGAGAATGAAGATGAAACAGGTTGTGAAGAAATGAAGATTTTATTATTAAGACAAGTTTGATAATGAATCAATAATCTCAGTTGAGTGAAGAGGAATGTGCATAAGAATGAAGTTTTGATAACCATGCTTTGAATGAGTTTGAATTCATGAAACATAGAAGGAATAAGGTGAACATCATGACTAAAATACTATAGCAGGTTGAACACATGTGGAGTAGGTGGTTGGTTGTGTGATTCAATGAGTGAGAGTGTGATATGAAAGTGTGGGTAAAATGATATTTGTCTAAAATTGACTTGCAGTTGATTATGTGATTACAAGATAAGTGAGTTATGGGAGAACTAAGAAGAAGAATGGGTTTATCTAGAGGTCACAATATGTTGTGTAATACAAAAAAATTAGAGTGATTAAAATCTTGCATAAGTCAAGTAGCAACTTAGAAAATAGGGAGTTGAAGCTTCCTTGTAAGTTGAAGCTTACAAAAGGTCAATAGGTGTTTGACTAAATTAGGTATTTGAAGCTTCCATGTAAGTAGAAGCTTTTTAAATATCAAGTAGTTTCTTGGTATAATTTCAGAGTTGTAGCTCCATGTTGAGTTGATGCTCAACTGCGAGATCATTGTAATCTTTACAAGACATTCTTTTCCAAGTTAGTACATTGATTTCAATGGGTTTTTCTCCCTTGAAGGGTTTCCCACATTAAATTTTGTCTCTCTGTGTTTTCTCTCATGTTGACTACTTGTGAATGTTGGTTTGGTTTAAATGTTACAATTTAAGTGAATTGAATTAGTTGTTAAATTTTGGATTGACACTGATTCACCCCCCTCTCAGTATCCTAATTTTTAACATCCTCTTGAAAAAATGAAAACTTTTGACATTGAACAATCATATGATGAGGATATAATTTTGATCAAGAATAGCTAGATAAACTCACTAATTTTTTTTGTACTTTACTTGACCACCATTCACATATTTTGATGTCCTAATTTCCCTATGCACTACCAAACATGCTCAAGATACTACTCTCAACTTCTCATGGGTTCTTCCTCAGTTTTCATGGCCTCCACGCAACCCCTTAACATTCCTAATTTTATTTCTACAACTACCACTCCCCTCATTACTCCCAATACATCCAACACACAACTTGGTTCCTCTTTAGGCACCCATGACCTAGCTTCTTTATACCAGGACCTGAAAATCCAAATCCGTCAGCTACAGCAAGCTACTTCACATTCCTCACCATCTCTTAATTCCTCACTTCTCCTTCACAACCCTTTTACACCCACCATATTCTCTCATCTAATACCTCATAATTTCATTGTAGTCAATCTTCCTACCTTCAATGGCCATCGTGACCCTCGGGAGCATCTTTGATCTTTTCATGTGGGATGTCTTGACTATGTGGATGATTTTACATTACTAGCTAAACTATTTCCTAGAAGCTTACAAGATTATGTTATGTGTTGGTTCTATGATCCACCTATTCACTTGGTAACTTATTTTACAAACTTATCCAATGTTTTCCTTGCATAATTTTCTATCAATATCAATATTAATATCTCTTATGCTCAACTTTAACAAATTAAACAAGGATATAATGAGCATCTAAAAGACTATGTTTTGCATTATAAAAATAACCTTGCTAGGATGACTAATGTACTAGTTGACTCTGAATTACAAGATCTCTTTATTCAAATTCTCCTACCTCCACTACAAGAGATTGTCATCTTTGATAATTCTCCCTTCATTGATCAACTATGCCATACACTTAAATTACACAAAGGAAAACTCTTATCTATGGGAAAGCTGAAATACTATGATACTTATTCATCGTCATCTTCCAATTGGTTTTAAGAAAAATCTACTTTCAAACCATCTCCTAATCCCATTGAAGATAAAACAACTGTTAACATTGTTCTACACCTGACAAGCTTCAACTGCAGACCACACGGCATAATTTTACTAAGTTACCTTACGCACCTTGACTTCTCCTATTGCAGCTTATCGAAAGCAATCTTATCACTCTCCCACTGCCACTCAATCTTGATCCTTCTCACCCACATGGATGTAACTATGATGAAAATGTTCACTATGACTACCACCAGTACATTGGACATCACACTAATCACTACTTTAGGCTTAAACATCTAATTCAAGATCTTATTGATAACAATGCAATCAAGCTCCCTAAGCCATCTCAAGTCAATCCGGTCAATGATAATCAAAATATTTAATGACCATCTACCAAATCATGACAAGAAAGCTACTGATTCTTATGCAAATTATACATATCGTGTTGTTCCTTCTACTTCATCGGTCCCTCTTGAATTTCTTGTTTCTTATGTTGATGTGTCACCACCTGTTATCACATTCTCAGATCATGATTATCACATTTCATTTACTTTTGATTCATTACATATCAATGCTTCTATTTTTTCTTATACCATCAATAATACTATGGTATAGCCATCAACTGTTACTAATGCATGCTCTGTGGCACTTCTTTTAGCTATCAAATGTCTAACATATCTAATCACATTTCTAGTTCCTAATTCTTATGGTCATGTCATACTTCCTATCATAGTTGGGTCTCTTACTGTATTTAACCCTTCTTAGTTACCTCTAAAATTGGAAGTTGTGACATGCTCTTAGGTATCCCTTGGCTCTACACTACTCAAGCCGTCCCCTTTATGCATCATTTATGTCTCAAGTTCATCCACAACAAACAGATTTTCACTATGAAATGTACTCCACCACAAACACCATTGCCTTGGCCCACTCTTGTTGATATTTATGCACCAGTCATGGCATCTAGGTCTCTTATACTTCTCAACTCTAAATTTACTTCTGTACCTAGATCTCGTATTCACACATGGCTTATCTCACCACCTTTTCATCACAATTATTCCATTAGTCCACCTCATTGACCTAAGTCCCCATTTTGGGAATCCCATTCTCATAAGCATTCCCCACCTTCTTTTCCTCATTGACCCATTAGTCTACCTCGTCAGTCTAATTCCCTCACTTGGGAAGCCCCTTCCTATAGGTGTTCTCCACCTCCTTCACCACATCAATCTCCTTCATGTGCACATAGTTACTCTCCCACACCACCGCCTTTAGATCATGGTTACATGCCTTTATCTCCTTGGCTACCAGGTGGAGGGCCCTTCCCCTTCACTATCATTAGATAGTCTTCTATATCTTAGAAACTTAGAAGGAATCACACTTTCTTCCCCCTTCTAGCATTATCAATTTGTCTCTAGTCTCTACTACCACACTTCATGATCCACTCTTCATGATCAATCTCTCTCAACACTCCAACATGTTTGGTATACACATTGCATTTTCATTACCCATTGATGCACTCTAGTGTTACAGTTTGCACTTGATTGTTGAGGGCATACTTCATCTATAAACCTCACATTATCTACACACATCATGATCTATGCTTCATGATACATCTTTCTAGCATCTTTTCTCATGTGCTACGCTAATTTTCTGATGACGCGCTCTTGTTTTATGGTTCATTCTTAACTGTTAACGAAGCATTTATAAATGAACATCATCTCATGCACATCCACTATGGGGAAACACTAATCCTATCATCATCACACCTTTCATTTCACACCATCACACTCATGCTGCATTTACATATCTTGGTTGCATTTACTCTTGTTAGCTTATCTACTTATATGTCACACTTTGCTTACTATGCTAGACAGATACTCAGTATGTCATTATCTTTATCATATACACATGCACATTCACTTGGTCTCTGAAAGTAAATTCATATCTCTTACATCTCCTTAAACAACGTATGATGCTCGACACTAAATACCTTGTCAGTCCTATCGAGGCTCCTAGGGGAATCTACCTTGACTACTCTCACACACTATAGGTTTTATTGTTTCATCATCTACTACTTCTTCTACTTTCTAGCAATTGCATTTCATTGATATATGCACACTTTGATATACTATTTATATTTCTAACATGATAACAAGTGTTTCTTGTGTATGATTTACCTTTCAGGATTGCATACAACCATGGTTATCTTATACATTTTACTCGTTATTATTTTTTATTTTTTGTGGGCTATGACATATGTCTTATGTGATCATTGTATGGTTTTGGCCGCTTTGGCCCTAATTTTCTTGTCATATTGTGAGCGATGTCCCATGTATGAAACCCATTTTCATGTTCCATCTTGTCTTCTTAGTTTCTTGTTACATTGTCTTCTATTACATGTAATCTTTGTTTACACTAACACATCTTACTAGCCTCTCTCATTCTCATGTGTAGTGCCCACTTCCCTTTGACACTTTTAGATATTGATCTTGATATTGTTGATCTTATTATGGACACTATTATGTTTTGTTCTAGTATGATGGTTAGATGTTAGATCATATATTATTATTGATCTGGATTCAATTATTATACATGATGGTTACTAGAGACATTTTATATGTGGATGATGATATACTGTTTGACATGGACATATTCTAGATGTTGATTTGGACATGTGACATTCGATATTTTTAGTAGACCTAGTACGGAAGATTATTGATGATGATATAATTGATTAATTAATTAAAAATTATAATATTGAATCCTTGATGTTGTTGTGATTCATGTGTTTAGATGATCTTGACATGTTTTTTATATCATTTTGGATGTTATGATATGGCCACGAGGCCGAAGGAGGTATTTTTGTTTTACAAGTTAAATATCACAACAATGTTGGGGGACTGGAAACTAACCATATTGAAATCCTGGGTGAATTCAACAAGGTCAACATGGCAACTGTTGTGTGTGTGTGTGTGTGTTGTATTTTTGTTAGGGATTTCCATTATTTATGACCATGGGCTTTTATGTTTTGATTAATGTGGTCTCTTTATTAGTGTTACATGTGTTTATTTTGTGATGTGTTACCCCCTTTTCATTAGTTATTATATATGTTGTATTAATGTTGTGAATAATCGTGTGTTAAAATAAATAAATCAATATGTCATAAGAATGTAATTAATGAAGTTGTTGATCTTAAATGTAATGTTGTAAGAAATGTGTAAGAATGTGTAAAATAATGTAAGATAGATTTTGGAGTGTGAAACACTTCATCCTTTTGGGAAATTCAAATTTGTCCTTGGAGGCTATATTTGTAGGCTTGTGGGACAAGTTAAACTTGTCCCACACCTCTTGAACTTATTCACCAACCATACCTATGGTTTGAAGGTTAAATTTAGACCTTTATAATGCATTTTGAAATGACTATTTGTAAGTTTTAATTGCACTTCTCTTACATGTTTTAAATTCAATCCTTTTGGAGTATGGGTTATTTTGGAGTGTGTAAGTAAATTTGTCATTTTTATTTATTGTGTTTAGGTGCATGATGTTGATTTTGTATTGGGATTAAGGAAGAATGATGTGGCATCCCACATGGATCCACATCATCCTCTTCTCTTCCCTCTCCTTTAAAAATTTGAATTTTTTTCTTATTGTGGTTGTTGAAACTTTGTTTTCCTCTTGGGGGCAAATTTTGCTTGCTGTTTTGGGAGCTTGTTTTGGAAGGAGTTTGGAGTCATTTTGCATGCTTGAGCATTGCTGATTTTGGGACTGCATTTGGCATTTTGAAAGCTTGTGGATTTTGGAACAAACTCCATTATGGAGAGGTAGGAACTTGAGCCTTTTTATAAAATGTTTTATTCATTTACATGCATGTATGAAATGGTGAATATGTTATGTGTTGTTGGCTAGTTGGGTAGACTGCTTAGGATATGGTGTAGGAGAATGCTATAGGGATTTCATATGGGGAGCATAAGGGAATGCCAATGGCATCATTTTTATTTTGGAGGGAGTTTGGGATTGGGATCCACCATGGAAAATAAATAGCTTTCATTTCTTACTCTTGGGGGGCATAAGGAGGGGTTGGGAGGCATAAGGTTTATGGGATATGATATGTTATATTAGTGGTATGATTATTGGTGGATGCCAATTTCCAAATTAGGAGGCATAAGTGGCTTCCCCATAGTTCCTTTCTATTGTTGGCTTGCTTGATCAAGCCTAAGTTTTGTGTGTATGTTTTCCAATGCAGTTGTGACCTGTTGTTTTGGTTTAGACTATGTTTCTTATTATTTTATGCATGTGAAAGAATATTGCATTTTTTTTTGGAAACCTTGTTGTCGTGAGTTGATTATCATCTTCTATTTCAATATGGTTGGGGCTCAGGGGCCAATGACGAAGGATGGATTCTCCCTTCTCATTGGATGTCTTGGTTGGGTGGAGAGTGTTGCCTTTCCCCCTTCCTTGTTGTGATCAAGATGAAAATATGGAGAAACTAGCATGCCGCTATTTTGGAGCAAGAGGAATATAGTTTGACAGTCCCTTTTTTTGTGCAAGTTCATTATAACCCTTTCCACTTGAAGTGGAGGAATTATATAGCATTTGTAATGTGAAACCATTGGCATTGATAATGGAAGATTAAAATTGACATTGTGAAATGTAAAGGAGATTCATTTTACTCTCTGTTTTGGAAAAGAAATGTAAAATATGTTATATGCACTGTATTGTAAATCTTAGAAATCAAATGGAAAAGAGAAGATTGTAAAGTTGTATTATAAAGGAAGAAAGGATTGCATTAGTTTTCAGAATTACACTATGTATTGAATGTGTTTTATTATTATTGAAGATTGAAATTCTGTGTTTGTAAAGAAGAATGTGTATGAAGGAAAGGGCATTGTTTTGTTCTCTTGAAATGCATTGAATTTGGAAATTAGGCTTTGTATAATTGCTATTGAATAGTTGATTGAATGAATTAAATGCATTAGATTAGAAGAAAATGAATTCTCACACTTGGAGGTTGGAAAAATGTTTAAGTACCTTTAATGTTGTTCTCTGTTATATTTTCCAAACCTGACAATAAATTTATCAATGAAATGAGCTGTTCAAACTTGCACAAAGCAATAAGATATGAAATATTGAAATTTAGGATTAGTAAGTCCTAAGGAATTTAAATTCACCCTAACATTTAAGAAAGAACCTTCAAAAACTTATAAAATCCAATTTAAAACTTACACACTTGTTTTTCTGTCTATTGTTGGAAAAATACAACATTGAATAAATTCAACAATTTTACTCTCTAAAAACACTCTAAAACCTCCCTAGGTCAACCCTCCATGTCTGTTTGACATGTTGATTGAGGGATGAGATCTAATTTAACCAAATTGAGAATTTGAAAACTGTCAATTCACTAATTAAAACCCTGCAGATTGGTTTCTCAAAATTGACCTCTCAAACTTCATCCATTTCCAAAATTGATGACTCCTTTGTAAAGAGGGCATCAAGAGATTTTTGAAAAGTCCTCATTTTACCAGATCTAAGCTTCCTATCAAAAGTTATGGCCATTTGAAGGTTTTTTTTCAAATTGGCATTCAAAAAAAAAAAATTCTAAGTGTTAGAAAAATTTAAATTTCAACTTTGGAAAATTTTCCCTAAAAACCCCACGGCCCCCGCATCCCTCAACCAATCGGGATCTACCACATGGCACCTTGCTGGGGTGGACCAAATTTTGTAACTTTTCTTTTTGAAAATTTTCACCCTGGGAAAATTTTACCACTTTACCCCACATCCCTGCTAACCCAAAACCAATCACGTGCCGACACGTGGCTCGACGGATGCGCGGGAGAATTTTGAAAGTTTAACTTATAGTTATTCCCTACAAATTTTTCCTTTTTCCTCTTTCGGTCCATAGCCAATCAAAGAGTGCCACGTGCCCTCTTAGGGCTATGGCAGAGGCGCGGTTTCCTTTTTTCCCTTAGCCCTTTTGAAAAAAAAATTGGAAAATTTTCATCATTAGCCGTGCCGGCCTATGGCCCCCACAGGCTACCACATGGTAGCTTTGGGTTCTCACAGAGGGGGCATCCCCTTTGTATTTTTTTTTTTTTGGTTGGGAAAATTTCTGAGAAATTCCCCGCAGCCTGTAACTCTACCTTCCCCTCAAATTTTCCCTTCTTCCATGGGCACGCAGACCCGCGCATCCCCTTTTTCCTTTTTGCCTCCTTTCAGCATAATTCACCAATCTCCCCTACCGCTCTGCCAATCCCTTATAGTTTTCCCACTTGAACCTGGGCACGACGCGTGTCCACTAGGGGCCCGTGGAGGCATGGGAGGATTTGTGACTTTATGCCCACACTGTGGCAAAATTTCCCTAAGCTGCCCCATGATCTGCCGACCTGTTCAAGGCACCTTCCCCACCTCTTGACATGTGTCCCCCTAGGGGAAAATTTTACCCTAGAACTCTACCTAGCCATATCTTGAGTTCTATAAGGAGTTAGGAGGACTTCTTTATATCACCAAAAAGGTTTAGGGAATTTCCTATCCATTGGGAATGGTTTAGGGAAATTATGGAAGTGTTAATGATGATAAAAAATCTTGTTGAAACTTAAAGACTACTATAAAGTTGGCATGTGGGTAAATTACTCCCTGAACCTTACTGAAACACCTAACCCTAAAGTTGGAACCTTGTGAACTTGATATTAGTTAATGAAGTAAAACATATATTGTAGTATATTGGTATGGTTCTGGAACCTGTTAGTGAAAACTGATGTCTTGTAACCTGGTTGTAGACACTTCAAAAAAATTATCCCCTAATTTTCTAGCTAACCCTAGGTTATTTCTTGAGTCTCAAGTGGTTGTTTAATCAGGCACTACATCATGTGCCTTTATTTCTACCATACACATCATCTACCCCTGTAGGTATCTCCATTTCAGATATGTATATCATATCAGGGTCCTCTCCTTTGTACCACATTCTCTTATAGTCGTCGCATGCACTTCAAATGATGGGGTCATCTATGGGGTGAAAAAATCACCCCTACAGAAGCTTAGAGCTATAATACAGATCAACACAGTATAGAATCAGCACATGAATACAGTCACAGAATGGTCTAAAATTATACTTGGACCTCACACACAAACTGGACACTAGTGCCTAGTAGAAGATAGTAGTGCCTAGCGCTTGTGTCCTCCCCTAGGCGCTAATGTCCTGGGGGAAGAAACAGTCAATTTCTCATATCAACACAATCTTCAGTAGTTTTCAAAATAGTTCTACAGTAGATGACACTTGCCTCCAGTTATATAATTTACCTTATCAGTACATTTTAATTACAGATGGGACATACCATCTACAATGTTACTTATTTGATAAGTTTTATGGAAGGAGATAAAAACTATACCTCTCTCCCCAACACTCTTATCTTGGCATGAGATCTCCCAAAAAACTCACACTTGTCATGAGATCACCCAAAAAACTCACTCTTGGCATGATTTCACCAAAAAAACTCTCTCTTGGCATGAGATCACCCAAAAACCTCACCATTCAGTAAGAAATCCAGAAACTCCAAGTAAATAAGGACAATTTTCTATCTCTTACACTCTTATACATTAGGTGCACACTTTCCTTTTATATACTTTCATGTTTTTACTTACTTATACAAATTCTTTACTTTGATTTCTTGTATACAAAACTTTGACTACTTTTTCACTCTTCTTTTGTAGGTCCATCCTTAATACACAACAAGGAGTATATCACATCAGTAAAAACATCACACTACTATGCATATGCTTCACCCCTTGGGTCCACTTCCCTTTCCTAGTCTTTATGTTTCACATTGTGATCACTCCATGATTCACTTACCCACTCGACATGCTATCGGTTACACACTTCTCTACAAGGTTACAAGGTATGCATCTTCTATCTACTTTATACTATCAATTATTCACTCAATAGCATAATGTGGGGGGGAAATGTAGACATAAAATCTATGGACTTAGGTACATTTCTAGGTCCTAAAATCATGCTAGCATTTACATGATTCCGAAGTAAGAAAACTAGTGATTGGCAACTCCCTTTAACCTTTTGCTTTGTCTTTTGTACTTTTATTAGCTTTATACATCTTTCACTCTTGTCTTCATTTTATTTTTTATCTTTCTATGGCCTCGAACACTAGTTCCAATTGCTCTTGTCCTTTTTTACCTTTTTCCTATCCTTTTGGACCCCTTTCACTTCTTAATTACTTTTTACTACTTTGGATTGGCCTTCCAATTGTCAATTATGAAATTCAAATAAGGGAATCATATAGATACATAGTTATGTTTTCAAAAGAATGAATCAAGCACTAAGCATTACATATTATCACCTAAGCTTACATCTTAAGGAAGAAGAGCGTCAAAATCATCCATCTAACAACTCATTTAAGGGAAAATTGATGCATTCTTTTTCCTACACAGTATAGGAGGGGAAGTTTATTATATTCCATCACACACATTCTATACATTTTCTACATTCTAGATCTAGTTTGATATCATTGTGTGACTTGAATAAGGGCATCCTAGGGCATCATTACACACACTCTCACACATAAATACATGGATTTTGAGATGTAGTGCAACGCTCATTCATAAGTTCACTCTTCAGATGACCGTCGGGGTCATTTTGACTCCCCATTCTACATTTGCCTTTTAGGTTTGATGTAGTTTATGGGTATGTGCAAGTGAACTTCTTTCTTGCAAGTTATAGGTACATTCACAGATCAAACAGTGAATCCAGAGTGACAGATAAGAAAGGATAGTGAACATCATAGGGCCCTAAAAGAACCAAATCCGTAGCATCTACCTGGACACCAACACCCAAATCGAAACACTAGTGTCAGGCACTCAGGTTGTCTCCCATACACTTTTGTCCTATGTAGTTTCAAATTCTAGAACCCTCACCAAGCCTCTATGACACTCTTCTCAATTTGTTCCAGTATTTCACTTGCCAAGATTTCTTCCAAATTGCTCAAAAATCATTTATGTCTCTTTATCTCCCTCTCTTGATGAGGGTTTCACATTTATATGTTTGTTTGTTTGTGTCTTCACTGTATATTAGCATTTTTACATCATTCATTACAATAATTACTTTGCAATTATATTTAATTCAATTTATATTAAATAAAATATCTTGACTTGCTCATGGAAATAGATTATCAACATGAGACTTTACATTCCTTTAAAATCATCAAACAATCTACTACTTTCTTACATACCTTCAAATCTCCTTGAAGCATCTTTCATGACATTCCATCATTCTTGTAACCTTCTTAGATCCTCAAATCACTCATATTGCATAAGAACATATTGGTCTTATTAGACCAATTCAAGAGATATAGGCTTATATTGATCTCTAGACACAATTATGGCTTAGCAATCGATATTTACCTATCTACAATGACATCCATACCTTTATACCAAGAACATACCTTCAAAGATGACAAATATACCTCACATCATCATGATTAGATCTCCAACATGGTTCCAACCAACTTGCATCACCTCCTCAGATCCTTTTAATACTCAATATATGATAATAACTTCAAAAGAGATCAATTATACATTTAATAACATGCTAAACAATGTTACCAATCCTATAAGACCTTTTCAACATATTTCAAGATGTTCATAGTGCCTTGACTTTCTTACTTGTTGTGTTAACACATGCTTACTACATACCTTCATGGATTATTCATGTCTATAGTACTTATAAGCTTAAAAAACATTATGCTTTTCATGAATATAAAGTATTCAACTCTCAAACACTCAATAAGCATCCTAAAAATCCCTATTTCACTACTCAGACCTATATACTCAAATTTTATGCTCAATAAGCATCATGCTCATGAATCACTTGACACTTCATGCTTGAACTTCCAAAACTTAGTAGAAACATCCAATATGAAAGGAAATTTCTTCAAGGGTCTTCAACCATACTTAATAACTCATTTAATTTTACTATCACAAGGCTAATTAGCTCTTCCCATAGCTCACATATTCCATCATGAGCAACACAGACCCAGATGAGGTCTTAAGACACTTCAATCATACATGGTTAACTGTGTTGGAATAACATAGACATAAATATAATCTTGAAACTTACTTTTAAGCTCTAATGTACATTCCACAGACCTTCAAACATCCTACATATAATTAATACATCCTTCAAAGAAAGATAACCTTATGAAAAAGACCGAATACCTTGCAACATACCTCATGACAGCAACACCGCATCTTCATTTCATCCACTCACGCTCCCCCTATCTTCATGATTCATATAAGTGTTTAATTTCTCTAAGAATATTATTATAGATACTATAAGTTATATGATTCTAGAACAATATCTTGAGAAGATTCATAGACCTCTTTGGCACCTGTGACTCAACATTTTCATCCTTATTTAGATCATCAAGTTGTGGACATCCTATTGGCATGTGATTATGAGTTTTCACTGATGTAAAAGGAAAATTAATCAAAAAATAGGATCAAGAGAGATATTAGAATGAGGTTGACAAGGCCAGAACAAGGCATGGTCATGAGAACACCTGATCAAGCACTAACTTCTTGAGTAGCTAGCGACTGGTACAAGCAAGGTGATGAAGTGAGATAATACTAGTATGATTTCACACATGTTCTATCATGTATATAATGTGGAAATAAGGTCATAAGGATGAATACATGGGTACATAAGAGGAATTGATCAAACTAACTCAATTTAATAGGCTTAATCCCTAGGCCTAGGTACTTAAGTGACCTGGAAAGGTGAAGTGAAGGCATTAGGAAGTTTGTAAATCATGGTAGAGGATTGATACATAGTATTTTACATGGTTAAGGGACTACGTTTTGAAGAACAAGATAGACATGATAAGTTACAATGCAAATTATCTCAATTTGGCCTAGTTCAAAGACCTAGCATGAGGGTATGAAGCAAAAAAATCTATATCAGGAAATTTTAAGCATGGAAAGTGTGTAGGGAAATTTTCAAGAGTTATCATATGAAGCTATAGGTCATAAATCAACACTTAAAGTCCTATTTAGGTTCATTAGTATGACTACCCTTCAAGATAAACAATTTTAGCATGCATAAATGAGTTTTTTCAAGAATTTACAAGTACATTTATGATAAATTATCCATTAGAGATCATGGAGGAGGTATTAATTAAGGTGTGGACCAAAATTAAGGACCAGAGGATGATTTTTTTGCAAGATATTGTAATTTTACCAAAATTGGGTCAAGCAAAGTATGCCAAAATAGTGCCCTGACTTCTTAACATTTTATATAAATTCAAAATATTTATTTAGATAAATCATAAGAGACATTTTTTAAAATATTATGGAAAAATTCTAAAGTCAAAAGGATGAAGGACAAGAAAGATCTATCCATTTTTCTAGCACTGTCTGAAACCCTCCTAAACCCCAGTTGAAAGTGGTATGGAGAAAAATACTTGGTTATGCCTCCAAATGAAATTTTTTTCCTATAAATTTATTTGAATGTGTATATAAATAATTATACATGATGTTCATGGTGATTTGAGTCTATGACACATGGTGGGCCCCATAATAAAACATTTTTTTGTGAAGAATTCAGTGTAGAGACAAAAATTACAAAGTAACCCATGCTCAATTTTTTGTTGAAGGATTTTCGGGATGTGATCTTGATGTTCATAAATTCATATGGGTTGGTCCTTTGTAAAAAAATTATGATACATGTGCATTTTCATTCCTACCACCAAGAAAGCCTAGAATGCAAGACTAATCATGAAGGTATAAAGAGAAACATGGTGATTTGCATAATAAAGTGATTGTTTTTCAATCTTGAATAGCATGAAGGTGTCCCATATGATCAAATCATTTACTCTTTTTTAATGAGGTTATTTCATGCATAATTTTGAGTGATCCAAAACTACCCTTTTGAGCTAGTAAAGAAGCTTGTTGCTACATGTGAGTAGATGAAGTTTTGTTCAAACAAGATATGCCTCTAAATGCTTGTACAAGTTGGTTGTGATTCCTTGAACTGTTCAAAGTGTTAGTTGATTTTGGAGAGAAATTTTAATATGTTTTAACATGAGGAGCCAAGACTGGTTCTTGAGAACACTAGAACCCAGTTAGACCAGTTTGAGGAATTGGAGCCATGTGATGATCATTTCTATTTTTTAAAGATTTATTTCAAATTGACGTGAAAAAAAAAATTCATGAGATTCATGATGATGTATGATAGGTATTTGAATGACAAGGTTTAGTGCTCCAAATAACAAGATCTTGAAGACTTTTTTTTGTGAATGGAAAATCACAACTACCTTGATCAAATCAAGTATATCATGGCATGAATGAAGAAGGTGTTAATTGCTCCAAGCCTCAAAGGTAGAGTAGAGATAAAATGAAACTCTCCAAAATATTTTTTGTACCTTGAACCTACACAAATCAATTTCAAAGAGCACACACCATGACTACAATTTTTGACACCTCCATGACAAAGTTTGAAGCTCAAATGTAAGTTAAAGGAGAAATAGCAAGTTAAGAAGGATTTGAAGAGGTTATATAGAAAAATGAAGTTTTTTGTAACTTAAATGCATGCATATCACACTTTTCCTAATTCATATCATTTATAAGACAAATACAACTCAAAAAAAGGGAATAATACAAGATGTGACATGGCAGTTACAAAATAATATGTTAGATGTCAGATTTTAGTGTAAGAATAATCTTTTTAGTTGTGCAGCGAGTTAAGGAGTTATTTTGTGATCTAAATGAAGGTTAAAACTTTCATGATAGGTTGTGTAAGTTTTGAACATGTAACTTATATGTAATAAGGTGTAATCATTGCATGAGAATAGTTTGTATGAGGTCATCTTCCACTTCCCAATTCGATTTGCATAGTGAATTTGAAGAGTTCCTTTTTGTAAGGTGAAGTGCAAGATTCCTTCAAGTGATCTGATTTGATGATTGGAATATCTGATTGTGTGTATGAATTTTTTTATTGAAAAATATACCATTGAAGGTGCAGTAAGAGGATGAAAATCAAAGGATGTACCTAAAGCATTAAGGACTGAAATTTTGCAGCAATTGTAGACATGAAAGAGATGATGTTTTATAGGGATATATGATATGATAAGAAAGATGAAATGTGTATGAAATGGAATATTTTAGTGAGGTAATTTCATCAGATGAAGGAGAGTGAGAAGATAAGAGGTTCAGTTGAAGAAGTGATCATAATTTGTTGTGAAAGACAACATAAGAAAAGTGATTAAAACACTGTTAAGAAGTCTAAGTGGATGTTTATCACACAGGGAGTTGATGTTTCCTTGTAAGTGGTAGCTTACATAAGATCAATTTGAAGCTTGGTTGAAGTATTGGGAGTTGAAGCTTCCCTGCAAGTATAATCTTGCTAAAGGTTAAGTGGCAGCTTGACTAAAGTATTGGAGTTAATGCTCCAAGTTGAGTGGATGCTCAACATGAAATCATTATAACATTTACAGGACATTTTTATCCAAGATAATTCTTTAGTTTCAATGGGTTTTTCTCCCTTGAATGGTTTCCCACATTAAATCTTGTCTCTCTATGTGTGTTCTCTTCTTTATAGCCTGTGAATGATTTTTTGGTTTCATTATAACTAAGCTAAGGAAATAAAATTGTATGTCAAAAGTTATATAAGCACTAATTTATCTCATCTATAAGTGCCTAAAATTTCCAATACATCCTTTATTTTCTCCAAAAACTTTCTTGGTTTGATTATTTTGACTTACTTTTGGTTCCCATGCATTATCTTTCCTCTTCTCTTATACTCCAAGAGCCTGAAACCTCGTGTTTTGTCTTGAAGGACCGTGAAAAAAAAATTTTGCAATGTGACCAGTATGATTATAAGTCTAACACACAATTTCATTCACACCTCTTTATTGATATGAGTTGAAACTCCTTCCATAATTCCATGATCCCTCACACTTAGATATCCTTCTACATTCTTCAGCCCTATGACCAAAATCATTGCAACTATAACAATAACCATTAATGGAATTTTCATACCTTGAAGAATTTGGTTGTCTCACAGACCTTGTCTTATCATTTTACTTGAATTTGTTCTCTGTTTGTTCTTCCTTGTAACTTGGACCAATAACCTACTTACTTTGAGTGACATCTTCTTAAATCACCTCTTTACCTTTTAAATTCTCCTTGAATGCTAGACTAGTCTTGTTACCTGCATACTTTTAAATTCCTAAGAGATAATCTAGATCCTTGGATCTCTTCTCAAATATTTCAAATGATTTTGCCTTACCAGCAGCTTTAGACAACCATGCCCTTAAAGATATAGCTTCTTTTTCAAGTCTGGTGCACTCTTCATCCTTGGTTTTTAGGCTTGTAGCAATAATATCCATTTGTGCCTCTAACTATTGGATGATTTTATCATACTAATTAGTTTCATTATGATGATTCTCCTCAAGAACATAAAATATTTTCTTCATACTCTTTGATGTGTGCCTTGATTTTCTTGATCCTCTTCTTTTCATTCTTTAATTCTTCTTTAATAAACATCAGCGCAATTTCAAGATTGGCTCCTTTTTTTGAATGCACACATGAGCCACCACCACCATAGATGGAACCTTCATTCTTAGAACACCCAGCACCCTTTGCTATGAAAATAAATTCATTTCCAACATTTTAATGCTTAGATTCATATTTAGAATTAGAAACACCAGCTTCACTACTTACCTCTAATAAGCTAAAATCTTCCTTGGAGTAGAATATCTTCTTGTAATTATTATTTTCAAACTTTCTAAACTTATTCTTACTCTTATATAACCTGTGGGACTTATTTTCATCATCATCATCATCATCATTCTCCTTTCCCTTATTCTTGTGAGGACACTTGTTTGTAAAATTTTCAATCTCTCCAAAGTTGAAACATTTGAAGGGAATATTACCCTTATACTTACCTAAACTTGTTTTCAACTTCCTAGAAAACATGGAAATCAAATCATCATCACAAAATAAAAAATATCATCATCTAATACCTTCTTACCTTTTTTCTTCTTTTCAACTTTGAAGGTTGCTTACATCTTGGGGGGTATATCTACGCATGTCCTCATCTCATAAGTAGTCAAGATACCATGAAGTTCATCCATCAACATAGTACTAATATCCTTGGCTTCTTTTATAGTTGAAACTGTAAATTAAACTTAGGAATGAGATATCTCAGCACCTTCTGTACCACAATAGCTTCTTTCACATATTCACCTAATCCTCTAATGGTATTGACAACTTGATCAACTCTAAGAAGATAAGCACCAATGGTTTCTTCTTATTTCATCTTCAAACTCTCAAACTGATTTCTATAAGTTTGTAGCTTTTGTAACTTCAATTTGGAATCACCTTCATAGATCACTTGTAGCTTGTACCACATAGGCTTGGATGTAGTACACTACATCACCTTGAGAAAATCTAACTCTTCCAAACCACACAAGATAGCATTCACAGCTTTAGAATTTTCATTACTAGATTTCTTACATGTTACATCACTTAGAGGGTTTTGAGGAATATTCTAACCATCTACAACTAATTTCCATATATCACATCCTAAAGGCATGATGTCAGTTCTCATCCTGATACTCCAAAAAGCATAATTTCTCCCATAAAACATAGGTGCTTTGCTAGTAGAAGAACCACTCTTTTGACTCACCATTTTTGTTCTTCAAAGGATCACCTCAAGCTTGTTAATATTTCTTTAAAAGGAATTTCTCTAATACCAATTTTTGGAAGCATACAAACTAGGGGGTGAATCAGTGTGCAATAATATTTTTATCCACTTATATAATTTCAACCATTAACCACTAAGCATGCATCCACAAGAACATAAGTATAGAATATAAAATGATAGTAAAACAACACAATAACACCAAATATAAGTGGAAAAACCCTCAAGGGGAAGAAAACCCACTAAAACACTTACTAGAGCTATGAATCAAATTTAGTTGAGCACAAAATCAACAGGGAGCACCAACCCATCGATTTAGTGAGTTACCAACCCCACAAAGAGCACTAACCCTACAAGGAGGCACCAACCTCCAAGATGACTCAGCACCAACCAAATCCACATAAAAAATTTGTCACCTCTTATTTTCTTCTACAACTAATGATGACACCAATTTACCTCACTTCTCTTCTATCTTCCTCAAAATACCCTCGAGGTCAACTCGCTCAAGAAATTCCTCCACAAAGTTGATAGGTTTAATGACCTATCTCTCCAACACCTTTAAACACTCTATAAAATATACTCACACTCTTTTCCCTCACTTTTAGTTCATGAGTACCTATTACACTTTCTCTGCTCTCCCCTCTAGCTTGCACTTTTCCCTCTCTTGTACAACTAACTCAAATGAGCTTTCTAATCTACCTTTATAACTCACCTATGTGCCATAATAGAATACAATAACTCACCACATAATAATAATATGATAAAACTATCATTCATAGGACCATATAGTTCTCCACCATCACCTATAACCATCTAGACCTCCATTAGGACTCAAGAAGCCTTAAAATACCAAAACAAGTAACTCACCACAAATAGAATGTTATTAGAGCAAAAACACCTTCACAAAAACATGTAACACACTTATAAATGTTTTATAATCCTTTAACTACCTCCAGTAACCATGAAACACTCTCCAAAAACATCTTGTTCCAAGAAACCTACTTGAGACCATGCACAACCAAGCACCCTCAAAACTATTCTTCAAAAAACAAGCCATAACTTCCTCAAATATCATAAAAAACACAAGTGTGATATACCAATGGAAATATCACTCAGGGTTATCACCAAACTCAACTCATGCCCCAAATCAGACTGTAGCATCTCCAAAACATCTCTACAACCAGACTACCCATAAACTAGTCATATAAGATAGGGCACAATAGACCTCCTAGAAGCTCAAACATGATCTGAAATCATAATGGAAATGTATAAAAACTTCCATAATTCCTTAAATTCCAATTTAGTCATCAAGTCCAATGGAAAATTTTTGATAAAACTAAACTTTGCTTTTTATTGGGGCTCAAATACTATCACAACTTCTAAATCACACCTAGTGAATGTTTGAGGAGTCTTATACAACCTTGAATAATCACATTTTCACAAGAAATCAGTTGTTAGTCATAACCAACAAGATCTCTCAAGTCGCTTCATAGCTAAAGTTTTGAGAGGGTTTAAAAGTTGTTTACCTTCTTACCAATTGTTCATAACACCCTGATGATCAAATGACCTCATTCCAAATAGAAAATATTAATAATATACCTATTAAAATATTCCCATGATATTGGGTCCCCATGCAAAGCACAAACTCTGTAATGAGCATCATAAAGCCAAAATTCAGCTCAAAATCTCACATTAAAGAACTCAGTTTTAGTAAAAAATGTAATATATTTCAAAATCTTCAAGAAACAGACCTAAAATTTGGATCACACCATCACATAATCCTATCAATACATCTCCAATGCTTACCTTTTCCAAAATATGTTCATAAGTGTTGACCCCACCACACTAGGACATGTTTTTGTAAGGGTTAGGTCTAAGATTAGACCTAAAATCAATGTCTATCATGTGAACCAGAACTATAAAACACTTGTGAGTGTCTCTACACATCATAAACATGATCCCCATGCTCTCTCCATGTATATACAATTGATACATGCTTCACTTCATCATGGCATACCTCATTCTACTCTCTAGGCCTCAAGAACAAACACCTTGAACATGTTTATTTCACTAAATTTAACCCCAATATCACTTTTCCAACCTTGCACACCTACTAATACCTTTAACACACTATTTTACATCATCACAACATCATACATACCTTTTCAAGTAGCTATCACACTCCAAAATTTCACTATACAACTCAAGAATCCATGCACCATCACCATGACTAAGCAACTCATAACCTCGAGCAACCTCAACCAGACACTACCAATTAACCTTCATGCTCCATACCTCTTCTAACATCAATGAAATAAATGAATAAAACCTACAACAGCATACTTTGACATCAATGAAAAAACAATGCCAACATTTATATCACGTAGGTTTCGATTTCCCTTCTTCGAAGGGTCTTATAACTGGATAGATTACCATATTAGCACTTGATAATTTGTGGAGGAAACTAGAAATACTTTATCCAAGAGGTGTGAATTATCTTCATTTGAATTCACGGGGAGTAGTTTCTTTTCTATACATTATGATTGGTCAATTTTTTGTGTAGCCTAGATTTACCCACAAAAGCCCAAGACACGTTGGCACGTCACTCAGCTTGAACTGAGTGCTCACCCAAAGCATGCAAGGGTACCAAGTTCCTTTTTTATGTCATCTTATTTAAGGAGTTAGAAAGATTACATAAACATTCCATATCCATTATAGATAATCAATTATATTGCAGTGCTTTAAACAAGATCTAGGTCTTAACCATATGGAATAATACTTAAACAAGAATCAAGATTAACTTTACCATACATGAACCAATAACAGATGTGTCTACAATCAATATCCAACCAAAAATATCCATTATATTAAATATTTCAAAACAAAGAAATTGTTCACATACATTCAAGTGTCACCATGAGTCATGCGTGCATACAAACCCACAACATAACTCTATTTAAAAAGTGGTGATGATCCTCTCAAACTGTACAAATCAATACATATTTATAGGGGTGGGGAATTTCCCTTCACTTCCTAATAACCTTCCAAAAATAGGCCACATGATAATAATAGCCATGCACCACTACAAGCTAAGTAAAAAAAGCATGCAACATTTCTAACAATAGATCTACTTCAGTTAACTCTTAGTTCAGATCCTATTATTAGCTCTGGAATATGTATGTTGATTAGTCTTCCAAAAATCCCAAAATAGCCTTTGATTGTTCTTCAATTATTCTAGAATATGTGCTCCACATTCCATATCTATCTTTAGCTCTTCATTCCAAAACTAGTTAAGTGTTTGTTCCTTTTCCATGAAAACCTTCCATGTCTGTCTTCAGCCTGTAAACCTTATTCTCCTCGCATGCACGTCCTCAAGCACCTTTCTTCTGCAAGGTCTCTCTCATGCGCCAACCTTATTTTCTAAGACTTGTTCATTTTTCATGCTCAACATTACCCCACACTAAAAGTGTTGTTCATCCTTGGAAACATTTTGCTCCTCCAAGAAAACATAAAGAATGAAATAATGAAGAATTTGTACCTGGCTTGCACCAAAGAATGAAGAATGCTACTATTATTGTAAAAGGATTGGGAAATCCTTATTTAATGATGCCTCAATTTCATTCCAAGCTTCCACCTCACTCTGCGCCTATTTGAAAAAATCCCCCATCATTGTATTGACCTCCTCAAATGACATCTCTTCACCCTTAGCTTTAAATGTGTCAACAATAATTTACATTTGTTTGCTAAGGTCTGTCAGCGCGTCCATCCTGCGCGTTACTTAGGGATATAATTCCTTTATGTTATTCTTTATAGAGTCCCTCAAAGTCTCAATGGCCTCTGTATTTTTTTCTACTTTTGTCAAGATCTTATCACATTCCTCCTGATTTCCCCTATTTTTGGTCTAGAACTCCTTCAAATCTTCCTCATGAGTGGAAACCAGAATGCTTAGCACCCTATCTCTGTCTTCACATTTTTCATAGACAAATATAGCCATATGAGTCATGGTTTTTACTGAAGCGAGAAGCTCAGTATAATGAGTTATGGTCGCTTTAATTTGTGCCTTTTCCTACTCTTTCTATCGTGCCATAACTTCTTCCACTAGCTCTAATGCAAGGGGTTTCTTTTGCATCGTGATAATGCACGTCAAATCTTCTAGACAGTGGAAGGATGATTCATACTTCTATAAAGAGGGGGCTAAATTTGGGCACGCTATGATAATTGAGTCTAAAATCAACTTTGTCTTCTTGTAAACTTCACGCGACCTCCCTTTTTCTTCCCTTAATTCAGTGTTCAACTGCGCAATTATTTTCTCCTTACCCTTTATTTCTTTATCTCGAGTAATGATTTCTTTATTCTTCACATCCAATTCCTGTTCTAATGCTCTTATTTTGTTATTCCTCCCAAACATCTTAGCCTCTACATCCACAGAGAGCTTATTCAATGCATTACACACCTATTCATCACTTAACTATTGTGAATCCACAATTAGATTTACCTCTTTAGAGCTCGGTGAAGTGCACATATCTAAAAAAGCCCACATTGACTTCAAATTTTGGCTCATCAACATGGGACTCAAATACCCATGACAACATCTTCCTTATGCGTGGGTACACACTTTCCTTATCAAATGACAACCAACTGAAAATTTGGTCTATTGGCACTATGCTCTAGTAGCGAGCATGTAAGAATTTGTTAGGGTATGCATCATATGACATGTTAGACCTCTTTTGAGGGGACACGTGCCTCCCATTGGTGCATGCACCTTTGGGAAACCCAACCGCCAAAATTTTCTCCACACCTATACTCCCATCTTTTTCCTCTCCTTCATCTTCTAGGTGCTCCATGTTGTGCTCTACCTCTATCTCGACCAAGTTCTGGATAATATTGGCTACTTCCTGCTCCACCAAGGTCTCTACCTCTGGTCTGAGAATGTGTTTTTTTATCCTCAACATTCATTCCCACTTCTTCTCTATCTCCTTCTCCCTCTTGAGCGTCCTCTAAACGTGCGCTCTTCTCCTCATCTGATTTATGCACATTAAAAATAGGAGGGATCTTCTCAGGTTCTCATTCTTCTTCCTCCCCTTCTATTTCCTTGCTCTGCAAGCTCTCTATCTTCTCAGAGTCGGAACTCTGCATCACCCTTTGCTTCTTCCTCACTGGAGATTGATTCTTTACTGGGGACTTTTTCCTATGAGTATAAGTACTCATTCTTGTTGTCCCTTTTTCCCCTATGTTCTAACCAACACGCGCGCTTGGTGCCCTACTCATTGGAGGAGTTTCCTCCCTATCTCTCTTCTTCACTTGCACCTTCTTTCTTCCAGCAGGGTCTGGGGGGATAGAAACATTGTCCTCCACATACGAGTCATTCTCAAAATTTGGATGCAAATGAATATATACCCTTACTGTGGTTGCCCCTGTAATCTAAAAAGGAATGGGGTTGAGAAAATTTATTTCATCGGAGACATATTTTTCTACATACATGTTCTTCTTGGAATAGACAAGTGTTCAGTGCACAGCACGGTGCTCCTGGTCCACTTCACTCAAATCAAACCTAAACTTCTTTGCTTCTTTAAATATATTAACTGCAAACTGAAAGTATTGTGTAGTGAAGGAAAATGGTAACTTGTACCATGGAATCTAGGTGCAATCAATCAACGTAAGCCTGCCAATACAGAACTATTGGTAGATTGCAAACTCAGCCTCATTCCCCATCAAGATTGGAAGTTCCTCCAAGATTCTTGATTCTATGCCAAGGTATCACGTATATACTTGTACCACTTATCCAAGCATGATTTTTATACTGGTGTCATTATTTCACAAGTATAAGCTTCAAACATTTTAGTTGGGGAGGGGTTCTCATCAGGGTATACACATATGTTACTACTTGGACCATCGAGCACTCCAATCTCAAATAAAACAATGGTAGGAAAAATATTACCATACATTATCTTATCTCCATCCTGTGCGGCATCAATGATGTCCTCTGCAGTGAAGGACGAGATGTTGTAAATGGTTCCTTATGAAATCTTCCTACATACATTCAACCATCTTTTGTTGACTTGGGTCCATTGCTCTTGTCCGCTTAACCTTGTAAGTAGGTGCACGGCCATCTTCATGACTGTGTTATTGATATTCAAAATATCAAAGGTGTACCCGCCCTTCTTATACTCATATTCCTTAGCCATTTTTTTGACAACCTTTTTTTCACCCAAGTCATCATCAAACGACTCTCTAGTGCAAATGATTCCAATGAACCTCGAGATTAGTTGTGGAGTTATGTGCATCCTCCTCCCAATGAAGTAAAAATAGTCCTTGTGTATGTGTGACATAAGCCACTGGTACAAGATCTCTCAATATTTCCAAAAATAGTAGTTCGTATAGTTGAAGAAGTCTAGCCTTCTCCTAAGTCTTCTTCACTGAATCATCAAACACTGGTTTTTCATCTTCTATTCTTTCATATGTGGGGCGAACTATTTCTAAAGCCAATTCCTTCTCAATTGTATCCATTTGATGGTTATAATCACTTATAACCATTTTTTGCACATGGGACACCCTTTCGTTTCCTATCAATACCCCATCTAGGTATTGCATCTCTGAATACCATTCCTCATTGAAACTCGTTGTCGCAACTGGTTTTCCCCTACCCTTCTTCTTGCGTGAAATGGTTATTCCTCTTCTTGGTGTCATGCTCCTTTGGTTGATTACCTGATTATTTCTACCTTGTGATTTATTCTTACATTGCCTCAACCTTAGAACCCTAATCCTTGTACAACTCTACAATCCATGCCCTAGTTCTCCAAACCCTAACCCGAGAACTTGTGTTTCCTCACGCCACACCATCCAAACCATGCAAACTCCTTTCACAACTTGTTTTATGCATGGCCGTGTCCATCTTCACAATTTGGTTCACAAATTTCATTCTTTGTAATAAATCATTCACACCAATTCATAAGGATTCCTTAGTTCACAAGATCTCTTCCACCAGTTATCGCAAGGTAAAAATAACATACCTTGACTCCCTATTTATAGTTTTCACTTTTTACTACATTAATTACCATGCCACCTACCATCGTACTGCGGAAATAAATTTAAATTTTTAAGCATGTTTCCTCCATGCACCCAATCACATGTAACTTTTACAACCTTCTGGCACACAAAACTATTCCGACCACAGACCTCCTTACTGTGCACGCTCTCAACGCCTGAAGTACATCAACCACTGCATCCTATATTAAATAGTTTTCCATGTCGCAACCTACCTCATGTTGCTTTGCGCATTCATAACTGTATGTGTATTTGTCCTTAGCATCATCCTATTATCACCATCATCTGACAACTTTTCATTTCCTAAAAACCATTATCACCCCTCCTACACACGTCCCTCAAGTACTTAGGACTTCCAACATGCTCTCTTGTTTATTCTGGGAAATTTTCAAACTTTACACACTTGTCTCTACTCATACTCTCTCTACCCCACACTAAGGGTATGCACGGTCTTCTACGCATGAAAACACTCAAATGGTAATTAGATTCTGGCGCGCAAGCGTGCTTATTTCAAAAACATGGAACTAAATTGAAAAATCATAGCAACGATGAAAGGAAACACATAAAAAGAAAATACATTAATTGAAACCTAATCTACTTTAAATGCTACCTTATTAAAAACACCAAGAAGACTTATTTATAGTAGGGCTTCAGCCTACTCCCATTAAAGTAATAAGGCAACCATGTCCCATCTAGTGCCTCTAACTAGCAAGTGCCTGAATCAAGTATATAAGTGATAACATATGGTCCCAACCAATGCACTTTAAGTTTTCTAGGGTGGCACAAAAACTTTGAGTCATAAATAAGAACCATTTTTCTAAATTCAAGCTTCTTATCCTTAATATGTCTATCATGCCATGCCTTATGTATGGCCTTTTATTACTTTTGAATCCATCGTGTTATAGTGCACCTTTCATCCAATTACGTCATTTTATCAATGTGCTCTTCAAGTGTTTTCTCATCAGTTGAACCTCCTGCGCACAGAGTACGTAGAGAATGTAACATGAATTCCACTAGTAGAATAACCTCTACACTGAAGACCAACTGAAAGGGTGTGGTCTTATTCAACCTCTTATGGGTTTTCATGTATGCCCAAAGTACATCAAAGACCTTATCATCACAGTCTTTCCTTCTAACATCACAAATTTTAGTCAAGGTATGGCTTAATATCTTGTTGAAGGCCTCAGCAGTTCCATTTTCCTGAGGATGATAGGGTGTTGTTTTATGGTGAGCAACCATAAATTCTTCCAATAGTATCTTGATGGTCTCATTAAGAAAATGAGTACCCCTATCACTTGTCTAAAACTTAAAGGGCATCCATACCTGCTGATAATATTTTCCCACATAAACCTTGTTGATGTAGCCATCATGCAATCCTTTGTAGATGTTGCTTTGGCCCACATTGTAAGGTAATTTGTACAAGTTTTAATGTAGCATGATCCAGTCCTATGTGTGGGTGGGGAAAATATCCCACAAATTTAATTACCCACTTTTCAAAAGGTTCGGCACTAGTAATAGGCCTCAAAGGCATTTTATCTTTGTGCTCAAGCTTTCCAAGGCACTAACAATGGTAACATGTCTTACAATATTCTTTACAATCCGTATATAACATTTCCCACCATAGACCAACTAATAGAATCTTATGTGCGGTGGCATCTCCCGCATAATGTCCACCTGTAATACCACCATGAGCCTCCTCCATAATAGCTTTACACTCATGCTCAAGTACACATCGGCGCAAAACTTAATCTCGGCCTAGTTTTTATAAGTCTCCACTGATTAACATATAAGGCACGACGTAGATGGCAAGTCGTTTCTTCTCCAAAGACCTTCATTCCCTCAGGCTCCACACCTTGTGTAAAAAAGACAACAATATCCTAAGTCTAAGAGGGCACTGGTTCAATCTAAAAAGCTATGAATCTAGCATTATATCCTTAATTTTCTGCATCCTTACCTGATTGAATCCTTAGATAAATGATCTGGTCTAGAATTACTCTTTCCTGGCTTAACCACCACTGTAAAGTCAAATTCCTCAAACAATTGTATCCAATGGCATATGTTGCCCCTAAAAAATGGGATTGTTCACCAAATACTTCAATGCCATATGATTTGTATAGAAAATAAAAGGTTTCACCAGTAAGTATTGTCAAAATTTATGCATCATGTAGATCATGGACAAGAATTCGCGCTCTGTAGTTGTGTAATTCTATTTTGTTGGAGTTAACTTCCTACTTGCAAAGCAAATAGGATGATCAACAATTCCTTCACTAGGATGAGCTAATACCACACCAATGGCCATACTAGAGGTGTCCACATACACATGAAAAATTTTGTCCCATGAAGGAAAGAGTAGAATATGCGTTGTAGTAAGCATTTCCTTCAGTGTTTCAAAAGTGTGTTGTTGTGCCTCACCCCAAAATAACCTTTCCTTTACCCTTCAATAGTTCCTCTAAGGGCACAGAGATCTTGGCATAACCTTTGATGAACTTCTTGTAATATCCTATGTGCCCCAAGAATCCACACACCTCACTCTAGTTAGGTTCCTCTAAGCCCAAAATAACAGCAACCTTAGCAGGATCTACTAACAAGCCTTCCTTATAGATGATGTGTCCCAACAAAGTCCCAAAAGGTGTAGAAAATACACACTTCTTAATGTTTAAGGAGATGCTCAACTGATGCTAACACCTCTCAAACATAAGCCTTAAATTATCACAGTGATCCTTCACAAGCCCATAAACTATCCAATCATCTACATAAACCTGCAAGAACTTATGTATAAAGTCTTGGAATGCCTGCACAACTATGCGCAAAAATACTGCAGGAACATTTTTAATCCAAAGGGCATAAATGTATGAAAAACTTCCCCACTCAGTGGTGAAAGTTGTCTTCTCTTTATCCTCTTTAGCTATCCTCACCTGATGATATCTAGAAAATCCATTAGTGAAGGAGTAGATCTCATTCCCTGCAAGGCCTTCCAAAATCTCTTCAATAAAAGGTGGGGGAAAGGGATCTATTACACATGCAGGATTCAACTCCCTGTAATCCACACAAATTTTGATTCTTCCATCCTTCTTGATACTAATCACCATAGGGCTTACCCATTCTGACTCCTCAATGGGCTCAATGATACTAGAATTCAGCATTTTGTTCAATTTCTTCTTTCACCTTAACACGTAGGTTAGGGTTCATCCTATAAGGCCTCTTCCTAACTGGGCACACACCTTCCTTCAGCTTGATTCTCATCTCACCCAAAGATTCATGTACCCCTTTCAATTCATGATAGCCTCTTATAGAAGTTTCTTACAACTCAATTATCTTAGCAACCTTAGAGATTCAGACCAATGATCTCCAATGATGGCCTCCTTAGGTTCAACATCTGTTCCAATGTTGAGTTTCTTGGTTTTCATGGGCTCATGGTAGGCGTGCACCTTATCATTTGCATTGTCTAAAACCTCGCGCATACCCTCTGTATGCTCAATATCTAGATTTTCCACTTCTTCATCATCCACTATATAGACCATCTTACCCTTTTCTCTTTCTAGGAAGGTGCACCCAAGTTGTTCTGAATTTGTTTCTTCCTCTTTTTCAAAGTGTACCTCCAGGTCTAACTCACCTAGTAACTCCTGAAGAAGTTCCTGGCTCACTATCTCCCATAGTTAAGCACTTCATAACCTGTAACGCCTCATTCACTAGAGGTTTAGTGGAAAAATAGTCAAAGGTATAAATCATACCTACAGTCGGTTATTGCCAATTTCCAATCTCTCTATTCAACTTGTACATAGATATACCATGCTGTGCACATAACCTCGCAAGGTGAAATAGAGATTGTGCACCCATAACAAAGGGTGGTAAAGCTTCCTACCCCTCTGTCTAGAGTCTCTCACACTATTGAACGTGGTGCTAAATAAGATCATTACCATGAAATTCACATATCTGAGTACTCGCATTACTCTGGAGAAATCTACCAGATAAGGTGATTCTCACTTCTCACCACTCCAAAAGATTATCTCTATGAACCATCCACCAATGCGATGCTATCTCACGTAAAGTATAAATTGGCATATTCCTTCTTTCCACTCGATATTTAAAATTCCATAATAAGAAGGAATATCTCAGGATTTTCTTCACCAGTGTACCTTGGTACCTAGTTATTTCTCAAGCACCTAACACAACATGGCCTGCTTTTACATGTATAACATCACTTCTTACTTCATTCCCAACCATTTCATATGTGCTATGTGCCTAGTTGTCACATGCAACACTTGTAGTATCACTCATGGACTATGCATCATCCCACTGGAAAACTCCTTCCTTTGATAGCTCAAGCACTTCTGGATCTCTAATGGTGCACACATAAATTCTATTTAAATATTCTTCACTTAAGGGCTCTACATAAGATGCAAATCTTTCCCATCTTCCAAAGGAATGATGACACGCTCTTCCTTGTTCTCAAAACATTATATACCCCTTGTTGAAGTGCATATCAGCATGTTTTTGCATAACACTAAGGGTGCCCAAGTAAGGATAGAAAAAATTGTCTACCTCTGCAAGCGCCAAGACTTCAAAGTCTCCAGTAAACTTGGCCCCTTGTATAGTAATACTAACATCCTTCAAAACCCCAATAGGCATGTAGATTTAGTATTTTTTCCATAAACAACACATTGAAGATGGTTGTAATGGTGGTCTACCCATCTGAATCCACACGTCCAAAGTGAGTACATTCACTTCTCGACATGTGTCAATCAAAATGTTACTCAAAAGCCATCCATCAACAACAACATTCAGAGTGATATTCCTTGTCATAATCCAAACTATGAGGAGGGAGGTTAGCATGTAACATCTACCTTTCATGCTCAATTCTAATGCACAGAGTGTTTCCCTTTAACCAACTTCCCAACAAAGGAATGATGTTCTCTTGTCACAACATCTTGTAAACTTCCTTTAGATCATCAGCATCCATCTGATGGAGTTCAATAAATTTCTTTTGTTCTAACTTCCGCGGCTGTTCTTTCAAACATTATATCTCACCCTCTAAATTCCTAATCAACTCCATGATTTCTTGATAAACCTCCTTCTGATGCATAGGGTCTGGATACTTTGCATGTAAAACCTCCTCCTTTGTAATGGCATGCTTCTACTTTGAAACTTCTCTAGCACACAGCCTCAGCATGTGTAGTAATCTTCATAGGTACCAACTTAGGATCCGATGCTAACTTCGGCATCCATTGGTCTTCCATGGCACATGGTTCTCTTACCATTTCCATGCCCTTGTATTACTTGTGCTTCTTACTCAAGTATTCATACAACTCCGAGAATTCTTCATAGTTGTGGTTATTCCCACAGAAAGAATGGATAATGTTTTGTGGAAACTCGCACCTATAATGATCAGAGGATCCACATTAATAACATGTTCCATGAGGAAATCTCACTTCTTCCACCACCATGACCTTAGGCTCTGAATCCTCCATCGGTATCCTCATCTCTACAATGACATGGCCTCCATCAGAGTGCCCTTCATTGTGATCATGATCATGATGCTCACCTTTTTCCTTTGAATTATTTGCAACACTGGTATGATCGTAGACACCAATATCAATGGAATCATGAATCTGATCAATCATCTGTAATTCTCAGTATCATGAGTGGTAGACCTATAAATATTGCAGTAAGAGGACACGTTCTTTCTTATCATGTTGTTAGAAAAGGGCACCTACTTGAATCATGATCTAAGTGACAAATCTTGTAGTCCAACAACATGGCACACGAAGATTTATGAGGAAAACTATCCTTAGTATGCCCTTCTACTTCACAATCTGTGCACCAAATCCCACTGTGTGTCTCATGTGTCGAAGTTTTTTGATAATTTCTCTAACTATTTCAGCCATCTTACAATCTAAGCCTCCAAAAATGGCTTGACTCCTATGTCTACACTCCCGACTACCTCAGCGAGCATAGAGCTACTTCAAGTGCCTCACACAGATCTATATAAGTCTTATTTGAAAGTGCACTCTTCTAAAAGGCGTGATGAGTCCTCTAATGAACCATTGAGCATGCTAACTTGTGTGTATGTCATAAGATAACTTGGAAAAAGGGTATTGAATAGTGCATCATATTCCCAAACACTCTCAGTAGTGTACCCTGCTTGATGTCCTTTCAGCGTGTTGATGCTCTTCTACTCAAATTTAGGGATATAAAATCTTTCAAGAAAGCATCCGCAGCACATATAATCTACATAAGTCTAATCGGGATCAAATTTTCTTGTACCAACTATGTGTGTGCCCTTACAATGTAGTTGCAAACTTGCTTAGCCTTGTGCTCTGAGAGCTGTAATCCCCTTCATGTGCTATAGTATCTCACACATATGCATGTGCTCAGTTGCATTTTCTATCCCTATGTATTCTGGAAGACGAAGAGACATATTCATATAAATATTCTAGGGCTGGTGCAGACCATGCCCACTAGATCCAAAACCTGTATTTCCTCATATGTTTCCTCCACCCCCAAAACCACCAAATCCACTAGAACCTGAGCACCTTGATCCTCTGATCCTCCTCCTGAAGCAGGCAATGGACCAGAGGATGCACTACCTTGTGTTCCAATGGTTTGCTAAATTGAACTCCCACAGTCTGTGAAATTGTGCTACTTCCAGATGTTTTATCAACATTCTGTGCCCACATGTTCTGTGCTGATGACGCACCAAAAAGGATACCTCCAACTGGACCTCCAAATAATATAGATGATGATTACACCATAGATGAATAAGGTCCCTGATTAACTCCAAAACTTGACTAAAAATTAACTCTATCTACTGCAACTCTACTTCCCACACTAGCTTGCTTGTTGTTAATTATCGTAGAATCTAGAAAACCAAGTACAAGAGCTAGGTCACCAGGAGGGATCATATGCACATCACCATTCCATGTATCTTCTAGATGGCATGCTCTCATCTGAGGCTGAAGAGGGTTCCCTACCATGCTTTCCCAAATGGGGGAGTTCCAGATGCTCTATATCCACGTCCTCTGCATGAGCTCCAAATCCTTCACGAGCCATCTCCCTCCACAATGCCATTCATTCCGTAACTTCATGTTGCTTCTCTAAATCCCTCTCACATGCCTCATTAAACTTAAGCCACCTTTCTTCTCTTTGTCTTTCTTCTGCTAGTTCTACCATATTTCACCACACCTACTCCTTACCCCCACACATGGTGGGGTTTAGCTAGCCATAGGTTTCTCTTCCAAATCCATGATCATAATCAAGATCTTAATTGCAAATAAATGAGAAGTAATACAAAGGAATAATATGCACAAATAAAATCCTATGGGCTCACGCAAGAACTGGAACTCAACAACCTCTAGAAAGGAGTAAGTAGAAACTTAAGTGTACTCCATAATATAGCTAATCAAAGATACCATGGAACCAATGATCCACAACGTGCGTCCACATCAAATCTACATCATATAAGGCCTGGAATTCTTCTTGAAATTGTCCAAACAAGTGTGTGAAACCTCCAATTTCTCTTTGACACATAAGCAACCAACCACTTGTACAGCTTTATAGGAAAGATAGAAAAGAATGTCTCATACATGCTCATCATACAGAATTTTGTTCAACCCACGTGCATGCATTAAATTCAGGTCCAGTGTTAAATTTTTTAGCATACTCTTCCTCCAAATCATCTAACCACTCTTCAATACTTGGCCAAGGTCAATTCGGTACGTCTTCATCACGTAACATCCTGGCAAAAAATTGAAAAAGAGGTCCTGACAACGGAACCAAAATGTATCCTATATTTTACCCACAAAATCCCAAGGCATGTTGGCACATCACTCAGCCTGAACTGAGTGCTCACCCAAAGCACGCAAGGGTACCAAGTCCCTCTTTTATGTTAGTTTGTTCAAGGATTTTAGCATTAATTATACATATATTTCAGATCCATAACAGATAATCAATTATGACTTGCAGTGCATAAACCAGATCTAGATCTTAACCATATGAAGGAATGACTTAAACAAGATCAAGATTAAATTTACCATACATGAATCCAGTAACTTAATGTGTCTACAATCAATATCCAACTTCAAAGATCCATTATATTAAATACTAAAAAACCCAGAAGCCTTGTTCACATACAAATAATGTTCACCATGAGTCATGTGCACATAGCAAACTACACAACATAACTCTATTACAAAAGTGGTGAAATTGTCTAAACCGTGCAAATCAATACATATTTATAGGGGTGGGGACTTTCCCTTCACCACCTATGCACCTTCAAAAATAGGCTACATGCTAATAGTAGCCATGTGTCCACTACAAGCTAAGAATAAAAATCATGCAAGCTCTCTAATAATATATCTACTACAGTTAACTCTTAGTTCAGATCCTATTATTATCTCAAAAACCATGCATGTCGATTAATCTTTTGCTTTCCATAAATAGCCTTTGTGTGTTCTGCAAGTCTTCTAGATTGTGTGCTCCACACTCCATGTCTAAAATTAGCTCTTCATTCCACAAGCGGCTAAGTCCTATTTTCAAAATGTTCCTAGGTGTGCCCTCTTTTGCTATACTTCCATGCACTCCTTCACACCCTACATCTGTGCACCCACACCTTCCACATTTTTAACCTAGAGTTGTATTTCATCCTCTAAATGATATTAAAGTTGTAGATATTAAGATTGTAACCATTATCTCTAAGCATCCTTTTGTTTTTGGATTTGGAAACAATAGCTTAAATTTGCAATGACAAATTTTATGATGGATTGGAATTTGGGATTTCACTTTGACTAAAGGTGATTTATCGGCTTGGGGAAAAGTGTCTAATCAAGGATTAAAATTATGAGAGGTCAATGTAATTCAAGACTTGCGAATCCAGTAGGATTTTATGTAGCTTGTCCTTATAAACAATAGACATTTTGAGTATATCTAAGATAAATATTTTTGTGAGAGTGTTCTCAAGTTGTTTGATAAGGTAATAGTAGACTTCTAGTGTAGGTAGATGAGTTGGTTTGAAATTTATTTATTTTCACTTAGTTTTGATGGCACAATCATGAGCTTTGATATTGATGGTAACAACATGATATTTAGTAGGATGGATATAGCCAACAAGGTTGATGTAGGTAGATTTATCATGATTGATGTTATCAATGCTTGAACTTTGACCTTTATCAAATTTTGGCTTATCTTGATTATGTTTAGGAAAAGAATCTTGATATATCCCAATATGTTTGTTTTGTTATTTTAGGGATTTGATACCGTCAGTTTTTATGACACCACAATAAATCAAGTCTTGAATGTAGTTCTTCAACTTCAAGGAATTATTGTTCTAATGTCCTTTGATATGATGGAATTCACAATACCCATTCTCTTTATATGAAGAAGGATTAGGTTTTATTTCATACAGTCATTCTCACTTGTCCAAGGTGATGAAATACAAATGAAAATAAATTTCCAAGGGGTGTATTTATTTTTCTTAAAGTCTTATTTCAGAGTCCCAACTGGAATATTGATTTAGGGTGTTATTTGGAAAAACTATACATATTTGGAATTTGTGACACCATCTCCAACCACATTCTTATTCTTATTGATTTTTATAATATTTTTTTGTAGTTTTTGGTCTAGACTATTTTTATTGTATAGCTTGATTGCACATTTTACAATAAGACCCTACGCGATTTATGTCTCTCTCTCTCTATGTCTTCTTCAAAATAGGTCACACCATGCATTTTTAGGTGGAAATCTATTTCTAGATTAAAGTTGGTGACAAAAATTCTAGCCAATTTTTTATCTTGGATTATGTTGGAGCTCAAATACTCTCACCTCTTTTCTTTGATTAACACCTCTAATGTTTACATGTCCAATTATTCTACTTTAAAATATGTCGAGGACTGGATTTTTCATGAAATTGGTGGAAGGTAAATATTATAGATATTTTTCATGAAATTGGTGGAAGGGTTTAGCATAAAATTAATGAACCACTTAAAGGGAAGCCCCACAAAAGATGAGAAGTATGTCCACATGTTTCCTTGGCACACTTTTGAGATGGAATGGAAAGTTGGGTCTCCCCCAAGCTACAAGAATTCACCACATGGCTTATGTGCGGTAAGGCAGTGTTTCACCATATTATTGATAAATTAATGAAACAAATAGAGGGTGATAGGCTAAGGAGAAATGCATGTTTGTGATGTCCATTGAAGGTTTTGCACGCATTCTAATTTCCTGATCCAATGCTGATTTTGAATGCTCCCTTTTGGCTAGGAGGAACTACCTGTAAAATGCAAAACAATACCACCAAATAGAATTAAATAAAACAACAAGTGGACTACCTAGTAGAAGCTAGATCCAGGAAGCATCCGATGCTTCTATGAACAAGCCATGTCAATCACCACTTTTCAAATCCTTCCACGCCAGTAATGAACTCCAAAGTAAACATGAGGGGTAAAAATGCTTATTGGAATCTGAAATGACTTAAATCTCATAAAACCCACAATTCAAATAATAGTAGTAATGGACTTATCTTCCACAAATAAACATGAAATAAAAATGGCTCGACTCTGGAATTGATCATGACTTAGGTATCTCATACAATGCAAACACTTTAAGCTCTACAATTTTTCAAATTATAATGGTGATTCCCAGGTTAAATATTAGGTTAGATGATGGGTTGGTATTGGGTTGCAAGTCAGTAAGAGGCTCTGGGTAAGATCTGGTAAAGATTAAGAGTGATTTTGTGTTGTTAGGGAAGGAGTATGAGCTCACTGGTTTGAGGTATGTTTTCAGACACAGTAACCAATGTTTTTTGTGATGAACAATGTCATTTTTGTAGGATGACCCAATGTCGGTTGGATAAGCGGTGTTGGTAGGGGCAGTTAATAAAAATCTCTTTGAAATGTCTTCAGACTCTCTGTGATTGTACAGAGGCTAGAAATTGTGGGGGTGAGGTCTTGAAATGGTCTAAAATGTTCACAGATGATTAGGATAGGGGGGAAGATAGGTGAAAGGTCCACGTATAGTAGGGTGATAAATTGGTGGGAGGAAGGGTGGTGTACGGATAGGTGAAAGGTCCACGTATAGTAGGGTGATAAATTGGTGGGAGGAAGGGTGGTGTACGGAGGTACAGAATGAATAAATTACTCAAATGAATAATAAATCTCACTAAAAGAAAATAGAGATAAATTAAGATATATTAGGTACTTACTGAAGAATGGGTCTAGAGAATGTAGGTGATGAGGATGGTGATGGCAGAGATCCAAAGAGAAGATAATTTTTGTTTGTGTCAGTTTGAACCTGCGTGCCTCATATCTGTAAAATCTTCAACTTTGGAATTATCCAAAAAATCACAAATTAAATGTTGATGTTCTACTTTCTATTAGAAAATTATAGAGATAGCTAGTGAATGAATTTTTCTTGTGCTTAGAATCAGCAATTTGTAGGAAAGGAAAGAATATAAACTCACAAACACCAACAAGTTTTATTATGGAAACCTCCAGAGGAGGAAAAACCAGTCGGGATGGGAAATTTCTCTTTTATCCCACTTTTATTGGCCAATTCAAACAATAAGTACAGAAATTAAAATAAGTATGAAAGAGAAGTAGATAATAAAGAGAAGTAGATAATATCTCACACTTCCTCCCAATTATTTGTTTGTTCTATCTCAACATTCCTTTCTTCTACAAAACATAATTCTAGCACTAAGAACTTCTTTCTCACTTTCTTTCATGCTTCGATGATCCTATTCTATTCTACAAACATATATTTATAGCCTTTCTCATGTCCTCCTATGTACCTGGAGAATGGGAAACGTCATGGAGGAGAAGAGACGCGAACAACCTTTAAAATTATGAGGCTATTCATTTCATCTTTTATTTTATGTCTGAAAGAACCAGGACCCTCTGCCCAATACAGACCAATGGTCCTGTTACTATAAAGAAAGAACCTCTGTATATTTATTTTCCTTCTTCATGTTGACTAATCTCATTATGTAGATTCATTTTGGGTCCCTATGGATCACACCTCCCCTGCTTAGAAGGATTTTGGTCCCACACAAGCTTATTTAGGGAGTAGATGAGGAAATAATTCCCTCAATTTGTTCTTCAAGTACCACCAGGCTTACCTTCGTGTCTTTCCTTTTGAGTCCAATCTTCGAAGACTCCTACAGACCCTCTCCTAGTCTCTCTGACCTTTTGCTGCAAAACTACATCCTCCTCTAATTTACCTCGTCATTCCAAGATGTAATCCTCAATGGAAGGTAGCAATTGTAGTCCTTCATCTTCATCTAGCATGGATGCCTCATATAGGTGCAAGTTCTCACATCTTACTACAGAGCACATCCTCATAAATGATGGTAAATCAAGTCAAAAGGCATTTTCTCCAACCTACTCTAATATGGTGAAGGGCCCATATCGTAGTGGCTTGAGCTTCTGTGCTTGATCTTGTAGTCTCTCCTTGCTCAAATAAATCCAAACTCTATCTCCAACGTGAATCTTATGTTCCCTCCTATGTTGATAATGCTTAGCTTTGTACTTGGCTTGATATTTCTCTATCTATTCTTTGAATTTGAGATGGATTTTCCATATCCTCTCAATGAATTTATTTTATGTAGTCACCTCGGTGTCTCATGTCTCCTCCTCATCCTGTTGCCCAATTGCTATGTCCAATAGATTTGTAGGTAGATATCCCAAGCATGTCTCCAATGGTGACTTCATAGTGGATGTGTGTACTTCCTGGTTATAGGAATGTTGAATGTAGGCTAAGGACTCATCCCAAGTCCTTGGGTATTTGTTTTTATACCCTCTGATTAACTATACCAAAGTCATGTTGACTACCCTTTTTTTGTCCATCTATCTGTGGATGGAAAGTTTTACTCCTCTGTAACCTGGTATCCATCTTGTCCCACAAAATAGTCCAAAACTTCCCCAAAAACCTGGAATCCTTGTCACAAATAATAGACTTTAGCAAACCAAAATGCACACATACATTAGCAAAGAAAAGATCTATTGTCTCATGTTCTTTTACTATCTTTTTACATGCCATAAGAATAAACATCTTACTAAATCTATAAACAACAACATAGATATAGTCATGGCCATGTTTAGACATAGGTAATCCTCCTACAAATTCCATAGAAATTTCCTCCCATGGACGAGTAGGTACTAGAAAAGGCATATACAAACCCTGCTTCCTAGTCTTAGGCTTGACGGTACAAAAAAGATTACATCCACATATAAATTTTGGTTTTCCTCATGGGTGATACTACTTAATTAGGATGGGGCACTACCCATTTGGATGGTCATTCCTCTCAATGTGCCAATTACTTTGGGGTTCCTGTGGTACTCTCACAATGAGTTTTAGGGGTTATGCCCAAGTACTTCCCATAGGTAAGTGAAGGATTTTTTACCCTTATCTAAACCTCCAATGCAAATGTTTCATTTATTTTATTAAATTTAACATAGTTTGATTGTCTTTGACCAAGGAAACTTGCATGCAAGATATTAGTGTTTTATTTATTAGTTTTGGTAATATTTCCAAATGTTGTGGTCCTGCACAAAGCTAATTAGTAATTTTCATGTGATCACAATATTGGAAGAAAACAAATGATCGTGGTTGTTTCTAATTCTCAAGACAACTCAAGAGCACAAGAGAAGAGCGTACGTGGTATTTGATTGAAACAAAATTGAGCAGAGATGAATGAAAATTTAAATGTTAGCACTATTATAACTTGCAAATCAAAGTTAGAAATGTATATAAAACAACAGAAAAATGGAAATGAAGATGCTAGAAATTTGAGAAAATAAAGTGAAAATTACCACATAATGTTAGCACACCTACAATAATGCTTGCATTTAATAATGATGAAATCATACTTTTGATGTGACGATGGCACAACTAAGAGAACACACACAAGGATATAGACATAGGCACAAGTCATAAAAATATAGGTAAAAAAATGATAGCATAGCCAATGAAATAGTATCGCATCTAATGAAATGGTAACATAACTCTACTCACAGTAAAAAAAATCTAGAAAATAGAGAAAATGAATGAGAAAATGTTAGTGCATAGAGGAAAACAGTAATGCACCTATATCCATGCTAACGTAAGTATATGGACAAAATTGTAGATGTGGTGATGCTAGTGCAAGATGAATGCTACGCTAATGCAAATTAAGTCATAGTAGTGCAGATCACCTATAGTTGATAAGAAAAAGTTAAAATGTGCCAATTTGACTGGTTTTTTGAAATTGCTCCTAATTTTCTCCATGAAAAACCCTAAAATTTGGTCAGTGATTCTTGAACATCAGGAAGAACACAAAAAAAAAGTTAATTTCACAAAAAATAACTAGTTAGAATTTGAGGATTCTAATAAATATGGATTTAATCATCTTACATATTATATAAAGTTATAATAAATATTTAAATAAAAATTACATCATAACATAAGTAAATAAAGAAATACTTACAGGAAATAAATAACACATGTGACACAATATTTATAGTGGAAAACCCCAATAGGGTAAAAACCACTTTGAAAATAACCTTTTACTTCAAAGAACTTATTTTACATCGAGTAAGATCACCTCCTCCTTTAAAAACCTATTTTCCAAGGGTAAAACCAAATCACTTGATTTGCACACCTTTGATATATTTCTCGAATATATCAAATGAGGACCTAAATTCCTTTTTATATAAGGTGATCGGGTATGTCTCCCAACCCACCTTTTCAACCTAAAATGGTTGACACATACACCTAGATTTATAATATTTAATATTAGAAATATAATCATTTCATGATATTAAATATTTAACCTAAAGTATATACCTAGGTTAGCATATTTAATAATAGAAATATAAATATTTGATATTATTAAATATTAACCTATATATTAGTGATGGACCCATATAAATTAAGGGTTGGCCAAACCACTTAATCATTATGTTCCAACACTCTCTCTTAATTTTAAGTTGGATAACATAACATATGCCAATAGATTACCTGGCTGTGGTACACTACATGATTTACAATCCTTAAACCATAAAGGTTTTAGGTTAGTATATCGGTTGAAGGAATTATAACACCTTCATCATACTCAATTTACCTTTTGGTACAAAAGGATTTGGAATCCCAAAGATCATCCCATGATCAGTGGCTAAGTATGATTTTTGAGTTTTACATGTTCTCAAAGGTTCTCATAAAAGGTTATTGAACCCAAGCATATAAGAGCCTTTTACAACCAAGGACCTCCTTAACAATATGTTTGTACTGAATGATGTTTACCATAATAAACTCAATAGTCACTAAAGAGTTTACTGAAGACCGCCTTTAAGATCTTTGTACACTTAGTTTCTAAAAAAGAAGCTAAGGAGGTATACATGCCCGAAGGTCTTTTTACACTTTCCTGAAGGATGGTCTTTTTTTGACACATGAACACCCCCCCCTCAATGGAAACTCCAACAATCCAAGCTTTTCAGTGACAAAACTTTGCAGCCTCAGGGACTTTGTGAAGGTATTTTTACAAAAACATCAAGTTCCATTAGGAGGTGACATTTTCTTAATGTAATACACACTCCCCTCAATGGAAACTCCGACAATCCAAGCTTATTTTTTTCATTGTAAAGTGACAAAACTTTGCAGCACACAGGGACTTTGTGAAGATGTCAACAACCTACTCTTCAGTCAACACGAACTTGAGATTTATGTCATCACTTAACACCTTCTCATGGGTGAAGTGTATATGTTATCTCAATGTGCTTCATCCTCTGATGTTGAACTGGATTCTTAATCAAGAGTAATACAAACTCTAGACCACCACATAGAAGAGGAATACTTCCTTTAGCTTCCATGTGTATCTCTACCAATAGCCGCTGCAACCACATGGCTTCTTTACTTCTTCCATTGTACTTCTCTACCTCAGTAGAAGAAATGAATACTGTTGATTACATTTTTTGTTCCAAGTAATGGTTCCTACACCAAAAATACTTGAACACATATCCAATATATTTTATAACACAACATCAGTATGGTTAGAATCACAAAATCCATATAAGATAGCATTTTCATTCTTAGTATAATGCAACCCATAATTGATTGTTCCTTTAATATATCTAAAAATTCTTTTTGCAAGATTCCAATGATCTCTAAAAAAGGTTCCTGCATAAACTATTGAAGTAATTCCTATTGTATAGGAAATATCTGATCTAGTTATAGTTAGATAAATCAAACTATCAACTAACATCGTATATAAAATATGATCAACCTTTTTCATATGCAGATTTAGGGTCAATATTTATTCCAACTTCCATTGAAGTAGAAAATGGTTTACAATCAATCATAAGAAACTTTTTCAATACAATGGTTGCATATTATGTTTTGAAAAATAACAATAGAATGAAATACAATCATACAAAGAACATGATGTGAGAGACCTAACTCATTCATTTCAAAGTACTGCTTCAATTTCTCTTTAATCCTATGAATTAAATCAGAATTGTCACCAGATCATAAGCAATTCATCAACATATATACATATAATGATAATATGTGAGCCTTATTACTTAATGAATATATCATTGTTAAAAGAACAATTAACAAAACCTAACAGTTTAAAGAAGGACACAATTTTCACATACCAAGCTCTAGGAGCTTGCTTTAAACCATACAAGGATTTCTCAACTTACAAACATAGTTTTCTTTACCAGTTTCTTCAAATCTTGTAGGTTGAAACATGGAAAGTTCTTCTTTTAAATCACAATTCAAAAAATCATTTTTCTTATTCATTTGGTGGATTTCCCACCCAAAAATGAGCATCAATAGCAATAAAGGCCCTAACAGTACTCATCTTAGCTATAATATCAAAAGGTCTCAACATAATCTATCCCATGTTTCTGAGCTAGGGAGACATGAGATCAGCAACATAGTCTAGCTTTAGTTTTTACACAACTACATCATCATGTATATATTTGTATCATACCTTTTCCTTATCTTATTCTAAGCCTTTAAGTCATGTGTTATTGGTAACATATTTTATTTCAGATATCTGAGTAGAAATATCTCTATTTAATCATTTAGAAAATATTCTATACTATAATTTAATTTAATTTCATAATATATAAGAAAGTCACCAAAAGTAAGACATCTATAAAGGAGTTTATTAATCAAGAAAAACATCAAACATGTCCATGGGTAACCAAGTTCAACATGGTAAGGATTAGAGTTACAAATACAAGCTCTCCACAATTATTGTCAACAAAATATGCCTTGGTGGATCAAGCCAATTCATAAAGTGGGATGAGAAATTAAAGACCACTGGTTTATATAACTTAGGATTATAATCAAATAACGGATGAATAATTTAATATTATAAAATTTAAGATAAACTATGCAATACATGGTGAGTGGTCTACACAATACTTATGGTCAACCCCGCCAAGAGTTAAGAGATTAAAGAGAAAGTTGATCTCCTCATAAGACTATGCTCATGAATGACCCACATCAAATATTTGGTTAAGATACCATTGAATTTGTATTGCATTGCATGAATTACTTCAGGGGAGAGTTATTATTTGCATTACTGGTTGGGATTATATTCCCACTAATATCCAATTTACTCACAAGGGGGTAATTCAACACTACATGGATTTGCCTATTTCCATATGTCGTTTGTATTAAACATGCCACTGTATATAAGGTGATTATGTCTCACGACCCATGTTTTATTCTCCTCCAACAAATGGTTATGGTGCGGCCTCACATAGGGCATACTAATAAAAATGTTAGAACCACCCACCATTATGGGCTCTAACTATACCACTGCCCCATTCATATAAGTAGCATGCCACATATACTATATGGAAAAAGAGTTCGGTGTGGCTATAGCCATAAGGCCCTCAACACAATGCACCACCAATTATTATGCATGGGTTGATTGTATGACAGACCCCACATGGCGAAAAGAGGAGATAAGGTGTGGCCCATGCCACTTGGAAATAAAAGAGAAGGGTAGGATGTCCAGGAGGCCACACACCCCATAACAAATGCAGGCCATAGTTTCAAATAAGCCACATTAAACCAAAGGGTACATAATTGTTTTTAAAATATAGCTTAACCTTTGTTTTTTTTTAGTACGTATTTCAAACCTTAGCTTATATGCTATAAGCGAAGGGGGTGATAAAAAGGCATCTGTGCCCTTAAAATTGTTTTGATATAGTTTAAAACTCTATAGTTAGAAAAAAATGCATAGTTTTATAATAAACTATAATACACATTATATTTGGGGTATATATAATATTTATATTATATATATATATATATATAATGAAACCATAGCTTGTTTAAAAGTTTATATAATAGACTTAGATGGTCAACAAACTAAACATTTATAGTTTGTAGTAACATAGGTAATCTATAGTTGTTAACTACTTATTTGAAATTGTAAATAATTTTAAACAAATGGTACATGAAGGAGACATGCCCAATTTATAGTTTCAGAAAAACTAAAAACATAGGGTTTTTCATGAGGAGATCAACTCACAAAGGGGAACATTGAAACAACATAACCCAATACAACCAAAAAATCATTTCCTATTCTCCTGGGTCATTGCTAATCTCTTTATGTTTTTTACTTGTAATCACCCTCGTGAATATTTGAGTGCACATGGTTTAAACTATGCCTTGAAACATAGGAAATATTTGAAATATTAATGATCAATTAGCCTGGTCTTGTAAAGAAAACTTTTCAAGCACCGGTAAGCAAAATGTAAATGATAAGATGTGCACACACCTTAAATAGTTAAGGAGTATTTTTTTAGATTTTTTCAAAGGTTAGAGAAAAAGAATATTCCATATAATTTCCATCATGTATTGTGAAAGTAAGAATCATATCATATTACATCTTCCCCCCAAAAAAAATTGGAATTTAAAAATGTGCATTACCCCTAGAAAATTTTACCAAGAGTTTCACAAGAGGGGTCCATCACAATCTCTTATTTTCCTATAAATTATACTTCTTCAAAAAATGCACACAAAAAATTAGTTATTGTACAAATGTGAAGTGGAAAAAATAAATTTGGGGGGGGATATGCTTGATCATTTTAAATACCCTTTCGGGTAATGAACCATGAACTAAAATCCATCGTGGAAATTAAATAGTGTAAATAAAAAACATTTGATCTTAGATTTATTTAATTTACCTGCTCTCTGTTGAACAACCATGTGTTAGAATTTGAGGATTCTAATAAATACAGATTTAATCAACTTACATATTATATAATGTTACAATAAATATTTAAATAAACATTACATCATAACATAAGTAAATAAAGAAATACTTACAGGAAATAAATAACATAGGTGACACAATATTTATAGTGGAAAACCCCAATAGGGTAAAAACCACTTTTGAAAATAACCTTTTACTTCAGGGGGAGAAATATTTTACATCCAGTAAGATCACCTCCTCCTTTGCAAATCCCTATTTACCAAGGGTAAAACCAAATCACTTGATTTGCACACCTTTGATATATTTCAGTGGTGAATATATCAAATGAGGACCTAAAGATCCTTTTTATATAAGGTGATCGGGTATGTCTCCCGACCCACCTTTTCAACCTAAAATGGTTGACACATACACCTAAGGTTTATAATATTTAATATTAGAAATATAATCATTTCATGATATTAAATATTTAACCTAAACTATATACCTAGGTTAGCTATATTTAATAATAGAAATATAAATATTTCATATTATTAAATATTAACCTATATATTAGTGATGGACCCATATACAAAGGATGAAATGTCTTGGATGATGCATAAATATCATCATGATTAGGTCAATGGAAACGGTGTGCGAGGTGGAATACCATGCATGTTAGATATGTATACAAAGAGATACATGTACACAATGGAGGAACCTAAGATAACACAGAAGTGCATGGAACCCGATCAGTATTTATGTGGCATAGAAGCCTCTAGGATGAGACTGCTTAGATCATGTCACAGTCAATGCATCTTAGAGCTTAACAAGGATCTGGTGATAAATTTTCTGGTAAGAAGTTCCAACTGATGATGGGAATAAGGACACGACCATAAGATTTTAGGAACAAGTAAAGTGTAATTGAATGATTTATTTGAGTGTTGAATCATAATAGCTACAAGACAGTGTAACAAAGCATGCATTGGTAAGAATTGCCAGTGGATATATTCATACACAATTATTGATAGCATAGGTACCAACAGAAGCATTCCATATGATGATGAAATGGAAGAGGAATGTAGCGTTTTTAATCATAGATCGTAGGAATGTAAATCCCAAATCCTTGATTTGTGTGATTACATTTGTCTGAGCAAAAGCACAAGGAAATCAAGATTGGCCCCAATGTTTAGGAAGAGTTTGAAACATGATTAGTATGAGCAATATAAGATGTTGTTGTGAGCTTGATTGAATGAGTTATCATTGAGTTTGGTAATGGCGGCATGCCTTTTGAATATTTTTTTATCTTTTATATTGAAATATTAAATTTATGTCTTTTGTTTTATTCACCCAAAAAAGTGACGTGACTTTTATCTTTTAGAGATATTTGTTTCAATTTTGGAATTTCATGATTTATGGTATGTTTAGTTAACTCAAATGCATGATTTAATTTATTCTAAACTAGTCCTCTTGCATATATTTAATGATTTAATTTTAATTGGTTTATTTTTCTCAAGTTAACTTTAGATGTTAATTAGTGAAGTGAAATTCGATAAGAGGTGAGGTGGAAATGGATATATGTAGGATTTATTAATTATTTTAATATGAAATTATTTAATAAAATTAGCTAATGGGATAGGGGATGAATAATAAGAGTAATAGGATTATTTAATTAATCCTAACAATGGGATATGAATGTAACAAGGTTCTTAGTTTGAATATTTAATAATTTGAAACCATGTGTGAGCGATAGGAATGATTAGGGAAGTTGTGGGACAATGTCGTAAAATTCCATTAAAGGTCATAAAATAGCAGAATATATCAAAAGTGGTTGAAAATGGTCGTAATGTACTGTGAAGTAATTACGGGATGATTTTAGATGTTTATTCACCCAAAAATGTGATGTGTCTTTTAAATTTTGGAGATATTTGCTTTAATTTTGGAATGTCATACTTCATGGGATTGTGTTTAGTTAAATCAATGCATGATTTGATTTATTCTAAACTTGTCCTCTTACATATATTTAATTATTTAGTTTTTAATTGATTTTTTCTTCTATAGCTAACTAGAGATGTTAATTAGTGAACTAAAAGTGGATAACAGGTGAGGTGGAAATGGATATATGTAGGATTTATTAATTATTTTAATATTGAAATGACTAATAAAAATTAGCTAATGGGATAGGGGATGGATAATAAGAGTGATAGGATTAATTAATTAATCCTAGGAAGGGGATATGAATGAAATAAGGTTCATAGTGTGAATATTTAATAATTCGAGACCATGCGTGAGTGGTAGGGTGATTAAGGAAGTTGTGGGACAATGTCATAAAATTTCATTAAACATCATAAAATAACAGAATATATAAAAAGTGGTAAAAAGTGGTAAAAATGGTTGTAATGTACTGTGAAGTAATTACGAGATGATTTAAGAGGTTTAGAATGCATATTATGATATTTTATGGTGTTTACACATGTTTTTAATATAGGTTTAGGAACAAATTAGACATTTCAGAGTAGGGTCTACTACATTTTGGTATAAATTGGTGGGGTTTGAGTACTTTATTTATTTTTGACACTATATAACTTGAGAACAATTTCACTAGGGGTGTGGGGGCATGGGGCTTATTCTCCTCTTATTATATTCAACATTATATATTTGATGCTCACAAGGAAATCATATGATGGGGACATAAGAGAATTCATTTCCTTTCAACTGGGGAAATTATATTCATTTGTTATTTTTCAATTGGACCTAAATCTATTTGCAGTAATGTATTTCATGGGAATAAGCATTTAAAGTGATCATAAATCCATATTACATCATTCTTCTCATTCTTCCAAGGATATTTTTAGGGTGAGTAGAATGTCTTATGACACCCCTCCCCATTCTCAAATATTCTTAGGATAACTTGAAAGTCCTATGACACATTCCCTTTTGTTATTCAGTAAAGATATAACCAATTCCTTTTTGGATTGAAAATATCCTTCAATATAATTGGGGACTTATCACCCTAAATCCTTTAGTGTTTTGGTTAAAATCCAAATTTCCAAGCATAACAAATTTTAAAGTTTCTCCTTCGGCAAAGAAAAACATGTGTACTCCTTCCATATTTTTCTCTCTTTTATTAGTTACAAATTTAATATTTAATGTTACAAATATACTTTCAAATTTGAGTTAAAGTTTAATTATGTTTATGGAAAATGACTACATTTTTTGTTACAAGTTTCATAATGGAGAAAAAACCAAGCAAGTAGAATCAAGAACCTTGATCGAATACAAAGTGTGTTTACACACTCAAGTATATTTTCCTTTAAGTACGTATTTTTCATTTCATAATTAAAAGGGGTAATATAGACAACTAAATTTGACAAAGATAAACTTGGTGTTATCCATAGAGCATGACTTACACACACATTCCAAGCATAGGTGACTTATCCTTATCTCTCTTACATGATTTTCTTCTCTAAATTCACGCTTCTCAGTCATTCACAAAACTAATTGCATTATTCCATAGTAATATATTCTTCTTACGCATCATTCCCAAAATTTTGTAGAATCCCATGAATTTCATGTATGGATAGTACATCTCCTACAAAATCGTCCAATGGTTTTAGTCTAAATCCGATGTTCATCTCTAGCCACCCCAAAAGTCACTTTTTAATTTGACATATTTTATGGGTCAGTTCATATCCTATAGGTCGGCCTTATATTCAAAATTAAACATATGACCACCTAAATAAGTAAGTATAACTCACTTATTTACCTCACCTGACACTTTTAAGAGAACTCAATATGAATATCATTCCAAAAGAAACTCCAAGATCTCATAAAACCCTTCAAGTTAGTAGCACACTCTAAGATAAACCCCTATAGGTATTGTTAGAATCATAATGGACTTAGAGGGGGGTGAATCAATCCTATAAATTTCTCATTTCATTTATCATTTCTGGTAACATCCATTAAACATCCATTCAATATGAGCTTATTAGGTGTGAAAAATACATTCACAAGAACATAAAACATGAGAGAGAACACATAAACACCATATGTAAGTGGGAAAACCTCAAGGGGGAAGAACACCCACTAAAACCCTCTACTTATATTACACAAAACAAAGTACTTGCAATAATATTACACATCTTGAAATATTTATTTAGTGAGGCACCCACCCCACAATGAGTACCAACCCCTAAACCTTTGTTAATATGACTTAGAAAAAAGGACTCTTATGAATATTACACATCATAAGATATTTTTCAAATGAATGACCATAGATGATATTGTTAGTGCAAATTCACAACACCCCCAAAATGACCTATGGATCTACTTTTCTAAGGAAATGTCATTTGGTGTGAATGCACAACATTGAGCTTTCCCAAAGTGTGGGACCTTTGCAAATGGGGAAAGCTCTCCAGAGAAGACCGGTTCCTCTTCCTAAACTACCTACCACAAGTTATTCTAGTGCAGAAAATCTAAACATAATCTTAATATAACTTCCAAGGAGACAAAGAGGAAGATAAAAGAGGGAAAAATAGAGCCTACACTAAAATGGTGATACACCAGAGAAGTAAAATTTTGAACATCTATCAAAACTATCATGGAACAAGAAGAGGTAAGCAATGGAAAGGATGGACAAGTGCAGCACAAAACCAATTATGGATTTCCCACGTCCGACTGATACATTTCACCAAGCGGCAGTGGGTGACCCAGAAGGGCGTCCACGTTTTCTCTCGGGGTACCGATCTTTGGCGCACCGAGTGCCGGGCGCGAATGAGTCAATTTTCACGAAGGGAGCTGGCGATGGCGTGGGGTACATATGTAGACTTTGTTGAGGGTGGCTAGGTACCCCTGGCATCTTGGGCCTGGCGCTTAGGGAAGACTAAGCCCGTCCGGTTCTTTCGCTTCACATTTTCATTTCATCACACCGATAATAGTACACCACTTTTTCATTCACGCGAGGGCAATCAATTACGTTTTGTGGCGTTCCCGTCTTTAGAAAACTAAGAAGAGTTCTACTGAACGTCGCCGCCTCAGGTCTGGAGGAGTCCTCCCGAGATGGTAAGGTGCGCGATGACCAGTCACACTAGGTTGATTCCGAGCGTTTCTCCGCGTCGTCCCGCCTCGAATGGCTGGTACTTCGACAACAACCCCACCCACCACCCCCCCACGCGTCCCCCATCCCTTCCCTGGTACGTCACTTCCCGAGCCTCTCACCAGACAGAGTTGGTAGATTAACACAATCCCCCCCTAAGCGATGGAAGTCGTATGAGGGCCCGTTGGCAAACGTGGCGTCTACCAGTTGGGATGGACCGTTCCCGGGGGTGATGAACGCCTTTAACGGTGGGGTGTCCCCCCTGGGCTACGGGATGTGCGACATCCGCTTTAGGCTGAAGAGAGAGACGACCCTCGGGTGTTTTGCTGTAATGGGCGCCTTATACAGTTTCCGCACTTAGAAAGGAAGGGGCACCAGACCGCTTGCGCGGAAACCAGGTGGGGACAAGGGCTAATGGCTAGACATTGACCGGGGGAGGGAGAGCTGCATTACGGAGGGTCATGTCATTCCCCCCTTCGGATGAGGGCGGGCCGATCGTGGGCCTCCTAACGAATTGGGGGGCGCCTCTTGTAGAAATCGCGATAGGCGGGTACTGTGGGTACCCCGGGATCGACACCACGGAGTGGAGTTAAACAGAGTGAGGGACTTAATTGAGAGCTATCAGAGCATTCCGGTCCATTTATTGGGTGCACTTATCATCCCAGGAGGTTCGTTCTGGGTGGTGTCACACGGATCTGGGGAACGGGGCACCCATGGTAATGGAATGGGTATATGATGGATCGTAAGCCATGGTACGATATATAAGTTTTTCGCTTCGGGAGGCCGGGGCCAAAGTTACGAGCGGAGCGTAACTCTAGCGCAGAACTGGGGGCGCCCGGCGACAAGTCGCTAGGGAGCTCCGATTCTCGACCTCCTAAAGGGAGACCAGCTAAGGCAATGGCTTATGTCACAGCCGGGGTGGGGGTAGACTGCGATCCCGGGTGAAAGACGGGTGTCCAACCGGCGAGAGCTGTGAGATTTAGGACCCCCGGTTCCTACTTAAAGGGTAAGGGAGGTGAAACGAACAGTCAGAGGGTGGTCGGGAGGGAAATAAGCCACCTAAGGGGGGCTCTGCATTGTCGAAGCGGGTTAGCGGGTCTGATAGAGTAGGACTGTGTGTCGCTTGGTAGCGTCGGCGTTTCCGCTGCACCGTGTACCGCCTTCGGTTGGACCCGTAGCTACGGGTTTGTCTGATCCCAAGGGTATTAAGGGATTCACAGACCTCTTGGGAGCCTCAACAAAATGGGTTCGTAATTTGGGAGCGGGCGGTAGGGGTTCCCCGCCTTTCAATTCGCTACGTAACGTACGGCCCAATCGCTCTTCGAGTGTGGGCACGAGGCCAAGGGAGGAAGAACGGGGAATCCCCTGCAACTTCCCAGGGCGGTCTCAAAAGTAGAGGGTAGGGGCAAGGGCGCAGGAGACTAGAGGGTTGGTGAGAGGGCGACAAAAACAAAGGGGCACGTCGCAGGACAGTGCGGGGTTGCATGCCTTGGTGGGTGACCGCTGTTTCTACCGTCAACCGGAGGTTAAGCAGTTCGAAACCAAAGGGACGGTAAGGGAAGGCACGAAAGCGTCCCCGGGAAAGCGACAAGTTAACACCGCTAATACTAAGCTGGGGTCAGGTGGTAAATACCGAGGCGCCCGAGAACAGTTGGGGATTGAAAGAGATAAAAGAGACGCATGCCGAGGTCAGGTGGGTCCGGAGTTTGTGGAGGGCTTTAGTTTCCCAAGAAAACCTCACGGGGGAGAAGATAGAAGACACTTCCATCTAATCTAAGGGGGGATCTGGGGCCTGTTAGACACTGTCGAGGAAGATAGAGCTAGTCGCGTAGTGACCGTCGGAAAGAGCGACGGGGTGGCGGTCCCTTTTCCCTGCGGAGCTCGATAATCGAAGAGAATGAGAGGCTTGGTGTACAGGATGTGTGACCGCCATGGGAGGCGGTGCTACTCGGTGTCTCCCGTAGTTCAAGAAGGAGGAGGGGGGCGAAGAGGGGAGTAAGTGTATCCTGGAAACTAAGGCGATGGGAGCGGCGAGCAGAGAAGTGGGTAGGGAGTGAAGAGTCGGGGGAGGGAGGGGGAATAGCGAATGGAGCCCCCTCCACTTTTCCACCCCTCCCTTAACTACCGCTCCAAACGCTACAATGACATTCCAACATGAACCATAACCTTACTGAAGATAGTCAAGAATAACACCCAAAAATGAGCAAGGATGGACAATACATCACAAAACCATTTTTGATTGCTACCAAAAATTGCATAGAATCATCATTTCACGGGTAAGAGGAAAAAACCCATTATAGATGTAGGGAGGAGGTTCAAACTCCATTTTTTACCCTGGGGAAGAAAATAAGGGAGGGCAGAGTAGAAAGGATGAACAAACTTTTTAAGTGAGCCAAATCTAGCTTTTATCGATCAAACAGAAAGAAAAGAAATGAGAAAACGTGGGAAATTTTGATTTATAAGTCCAACCACTGATAAGATCTATCTAATTAGCCTAAAAAATGATGGATTCCCATGAAAAATCCCATACTTCATTGTACATTTCTTCGCAGAGCAAGAAAGGCCCATACTCTCATTAATTTTGGTAATTGGGAACCATTTCTTTCTACATTTTTTTACAATGCTAGAGACATTTTCTCAATTTTCTCCCACAAAACATGACCAAAAATATAAATTGAGGATTCCATCATGTGGATAATTTCACCATCTTTCCATTAATACCAAAAACATGAAAATCTGAGCTCTGGTGCGAAAGATATGCCCTTCTGAAGATTTATGGCAAAAATCGGGTCGGCGGGCCAAAACTTTAAATTTTTCCCATTTTTTCAAATTGGGAAAATTTCCCAAAAAATCTCCATGCCTTGCCATTCTACTACCACGTGGCATCTTCTAGTTGCTTGGGGGAATGCCTCTTTGCCATTTCTTTTCTACTTTTTGCGCCTTGTAAATTTTTCATTACAAACATTTTCCCAAGTTACCTCCATGGGCCCGACCTCTGGCTATGAGTGGACACGATGCACCATTATTCATTTTTTTGGTGGTACCACGGGTCATTTTCCCTTTAATAACCATGTTGAACCAAAGATAAAAAATAACATTCCTTCCCCCCGACTTCCCTACTTGCGAGACGTGACACGTGGCATTATGCGATTCTCAGCGGGGCCTTACCAAACTTTTCTCCATTCTCCTCTGCGGGCCCGCAGGCCGGTTTGTGACTTTACACCTTTTTCCCAAAATGGCTGAGTGCCAAAAACTCTCTACACCTCCTCTCCACCTTGATATGAGTTAGCTTCTCATTGGTTATGGGCCTGCCTAGGGAAAAATTCCCCCTCCAAACTAACCCGTCACGAGCCATAACTCAAAAATACAATGAGTTAGGATGACTTACCTTTCTGGAAATGGACGAAAAATCCTATCTAATGAAGGCATTTCCAAAAGATTTTGAGTGCCTTGAATGTGTGGAAATTTAAGTTGACCAAGGAATGGCAAGAATTAAAGCAAAGTTAGCCAAAATAAGCAGGGGCTTCATTTTGGATAACAATTTGATGACTCAGAGGGGTCATCTACTCTAGATTGCTGATCATAGCCCTTGAGCATCTATTGGGTAATGGATTCAAGCTTGATAACCATTTTTGATCTAAACTATTAAAATAATTACCTCTAAGCCACTAGAAACCCCTGAAACTGGAGTTGACCCGCACCAACATGCCACTGAAAGGACTATATGCAAGAGCAACAAAAACAGCACCAAACCCTATGTAACAATTGTGAATCATCATACCTGATTGGGATATTAAGAGTGTGAAAACACTTCTTCTACTGAAGAAAACCTACCCTGCTCTACTCTACCAAGAGCACAGGTAAGCTAAACACCCTTCAACTAGTTGTGCAAAATAGCTTCCTTTCTTTCAAATGGCAACCATGTAATTGATTTAGAGCTGATCATGGCAGTTAATGAGTGGAAAATCACCCAGAAGTTGGTCTTCTAACCCAAATTTAGGTCAAGGTATCAACTAAAAACAAATCCCTACCTCATTTTAGTTTCTTTGGCATTTGGATTGAAGAGGTATTCAGCCTAATCCTTGGTGGTTTTTGCATATCTCCTCATGCTTAAAGCAAACATGACTGTTTTTACTTCTCCGATTGGCTCTAATGACGCCAAATACCGTTATTGAGCAAGGTTTGATCCGTTGATATGCCCAGTCTCTTAAATTCAACTCCAAAGGGAGTCCTCTTGTAGACCTTCTTGGATGGATGGTGTGGGAAGAAATGGTGAAGTTTCTTCTCCTGCTCTTTTCCTTCCTTTTAATGGCATGCATGAACTCTTTTATACATAATGCCAGCTCCATCAGTATTGATTTCAACATCTAATGAAGTTCTTTTACATTATTGTAACCTGCTGCATCCACTGTTGGCTCTGGAGTTCCTCCTTGTAGCTTTTGGAATCTCACATTCCTTTCAACCGTTGATTCAAGAGGCATGTTTGCAAACTGTAGGCCATTTCCTTGAATCCTCTCCGCCATGTAGCAATGTTGCTCGGTGGTTGAAGAATGAATGTGAAGAAGGAAAAGTTACATGTTTCTACAAGCTCCTTCCTCATCAAAAACATTCTTCTAATTTGATGGCCAATCAAAAATCTTCAAGTGTTTTTGTTGTATGCAGTTCTCTTCCTCTTGCAACTGTGACTTTCAAGTCTACATTTTTTCACCATGTGGATCCTCATCCAAACATGAAAATCTTGTCAGCTTGAACTCATCCAAAAAATCAAGTTTTTGGAGAGGTGAAGTGGGAGAGAAATATGTAACTTCTTGTGCAACCTGTTCATGATTTAGTGCCTTTGAATTAATTTTGGTCACCTCCATAATGGATTCATCAATCAAATCAGCCTTCAATGAAAGCAAAAAATCTTCATAATGCTTCCTCATCTATTCCAATTCTGATTTGATTTCTTTCCCCAGTTGCTCCATCTTCAATGGGCTTGGACGATTTTTCTTCCTCCTTGTTGCCCCGAGATTGTGTAGCTTGGATTGGACTGAATTTTCTTCAAGTAGAGTGGCCAACATGGACCCTACATTCAAGCAAATTTATTCTGATCCTGGCTTCTTCTCTTTGCTCTTCTTTTGTGTAACAAATTCGTCCTACCACCATTGACTCTTCATCTTGGCTCTTCCTGCAATGCTTCACCATCAAAGGATTTTCGCAATCCCAGATCGAAGAACAGCTTACTAAGCTCTTCATCATTCCCTTATTTTTTCTTGGTTCTTCCTCTGCTCCACCTCAACCACAGCCAAACCACTCTATTTTTCAACCTTTGATCTCCTCCTTTGGTTTGACCATCAAGGGATCTTTTAAACCCCAAATTTGGCAGCCCAACGTTCAGATTGTCTATCATTTCTTTTCTTTTGGGCCTCCTCTTTTTGTTGTCCTTGACTTGATTTTTTGATTTTCATCTTCCCACACATGGATTAGGAATGCAAGAGAGGGTTGGGGTGTTGACCAACTGGGTTTTTGCAATTATTGTTTGTAGGGGATGGTTGTTTGGACGGAAAAAGGAGGAAGAATTGGAGTGGGGTGGAAGACTAGGATGGAGAAATGAACCAACATTTGGACATCATGGTCCTAGGATTTGGGATTTGGCATTCAAATGAGATGGAAAGGTACCATGCCTTTGAATATTTTTAGCTTTTGCATTGAAATATTAAATTTATGTCTTTTGTTTTATTCACCCAAAAAAGTGACGTGACTTTTATCTTTTAGAGATATTTGTTTCAATTTTGGAATTTCATGATTTATGGTATGTTTAGTTAACTCAAATGCATGATTTAATTTATTCTAAACTAGTCCTCTTGCATATATTTAATGATTTAATTTTAATTGGTTTATTTTTCTCAAGTTAACTTTAGATGTTAATTAGTGAAGTGAAATTCGATAAGAGGTGAGGTGGAAATGGATATATGTAGGATTTATTAATTATTTTAATATGAAATTATTTAATAAAATTAGCTAATGGGATAGGGGATGAATAATAAGAGTAATAGGATTATTTAATTAATCCTAACAATGGGATATGAATGTAACAAGGTTCTTAGTTTGAATATTTAATAATTTGAAACCATGTGTGAGCGATAGGAATGATTAGGGAAGTTGTGGGACAATGTCGTAAAATTCCATTAAAGGTCATAAAATAGCAAAATATATCAAAGTGGTTGAAAATGGTCGTAATGTACTGTGAAGTAATTACGGGATGATTTTAGATGTTTATTCACCCAAAAATGTGATGTGTCTTTTAAATTTTGGAGATATTTGCTTTAATTTTGGAATGTCATACTTCATGGGATGTGTTTAGTTAAATCAATGCATGATTTGATTTATTCTAAACTTGTCCTCTTACATATATTTAATTATTTAGTTTTTAATTGATTTTTTCTTCTATAGCTAACTAGAGATGTTAATTAGTGAACTAAAAGTGGATAACAGGTGAGGTGGAAATGGATATATGTAGGATTTATTAATTATTTTAATATTGAAATGACTAATAAAAATTAGCTAATGGGATAGGGGATGGATAATAAGAGTGATAGGATTAATTAATTAATCCTAGGAAGGGGATATGAATGAAATAAGGTTCATAGTGTGAATATTTAATAATTCGAGACCATGCGTGAGTGGTAGGGTGATTAAGGAAGTTGTGGGACAATGTCATAAAATTTCATTAAACATCATAAAATAACAGAATATATAAAAAGTGGTAAAAAGTGGTAAAAAATGGTTGTAATGTACTGTGAAGTAATTACGAGATGATTTAAGAGGTTTAGAATGCATATTATGATATTTTATGGTGTTTACACATGTTTTTAATATAGGTTTAGGAACAAATTAGACATTTCAGAGTAGGGTCTACTACATTTTGGTATAAATTGGTGGGGTTTGAGTACTTTATTTATTTTGACACTATATAACTTGAGAACAATTTCACTAGGGGTGTGGGGGCATGGGGCTTATTCTCCTCTTATTATATTCAACATTATATATTTGATGCTCACAAGGAAATCATATGATGGGGACATAAGAGAATTCATTTCCTTTCAACTGGGGAAATTATATTCATTTGTTATTTTTCAATTGGACCTAAATCTATTTGCAGTAATGTATTTCATGGGAATAAGCATTTAAAGTGATCATAAATCCATATTACATCATTCTTCTCATTCTTCCAAGGATTATTTTTAGGGTGAGTAGAATGTCTTATGACACCCCTCCCCATTCTCAAATATTCTTAGGATAACTTGAAAGTCCTATGACACATTCCCTTTTGTTATTCAGTAAAGATATAACCAATTCCTTTTTGGATTGAAAATATCCTTCAATATAATTGGGGACTTATCACCCTAAATCCTTTAGTGTTTTGGTTAAAATCCAAATTTCCAAGCATAACAAATTTTAAAGTTTCTCCTTCGGCAAAGAAAAACATGTGTACTCCTCCATATTTTTCTCTCTTTTATTAGTTACAAATTTAATATTTAATGTTACAAATATACTTTCAATTTGAGTTAAAGTTTAATTATGTTTATGGAAAATGACTACATTTTTTGTTACAAGTTTCATAATGGAGAAAAAAACCAAGCAAGTAGAATCAAGAACCTTGAGCGAATACAAAGTGTGTTTATACACTTAAGTATATTTTCCTTTAAGTACGTATTTTTCATTTCATAATTAAAAGGGGTAATATAGACAACTAAATTTGACAAAGATAAACTTGGTGTTATCCATAGAGCATGACTTACACACACATTCCAAGCATAGGTGACTTATCCTTATCTCTCTTACATGATTTTCTTCTCTAAATTCACGCTTCTCAGTCATTCACAAAACTAATTGCATTATTCCATAGTAATATATTCTTCTTACGCATCATTCCCAAAATTTTGTAGAATCCCATGAATTTCATGTATGGGATAGTACATCTCCTACAAAATCGTCCAATGGTTTAGTCTAAATCCGATGTTTCATCTCTAGCCACCCAAAAGTCACTTTTTAATTTGACATATTTTATGGGTCAGTTCATATCCTATAGGTCGGCCTTAATTCAAAATTAAACATATGACCACCTAAATAAGTAAGTATAACTCACTTATTTACCTCACCTGACACTTTTAAGAGAACTCAATATGAATATCATTCCAAAAGAACTCCAAGATCTCATAAAACCCTTCAAGTTAGTAGCACACTCTAAGATAAACCCCTATAGGTATTGTTAGAATCATAATGGACTTAGAGGGGGGTGAATCAATCCTATAAATTTCTCATTTCATTTATCATTTCTGGTAACATCCATTAAACATCCATTCAATATGAGCTTATTAGGTGTGAAAAATACATTCACAAGAACATAAAACATGAGAGAGAACACATAAACACCATATGTAAGTGGGAAAACCTCAAGGGGAAGAACACCCACTAAAACCCTCTACTTATATTACACAAAACAAAGTACTTGCAATAATATTACACATCTTGAAATATTTATTTAGTGAGGCACCCACCCCACAATGAGTACCAACCCCTAAACCTTTGTTAATATGACTTAGAAAAAAGGACTCTTATGAATATTACACATCATAAGATATTTTTCAAATGAATGACCATAGATGATATTGTTAGTGCAAATTCACAACACCCCCAAAATGACCTATGGATCTACTTTTCTAAGGAAAATTCATTTCGTGTGAATGCACAACATTGAGCTTTCCCAAAGTGTGGGACCTTTGCAAATGGGGAAAGCTCTCCAGAGAAGGTTGGTTCCTCTTCCTAAACTACCTGCCACAAGCTATTCTAGTGCAGGAAAACTAAATCTAATCCTAATCTAACTTCCAAGGAGACAAGGAGAGAAAGAAAACTAGGAAAAATAGAGCCTACACTAAAACGGTGATACACCAGAGAAGGAAAATGTTGAACATCTATCAAAACTGCCATGGAACAAGAAGAGGTGAGCAATGGAAAGGATGGACAAGTGCATCACAAAACCAAAGATGGATTTCACACAAAAAATGTTCCAAAACTCCATGAACACAACTCCAAAACCTGCAATGAACATCCAAACATGCACAAATACCTGCAATGAAGAGAGACAAGAAGAAAACAACCAAAAACGAGCAAGGATGGACAAATGCATCACAAAACACATTTTTATTGCTCCAAAAATTTGCACAGAATCATCATTTCATGGGTAAGAGGAAAAAACACCATTATAGAGTAGGGGAGGAGGTTCAAACTCCATTTTTTACCCTGGGGAAGAAAAGGAGGGAGAGGCAGAGAAGAATGATGAACAACCTTTTCAAATGAGCCAAATCTAGCTTTTAACCATCGAACAGAAATGAAAGAAAGGTAAAAAATGTGGGAAATTTTGATTTGAAAATTCAACCACCAACCATATCCATTTAATTAGCCTACAAAATGATGGTTTTCCATGAAAAATCCCATACTTCATTGTACATTGTTTCACAGAGCAAGAACAGAGGCCCATACTTCATTAATTTTTGGTGGTTGGGAGTCATTTCTGCATTTTTTGCATGCCAGAGATGTTTTTCCATTTTTCTCCCACAAATCATCCACCAAAAATCAAAATTTAACTTTCCATCATGTGGATAATTTCACCATCTTTCCATTAATACCAAAAACATGAAAATCTGAGCTCTGGTGCGAAAGATATGCCCTTCTGAAGATTTATGGCAAAAATCGGGTCGGCGGGCCAAAACTTTAAATTTTTCCCATTTTTTCAAATTGGGAAAATTTCCCAAAAATTCTCCATGCCTTGCCATTCCACTACCACGTGGCATCTTCTAGTTGCTTGGGGGAATGCGCTTCCATTTCTACCCTTTGCGCCTTTTAAATTTTTCATTGGGAAAATTTCCCAATTTACCTCCTGCGGGCCCGACCTCTGCTAATGACGTGGACACATGGCGCCATTTCATTTTTTGATGGGACCACGGGTTCATTTTACACCTTCAACCCTTTTGACCAAAAAGATAAAAAAATAAAAATTCTTCCACCCCCTGACTCCTACTGCTGACTGGACACGTGGCGTTATGCGATTGCTCGGCGGGGCCTTAACAAACTTTTCTCCATTCTCCTCTGCGGGCCCGCAGGCCGGTTTGTGACTTTACACCTTTTTCCCAAAATGGCTGAGTGCCAAAAACTCTCTACACCTCCTCTCCACCTTGATATGAGTTAGCTTCTCATTGGTTATGGGCCTTCCTAGGGAAAATTTCCCCTCCAAACTCCGTCCTAGCCATAACTCAAAAAATACAGGGAGTTAGGAGGACTTCCTTACCTTTCTGGAAAGGGGAAGAAAAATCCTATCTAATGAAGCCATTTCCAAAATATTTTGAGTGCTTGAAATGTGTGGAAATTTAAGTTTAAGCACAAGGAAGGCAAGAATGAAAGCAAGTTAGCCAAAATAAGCAAGGGGCTCATTTTGGATAACAATTTGATGACTCAGAGGGGTCATCTACCTGCTAGATGAATGATCAGTAGCCTTTGAAGCATCTATTGGGTATGGATTCAAGCTTGATAACCAATTTTGATCTAAACTATGAAAATATGACCTCTAAGCCACTTGGAAACCCACTGAAACCTGGAGTTGATCCTCACCAAAATGCCACTGAAATGGACTATGCAAGAGCAACCAAAACAACACCAAACAACTATGTACAAAATTAGAAATCATACATACCCTGAGTGGGACATGCAGAGTGTGCACAAGCACTTAGTCTACTAAAAGAAAACCTACCTACACTACTCTAACTGGAAGCAAAGGTAAGCTAAACAAACCCTGCAACTAGTTGTGTAAAATAGCTTCCCTTATTCAAAATTGATAGCCATGCAATTGATTTGGAGCTGATCATGGCTGTTAGGATGAGTGGAAAACTGAACAAGAATCTGGTCCTCCACCCAAATCATCAAGGTATCAATAGGAAACAAATCAAATACCTCTTTTAGTTTCTCTGCATTTAGATTGAACAGGCATTGCAGCTGATCCTTGGTACTTTGCATATCATCCTCATGCTTAAGAGCAAGCATGACTGGTTGTGACTTATCCTTTGGCTCTAATGAAGCCAAATACCTTACAGGGCATGGTTTGATCCTTTTGATATGCCCATTGCTCTAATTTTCAACTCCAAAAATGGAGTCTTCTTGTAGACCTTCTTGAATGGATGGTGTGGAAGAAATGGTGAAGTTCTCCTGCTCTTTTCCTTCCTTCATGGCAGCATGGAACTCTTCTATAATATGCAGCTCATCATTATTGATTGCAACATCCAATGAAGTTGCTTTTGCATTATTGTAACCTACTGCAATACATTGTTGGCTCTGGAGTTCCTCCATTGTAGCTTTTGGAAGATCAAATTCTTCCAACTTTGATTCAAGAGGCATGTTGCAAACTGTAGGCTGTTGTCCTTGAATCCTCTCCTCCATGGCAGCAGGTTCTTGTGGTTGAAGAATGAATGATGAAGAAGGAAAAGTTACATTTTCTACAAGCTCCTTCTCATCAAAACATTCTTCTAAGTTTGATGGTAAATCAAACTCTTAAATGTTCTACTACATCAAGGTCTCTTCCTCTTACATGGTGACTTTCAAATCTACATTTTTTTCACCATGTGGAGCCTCATCTTCAAACATGAAGCTTGGCAGCTCAAACTCATCCAAAAAATCAAGTTTTTGGAGAGGTGAAGTGGGAGAGAAATATGTAACTTCTTGTGCAACCTGTTCATGATTTAGTGCCTTTGAATTAATTTTGGTCACCTCCATAATGGATTCATCAATCAAATCAGGCCCTTCAAATGAAAGCAAAAAATCTTCAATAATGCTTCCTTCATCTAGTTCCAATTCTGATTTGATTTCTTCCAGTTGCTCCTCTTCAATGGGGCTTGGATCTGATTTTTCTTCCTCCTTGTTGACCGATTGTGTAGCTTGGATTGGACTAGAATTTTCTTCAAGTAGAGTGCCAACATGGACACTACATTCTAAGCAAATTTATTGCTGATCTGCTTCTTGTTCTTTGTTCTTCTTCTACTACAACAAAGTCAGTCCTAACCACCATTGACTCTTCATCTTTGGCCTCTTCTGCAGGCTTCACCAGCAAAGGAATTTTCTCAATCCCATATCTAAGAGCCAAGCTTACTAAGCTCTTAATCATTCCTTATTTTCTTGGTTCTTCCTCTGCTACAAACTCGGCCTCAGCCACCACTAGTTCTTCAACCTTGATCTCCTCCTTTGGTTTGACCATCAAGGGGATCTTTGTAAACCCAAATTTGGCAGCCCAACTCTTCAGATTGTCTGTCATTTCTTTTCTGTTGGGCTCCTCTTTTTGTTATCCTTGACTGGATTTTTGATTTTCATCTTCCCAACATGGATTTGGGAATGCAAGAGGAGGGGTGGGTTGTGACTCAACTAGTTTTGCAATTATTTTTGGTGGGGAAGGAGGTGGAAACTCTTGTTTCTTTGGAGGGGATGGTTGTTTGGAAGGGAAAAGGATAGAAGAATTGAGATGGGGTGGAAGACTAGGGGATGGAGAAATGAAATCAACATTTGGGACAACATAGGCTAGATTTGGGATTTGGCATTCAAAATGAGATGGTGTTGATTGAGGAGTAGAGAGAAAATTACCAAGATGATGGCGTAGGATCTACCCATTGACAAGGTTTCCTAGCACCAAGTTTATAGGCCTCTATCTCTTCTGTCCATTGTGCAAGTTGGGGTAGCATCTCAATCATGAAGTCTAGCTTCTCCTGAGGGCTGAAGTGTCTTGGAAAAGGGCCTCCCCATGGACAGGGTGCTCTGAAACCAATTCTAAAGGCCTTCATTTGTGCTTGAGCCCTTGATTGCACCATGCCAACCTCCATTTTTTGGATTTTCTCCAAGAAATCTATATTTTCTTCTTGATTGCCCTCATTGCATGCATACCCTTGCTCTTGATATGTTTCATAACCAAACTGATTTTGGTATTGCTCATATGGGTAAGCATGATGATTTTGAATTTGTTCAAAATGCTGATTTGAAGGATTTGTAAAATATGTTGGAGGTGGGAAACATTGCTGTTGTTGTGAATGTGAATCCCATGATGGAAATGAAGTCATGATTGCACAACTTCATGGAATGGAAGAAGATGAAGAGATGGAAGGAAGAATGGATGGAAAATAGGTCTGCAACTTAGAGAATGAGTTATTGATCAGATGGAGTCACCAGATGTGTTTGCAAGTGCCTCCAAAGGCTGAAATTTTCACAGGAACACATCAACCTACAAAAAATAAAGTGGAAGACCTCTAAGGTCCCACCGGGTGTGCCAAAACTGTTAGTGCAAATTCACAACACCCCCAAAATGACCTATGGATCTACTTTTCTAAGGCAATGTCATTTGGTGTGAATGCACAACATTGAGATTTCCCAAAGTGTGGGACCTTTGCAAATGGGGAAAGCTCTCCAGAGAAGGTTGGTTCCTCTTCCTAAACTACCTACCACAAGCTATTCTAGTGCAGGAAAACTAAATCTAATCCTAATCTAACTTCTAAGGAGACAAAGAGAGAGAGAAAAGAGGGAAAAATAGAGCCTACACTAAAATGGTGATACACCAAAGAAGGAAAATGTTGAACATCTATCAAAAATGCCATGGAACAAGAAGAGGTGAGCAATGGAAAGGATGGACAAGTGCATCACAAAACCAAGGATGGATTTCACACAAAAAATGTTCCAAAACTCCATGAACATAGCTCCAAAACCTACAATGAACATCCAAACATGCAAAAATACCTAAATACCTGCAATGAATAGAGGAAAGAAGAAACCAACCAAAAATGAGCAAGGATGGACAAATGCATCACAAAGCACATTTTTATTACTCTAGAAATTTGTAAAGAATCATCATTTCACGGGTAAGAGGTAAATGTTCCATTACAGAGCAAGGGGGAGATTCCAACTCCATTTTTGACCCTAGGGAAGAAAAGGAGGGAGATGTAGAGAAGAATGATGAACAACCTTTTCAAAATGAGCTAAAACTGGCTTTTATCACTCAAAGCAAAAAAGAAAAGGGTGAAAAAAATGTGAGAAAATTTGATTTGAAAATTCAACCACCAACCATATCCATTTAATTAGCCTACAAAATGATGGTTTTCCATGAAAAATCCCATACTTCATTGTACATTGTTTCACAGAGCAAGAAAGAGGCCCATACTTCATTAATTTTGGTGGTTGGAGTCGTTTTCTACATTTTTGCATGCCTGAGATGTTTTCTCTGATTTTCTCCCAGAAAATATCCATCAAAAATAAAAATTTAACCATTCCATCATGTGGATAATTTCAATAGAACATCTTTCCATTGATACTAAAAATGTGAAACTCCGAGCTCTGGTGCGAAAGATATACCCTTCTGAAGATTTAGGGAAAAAATGGGGCAACAATCGGGTCGGCAGGCAAAAACTTTAAATTTTTCCCCTTTTTTCAAATTGGGGAAATTTCCCAAAAATTCTCCATGCCCCACCACTCCGCTACCACGTGGCATCTTCTGGTTGCTTGGGGGAATGTGCTTCCATTTCTGCGTTTTACACCTTTTAAATTTTTCATCGAGAAAATTTCCCAATTTACCTCCGCGGGCCTGACCTCTGCTACCGATGTGGACACGTGGCGCCATTACATTTTTCAATGGGACCATAGGTTCATTTCACACCTTCAACCCTTTTGACCAAAAATGCTAAAAAAAAAAAAATTCTTCTGCCCACCCCGACTCCTGCTGCTAACTAGACACGTGGCATTATATGATTGCTCGGTGGGGCCTTAAAAAACTTTTCTCCATTCTCCTCCGCAAGCCCGTGGCCCAGTTTGTGACCTTGTGCCTTTTAGCCAAAAAGGGATAAGTGCCAAAAACTCTTTGTGCCTCTGCTCCACCTTGACACGTGTCAGCTTCTCATTGGTTGTGGGCCTACCTAGGGAAAAATTCCCCTCCAAACTCCACCGAGCCATAGCTCAAAAAATATAAGGAGTTAGGAGGACTTCCTTACCTTTTTGGAAAGGGGTAGAAAAATCCTATCTAATGAAGCCATTTCCAGAATATTTTGAGTGATTGTAATGTGTGAAAATTTAATTTTAAGCACAAGGAAGGAAATAATGAAGGAAAGTTATCTAAAATAAGCAAGGGGCTCATTTTGGATAACAGATATGTTTATCCCACAGTAGTTTGTGATCCAAGTTCATCTCCAAACACGCCAACACTCTTTAAAATAATATCTTCTTTAACTCACTCAAAAATTATCCTTTCATGGGCTGATTAGCTCAATTTCCCTTGCATCACTGATCCTTAGTATTCTTCAAGTATTCATAAATCTTCTTGGATATGTTATTAACCCTTATTCACTCTTATTTAATCCCCTCTAGGTCAGTCATAACCCCATGGACACAACTCACTCAACTAGTCACAATAAGCAAACAAACTTGTCTTTATACACAACACTAGCTCAAAACACCCCTAGGTCAGCCATGACCAAGTAGGTCAGTCACCCAATTCAAAAATATAACAATAACATCATATAAAGCAACTCATATGACCCAAGTAAGTTGGCAGGTGTGAACACAACACCAATAAGCTCCAAAACACACAAACAAGCTCAAAATGTAGTCTCCAAGCTCCAACGAATGCAAAAGCACCTGCAAGGTCTTATAACATATTTTTCATTGCTCCAAAATCATCATTAAACATAAGAAAACCTCCAATCATCACCAAAAGGCTCATGAATAAATGAAACATCCAAATCCATCATGAAACACATGAAGGAGCAAGCAAGAACAACTAGGTTTCCAAGCACCCAAAAAATAGTCTTGAAGAACATATAAAATATCATAATCAAGAATAAATTAATATACCATTGGAAATTTATCTGAATATAGTTTCTATAACAACACACATTTTCTTCCAACTCATAATGTAAGGCCTTCAAACAAATCAAACTCTGAAACTGTTGTAAACTAGAAATCTAGACTCAATAACCAGTCTTGAGAGAAACATGCACAAACACCTCTAAATCAACTTACAACCTCAACCATCACCTAGAAAACATCAAGGAAACTTGTACCAACATTCCCAAGCACTAATAAGTATATATCATATGGATAAATTCACTCTAAAACACATGTTTCAGTCACCTTCTTGAGCAAGCCTAATAGGGATTAATTAGGCCATTATGGTGTCAACATGAAACCACCTCATCAGATAATTCCAAAATCTCAAACACATCATAGCAGGTTCCTACATGTTATCCATGACCAAAAACATCATGTCCATTAAGCGAAATGATCAAACTCACTTCAAACCAAGAGACTAGCATCTTATCCCTTAAGGCCAAAATTTGTAGTACAACTTTGAGGACATGTATCTTCCATTTTATCCACTAAATAAAAATGAAAATTTTCATTTCCATTTATAGAAACTCCCAAGGATTCTATAATAGTTTACTTTTCATCCTGGAACCTCCATCTTAGCCCTAAAACTGTAAATATCTACAAAATAAGAGATTTTTTCTCTCTTCCCAAAACAACTAGAACACAAAACCACCACCAAAATGAGATATAAGGAATACTCTACAACCCCAATTAATAAATTTATCATTCTAAGTTCATTCGGATACCAAATAAAACAAATCTCCCAAGTCACTCTATTATGAGGGTTTATCTAGGGTTTCAAACCACTTTTTCTTGTTAACGTTTGTTCATAAAATTATGACAATCAAATCACCTCATTTTTTTTTAAAACACTCTTAGCTAAATTAAAAATCATCCCCCAAAACATTTTGGTCCCATGAAAAATTTGTGTGAGAAGGTGAGCATCTAAAGTTCCCAATTCGAGCTAGATTTTGCTTCTTCAAAACTCAGTTTTACCAAAAACATCATACTTGAGAAAATATCTTCATAATGACCTAAAATTTGGCCTAAAGCACCATGGAATCATCCTCTAACTAACCCCAGCCTCATCCATGCTCAAATATTCTTTAAAATCTCCATCCATGGTGACTTATTTGTGTATACTTAGATTGTCTTCATTTTCTTTCTTCCCAAGGACCATAAAACACCATGAAAGAGCTAAAAAATGGCCTAAAACCCCTCATCCACATGTTATGACATGTCACAATAGCTTTTCCATGTTTTTACATGACTTTCTTTCTCAAAATATCATGCCACCATACCAAACCACATGCTCTAGGTCCAGGAATAGGCCTAGAATGACCACCTCACACCATGACTCTTCATGAAATGACCATGATGACCTCATAAAGACACTTAGACACTCTTGACACATCATACCAAACATGATAGACCTCATGAGAGCCTTTATCCAACTTAGGAGAGCCCATACTATGACCATGCACACTAGAACATGCTCCAGAACATCATGATACATCACCAAAACTAGACACTACCAATCAACCTTCAAACTTAACCTTAGTTGACACCTCATAGAGGATCATATGACACCATGAAACCCTTTTCCATTAATGGATTTTAACATCAGTGAAAACCTAAGACACAATGGCCAACAATCTCTCATTTGTCATTAATGGTAACCACCTTTAGAAACATTGATGGCAACCACAAGACAGAACACTTACAAGGTCTCTTTTTCATGTTTATGATGCTACTCTCCCCCTTTCAAATCTATGAAAAAGTATAAAATGATGAATCAACATGAAAAATTATAACACAATGGAAACAATGACTTACATGCTTACATGACTTCCTCTTAGACTGTATTTTGTTTCTTTTCATCAGCATCTATTGAGATCCATGGACCTGATATAAGCTTACAAATAGCTCCCGCTAAGGAGGTATCCACCATAATTTTTCATTGTTGGTCATTCAAAATATGGCACTTAGCGAGAAACATATAGAAGGTTCACATGGAAGAACAAAGTGCGTTTAAAGGCATGGTAGGGTTAGAAAAGAATCATGCGTGAAGGAGAGAGATAGACTTGGGACTTAGCCATTTTTACGTGTACGGGCTATTTTTGGAGATAGCGTGCCAAACACACAAACCGGTTAAATACTTGTGCGACATGCATTGGCTATTTTTGGAGGATCAGCTACAAAGTGCTTTGCATGGGTAAAAGCTAAGAATATATTTACTATTGATAGTTAACTAGAAGAATTCTATTGTTAGCACATGTGCATGTGAGGCTATTATTATAACGGCACATGGCTAATAATAGCATGTGACCTATTTTGGGATTAGATAAGTAGTGTAAGGAAATTCCATGCCCTTATAAATATGTAATGAACTGCGTAGTAGAGAATGGCATGTGAGAACTGAGTTATTGTGAGGTTATGCTACCAAATCTAATGTGTGCATGAACTATGGTATTAGCTATTGTAATAATCTTCTATGTATTTATTTTGTTTAATGCAATGGAATGTATTGGCTGAATCAGAGTATCAAATCCTGAGTATAATTGGTTCTTGCATGTTTTATTTCATCATGGTTATCTTTTAAGTCTGTTATTCTCTAGATCTAGATCTGAACATGCATTGTAGAGTGATATATTAGTTATGGATCTGAATGCATTAAGTCTTCATCATGCTAACATCCTGCAATAGAAACCCTGAAGAGGGGCCTGGTACTTTTGTGTGCTTCAGGTGAGCGCTCAGTCTAGGCTAAGTGATGTGCTAGCGCACCTGGGCTTTTACTGGTGAATGCTAGGTTGCATCATTGGTTCTATTGCCAGGACCTTTTTTCATTTGTTTTCAAGATGATTCATGATGAAGACATACCGGTTGATCTTAGCAAGTGTTGAGGAGTGGATACATGACCTGGAAGAAGAATACACATAGAGGTTCAACACCAGATCTGAGTTTGACGTACGCACGTGGGTGGAGCAAAATCTGTATGATTTTTTATACAAGAGCTTCTTCGTTATCTTTCTGATAGAAGTGTACAAGTGGCTGGTTGTTTATGCATCTAAATGGAATTGGAAGTATCACACCCTTATCTAGATGCAAGAAGAATTTTAGACCCTTTATGATGTTGATCTGATTTGGACTCGCGTTGTGGATATGTGGTTCTGTGGTGTTTTGAATAGCTATATCTTGGAGTACTCAATTTCCATGTATTCGTGCCCAGAGGTTGTTGAATTCCAATTTTTACAATATCCTAGGGGAACTTACCTATAAGGCATTCCACTGGTGATCAAAATTCTAATGGTAACCCTAAACTTGGAGAAAAAACTGATGGTGAACTAAACCCCACCACATGCGGGGGCAGGAGCAGGTTTGGTGAAAGATGGTAGATCTAGCGACAAAAAGGAAAAGAGAGGAAAGGCAGCTTAAGTATAATGAGGCACATGAGAGGGAGATAAAGAAGCTTCTAGTCTAACCCTAACTATAGGTTCGAAATCAGGAGGCATAGGTTTCTCTAGTTCTAGTGGATCTGGTGGTTCTAAAGGCAGAGGAAACACGGGAGGTTCTAGATTAGGTGGGCAAGGTCCGCACCAACCTTATAATATTTACATGGATATGTCTCTTTATCTTCCATAGTATAGGGGCATAGAATATTTTTTTGAACACGAACACATGTGTGAAATATTATGGTGTGCAAAAGGAATCATGGATTCTGAGCATAGTGCAAGCCAATTTATTGCTATGTTACAAGGGTGCGCACATAGCTGGTACATAAATTTTGACCCTAATCAGACTTGCGTAGACTATACAGCTTTAAAATATGCTTTCCTTAAAGAGTTTCACATACCTAAGTTTGAGCGGAAGAGTATAAGCACGCTAAAGAATATTAAGCAAGGCACTATTGAGAGTGTTAGAGAGTATGACGCTCATTTCAAAACATTGTTATCCAATCTTTCTTATGATATTCATACAAGCCAGCATTTGTAATGGTTCCTTGGAGGCCTTTAATAACACCTTTTAGAAGGGCGCTATTACATAAGACATACACTGATCCACGCAAAGCACTTGAAGTAGCTTTACACGCTGAGGTGGTTGGAAGTATAGACACTGGGGTAAGCCCATTTTTAGAAGCACAAATGTAGCTATCGTAAAGCAGTTGGAGAAACTATCAGAAAATTCAGCACATGACACATGGATTTGGTGCATAGATTGTGAAATGGAAGGTCACATAAAGGATAGTTGTCCCCACATATCGATGCACTCATTTTTGTTAGACTGTGAGATATTGCATCTAAACCATTGCCCATTACTACAATGTGCGATAAAGAAGAATGTTTCTTTCTACTGTAAAATTTTTAGGTCCACGACTCATGACATGGAAGACTATCAACTAATTGGTCAGATCCATGATGCTATAGACATTGGTGTATTGACAAACAGGAGTTTTAGATAACTCTAAAGGCAAGAATGAGCATCAGGATCAGGATCACAATCAGGCACACTATGATCAGAATGAAGGGCATTTTGAAGGTGGTCATTACAGATGTCGAGGATACCATGGTGGATTCAGAGGATGAGGCCGTGGTAGTGGAATAGGTGAGTTCCCTCACTGAACATGTTATACATGTGGATCCCCTAACCACTACAGGTGTGGATGTCCTCAGAATATTACATGCTCTTTCTATGGAAAGAATCATAGTTATGAGGAATTCTCATACTTGTATGAGCATCTTAGAAAGCAGCATAAATAAGAAAAAAAAGGCATGGGGATGGTTAGGATACAGTGCGATGTGGAAAATCAGTGGATGCCCAAGTTAGAACCAAAATCTGAGGTGTTGTAAGGATCACTACCTGCGTTGAAGTGGCACGTGCCAAAGAAGCATTGCAGCAGAAGCCTACCATCACTAAGGAGGAGGTTCTACATACATACCCAGATCCCACCCATCAGAAGGAGGTTTAACAGGAAACCATGGAGGTACTCAAGAATCTTCAGGGTGAAATACAATATTTAAAGGAACAATCACAGAAGATGGAGCAAAAGAAAGCATCAAAGACAATCCAAACTGATATATATGACTTGAGAGAAGTGTGCAAATTGTTGCACCAGGAGAATAGCATTCCACTATTGGGCAATTAGTTAAAAGTAAAAACTCCACGCGTAATTACTAAGACTGGATAACAGATCCTACATGAAAATTTTCCCCCTCATAGCCTAGATTATGACAAGGAAATAACTCAGAATGTTGTTGTGGATGGGTGGCTATTAAATAATATACCGATTGATATAGGTGCGGAATTCAATGTTCTTACCTTAGATGCATGGATACAAATGGGGAGGCCCCCATTGTAGCCATCCGCTAATGTATTATTCATGGCTAATCGGACTAAGGCCACTCCCATCAGAGTTTTAAAAGATGTATCCATTACCATATAAGGAGCCAAGTTCACTGGAGATTTTGAGGTTTTAGCACTAGCAGATTCAGATAGATTCCCAGCTCTATAGGGGCATCCTTTGTGCTATGCAAATAATGTTGATCTTTGGTTCAAAAATGGTTATATCAGTTTTGAAAACAAGGAGGAAAGAATTATCATCCCTTTAACAGATGAAAAATCTACACCTTATGTTGAGCCCTTGAGTGAAGAAGAACTAAATAGGATCTATTTATGTGTCATCCAGGATCCATAGGTGCTTGATCCATGTAAAGAAGGAGTCCTTCAGTGGGAGGATGCATAGTCTATTAGCGATACTACAAGTGTTACTTGAGATAATTGGGCTCATAGCACTTATGAGTTGGTAGGGCGTGAGGTAAAGCGCATATTTCCTAGGGTCAACAAACCATGTTATATTAGGAGAATAGCTAACAACCCGGTACCTTGTTACACCGGAGAAGGATACCATATGGTGTTCATGTACACCATGGAAGAATAGTGGATAGACCCATTAGAGAGAAGGAATATGCTAGCATATACCCTACATGGAACAATAATGCACTAGTGGGTGGTCCACAAGGATAATCTTGTAGGATTGAATAAAATTAGGATTGCTCTTACCACTAGGTTCTTCAGGAGCAATGCACCTACTCAAATCTGCACTTATCATGGTAATCAACCTATTCACCACCATGTTCAATGGTGTGAGAGACATTGGACAGAGGGGCAGGAAGCTTTACCACCTTCGATCAGGGTTCACAAATGTTCTTCTACTTTACAAGCTTGCACGTATGCTTGGTATGTATATGCAGAACTCCATAGAGAGACTAGAAATTGGCAGGATTTAATTGCAGGAATGACCCAGACATTTGACTTCTTCTCTACCAAGCCTTCGGTGGAAGAAGCATTAAAATTCATAAAACGTTTAACCATGGGGGATAGTGCTAAGGTTGAAGAGCTCATTTAGGAGTTATTGGATGATGGAAACTTAGGAGTTTATTTTTTTGAAGAAATAAAGGCCAATGCCACAATACTTCAGTGCACTTTCCTTGAGAAATAAAAAGGAAAAATGGTCTACTTAGTGGATGACAAAGAAGTAGAAAATATGGATATAAACCATTCAACAAGTAGGTTTGATGTGTTGGATAGTATAGATAAAACCACATGCACCTATCATGAAGCTATGTAGACAAAGAAATTGAATATTGGATCACATGTTGAGGCTAAGGAGGCCATAATTGGAGACTATTGGTTAGACTCTGAAGTAGCAAAAATCATAGAGTTACTATGGGATTATCAACACTTATTCCCTTAGGGGTACCATGAACTTAAAGGCATGCATGAATCATTAGGGGAGATGAAGATAAAGCTTAAAGATGGTGTGCACCTAGTTAGAAAGAGACCCTACATAATCAACCCCAACTTACGTAAAAATTTCAAGGAAGAGATTGACAAAATGTTGAAGTCCGGAATCATCAAGCCCCTGGATGAGTCAGAATGGGTTAGTCCAATGGTGATCAGTATTAAGAAGGATGGTTAGATCAGGATCTTTTTGGACTACATGGAGTTGAATGTTACATGTGTGACTGATCCCTTTCCACGTCATTCACTAAGGAAATACTAGAAGGTGTTGCATAGTGTGAAATTTATTTGTTTATAGATGGGTTATCTGGGTATCATCAGGGTAGGATTACCTAGGAGGATTAGGAAAAGACTACTTTTACTACTGAATGGGGTAGCTTCACCTATATTGTGATGCCTTTTGGTCTAAAAAATGTGCCTATTATATTCTCATGCATATTTGTTCAAGCGTTCAAGGACTTTATTCACAACTTCTTATAGGTCTATTTGGATGATTGGACAATGTATGGATTAGTTAAAGATCATTGTAACAATTTGTGCTTAATGTTTGAAAGATGTAGACAGTTGAGTATCTCTTTGAACATCAAGAAGTGTGTATTTTCTACACCATTTGGAATAATGTTAGGACATATAATCTACAAGGAAGGTTTATTGGTTGATCCAGCTAAGGTTGCAGTCATTATAGGCCTAAAAGAGCCTACCATTCAAAGTGATGTGCATGGATTTTTGGGTCATACAGGATATTATAGGAAGTTTATGAAAGGATATACCAAGGTTTCCACACCTTTGGAGGAGTTACTAAAAGGAAAAGCTACGTTCTACTGGGGAGAACCGTAGCAGCGCGTATTCGAGACATTAAAGGAGAAACTTACTACCGCACCTATTCTACGTTGTCCTTCATGGGACCAACCATTTCATACACATGTGAATGTCTCTTGCATGGACATTAACGTGGTATTTTCTCAACCTGGAGAAGGTATTATAGATTATCTTATTTGTTTTGCTAGTAGAAAGTTGACTCCATCATAACAAAATTACATAATTACAGAGCACAAATCTTTTTCGATGATCTATGTGCTACATAAATTCAGATAGTACCTGCTAGCTACACCATTTTTCTTTTATACAAATCACATGGCATTGAAGTATTTAGTAAAAAAGACTATTTTACAGGGGCACATATGCAGATGGGTGCTCTTATTTCAAGAATTTGATTTCACAGTTGTGGTAAAACTAGGGAAAAATAATTCTAGACCAAAACATTTATCCAGAATACAGTCAGGAGAAGAAGCACATGCCATTGAAGATACCATGCCTGATGCATAATTATATAGGTTACAATGTGCACCATCAGAATTAGAGGACATTGTTATCTTTCCATGAACATGTATGGCACCAGAAGGAATGAAATCCTTGGAGAAGAAACAACTTGTTATACGGGTGACACCCTATATGTTGTTTAGTGGTGACTTGTACAAGTTAGGTCAGGATGAAGTATTGTGTCGTTGTGTACTCAAACATGAGCGCATAGATATAATGGAGGAAGCTCATGGTGGTAATGCAGGTGGCCACTATGCAGATGATGTCACTGTACACAAGATTTTACTTGTTGGATTATGGTGGGAGACCATGTATAAATATTGTAAGGATTATTGCAAGGCTCGTGATCACTTTCAGCATCTTGGAAAACCGGATCAGTGAGATGAAATGCCTCTAAGACCTATTACTAGTGCAGAACCATTTGAAAAATGGGCAATAGATTTTGTGGATCCTATTTCACCAGCTATGTGTAGGACTGGATTGTGCTATATCATTACTTGCACATATTATCTACCAAGGTGGGAAGAATCGGAACCTACAAAGGATTGTACAGCGGTTATAACAACCAGGTTTCTATGGGAAAATATTATTACAAGGTTCCGTTGAGTTTGACCAGTGATAAGGGCACACATTTTCTTAATGAGACAATCAGAATTTTATTAGATGAATCCATGATTGCACACAATAATATAACACCCTATCATCCTCAAGCTAATGGAATTGTTGAGGCTTTCAACAAAAATTTGAGCCAAAAATTGACAAAAATCTATGATGTTAGAAGAAAGGATTAGTATGATAAATTTTCTGCAGTGCTTTGGGCATATCAAACAACAAATAAAATTTTGAAAAAAGCCACACCATTTTAGTTAGTGTTTGACACAGAAGCAATTCTTCCTATAGAATTAATGCTACCTTCTTTACATATTGCGCGCACTAGAGGTTTAGCTGATGAGCAAGCACTAGAAGGATGAATTGAAAAGTTAATCAAACTAGACTAGCGATGATCAATAGCACGTTGGAGTCAAAAAAATAAAAGGCTAGGTAGAAAGTATGGCATGACAGGCACATCAAGGATAAAAATTTCAAGATTGGACAAATGGTGCTCCTTTATGATTCTAAGTTTTTGTGCCATCCAGGTGTTGGTACCCAAATTTGATCTCCTTTTAAATCTGAATAGCATCAAAGATATGGCATGAAGTTTGAAGATCGATGGATCATGGTGTGTGTCATTTTGTAGTTGGGGATATGATCTAACTGACACTCAGATTTGTGGAGAGATGGAGAGCACTCTAATAGGACTTGATCTTGTCCTAACTGTTTTAGGTTGTACCTTTCAACCAAGGTAAGAGAACCTATTTTGTAACCCTCAAATGGTGAAGGAAATGAAGATATCCCTTAATTTGTGTAAATAGTATGAAGGGGCCTTGGGAAAATATGATCAACACTCCAAATCTGACTTTCACAAGTTTTCACTTCCAGATTATGGAGATATTTTCAATGCAAGGCAAGGGATACTAAAGACATTTTGAAATCTTGATCTGTTCTACATACTTTAGCAAATGGATTTTGATCTTCTGTGGGTATACAAGTCAAAACATGGGTAAAACAAGGTAGGATTAGTTGTTTTGAATGATTTTTTTGGGTGGGAGTTTAGATAATACAAACCAAGGTCCGCCAAACTCTTTGAGGATTTCAGCAAAATATGGAGAAAATTAACAGTAGAAAGTATCAAAATGGTTAATCATCCCTTCAACCAGGATATGTGCATCAAATGGGGGCCCAGATCTACACTTTTCCACACAATCTTATATCATCTGTCACAAAATCTTGAGTTAGAATGAACCAATGAAGCATTTAGCAATCACTATTTAATCATGACCTGAGGTGCACCCAAAGGTTTACAAACAATCTCAGAAGTCAAGGAAGGTAAAGTGATTTTAAATTTGTTTATCTCCTTATCAGATGAAAGCTCTTCTAAATGTGAGATTGCAAATGCTACTAAACTATCACAAGAAATGAGACCATGTATGATCAAGAGAGATTTTAAACACAAGACTGCAACAAGAAATAAGAAACACAAATTTGAAATGCATTCTGAAATGTAAGCATTCACAGATTTTTCCTAAAGACAACACAAAATAACTCAAAAATGATTAGATTTATTAGCAAGGGAATGTTTTGAAAAACAATCTCAGAGCTTGTTAATGGCGATACATATGCAACCAACTTAACATGATTTGAAATATGATACAGAGATAGTTATATGAGTTTCTCAGGTGGTCACTCAGAGAATGGGCTTCTTCCCAGATTTTCTCATGAAATTTTAAGTTTTCCAGGCTTTTTTAAACTCTTCCAACCCTTTGCATGAAAAATTCATGCAATATATATCTTTCAATATCCTTCGATCCTTCTTTCCCAAGAAAATAATATGCCAAAGGATCAAATTTTTTACAAAATTCCTCATGATTCACAGACAGGGATGTTTAAAAGAGCATGTCCAAAAAAGTTACTAGTTGTCTCAAAAAGAGATGAATCATTACAAAATTTACATCATTATCCATTGTGGAGGCACGTTTTTCATCTTCAAAGCATGCAGGGCCCCTTCCTTTCATTATTTCATCCTTATCTCTCCAAATTTTGACTCTACAACTTTTGGATCTAATATTTCATTTTTTTGGACGGGTTAGGGAAAAAATTCATTTCAAAAACACCTATAATCATCAAATTGATCCTAAAAACCGATTGCATTGGTCCTTGAAGGCACAAATGACATGAATTTTCCAAAAAAATTGGTGAAAATTGATGCAAAAATCACATCTCCAAGCTTCCTGGAGCTCAAATGGCGGCCAAACTAAAAAATGTTATAACACCCTTGACCGTTGTTATTTTATTCCTTTGCATCTCAATTGTTGGCATGTGATTTTCCTTTGTATGATATGTTCTTTTGACTTTGGGGAATCCATGCTTGATTAGATAAGTCTTTTATGCTCTTAAGATCTTCTGACTGAACTAGAATAGTTTTCCTGAATTCATTTTTCACTTCTTGAAGGTGAGATTGCAAATTGGTTTTAAAAGTTGTAAACATATCTATTTACCCTACTCATCCTTGGATCAATTTCAGTGATTGAAGGAATGTTTTAAATCTGTTCAGAGTGAACAACTAATGAATTGGCATTCCATGAACTAAGAAACACATGAAATGAACTTAGTAGATGTAAGTTCTTTAAATCTCTTTTTGTGTGAAAATATTTCCATTCAGTGGAATGTTTCATTTGGGTCTCTGGAGATCAACCATGGTAGGTCATTACCGATGTAATTGGGATTTTAGTCTATTCATGGCATCAGAGATAACTAGAATCCTAAGCCAGGTAAAAGTATTTCCTACCTAAGTTATGTAGCTTGATATAATTCTGATTCTAATCTAAACATGGTGCTAAGGGAATTGGAAAAAGTTACTAGGTATTGAAACTAAACATTGAACCTATTCTACAAGGCAATATGGTGATCTAACCTAGTGTTTTAAACTATGGCACTTTGAGTTATTTACCTATGAGGGTTTATCTAAACCTAATTTCTAAGGCCTATGGTGGGGGTTAGTTGTTAGTGTTATATCCTAAGGTATAAAATTTAATCTACCTAAGATCTAACCTAAGTAAATAACCTATCCTAAACTATTGGGCATGAAGGGGGACTTATGTAGTCACATGCATATTGGCAAAGGTTCCTAAGGTATTTATGATGCTGATAAGGTTTTTTATTGCACTCGATACTTCCAACTTTAACAGGGGTTAGTTGGCTTGCAAGAGGCTTAGGTGGTAGTATCACTAAAATGGAAACACGTGTTAATTTAAACTTGGCATTCACCAGACTTGGCAGGCGGTGGCAAGGAAGATTAGGTCAGAGATTTGGAGTTAATGGAATTAATTTCTTTTGGTTTATGAGCCCAAACCATTTTGGTAGGCATGCCAGTGGATTTTTCTTGGGTTATTTCACTTTGCATGTTTTCTGATTTTTACTCTGCATGCGCTCTGGTTTTTTGAACCAGCAGGTTGAACTGCACTTCATGGCTATTTTTGAGGTTTTGAATCTATTTTCATTTCATGGAATTTATAAGAGGTATTGTGGAAGAGGTATCTGGTTGTTTGATATTTTGTGGAATATAGGAAAAGGAGTGAGCTCAGTTAGAGGTCTTTTTCGATTTGACAGAGACACTATCAGGTATGATAGGCTCTAACTGTTAAAATATATTGCTTTCCTCTAAGTGTTTTCATTAAACAACTTTGCTCTGTGAGTTTTTATGCATTGCATGATGTTTTTGGTTGTTTGGTCATTGAGTTATTAAATCTTGTATTCTTAGTTTCAAAACCTTTGTCTGGTTTAAAAATATAGTATGTGTTGGTTTAAGCACATGAAAATTACATGCAAGAACGACTATGTAACCCTATTTGGCTTAACTGAATTTGGTAATTTTGGTTAGGTTTTGTTACTTCTAAATGAATGTATTCTTGCTAGTTCTTTAGAGAATCTTGCATCCCACCTATATTTGTTAAAGCTATCATTTTGTGATCCTGTGCTGGTAAAAAGCTCTAGTTTGTCATTAAAACTTGCATATAAGCTCAAATTTTGTTGGAAACTCGTGGGTATTCGAGAACTGTTGTTAGGTTCTTGGTGTTGTTATGATTTTGTTTCGCTTCGTAAGTATATGGAGTTGAGAATAGAGTAGTAGTTGGTTGGTTCTTGTTTTCTAAACTGCAAACAATTGTTGTTGCTGGAACCCTAACTTGGTGTGATAATTGTGTAGCATTATCAAGTTATTATGGACTGTTACAAGTCCGCATCTGGTTGGTTTTTGTGTTTTACTGAGACCTTGTGTATTGTAGTGAGAGCTCATTTTGAATACATCCTTAGCACTTATATGGTGTTGGTCTGAACCCTTTAAGTGATCTTTCACACCACTTCAGCTGTTGAGCAAGGTTTGATACGATAGTTGTTCGAACATGACGCTTGATTTTTAATTTGAGCTGTTTAAATGTTGTTCATTGCATTTTATCTAGAATTAGAATGTGAAAGTTATATTCACTCAATAAGGAGTAATGTGATTCATAATGATTCAAGGGAATTGTTTCATATTGTTGGAGTTAGAAACTTGAGCAAGGTGTCAGTCCAGTTAGGATTCTTTCTAGTTTTCTTTGTTTAAATATGCAAACCAAAAGGGAACAAAAGTTTCCCGAACTTGTTTTAAATCAGTTGAATGATTTTGATCTTGGTAAATACTTATGTTCCACATGGTGCTCAGATTGGAATTTCGAATATTGGGGCAGAAGGTATCTTGTAAATATGTTGTTGGATCTTGTCATGTATATTGAGTTTATTACAATAGGGAAACTATTTTAAAACTCTGAATTTTCAAAAAAAAATAGATGTATGTGCATGGAGAAAACAGGAAATATGGTTTTAGGAGTCGGTTGGTAAACTCTGTTAGACCTTGACTGGAACCATCTTTGTAGTTTATGAATCTTATTGGGAATTCATTCTCTATTCTATTCTTGAAGTAATATGTTGAAAAGTATGATAAATAATATTGTTTGATTAGCTCTTGGGTAATTTTGAGCGTTAGTATCTGCTCGGATTTCTCTTCTGGAGGTCCTCATAAAGAAATGATGAACCCAGGAAAGAATTAGTTATAGTTCTTTTGTGTATAAGGACTATGTATGATCTTCACTGCTCATATTTTCCTATTTGAATAGATCCCTTGCTTACTATAGGAATTTTTTAAGGGAAAAGTTTCATTAGATACCTTTTCACTTTAAGGTGCTCTTGTTCTTCCTTTGGAATCCTTATATGAACTCCAATTTTATGTATTTGAAGAAGGGACTTTGTTAATTAAGTTGAAGGATAAGACTACGGTTTAGGATCATTTCTGTTAAGCTTCTTTTCTATTGCAGTTGGGTTAATTTTATTGGTTTGGAACCTTCTGTTAATTATTCTAATGGGAAAAAAGAGAATCATTACTTAATTAGTTTTCTTATACTTGTCATTTGACTGAAATAAGTAGAAAGAGATGGATGACTGATTAGTAAAAAGGAAATGCAAACTTGTTGATTGATTGTTAATCCATCATTCCTTCTTGGATTTCTTTTATGTGACCCTATTTTTATGAACACCTGAAAATGTTGAATTTTAAATTAGATGTCCCTAAATGAAATATTTTAAGTCATGAAATGCACTTGTTTCTGCTTTGCAGATGTTATGTACTTTGGCATAATGGAAATGGTTTTTCTTCTTCTTCACTTGATAGATTAGATGAAACACCTTAGTGAAAACATGTTGTAAACACTTATTTTCTCTTATGGTAAAGATAAGTGTTGTATTCTATTTTGGTAGAATGGGAAACGATGAGATGTTATGTTCTATTTTTTGGTAAAGATGATTGATAGGATTAATTATAATTTAATTCGTAAGACAGATATTTTAGATTATATTCTATTCTTATTTTAGAAGTGTATTCTAGTTCATTGATGATCTTATTTTTTTATACTTATGCTTGGTGTATGAAATGCTAATTGTTCATTAAAGCAGGGTTGTTTTTTTATTGGAACAATTAGTGGATTGCACTTCATTTTAAGGCTTAGTGCTTATCATGTTCAGTTCATTGAACTGACCTGTGCTAGCAATTTTTGCAGATGGACTTCGTAAGTGACATAAGATGGCAAAATCTTATATGATGAATTGGCTGATCTAAGTTTGATTATAGTGAAGAATTCTGATTCATTCTAGAGATGTATTGAAAAAGGAAAGTATTATTCCTTTTTGAATAAAAACAGTTGTCATGCAGTAAGCCCAAAAAATGTTAAGTTGTAAAGGCATAATTTTGTAAATACAAATGTTTGTAAATGCATATGTTGTAAATGCATAAGTTGTAAAGGTATAAGTATGAAAATGAAATTGAAGGATGTGAGCTTACTTGCATGAGTTGTGTAAATTATCTTGTACCTTTGTACGAGAAATGGTATCTTATCATGTTGATATTCTTCTTATTATTTATACTATTAAATGAGGATTCTTGAATTAATAGGATAAAAAGGGAGTTAGAGTAATCTCCCTAATTAAGATGCAGCTAGATAAGTTACATAATTCAATGTTCTTATATAAACAACTTAATATAGTAAGGTGATGTGTAATGAACACACAATGAAAACTATCGAAAATATAAAGAACAAAAAGGGTGCGTTAAACCCTAGAACTTAACCATGAAGAGGAAGACTCTTCCTCTCTAGTGGAAAAGTAAACAAAAAGGAAGATATGATTTATAATCATAGACTACATTTAATAAAGTCTAGAAGATGCAACTTAGGTGGTTGTTACACTTCCTTGATTGGTTAAGTCACATTAAACAGAACTTATGAGGTTGTTGTCCTTTCTTTTTGGTAACTACTTTTTAAGCCAAAAATTAACGAACATCGAAAGTAATCATGAGTTAAGGAAGTTCTCCAAGGATTAATGGAACCTGATTTGGAAGGGAACTTGGGAAGAGTTGGACTAGGATTTGGACAAGGTTGCTGAAATCTGCTATTAAATATCTAGATTAATTAAATATTAATAATCACCTTGGGGTTTGTACATCTTGACGAGGATGTTCTATAGGGTGCTAGCACATGCCAACTGTAAAGTTGTACCTTCAAGAAGATTAGGATCTTCTTGAGGATACAACATTGTAGTTGACATGTGGCAACACTCTTCTGCATTGATCATCTAGATCTACGTGCTTATGGACTTGAACTTAGTTTTTCTCTAGGACTGGGTGATATGAAGTAACCCTCTAGGACTTTGGGTACCTTGGCACATGGGGTTAACCTAGGTTGACCTAGTATGCCAAAATATCTTAATTCTTTTTGAGTTGATCCCTATCATAACCTATGTTGTTAACCTGAACTAGGGGTAAACCATGGGCAAGTGGACCGACAAAAGTTAGTAAAGGAAATTCTAGATAAAAATTGAGTGGGGTGAAGGACATATTCTAGATTGATGAGTATGCTATCAAGGAATGAATAATACAAACAATATGTTAGGAAAACTATGGCCAAAGTATTGCAAGCTGCTAATTACGTTGTCCTATGTCACCTTGTCTAAGGTTTGAGATGCAAATGAATATTGGTAGCAAATATTCAGATAGGTTCCTAGACAGATCACTCCATACCCCGAACAGGGTAAGAGAACCAAGTATACATAGTATAAAGAAAAAGTATTCAATACTTAAAGTTAAACATGAATAGATCGGTAGTTCACCGAGTCATGAAATGAATAGATCGATGGCACACCAAGTCATTACAGTTACATATGGTTATCTATTATAAGAATGGATGTTATGGAATGTGTGTTCTAAATTATGTATTTAGAACAGAGAACATTACTTTAAAAAAATCCCTTGTATCTAAAGTGTTAAAATGGGAATGTTACATCTTGGTATCAGATCTGAAGGTTGCAGCTCTTGGACCTATTATGTCCATAATTTGATAAAAACTTGAATTTTCTTGTAACAGAAAATGGTTAGAACAAGAGGAAATGTTGCAAATAATGCTCCACCTAATGAAGGAGTAGTAACAGCCCAAAAACTTGATGAAATCCTTGTTGCCCTGTTGGACACAAGAGATCATTTAACTATACTTGAGCAACAAGTGATGGGTAATGAGGAGGAAGAAGAAGCTAGTAATAACAATCAACCACCTCTTGAGGAAAACCCCAATATGGGTGTTGATAATAACAATACTAATGTACCTGTCCAGCCAGAAAACAAAAAGACTAGGTTGGCAGCTGAACTCACCAATGATATAAAAAGGATAAGTCCACCTAAGTTTTATGGCACCACATTAGGTGATGGAGCTAAGAATTGGCTCAGCAAGATGGAGAAGTACTTTGCAATAACAAACTTCTCAGAGGAAACCAAAGGTATTTGGGGAGCATATCAGCTTTCCTAAGAAGCATCTTCATGGTGGGACAACCGTAAGGCTGAGCTAAACATTGATGAAACTAACATCACTTGGGATCAATTTAAAATTTATTTTAGGCAACGATGGCTGCCACAACTTTATTATGATCAGAAAATGACTAAATTTCAAAACTTGGCTCAAGGGAAGTTAACTGTAACTAAGTATTGGGAACCGTTTATGAAACTACTTAATTATGTACCTCAATATCAAACTAATGATAAGTTCAAGATATGGAAATTCATCATGGGATTGAATCCCATTATTGGGGGAGAGGTTGATGTCCATAACCCAACCACTATGGAAGGGGTTGTTGAAAAATCCATAAGGCAAGAACAGAGATTAAAGGCTATTTCTACTCACAAGGAGGAAATACGGAAGAAATTTCCAAACTATTCTTCAGCTTCTCTTGCACATAAGAAAGGGCCATGGAAAAAGTTTGGTAGAAAAAGTAAGTTTTCAGCTGATAATAATAAGAAGACGGCAACGAATAAGTTTGCAAGAAATACAAGGAACAATTTTTCCAAGAACAACAATAATGGGCAGAAGTCCTATGGAGGTCAAAATGATAACTTTAAGGCTGGGAATAATTCTGAGCCTAAAAAGGGACTGGTAGGAGGCTGTTATAACTGTGGCAAAGATCATTACACAAATCAATGTCCTTTAAAGAAGGATGATCATAATCAGCAGCACAAGATACATGTTGTAGTAGCTGAAAAGAAAGTTACACCTATAGAAGTTCCTGGTAAGTTATTCGGCATACCTGTTGCTATTATTTTTTATACGGAATCTACTTAATGTTTTATTTCTAGTAAACTTGCTTCAAAACTTAAAAGAAAAGCTGGAAAAATGCATAAATCATGGACTGTACATTATGGTAATAATTATGTTCATACAGTTAGTATGTGTCTTTTCGGGGCAGTCCTTGACTTACCTAGCTTTTCCATAGAAGTTGATCTCTATGTAGCACCTTTGGGATCTTATGATATATTCGTAGGCATAAATTGATTAGTAAAGCATAAAGCAAAGGTAGACTATTTTGAAAAGCATATTAGTTGTTTGGATGATCTACAGAAAATAGCAGAGATTCAAGGTGTAAAACGAGAAATTTCTGTTAGGAAATTATCCACTATACAACTTAAAAAGGCCAAAAATAAGGGTTGTACCTTATATGCAATAAAAATTTTAGAATCGGCTGAAGAAAATAGTGATTTCATGGAATGTTACCCGCTATTATAGAACTACAGTGACGTGTTTCTAGAAGAATTACTAGGATTACCACCCAAAAGGGAGTTTGACTTCACGATTGAAATCAAACCAGGTATTGAACCTATTTCTAAAGCACCTTATCAGATGACTACCACAGAGTTAGTAGAACCTAAGGCTCAGTTGTAAGAACTTTTGTCTAAGGGTTTGATTAGACCAAGTGTTTCACCTTAGGGAGCACTGGTGATCTTTGTGAAAAAGAAAGATGGAACACTTAGATTGTGCATTGATTATAGGATGTTAAACAAAGCAACAATTAAAAATAGATATCCACTTCCTAGAATTGATGACCTATTTGATCAGATGTGTGGGGCATCAGTATATTCTAAGATAGATCTTCAATCTGGATATCATCAATTACGAATTAAAGATGAGGAAATTCATAAAACAGCTTTCAGGACAAGGTATGGGCATTATGAATTCACGGTTTTACCCTTTGGATTAATGAATGCACCTGTAGCTTTTATGAACTTAATGAATAATATCTTTCAAGAATACTTGGACAAGTTTATGCTTGTATTCTTGGACGACATTCTCATATATTCTAAAAGTATTGAGGAGCATCATGAACACTTGAAAATAGTTTTGGAAATTTTGAGAAAGAGACGGTTGTATGGTAAGTTGTCCAAATGTTCTTTCTATGAAACCGAAGTTCACTATTTGGGTCACGTTATCAGTAAAGATGGGATAGTTGTAGATCCTTCTAAAATTGTGGCTATAACCAAGTGGCCTACACCAAAGAATTTACATGAAGTTAGAAGCAGACCCGCGGCCCTTTTCACAACTTTTGTTCCCTTTCACCAAAAAGCAAAAAATTTCTAATTCTTTCGCCAACCTCCATTCCCGCCACTTTTTTGACTTTTCTAAATACCACGTGTCACCCTCTGATTAGTTGAGGGTGTATAGACTTACAGGGAAATTTTAGACCTTTTTCCAAAAACACAAAAAATGCTAAGTTGCTCGAGCAGACCTGCTGAACTCTGTCCAATCACAAATGGCCACGTAGGAGAATATTTTTGAGCTAAAATTTGACGGGTAAAGGACGCCTGTATGACCGTCAAAAAATGTAGAAATTGCTAGCGACACCCAAAATCAATTTTTTCTTCGTGGGTGAAGAAATTTTTGATCAAATGACAAATGGAAAGTGATTCAAAGCAATTTACGACCATGGCAAGGGATTTTTGAGGGAAAATAAGTATAAAATGAACAATTTCAAGCTCCAAAGACCAAGAAAACACGGGAAAAATGGCAGAGGCATTTGAACAGGAAAAATTAGGGCAAAATGTAGGGAAAACTTAGAGATTCCTTCAAAATGGTGCAAAAATGGAGAAAAAATGAACAACTCAAAGCATTCAAATGCAGATACAAGTTGTTTTTTCACCAAATGTGAAGGATGGGAGAGTCCAAAGCCATTTTTTCTTAGAAACAGGGAAAAAACACACTTCTCCTTAGCAAATTAGGGCAAGGTAATGAGTTTTCAAACAATCTAATGTACAAGAATGGAGCTACAACTTCACATCATCGATTTCATGAAGAAAAAATGTTTCATAGCACAAAGAGCAAAGGGGAAACATGGAAAAATGGTAGAGGATCAAAATGGGCACCAACATGAGGAAAAATCAAGGTACATTAGTTGGGGCCATATGTTGTCACTCACATACTTGAAACATGCGCTTGTCAATTAGAGGCACTTGATGGAATATGGTTACCTAGATACTTCAACGAGAGTAGGTTGAAGCCCTACTATAAAGAAGTCTTCTTGGTGTTTATAATAAGGTGGTGTTGCCATTTAGATTAGGTTTTCAATTCTTCATTTCCTTAATGTATTTCCCTCTTCGACGTTATTCTTTGTCAATTTAGGTAGTGTTTTTGTGTAATAAGCACGTTTACACACCAGAAGCTAATTACTATTTGAAGAATTTATATACGCAGAGGACTACACATACCCTTAGTGTGGGGTGGATATTGATATCTAGGTATAAGACTGTTGAAAATAAGTACACATGAAAGGAACAAACTACTACGAGTGCTATTCAAGTTGGATAATTGAAAAAAAAAGTGCTTCTGGAATTCAGGACCATATGTGGAGATGAATGAAGAAACAAGTATAACGTGAGGTAAGTAGGGGTCATGGGAAATACCAAGGGAAGGCACAGTGGTGAGGTACTTAGCTGCATAGAGGTGCGCTAAAGAGAAGTACACAGCTAGAAGGTAGGAAGGTGTGCTAGAAGGTTATAGCTTGGGCGCAAAGATGTACCGCATGGAAGGAATGAAAAATGGTCGATTAATGAGAGGATTGTTGGTAGGTGAAGGAGCAATAAATGCACTAACTTTTTGAAAATATATATAAGGACAGGATGTGAGTTCATTCTTACCATTGTAATCATGATAATTTGAACGAGCCATGTGTAACCAAGCTGCGAGAAGAGTATTCAGATGAGAAGAGTGTGAATTGAGATGTGGCGAGTAGATTTGTGTGTAGAGGAAGCTTGCGTCCCCAGTTGAGAAGGGTTTGAGAAAAGTAAGGCATTACAAAAGAGCTAGGGCACATAATTTCAACTAGGGCATGTTGAATCGAGCTAGGGTTTGGGTTTACACATTACAGGAGATAAAAGGTGAGTATTTGAAGTGGGAATATTATAGGTTATAGATGGCACCAAAGAAAGAACCTACCGCAGGAGCTAAGGAGAAGAAGAAAGTGGAAGTAGAGGTTGAAATGACTCATGAGAGTAATTTCTCAGAAATGTAGTATCTGAAGGGTGTGATTTTGGGTCAGGGATGGGATTCCCACATCTAGAAGAGCAAGATCAGTGATTATAACCATCGTACACCTGAAAATAAGGAGTTAGATGTGTTATTAAACACAAAGATAAATAAGCACATAGCAGAAGACATGCCAGTGTATTATGACACTGGGAAGAATTTGTTGAAGTAGATTGGATTTTACCAGTTGTATGAGCTCCCCTACTTCGGTAAATATGAACCCTTGTACCAGTGGTTGATGAGAAGGGTACATGAATATTTCTTCTACTTTGTAGGATGTAGGGTAAGGATCATAGCTGAGTTGATCTCAATAGTAACAGGGTTGAAAGGCACAGGGGTAGATCTAAATGGTGATTTAACTAATAAGGCCACAATCCTAGAGATAAAGAAGGAGTTGGGGTATACCAAGGGTCCGCGTGGCATGGACATTGATAAACTAAAGAAGTACCCAATCATGTAAGTAGTTGCACACTTAGTGACAAAGTTGAATGACCAAGAAAAATGGTCACAAGTAAACAGAATGTGGATACACATTGCGAAGAATATTTCACAGTGAGTGACTTACAACATCTTTGGTTACATCATGGAAACTATCATTGAAGAAGCGTGCACAGGAGAGAAGATTATTTTTGGGTTTGTTCTATTGTATCTGGTGTTTATGGAAATTGGGATGTCTGATGGGCTAAAGGAGAAAATATGGGAATACCCTATGGAGAATAAGTCACCTATAGAAATATTTGGCAAGTACTTGTGTGAAGGATCAATGAGTGGACCATTCAAGCAGAGGGTGGAGAAGTGGTATAGTAGGCTCCATGCAGCGTTCAAAGAAGAATGGCGCATACCTAAGTAGTTACCTTCAGTAGTAGGGAAGGAAGTGCAATTTGTGATATACCAGTACTTTTGCATCGTGTGATTTACCATGAAAGATGGGGCTTGGATCCCATGGTGTAAATTATTAGATGTAGCCACAGTGTGATATTTCTAGGCATAAGCTCACTAGTTTTTGCATATGCACTACCTAAGCTTCAATGCAGACAGGGTAGATTGCAACTACCATACACTAAGAAAGACATATGTATATCCAGGACAGACTACCTACATTGAGAGGCTTATCTCAGATGTATTAAACATAAATCCAGTAAGCTTGGCCATTGGAGATGTTGGAGTAGTGCTTATGTACCTTCCACTCAAGCCCAAGCTGGAAAACAATAAGTATGTGGAGAATGAGTTCGCACTCCCAGGGCCACCAAAAGGTAAGCATACAATGGAAAATGTTCCAACACCTAAGCCAACAAATATAATAGAAGTAGAAGATGAAGAAGAGGAGAATGAAGATAGTGGTGGTTTGGAGCACATAGGTAGGAGGTATCCTTGAGATAAGGTAGAAATGGAGTGCATGATTACGCCACCTCAGGAGCAGAAAGGAGAAGAGGAGGATCTGGATATAGTACAATGAGAGTGTCACTTCAAAAGGGTATTCAAGAGGACAAGAACCCAAGGTGCTACTCCATAATCAGTATGCAGATCACCATGACTCTCTCCATAGAAGGAGCCAGCTGAGAAGAGAAGAAGGAAGTTGAAGCTGAACGAGGAGGCAGAAGAGTCAGAGGAAATTGCACCCAAATATCCTACACCTCCAGAGGATGAGGAAGAACCAAAGGAAAAAAGAAATGAAGGGTGGAGAAGGAGTAAATGAGGTAGATGGGACAGTGTGTAAGAATGCTCAGGGCATAGCAGAACAAGCTCCAAATCTTGACGCTCATGTTGTTAAGAGGCCAATATCGAAAAGAACAAGTGGAGAATATGTTACACCGATCATGGGCTACGTTGAGGACATAGGTAAAATTTTCCACATCCATTTTCAAAGCACAGTGACACCAAAGAATTTGTATGGGTGGGATCTGATGGATGAAGATATGGTAACCATGCACACAAGGAAGCAGTTGTCATGTTTTATGCACGCACACATGGATGAACCAGACTTTGATGTATGTGAAGAGTCATGTGTATCAAGGAGGTTGAAGAAGACACCTCAGGCTAGACACATAATAGTAAAGCCTACTGTTATGTCAGATGAACAATTGAGTAATGCTTTGGTAAAAGTATCAATAGAGCTGGCACGACGAAATGTGGATAAGGCTGCAACAATTAGGGTGCTAAGAGAATAACTCAAAACTAAGGATGTAGAAATAGTGCTCCTAAAGTAAGAAAAAGACTTGGCACAAAAGAAGAACACTATTTTCATCAGCATGGCAGAGGAAATTGGGGACAATATCATGAAAACAAAGTCACACTTAGAGTCTTAGGTACCCAAAATGTTTCATTCAGCAATGCATTATGTACAAACCTTGGTAGATTTGGTGTTGAGGATGGACCTCTACGCATGCCAGCACCAAATAATCCTTAGTAGGAAGCAGATAGGGAAAAGGATTTGGTGATGAGGATGATTACATTATATGAGGCATTTCTCCAAAGTTTACAGGAGGAACTGAAGAAAGCAAATCAAGTGTTGAATATTTTTACAACCCCAGAAGTCGTTATAAGAACTAGGACCATTATAGAGGACAATGAAGTCCTAAAAGCCATGAAATATGAGACCTTGGGCTGCACATAATGATTAACACTTGTCAAGCAGAAGTGGGAGGCCCTTACAGTAGCACAAGAACCACACAAGGAAAGGCTAGATGAGCTTGGGAAACTCATAGTGCAAAAGATGGACTTATTATAAGGAAGAATGACTGCAATGTCCAGCATTGTTTTGGTCTTACAGAATGAGAAAGGAGAGATTGCAAAAGATGAGCTAGATTCAATTTCAGTAGATATCCTAGAAAAGGTAGAAGTTGCGCTCAATGATTGGTAGACTTTAGAGGTAGAAATAAAAGAAGAATATCTAGAATTGGTTCTTCCAGTTAAAGAAGAAGATGCTACAGGGTAAAATTAATTATTTTATTCATAAAAAAAATTCTATTCTTCTATTCATATTCTTTGATTCATTTTGGAGACAACCATTGTCGGGGTGGAAATATAACTAGTGTGGGGTAATGTTAGTCAGTCAAAATATGGCACTTAGCAAAAAACATACAGAAGGTTTACGCGCAAGAATCATGAAAGAATCACGTACGAAGGAGAGAGATAGATTTGGGACTTAGCCATTTTTACATGTATGAGCTATTTTTGGAGATAGCGTGCCAAACACACAAACAGGTTAAACACTTACACAACACGCATTGGCTATTTTTTGAGGATCGGCTACAAATCACTTTGCATGGGTACAAGCTAAGAATAGATTTACTACTAACAGTTAACTAAAAGAATTATATTATTAGCGCACTTGCATGTAAGGCTATTATTGTAATGGCGTGTGGATAATAATAGCATGTGACCTGTTTTGGGATTAGATAAGTAGTGAAGGGTAAGTCCCTGCCCTTATAAATATGTAATGAACTGCGTAGTAGAGAATGGCATGTGAGAACTAAGTTATTGTGAGGTTATGCTGCCAAATATAATGCGCACATGAACTATGGTATTACTTACTGCAATAAGCTTTTATGTATTTATCATGTTTAATGCAATGGAATGTATTGGCTGAATCAAAGTATCAAATCATGAGTATAATTGGTTCTTGCATGCTTGATTTCATCATGGTTATCTTTTAAGTATGTTATTCTCTAGATCTAGATCTAGATCTGAACATGCACTGTAGAATGATATATTAGTTATGGATTTGAATGCATTAAGTCTTTATCGTGATAACATCCTACAATATTAACCCTAAAGAGGGGCCTGGTACCTTTGCCCACTTTGGGTGAGCACCCAGTCTAGGTTGAGTGATGTGCCACCATGCTTGGGCTTTTACTAGTGAATTCTAGGCTGCATCAGTCTCCATACTTGCATCCATTACCTTTTAGGTTTGTACCATGAAAATAATGCTAGTTTCACCTCCAAGCACTACCATGTCATCCTTTAGGACCATTTTCCCTAAAGCTCATCTTTGGTCCATCTTTACCAAACTTCTCAAAGCAATATGAGCCAACCATATATGTGAAACATCAAAATAATTTTTCCTATATCATTATACCACAATATTGTAAGTGTTTATGAAAATGTAAGAGCTCATACCTTGGTCAAATGTTATGAAACAAGGTCTCAACCAACACCATAGTCTTGAACTAATCTTTTAGATATATCTGCATCTTAGAACTATAAATCAACCTTGTTTATTTCTATACTTCATATCATAACTCTGGTATACAATCTTCTAGACCATGAAGACATTTATATTCTCCTTGTGGGATTATGCTAACATTGATAAGCTTTAAATAACACATACCTTACCTCTTGAGCTCATAACTAAAACAAAACTTTCATGACCCTACAACTCCCAATATTGAATCTCTTATTGTTAGACCAAAATATTTCAATGAATATCTTCTTATGATACTACTACAGGACTTCAAGAGTCTTCATACTCAAATCTTATTACTTCACCCTTGGACAATATTTCTACCTCTATTTATAGATCATATCTCTACCCTTAATATTTTTTACCTACTGATAGTTACATGAATTTATCTATTTATATATAACCTCCTTTATTACTAACTTAAAGCTTCAGATCCTGATATCATCTTCTTACTTAGATAATCAGTCTTCTATCCTCTTATTCTTGTAATCTCACAATCTAACTTTGTTGTTCAACCTACTCAACCCACATCAACCAAATGACACTTCCCATATTTAGACACAGAGTTTTCTGATCATACAATCAGCATGTGATGGTTTGACTTCTTATAGGTCTTTGTTGATAGACCACATAGTCTCTCAATTATCAAACGGTTCTTCACTTGGTATTTAAGTTGAGTAACTAAGAATGTTGGTGTGTGTTATTTTCCACATCATTAGGTGAGTCATATCACTTAGGTAAGATCGTAGGTCCACGTGTGATTTAGGGGTCATTATGAGATTCTCTTACGTGTCAGTGTGTCATATGCATCGTCATTGGGAGTTACACTTCTATTATGGGAATGTAACTCCCCCTCTCCACTCAAGTTGTCATGTATGCAGCACTAGGGGTTACTCATCACCTCCTATATGCACACCCCTTTTGATCTATGAGATAGAGAGAGAGTTTGTGGATTGTAACAGGGTTCTTCCCAAGTTTTGAATCTTTGCATGCACATTCGGTTGATGCATGATCCTCCCGATATCCCTTCACACTGTCATTCACACGGCTATTGATGTGCTCATCATCCCTTGTGATCCTTGCATTATGGGTTTAGAACCCTCTTTTCATGATGGAAAAAACCAATAAACTCTGCAAACTGATTTTAAAAGTGTCACATTCAAGGGGGTCACTATTACTCTTGGGTGTTGTATTACACACAGATGCATTATCGGCTGAGTCTAACGCCTGCATTCGTGCACCTTGCACTTCTTTCTTCCAAATCATGGAGGGTGCTCTTTCCAAACTTTAGCATTGTAGGATCACCTTACAACCTCCACCACTACTTCTAATGAGAGAGAACCATTCAACTTGGCATGCTTCCATGGAATGCTACTTTACCTATGAGGTTCTTTCACACTTCCTTCTAGGGCCAGTTCCTGCACCCACTAATCATCATCATCTTAAGGACTTTCTTGACACTTGTGACCATGTTTTTGGTCACTTGATGATGCATGTCTCCAAACCTCTCTACTTTCACATGGGAGACTCAAATCCTCCCCACCATATCTGGAGCATCTTTCAGTCCCTCTATGGAGACCCTTCACATATTGTCGTCGTTGTTGTTGTTATTGATCTAGTGGTCTCCTTTTCTTCTTCATGTGATGATAGTTCTGCTGACATGGACTCACTTGGTTATACTTCTGATGACAAGGATTTTTCTCCTAGTTCTGATGCCGAGAGTACTACAGAGGACTTATCTCCTCTTTCTCTCACTATTCCAGAGAGTGTTGACACTTCCCACATCTCATCAAATATCGAGCAGTCTCCTTCTCAGCAGCATATTGTCATTACACCAGCCTCCTTTCCACTTCCAGTGTGTGAGGCCCCTTGCACTCCTTTACTTTCATTGGATGAATTAGACCTATCCAACATCACTCTTTTCTTTGTTGAGCCCCCTCATTGGGACGAGTATCGTCTTGACCTTGGTTGTCTTTTCATAGAGTCCACTTTTGATGCATTACAGGTTCCTCATCCTTCTATAGGTGCCTTAGAGGAGCTCATCATCTCCACTATTGGGAGTACCCCTTCTAGGACTCTTATCACTTCCACTTTTTTGGATTTCTTCATTGATCCACCCTTGCTTATGGATTCCTTTTCTATTATCTGGGTTGTGTTGCCTTCACATCACTTGGACATCCTTTCTATGATTGTTCACTCTTCACACTCAGACAGTTCTATCCATGTGGTATTACCTTCAGTTCCTTGGCACTCTATTGCTAGACCTATGTCACACTTTCGTGGAATAGACTCAAAGTTCTTTGTGTTGCTACCTTCAGTTTCCTTCATGGAGTGGGCGGACTTCTATCATGTCATTTATGTCCTTCCTAAGGGCAGGCACATAGTTCAGTGTGGGTGGCTCTTCTTCAGCCCAAAGGCATAGAATCTCATCATCGACACTATTCTGGGAGACTTCCTAGAGCTACATATTTCATATTTGTCCATGACATATTTTGCATTACTCTCATCTCCCTGTTCTTCTCTCTTCTTATTCCTTCCGAGAGATTACCCCTTCATACATGGGTACCTTTTCAGGCTTGTCTATGGTTAGGACCCTTCTTTGACATCTTTCTTAGTTTAGAGAGTGTGTTGTCATCTTGTGATGGATGTTTTTCCCACTGGGTTTTCCTTCACTACTTGGGACCCTTCTTGTTGTGCATGGGTACCTCATCAGGCTTTGTGTTGGGACCCATTTCTCGTTTCTGACTTTCTACCTCATCCTAAGATATGATGAAGGGGGGTGTTAGTGTGTGTTATTTTCCACATCATTAGGTGAGTCATCTCACTTAGGTGAGATCATAGGTCTACGTGTCATTTAGGGGTCATTAAGATATTCTCTTACATGTCAGTGTGTCATATGCATCATTGGGAGTTACACTTATATTCTGGGAATGTAACTCCCCCTCTCCACTCAAGTTGTCATGATTGCAACACTGGGGGTTACTCAGCATATCTTATATGTACACCCATTTTTTTCTATGAGATAAAGAGAGAATTTGTGGATTGTAACAAGGTTATTCCCATTTTTTGAATATTTACATGCACATTCAGTTGATGCTCGCTCCTCCATAGATCTATTCATGTTGTCATTCGCATGTCCATTGATGTGCACGTCATCCGTCATGATCCTCACATTTCAGGTTTCAAACCCTCTTCCAAATACATACATGCTTTATAGAAACTTTTTAATACTCTGAGTTAGGTTTTTCGATGTGTAAACCTTCTCTTTATACTTCCATCTTAGGAGTCTTACTTTTCTCTAGACACATTAGTCATATTGTGAATAACCTCAAATAAATGAAGGCAACATACCTTGTTTATGACTCATCTCACCTCAATGTGAATGCTTAGATCTTCAACACACCATTTTTCGTTCTTTATAACTGATATATATCTTGAATATTGCCTGCAATAGACCTTGATATTCTTACACAATTCTCTTAGACCTTACAAGATTTTCACTTGATTCCTCATATGGTCACCATTACTCTTTCTAGAATGATGTAAACTAAGAGCTTGGACTACCTTAACTTCATGGTCAGAATATATACTGTTATTTTCTTCTGATCAAACACAAAGTTCCTCTGAATCAATCATTAAGCAACATCCATCTTCTCTTGATACAAATCCTTATTTTATTGTGCACTAGTAACGCAAGAAAAACTTCAAACTTTCAATCACATTTATTTGGGGCATATATCTATCTATTTACCTCTAAATCCTTCACATGCATTTTTCCAATATTATACTATTCTTCCAATCATCTTTCTCACAATACCAAATCAAAGCACAGACTTATGCCTCTCTACACATATTCCATGATACAAAAACATACTTGATACTTCTTGGAGTATGATTCGATAACTTAGATACACCACATAGATCTAGTTAACTCTCACACATACTTGGAAAGCTTCATTTTACTCTACCATCTGAACTCTTACCATCTTCCTTTGATCTTGGAGTAATAAACTCAACACTCTTGCAGTCCTTCAACCTTCTACTTTAATTCAAATGGAGATCAATTACAATTTCATCCTTGGCAAGCTATCATTAATAACACAATGCTTCTTTCTACATCCTAAGTGTACTCACACTATATAGTTGTTATTCATGTAGGATCTTCTTGCATTATCTTTCCACACTCTTAAGACCCATAGACATCTTGTGAGACTCAGACCAATCAAAGCATATTTTGATTTCAGACCTTTACTAATACTTTTCAAGACAAACTTCAGACTTCTTTTAACCTCTTTTTCAGACCTTGAAAGGTCTTGAATTCTCACTTCTTTCCTTCAAACTAGAATGCTATAGTATACCCTTGCAACTTACTTATTTCAAGAGAGAACACACAATCATAATGCTATGTTTTTCATTAATATTTACCTTATTCACTTAATGTTCTATCTTGCACATGAGAAAGCATCAAACATAAATCCTCTTCACCTTATTCATAACCTTCACAATCACTCCACATTTTTTGGACCTTTAATGAGTAGTGAACCTATGACTATCCTACTGTCAACCCTCCAAATCTTCACAAAGTGTGTAACAACATCATAGCATTTCCAAACCTCAGTAAGGTCAAACCACATGCTGATCATTCTAGTAACTTTAAAGATAAATTTCAAACCCTACAATTTTGAGTGTATTATAAAACATCTTGATCATACAAACATTTCCTATCAAGACTTAGACAATCTAGATGACCTACTAACTCCCCCTGGGATGAGAATTTCCGCATAGCAATTTGAGACCACTTTTCACCATTGTCTCAACCTTTTTAGATCTAACTTCATACTCAAATCTAAACACACCTTGAGTGATATCATAGACATTTGTGGTATACATAACCAAGTCATGATGTACTTGACATAGAACATACTAGATGTACTAACTTTTCAATATTTTATACATAGAAACATCTTGATAATTTGATAAACAGACCAAAAACTCACCCTATAGAATCCTTTAAGACCATTGAATGATTGTACCATGACTCATGAAGCATGAAAATGAATCTTAATTGGGAATGATATTATCTTGACAAACATCCTCTATTATGCACATAGACAACAATAATTTAAACCTTTTAACAATTCTTTACCCTTATTTTAGCATAACAGGGGTATTTCCATTATCTTCAGACTTTCTAATGATGGCTATTTGCCAAAAATACAACACTTTGAGACCAAATAGATTTTACAAATACTTCTAAGAGCACATGATCTTAAAATACCTAAGAGTGAGATCATACATTTATTCAAAATTAAAACATGATGAATAAGGCAAAGACAACCAAATAATACCTTGAAAATACTAAAATATCTCACAAGACCAACATCAATGCTTCATTAATGAACTGAATGTCTTCTATAATCTTAGAGAAGACACACAATGCTCCTTAGATCACTAAAACAGTATATAAGCATCAAATGATCTCTAAGATTCTATCCTCTCCCTTTCTACCTTTGAGATATTTTCACTTTTCTTGGATGACCTTTTAGGAATGATAATTTCATCTCCAAAACCTACATCTTCTAATTGATGACCTTTCAAACACTCAACATACTCCTCATTTACTTAATCTTTCTCCCTTAGAGCTAATAGTACTTCATGACTTGCATTAGGTTTGTCAAACCTCATTTCTTCCTTCTTAGCCTTATCAACACCTTTGTTTAAACTGAAATCTCCCATAATTGTCTTTGATTATTTCTCCTTCAAACCTTTTGCATTTTCAACCTTCTTGTCAATATTTGGTTTATCAGAGCTCATACTCTACTTACTACACTTGGAATCAGTTTCCTTGACCTTGTTTATTTGCTCATCATCCTTGATTGTCATACTTATAATTGATTTAATCTTGGGACTGATCTTCCTTTTTAATACCTTCTTATCTTGTCTTTTTAATTCTTGAAGCTTATTGTTGAGCTTTGGATATTTACTTTGATAACATAGTCTAGTAGTATGGCATGTTTTATGACAATTGTAGCACACAATGTTATTCTAACTTCTAGGCTCATATACACTAAGGTTTTAACCATAATTAGTTGTCTTATGGCCATACTCACAACATAAATAACATTTATCCTTAAATGAGCTTTCATAATTCCATGAATACTCATTCTTAGAGAGATTCTTCTTACAATCCCTATCTCTATGACCAAAACCATGACAAGAGTAACAATAATTGTTAAATGAAGAACCATACCTCATTGCATTGGGTTATATAACTTGGTTATACCTTCTTGAATTTGTCTCCTTGGTATATTTCAATGTTTTCTTGACCACTTGGACTAGCTTTGTCATCTTCACACTTCTTCATATGCTTTCCTTTGTATCCTAAGTGAGATTTGTCATTTTCTACTCTTTGGTTATTCAACATATCATCTAAGGCTTCTGAATTTTTCTCCAACCTCTCATATGTCTTCAACCTATTGTGTACCTTATCTAATTCTAATTTTAAGGATCACAACTCATATTCATACCTGTTACAATCTTCTTCTTTAGCCTTTAGGGTTTTAGACACACTCTCCACTTGTGATTCTAGCTCTTTGATTACTTGACCATGTTCTACCTCCATGCAACTGATCTGATCTTGTAAACCATGAATCAAGGACTTTGTAACTTCATACTTCTTTCTTAAGGTTGTTTCAACATCAAATGATTTTCCCATTGCTTTGTGCTTCAAGAGGATTTTCTTTAAGTAGTCATACTTAGTTCACAAGGATCAAATCTGATACCAATTTTTGGAAGCATAATGGACTGAAATGGGGGATGAATCAGTCCTAAAAATTTCTTAGTTCATTTAGCATTACTTACAGTATCCATTTAATCATACATATTCAATATGAGCTTGTATGCAACATACATTCACAAGAACATAAAACATGAGAGAGAACAAATAGACACTAGATGTAAGTGAGAAACCCTCAATGAGAAGAAAACCCACTGAAAACCTCTACTTATATTACACAAAACAAAGGACTTGAAATAATATTACACATCTTGTAATATTTCTTTAATGAGGCACCCACCCCACAAGGAGCACCAACCCCTAAACCTTTGTTGATATGACTCACAAAAAAGGATTCCTATGAATATTATACATCATAATAGATTTTTCAAGTGAATGACCATAGATGATATGTTGATCCCATAGGCAATTGTGATCCAATTTTAGCCCCTGTAGACACCTAAATTCCACTTTTGCAATCTTATTGCTAAAAGCACACAAATCGCTCTCATTCTTACAATTTCCATTAGAATTAGTGATTTCTTCTAATTAACTAATGTTTCTTACCATTTTGGGTTAGTTAACAGCACTTTGTTGATTACCTATCCTCTTTCACATTTAGGATGCCACTTTACGATGAATCATAAGTCAAAATCCTCACCCAAACAAATAATTAGCAATTATTAGCTAATGAAGCCTATTTTACTCTTGTTTTGGTCAATATACCCTATTATTGGCTTAAAACCATCTTCCAACCACTCAAAATCAAGGCTATTCATATCTTAATCACTTGTTAATTCACTAATTGTGATTAGCAAAGCTTAATCATGATTAGAAATTCTTAATATACTTTTTTCTTTTAGTCCCACATGCACCAAGATGTTAGTTTTCCTCAAAGATAAAACTATAAAAAAGTACTAACCGCATACCTTTAAACTTTACACCATGCTTTGAAATGCATATCATATAAGAAATATGTTTTATAGCCAATCTTAATCCTTGCCTCAAGTCTTCAAGGGGGTTAGTATATGGGTATCTAATATGATCTTGTAGTCATTATCAGAGATACCAACTCACCTTCCTTGGAGTAGAAATAAACCCGATTTGATTTATCCTAGATCTATTTAGGTCTATGTTAGTTGATTGAACATACTAGTAGGCATGTTTTAGCTAGGTTTTGAAATATATTCATGTTAGTTGTTTCAAGCATTCCATTAAGCTTTTATATTTGATGTGACTATTGTTAGATTTAATAAGAATTAGCTCAATTATATTATGTGGTGTTATTCTTATATTTTCTTAGAAACTTTTAGTAGTCTTCATCTCTAAACACACTAAACACTCTTCAAAATAAGCTCTTCTTCAACTCTCTCAAAATTTTCCTGTCATGGGTTGATTAGCTCAATTTCCCTTACATAATTGATCTTCAATATTCTTCAGGTCTTCATGAATCTTATTAGATCTATTATTAACAATTTTTTACTCTTCTTTAAATCCCCTCTAGTTCTCTCATAACCATATGGACATAACTCACACAACTAGTCACAATAAGAAAATAAACTTGTATTTATATACCAAACACTAGCTCAAAACACCACTACGTCATCCATGACCAGGTAGGTCAGTAATCCCATCTCAAAAATATAACAAGAACATCATATAAATTAACTCAAAGGACCCAAGTAGGTCAGCAGGGGTCAACACAACACCAACAAGCTCCAAAACAAAACAAGCTCAAAATGCACTCTCCAAGCTCCAATGAATACACAAGCATCTCCAAGGTCTGATAACATCTTTTTCATGGCTCCAAAAGAAAAATGCAACATAATAAAAGCTTATAAGCATCACCAATAGGCTTAGGAACAACTGAAACATCCAAATCCATCATGAAACACACCAAGGAGCAAGAAAGAATGATTAGGTTTCCCAGAACAAAGAAAAATAGTCTTGAAGAATGAATGATTTCACATAGCAAAGATCATGATCAAGGCTTAATTAATATACCATTATAAATGTATCTGAATCTAGTTTTTTGAACAACTTGCATTTTCTTCCAACTCATAGTGTAAGGCCTCCAAACAGCTCAAACTCTGAAACTGCTCCAAAATATAAATCTAGACTCAAAAACCATTCTTGAGAGAAACAATCACAAAACATTCCAAATCAACTTCCAATCTCAACCATCACATGGAACACATCAAGGTAAATTTTACTAACATTCCTAAGTACTAAGAAGCATATCTCATATAGATAAATTCCCTCTAACACACATGTTTCAGTCACCTTCTTGGGCAAGCCTATTAGGCCACTATGGTTTCAACATGAAACCACCTCATTGCATCATTTTAGAAGCTCAAACACATCCTATTAGGTTCCTACTTGTTATCCATGACAAAAAACATCAACTCCAATAAGAAAAATGATCAAAATTACTTCAAACTAAGAGACTAACATTTTAGCCCTTAAGGCCAAAATCAGGAGTACAACTTTGAGGACCTGTATCTTATATTTTCTCCACTGAATTAACCTAAAAAATTTCATTTCCATTTATATAAAATCCAAAGGATTTTTTAAACAGTTACTTCTCATCCTAGAAACTCCATCTCAACCCTAAAAACTATAAATCTCCATAAAACAAGGGATTTTTTCTCTCTTCCCAAAACATATGGAACACCAAACCACCACTAAAATGAGATCTAAGGAATCCTATCCAACATCAATGCATAAATTTATCTCTCCAAGTTCATTTTGAGACCATACAAAACAAATCTCCCAAGTCACTCTGCTATGAGGGTTTAACTAGGGTTTCAAACTACTTGAGCTTTTAATGATTGTTCATAAAAGTACGACAATCAAATCACCTCATTATTTTTTCAGAACACTCTTATCTTAATTTAAAATCATTCCCCAAATCCTCTAGGTCCTATACAAATTTTGTGTGAGAATGTGAGCATCTGAATTTTCCAATTCGAGCTAGATTTTACTTTTTCAAAACTCAGTTTTACCAAAAACATCATAACTTGATAAAATATCTTCATAATGACCTAAAATTTAGCCTTAAGCACCATGAAAACATCCTATAACTGACCCAAGTCTCTTACATGCTCAAATATTCCTAAAACTCTCTAGCCACAGTGACTTACCTTTTCTTACTTATCTTGTCTTCATTGTCTTGCTTCCCAATGACCATGAAACACCATGCAATAGTTGAGAACTGACCTAAAACATTTCATACACATCATATGACATGTCACAATATTTTTTCCATGTTTTCACATGACTTTATTTCTACAAATATCATTCCACCATACCAAACCACATGCTCTAGGTCTAGGAATAGGCCTAGAATGACCACTTCACACAATGACTCTTCATGAACTGACCATGATGACCTCATATAGACAATTGGACACTCTTGACACATCATACCAACCATGATAGACCTTATGAGGACATTTTACCAACTTAGGAGAGCCCATACTATGACCATGCACACTAGATCATGCTCTAAAACATCATAGTACACCAAAACTAGACACTACCAATCAACTTGTAGACACCAAAAATATACACTCCCTCACTATCAATGTCTCAAACCCATTCACAATCAAAACATGCCACTCACAACACTCCATGACACTAGGTCACCCACTTGTCCCCTTTAATTTAATGTTCACACTTTCACATCCCTAGGTCTAATTAGTTAATTAATTAAATTAAAATAAATATACCCTCACACCTCGCCATGTTAACTTACCTACACTCACTAGTTATAACTGGCTAGTTTAGAAACTTTCTATAAATAACACTTAACTACCTCTAACCTATCCCTAACCACCTCTCCACACTTAACTAGTTAGAACTAAGTCAACTTTAGAAACCTTCCAAAACAACCTCTATCTTCATCCTAACTAACCTAGTCTTAATCTGAGCGTATCCCACTTAATATTCCAAAGTATTTCTAAATGCCTCTAAATCAATATCAAAATGGTAATAAAATCACCCCTTTTGTCCCCTAACTCAGATTTTTTGAAATCTCCGGTGATTATCCTGGTCACCGGTGATCTATATAAATAAGTTTGTTAGCCTCTTTCAGGGAGGATTTATGGATTTTTGTAGGGAATTTATGTTCATCCATAGGCATTTCAGAGATCAAACACCTTCAATAGAGCCCTATTACCATTAGGATGCATCAAAATGATCAACACCATCGTAGCATCACCTGTCATCATCATCATGTCATTCTTATTTCATTTGTCATTTTAATCCAATCAATCATCCAAGGTAAGATATTATTTTCATTAGTTTATGCTTCTATTATCAGGTAGCATTTCTCATCATTTAACTGCCATTATGTCTACGCTTTGAAAATCATTTAAGTCTTAGATTAATTTAGTTTTAATCTTTGTTTATGTAGTCTATTAAAATTCACAGTAATCGCATGCGATTATCTTGATCGTTGGTGATTCCCGCACATTATTTTTTTGTCTTACATTTCTTATAATTTGCCTAATAATATTTTTCTATTTTTGTTATTTTCTAACATGTTGTCAAGCATGATGACATCAGATGGCCATAGGAGGTGACAATTATTCTATTACCAGCATTGATTTACTACCCATTGTTTGTCATCCTTTGCGTTGGGAGTGGTATGATCTGCTTCATGACCTAGAACTCTAAGCTATCCATGTTACACCCCTTGATTGTTTGGAGTCAATTTTTATCAACTCAATGCATCCACAAAGCAACTGAAGAGTTTTGAGAGGTGTATTACGAGGTTCAAATGATCCAAGCTGACCGCACATGGTTCGAATACAATTATGAAGCTAGTTTAGACATACCAAATGACAATTGCACTGCATCCGAGTTCAAAATTGACAACAACATCAGCATCCATGACACTAACACCACTCTTGCACACCTCTACGACACAGAAGAATAAATCTTTGAATTCTTCATGGAGGATTATATCTCTGAGCCTGATTCTTACTTTACTGAAGAAGAGGACTTAGTTTGTTCCATAGGCTCAAATTTCTCTAAGAACTTGTATACTGACTTAAATTCTGACTTTGGATTCTAGTCTTTTTTTCCATCATTATCATCCTATGTATATAATCACCTAAATAATTGATAGCCGTTGATCACATTTTCCATTTATCATATTGTACTTCAAATTATCATCAATAAAAATTAATTGTCTCAAAAGCAAGTTGATATCCACTAAAGGAAGTCTTTGGGCTTTCGGGGACTGGCTTTTTCCAGATAAACTGCCCTCTTATTTTACTAACTCCATCTTGTTTAAGTGTTTTTGATTTACAGGCTTACTTGCAGGGAAAAGAAGCCTTGTTCACATTCTTCATGGAGCACAAAACACCATCACACATCGCGGGTATCCTGGAAACCCTACCATACTGAGGCTGAGAAAATTTTTACCCCCTTAAAATATCAATAAAAACTACCAAGGTAAAACCATGTTCAACATTTTGGCATGTTCGATGGGACCCTTGTCCCTTTTTCTTCATTTTATCATTAGAATATTCATTTTTTTCTCGGTCTAGTAATCACCTACGATTAACCCAATCACATGTGATTCCTCTATGTAGTTTTCTTATAATCTCATAATCTGTTTGTAATTTCTTACTTTCTGTTTTCTTCTTTTGCTAATCTGATTCCAGGGTATTCTTACTCGGAGGTTTTTTTTCTGGATTTACTAACCACGTACTTTGGAAAATTGCTAAAATTTGAAATAAAAAATAAAATATGAGCGCTCTCACAGTAGATCCTAAATACCTTATTTTTACTTTCCATTTTGCATTCTTCTTTTTCTATCTTAATCAAAATCACCTTTTCATTTTGGGTTTTAAAATGAATCATTTCATACTTCTTGATCATCTAGTTTTAATTAGGAGGTAAGTTTTGTTGCATTCACTCATTCCTCCTTCACACACAACTAAATTACTATCAAATTAAAAATGCATTCAAACAGTTCCCACCCAGGTGAAACTGATTGGGATTTCATAACCCAAAAGGGAAACCAACTCAGTGTTCTAGCCGATTATAATCTCGTGTCTATTGGTATATCTTGGCTCAGCACCTAACTCCCTTATCGCAGCGGGACCATGAAGTGAGGGGGTAGGCCTCAATATACACGCCCATACCGGCAATAATATAGAGTTGGGCCTCACATACCTTCAGGTATATCAAGGACTCCACCCATAAACGTACCTGAAACTAGCCATAGACAACCATTTCCTAGGACCCTCGTTATCCATCTTACACATTTCACTTTCTCATAATTAATCAAGATAAATACAAAGAAACATTTTTCTTGCCTTTGTTTGTTGTTTGTAAATCAACCTATTTCGTCATTTTCACTTTTTAGGTGCTTGTGTGTTTATTTATTATGGTACTTACTAGACAACAAGCTCGTAACCAAATTCCTAAAAATATGTCTACTCCACCCCTACATTTAAACAAGATGTCCCATTTTACACTGCAACACTTTCAACACCAACACAACAACAAATCCCATATTATCAAATGGTTGCATCTAATCCCTTTTCTAACACTCAACACACTTGGAATGAATCAAGGATAAATTATAATAACAAAATAGCATAACAACCCTTTCATTCCCCACATCAATATCATGGTCAAATCCATCATACACCAAAATCGGAACATTCCTTTTCTCCTAGAGCATCTGAACTCCATTTCTATAATAGAGGAGATCATGTCTTTGAAGAAATGTTGGACTCAAACCCTATTTCCCTCAATGCCTATCTAGCAGCTAGAAATGTTCAAATTTAACCATTTACACCCTAGCACAGTTACAATCCTTCATCTATCATTACACATCTCATCAATCAAAATCAAGACCCCGTTGTCCAGCAGTTGTACCCATACACTTTAAATCAACCTGAAACACTAAACAGTGGTATACCCTACTGTCAATCCTACTAACCCCTTTGAAACATCAAATGAACAATCTTCCACAAGTCAACTCGAAGCATTTGAGGTCCCTTCGATCCTTATTTATGACCTCCACTTGATTTCCTAACAAAACACATATGCCCAACAATCTACATCTTCACCAAGTCCTTATATAAGTTCCACACCTCTCATAAGTAGCACCGCTACTTCTTTAGCTACTCCTCCAAATTCCTCATAGGTATAAACATCTCCACTAGGTTATGTGGCTTTTTCTACTATTGTATCCTCCCAACAGGTTACTAATCCTATTCAGAATGTCACCATGTCCATTCCTACAACTACACCACTGATTAATACCAATGTCATTACTAGCACACATCATGTCTCACAATACATACAACAACCTTCACAACCACTAATCTCCATGCCACAATCTACACCCCTACAAAACATCATGTAATACAATATCCCACAACAAATCATTCCACAACAGGTTTCGTCCTCTATCGCCTCTATCATATACTCCCAGAAAACACCCACATATTCACAACCACTCACTCATATGCCAATACCATTACAGTATCAATACATACAAACCTCACATCCTATAGATTCATAACAAGGTTTCACATCTAATTAAAACATCCCACAGCAGAATATCCCTTATCATTAGAGTATTCCTCAACAAAATATTCATTATTAGCAGCATGTGCCTTAGCAAAACACATCTCAATACACACCTCAAGAAAACATCCCGCAATATCATGTCCCACAACAGAATAACCCTTACTAGCAAAATGCCTCATATCAACAAAACATCCCTCAACAAAATATTCCCTACCAACAAGACAATCCTCGGCAATATCAGACATACTCATAGCCTAGCCAATACTTATTTCATCCTAGCTCATCATCACAACAACAAACGTAAACTAACCCCCTCCAAGCCCTTTTAAGTTGCATATCCAATCTTGAAGTTGCTTCCTCCTCATCCAAGAATGTCCTCTCTAATGATCAAATTTGTAATGAGCCCATTCATCCTTTAGTACCATGTAAACCATATCCACCCCACTAGGAGCTTCCTAAGTTTATCAATTTTTACAGTAAGGAGGATCCCCAACAACATATATGTGCCTTTTGTCATGCTTGTTATTTAATTTCCCATGACCAAGACTTAATGTTGAGAAATTTTCCCATGTCTCTTTTTTGGTCCTGCCCTAGATTGGTACAACAACATTCCACAACATTCCCTATTCTCCTTTTCACAACTTGCACCCAACTTTTCTTAAACCACTTTTCCATAATCATAGCCCGCAAAATCACTATCAATGACCTATATGCCATCAGACAGTTTGAATATGAATCCATCGCTGACTTCGTTGCCCATTGGAGGGGTGTCACTAATCAAATATATTTTACATTACCACAAACAGAATTAATCGAAGTCTTCTGTCGCGCATGTGCCAAACACATCTCATCCACTTTATAAATCTAGTCATTTCAAACTTGTTATGAGGCTTTTACCATGGCACGTAAACTGGAACTATGAGCTCTAGAAGATGGACGAGTAAAGCTTCATCCTAAGAAACCAGAAGTCGATTTCCCATCCAAATCAAAAACCAACCCTGATAAGTCCAAAATAGTTGTTAATGTCATTATAGTCAAATCTGATCCCAAAGAAAAACCTGCCATCGAGTTTCCCCGTCAACAATGCAATTATATACCCATAGGAGAGACTTATAGTGCAATTTTTGACAAATTACTTGCGTCCAATATGATGTTTCTTTCACCTATTTGACCCCTCGATATATCAATAGCTAAACCCATCTAGTACTAAGATAATGAATATTGTAAATACCATAGGGTTAACAGACATGACATCAAAAGGTGTCGCAGTTTCTGCAACATGCTTCAAGATTTGATTGATAAGGGTGACCTTCACTTAGATAATCCATAACACACCCCCAAATCAAAATCTTGACATATTTAAGAAACCTTTTCCTAATCACCCTTCATCCTCCAATCAACCACAAACAAATGTTGTCCAAACTATCAATACAATAACCAAAATAGATCCCACCTCTCCTACATCCTCGTCATCTACTGAAAAAAAAAATCTGCAGAACCAACACCAACAGCTAATGAACCTAAAATTATGACTACGGAGTCTCCATCCATTGAGAGCATCACTAAAACCCTTCATACATCCTTGTCACTTACTGAATCAAAACCCACAAAATCAACACTGGAAACCAACCAACCTACAGTTATTGAGCCTTTGCCTTCATCACATACCACTACAAAATCCATACTTGCATCCTCTACTGCACTCAAAACCATATCTAAAAAATAACCCAAAACACCTATCACTTTAGATAAATTGGAACCTTCCACGGAATCTTCATCAACCACACCTAATTCATCCAAAGCCACCAAAACACCTCATAAGCAGGGTGTTATTCAGGTTTTTAAGAGCCCTCAATATCTTTTTCTAGATCGAATCCCTTTACGTGGACCTCACTCCCTTATACCTTTTGATCACCCTATTATTACAGGAGTAAGATCTCCCCACCAAGTCCCTACATTAAGCCCATATCCTACACCTTTTACACAGTCCAACTATCCTCACAAACCACCACCCATACGGGGTCCCGGTCCTATACCTATCACATAGTCTAACTATTCTCCTCAACGACCACTCACACAAGCTCCTCGTCCACCACTCACTGTGACATCTAAAAAGCCTCCACGACCAACAAACAAACAACCCACAACTAAACAACCTATCTCACCCCCTCTCAAGAGGAATATAGACACAACCTTATTACCTTCCACGTCTACACCCAAGGGGCATTACGCCACCATCATAGACAATCTCTTTTAGCAGTCACTTATTACACTGCCTCCTCCTAAGTTATCTAATCACCACAGATGGAAACATTTTTGGTATGACTTCAATGTCTTCTATGATTACCACATAACATGAGGTCATTCCATAGAGGATTTTATAGTTTTTCACCTAAAAGTCCAAAAGATTGGCAGTCCGCTCTTCCTTCCTTCTCAATCAAATAGAACACAAGCATCCGTGTCGTTATCATCAAAACCTTAAGCGTTCATCCCTAAAATTTCTACCCTCTAAATACAATATGCTATTATGACGCCCTTAGATATGAATCATGCATTTTGTTCCTTCCACCCTCTATCATTTTCTTAAATATGAACATGAAGGTCGAACTTACATTGTCCCCACCAATACAAATCCATTTGCTGATTGCTACATGATGTACCGTCCAAATGACATCCTTGTACCAAAATCCACATCTGAGCCATCTGATGAAGCATCCACTAGTGCATCCATTCCTTCTTCTAAGTTACCAAATGATTCCTCTCTTGGTGAGGCTATAAAATGCCTTACACTTAGGGAGTATCATCTTCTCATGTTTAACTCCATCCCTTCACCCAACACGTATAGCCACCCTGACAAGCAGCCCATGTACAACCCAAACGTGCGAGATGTTATCTCCTATGGTCCTACATATCTCAAAACAAACCTCATTTATGGAGGACTTGATAACCCTCCATCTCATGCTACCAACCCACACTACGCCATGCTATCCACATTAAATTTCAAATCTCTTGACAATCTAAACTTTGCCCGCATGTATCTTCATCATTGTGCATGGATGGGTTTTGGTTTCAAATGCTATGAACAAGGAACACATGATCAACTAGTCCTATGATCCCTTAAGGCTCATGAGAAAATTGGATTAGGCTATAAAAATTTCATTCCTAAAATATCCGAAGACACTACATCTAAACATGTTACATCCACGTCCACTTTCAAACCAGAATCATTATCACCAATGAACCCTGAAGACCATATATATATAGATGACACTGTACCCATCCCACCTAACATTTTTTTTAATCAATGTTATATCTTTAGGGTCACTTACTTATCAATCCAATCACTCTATCAAATAATTACCACTTTTTTGGCTAGAAATGGTTGAAGAAGATACACACATTATAGATATCCTTTAGTGTCAAGATGACCAAGATATCCTTTCCCACATGGGAGTTGAGGATTATTTTCTTTAGAAATCCCTACCATCTGACACACAAACGCTCCTTAATTAATCCACCCTCTATATTAACTTAGGAATCCCATAAGATCCTTGAGTAGTTAAGGTCATTCAATCCTTAAGTCCACAAGAACTACATGATTTCACAACATTCTTAACAAAATATCACCAAGCCTTCACCTGGTCATATAGTGATATGCCCGAAATCGATCCAAAAAATTTCATGCATAATATAGTCACATACCTTGATGTTAAGCCAGTCAAACAAAAAATATGCAAGATGCATCCCCATATAGCTCTTCTTTTTAAGGAGGAGTTGCAACGCCTTCTATCTGCTAACTTCATCATACCCATTGATTATCCACAATGGGTCTTGAATGTTTTCCCTGTAATTAAAGCCTCAGGAAAGATACTTATCTGCATGGACTACGGGGATCTCAATCTCACTTGTCCAAAATATTATTTCCCTCTTCCAAACATAGATCAATCTATTGACCTCACCGCCAACCAAGAAATGCTTTCCCTCATGGATGGTTTTTCTAGTTATAACCAAATCCTCATCACACCTAACAATCAACACAAAATTTCTTTTATCACCCCTTGGGGAACCTTTTGCTACTGTGGTATTCCCTTTGGTCTTAAGAATGCAGGGGCAACATATTAACATGTCATGACACACATCTTTCATGATCTCATCCAAAAAAAATTAAAAATTATGTTGATGACCTCCTAGGAAAATCTAAATCACGTAAAAACCATCTTGACGTCCTTGAATCAATATTCACCTGCCTCATCCAATTTTGTCTTTGTAATAATCATGCAAAGTGTGTTTTTGGTGTCCTCGCCAGAAAAAATTTAGGATTCATCATATTTATCCATGGCATTGAGGTTGACCCAGCAAAAATTAGAGCCATTATCGAAATACCTCCACCTTCTGATCTTAACCAGTTGTGTAGCCTTCAAGGAAAATTGTAGTCCATTTGATATTTCATATCACAACTCTTTGACCGATGTCAACCATTTCATCGTCTCTTTTGCAAGGACATAGCATTTCATTGGGATTCTGATTATGAGAAGACCTTTGATGAAATCAAATAGTATCTAGTATCACCACCATTGTTTACCCCACCTTGTGAAGGGGAACCATTTTATTTATACATATCCACTTTAGAGCATGCTCTAGGAGCTATGCTTGCCCACCATGATGGTCAAGGTCGTGAACAAGTCGTATACTACATCAGCAGCACACTCCATGAATATGAAACACACTACACTAAAGATGAAAAACTATGTTTTGCATTGTATTTTTCCACCTCCAAACTTTGACATTATCTTCTCAATCACAAAACATACGTCATCACCAATTTTAATCCACTTAAAGCAATGCACTATAAACCTTATCACAATGATCGCATAACCCGATAGCTTATGCTTATGACTGAATTTGATCTTGAAATTATATCACATAAATATACTAAAGGTCAGACCAGTTTAGATCAACTTGTCGAAGCACCCCTTCCAGATAATAAACCACCTCACAAATACTTTCCTGACGAATCTATTAACAACATCAATGAATCTGACATCGATGAATCTGAATTCATCCCCATCAAAATGACCCTCTTCTTTGACAGTGTCAAATTCCAAGAAGGGGAAGGAAATAAAGTTGTTATCATACCACCCTGGAATATTCCACTTCCATTACCATTCAAACTCAATTTTAAGTGTACTAATAACATGGTAGAATATGAATCATTAATCATGGGTTTAAACATTGTCATTCTCTTAGGTATCTGAATCCTGGAAATCTATGGCGATTCACAACTCATCATTTGTCAATTCAAAGGAAAATATCAATGTTAAAATGAAGTCCTTCAAAAATATAAATTGGTCGCTGACTTTCTCCTTGGCGCATTAAATAATTACACCATTCAATCCATCTCATGATCTTCCAATAGGTTTGTAAACACTATGGCTTCCCTTAGATCCCTTGTTCCCTTTGAAACAGAAAGATCAAAAGATAAAACTCAAATGTTTGTAATTGTTCAACATTTATTTCATCCTTCTTATCAAAATGAGTTTCCTTCCATCAACATCATTGACGAAAATCCTCTGGATCTATGGTACACACAGATATATGATTACCTCGCAGAATCTAAGTTCCCATCATATTTGTCACCAATGCTATATGATCGTTTATCCAACATGTCACTCACTTTTTCATCATATGAGGTATCCTTTATAAATGGAGTTTTGATAGAATATTATTACGATGTCTTAAAATACACGAATTAACCAAAGCAATCAAATAATTCTATGATGGCATCTATGGTGGTCACTTCAATGATAATTTCATTGCTAAACACATCCTATGGCTAGGGTATTACTGGCCTATTATCACTAAATATTGTTGTGCATACGTAAATAAATGTGTCAAATGTCAGCTCCATTCATATCTCATTCACATCCCTAGCCAAGCATTATAACCCGCTCAAGACCTATGGACTTTCTCTGAATGGGAGTTAGACCTCATCGGTGCAATCAATCCAAAATCATCGCAACATAATTCCATAATCACAGAAACTGAATACTTCACTAAATGGGTTGAAGCTATCCCCTTAACCTCGATAAAATCTGGACCTATTATCAACTTCATATATCAAAACATCATATGTCGTTTTAGTATCCCTCATAAGCTTGTCACAGATAATGAGAAATCCTTCAAAAATAAGGAGGTTGAAAAGCTTTGTGATGCATTCAACATCAAACTTAGTTTTTCATCACCATATTATCCTCAAGTAAATAGATGGGATGAGGCCTCTAATAAAACACTCAACAAAATCCTCATGAAAAAAGTAAACGATACATACAGGAATTGGCATCTCCAAATCTTTTTTTCCCTTTAGGCCTATCAAACTAGCATTCACACACCTATGGGAGCTACAACCTACTCACTTTTTTATGGCTCTGAAGCCATTGTACCTCTTTAAATTCAAATTTCATCATTACGTGAATCTCTTAAAGATTTCATCCCAGACGAAGAACATTGCGAAGATCACTTAGCACAACTAGAATTGTTAGATGAAAAGCATCTAGCAGCCCTCGAACATCATCAATTCTATCAACAATGAATTAGTAGATCATATAAAAAACATGTCAAAGAATGAGGCTTTAAAATTGATGACCTTGTACTTAAAGAAAATCAAAATGTTACTACATTAGAATGGAGTAAACATGGAAAGTTCGCCCCCAATTGGATTATTCCATACATTATCACTCTTAAATATGGGTTAGGAGTGTATCATCTTACTTCTCTTAATAGGGAACTTGAAAGGGAACCTCTAAATGCTTTGCACTTGCAACCTTTCTATTGTTAAATGATTGATTTTCATTATGATAGTTTCTGTCAAAACCATCATCATTGCAAATAACGCCTTCCTTTATGCAAGTTCCTTAAGATCACTCTACCTATCTATTAACATCATGACATGGGGCATGTGTGTGTAGGTCACATATACATTTATCCCCTCCCCAAAATGATTTATTAGATTTTTTTCCCTCAGCTCAAAAATATGTAAGAGAAATTCATTTGGGATGTTTATCTGGTCAAAATATCGCATTATAAATAGATTGATCCCTCGAAGGATAGTTATTCACAAAGTCTAAATTATTATCAAAATGTCAAAAAAGTAGACTGTTCCCTCGAAGGACAGCTACTAGTCAAAGTTATGGACCGATCCCCTGAAGGATGACCATCCAATCAAAATCAAAATGTAGACCATACCCTCGAAGGATGGCTACTCATATAAAAAAAGAAAAGGGCTTCTCGTTTTGATCAACCTTCAAAAATTCAAAGCATCTAAGAAAGCTTCCCACATTGATCAGCTTTCCCATTATGAGCAAGCTTCCCACATTAATCAATTTGCTTCAAAATATTATAAAAGTTGGGGCATCAATTCCCTATAAATCTGTTAAGAAGGGAGAAGCTTTTAACCCATAATGGCATATACACACAAAATCCCCTTTTTTCATCCTAGAAAAATACATTTTACTTATCATGATTTTCATAAAACTACCCATTGATCATCTTATTTAACATCTAAAAGGCCATGGGTGCAAAGTGTTTTTCTGAAAACCATTACATTTATACTGGGGCAATCTTTTCATTTTTTACTTCATTTTTTTCAGTTTCATTATTGATTTGACATATTTGTTGGATCATTTTTTAATCAAACATCAACAACATGTTTAATCCATTTTAAATCCATCCAAAATCCATCTAAAATATCAACACATTTCAAATAAGACATACAATTAAATCATAAGAACAAGTCATAAAACATCATCATCACATATATATATATATATATATCAAACATTCGTTTTACATCATAAATTTTTGAATAATCAATATGTCATCATGCAAAAAAAAAGCTTTAATGAGCATATAACATCATGTACAATCATGTAGTAAAGTCAACATCTCTTAACACCATGCTAGCACCACCCTCTCCTCTAGGAGCAGGAGTGCCCCCAGCTACACCTGTATCACCACAACCTCTACGAGCACTCATCATAATAGCCTCTCCTTCGGCTCCCCCCTCAGTGTCACTCCCTCTCCCTGGCCTCTAAGGTAGTTTTCCCACACTCGTCACACTAGCACCGGGCCTTGCTACTCTTGTGTCTTCCCCTTGGGTAGCTACATGATCGAGATACAAAGTGGCATCAGGATAGCTCTTAATGATCAAATCCACGTAATATTCTCTCTTCTCGCACAACCTCGTAGTGCACTACTGAAATCATACAAGGAGGAGGTGTTGCAGATGCCCCCCTCTGTCGAGCCATCACTAACAAATCTGCACCAGAAATGGAAGGCCTTGTGATCCCCAAGTCATTCCTCAGTGTATCTTTATGTCCCTTGTACTTGTCTCTATCATAAAATACATGTACAAGTTACCTAGAGGCTATCTTGCTCAACAATCAAACCATCCCTCTCAGCAATGAGGGTATCTCTGACTCCCACAAGGTCATCATGCTCTCTCCAAGCGGCATCTCTCTCCATCTCCACTACGGCCCTCTCGGTCATCTCTACTATAATATCTGCAGTTATGGCATCGTCACCCTTATCTCTCTCCCTCTCTGGTGCATGTGTTCCTCGTATCATCTAAGAACGCACTCGTCTAACGATCTGAGTTTCCCTCTCTACTACACTAGTCCTATCAAAATTACTCAAAGATATAGCCCACCATGCAGTAAATTCTAGAGTCACCTCAACATCATCAATCGAGACAATTTGTCCCTCCTCGTCAATACCCATAGCCCCTAGTTACTCATCAATAACTACAGGTCTCACCATAATAACCTGTGAAGTCTTAGTATCTCCATCCTCTTGTCTATATTGTACTAGATCCTTGGGTATACCCTGAATCAAACCATACTATCTCCTAACACAACTAAAATATAGTAGCTCATCCTCCCCATCTCTATAGCCCTAAATCCAAATATCCTGATGTAAACTCAACAAGTATCGAGGGAATTCAGGCCAATCATGGAAATCTTAGTATGACCTCCATATCATGTCTCCCACCTGTAATCCTGATATCAAATCCATATAATAACTAGGCCCCTTTGCCTTCCTCACCCAACCCATATTCTAGCACTATCTCATTAAGCCAGGATTTCTGAAGTCAATATCACAAGGCAAACCCAATGGATGAGCAATCGTGATATGCTCGTGTGCCCAAAATTGTAATAGAAATCCAACATCAATACCATAACACTTATGGGTTATCCAATCCCAAAGCTCTCTAAATGTCTATGGTAATAAGGTGGGTGCCCACTCAAACATTGTGTGGTGCACCATCATCTTAGCAATAACATCGGTCATCATCCAAGGGAAACGACCACCTCCTAAATATGGCAAGGCAAAACATGAAATACCTATCATCATCATATTCATATGTGGACAACCATTTCTCTTAGGCTCATATAATGTGTGGTAATCAAAAGCCCATGATGAATACCTCACGTCTTGAGCATGCCCTCCATATAACCTCTGCATAGTATTTTCTCTCTTGTCCTCAGTAATATAATAAATTACGTGTCCACGAATTGGAAATTTCGTAATACAATGAACATCCTCAAGATTAATGGCCATCTCCCCTATAGGAAGCCAAAAAGTATTAGTGGAAGGGTTCCACCTCTCTAACAATGCTAATATTAGGCTACATCATCTATGAACCCATCTATAAAATCTCATGTTACCAAAACCCACTACCTCAATGTGCTCCCAATCCTCATCTGATAAGTCCTCCCGCACCTCATTTAACATCAATTGTATGCAGTCACGAATGGTCAACTGTGCATCCACCTATAAAACACAAACACACAAAACAAACATTAATATTATCACACTAGTATTGAAAAACAACATTTGTTTCCAAAAAAAAAGTCAAAACAACAACTCTACTATCCAAAATCTCCTAAAAAGTGACATCAACAATGACATCCAAACACACATCTTGCATAAATATCAACCATAAAGATTCTAAAAATTTAAAAACATTCATCAAAACCATAACTTTCCATTTAATATACAATTTTTTTTGTCACAGATGAAGCGTTGGTGATTCACCTCAATCGCTAGCAATTAGAGGAATCACCAACAATTCCTACAACTTAAAATTAGGACATCTGCGCACCCTAATACAGTAAAAAAAACCCCACAAAAATCATCCAGAATTCACAAAAAAATGAAAAAAAAATTGCAAAAACCTACATCAACCATCACAAGTTTACGTTTCCTGCTGGATGATGCCATTCTAACAACCTTTCACTTCAAAACACATTTTCACACTGAATAGTCACTCTGACAGGTCATTTTCACCATAGTCATGATATGGTAAAATAACAAAACTTTTGGGTTATTTTATCCCCCATTTGAATGCAATGCAATTGTCAGTGATTACACTAACCGTTGACGATTTACCTTTCTTAGGCATTCATGCCCACATTACCCTAAACCTTTCTATTTTCACCATTTACACAAGTGTGTTATGTTTTCAATAGGCCTTATCCCTTGAAATCTTGAATCAAACAAACATAGTCAATATTGGGATTCACCATTCATCTATGGGACATGAGCCCTTTGGCCCCCATCACTTGGTCTTCCCCATCCATCAGGAATCATATGTCAACAGGCATCGAGCCCTTCGGCCACCATGTCAATTGATTCCCCGGTAACTCATTATGTACCCCCTTCGACTGGGGAAGCCTTTGAAACAAAACACACCAATGTTCATTGTATTGCATTATAGTAGAATTGCCCATGCAAACAAAACTTTCTAATATTTTTGTCTAACGATTTGCAAAAAAACGTCAAACAAAAAGGGGCAAATGTAGACACTAAAAATCTACACTCCCTCACTATCAATGTCTCAAACCCATTCACGATCAAAACACGCCACTCACGACACTCCACGACACTAGGTTACCCACTTATCCCCTTTCATTAAATTAATGTAATGTTCACGCCACCACATCCCTAGGTCTAATTAATTAATTAATTAATTGAAATAAAATAAATATACCCTCACACCTCACCATGTCAACTTATCTACACTCACTAGTTGTAACTAGCTAGTTTAGAAACCTTATATAAATATCACTTAACTACATCTAACCTATCCCTAACCACCTCTCCACACTTAACTAGTTAGAACTAAGCCAACTTTATAAACCTTCCAAAACGACCTATATCTTCATCCTAACTAACCTAGTCTAAATCTGAGCTTCTCCCACTTAATATTCCAAATTCTTTCAAAATACCTCAAAACCAAGATCAAAATGGTAAGAAAATCACCCCTTTTATCCCTTAACTCAGATTTACTAAAATCACCTGCGGTTATCATCGTCACCGACGATCTATATAAATAAGTTTGCTAGCCTCTTTGGGGGAGGATTTGTGGATTTTTGTAGGGAATTTACATTCGTCCACAGGAGTTTTAGAGATCAAACACCTTCAATAGAGCCCTATTACCATTACACTACATCAAAATGATCAACACCATCATCACATCACCCTTCATCTTCGTCGCGCCATTCTTATTTCATTTTCCATTTAATCTGATCAATCATCCAAGGTAAGCTATTATTTTTATTAGTTTCTACTTCTATTGTTAGGTAACATTGCTCATCATTTAATTGCCATTATGTCTATGCTTTGAAAATCATTTAATTCTTAGATTAATTGAGTTTTAATCTCTGTTTCTATAGTCTATTAGAATTCATAGTAATTTCCTACAATTAGCCTGATCATTGGCGATTCCTGCATGGTGTTTTTTGTCTTACATTTCTTATAATTTGCCTAACAATCTATCTATTATGTTATTTTCTAACATGTTTTCAAACATGATGATATCAAATGGCCTAAGAGGTGACAATTATCCTACTACCAACATTGATTTGCTTCCCATTGCTCATCATCCTTTGCATTGGGAGTAGTATGATCTGCTTCATGACCTAGAACTTTGTGTCATCCACGTTGCACCCCTTGATCATTTGGAGTCAATTTTTACATCAAATCAATGCATCCTTGAAGTAACCGAAGAGTTTCGGGAGGTGTATTATAAGGTTCAAAGGATCCAAGCTGACTGTTATCCAAAATTCACCCCCCAGGGTAAATTTTGATAACATGCATTAGAATACTCAAGTCCCAGGCAAATAGATTGATTCAAGGAAAAAAATCATGTTTCTAGGGTCCCCTCGGCTTTTTTCTAACTCTCTTGTCTAGGAAGAAAGGAGCAAGTTCTAAAAAGGGGTTAAAAAGTTGCAAAAAACAAGCTTGGGCCAGAAAAATCATGAAAAATGGAAAATTCCTAGTCCTCGCAGCAGTTGGGACAGTTGGGATGTTGGGGCGTGAATCGGCCGAAAGGCCGCCAAGCGGTCCGCGCAGCAAAGGCACATCCGGGCCGTGGGGACGCGCGGGACGTGAAAGGGCGAACCGGATGAAGGTAAAAGCAAAATTGGCTAACTACTATGCAGAGCAGGCTGGGACATCTGGGCCATGAGGAGGTGAAGGACGCGAACCACCCAGATCGGCCGAAACAGAGAACTTTCACACTGGGACAGTTGGGACATAGGGACGCGTGGGACGCGGAGAACCAAAGGAGCCGAGAGCCAATCAAATCACGCCTCGTGTCTTCGCCTCAAAGAGGGACAAGGAAGCCCGAATCAGGTGGATCAGAGGAATTTGTCCCAGACAGTTTGGGACAACTGGGCCAAAGGAACGCGAGGGACGCGAAAAGCCGGCAGGCCCGCAGATGAATCAAGAAACGCCAAGTGTCACAAGGAAAAGCATCCAAAATTTCAAAGGGCAAGGTTTGAAGCGTTGGCCCGAGCCAATAAAGAGAGGACACGTGTCCTAAGGAGAAGGGAAGTGCAGAGCTTGGGGAGGAATTAGAGAATTTGGCAAAAGTTTTGGCCAAAAACAAAAAGGTAAAGGATGACCCCGCGCCCCTGCCCTCCAACCAGATCATGCCACGTGTCCCAAGTGGGGGGGACGCGGGAAAAAATGGAAAATTTTCCAAAATTACAAAAAGTCAAAACTTTCAAGGAAAACCTGTGGGTAAGGGAAGGAGAGAGAATTGCTCATCCAATCAATGCCCGACACGTGTCATCTAGGTGGCGGAGCGCGGGAAAAAATTTCAAAACCCATTTTTGCCTATTTTGTGCCCTAAATTTTCAGATCGCCATATCTTTCGATCCAGAGCTTGGATTTGCACGTTCTTTATATCATTAGAAAGCTTATAAAATTCTCTACATGATTCCGAGGTCAATCTTGAATTTTGGTCCATTCTAGAGAGAGAAAGTTAAGAAATGGATCTGACACGTGTCCATGGCCAAAAATGACATTTCGGCGACCAAATTTAATGCAAAATGGGTCGCATTCTCCTCCAATTCGGTCAAAAATGATAGGGTATGGGTTTGTAAGGTTCCCCATGCCGTTTTAATGCATTTACAGTGAATGAGGAATGGGCTCCCACGTTTTGTATGTTTTCTCTCTCCTGGGCTCGACCCATGCAATGTAAAAGCCAGATTTGGCTCATTTCTAAAGGGTGGAACATTCCTGTTTTGCTCCTCCCTTCTTCTCTTAATTAGGCGAATTTGTGGAGTTCAAACCTCCCATTTGAAACTGTAATGTGACTCTACCTCTTGGCATTTTTGTAGTGTATTGTATCAATCTTTGGAGCAAGTAAAACATGTCTGTGGATGATTTTCAACCCTCTCTGTGTTCATTTGCATCCTCTTGGTCTTTCACTGCAAATTTTGTTATCTGTGCATGATCTTGCATCACATTTGAGTGGTCTGTGTTTATTGGCAAGATAGGTGTTCTTCATTCCTCGGTGCATCACCTCTGTTAGCTTAGGTTTATTTTCACGCATCTTCTTAGGGACATCTGGGCCATGAGGACGCAAAGGACGCGAACCGCCCGGATCGGCTGAAACAGAGAACTTTCACACTGGGACAGTTGGGACATAGGGACGCGTGGGACGCAGAGAGCTAAAGGAGCTGAGAGCCAATCAAATCATGCCACGTGTCTTCGCGTCAAAGAGGGACAAGGAAGCCCGAATCAGGCGGATCGAAGAAATTTGTCCCAGATAGTTCGGGACAACTGGGCCAAAGGAACACGAGGGACGCGAAAAGCCGGCAAGCCCGCAGACGAATCAGGAAATGCCACGTGTCACAAGGGAAAGCATCTAAAATTTCAAAGGGCAAGGTTTGAAGCATTGGCTTGAGCCAATAAAAAGAGGACACGTGTCCTAAGGAGAAGGGGAGTGCGGAGCTCGGGGAGGAATTAGAGAATTTGGCAAAAGTTTTGGCCAAAAACTAAAAGGTAAAGGATGACCCCGCGCCCCTGCCCTCCAACCAGATCATGTCACGTGTCCCAAGTGGCGGGGACGCGGGAAAAAATGGGAAATTTTCCAAAATTACAAAAAAGTCAAAACTTTCAAGGAAAACCCGTGGGTAAGGGCAGGAGAGAGAATTGCTCATCCAATCAGCGCCCGACACATGTCGTCTAGGTGGTGGAGCGCGAGAAAAAAATTTCAAAACCCATTTTTGCCTGTTTTGTGCCCTAAATCTTCAGATCGCCATATCTTTCGATCCAGAGCTTGGATTTGCACATTCTTTATATCATTGGAAAGCTTATAAAATTATCTACATGATTCCAGGGTCAATCTTGAATTTTGGTCTAGTCTAGAGAGAGAAAGTTAACAAACGGCTTTGACGCATGTCCATGGCCAGAAATGACATTTCAGCGACCAAATTTAATGCAGAATGGGTCGCATTCTCCTCCAATTTGGTCAAAAATGACAGGGTATGGGTTTGTAAGGTTCCCCATGCCATTTTAATGCATTTACAGTCAATGAGGAATGGGCTCCCATGTTTTGTACATTTTCTCTCTCCTGGGCTCGACCCATGCAATGGAAAAGCCAGATTTGGCTCATTTCTAAAGGGTGGAACATTCCTGTTTTGCTCCTCCCTTCTTCTCTTAATCAGGCAAATTTGTGGATTTCGAACCTCCCATTTGAAACTGTAATGTGACTCTACCTTTTGGCATTTTTGTAGTGTATTGTATCAATCTTTGGAGCAAGTAATACACGTCTGTGGACGATTTTCAACCCTCTCTGTGTTCATTTGCATCCTCTTGGTCTTTCACTGCAAATTTTGTTATCTATGCATGATCTTACATCACATTTGAGTGGTCTGTGTTTATTGGCAAGATAGGTGTTCTTCATTCCTCGGTGCATCACCTCTGTTAGCTTAGGTTTATTTTCATGCATCTTCTTACCCTGTCTCCTTGGCAAGTTAGATTAGACTTTGAGTGAATCCTCAGCATTTTTTGTGTGCATCTGAACAGAGGAATAGGAACCAGCCTTCTCTGGAGATTCCTCTCTCAGTTTCACAAGTCCCACACTTGGAGAGAGGTTTCCATGTTGTGTAATCACACTGGATGCTAGAGTGATCAACCTAGAAATCTGATCAACGTCCAGGGGTGCTGTGATTTTACACTAACACTGACCTCACATAGTTTGAATATAATTATGAAGTTGGCCTAGACATAACAGAGGACAACCACACCGTATCTGAGTTTGAAACTGACAGCAACATTAGCATCCCCGACACTAACACCACTCTTGCACACCTCTACGACACAGAAGAAGAAATATCTGACTTCTTCATGGAGGACTATATCTCTAAGCTTGATTCTTACTTTACTGAAGAAGAGGACATAGTTTGTTCCATAGGCTCAAATTTCTCTAAGAACTTGTACAACGACTCAGATTCCAACTTTGGATTCTAGTCTTGTTTTCCATCATTATCATCCTATGTATATAATCACCTAAATAAGTGATAGCAGCTAATCACATTTTCCATTTATCATATTTTACTTCAAATTATCATCAATAAAACTTAATTGTCTCAAAATAAGGTTGATATCCGCTTAAGGAAGTCTTTGGGTGTCCGGGGACTGGCTTTTGCTAGACAACCTTCCCACTTATTTTACTAACTCCATCATGTTTAAGTGTTTTTTATTTACCGGCTTACTTATAGGGAAAAGAAGCCTTGTTCACATTATTCATGGAGTGCAAAACACCATCACACGTCATGGTTATCCTAGAAACCCTACCATACTGAGGTTGAGCAAATTTTTTCCCCATTGACATATCAAGCAATAACCCTAAGGTAAAATTGTGTTCAACACAACCTTCAAAATTGACCCTAGTTGACACCTCATGGAGACGCATATGACACCATGACACCCTTTTCCATCAATGGATTTTGACATCAATGATAACCTAAGGCACAATGGCCAATAGGTATAAATCATAATCAGCTATATTCAAGAGTCTGCCTTTAAATTTACAATACAAGTAAAAATAAACATACAAATCTATTATTTCTCATTATCAAGTGATCAAGTTACTAGGGTAGTTCATCTATATAGAAATCACATGTTAGGTGTAGAACTATGTATTATTTGGGGTTTTTCAAAGTAGCGCCAATGTAGGTAGTGTATGAATTGCATTGTAATCCAACCACTAACATTTTTACAAAGTTTCCTAAACATGGTTAGGGTTTGAACTTATTTTGTATCATTTAGACGGTTTTAAAAATATATGATATCTAGAGTTTTATAGTGAAGTTCACCACAAAGTGTCACAAGATCACATAAAATTACAGAGTGTTAACACGTCACCATATGAAACCATTCAGAAGGGAAAAAATTTAGCATTTCCATACTTACTAGATGGTTCCATACATGCTAAGTTTTACACTCTAGTTCTAGAGACAAAGCACAACCAAATCATTTCTAGCTTACACAATTATTCCACAGTACCAGTTTATCTCTTTACCTCTATAATCAACTAATTGTATCTAATTCCCTTTGTTTGGTAATTATTTCCATGTTCTATATTAAAATTTATAATGAGAGTATATTTTTATTCATGCATTAATAACTTTTAATTAATTTGAATATATCAACTTGTTGTTAACCTTTTAACCCTTGGATAAATAGGAACATGAAAACCCCTCTTATCTTATCTTAATGAAGTTTAGTAAAGAAATTACAAAAACTTTATTTCATAATAAACTTTTTACAAATATATGGGTTGTGTTATTTCCTGTAAACTAGGAATCCTAACATAGATCCTATAACCTCTCATCAAATATAGTCAAGTTGTTTAAACAACTCGTAATACAATTCCTATAAATACATGGGTTGTTTGAACTATACAAACAAATATCACATACACGTAAAATTATATTAACTAAGATAATATAATTACACACACTCTAACATACATGTACATGTTATAATTTCTAACATTTCCCCCTTAGTGTGAACATGGAAAGAAAGCACATCTGAAGAACTGGAAATAGAATCATATGCCTCCATATAGTTTTAGGACTACATACTGTCATATGGATCTTGTTTCACATGATCGCCCACTTCACCATAGTGAATCCATCACCAAATTATCACACTTTCACCAATACACCTACATATGAGAAGTCAACAATTCCCACTTTCACTTCTAGTGAATTCTCTTTCACTAGTCAATTGATGAAGAAGTATGACAGTCAGAGAATCTTAATAGTCAGAGGATCACTATGGTCAATTTCCCTCCTATACAATTTTTCTCAGCATCCACAATACACATTCTCCTCATTTAAAACTTCAATAGGGAATGAATACCTTGTTTTATTTCTACACACCACACAAAGCAAACAACTAAAATAATATAAAAATGGTGTCACCAGTGTTGTATGTGGCCCCATCATTGGTGAATGATAAGAGACACTGATGTCCCTCCATCCTTTGTTACCTTTTACCTCCAGTGATAATGTTGTTAACTAAGGAAATATATAATTTGAGGCTCAAATTTACACTTCCTTTTATCGACGTGTCTTCCCACAAGTTTTCATTTTGGCTCTAAAATTCCAAACCGAGGGTATGGGGGCAATAGCCCCCAATGGGTTCAAGGGGTAGTGCCCCTTGCAAGGTCCCAGGGCAGCACCTTGGGCACGCTTCCTATCTCAGTACATGGTGGGGTCAAGGGGCAAAGCCCCCAAAGCTAGTCATGTTTTCCTTCTTTACAACATTAAAAATATTTATCAGAAATGAATTATTTTACATCTTCTCCTCCCCACAAAATGGACATCAGATTACACCGAAAATTCATCCGTAAGGAAAATTTTATTTTATTTTTTCTATATGGTTTTTTTTCCTTTACAAGACACTTCAACACTATACAAAATGACCTCGAAGATAACACAATCAAACAAATCTATCAAACCTAACTAACAATATTGAGAAAAGTAATGTCTTCCCCTATAAATATTTGCACCTCTTTTCTTTAACACCCCCTTTTACATTTAACTAAACAAAAAACTATGACTCTTAAATAATTTTACCTTTTTACTTATATTTTTATCTAGGACTTGTCTTCAATTACCGAGCTTCAATTATAATGTTCATAAAAGTAAGAACCGATAACTAAGAGAAGTATTCACCATTATGGAAGTGAACGACAAGTATCTTGATCAGGTAGATATCAATCAAGTGAAATAAGTTGGTTGACTACCATATTGATTAAAATTGGATCACATTTTTATTCAAACATTTAGACTGTGTGTTGATGTGAGATGAAGCCTCTACTTCCTAGTATGAGGTGAGAGATTTTGTTTCTTGGTAATACGATGAGTTATTACATATGGAAGAATCCCCAGAGGCTAGATCTAGACTACCACAAACACAGACACATAATAGGAATTGAATCGTGCCAGAGTGGACCAAGTCATAGATTATCTTGTGTGAGTTATTCCTTTGCATGAAATATAAGGCTCCTTGCAAGTCAACAACTATATCGGTAGATTTTTCATGTTACACAGACCACTATATATATGGCATAAGAAAATTTAAATGTATAAAACCACATGAATATTCAGTCCATTGACTACATCGAACAATCAGTATGAGCTGATATTGAAGCAAGCAAAAAAGAACTACAAACTGAATCTTTCACACAGTGCATGCAAAACCGGATGACAAGCCTGAGCAGTCTCACATGTTAGTTTGTGCACAAGTCTGCCTAGGACACAAGTATGACAACTAAAGATGAATCATAATCGTTATTTACATGAGTGAATAAATCAAACATTCATAACCGTAATCCCAACATGTGTTGCATAGCCATCTGTTATTTCATGCACTGATATTTAATTTAACTCTCAGGACTAATGGAAATTTGATACCAAATGAATTTTAGTAGAGTAATTACAAAAAAATCATTTCACAAGAAACTCATTACAAATATATAGGCTATTTTGTTTCCTATAAACTATGAATCCTAATATATCACATATAACCTCTCATGAAATATAGCCAAGTTGTTTAAGCAACTCGTAATACACTTCCTACAAATATGTGTGTTATTTTAAATATACAAACAATTATCACACACACATGAAATTATATTATCTAAGATAAAATAAGTACACACACTCTAACATACATGTGCACACTATAATTCTTAACATATTTAGCCTCTAATATTTTAGGTTTAAATAAACATGCTACAATATATCCACCTACTCTTAATTTTACTAAAAAATGATGTCATTGTTTTTGTTAATTCTATTATAAATGATTTACATGTGCCTATTAATGATGTAACTTTAGATTCTCAATGTGATGTTAAGCCTTTAGTCCCTAAATTTACACCCTTTGCTACTACTAGTGATCATATTCATGATGTTTCACCTTTTCCTCTGATTACCCCTAGGCAAATGACTACTATTAATAGCAAAGTGTAACACCTTGATGGGCTTCTTATATTATACCTCCTCAAGAGGTTTTCTCCTTGTTGTATGTTATAGGTGATTTATAACATAAAGTGCATACCTTATCTTTAAAAATAAAATCCTATAATACTTGAATTGATTCTAATTCTATATATGTAAACAAACGTATGCACAATATCCTTAACTTTACTTTCCCTCGAGATTTTTTCATGCCTGAATTTTAATTATTTGATGGTACTAGTGATCCTTATTTGCATCTTAATAGCTATAGATTTTTCATGGCTTCCTTTTATATTGATAGGTTGTTATTACAATATTTTTCAAATACTTTTATTAGTGTAGCTTCACAATTGATTTCATCATCTCCCTGGTAAATCTTTAAGTACATATTAGATACTGAGGAGGCATTCATTATTCACTTCATTACTAATAAAGGCCCTAAATTCACCTATGAACATTTACCTACCTTACATCAAGGAAAAATTGAGCTTGTCTATGATTACATCTTACATTTTCACATATGCATGTAACCACTACTGTATTAGCCCACTGATCTATGGGTATAATATATCCTTTGTCATGGCTTCATCAATTCTCTTATAAAGAAATTAATATATGATACTTATGATTTTGTACACATCTAAATCTGACTATGTATTTTTAATACTAAAATTGCACTAATTATCCTCTTTCCCATCATTTCATTATAATTAGTAGTTTTCTGCTAATTATATAACATTCCCCTTTGTCTCAGTCAATTAATAACACTTCATTAATTAACTAGTCTTGTCCCTCATCCTGGATGTCAATTAACAATACTTCGTTAGTTATAATCCTCTTTTAATTAATTAATTAACCATTATTAATTAATTATCCTTTTAATATTCTATTTAATCAGTAAAGCCTTTTCTTGGTTAAATCCCCCTTTCAAAAACTTCAAATTCTACTAATCTCCCCTTAAATCATCTCTAAATAGTTTTTATAAGTTTAATTTGGCCTATTAATGAATCCTAGTTGATTAATTAAATCACCGCCAACTCCCATGAGATGTTAATCTCTAATTAATCTCTTTTAATCATAATCATCCATTTCTAATTCTGCATTCCCTTTATCCCACATTCACTAGGTTGTAAGCTTCTCCTGAACTGGAAATCTATATAAAGAACCTAGTACACCATGTTTCAATTTACACCATGTCCTTGTAATACATTCGCACTTGATAAGATCATTTTCATGTTATTGGAAAGCTTTGTTCAAAACCCCAATCTACTTGACCAAAAGTAGTAAGAGAAGAACCAAAAATGGCAATCAAGCCATATTGGTGAGATTTATTCCTCTTCCTTGAAGAAATTCCTTTATCATGCATGGTTATGTCTGGTTCACAAAAGAAATGCATACAATTTAAAAGCACATCTAGCAATCAAAGGAGGTTTGCATTTGATGTTTGATTTAATGTTTTATGCATAATTAGTTAAATTTTCCTTTATGCTTTATCATGATGTTTTTGTTTAGATTAGATTAAGCTAGAATCTACTTAGTGTTAAGTTCATTGCATGGCTTAGTGTTAGTCTAATACATGCATACATATGGCACGCCTGGTGGGACACTCCTTTGTCTCATGCACATTCATTTATTTTTAGTTTAAAAAAAAAATTCCATTTTCACGTGCATTTGCTTTCAATTTGTTGAAATTTTTTTGTTTTTAGAGCATTTATGTTAGTGTTTGATAGTTTTGAGTCTTATTTGTAGGTATAAAGGAGGTGAGGTGCTATTAAAATTGGAACTTGGTTAAAAAAATTCAAGCTTTCTTTATGTTTTCATTTTAAAACCTTCATTTTTCATCATTTTACAAGCTAACTCTTTAAAATTGTTGAAATATCTTATTTTTGGAGCATGTATGTTAGTGTTTGGTAGCGTTGAGTATTCTTTTTAGGTATAAAGGAGGTGGGTTTCCGTCAAAATTGGATCTTGGTAAAAAATTTCAAGCTTTATTTATGTTTTCATTTTAAAAGCTTCATTTTTCATCATTTTACATGTTAGTTCTTTCAATTTATTAGAATTTCTTGTTTTTTTAGAATGAATGTTAGTATTTGGTAGCGTCGAGTCTTCTTTGTCGGCTGGGTTACTATCAAAACTATATCTTTATGGGGAAATTTCAAGCTTTCTTTATGTTTTCATTTTAAAAGCTTAATTTTTCATCAGTTTACATGTTAGTTCTTTCGATTTGTTAGAATTTCTTTGTTTTTGAGCATGTATGTTAATGTTTGGTAGCATTGAGTCTTCTTTGTAGGTATAAAGGAGGTGGGTTACTATCAAAATTTGATCTTTGTGGGAAAAATTTAAGCTTTTTTTGTTTTTGGGATTTTTTTTTACATTATTTGGGTAAAAGTTAGGTGTGTTCTCATGACTACTATCTTCCAAAGGCCATAACTTTTGATCCCTAACTCAAAATGACTCCATTTTTTTACGACAGAAAGCTATCAGATAAACTATGCAATGAACATATAAATTTGGGATTTAACTTTATAGAAAATTCATGATTTCCTTTCTCCTAGAATTGGTCATTTTCTTTACACGTTAGGTTCATTTTAATTTGATCAACACCACGTATGCTCTTCTCTTGCACTTTCAAGTGACCTTGAGAATCAGAATTGGTTATGATTATGGATGTTTTTATAAAATTATAGTTTTCATTTTTTTTAATTTAGTACTAATATTTTATATCTTTGTTTAAAAAATATTCATTTGGTATACTTTCATCAAAACAATGTATGCTCTTCTCTTGTGCTTTTGAACGACCTTGAGAATTAAAAAACATATATGATTATGGATATTTTTCTAACATTTTGATTGTCATTTGAAAAAAATTCTAACATTTGATGCCTCGGTTTAAAATTTCCATGTTGGTTTAAATTGATCAAACACCACGTACGCTCTTCTCTTGTGTTTTCGAGTGACCTTGAGAAACATAAATGGTTGAGATCCTTGATATTTATCTAACATTGTGATCATATGGAAAAATACTAATAATTTGGGTGTAGAACCATTTACGCTCATCAAAGATAAAAATCAAAACAAATTACTAATACTTTGTGTGTAGGTTACCTTGGCCAAAGAAAGGTGTTCTAAACAATCACATTTTAAATCAAGATAAAAAATAACGACTCACATTGTATTTGCAGGTTTGGGTTAAAACCCATCCACTTTAAAATTTGGGAAGTGCTTTGGCTTAATCCATAAAACTCATTGTGAGGAGTGTAGACACCAAAATTGGGTCACACTCCCCTTGGTCCCTTTTCAAATAGCCAACTTAAACATATTCACCTAACCATGACACTTCTACCCCACATTAATATTAATTTAATTATTTTCAATTAAATTAATAATCATCCTCACTTCATTCATTATTTAAATACCTTAATTAAAACTAATTTCCACCTCACCTAGACACCTCACCAAAAACCTATTTTTAGCATATTTCCCCTTTACTAGGACTCAGCATTCACTCACCATAACTAACTAAGACTTAGTCCTACCTACCTTAATGAACTAATACTTAATGTAACCCTAAAATCACATGCCTATTCTCCCTCTAACCACATTATCGCTCATTAAAATGTAACATTCCATTTTGATCCGTAAGAATAGACTGAGCTGGCCCAAAAAGATTGCTAAGATTTGTCAATTTTAGTAAACCTAGTATTTCTCACCTTAACCAACGCCAGTCAACCTGAAACTGGCGCCAATCACCTTAAACCATCGCTGGTTACCTTATATTCATTTTGGTAACATTTTTTGGAAGGTTGGCCACATTTCTCGAGTTTTTGAGCAAAGGAGATATGCATGTAAGTAAGAACCAGAGCCCTTTTGCACATCCAGATAGCCATAGCCAACACCACAACTGATCAGAAGGTATTTGCATTCACGGCAGTATTTCGGGAGGCATTGTCATAGTACTGACCACCACTTCGCAGATCAACCATCATTATTTTCTAGCCATCATAAGAGTAACACTGGTAAGTGTGATTATCACCTGTTTCATTTCATTTTTATTCAGTTTAAAAGGTTTCTTCACATTTTTTATTAGCCTTTACCTACATTTTCATCCCCACCGCTATTACCTTCCTATAAACCCAACCATTCCACCGCCTACAATCATTAAATCACCTATACCTGATTCTTGCATATCTATGAGGACTCTTAATACCTCCACAGACCTAACTATTCCCCTTTACCATCTCTTTTCAATCTCAAACAAATCCCCAAAACCCAATTTTTTGAACTTCTACCATCCCGCCTTAACCATCGTCAGTCCCCTCTTAACCATTGTCGGCCACACCTCACCGACGTCGCTCTCTATATTTGGTAACCCTGCCAATAACAGAAGCCTAATAACCTACATTCAAGTGACCCAAGCTACCCAGTATCTGACCCTAACCTGTCCAAGCACCTTGACTACCTACCCTACTTCCAGATATGATCATAACCTAGCTTATTATATTATATTTGTTTATTATATTTAGATGAGATACCTAAATCATATCAACTACAGTAGGACATTATTTACTTACGTCATTTATTACGTTAAGTTGTATTAAATAGTGAGTTGACTACCACCAAGGAAGTACCACACTTCCTAGATCTAGCACACGCTAAGCAGCCCACTAGCACATATTGTTTAACTTCTTTTGTGGTCTTGTTTTGTATTTCAGGTAGTTCCTCCTAGCCAAAAGGAAGCTCACACAGTTAGCGTTGGATCAAGAAGTCAGAACGTGTGCACAATCTCTAACCAACCATCACAACATGTATTCCTCCTTGACCCATACCATTATCTGTTTTGTCTAATCCACAAAGAAAATGGTGAAACATTTTGGCACACCCGGTGGGACACATCAAGGGTTCTTTTGCATTTTATTCATTCTTTGGTGAATTTTTTATGTTTTTTTCCCTTTTGAAAAGCTTCCACATTAATTTTCTTCTCTAGAATCTTCCCCTTCTTTCTATTATCTAAAAGAAATTGTGTTTTGGTGCTTTAAAAAGAACACTTCTTTCTTTCATTAGTATTGCATTAGTGAAAGAGCATCCCTCTTCCTATTCATCACTTACTACATTTGTTGGGCCCCTAATTTTAGCTTCCAAATCTTAAGGGTGCATAGGCGCATACGGCAGGAGAAAGCGTACAAGTATAGGTGCGTGAGGTAAAGTTCAAAAGGCTTCTTGAAGAACCCAGGACGTGTGCACCACGTGAAGAACAATTCAGGACTTAGCCATTTTTAGCCTTTGGGATAGAACATATGAAGAACGTGTTCCGTTCGGATAAGGTTCTAGCCTAGCGACAGGGTGTCCTGGAAGGAATATACCTTGTGATAGAAATATCCAAAAATTTAATCATGACACGGAGAGGCATGCACCCGGGGTGACCCACACCTTGACACTTGGGGCCAAATTTGAGGCTGCAGAGGATTTTGTTAGAGCTTATAGGCCTATTTATACATGCACCCTTGGCAAAGAAAGAGACGAAAATGAGGTAGCAGAGCTCTGCAAGATTACTGTGAGAACTATGGGATGAAAATGGGTACATAATTCAAGTAAGGATGTAATGTGGAAATGGGGAATGAATTTTTTTGACTTGTGAGAATACATGTATGGATCCACATATGGCACACGACTACGGTCTGCCTCCTATAATCTTTTATAAGTAAATGCTATGAATGAATGTGATAAGGTTGTCATGATAAATGTATCAAGACTCTTTATCTATATTATCTACATATTATTATTGCACTTCTGTTCTTAGATAATCATGAATCTTTCTTAAATGTTTAAGTATAGTAGTAGATGTACAACTCTTATTTCTATTATTTTTGTTGTGTGCTTTGGTTCTATTATGACTGAAGGGGTGTAGAAGCCATCCTGAGCTCTATATCCCTTCATGTCTATTAAATCACTAAGTTAGAATCATGAGCTATGCCTTCCACTAGACTCGCATAAAAGAGAGACTCGGCTCCCTCTCGTGCACCTTGAGTGAGCACCCAGCGCCCGCTAGGTGATAGGCCGGCGTGCATGAGGTTCCCTTTTTTTAGTGGGTGCAAAATTGAATACAACATTGAATACCACATCTTGATTTGGGTTTAAAACACTTGCATAGCATTCTGATTTGTTACATTATATCTCACATTAAAACTAAGGGCAACCTATACATTGGAAGTCATGACCAGCTGATGGTTGACACAACTGAATCATATAAATCACATTCTTTCTTCTCTCTCTTTGCCAAACTACACAAATTGAAATATATACATCTTCTTAAACAACATCCCACCTAAAAGAAGCTGTCAACAATCACACGATCAGAGGATTGATAGTGGGCACCTAGTTGGTTATCTTTGTCCAGTCACCCATCAGAGAACAGCCTGCCCCCGCCAAAACATAACCTGAAACCTCACATTTAGAATTTCCTTCTTCGTAGGAAGCCTTCCCAACCAAAAAATCTACTCTAAATTCATGAGTCAGTATTTAAATGGCATAAGCTAAACAGACTAAATTCATTGTAGGATGACGTGTTTTTCTTAGCTTTGTGTTTTACTTGCGTTTTGAGGTGTGAGGTCGTATTCTCCATTTTTCTTTCCTTTCACACTCCATAATCATAGTTGGTGTATTCCAGTTGTTTCTGAGTGTGTCATGACTCACTTTTACCATATTCAAACTTTTGGGTTAGTGTCTCATTCAACTTTAATTCACAAAAATCAAAATTTTCTTCATTCTATAGATTTCACAGTAACTGGCATCAGTTTACATTTGACCGTCATCGGTTCATATGACCGGTGTCAATTCCCTATGATTTTGGTCAGTTTACCCAAAGAGCACCCATCTCATCTTCTTCTCTATTTAAAATCTTTGGATATCATCATATCCTCTGCATTCTGATATTATTGACTAAATATAGCTTCCATAGTTGACTTTCCCCAGTTTCTATCTCGCTTGCTCAAACTGTCAATTTCCCACAGTAACCGACATCAATTACTGTGACAGTCATCGGTCACATACTAACTGGCATCGATCGGCCTAACCGGCATTGGTCCTTTTGTTTTGATTTTAAATCAAATCACCTATCAGTTCACCTCTCATAATCAATTCTTTTCCATCCCTACTATTTTCTATGTCATTTACAAAGTACAGTCTTACCAGGTCAGCATTTATTCACATGGTGTTGACTTGCATCCAAACTAACACCCTTGTATTTCATGCCAGCTATCAGCCAATTCCACCTATTCCATCACCTCCATCCATCCTATCACCTATGGATCCAACTTAGCTTATCCCCATCGCTACCAATGACGAGGAATTCGTGAGACTCCTCGACTAGAATCCTGATGCCCTCCAGTACTACCTTGTTCATTCTTCCACCCAAGATTCCTCAGGATAGTTAATATACGGCATGCCCATATCTATCCCTTCTACTCTTGCACCCACCTCTACATCAGCTAGCACCAGCTTGGTTCTACTATCATCCACTTTACCACATGCGGTGTCTCAGCTAGATCCCACAACAGCTATAACTACAGCGTCTACGTCATCTATCGCACCCGTGACATCAATTTTCCCTCTAATATCCACTTTAAGTATAGCCCCATCTACACCCACTACCTCACATATACCTATTACATCACAACCACCTCTGGCGTCAGCAGCTTGCAATCCTTTCCAGAACCTCATCATTTCTCTCCCCACAGTCCTTACCCCCAATCACCACTAGAGTTGTTACGACTACCCCACCCACTTACACATACTACCAACCACCCTCAACCTCATCTATCACTTATTCTGGCTATGTGCCACCTACATCTATTCCTTCGGCATAGTTCTCATACTCAGCACCACCATACACTAACATACCACCCACCTCATACATTCAATATCAACCCCCTTTTTCTGTAGGGGCACCCATTCATCACAACCTACCAACGACCTCATTAATATGATGATAAAAAAGATGCAGACCTTAGAAGCATCTATTTATGGCTCCCATAATTCTTTAACTTATGATGAAATTTGTAACGAGCCTATCCATCCATCTATTCACATTCTTCCCTACCCTATGTATTGGGAAATGCCTAAATTCAATTGCTTCAACAGTAAAGATGACCCGCAGCAACACTTGTGGTCGTTCAAACATGGATGCTACCTAATCGCCGACGATGACACTTTGCTCCTACGAACCTTCCCAATGTCCTTAACAGGACCAACATTGGACTGATATAGTGGACTACCTCGACATTCCATTTATTCCTTTAATCAAGTAGCCCAAGCTTTCTTAGACCATTTTTCAATCAATGTTACCAAGAAAGTCACCATGACCAATCTCGACTCAACTTGATAGTATGAAGATGAATCTATCGCAGATTTTGTTGCCCGTTGGCGGAGTCTTATTAACCAATTAACTTTCCAACTACCTCAAACTGAACTTATTGAGTTGCTCACTAGATCTTGTGTCAGATACATCTCACCAACTCTGCAGGTACAAAGCTTCTAAAGCTTCGACAAAGCATTCACCATGGCACAAAAGCTGGAAATTCACACCATTGAAGAAAATAAAATCTAATTACGAAACAAGAACACCCCATTCAAATCAAATGATTCTTCTTCATCTTTAAAACCTCTAAATAACTATTCAAAGCCCAAAGGATCTGCCAACGCGGTAGTCTTTAAGGCGGGTCCATCTCATCCTTCTAATCAAGCCCAACCTTCTTACAATCTTTCCCCTATCTAGGCCTCTCAGCTCTGGTGGGAGTAACGGAAGTACACTTCAATTAGAAAGCCCTATTATTCAGTCTTGGAAAAGCTACTTAAATTTGGAGCCATTACACTTCCTCCCATAAAACCTCATATAGGTTTTGATCCTTCTCATCCTATGTCTGCATGGTATAAAGAGCACGACTACTGTAATTACCGTCATGTTAAAGGCCATAGTGACGGTAACTGCATAACTTTTAAGAACATTTTCCAAGAGATGATAGATAATGGATACCTTGTTGTGGACAACTCGAATGCATCGATAAATCAAAATTTGCACATCTTTAAAAAGTTTTTCCCTAACCATAAATTGTCGTCTGATAAAAATAGTGAACCTTCATCCAGTGACAGCAATGTCCATGAAGTCCACGTAGTTTTTGATATCATATCATTTGCTCCTCAAATCCCACCTACTTTGTCTATCAAAGAAATTTTGGCACGAGCTCCTCTACCCACAGAGTAGTATACCTCTTCTACTCCTCTACCCATAGAGGAGTCCCCCTCATCTCCCCTTGCTCTCATGGAGGAACCCACACTTTCTACTGATGTTGTTTCATCATCTACCTCCCAGCATACTGAATAGTCAACACTTTTAATTCTCCCTTCCACAGGAGAATCATCATCGCCTTCTCCTCCACTAAGGGAGAATTCTACCTCACCCAACCTATTATCTCTCTTACCCATGGGAGACTCGTCAGACATGCCACTACCTATTGGGGACAGTTCTGCCCCAGCATCCTAAGACCCCATTGACATAATCTCATCTTGGTTACCTACAAAGTCTGAAGCTAGCCAATTCCATGTATCACATACATATTTTATAGGGATTGCCACCCAACCTATTTCATCCTCTTCTTCAGTAGTCTCATTTTCACGGTTGGTTGATTGCTCTGATTACGTTGATCATTCCATGCTCTGGGGACGTCTTCAGCTCCCCACTTTGACCCAAATGCAAATGTTTCCTGAGGATACTTCCACGATCTACCCAAAGGTATTTTCAACAACCAAGTCAACACTAACCATGCTGATTAGAATAGCTTCTTCTTCTTCTTCTTCATCCCTACCTACATCCAAACATCAACCCACAACTAAAACCATTCCCAAACCTAAAAACCTACCCACAACTATCCCCTCACCCGTATCTAGACCCACCACTACTTTGGGTGTCATGTTGACATCAAGCCTTACTCACCCACCTATCATATTGGATGTAGCCGCATCTTCCCGAACCCACACCAACATTATCCCTCCACCTAAAAAGAAACCCCAACCTTCTAGGAAACATACACCCATCTCACCTACCACACATTTGTCACCTTTTCCCATTTCGTCCATCCTAGGTCCTCACCCATCAACCCTAGCCAAACAATCTCCTACCTAAGGCAAATCAAAAGCTAAGCAACTTATTGCTTCATCATGAGCCTTGGTTACACCTCAATCACCCAAAAACCAAGAACCCACACCTTAACCTGTAAAATTCTTACCACCTATACCTCCACTAGTTACTATAGCCCCAACCTTGCCTATACAACTTCAACCCCTGCCATCTACCCCACCTCTACCAAGCATTTCCACCACAACTCAGTTATCCCCATGGGTAACCCATCCTCTTCCACCATCTATTTTCCCTTCTACATCTCGTACCCCCATGTCACCTTTACCCAAGAAGGTGAAACCCAAAGATAAGAACCCACTACTCTCAAATAAAGTAGTCAAACCAACAAAATCTTCCAGCGCTAGCCCTTCTACCATGCCTTTACCCAAACAGATGCCATCAAAGCCTAAGACCACATCACTTACCAACCCAGTGGACTAACCCATTCCCCCTCCTATAAATCATTTTCCCTCCCGATCATCCACACCTTTACCCAAACCCACACTCACTTCCCATTGTGATCCGTTAGCAGGGTCCTACGCCAACATTTTAACTAATCTCTTAGAGACTTTTGTCATCACATTACCACCACTTCGACCTTACAATCCTCTCAAACCCAAACCAAAAGGGTTTGATGAAACCAATATTTGTGCCTATCATCATGTGCCAGGACATGATGTCAAAAATTGTAAGGCTCTAAAGACCATTCTTCTCCAACTTTGTCCTCCTGAACAAATTTTTGATGATTATGACCTTCTTGATGAGGACTATGTTCCACCTTCACCTATTACCACACATCATCATCCTTTACCCATTCAGCGATCAATATATCCACCCCCACAACCATTTTTCCCACCTCCAAAATTTGAGATCAAAATAGTCCACATTAGAGAATTAGCCAAATCACCACCCAATTATCATTGTGCCCAACTCACTTCACAAGGCTTTTCTCCCCTAGTAGGTTTTTTCCCATCATGCCGTTACACCACTCATCCTACACCTTCTCCATTTTCCCCATCCCCTCATATTAACATGGTTCACGTTGCCACCTACGCTCAGAAAGAAAAGGGAAAAGAAAAAGCAACCAACCCATCAACCAACCCTATACCCAATTTACCATCTACACCCGCACCCAAAATCACCATTCGCAGACCTACATACCCTTTCTCTAAAGGGGTCACCCATCACCCAATGATAAAACAATTACATGAGTCCCCTCTAAAGATGTCATTGTATGATCTTGTTCAAACTTCTGAATCTCATAGACAAGCCCTTATTAAGGTTCTACAATCCATTGAAGCTTTACCTGACGATCCCACACCAGTGGCCTTCATTATTACCCCTCACCATGTGGTCTCACTTACCAAATCATCTCCTTCTTCTACCCCCATTTCCACTCCTCAGGTCACTGCCCTCATCTTCTCTGATGAGGAGATTGTACCTCTCTAGTAAGATGACCCTAATCTCACCCTATTCATTTCTATCTATATCAATAACATACAGGTACGCCACATCATGATCAATGGTGGTGCAAGCATTAACATCATCTCCTCCCATGCATACAATCAAATGAGAATCCATTCTAACTATATGCATAATAACCCAATTATGTTGTGCTCCTTCAACGAACACCATCACCTCCACCCTTGGCACCATTATCCTTCACATTTGCATAGGCCCTCGCACTGTCTCGGAATTATTCTATGTCTTAGAGGGAGAGTTCCAATATAACCTATTACTTGGCAGACCCTGGATTCGCGTCATGGGTTGAGTTCCTTCCACTTTACACCACTGTGTAAAATTCAAACATGAAGGACATAACTATACCATCCCATTCGCCATTCAAAACTTGTAACATGTTGTACTGACCCAACGATGTACTTGTACCAATTAAGGCATCTGCCATTACTCCCACTTCTCCTTCATCCACAAGCCCATCCACCAATTTTTTTGCCACCTCTCCCACACCTAACTCTTATATTCCTACTACAGTTGTAGCCTCTACAGCTGACCACTCTACCTCCCAACCAACCGATACCCCTCCTATAAAATCATCTAGTGAATTATGTATCTCCGCTACCCGTATATCTACTACTGATCCCTTATAAGGTATTTTTAAACACCTCACTCTGGGGGAGTACTGACTATACAATATCAACACATTCCTCACTCCGTAAGAGCATCGAAACCTATGTCAGCACCCTCACTATGACTACCACATAGACGAGGTTTTCCCTTATGGTTCTCCCCACCTTCGCACTAACCTAACATATGGGGGACTTGACACTGCCACCTATTCACCTGAACCTCCATCCCAAACATGACCGTTCTCATCTAACCTCCAATCTCTTACTAACCACCGCTTCACTCATACTTTCCAGCATCATTGCACATGGAAAGGCTTTGGATTTGGTTTTTATGAACAAGGTCGTAATACCGTCATTTCTTGTACCACCCGTAAGCAAAATGACCATAGTGGCATTGGCTTTTCTGCACCACCTCCCAAGAAGGCCCGCATTGACCTCATTGAGGAAGATAAACCTTCTCCATCCCATTCGCCAACATCACCACCTTCACCCACGGAGTCCATAGATCCTGAATCTATTCCTCCTAAATTTTTTTTTCGTAAACACAATTTCCCTGGGACCTCTGACTTATCAACATGATGGTGATGCTCCCTCTTCTCTTCCCTTCCTGTATCCTGACATGATCAATGACGATACACCTTCTATTAACGTCGTTTAATGTCAGAACAATGAGTCTATCCTCACCTACCTGGGTACGGAATATTCTTACATTCACTGGTCACTACCTTCTAAGATGCAAACCATGTTGAATGAATTGACTATCGAAATCAACATTAACACTCAAGATGACCCACACATTCTAAAGATAGGTCAACCTTTAGATGTTGCTAAATAAGAATCTTTTACCTCCTTCCTTTGGAACCATAGCAATGCTTTTGCTTGGTCCTATGCTGATATGCCTAGTATTGACCCAAACATTTTGGTCCACAATATCGTAACCATTCCTGATGGCAAACCCATAAAACAGAACCTGCAGAAAATTTATCCTCGCATTTCTCTTCTTATCAAAGAAGAAATTCAGTGCCTTCTCTCATTTTCCTTTATCTTACCCATTGACTATCCCCAATGGATTTATAACATTGTTCCTATCACAAAAGCAACATGGGGACTCTGCATTTGTACAGATTTCTATGACCTCAACTTAACTTGCCCTAAAGATGATTTTCCTGTACCATGCATTGACCAAATGGTTGATCTCACCATTGGCCATGAGATGCTATCACTCATGGATGGTTTCTCGGGTTATAATCAAATATTAATCACTTGAGAAGATCAACAGAAAACTACCTTCATCACTCCTTGGGGGGGCTTCTGTTATCAAGTCATGCCTTTTGGCCTTAAAAATGTCGGTGCCACATATTAGTGAGCCATGACTTATATCTTCCATGACATCATGCATAGCATATTGGAAGATTATGTAGATGACCTTCTTGCTAAATCTAAACATCAAGCTAAACACATGATAGTCCTTAAGGTCATCTTTGACCGCCTCATCAAGTATTGTGTTCACCTTCAACCCAAGAAGTGTGTCTTTGTAGTAATTTCAGGAAAACTACTTGGTTTAAACGTCTCTTTACGTGGCATAGAAGTCAATCCTGCTAAAGTGAAGGCTACTCTCAAAATGCCTCCACCTACTAATCTTCATCAAATTTGAAGTTTGTAAGGTAGGTTGCAATCTATTCGTTGTTTTATCTTGCAGCTTTCTGACCGCTGCTAACCATTTCATCATCTCCTCAAAAAGGATGTCTCATTCAAATGGGATGATGAATGCCATAAAGACTTTGATGTCTTAAAACAATACCTTCTTCAACCACTCATGCTCATTCCCCCTAAGGATGACCAACCCTTTTACCTATACATTTCCACCACTGACCATTCTTTGGGTGTCATGCTCGCTCATTGCGACAAGCAACACAGAGAGAAATCAATTTATTACATAACTCGTACCCTTTTGGACTATGAAACTAGATACACCCACGCCAAAAAACTTTTCTTAGCCTTAGTTTTTGTTACCACTAATCTTCATCATTACCTGCTCAACCACAAAACCTTTTTCATCACTAACACTGACCCTCTACATTACATGTATGCCAAACCCTACCAAAATCAGCGCACCACACATTGGCTCATGCTTCTTGCAGACCTTGACCTTGAATTCATCCATCAAAGGCTAAGCCATCACTGACCAACTTGTCGATGCACCCATCTCTAGAAATCAATCCTCTAACTTTGATTTTCTAGATGAATCCATAGCTACCCTCTGCTTGGATGATACCACTTACCAAATGACCCTCTTCTTCAATGGCTCCAAGTGTCAACGTGGGGGTGGGGCTAGTGTTATCCTCATTCCTCTTGATGGTGAACCTATTCCTTTATCTTTCAAATTGGATTTTGATTATACAAACAATATCGCCGAATATGAAGCACTCGTATTGGGTCTCTAGGCTGCTTATGCCTTAGATGTTAAGTCAATCAATATCTTTGGTGATTCCCAGCTGGTCGTAAACCAATTCAATGGTATATACCAGTGTCATAATGAAATAATTCAAAAGTATAAACATCAAGTAGACATACTTTTGACTACCTTTGACCGTTATGAACTTCAAACCAACCCCCGTTTTAACAATAAATTTGTAGATACCATGGCCTTTTTAGCTTCTCAGATACTTGTTCCACCTTCTGACTCTAAAATCTGTCATAATACAAAGGTTACAATCACCCTCTTATTTACCTCGTGAGGTCTACTCCGTCAGAACCATTGCACCTGACCCACGTGACCTTTGGTATAAGCAGTTTACATACTACCTTTCCCTTTCCATTCTACCTCATGATCTCACTCGTAATGGACAATGTGCCTTTCTTAAAAGTGTCTCTCACTATGTCATCATGGGTGGTCTCCTTTATAAGCGTAGCTTCGATGATATTCTCTTACAATGACTTACAAGTTCTGAAATTCCCTACACCATTAAGGAAGTTCACGACATAATTTGTGGAGGTCACTTTAGTGGTTTAGTTGTCACTAAACACATTCTCTGCCTTGGCTATTACTGGACAACCCTAAACTGCAACTATTGTGACTATGTCAAATTTTGTGTGAAATGCCAGCAACATGCTAATCTTCATCACACACCTAGTCATGCCTTACAGGTTGCACAAGACCTTTGGCCTTTCTCTCAATGGGGTTTGGATCTTGTCAGAGAGATCAATCCCCATTCTTCACAACACCATCAATGGATTATAACCGCTACTGAATACTACACTAAATGGGTAGAAGCCATTCCCCTCATTTCTACAAAAGCCAAGAAAATATGTGAATTCATCAACCATCACATCATTTATCGCTTTGGTGTTCCTCACCAACTCATCACAAATAGTGGCAAGAAATTCAAAAATAAAACCCTACAAAAACTTTGTGATGCTTTTGGCATTCAACTCAATTTCTTGTAACCTTATTACCCACAAACAAATGGCCAAGTATAATAAACCAATAAAACCTTGAAAAAAAATCTTATGAAAGTAGTTGACGATACTGAGAAGTATTGGTATACGCACATCCCCTTCACCTTGTGGGCCTACCGCACTAGTATTCACGCTTCAACTGCCACCACACCTTTTTCTCTGGTCTACAGTACCGAGGTGGTCTTTCCTCTTGAAGTCTAGATTCCATCTCTCTACATCTCACTACAAGACATGCTCAATGATGAGGACTTTCACCAGGATCATTTGGCACAACTTGAGTTATTAGATGAACGTTGTCTTAATGCTCTTGACCGTCTCCAAATCTACCAAAAATGTATCAAGTGTGCCTACGACAAAAGTTTCCATGAAAAAATCTTCCAGGACGGGGACCTTGTCCTAAAGGAAAATCAGCATGTAACTAAAGAAGATAAAAGTAAATGGGGAAAATTTTCTCCTAATTGGCTCAGACCTTATATCATTACTCATACCTAAGGATCAGGTGCTTATAATTTTTCTTCACTCGAAGGTAAACCTGAACCTGAGCCCCTCAATGCCTTACATATTAGACCATTTTATTGTTGAAATAAAGTCCTATATCACCTTCTATCTATTGACTACTCATCCCTTGAGCGTCGTTCACCTTCCATATTACTCATTTGGAGGATCAATGACTAAATGAGAATCATGTGAGTACCCATCTCCTTCAGCCTTATCTTCAATATGAGTACCATGGATAATTTTTTCCTTTTTTACAAAGATGGAATCCCATGGTCGTTCGTCACTTGAAACCATCTCTTTCATAGTTAACCTCTGTGTACTATGGTTTTGCATTCTAAATAATAACTTAATCTTCCTCCATAGTCTATCAGGTGGACATGATCTATGGATAGATGATCCAAAAATAAAATGCAGGGATAGCAACTCCTTCAGTCAGCAACTTCCATAACTGGTTTATTACTATTCTACCAAAAGGACATCTGTGTCTCTCACCTCGCTGCCTATCGAGGGTTAGATCTGATCCCTTGTAAGGTACAACTGTGACATAGAAGGGCATTGCAAATGAGGTGGGACAGATAAAATAGTTCTAGAAGCTTCCCACATCAATCAGCTTCATGAAGGCCTCAAGGAGACAAGGTCATACTCATCCCATATAGACTTTGGGCATTGATCAGTATATCAGAGCCGAACCAACTTGCATAGACAAACAAAGCAATAATGATGAACTTTTTGTCATGGACTTGCCTATTTTGATCATGGGTTTCTTGCCAGAATAAACACATAAATCTGTTGTACACTAAGATTAAAATGCTCATAACACACATATTTAGCACCTTCATATTTTTTCACCCTGTTGTTCTATCTGTTACAAGGGACTATGCCAAATCTGTGACATTTCCTGATTTTTCATGTAACAAATATCTTCACCCCTTAGAATAGTCCATTATGTAATGCCTTTAAGGTCTCACATTCATGCGCCGATATTTGGTATGACAGACTCATTAAGGTTCTTATCAATTAGGCGGCTCTTTTACCACCTCTTATCATTTACCTTCCTCATTACTTATTGATTATCCTATACATGAATAGAACATCGACATCTACATTTTAAAATATTTCCACTATCACCTGTGACTCCACTATGCATATCACCTAAGACTCAACCATGCCTATGACTTGTACTCAATCATTCCAAAAACCTACCAACCCATTCCTCTAATTCATCATATTCTTCCCTAGCTTATGGGAGAACTACATTAGCCTGAGGAACCTTTTTTTCAGGGCTGTGTAGCTAACACTCTGTTGGTCTGAAAATCTGTCGCGTGGACAGATCTATGGATAAACGGGCCAACGGTGTTGCAGGGCTTAGCCCCTCTTTGAGACAGCAAAGCGAAACTGGTTTATTGCTACTTCTACTAGCAGGAACCTATGCAAGTCTCACAGATTCTGCCTTCGGGGGTTGGGATCTCATCCCAGTAGAGTGTTCTAGGCTGCGAAGAGAAAGGAATAAAAGAAGGAGAAGAGAAAGAACAGATCCGAAGGAAGAAAAGAAATGAGTTCCAAAGCGGAAGGGTCAGAAGATCTATGCTTTGGGTTTGGTAGTAAACAGAGCCAAACCTACTCACATAAATAAACAAAGCAATACTGATAAACAAATGACGGAAAAGTAGATATGAATTCAACAGAAAAGACACATGCAGATCTAACATAAGAAAGATCTAATGTATAACACAGCTATTGAGCACAAAGTCTGAATAATTGTATTAATTGTTTTTATCTGTTACAAGAAAGCTCAAAGTCTTTCTCTCCTCACCTCTATTTCTATCTGAAAAATGTTCACTCTAGAATACAACAAGTATTCTTGTATTTATAGAAGATGAGAGAGAGAGAGAAGGCAAAAAAAGGAGCCAACCACTTATCTACAAGATATTTACAAAATATCTAAAGTCATGTTGACTTTTACATTTTTGAGTGGATGACATCATCCCATGATGCAACATGGATGATGTCATCGTTGGCACCAACATACTTGAGATATTGCGAAAAGAAAGTCGGAGAATAGCGAGAGGAAGAAGAAGAAGAGGAAGAAGAAGAAGCTAGTCATCATCATCGTCCTGCGGCCGAAAAGGGGTCGCCTGCTTCTGATGCTGCTCAGGAGATGAGATGTGGAACTGAGCGCGGTATTCCAAGAACTTGCTGATCATTGACCCGAACTGATCCTGTGATGGATCCTTGTGCCGATCACTGATTACTTCGCAAGTTTCCCGCTCTTCTACAAGCTTTTCGGGAAGTTTGGAATAATCTTTCTCCACCTCAATCAGGAAACCGATGAAGTCCCTGCAAGCCAGCAGGTTATTGATGGATTCGGTATCAAACGTGACTTCTGGCCCTGTTCCTTGAGAAGCTAACTCCTTGAAAATCCGGATAGTATCATCAGCCGTTCTTAAGGTGAGGGAAGGAGTGAGCAACCCTGGATTCATGGATAAAACAATTTTCTCCATTTGATACATCACATCCAGGGCCTCTTCCTTCACCTTATCTATTTTTTCTAACACAAACTCGAGCTGATCTATCCGATAGTCCAGAGTGGACATAGTCTTGTTGAGGGTCCTTGGGTGACCGAATACTCCGAACTTGACCAAATCTTCGACTGAACAGTCGAACATCTGTTGGAAGGCCTCGTGTTGGAGTCTAGCGTTTTCCAACTCTTCTGATATCGGGACTGCTAATGCTTGGAGCTCCTTATTCACCTTTTCAATGTTCAGGGATAAGCTGATATATTCGGCGATTACCTTTTCGCTATCTCTGAGAATCTGACTTCTCCAAGCAGAAACAGCCATGCCCTGCTCACCGATCTTTGAATATTCATTGATCTTGTCCTGACTGAGCAGCTCAGGAGTCTCGGCGGCAGTTGTGGGAGGTGCACTTCCCATCTTCTGTAAGGCCTGAAGCAGGTATTTATTCTATTCTTTCAGCAGCCTTTTTTCTTCTTTGGCTTCTTGAAGCTTTTCACAAAGTGCATCAATCGCGGAACGAGCTTCCCCCTGGAGACTTTCAGAGGACGTCCCCATTGTGACTTGGGTCACTGTGAAATCTGCTGGAGACAGATCTTCTTTCTCTTTGGTGGGATCGGGGTAAGCTATTTCCAGGACTCTCTCACCTACAGCGCTCTTTGAGAAGCGTGTAACCGGCTTGTGCTTCTTTGCTCCTTTAGCCGGAATAACCGAAAAGTCCATCGGAGCGATGGGGACTTTCCTCTTTGGCTGGCTCAGCTGCTGAGAGATCCAAGCTGGTCCTATTGAAGAAGGACCAGAGACAGAGGGGGAGGCAGCAACAGTAGAAGAGGGGAAGAACGTGGAGACACGCGGCGGTGGCATTGGAAGAATAGCCGCGGAGGTGTCCACGGGAGGAAGGGAAACCGGGGCTGCAGAAGACATAGGAAGGGAAGGGAGCCCGGAAAGGAGAGAAGAAATGGAAGGAGACAAATCAGCAAGAGAGGAGAAGACGGATGAAAAGGCAGGGGAAAGGGTAGAAGAAGGGGGAGAGGACACAACCAAAGGAGTGGTTGCTGACACCTGAGGAAGGGGAGGAAGAGAAGAAGAAGGGATAGAAGGGACCTCTGTAGTTGTAGCGATGCCGACATCCTGGGTGGATGGGCATATAGGAACTATCCTCTGCCAATTCCTTCTCTGGCGAATCCAGGGTTATTACTTGTTCAGGCTCTGAAGGAAGAGGACTTTCAGGGGCTTCCTCCCGAATGGTGCTAGGCTCACCTTCCGCAGCTTTGCCTTTTAGCTGCTTCTTTGATCTTGGAGGCGCATTACCCAAAGGAGAAGTTATAAAATCTACGCCGAGGTAGATCAATCCATTCATACGGCACCAGAGTTCCGTTCTCCGCATGGTTTCTTTGACCCTCTCCTCAATTGTCTGAGGAGCCTTGCTTCTATCAATGGCCGGGAAGGGCCAATTATCCCCATCTGTGTCATTATATACTTTGTCTACTTCGTCTTCCGTGGTTTGGAAGCCTTTGGGGATGATGGCCACTCCATACTGAATAATTTCTGCCAATGCTAAGCGGGAGTGATCCTGTCTCCTGAGTGCCACCTCATGGATGACGTCAATGTAAATGTCCTCAATTTGAGGGACATGGATAGGATCAAGCTTAGCCCTTGGCAAGCAGCCTCTTGGGTCGAATGTAGGCCTTGCTGGGAAATCATGCTTTAGGTTGAGCAATTCTAGCTCAGCAAACATCTCCTTCGCCTTGTGATAGCTGGAACAAGTGTATCGGCCTACTGTGAGGGGGAAAGGAGTTCCACCCTTCTTTCTCTTCTGGCACTTCTCATGATATGTGACCAGCTGCCTTGACAATTCCAATAGAACCAGCTTTGGTCCAGCACAAAGTCTAATATTTGTATTAATGTTTTCTTCTGTTACAAAAATATCAAAGTCTTTTCTTCTTACTTCTATTTTTCATCTAACAAATATCCACCCCTTGAATACAACAAATTTTTGTTCATCGTCTCCAGGTACCGCAGCATCCATTTATGGAAGTAGTGGGCGTCTGAAAGCCCGAAGACTCTGCTCAGGAAAGTGATGGTGTCACTGAGTTCTTCGGAGAAGTCGCTTCGGTGGATAGTCTGGGGCCACCGGGTCACTACCTTCTTATTTTTGAGGTAGACTTCATTCATTAATTGCATGCATAGGTCCTCATTGTCCTCCCAGGTCTTGACACATTCTTCTTGGGTAACGGCCACGAAGCTTCGGTGATGAGGGATGCCAAGAATCTTTTTAAAATGGCGAGTGGTGAGGTCAATGACCACTTCTCCCTTACTATTTTCGACACACCTGGTGTCCTTGTTGTAAGATTGGGCAACCACCATTATGAACTCATTATTAATAGCGCTGACTGGAATCCCACCGGCGAAATGTAGAGCACTACCCATCAATTTATCCATCCAGGGGCTTCTTGTTACTTTCTGAGTTCTCACCCAGAATTCGTCCATGTCAATGTGGCCCAGTTCAGAATCTCTGACATCCATATTGCATTCCGCCTGAGATTCGGGCATTCTAACCCTTTGGTACTTATACTTCATTTCTTCCTCTGTTAGCTTAGCTTTTCCTCTTGGTTTGGCGGGTCTCTTGCTTGAGGTAGACATGTGTTCTTCAAGGCTTATCTGATGATCTGCACGTAGGAGGAGTGAAACCCAATCCAAGAAGCTTGAATTGGTCATTTGATTTTCAATGGGAACGCTAGCAGAAGAAAGAGTTAGAACTTTTAAGGCTCGGGGCGCAGGGCGCATGGAAAATGTATATAACCGGCTGAATAGACAAGGCGCACAGGAAAAGGACGCAACAGAGGTAAAATTGGCGCCAAAGGCGCATGGCGCATGGATGAAGCAGACTGCATTTTATAGAAGGGCGCACAGGAAATGCATGCTACATTGATATTTGGTGCGCCCTTTGGCGCATGGGCAGATTGTGCGACATGGGAAAAAGACGCGCCAAAGGGATGAAGGAGGCGCGGGTTTTGAGCGTGTTACAGGCCGAAAGGGTGCACCTAAGAGCGCATGATTTTTAACTGCAGCATGCTGGGTAGACGCGCCGAGGGGCGCGACTGTCTTCATTGCAACATGACGCAACAGTGCGCCATGGAGAACACTTAATCATTTAGTCATTTTTCAACTCAATCTTCCACCCGAAAGGAGGCTTGGTATGACAAGGTTTTTATAAGGAGGATCTCAGATGGCGCTGATGCGAAACCACCCCCCTTTTTCCAACAAATCCGGAAAGAGGAAAGGAGTAGGAAAAGACGAATCCGACAGGACAAGGGAGAAACAAGCCCAACAAGGCCGGCTAGCCATTAAAGAGACAGACCATGCAAGCAACAAACAGATCCGCTAAAGAAATAAGCTCGAACGAGAGAAAACACAGACCAAGAACGTGAAAGCTTTCAAAAACAAACCAGGAGAACCACCTACCTCGAATATATATCAAAAATTTGTGGCGAGTGGGTCCACAGAGCAATGACGGCGACAGGGCAGAGCTGACAAATCCAGAGCGATCACGTGCTTGTCAAAATGGAATGAAAATGACAGGGCGGGCACTGTTATATATAACAAAACTTTGTCATAAATGCGCCACCCACTATTTGAAAAGGCGCGCGAAAACGACTGTCGACAGAGGAAAGCATGCGCCCTTTGGCGCATGGAAGTAACTGACAACAGGAGAATGGGTGCGACTTTGGTGCATCAAACGAGTTGTCGACATGAATTTATGTGCGCCCTTGGGCGCACCAAAACGTGGTGTAACAAGGAAAATACATGCGCCTTTTGGCGCATGGAAAAGAGGCGCGACAAATGATATGTCAACATCGAGGCGCATGCGCCTCGGCACACGCAAATAAGGCTTAACATGCTTTGGCGCACCGAAAGACGTGTTGACATGGGAAACCATGCGCCAAGGGCTTTTTAAAGGGGCACACCAAAATGTGGTGTTACAGTGCAAAACTGAGTTTGATATTCCATGAATTTACTGATCATTGGCTGAAATTGATCCTAGGCAGGACCCTTCGTATGATCGTCGATGACCTCACAAGTCTCCCACTCATCTCTGAGTTTTTCAGGGAGTTTGAAATATTCATTGCTTGCCTCCATTAGGAACCTCACAAAATCACGGCAAGCCAGAAGGTTGTTGATGCATTCGGTGTCGAAAGTGGCTTTTTGCCCTAACCCTTGCGAGATGATCTCCTTAAAGATCCAAATAGTTTCGTTTGCCTTCCTCAAGGTGAAAGGAGTAAGCAATCCTGGAGACATTCTCATAACAATTTGCTCCATTTGATGCATTACATCCAGGGCTTCCTCCTTGACTTTGTCAATCTTTTCCAGGACAAACTCCATCTGATCAACCTAATAATCCAACGCAGCAAGGATCTTGTTGGGTACCTTGGGGTGATTGAAAATGCCAAATTTCACTAGATCGTCAACTGAGCAGTCGAGCATTTTCTGGAACATCTCATGTTGCAACCTTGCATGGTCCAACTCTTCGGAGATAGGTCCTGTGATCGCCTGGAAATCTTTGTTCACCCAAATGATGTTCTGATACAATTCAGTGAACTTGACTATTACCTCCTCGTTGTCTTTGAGGATTTGATCTCTCCAGGTGGAAACTACCATACCTTATTTTCCAATCTTGGCATACTTGTTTATCTTATCCTGGCTTAGGACCTCAGGAGTTTCAATGGTAGTTGTAGGAGGTGCACTGCCCATTTTCTATAGGGTATGGAGAAGATGTTTGTTTTGTTCTTTTAGTAACCTCTTCTCCTCCTTTGCTTCTTGAAGTTTCTTGCAAAGGGAATCCACCGTAAATAGGGCCTCTCCTTGAAGACTTTCAAAAGACGTTCCCATTGTGACTTGGGTCACTGTATAATCTGTCGGAGACAGATCCTTTTTACCCTTTGAAGGATCAGGATATGCGATCTCCATTACTCTTTCTCTCGATGCACTCTAAGAGAAGAGGGTTATAGGCTTTTGCTTCTTATCCCCATTTGCTGGGATGACGGAGAAGTCCATCGGTGGGATAGGGACTTTCCTCTTTTGCTAGCTCAGATGCTGGGAGATCCTTGTTGACTTAAGGGAACGGGACCAGAGGTAGAAGAGGGAGCAGCTGCAGTGGATGAGGGGAAATGGGTAGAGACACTTGGTGGTGGCATCGAGAGGGAGGCCGAGAAAGTGCTCACGGGAGGAAGGGATACTACAGGGGAGGTAGACGCGGGAATGGAAGGGAGCTGAGAGATGAGAGAAGAAATGGTGGGTGACAGCTCCGCGAGAGAAGAGAAGATGGATGACGAGGAAGGGGTAACAGCAGAAGATGGGGGAGAGGATACGACCAAAGGAATGGTCGCTTGGGTCACGCAAGGAGGAGAAGGAGGAGAGGGAGAAGGGATAGAAGGGACCTCAGCAATTGTAGTAGTGGTGACACCCTAAGTGGATGTGCCCGTCGGAACACCTTCCATCACTTCTTTCTCTGGGGATACCAGACTTACAGCCTGTTCTTATGTAGCGAAAGGAGGACTTTCAAGAGCTCCTTCTTGAGTAGAGCTTGATTCGCCCTCTTTATTCTTGCCTTTGATCTTTGGCAAATGCTTCGTCCTGGCAGGTGTGTTGCCCAATAGGGATGTAGTGAAATTTACCCTGAGGTAGATAAGGCCATTCATTCTACACCAGTGTTCTGTCCTCCGCAATGTCTCCTTGACCCTTTCTTCAATGGTCTGGGGTGCTTTTGTTCTGTCAATTGCAGCAAACAGCCAGTTGTCCCCATCTATGTCCAGATACACCTGATCAACTTCTTGATCGGTAGTTTGATAATCCTTTGGAATAATGGCCACGCCGTATGGAATAATCTCTGTTAAGGCCAAGTGGGAGTGATCCTTACTTCTAAGTTCGACCTCATGATACAGGTCGATATAGATGTCCTCGATCTGCGGAATGTGGATTGGATCGAGTTTTTCCTTGGGAAGGCAATTCCTTGGATCAAAAGTGGGCCTCGCCAGGAAGTTGTGCTTTAGATTGAGCAGTTCTAGCTCTGCAAACATTTCCCAGGCTTTGTGGTGAGAAATGTAGGTGTATCTACCCACTGTAAGGGGGAAAGGAGTTCCACCCTTCTTTCTCTTCAAACATTTCTCATGGTAGGTTATGAGTTGTCTGGATAGCTCCAATAGGATCAACTTGGGGCCAGCATATCTCAAAAAATTTGTGGGCTCCCCCAAGAAGTTGGCCACTCTGAGATAGGTGAAGGTGGGGAATTGGGTAAATAGTGCCCCTCACTTCTCAATTGCTGTGACTATGCTCTTGGTCGTCTGACCATGAGTCATATTTGGCCTCAAAAGGTAGATGATGCCATAGAAGAAAGCATCATTGATCTTAGTAAACTACAAGATGTTGTTCTCCAACTTAAGCTCCAGGTAGTATTCATATATTTTTACCTGAGGCCAAACCCCGCATTGGCTCAGTGTTGGATAATCCCTATCCGAGGCTGCAGCGTAGACTACATAGGAGTTCATGTAGAACCTCCCCATTGTGGTGAGTTGTTGGAGATGCTTGGATATGGTGCTGCTTATGATCTCCACCCACTCAAAGCGTTGATCTGGCACATTCTTGTTCATAGTTTCAAGGTACCTGAGCATCCATTTGTGAAAGTAATGGGCATTAGAAAGCCCAAAAACTCTACTTAGGAATGTGATGGTGTCGCTTAATTCCTTCGGAGAAGTCACTGCGGTGAATAACCTGTGGCCATCTGGTTATTACCTTCTTGTTTTTCAAGTACACTTCGTTCATCAACTGCATGCACTTGTCTTCATTATCCTCCCATGCCTTGGTGCAGTCCTCTTGGCTTACAGCCACAAAGTGTCGATGGTGAGGGATGCCTAGCATGATTTCAAAGTGCTGGGCAGTGAGGTTGATTATGACCTCGCCCTTTTCATTTTCGACACACCTTGTGTCTTTGTTGTAACAACGGGCCACCACCATCATAAATTCATTGTTTACTGCACTGACGGGGATCCCCCTAGCAAAATGTAGTCCACTACCCACCAGCTTGTCCATCCAAGGACTTCCTGTGACTCTCCTGGTTCTGGCCCAGAAATCCTCCATGTCGATGTGACCGAGTTCGGAGTCTCTTATGTCCAGGTCACATTCCTGCCTAGGACTCAGGCATTCTAACCCTCTGGTATTTATACTTCATCTCTTCTTCTGTAAGCTTAGCCTTACCCTTTGACTTGGTTGGCTTTTTGCTTGATGTAAACATATATGGATCTGAGTTCAGTTGTTGATCCGGAAATATATAGAAAGTGAGAGATGAAGCGGGGTCCACGAACGCGATACGAGGAGGACGGGCGTGTTGACAAGTGTAGAGGGATAAATTTTATCATGTGTTTTCAATTGTGAAAGTGACAGGGTGGGTGCGCCTATATATAGGCAAAGGTGCAATAAATGCGCCAACCACTTTTTCAAGGGCGCACCAAAACATGTGTTGACACGTAAAACTTTGCACCCTTTGACGTGGATAAACACATGTCAACACGGAAATATTCGTGCCCTTGGCACCAATTTACTACTGTTAACACTTCATTTTGAGTGCCTTGGTGCACCAAAACATGGCACAACAATTTAGTTTTTAACATGAAGGCGCATGTGCCTTGGTGCATGCAAGAAAGGTGCATCACGGGAAGGTGCAACAATTGATGTGTCAACACATCAAAGGGTGCGCCAAAGGAAATGAAGGGGGCACAAATTTAGTTTGTGTTACATAGATAAAAGGTGTGCCCAACCAAAAAGGACCAAAATGACTAAGTTCGGAGAACTAGATTTCCCGGAAAGGGATTTTATAACATTTCGAACGCTGAGGGGTCCCTGACGAGGGACCAAGACAAAATTGGTAAGGTTACCTGCAAAATTTCCCTTGTCAATTTTACAGGATAATAGCTGGCTCTTTCTGGGGACTATCTTTGAGTGAAGCTCAAGGGTAGAGAACCCCAAATCAACATGTGCCTATCCATTGGGCAAAGGAGGGTCAAAAACAAGGGCGACGACAAAAATAAACACACGACGAAAGCAAACACACAACATAAAGAAAACTGTACAAGGAAGAGAGCAAGCTCTACTTCCTAAATATTTTGAGATGTCCCCCGCTATAGGGAAGCGGGAGATTAGTTCCATCTAGATACGAGAGATAGAATCTATTCTCTCCATTGAGCTGCCTGATCTTGAAAGGCCCTCTCCATAGAGAATCAAATTTCCCGTGCATGCCCTATGGCTCTCTTCATTTTTCCCAAAAAAGGACGAGATCTCCCACTTAGAAATCTTTTTGCTTAGCCCTTTTATAGAACAATCTCTTAACTTGATTCTAATGTTCGGTGATCCTGTCGACCACTCTTACTCTTTTTTCTTCGAGCTCTGATAGATACATGATCCTCTTTTCAAGGGAATTTTGGAAAGTCTCATCTTTGATTACTCGTGCCAAGCGCAAAGTAGGGAGCTCTGCAAAAATGGGAAGTTCGGCGTCCATCCCATATAACACTTGAAAAGGCGACATACCGAGAGACCTCTTGGGAGTAATGCGGTCTGCCCACAAAGCATTGTATAATGACTTGTGCCACGTCCACTAACTCTCATCAACTAGCTTCCATATGATAGTCACTAAGTTTTTATTACTGGATTATGCCTGACCATTTCCCTGGGGGTAATAATCCGAGGCATGGGCCAAGGTTATCTTGTGTTCATAGCAAAAACCAAAAACTTCTCGTGAGGAGAAGTTGGAAGCGTTATCAGCAATGATTTTGTGTGGAACACCAAATCTCACGATGATATTCTCTTTGATGAAATTGCAAACAACCTCAGAAGTGGCATTCTTGACAGGAATGGCCTCCACCCATTTGGTGAAGTAATCTGTTGCTGTCAGGACATAACTATGCCCGGCACTCGATTGGGGATGGAGTGCTCTGATAAAGTTGATTCCCCACTATCTGAATGGTTCATCAATAATGACCGGCCTGAGGGGAAAAGTAGCCAATTTTGGCTTGCCAACAAATTGTTGGCAGAGCTCACACTTTGCTACCCAGGTGGTTGTATCCTGGAACAACGTCGACCAATAGTACCTGGCCCGGATGATCTTGTGTGCCGTCACGGAAGAGGAGAAGTGACCACCACAGGCTGAATCATGAAAACTCTCCAGTAGCTTTATCTGCTGTGGCTTGTCAACACATCGCAAGAAGATGCCATCTATTCTGCGTTTGTATAAACAGTCATCCCAGATGACATATATGGCCGCTCTGAGCTTTATAGCACGTTTCTCCTTTGAAGTTAGATGAGATGGACATTCACCATAAGTGAGAAAGAAAGCGATATCAGAATACCATTCGTCGCTGGTGGCGACAAATAGAACCATGGGTAGAGAATCAGATTTCTCCAGCTGGCTTTGTACTCCCTCGGTGCAATCATCCTTTTCCTCAGGGTCTTCTGAATCTCAGTTTTCAGCCATGAGCTGACATAGGCCCTTGCCTCTTACCAGCTTGGTTGGTTTTATATCTAGATCATACTCCTGGACTTTTGCAATCCAATTTCCTCGTAAACTCCCTAACTCCTGTTGAGTTAGGATTGACTTGACTGCTGTGTCAGGGACCAGTACCATTGTGTGAGAATTTAGAATGTAATACCTGAAGTTCTTGATTGCTTTGACAACGGCGAAGGCATGCTTTTCCAACTGAGACATCTTTAATTCGTGAGGCTTGAGAGGAGAGCTCATGAATGCAATCGGGGATTCAACATCTTCAGAATTCTTTTGCATTAAGATGGCCGATACAGTATGCTCAGATGCATAGCTATACATGATAAAATCCTTGGAGAAATCGGGACATACCAGGACTGGTGCATGAGCGACGGAGGCTTTTATATCTTCGAACGAATTCTTTCCTTCTTCGCTCCACCGGAAAGTTGGTGATCCTTTCATCATGTTTGATATGTGGCGAGTCTTTTCAGCAAAGTCGGGAACAAAGCACCTGAGAAAGTTCACCTTTCCGAAGAAAGAGTGAACGCTGGTCTTGCTTGTAGGTAAAGTAAGGCTCTGAATAGCCTTAACCCTTTCGGCATCTATCTTCGTCCCTTCCTTGCTTACAATGTGTCCCAGTAACTTTCCTTCTGTGACTCCGAAAATAGACTTTTTTAGATTTAGGGAGATCCCATGTTCTCGACATCTAATCAATACTTACTCCAAATGATCGCAATGATCATTTCACTATTTAGAGAACATAGTTAAGTCATCCAAGTAGACTACGATGACTTTTCCCATCATACCTTTGAATGCAAAGTCCATGGCCCACTGAAAAGTGGCGCCGGCATTGGTCAGACCAAAAGGCATCCTGCTATAAGTGAATGTACCCCAAGGGGTAGTGAATGTTGTTTTGAATTGGTCTTCGGGCGAGACTTCAATCTGATTGTAACCTGAAAACCCATCAAGCATGGATAGAATTTATGATCCAGTTACTGCTTGCAGAACCTGATCCATTATGGGAAGTGGGTAGTTGTCCTTCAAGGATGCTTGATTCAAGTTATGAAAATCCACACATATGTGTATCTCACCATTCTTCTTATGTACTGGCATAATGTTCGCGACCCAAGTACTGTGATGGATAGGAAAAATTATCCTTGCGTCCAGTATTTTTCGAATTTCAGCCTAGATAGTACCTGAGATCTTAGGATTATAGTGCCTCTGTTTCTAGCAAAAGGGTTTGACACCCTCTTTTAACAGGATGTCATGTTGGACATCCTTTGGCTTGAAATACTTTAGATCGGCATAGGACCATGCCAATACATCCATGTATTTCTTCAGCAATTTGATGAATTTCCACTTTTCTTCGGGTGTGTAACATTTTCCGATGTTCACAAACTGTGGATGTTCTACCGAACCTAAATTGACCGGTTCAGTTTCTGGGGAGGAGTTAGGATCATCTCACCTTTTCTTCTTGACAAAATGATTGTGCCTGTCGAACAAACGCTCTAGAGAAACCAGGCCTTTTGGAATTTTATTTCCTTTGAGCTGACATATGCCATCACTTCCATGCATTTCTTCGTCTTGATCAGTAACAGATTCACGGCATGCAGAAGTGGATCCTTCAAAATGAAGCTCACTGAAATTCTCTGCCTTTTCCAGAAAGGCAATGAGTTGATTGTCATCATTGAATACCTGCCAGTGCTGAGAATTGTCTGGCACGCTTGGGCGGAAAACCACCTCAATGGTATATGTGTCTATTTTCAAGGCTGGGTGGGGGAGCATGAGGGATGCTGAGATGGCTAATGAGTTGGCCATGTCATTCTGAGCTCTTGGAATGGCTTTTATTGAAAAAGCATCAAACTCCTCAATACTGTCCCATACTGTGTTACGGTAATGTCTGATCTTTTCATTTTTCACTTGGTATATCCTTTTAACTTGATTTACGACCATTTCTACATCACCCTGTACTTTCAAATTCTTGATTCCTCTTTCCCTTACGGCTTACATGCCAAGTAGCAAAGATTCATACTCAGCAGTATTATTTGTGTTGAAAAACTACAACTTGAAAGAGAGAGGGATAATCTCCTCCTCGGGAGATATTAGCACGGCTCCAGCGCCGCACCCACTAGTCGCGCAACTGCCATCAAACTGTAATGTCTAGATCTTGTTAAGATCCTCTTCTTGGATGAGGACATCCATTTTGTCAGACTCAGTAGACAAGAAATAGTTTCCCATTCCTGATGATTCGAAGAGAATTTGGGCTTTGGGGTCATCGGAGTTAGTAACCAAGTACTTCTTTTGTGATTCCGGCTCCAACGTTTGCATTATACCTTTGACGGGGATTCTAGCCTTAGACCAGTCCATATGAATCTCTCCACCAACCTCACTGCAAAAACTCCTTCCTAATAGAATTCCATATGCTGCCGGAATATTGGCAACAAGGACGGTCATCTTTACTCTTTTCTCTGGGAATGCCGCAAATGCAAATTGCGCGTCTTTAATTTGACTGATCAACGGAACCTGCTTGGTTTCCAAGGAATAACATCTACTAAAAGGCTTGGTAAGGGTGAGGCCCAAGGCATGGGTGACCTTTTCTGGCATGACGTTATTGGAAGCCCCAGAATCAATTATGCAGTTGCTTAGTTTGTGGCCATTGATTAGGAGGGAGAGATAGAAAGGTTCTATCTTGCCTGACGCAGATGTCGAGGCAACATTTATGCGAGATGCAGAAGGAGTAGAAAGGATTCCTTTTGGGGAAACCTGAGTAGTTATGATAGCTTGGCTTTGGATGTATTCGGTCAACCTTACAAGCTGCTCAGGATTGGACTGAAGATACTCGGCTTCAGACATTTGGATCTTGGTCTTTTTAGCGTGATCAATTATGTCAAACGCGGCCAAGGGTTGCGTTGATGAAGGAATGAGTCCCTCATTTTGCGATGGTAGGGTAGGATTACCGGTCTTGATAGGAATATGTGAGGACTGATTCGGAGGGGAGATAGGGGAAAAATATCTTTTTGAAAAAGACTTAATAACAGGTTGAGCAGGAAGGGGACTACCTCGTTTAGCGATGGTTGGAGGCATGTGTGACACAACCTTCTCTTTCTACATATTGGCAGCCACTTCTGCTTCTTTTCCTTGCGAGCGGGTAAAAACAGCATATGACTGCCCGCTTGCATATCCTTGGGTACCCTCTTCTTCGTCAGATTCTTCCTCATCAAATTCCATATACCCAATAGTAGAGTCACCAGTCGGTTCACCGACATCTTGATCATCTTCACCTGGCGATGAAGGTTCTTCATAATTTTGCTCCTCTTCTTCAATTTCAGCTAAAGCATTGACCGGAGGGGCCTCGAGCGCCAACCGTGGAGCAGCTGCAGGTAGGCATGGCCTTTGTGAGACGTTGTTAGAAGTAAAATTCCTCCGTGGGATATCTCGATACGAAGAGCCAGGAGAAGACTGAGCTAGCTACTTTTTTAACACGAGCAAGTCATTTGCCATCTTTTGAAATGCCGGATCAGATGAAGTGGCGGGAGAAGGAGCTGAAACTTTAGGCTTGGATGGCTCTCACTTTAATTTTCCAGATATTAGCAAGTTATCTTCAATCCGTATAGAAGCAGCTTGGGCGAGAACCAAAGTAGTGACCTGTTCTTGTAAGAGTAAGAAACTTACTTTTGAGCTCATGGCGTTCACGAAGAAACATTTCTGATTTTCTGGCGTTGGTAGCATGGTAGGTGGAACCCGGTTGATCAGTGAATTGAAATGGGTGATGAAATCACGCATGGTTTCATTGACCTCCTTCTTTAGGTGAGTGATCTTGGATAGTAATGCGAACGCGTCCTCTGAAGGCTTATATCTTTCTTCAAATGCAGTTCGTAAGGTGGCCCAACTAGTAATAGATCTGGCCGGCAAATGTTGAAACCATTCCACTGCTGGTCCTTGCAAGGTTTCCAGAAAAAGGTGAACTGACACATCTTCATGGGTCACATCCAGGATACTGCATGACATGATGAACACGGATATGTGTGAATCCGTGCTTTGGTTCCCGCTACCATCAAATTTAGGAAAATTCTTCCAGTTTTTGTGAGGGAGCACGTGAACGGGGTGTGGCAAAGCGAGTGGGCCCATAGAATTTCCCCATGGCACTGCCATTTGGACGGCTGGAAAAAGGACATGAACTGGAAGCATAGTTCCACTGAGAAACAAGGCACTACAAAGGGATGAGGATATTCCTTATGAGAGATGCTTCCTTCGTGGAGGTGAGACACTTCTGGATGACCGGTTAGCTAAACTTAGCGATGGGAAGCGTGCCGGTGTAACACTGAAGTTGTGCCTTTGAAGTAGATCAAAAGTAGGATTGATTACTCCACGAGCTCTTCTGCTACGAGTGAATGGTTCACCCACCAGCGTACCTTCCAGATCTGTAATATTTGGAGCAAATCCTAAAAACTCTTTTTGGTTGTACTTGCTGATTTTCAGAATTTTCTGACAAAAATCAGCAGCATGTACTTTTCTAAATATTTAATTTTATCCCTCTTTTGAAAATCGATTGCAGTTTAATGACAAATGTTAACGAGGATAAAATAATGGCCAACTTAGTAGGCTGATTTTCAGATCTTAGAGTTAATTTTTGGCAAGGGTTTGAAATTTTGCAAAACAGTCAAAAACTCAGATCTACGGAAAAATACAGGTTTTTGTAAAAACTCTGCAAACTAAAGATCTCTAACTAGTCCCGATCTATGGATCCCTGAAGAAAATTTTCAGTTCGGATCACTTTTGCAAAAATTTTAGATTTTGAACAAAAGTTTAAATTTGCAAACAGGTAGTGACTTTTGATTTTTATTGATTTTCTAACATACCACTACCATAGATCTTGTAGATCTGTTCGATCCCCAGCGGAGTCACCAAAAACTATTGGTCTGAAAATATGTCAGGTGGACAGATCTATGGATAGACGAGCCAACAGTGTGCAGGGCATAGCCCCTCTTTGAGTCAGCAAAGCGAAACTGGTTTATTGCTATTCTACCAGCAGGAATCTGTGCAAGTCTCACAATATTCTGCCTTTGGGGGTTGGGATCTCATCCCAGTAGAGGTATTTCCAACTGTGAAAAGAAGGGAAAGAAATGAGGTGGGGAGATAGAATAGATCTGAAGGGAGAAAAGAAATGAATTCCAAAGCAGAAAGGTCAGAGGGTCTATGTTTTGGGCTGGTAGTAAACAGAGCCGAACCTACTTGCATAGACGAACAAAGCAATACTGATGAATAAATGACAAAAAAGTAGAGATAGATTCAACAGAATAAACACATAAATCTGACATAAGAAAGATTAAAATGCTCATAACACACATATTCAGCACAAAGTCTTAATATTTGTATTAATGTTTTCTTCTGTTACAAAAAGCTCAAAGTCTTTTCTTCTTACTTCTATTTTTCATCTAAAAAGTATCCACCCCTTGAATACAACAAGTATCCAAGTATATATAGAAGAAGGAGAAGAAAGAAGGAAAAAAGCAACCAACAACTAATTACAAAATATCTACAAAATATCTAAAAGTCAATGTTGACTTTGGACAACTTGGTGGATGACAACATCCCATGGTGCAACATGGATGAGGTCATCATTTGTACCAACATACTCTTAGATATTTACAAAAAGGAAGCCAAGAGGAAGAAATCTATTCATCGTCGTCTCGCGGCTGGAAGGGGGTATCTTGCTTCTGCTGTTGTTCGGGAGAGGTGATGTGGAACTGAGTCTGATATTCCATGAATTTACTGATCATTGGCTGAAGTTGATCCTGGGAAGGACCCTTCGTATGATCGTTGATGACCTCACAAGTCTCCTGCTCATCTCTGAGTTTTTCAGGGAGTTTGAAATATTCATTGCCTGCCTCCATCAGGAACCCCACAAAATCACGGCAAGCCAGAAGGTTGTTGATGCATTCGGTGTCAAAAGTGGCTTCTGGCCCTAACCCTTGCGAGACGATCTCCTTAAAGATCTGGATAGTTTCGATTGCCTTCATCAAGGTGAAAGAAGGAGTAAGCAAGCCTGGAGACATTCTCATAACAATTTGCTCCATTTGATGCATTGCATCCAGGGCTTCCTCCTTGACTTTGTCAATCTTTTCCAGGACAAACTCCATCTGATCAACCCGGTAATCAAACGCAGCAAAGATCTTGCTGGGTACCCTGGGGTGATTGAAAATGCCGAATTTCACTAGATCGTCGACTGAGCAGTCAAGCTTTTTCTGGAACGTCTCATGTTGGAACCTTGCATGGTCCAACTCTTCGGAGATAGGTCCTGCGATTGCCTGGAGATCTTTGTTCACCCGAATGATGTTCTGATACAATTCAGTGAACTTGACTATTACCTCATTGCTGTCTTTGAGGATTTGATCTCTCCAAATGGAAACTACCATACCTTATTTTCCAATCTTGGCATACTTGTTTATCTTATCCTGGCTTAGGACCTCAGAAGTTTCAGTGGTAGTTGTAGGAGGTGCACTGCCCATTTTCTACAGGCGTGGAGAAGATGTTTGTTTTATTCTTTTAGTAACCTCTTCTCCTCCTTTGCTTCTTGAAGTTTCTTGCAAAGGGCATCCACCGTAAGATAGGGCCTCTCCTTGAAGACTTTCAAAAGACGTTCCCATTGTGACTTGGGTCACTGTATAATCTGTCGGAGACAGATCCTTTTTACCCTTTGAAGGATCAGGATATGCGATCTCCATTACTCTTTCTCTCGATGCACTCTGAGAGAAGTGGGTTATAGGCTTTTGCTTCTTATCCCCCTTTGCTGGGATGACGGAGAAGTCCATCGGTGTGATAGGGACTTTCCTCTTTTGCTGGCTCAGATGCTGGGAGATCCTTGTTGACTTAAGGGAATGGGACCAGAGGTAGAAGAGGGAGCAGCTGCAGTGGATGAGGGGAAATGGGTAGAGACACTTGGTGGTGGCATCGAGAGGGAGGCTGAGAAAGTGCTCACGAGAGGAAGGGATACTACAAGGGAGGTAGACGCGGGAATGGAAGGGAGCTGAGAGATGAGAGAAGAAATGGTGGGTGACAGCTCTACGAGAGAAGAGAAGATGGATGACGAGGAAAGGGGAACAGTAGAAGATGGGGGAGAGGATACGACCAAAGGAATGGTCACTTGGGTCACGCGAGGAGGAGAAGGAGAAGGGATAGAAGGGACCTCAGTAATTGTAGTAGTGGCGACACCTTGAGTGGATGTGCTTGTCAGAACACCTTCCATCGCTTCTTTCTCTGGGGATACCAGACTTACAGCCTATTCTTATGCAGCGGATGGAGGACTTTTAGGAGCTCCTTCTTGAGCAGAGATCGATTCGCCCTCTTTATCCTTGCCTTTGACCTTTGGCAGATGCTTCGGCCTGACAGGTGCGTTACCTAATGGGGATGTAGTGAAATCTACCCCAAGGTAGATAAGGCCATTCATTTTGCACCAGTGTTCTGTCCTCCGCAATGTCTCCTTGACCCTTTCTTCAATGGTCTGGGGTGCTTTTGTTCTGTCAATTACAGCAAATAGCCAGTTGTCCCCATCTGTGTCCAGATACACCTGATCAACTTCTTGATTGGTAGTTTGATAACCCTTTGGAACAATGGCCACGCCGTATTAAATAATCTCTGCCAAGGCCAAGTGGGAGTGATCCTTCCTTCTAAGTTCGACCTCATGATACAGGTCGATATAGATGTCCTCGATCTGTGGAATGTGGATTGGATCAAGTTTTGCCTTGGGAAGGCAATTCCTTGGATCAAAAGTGGGCCTCGCCGGGAAGTTGTGCTTTAGATTGAGCAGTTCTAGCTCTGCAAACATTTCCCAGGCTTTGTGGTGAGAAATGCAGGTGTATCTGCCCACTGTAAGGGGGAAAGGAGTTCCACCCTTCTTTCTCTTCAAACATTTCTCATGGTAGGTTATGAGCTGTCTGGACAGCTCCAATAGGATCAACTTGGGGCCAGCATATCTCGGAAATTTGGTGGGACTCCCCCAAGAAGTTGGCCGCTCTGAGATAGGTGAAGGTGGGGAATTGGGTAAATAGTGCCCCCCACTTCTCAGTTGCTGTGACTATGCTCTTGGTCGTCTGACCATGAGTCATATTTGGCCTCAAAAGGTAGACGATGCCATAGAAGAAAGCATCATTGATCTTAGTAAACTACGGGATGTTGTTCTCCAGCTTTAGCTCTGGGTAGTATTCATATATTTTTACCTGAGGCCAAACCCCGCATCGGCTCAGTGATAGATAATCCCTCTCCGAGGCTGCAGCGTAGACTATGTAGGAGTTCATGTAGAACCTCCCCGTTGTGGTGAGTTGGTGGAGTTGCTCGGATATGATGCTGCTTATGATCTCCGCCCACTCAAAGAATTGATCTGGCATATTCTTGTTCATAGTTTCAAGGTACCTGAGCATCCATTTGTGAAAGTAATGGGCATCAGAAATCCCAAAAACTCTACTTAGGAATGTGATGGTGTCGCTCAATTCCTCGGAGAAGTCACTGCGGTGAATAACCTGTGGCCATCTGGTTATTACCTTCTTATTTTTCAAGTACACTTCGTTCATCAGCTGCATGCACTTGTCTTCATTATCCTCCCATGCCTTGGTGCAGTCCTCTTGGCTTACAGCCACAAAGTGTCGGTGGTGAGGGATGCCTAGCATGATTTTGAAGTGCTGGGCAGTGAGGTTGATTATGACCTCGCCCTTTTCATTTTCGACACACCTTGTGTCTTTGTTGTAACAACGGGCCACCACCATCATAAATTCATTGTTTACTACACTGACGGGGATCCCCCCAGCAAAATGCAGTCCACTGCCCACCAGCTTGTCCATCCAAGGACTTCCTGTGACTCTCCTGGTTCTGGCCCAGAAATCTTCCATGTCGATGTGACCGAGTTCAGAGTCTCTTATGTCCAGGTCACATTCTGCCTGGGACTCGGGCATTCTAACCCTCTGGTATTTATACTTCATCTCTTCTTCTGTAAGCTTAGCCTTACCCTTTGACTTGGTTGGCCTTTTGCTTGATGTAGACATATGTGGATTTGAGTTCAGTTGCTGATCTGGAAATATATAGAAAGTGAGAGACGAAGTGGGGTCCATGAATGTGATACGAGGAGGACGGGCGTGCTGACAGGTGCAGAGGAATAAAGTTTATCACGTGTTTTCAATTGTGAAAGTGACAGGGCGGATGCGCCTATATATAGGAAAAGGTGCAATAAATGCACCAACCACTTTTTCAAGGGGCACGCAAAAACATGTGTCGACACATAAAACTTTGCGCCCTTTGGCACGAATAAACGCGTGTCAACACAGAAATATTCACGCCCTTGGTGCCAATTTACTACTGTCAACACTTCATTTTGAGTGCCTTGGCGCAACAATTTAGTTGTTAACATGAAGGCGCATGAGCCTTGGCGCATGCAAGAAAGGCGCATCATGGGAAGGCACAACAATTGATGTGTCAACACATCAAAGGGTGTGCCAAAGGAAATGAAGGGGGCACAAATTTAGTCTGTGTTACACAGATAAAAGGTGTGCCCAGCCAAAAAGGACCAAAATGACTAAGTTCAGAGAACTAGATTTCCTGGAAAGGGATTTTATAACATTCTGAACGCTGAGGGGTCCCTGACGAGGGACCATGAAAAATTTGGTAAGGTTACCTATAAAATTGCCCTTGTCAATTTTACAGGATAACAAAGCAAGAAGCCTAATTTTCCTCTATAGTCTTTTCCATGACTTAAACATCCAAAAGAAAAATGGGATTCAACTCTTTGATTCAAACTTATAGCAAAAGGATGATTCCCTCAAAAAGGAAATCACTTCTCTCTACCTTGCTGCTATAAATAAATAGACTACTCCCTTAAAGGACATCTATATAAAGTCATTGTAAAAATACAATAAAATATTCAGAAGCTTCCCGCATTGATCAGCTTCACGAAGACCTCAAGGAGATAATATACTCATCCCATATAGACTTCCCACATCGATCAGTCTATCAAAAATAAAAACAAACGAAGAAAATGATAAATTTTTCATCATGGACTTGCCTATTTTTGATCATGGGTTTCTTGCCAAGTAAACATGCCATCGTACACTAAGTTACTCTAAACCACCCACTTTCACCTCATTTCCTTTTCACCCTAATTTCCTCTCTGCTCAAGGGACTTCCGCAACTATGAAATTTCGTGATCATGTGACTTTCTTCACCCTTCAAATAGTCCATTATGTAATACATTTAGGGTCTTACGTTCATAAGCCCATCTTGGGTATGGCAGACTCATTAAGGTTCTTATCAATTAAGCAGCTCTTTTACCACCTCTTACCAATCACCTTCCTCATTACTTATTGATTATCCTATATAGGACTAGGCCATCAACACCTACATCTTAAATGACTCAACCATGCCTATCACCTAAGACTCAACCATGTGTATGACCTATACTCAATCATACCTAAAAACTACCAACCCATTCCTTTACCTCATCATATTCTTCCCTAGTTTATGGGAGAACTACATCAGCCTGAGGCCCTTTTTCGTCGGGGCTATGTAAGCAACATTCCTAGGGCATGGGGCCCTTAGAGGTTAGCTCGGTCACTCTTTACCCTAACCTATTTTCCCCCATTTTCCTATTTCATATTCTTTCTTCGTTTCCAATTTCTACAGTACTTGGAAATTAATAAAAACATACATATCTACCATGTTACCACCTCATAACAACATCCAATCAATCATTTAACCTTTCCATAATATCAAATATTTTGAAAATCTATACCATAACATACATATAACTCATCATTTATTCCCCATGTTACTAATAACTTGGACATTAATCAAAACCAAAAACCTAACTACACCATTCCCAAGTGACCTAACTCCAACATGCCTAAACCAACCTAAATCCACCATGCCTAGATGACCTCACTCAATCATGCTTATACATGACTCCATCATGCCTAAACCAACCTAACTCCACCATAGCTAAGTGATCTCACTCAATCATGCCTATGATCTTGTCCCAATCATGCCTAATCCACCTAGTTTCCATCACATAAATAATAACACTAGAAATTACACATATAACTACAACATCATACCATGAATATCACCATCTCTATATAAAAATCATCAGAATCGGTCTGTCCATACATATGTGCACAAAAGTAAAATCAATACATGTGCCTCTCATATATAGTCTCAACATCTTCCTCACGTAGGCCGGAATAATAATTAAAAAAATATTAAAAACCCTCATGTACATCCTCGCTATCTTTGGCACACATGCCAATATAAATCAAAAAATATATGAAAATATGTATCCTGAACACATATGGTGACTAATCACTTGATATCCATATCTATCTCATTTCTCTCCTCCTCCTCTCCTCCAGTCTGGCACCCTGCCAACATCTCTCCACCTAGCATGGGTCTAGCCCTCACCTCTTCCTGGCCTACAGTTGGGTTCAGCCTTCATGAGCTAGTTGCCTCTCCATGACCCTGTCTATGGTCTTGTCAGCCCGCTGTGCTCTCTGCACTATGTGTGTGAGATCTAGTCCTCTCACTCGAGGTCTATTGTGTTATGTACTCTACATACGAGGGGACATCTATCCCCGCAGTAGTCAGATGGTCCTGATAATACCATGCCTCATTCAGGGCATCCCTGAACCTAGTCATCGGTACTATCTGTGGTGGTGCCATCCGTCTCAGACCCTATACATGTACCATGGGACCTTGTCCCGCTGCTTCCTGTACCATGGGACCATGTCCATGTGCCTGTGTTGGTGTTTGTGCTACAACCTAGGCCTGTAAGGTCACGATATGCTCCTGTATAGTGGCCAACTGGTCCTACAAACCTACCACATGTGCCTGTAGTGTGGTCATCTCTACATGTGACCCTGCCAACTACCCCTATAAACCTGTAATCTGAGCCTATAAGGTGGCAACCTACCCCTGTAAGTCATCCCTCTGAACTACAAGGGTGGCCATGTCTGGCTGCCCTAGCCTCGGTGGTGCACCTCATAGCTGGACTACCCACCACTACCTATATCTATCTGTAACCCCGGCATCATCAATCCGCCGGTCCACTACCTTCTCCTCCTGCCCTGTCAGAATGGTCGGTTGTGGTAGAGGCATAGGCCTCTCCACGTCGTCTCTCTTATACTGAGGGAATGGTGGAGGCACATCCTGGGGTAGCCAAAACTATCATCATGACCCTATCAATGGGTATCATCTCATGCTCTCCAGCATGGTGCCCCTCAATCCATCTGAGCAGCTACAGTTGGCCCAACTCTACTACCATCTTCTCGTATGAAGGGAAGCCAACATACGGCCTCAAAATAATGTCAACCCCAAATAATCCCTCCAACACCTACCTATAATATTCCACATCATGAGTAGCCTAGCAACCTGCACTCTCCAACAACAGGCACCTAATGCCTATAACCAAATCGAACAAATCCTGCCTCAAATGCATATGGTTGGGGCATACCAATTGGATGCACACATACGATGTGCTCATATTCCTAGCAATGTAAGAAAAAAGTGTAGCACAAGTTGAACCTCCGCAACTTCCCGTAGGCCCATAACTCCTTGTATAGCTGTACCAAGTATGTTGGTGCCCAAGCAAACCGGGTCCTATCCTCCATCATGTTATGGAAAACCCCCATCAGTGCCCATGGGAATCTCCCACCCTCCACATCTGGCAGTGCAAAACAACACATTGCCTCCATAATCAGGACCACTACTCTCATCTCCTCAATATGGGCTGTGTACATCTCTCCATAGCTCAGGCTTGCACTATGGAACCTCATCTCTACCATCCCCTCTCCAAACACCATCAACATCAGCTCCTCTAATGCCTATGAAGAAATAGAACACACTTAAATCCCCACTATTAGTAACCATAGGATCTTGTACATGTCCTCTAGGGTGACTATGATCTCACCCGTCAGAAGACAGAATGTGGTGTTCATTGAATCCCATCTATCGATGAGTGTGACCATCAAGATTGGCTCCTAAATTATGTGTCTATAACGTTTGACCCTAATAAGGCCGACATATATAACGTGACACCACTCCTATACCATCACACTCCCTCATATTGATAGTAATAGAGGTAGCACTCTATCTCTCATCCACAATTGGTCCCTAGCCTGCACCCAACAAACCACACCATTATTAAATCTTGACCATACCCAACTCATCTTTTCCTTAAAAAATGTATTCCTGAAATGCTTATTATTTATTTCCCCTCAACCATAATAACCTCCCCCTTTCCCCCATCCCACTTTCCCACCCCTTAACTCATATCATACATACCCTTTACCCTACATATTCTCAACACACTAAAATTTATACCTCCCTACCTCAATTTCTCTTTATACTCCCATCATAACCTTTTCTTGACCTATTTTTCCTTAAAAACCAACTGACATCAGTCATTGGTGACTGGCATCGGTCCATCATGACCAACATTAGTCACTTGCTAGTTTTACTAATGCCAGATATAGCATACTGACATCAGCTACCCTTGACTGACATCGGTCATTATCGCGACAACCAAATCTGAAAAACCCCCCTATTTCTCCCCAAATTGTTGAATCTAACCTAGAACCCTATCCTACCTTATCCAAACCTAACCTATACCCCTCCCCCACCCCTGTTCTACCATACCTAGGACCTCTCCCCTCCCTCATTACAACATTTTAACCCCAAATTCAAAATTATACCCCCACCCAACATGGTTTTACCCAACACCAATTTTACTAACCTATTTTAACAACAAATGACAAATTAGGATCAAATCTTACCTCATCGTGGTTCTGTTGGCATGGTGGCACATCTAGCTACTATATCAGTGGCTCACCCAAACCCTCTCTTTCCTCTGCCATGCCCAAATAACCAAATCCACTCCTCTACTCCAACTAATCAAATCGACCCCCCTGAGCTCATGGACTTGTCTCCCTAGCTCCTCTCACTAACTCATCCTCTCCACCTCAATCGTGTATAATGCCTTGTCCTTCTCTCTCAAAAAAGGTACAAAAATTCAAATGGATTTTTTGTTTTCTCCAAAGTCATAACACAACAATGATTTCATAAAATATAGAAATTTTGTTTTATAAACCGACCCAACCTGACCAACGCTGGTCCTATTTTTTCCCTAGACAACCGATGTCGGTCACTATCGATAAACCCTTATCAATATTTGGCCTTGATAAGATTCCTTTTTCCTACAACCATTAGTGATAACACCCCTTTCCTCAACCCGGACACCTATTGAACCATACCTACAAGCTCAACCTACCCCTACATTTCCTTTGTTGCTTATTAGGAGTTGTTATTTTACATATACCTTGGTCTTACCCATACCATGACCTATTTGCCTAAACCTAAACCCAACGTACTTGGTGTGACCATTGACCTTATACACTTGTTATACCTTGTGATGTTGTTACCTATGTTTTTTTAGCCTACGAACCATACCTTGCCTATGGTTATGTCGTTTATCTCGAACAAACCTTTGGTGTACCGGAACATACCTAAACATTCCTACACCTGACCTACATTGTGTTTTCAGACCATATCCTATACCTTGGATACTTGAATCACCTCACCCTTGTTTGGATAAACCTATCGACCTTGGATGATGTAGAGTTTGCAAGCTCTTCAACCTGGTACCGTGTTACAATCTATATGTGTGCGTGCGTTTGATTGTCCTTGCCCATTACCTGATTTTAGACCCTAGCCTATTACCTATTACCCAAGTTGACCACTACCCTTCCCCACCTATCTTCACCAACTACACATTTATCAAACCACTCATCTATTTTGTATTACACCTCATCAGTTCCTGGTTTGAGGGGGATCACCTTCACCCACACATGGGGCAATCACTTCCTATTTTTGTCAGCATCGCTTACCAATACAAGCTACGCAACAAAAAGGGGAAAAATGTAGACACCAAAATTGGGTCACACTCCCCTTGGTCCCTTTTCGAATAGCCAACTTAAACATATTCACCTAACCATGACCCTTCTACCCCACATTAATTTTAAATTTAATTATTTACAATTAAATTAATACCCATCCTCACTTCATTCATTATTTAAGTACCTTAATTAAAACTAATTTCCACCTCACCCTACCACCTCACCTAGACACCTCATCACAAACCTATTTTTAGCATATTTCCCCTTTACTAGGACTCAGCATTCACTCACCATAACTAACTAAGACTTAGTCCTACCTACCTTAATGAACTAAGACTTAGTGTAACCCTAAAATCACATGCCTATTCTTCCTCTAACCACATTCTCACTCATTAAAACGTAACATTCTATTTTGATCCGTGAGAATAGACTGAGCTGGCCCAAAAAGATTGCTAAGATTTGTCAATTTTAGTAAACCTAGGATTTCCCGCCTTAACCAACGCCAATCAACCCAAAACTAGCACCGCTCACCCTAAACCGTCGTCGGTTACCTTATATTCATTTTGGTAACCTTGTTTGCGAGGTTGGCCACATTTCTCAAGTTTTAAAGTAAAGGAGATTTGCATGCAAGTAAGAACTAGAGCCCTTTCACACATCCAGATAGCCATAGCTAGCACCACAACTGATCAGAAGGTATTTACATTCACGGTAGCATTCCGTGAGGCACTGTTGCAATACTGACCACCACTTCACATATCAGCCATCATTATTTTCCAGCCATCATACCTGCAACACCGGTAAGTGTGATTATCACCTATTTCATTTCATTTTTATTCAGTTTAAAAGGTTTCTTCACCTCTTTTTTTATCAACCTTTAGCTACATTTTCATCCCCACTGCTATTACCTTCCTGTGAACCCAACCATTCCATAACCTACAACCATTAAATCACCTATACTTGATTCTTGCATATCTCTGAGCACCCTTAATACCTCCACAGACCTAACTATTCCCCTTTACCATCTCTGTTCAATCTCAAACAAATCCCCAAAACCCAAGTTTCATTGTTTCTACCATTCCACTTACTGAACATCCCGCCTTAACTTTCATCGGTCACACCTCACCGACGTCAGTCTTTGTATTTGGTAACCCTGCCAATAACATAAGCCTAATAACCTACATTCAAGTGACCCAGGCTACCCAGAATCTTACCATAACCTGTCCCAACACCTTGACTACCTACCCTACTTCCAAATATGATCATAACCTAGCCTATTATATTAGATTTGTTTATTGTATTTGGATGAGATACCTAAATCATATCAACTACAGTAGGACATTCGTAATTTATTACGTTAAGTTCTATTAAACAGTGGGTTGACTGTCACCAAGGAAGTACCACACTTCTTGGATCTAGCACATGCTAAGTAGCCCACTGGCATATATTGTTTAACTCTCTTTTGTGGTTTTGTTTTGTATTTCAGGTAGTTCCTCCTAGCCAAAAGGAAGCTCACACAATTAACACTGGATCAAGAAGTCAAAACATGCGCACAATCTCCAATCGATCATCATAATAGGTATTCCTCCTTGGCCCATACCCTTATCCATTTCGTTCAATCCACAAAGAAAATGGTGAAACAAGGAGCACCATAGGAATCCCAAAGTAGTTGGCACATTGAGGGAATTGGCTAACGAAATGAGAAGTGCCCCAAATACCCACTTGATTAGTAAAACCCATGAGGAATATCAAATTTTGTCTGTATGAGGCCTCTTTCATTAATTTGACTATGGGGTAATGGTCCTTTGTTTAGAATTTATTCTAAAAAAGTGTACCTCTCTTAGACAAATATTGGTGAGTTTTGAGAACAAAATCCCTAGGAAGCTATTTGGCAGTTGGGCCAACTTTTCCATATCTGTTATCATCGGTATAAAAATCCTTACGGAGAAAATATTTGTTTAAGTTTCCACTTTGTTTTAGAATAAGGAAAAACTCTTCCAAAGTTACACCACATATTCTTGGTTACGAAACATTTGAACATATCCCCTTTTCACAAAATTTTGTCTCCCCTTTTATCAAAAGTGCACTACTGAAGTGCTGCCAAAATTATACCAACCATTTTTGGATACTACATTGTATTTATTAAAACTTGATTTAAGTGTGGAAATTTGTGTTGTTACGTTGTCAAAATCATATCAACTCTTTTTTAATACTTAAATCTCATTTACTCAAAACTTTATTTCAGTGTTGAAATTATGTTACTGCCTTAAACAATTTTTTATGGCATTCACATCTAGGAAATGTTTCCTTTGTAGCCGTTAAGCTTCCAAGTTTTAATCACCTATTTTTACATTCACACTTGTAAATTATTTTCCAAACCTTACTCAAATGTCAAAATTGTGTCATCATGATATCTTTTTTCCTTAGATTCCCTTTGAAAAAACATATAAGCATCCCTATATTTGTAAAATGTCTAGTTATCTGTCGTTACACTGCTTGAATTGACATGGAACTTCTTTCAATGTGAAGGAGTTCAATCAAACAACATAGGTCTAGGTATTCAAGTCAAACTATGCCAATCATAATTAGATATTAGGTGGTTCCTTACGCTATTGGCAATAGGGAACCATATTATTTTCCACTTCCCCACCTTATAATTCTCCTAGTCAATTTTATTCTTCCAATTCTCCTCAGACTCCTGAGCCTCATCCAATCGACTTTATTCTAAGGAATAATCAGTCACCCAAATGATGTCTTCCTCCTTTGAAGATCCATGCGATTAAAATTCCTCTAATCAAACATTAAATACAAATCCTGAGTCGTGTTCCTCTCTTTTTACATACCCCCTTAATCAGTCACTTAAACGACATCTACCTCCTTTGAAGATATATATAACTCAAAATTCATCTAATCCCACATCCAATTTGACTCATGAGTCACAGTCCTCTCTTTTTCCATAGGACCCCCTTAATCAGTCACCTTGCCGACATCTTCCTCCTTTGAAGATCCGTGTGACTCAAAATTCCTCTAATCAACCATCCAATTTGACCCCTGCATCGCAGTCCTCTTTCTTTTCACACAATCCCCTTCTTCTATCTACACTACATTGTCATTTTCTAAGCAAACCAATACCTAATCATCCCAAAATCACATCTAATTCCACTCTCAAGACATATAAATCTGAATCTACTTCATATCTTGAGCCATATTCTTCTATTAATCCAAATCTAATCTCTCGTAGACCCTTGAGTCATTTCAAACCTTCTCAATCCCAAAAATATTCATCATCAAACATCTTCTAAATATTCAACACTTATTTAGACATCTTCTATCTAATCAACCTACTATCATCGACTGAAAATGACCCACACCAATCTATTTCTTTCAAAATGAAGAAGCAATTAGAGAATTCGTGGGGTTACATGATGACATTCCTCTAGAGGATCACGAGAAAGGATTCCCTTTTGACCTCGATGTGTCTGTGTATTGTGGGGAAGAGGTTGAGTCTTATGGCCAGTAAACATAGGAAGAGCCTAAAATTTTCCAACTTGATCGTCCTCTTATCCTCCCATCATCTTTCCCATTACATGGTGAAATACATGGGTCTATCATTGATCCCTTGACGATCTTCCCATCATCTTCTATCTGTGGGCCACCTCCTAGTAGCCCATCGTCTTCTATCTATGAGCCACCTCCTGATAGCCCATCATCTTCTATCTATGGGTCACCTCTTAGTAGCCCATTATCTTCTATCCTTGGGCCATGTCTTAGTATCCCTTCATCTTCTATTTACTAGACACATCTAAACAACATGCCGTCTTCTATTTATGGGACACCTCTAGGTATCCCTTCACCTTTTATCTATCGGACACCTCCGAGTAGCCCACCATCTTCTATTATCAAGCCACCTCCTAGTCTGTCATCAATTATTGGGTCACCTCGTATCCCTTTTCCTTCAATCCTTGAACCATATCCTCTTAGTCCATCATATCATCTTTCTATAAACAAATATGGAAAGTACACCATCATCCCTACCACTCCTATTATCAATCCCAAACATCTACTTTTTTCTCCCATTTCTCAGGATCAACAAAAACACACATTTATTTTTATGAAATACTAATTGTTTCTTCAAGTTCAAATCAAAAATCTAAGGAACTCCAAATCTCTAAAAAAATCCAACACTCACAAATCTAATTCACAAACATGATTCAAAAATACATACCAATGCCAACGCAAAGTATGGCGCAAAGTGCACAAATCTATAGAGAGGGAACTCAAGCTCCCCTACACAAAATTCATGTTGCAAGATAAGTCGCAGTCACTTATTGAGTATGAGCTCACAATGATCATCAAGGTTGGAGATAATATCACTCTTGATAAGCAAAAACTCTTAGTCCCTCATGAAATAAATTGCAAACATAATTGTTGGATCCTATCACACGGAGTGACATTTTTGGTCAAAGCCTTATAATTCATCTTATCCTATTATTCCTACTCTATCATTCCTCCTATCTATCTACATATTCATCTTCTCTCTTCCAAGTTTTCCCTTCACAAAACCGTCAAAAATTTCAAAAATCCAAAAATCCATCAAAAAAATGAGAAAACCTTCAAACATTAAAAAAAATCGAAGGTACAAAGATCATACATTGCAATCAGACATTGCATGCACATGGATGTTCTTTCCTTTCTTCATATCCTCTACAAGTCACCCATTATCTTCATCCCCTCAATGATCTTTTGGTTAGTCTATTTTTGCTCATTATGTGACATTGATCTCTAATGTATCTATTTGACCTTGGTCTTTCATCACCTTTGTAAATTAAATAACAAATGACCTCTTAGAGATCCTATCACTAGTATACATCTAATAAGCTTGTTACAAAGACCTTTTGGACGTATTTTTTGATGCTATCCAATGTCGTCATCACAATCACTTCCACCTCCTTCCATCTAACCATCAGTTGTTCTTAACCCCTCATCAAAATAATCAAGAGAGCTGAAATAATTTTTAGAAAGCAAAAACCAAATAAAAAATCACACAAAAATCAAAAGTAAATCAATATATAACTCTCTCTTGGGGTATTTCCAATATCTCTATCAATGCTATGGATGACTGGCTAGCAGTAGAGAAATGTTGTGACTATAATTATATACATCTCCACCAAGGCTATGGATGTCTGGTTGGAAACAGAGAAATTGATGCAGAGAAAATAATAAATAACCATATATTCATCTAGTCAAGAAGTTTGCAAACAACTATTTCAACCTATCTCTACAAATTGAGGATCTCTCCTAGGCCCAAAATGGATTAAATTGCGATAATAGATCAAATGCACTATAAATTACCTTCAATAAGAATTACTTCTACCTATGCTCTGCATACAAACCTTATTCCATGTTGACAACACCTCTAACAATGATTCATGATCACAGAAACCACACACTTACTCATTTAGATCAATCTACCCTTCCTTTCTCCATTTTTTCTCTATTCCAAAACATTAAACTTTTGATTTTTAATCCTCCTTGTAGCTTCTCCACTTATATCCCATACTTAACCACTTCAAACTACTATTAGATCCATCAACAAATTACATTAAAAGGAATTCAAGCCTCAAACTTTACGTAAACTACCCTTTCATGCCCTTAAGTCCATGTCATTGTTACTTCCATGCACATAGACTTCTAAATCTACCCAAAACAATATGTAACCTTCAATAGAAATATTTCAACATCCCTAAGGTGAATGCAAAATTCTAGCCTCCAACTTTTTTCACACCTCCTTTTATCCCACTTTTGGCTTGTTCTAGACCTAGTAGCACAAGACAGTCTTATATCAATTATAAATTTCTTTGCATATGGTTTTAAGACACATCCTCCACCTTTCTAGACACACATTAATCCTTTCCTCCTTCCCCAAAAGTTTCAAGTTTTAACTCAAAATTTTAAAACACACTTCCTTTGGAAAATGACCTACTTCTTTAGGTCTTTAACTGTGTTACAAGATCCTAGACAAGGACTGTCAAGATTATATCCTTAACCCACCAATGAAAAATTAAATTTATTATTAAATATCCTTAAGGACTCCCTCAATATTATTTCTACAAAATTTTAGGACAAAATTCCACCTCTAAATGTTTTTAACTCACGTTTCCATTTCAAAACCCTAGTTGGTGCGCAGTGAACCTGAGAAGCTTGTTTTTGCAATAACTTTCACTAGTATTTGATTTAGAGTTCTATATTTTGTCTATGGATCTATCCTATCATCTCACATGGGAATATTTTAGCAATGGCTCTTGAATTCTTTCTAAATTTCAACCCCACCTCCTTTCTTATCTAGTCTAAATTGTGCATGGATGGTTTCGTGGATGCAATACAATGGTTTCAACAAAAGGATGACCTATAACCTTTCCAAATGACCTTATCCCTATTTTCAAGGCTTTTCAAGTAAAAATCAACCACCTCTTTGAGTTTACCAAGCATTCATCTATGATCAAACTATAACAGAGTATTCTTTATCCAACTACCAAATGAGGTTGGTCATATGCAATGTCATCACTTTTAACAAGATTATTTACTCTTACTTGACTAACTGAGATTCAAACATGAAAAATATCATACATGCACTGATTCTTCTCTCATTCCAAAGATTAAATAGTAATCATCACACACAATCCAAGCAACTGCATTCTTTTCTAGCATTTCTTAGTTTTATGTAACAAGTTTCATGCTTAGAACACAAAGATCTTTGGTTCATTATTCTATCACATTACCTATAAGAAATCTAATCACAAACTTCCATGCAAATGAAGAAAGTAACTTCAAGTTCATTAATTAAAAACTCAGAATTAGTAAAAATAAAACAAATTACCATACAAAATAAAGCTTAATATCCCTATCAATTGTGCTTCTTACAAAATTTACACTTCTTCCCTCATTCATTCCTCCTACTACGAGGAATGTCTTCTCACTCACTTACCAACTCCCATATATTCAAATTTCATCTTACATGTAACTCCTTCTAGAAGTGTAACTCCTTTTCTAAGATTCATGATTGTCATTTTGTGACTCTTGGGCTTCCCATATACCTTTTCCACATATTGTGACTATTTTTACAACTTTTAGACATGTCCCTAACTCTAATGACCTTTGACACCCCATTTAGAAACTTTACACTCCCTCCCATTTATTACAATCATCTTGTACCTTCATGATAACCTTTGCAATTTCAAATTCCCTTTTTGGAGGGAAATACATAAAGAGGAAGAATTCAAATTCCTAAACTTTAGTACTTTCTTGTAATGACTCACATGATCCCATTAGGACCTCTAAAGCTTTCCAGCAACTCAAATTGACCCTATGAATGGGAAATTTCACCTTTGAAGGTTTTCTTATGGATGTTCCTACATTAACAATATAAAGCTTTCCTTTCGCCCTCCATTCACCAATCAACTTTCCAAATCAATCATTCATAGACATTAGCTAGTTTGTCCTCACTTGTTGCATATCAAATATTCACTTCAAGAGGTAATTAATTTCCATGTGCACACATTGGATCTCGATGAGCAACATGACTAGTATGTTACCAGGTGTTGTTTGGACCTTGTTTAGACTCTTTCTTTAGTCCATGTCTTGTCTCACGATTTGTGCCTTTGGGTCATCACCTTTTCATTTCCAATCATCTAGTTACATTTTCCACATCCATCCATAGCATCCACACTTTTCCATTGCTTCGTTCATAACATCCATATATATAAGATTGCATTTTTACCATGTTTGATGGTTTTTTTCCTTTCTTTCAATAAACAATATTTAACTTCTTTTTATCATTTGTTTCTTAGCCATCTTGCACCGAGGGCATGCTCACTTCTTCTCAGCTCTTCATTGGCTTGAGTTCATCATCTTGTTGAACCTATACCTTTTGGCCTTGATCTAGATTATCCTATTCTTGTATATATGCATAGGATTTTCCCTTGTATATTCTCACCCCTCACTAGAGGCATCTTGACATCTTCATTTTTCCTATACATGGCTTCAGAAAACTTTCAAAAAACCCTAAAATTTTCAGAAAATCCTAGAAAATCCAAAAACATTAGTAAATCCTCCAAAATCCAAAAATATTCAAAACATTCAAAAATCCAAAAACATTGGTAAAAGATTCAAAATTCAAAACCATTCAAAACATTCAAAAATCCAAAAACATTGGTAAAAAATCAAAAATCCCAAACATTCAAAAAATTTGAAAATCTTAAATAGAAAAAAATCAAAAAACACTAAAAAATCAAAAATTGTACTACAAAACCATCCTACTTCAATGTTTGCTTATCCTAGTGCACAACATGTGAATCAGCTTGTGATCTTCCTTTGTCAATAAAGCTATTTTGTTTTATGTGTATGTCTTCCCGACATATATCATTGTTTGAGGCAGTTTCATATTGCATGTTGCTTTTCATGGGACTTTTATGTCCTCCATCTATTCCCTTGCATGTATCCTTACTTGGGGCATCATTTTAACCCTTGTTGTATAATTCAAACATTTAGGAACTAAAGCTAGATAAAAAAAACAATTGGTACAACTTTCTTGAATGTTGTTTGTTTGAGTATGTGTGTTTTTGCTTGTTTGTTTGTTGGTCTGCTTGTTTATTTACTTTCTCATACTGCATTGCTTTATGTATTTTGCTTTGAGTCGGTCCTTTAGAAATGAACGAAAAATCAATATTATGGCTCTTCATGTCATTTTACCCTTTTGTTGTATGCTTATATCAAATAAAAAGGTACTTTCGAGCCTAGATGGTACATATGTTATGTCATAATCTTCCTATCTGTCATTTATCCTATCTTCTATTCTAACTAATTTTCTACCCATCATTTTCTAATTCTTCTACCTTTCCATCTGATACATGGTTATCCCAGTAACTCATCTCTTCCCTCACCCCCTCCCTTGCTTCTTCCACTTGAGGCATGGGCTCCTACTCATTCAATCAAATCGAACAATGACCAACCAACCCAAGTTCAAATCCCTTCCATCACTATGACCTTTTATTTTACAAGATCTGTTAATAAAATCATATCTTAGAATCGACAACAATGACCATGCGACATTACCAATAAATGAGTTCGTATTGGTATTATACAAAGATCATTTCTCGCATCTCCTCCATACTATCATATTTGGTATACCACCAACTATCTCACCACCACGATGGGATTTTCTATCGTCGTGGTATTTTCTCTTCTTTTTTTCGAGCATCAATCATCCTCTTCTATCACCCCATCGACACTTTATGGGGCATCATCCATCCTACTATTTTTTATTCTACTCCTTCAAACTATCTAAAATTATCTACTATCTTTGAAATGGCGTCACTTGTGCTACACCACATCAAAGAGGGGTAAATGTAGACACATAAATCTGACTATGCAATTTTAATAATAAAATTGCACTAATTATCCTCTTTCCCATCATTTCATTATATTTAGTAGTTTTGTTCTAATTATCTAACATTCCCCTTCATCTTGGTTAATTAACAACACTTTGTTAATTAGCTAGTATCATCCCTCATCCTAGATGCCAATTAAAAATACTTCTTTAGTTATAATCCTCTTTTAATTAATTAATTAACAATTATTAATTAATTATCCTTTTAATACTTTATTTAATAAATAAACCCTCTTATTGGTTAAATCCCCCTTTCAAAACCTTCAGATTCTACTAATCTCCCATTGAATCGTCTCTAAATAGCTTCTATAAGCTTAATTTGGCTTATTAATTAATCCTAACTAATTAATTAAACCACCACCAACTCCCATGAGTTGTCAATCTCTAATTAATCATAATTATCCCTTTCTAATTCTACATTCCCTTTATCCCACATTCACTAGGTTACAAGCTTCTCCTAAACTGGAAAGACATATAAAGAACCTAGTATACCATGTTCAACTTACACTATGTCCTTATAAGATATTTACACTTGATAAGAGAATTTTCATGTTATTGGAAAGATTTGTTCAAACCCCCTTTCTACTTGGATGAGTAGTAAGAGATAACCAAAATTTGAAATCAAGCAATATTGGTGAGATCTCGTCCTCTTCCTTGAAGAAATTTATTGATCATGCATGGTTGCATTCAGTTCACAAAGGAAATAACTACAATTTAAAAGCACATCCAACAATCAAAGGAGGTTTATATTTGATGTTTGATTTAATGTTTTATGCATAAATAGTTAAACTTTCCTTTATGCTTTATCATGATGTTTTTGTTTAGATTAGATTAAGCTAGAATCTACTTGGTGTTAGGTTCATTCCATGGCTTAGTGTTAATCTAATACATGCATACAGATTCATTACATGAGATTTGCCTACTTTTTCTTGATTTGGAGCAATAAATTTCTTCTCTTAGTGAGCTCGTACCTTCACCTATTCCTGACCATGTGCCTACTACAGAAATTGATACTAGTGTTATGAATGATCTACCTTCTAATTCTAGTCAAGATAAGGTCTTAGATGGCGGCAATAATTTTTATCATTCTACTACTAAATACATTGCACCTTTGAGGTATTAGGTCAGCAACATGATATTTTTCTTATCCTACTTAATAAGTGTCTAATTTTATTACCATCTAATCATCATCTTCTTCCTCTTCAACTTAAGCATGAAACAAGGAAAACTTTTTGCAATTATCATGACATCAATGGATCTAATAAAAATGATTGGTATGTGTTAGATCACAAGCTCAAACTACTAGAATAAAAGGGCGCCATTTCCTTTAATACATTGTATTATAATTGTATGTATGTTAAACTAAGTAAGCTAATCAAATGAAACTAACACCAAGTAGTCTCAAAACAAAGCTAGTCTACCATTAACATCAAGATAAAAGCTTAAAGGAAATAACTAATCTAATGCATAAACATGAATGGAACATCTAATGCTAAGCCATTCCTACTCTTGAAATGTATGATTGTTATTAAGTATTTTCCTATTTAGATCATAAGCAATCAAATTGTATGTTTCTCCAAAGCGAGGAAAGGATCTCGCCAAGAAATGGCTATAATGTCATGTTTGGATCTTCCTTTACTACTCAACTATGAGATAATGGATGCAAGAGATGAAGAAGCTATTCCAAAAATGGAGAATGCTCTTATCAATATGCTTATAGTAATCACTAGAAAAAGTGTGGTGTAGATGTGAAAGAAGGTAGGAGGGTCCTTTATATAGCTTTCCAATTTGGGAGAAGCTTGCAAACTAGTGCATGTGGGATAAAGGAGAATTAGAAAGGATAAACTTGATTAGAGGAATTAACAAGTGATTAGCAACTCATGGGAGTTGGAGATGACTTAATTAATCAACTAGGATTAAATAATAGGCTATAATAAGCTTAGAAATCTAATTAGGGATGATTTAGAGGGAAATAGGTAGGATTAGAAAGATTTAAAATGGGGATTTAACCAATAAGAGGGTTTATTGATTAAATACAATTTTAAATGTTAGTTAATTAGTGGTAAATCACTAATTATAATCGAAATGATTAGAATGAGGGTAATTAGTACAATTTTGGTATTTAAAAAATGCGTAGGTGGATTTTTGGTGTCTACATTTGCCACTCTTTGGGGTGGCGTAAGCAATGCTACTTCAAAGATAGTAGATAATTATAAACATTTAAATTTTGAAGGAATTGAAGAAAAATAAATGGAATGAAGGATTCTACCTTGAGTCTCGATGCGGTGATGAAAGAGGTCGATCGATGATCGAAAAGATGAAGGAAATGGATGGAAGAAACAAGGAGGGGGAGGGGGGTAAATATAATCCTTATTTCCCAGGTGGGTTTGAAGGGAAAATGTGATGGAAGAAAATTATAATGAAGAAAATGATAATGAAGAAGAGTGAATATGAAGAGAATGGAGATAGCTTTCATCCATTTTAGCTCAAGAGTAACTTTGTTTCATCATTTTGCTCTATGATCTACATCATCAACTCTTTATTTAGATATATACATGCATAGAGTGACTCAAAGCAACATATAGAAGGTAATGCTTTACGAGAAATTAAATAAGTAGACCAATAAAGAAACAAGCACAAATAAACGTACTCAAATAAACAACATCCAAGATAGTTGTACCAATGTTTGTTTTGTTATAAAGCTTCAGTTACCAAATGTTTGAGTTAACGACAAGGGTTAAAAATGGCACCCCAAGCAAGGATACATGCGAGTTGAATAAATGGAGGACATAAAAGTCCCATGAAAAAGTAAATGTGCACTATGAAACTACCCTAAGCAACTGCTTGTGTAAGGGAATACAAACATAGCAAGCAAAACAACTTTTTTAATGGAGAGAGATCAAAATGATCCACAAGTCGCGCACAAGAATAGACAAGAACCAAAGAAAGATGTTTTATAGGACAATTTTGATGTTTGAGGACGCGTTGTCAAATAAATGATTCAAATGTGTAAATGTTGTGTTTACCCATTTTGTGAATTTTTTGAATGTTTAGGGTTATGTAAATTTTACCATTTTTTTGGATTTTGTGAATTTTACTGATTTTTAATACTTTTTGATGGTTTTTTGAAATTTTAGGAAGAATAAAATGTAGAAGAATGACGATGTTGTGGTATATAGCCAAAAATCATTAGCAAGCAAAAATATGCCCTGAGTAGAAGAAAAGGTCACCAAGAAGCAAAAATATGCCCTAGCGTAGCGAAAACAACACAAAAATGACCATTTAATAAAAATAATCATCACGACAGAACACCAACACATGGCGGGAAGAATATAGAAGAACACGTTAGTCATACGGCCCCTAGGAGGCGAGTAAATTGAAGAATTAGGGCTTGGAGGGAATAAATAGCAGGGTGGGAGGGGTAAAATCCATCGCGACTGGTTATTGCTATTAGACCCTATTGATATTTGAGAGTTTTTACTCTAAGTTGTGAGAGAGATGGCACAAATTCTGAGATGTAGACACCACGTTGATCGATTCTATGAGTTTGGGAGGCTTCCTACAGACGGTCCACTGGTAAGAAAAATATATATATATATATATTTTTGAGTGCATTTATTATGTTTTCAAGCTACGAGAAGTTGGTGGGTTAGTGCTAGCGCATGCCTTTGGGTGTGCTAGCATTAGGCATCACACGCTAGTGTTAAGGGTCAGGCGCTAGTTTTAAAACTAGTGCGCTAGTGAAACACTAGGTTTTAGGTTGGGTTAGGAATGCGCTAGTGTGATTATGAGCACACGAGCGTGAAAAGACATGCGTTAACATAAGCTTACGCAATTGAAAAAATGAGTGCGTTAGCGTTAAAAGGCATGCGCTAATGTTGGTTTGTGCTAGTGCAAAACCTATCTCTTAAAATCTTTGTAGAGGAATGTGGAAGATGTTTAGATGAGATTATGAATGATTATAAGAATGTAGGAGTAATTAGAACACTTTAGAAAGATGTTATGAGAAGAAATGATGTTAATGGTTTATCTTAGGTAATTTTCTAGGAGAGATTACTCAATTTAGATGTGTGCGAGCAGTATGGATGCCTTTGATCATACAAGTAGACCTTCTCCCACCATAAGTAGTAAGGGTTGATTATTGTGCTACATGCGACAAGTTTATCATATATTACAGAGATGCCACATATCATGTTGGACCATAGCCTTCTGAATGCCTTGGCAGAGAGATGGCATAGTGAGAGCTAGATATTTAGACTTCCTACTGCTGAGATGACCGTGACCCTGGAGGACGTGTATCGGATCCTTATAATTCCCATTCAGGGAAGCTTAGTGACATATGACGGGCACCGCGGCAGGATCCTGGATCACATATGGGATCTATTTTAGCTACAAGATATTCCTCGATTAGGCATGGCAGTGCATTTGTACAATTGTTTTGATGATCATTGGATTTCATGCATAGGTGTGTTGATCTTGATGCATGACATAAACCATTTGATAAACAATGATAGGTGTCAACTTAGACCCTTCCTAGTTGACCTTGATCTTTCGAGGGCATCTCCCACTCTATGCAAGTGCTTTAGTTTCAGTACAATTACTTTCACTTCCTCATTATTCTCAATTACTTATTTTGTGTATATGATATATTTTACACTAATAAGACTAACACATGTTTCTTGTTCAATGTTAGCTTATCTAACTTTATGTGTCTTTTGGCTATTATTTGCTAATATTTTTTGCTTCCTTGATTACATCCATGTATGTGGCCTATGGCCTTTACCATGCTTGTTTTGTGACGCTTTTTGTGTCCAATGTTTGTGGCTTTATGCCTTTTATGTATGTGATATTTTTTGTGTACTTATATGTGTGATTACTTGTATACTTGCCTCTTTGTATGCAACATATGCACCTTCACTTTGATTAGATTGTTACACTTTTTTGTTCCATGTTTGCAACTCCATTCCTTAATATGACTCTTTTACATAACAGTGATTATGTACATGTATGTTGGATTAATTAGTTACTTATATAATTACATACTATTATAATGATTGTTACTCATTGTTTATTTCTTATTATTATCTTTGTACATCACAGTCTCCACCATGTGCACCCCTTACATGAACATGATCCCAATAGTGGCCACCCAAGATAGCCTTCCATGTGATCCAATACATACTATTAGACTTATTTGAAATGGGTAGACATCATTTCTTTTAAGTCTCACACTTTATTGACATATTTGATGCACCTCAAAGGAGGGGGCATTCATTGGCATATATTACACACATATCGATAGCACAAATAAAGTTCAACACTTAGATACAAAATTATGTAGGGAATTGATCCTAAAAATAGATACATATACAAAATAAGAACATGATTGATACTAATATAGAATCCTCCACTAGAGATGAAACCATGTTATAATATGGTCCAAGATGGACGTTTTTGTCCCCGGGGTAGATTTACATAAATTTTTAGCATTTTTATGTTCTTACAAATAGTTACACGTTTCTGGTACAGATTCAAAGACATATGACATTTTTAAAAACATATTTCACCATATAATATAGGGGATGTGAGTTGTAGTCTCTATTTACCTCTTGCTTCGTCAATCAACCCCAAGCGCGTCGGCACATCATCCAGACTGGTTTGGAAGCTCACCCGAGGTGCGCGCAGGCACCGAGCCCCTCCTTTATGTGAGCTTTGTGAGAATGTTCTTCCTTAATAAGGGGGTTTACGCAAATAGATAATGAACACACCCATTCTTGAGAACCATATCTAAGCACTAACTCTTAATCTAATGCACCAAAACATATGCTAACATGATCATACTACAATGGAAGTAGAACTAAATCACGATTATCATCAAGAAAACTAGTAATACACCCATGAACATAAAAATAAGTGTACAGATCAAGATCCATCACATAAATACTCTAGAATCACTTCATTATATTCATTAGTCAAAGTACAGTAGCCAAGATTACATCAAAAGAGTTCCATGTATGAAGGTATTTATAGTAGTAGAGCTTCAACACATTATAGAGCTTGTCATCACACATTTCACATTTTTACTAACTCTCTCCCTCTTTTTTCTCTCATACTCACACACACTCATTCCTCTTTATATGTCTTGTCAAACCATACATAAAAGGAACTCTCAAGGAATCTCCTCTTAACCGCTCATCATTACATGAGAAATCCTGAAGGAATCTTTCATGATTGCCCTACCACTTCCCAAGAACATGCCAAATGTCATCATGTGTTTCCTCAATCGAGTATCCCTTAGCATTCAAGTGTCAGCTAATCCATAACAAAATCGGCTCCTTATACTTTCATGATAACCATATTGATGCCTTGGAATATCCTTTTCTCGAGTTGTAAGTCTTCATAGCTTATTCATATATGTATCTGGTCACTTTTTCATTTGTTCCCTAAACGTGTCCTTTCCTGTTGTCCAAAACTCACTAAGTCTCGAATCCATCCTGCCTTCGCACATCTCCAAGAACTACTTCTGTACATGCCTTCACGCCCTGCTTCCATGCACCACCAAGCATCGTGCCTTAGGTACTTAGTTAATTTAGGGGTCTAACATCACCCCACACTAATTCGATTATCGCCCCAACAATACTTTGCAGTTCCCAAACAAAGTCTTAACGAACAAAATCTACTAAGGTAAGAATGTTGTGTAACTACAAGTTTTACCTGATCCCCAACTTGTGGCAATTCATGGGGGATGTGTCACTCCTTCTCAAATGCTTTATGTAACCGTTCAAACCACATGTTCATCCGAACCTTGTAGATGCTCAAGATGGTCCAATCACAAGTGAACTTAGCAAATTGAACTTCAGGGGATGAGTGTGTCGGTGGGTGAACACATATGTTCCCATTTGGCCCATCTGAGATACCAATATCCCATAATACGATCAATAGAAGTATGGAGCCCCATATGATTTTTGCTCCTACCTCATTTTGCACTCATGCTTCTTCAACAATGTCATTTGCGATAAACTTTACAAAATTATAATGTGCCCTTTTGCCACTTTGTAGGCCGCATACAAGAACCTCCTATTGATGTTTGTGCACCTCTCTTATACGACCAATTTGTAACTAATTAGTCAGAAGGTGACTCTCAATGTTGGGTCTAGGAGATCCGCAATCACTTGTGCCCTTCCTCCCTTCTCATAGTTCAATTTCTTTGCTAGCTTGTCAATCTTTACAGTGGCACATAAATCAAGTGCCATGTCCTCGTTAGTGTTCTGCAGGCCTATAACTATCTTAATCAAGTGGCATGTAATCCTCGTCCTTCTTCCCGTGAAGTAGAAGAAGTCCTCATGCACCCGTGACATAAACCACCTGAACAAAAGGGTGAGTTTTACAAAGAACAGAAGCTCCCATAGCTGCAAGACTCCAGTCTTCTATAATTCTTGTTGTACCGAGTCGTAACCCTTAGGGTTTTCGAGCTCATCCATTAATGGAGTATCTGAAACTAAGTCTACCTACATCATCTTTTTTTTGTCACTTGTCATGTGGTTGTATTCGCTGATCTTGCACTTGCATAACTTCAAACTCCAATTTTCTGCCTTGATAACCCCTTGGGGTACTGCATTTCCAAGTAAATCTCCACGGGATCCTCCTCCACCACTGGTCTCTTTGTTCAAGATTTCTTGGGTGCCATCTTCTTTCTTCTTTCTTCTCGTGCCTAGGTGCTTTGAACCTCTCCTTTACCTACCCAAACTCGATGACTTCTCTGTTTCTCTCTCACACAACCCCTTTCCTGCTATGTTGTCTTCTTTCCTCTTTACAACACCCCAAGACTACACTACAACTTACACAATTCCACTGGTTCATGATAAGTACCTCGCTTCACTCTTATTCACAAAACCCTGGTCATACTTCAAGCTCGGGAGCACAAAATGACTTCTCTTACCTCATATTTATACTTTTTCAATGCCTTATAGTTCCTCCAACCATTTCTCTTAACGTCACTTTTTAATGGAGCACTTTATTTCACTTAAATCAACTTCCGTGACTTCCCCTCACGCGTCACAACTATAACCTTCTGGCTCTTCCAACACTACTTAACTATCACAGACCTCCTTCACGTGCGTTACCATGCCAAAGTACATAACCTATACGTTGTCCACTAAGTAGTTCCCCAAGGTGTTGCCTACCTTATGTTGTATTGCACAATCTTTCCCTTCTGTGTGGTCTTTAAACATTTCTTGACACACCTTTATAACCATATGAATTCAAACACCTTAACCATCATTTCGCTCATTCTTCTACCTTTGCGCTAATCATTCCCATCAGTCCATTGTTTGAAATAATTTCTCAAACATATTCAACATATCTACTACTTCACCCCACACAAAAGATGTATGCACGGTCCTTTGCGCATATAATCTCTTATAATGTAATTAGCTACTAGTGTACCAACATGCAACACAACACCCAAAAAATGACGACAAAGGAAACAACCAAAAGGGAAAAGCATTAAAGGAAACCTAATCTAATTGGAAATATTGCCTTATTTTTAAACACACATAAGCCTTATTTATAATAGGGCTTCAGCCTACTCTCAATGAAATATCCTGACAACCTTGTCTCATCCAGCACTTACAACTAGCACGCGCCTGAATCAAGGATGTAAGTTATAATATACGTCCCTAAGAAATGGACTTTGAGTTTCCTAAGATGACATAGAAACTTAGAGTCATGAAGTAAAACCATCTGCCCAACCTCAAATTATTTATTCTTAATGTGACGATCATGTCAAGTTTTTTGTCTCACCTTCTCATTCTTCTGACTCCACCTAGCAAGTGATCGCCTTTCATCTAATTACATTAACTTATCTATGTGTTCTTGTATGGCTTGCTCATCATCCAATCCTCCTATGCATGTAATACGTGAAGAGGGTAACATACATTCTGTTAGTAAAATAGCTTTCATGCCAAACACCAATTGAAATGGTGTGGCCTTATTCAATCTCTTGTAGGTTATCATATATGCCCATAGTACGGCTGAGACTTTGTCATCCCAATCTTGTCTCCGAACATCACAAATCTTAGTCAACGTGTGAATTAGTATCTTGTTGAATGCCTCAACTGTCCCATTAGCCCGAGGGTGATAAGGGGTAGTCTTGTGATGAACTACCATGAACTCTGCCAACAAAATCCTGACTGTCTCATTCAAAAAATGTGTACTCCTGTCACTAGTCAAGCTCAACAGACACCCATACCTATTGATTATATTTTCCCATAGGAATCTTTTTGTTGTGGTTGTTGTGCAATCCTTCATAGGTGTTACTTTCTCCCACCATGTTAAGTAGTCAGTACAAGTAATGATATAGCACGAACCAGTCCTTCATGTGGTAGGTGAAATATCCCCTACAAAATCAACCACCCACTTCTCAAATGGTTTAGCGCTATTTATCGGCCTCAAGGGCATTTCAACTCTTCTTCCTAGCTTGCCAAGGTGCTGGCAATGATCACAGGCCTTGCAAAACTCGATATAATCCTAGTAAATGCTTTCCCACCAGATACCTACTAGTAAACTCTTTTGCGCAGTGGCATTTCCTGCATAGTGCCCTCTTGCAATTCCACCATGTACTTCTTCCATGATTACAGTGTGCTCATGCTCTAATACACATTGTCACAAGATCTCATCATGAACTAACTTGTATAAGTCTCCACCGATTAACATGTAGGGAGCGTCGTGTATAGCTAATTGTTTTCTCTCCAAAGTCTTCATTCCTTCCAGTGCCATACCTGTTTTGAGAAACACAACAATATCCCCTAATTCGGAGGGTGCACACTGCAATCTAAACAATTGTGCATTTGGCATTGTATCCTCAATGATATGCCCGTCCTCCCCCGAGTCGATCCTTGATAAATGGTCAGGTCCCAAATTACTCTTACCTAGTTTCACAACAACCGTAAACTCAAACTCTTGAAATAATAGGACCCACCTGCATATGTGCCCTTGTAAAATGAGCTTGTTCACCAAGTACTTAAATGCAATGTGGTCCATGTAGAATATAAAGGGTGTTGCCAGCAGATACTACCTAAATTTTTGTAGTGTGTAGATCATCAATAATGCCTTGAGCTCAGTAGTAGTATAGTTCTACTCTGCTGGTGTCAACTTCATGCTTGCAAAAAAAAGAGGGTGATCAACAGTCCCCTCACCAGGTTGTGCCAACACTGATCTAATTTCCATCCCTGAGGCATCAACATCTACATGGAATGGCTTATCCCAGGAAGAAAAGCGTAATATGGGTGCAGTGATAAGCCTCTTCTTCAATATATCAAATGACATATGTTGCACCTCTCCCAAATGAAATGTACTTTTGTGCCCTAACAATCCCTCCAATGACGTGACAATCTTGGCATATCCCTTAATAAATTTTTGATAGTACCCCATATGCCCAAGGAATACGCACATCACACTCTAGCTGGTAGGCTCCCCCAATCCCACAATAACAACTTTGGCAGGATCCACCAACAAGACTTCCTTACATATGATATGCCCTAACAAGGTTCCAAAAGGAGTAGCGAAAACACATTTCTTAATGTTGAGAGATATACTCAACTGTTGGCATCTCTCAAACATCAACCACGTATTGTCGCAATGGTCTTTTACTAGTCCATAAATCATCCAATCATCAAGGTAGACTTGAAGAAACTTATTGATGAAGTCCTGAAACACCTGAACCACAATGCACAAAAATATAGCAGGTGCGTTCTTCAGTCCAAAAGGCATGATCGTGTAGGCAAAATTTCCCCATTCAATGGCGAAGGTTGTCTTTTCTTGGTCCTCCTTCGCAATTCTAACCTGATGATATCCTGAGAAGCCATCCGTGAAAGAATAGATCATGTGCATAGCTACTCCTTCAAGGATCTCCTCAGTGAAGGGGGTTGGAAAAGGGTCAATGACACATACCGCATTCAAATCCATGTAATCAATGCAAATCCTTATCCTCCCATCCTTCTTAATGTTGATGACCATTAGACTTATCCATTCTGATTCCTCAACAACCTCAATGATGCCTGATGTGATCATCTTGTCAATCTCCTCCTTGACCCTGACATGCAGATTCAGATTCATTCGGTATGGTCTCTTCTGAATTGGGCACGTGCCCTCCTTTAGTTTGATCTGCATCTCTCCTAAAGAGTGGTGAACTCCCTTAAGCTCATGGTACACGCATGGAAACAAATCCTAAAATTCATGCAACAGATCAATAATCTTTGAAACCTCCCTTTCTGACAAGTAATCCCCAATAGTAGCCTCATTAGGTTCCATATCCAAGCCAATGTTTTTTTTAATTATTAAGGGCAAATAGTTTTGAAGGGAATTCCTATATACAAATGGGCTCAAAAGCACAGATAGCAGAAGTAATTGAGAAACAGCCCAGAGAATGGAAAAACATCCAATTTCTCCAGGGCTTCTTCAACCATCGATCAAATTAGAAGAAAGGATCCTTTTCTACAATGATCCAGTAGCAGAAGAGATCAATGATGCAAACAAAATATATCCATCTACTAATAGCTCCGCCAAAAAATAGGTTCTCCAGAACCGCCAGTTATCAGCAATTCACAGCCAGCAAACATGGCATCACAGCACCATGTTACTTGATAGCCCTGTCAATCTTTAGCACCTCATGATAGCCAATGGCAATGACATAAAGAACTTGAAATGGCTATGCCTAAGAAGAGTATTTCAGATCCACCTGAGCAATTGCTATATCCCTTTTCTCTGTTGGGGCCCCAAATGGCTTCATTAATCCCACTTAAACTGCATGACTATGAACATGTTGTTCAATGAAATTATAAATACTTTTAAGAGCATATAGTAAAGTCATTGTGACTTTTTGCATTTCCCATTCTACCATCCAAAGACTGTAACTTCTTGAATAAGCAATAACCACCTCCTCATCATCACTTTGTAGACATATTCCTTTTCCCTTAGCTTTTTCCATGGATTCTTTGATAACCCCTTTAAGTGCTTGAATTCACCTTAACAAAATCATGGGTTCCACTCTGACCATCAAATCCTCCTCCTTAGGTTCCTCCATCGGTTGGCTGATATGCAGAAGGTTTGATCAATCAAGCTTTCAAGGTCTTTGTGACTTCTGAGAACCCGCTGAGAAGAAGGGATCTTAGTTTTTATGCCCTTTCTTTTCTTGCTAGAAGCAGCAGTTTCAATCTTCCTTTCTAGTAGGGGGAATGAAGGCGGTGTGAGCAGGGGGAGGTATGGAGGAAGAGGGTGGAGCAGGATTCACGCGGGGACAGTTTGAACAGTGGCGATGGATAAGCAGGATTAGCCCTTAATGCAGAGTTGATAGCAGAAACCTAGAATGGCTCTGTACTTCCCTAACTGATTTTGCGAGTTTATCAAGTAGTGAGGGAAGCTGATGGTTATATTTCTACAAAAGTGGTTAAGAAATGATCAAATGCTTTTGAGGTATCCAGTAACAAATCTTCCTTCAAGAGTCCGACAACCTAACAACAATTGGCTAGCTCAGCAAAAGGCTCAGGAATTGAAACCACCTTGATGCCGGTTAGTCACAAACTCAAGATTCTCCCCATCATCCATGGAATTTCTTAGTTCCAAACTCCCTATCTACCTTCTTATTGAAGAATTTGGTGCCATCAAGACCGAGTCCCATGATCTGGGTGATGAGCTCCTCCGTGATCTCAACCTCCATGTTGTTGTATTTAACAACCCGATTATTCCATCCTTGGGCGAATCTAATAGAAATATCTTGATCAAAACCTTGAATTTTCTACTTTCCAGACCCCCAATTTGAAGGTAGATCCAAATTCACAGCATCCTCTTTCCACGCTGGATTGTGGGTGGGTTCTGACTTTGCATGAAATTTGGACCCCCCATTTTTTCCACTATCACCTGTTCTCAACGGTAAAGATGTCTAACTATGCGGGGTAGGATGAACTTTGTTTTTGAATCTTTCCCTTCCGTGAAAGAAGATGTAATTATTAGACCATACTTGTAATTAGTGTCCCACTCAGGTTGGCTTTCTTTCTATGCCAAGAAATGATGACTGTCCAGTTCGCACAAATCCCATCAATCATACAAATCTTATATGATGTCATCATTCTATACTTGAGAATCCACACATTGGCATCCACATTACAGCCGTTAGTGATAATTTTCTCGGCCATGTAAGATCATTGATTATGTCTTTATTGACTTGAGTGAGCAGAACATCCCCCCTTAGCCAAGTTTGAAAAGTATTGGTAACACTAAGGTTTGCCAAACCATCTGCGACCATATCCAAGCCAATGTTAACCTTATTAGTTTTTAGGAGTTCATGGTATGTGCACGCTTTCTTATTAGCACTATCCATTACCTCGCTTGTATCCACACTATGGTTAACATCCAAATTGTCCACTTCTTCACCATCGATCACATAGACCAACTTCCCTTTCTCTTTTTCCATGTAAGCGCGCTCAAGTTGTATTTCCTCTTGCTCTTCCTCATCAAAGCATGCTTCCAAGTCAGGTTCTCCCAATAACTCCAGTATTCTATACTCCTCTATGGCATTATGCCCCATAGTTAGGCACTTAACAACCTGCAACACCTCATGCACTGATGGCTTTATACTTCGATACTCAAAGGTTTGAATCAAGTCATCTGTCAACTCATGCCAGTTTCCCATCTGATGGCGTAGTTCTGAATGAATGTAAAATGTGTGCACACAACCTTGTAAGGTGGAATAAAGCTTATGCCCCATAAAGATGGAGGCAAGGCTTCAGCGCCTTCCATTTAGGCATTCTCACATGCATGGATGTTAAACGATATGAGTTCCTTCCCATGATAGTCTTGTATAACAGTAGGTTCATTGCTTCGAAGAAACCTAACAAATAACGTGATTCTCACCTCGCACCACTCTAGAAGGTTATTGCGATGGGTCACCCACCAACGTGCTATAGTCCTAAGAAAAGTATAGCTAAGCATACTTCTCCTTTCGATCTCACATCTCCACTGGGTCTCCATTGCTGGTAGGAAAACATTAGGGTTGGCTCCCCCAGTGTAACTTGGTAACTATTTTCCTTCCAGGTGCACCTGACTGAGGGAGCCTTTGTTACTCTTGTCACAGAGCCTCTTAACTACCTTCTGACTAACTCATATGTCTCATGTGCCCAATTTTCACATGCCACACTAGTTGCATCTCTTATAGATTGATTGTCTTCCCACTAGATAATTCCCTCTTTTATTGGTTGCAGAACCTCAGGGTTCATGATGGTGCACACATAGATTATGTCTATGTCTTCTTCTCCTTAAGGGTTCTATATAGGGATTTGACTTTCCATTTGTTAAAGGGATGATAACATGTTCCTCCTTGTTCTCAAATCTTATATACCCCTTATTGAAATGTAAGTCATCATTGTTCTTATAGCACCAGGGGTGCCCAAGTAACGTTGGAAAGTTGTCCACCTCAGCAAGTTCCAAGACTTTAAAGTCTCCAGTGAATTTCACCCCTTGGATAGTCTTGGCAACACCAATGGGCATTTCCTTTGTTTTTTTATCCATATACAACACATTTGAGGATGGTTGTAATGGGGGCCTTCCCATTTGATTCCATGTGTCTAAAGTGAGAACATTAACTTCCATCACCCCGTGTCAATTAGAATATTACTCAGGAGCCATCCATCAACTACTGCATTTAAGGTAATCTCCTTATCATAGTCAATGTTGTGAGGAGGAAGGTTAACATGCAAAACCTATCACTCTTGCACTCTCATCTAGCGCACAATACTTTCTCCTGTAGCCATTCTCCTAATAAAGGGATGATATTTTCTTGGCCTCAACATCTTACACACCTCTCTAAAATCATTCATACATCCTTAGGGAGCCTCAGTGCTTTTCTTCTTCTCTAACTTCCTTGATTGCTCCTTTAGGACATGAATTTCTCCTTGAAGACTTTGAATCACATCCATGGTTTCCTGATAGACTTATTTCTAATGAGCAGGGTCTTGTATACTTCCATGCACCACCTCTTCTCTAGTAACCAATGTTCTCTTCTTTGGTATCTCCTTGGAATGCACAACCTCAGCTCGTGTTGTCACCAGTACAGGTTCCAATTCTAACTCTTGCACCACCCTTGACATCTACTGTGAGTCGACTTTCTTCACGCTTACCATCCTGCACCTTTGTCCTTCGACTTATTGTTGGATCATGTGTTCAAATAATTCCAGGCACTCCTCATACTTGTGCTTCTTTCCACACCAAGAGCATTGTAATAGATCAAGGCATTCACGTTTATAGCATTTTGTAGACCCACAATTGTAACAAGTTCCACTTGAGAAGTCACTTCTTCCACCTCTGTGGTTGCCACGACCTCTAAATCCTCCATAAAATCCTCTTCTGTGACTCCCTCCATCTGTGTGCCCTTCATAATGATGGCCCTCATCCTTGGAACTGCTTGCAATACTGGTCTGGCACACACCCGTATCAATGGCATCATGTATTTGGTCAATCAATATATAATCCTTTGTGTCATGAGTAGTAGAGGTGTAGATTTTTCAATAGAGACACATTCTTACGGATCACACGCTACAAGTAGTGAACACCTATTTGCATCATGATCTCCGTGGAAAATCTCATAGTCTAGTGTTATCATGCATATTGATCTCCAAGGAAAAAATTTCTTTGTATTTTCTTCTACCTCACAATCCTTACACCATAATACGCTACGAGTCTCATGAGACATGTTTGCAGATAATTTCTCCAACTGCTTTTCCATTACAGAAATTTGGGCTTCTAGGAATGGACTAACTCCTATATCAACACTTCCTACTACCTTAGTGTGCAAGGTAGCCTCTAAGGCCTCACACAGATCTATGAAAGCACCCTCCTGAATGGTGTGATCAATCCTCTGACGAACCACTAAGCATGCTAAGAAGGGTGAATGTCATAAGATAACTTGGATAGGAGAGTCTTGAAATGTGTGTCATACTCCTACACACTCTCCACCATTCCTTGTTGAATTTCCTTCAACATGCTAACACTTTTCTATTCAAACTCAAGTATGTGGAACTCCGTCAAAAAGGCATTATGCAGCGCAATGTAATCCACCATTATCTGGTGTGGGTCATACTTTTTGTACCAACCATACGGGCGTCCTTGCAATGTGGTTGTAAGCCAACTTACCTTCTGCTCCAGGGAAGTGATTCCCTTTGCACGCCATAGTAACTCACACTTGTGTACATGTTCTGTAGCATCCTCAACGTCCTTGTAATCAGGTAAGTGGAGTGACATCTCATAAACCACTTGTTGATGGTGTTGTGGACCTTGTCTGCCAAATCCAGGACCTTGATTCCCTTCAATGTTTCCTCCACAACCATATCCAATAGATCCACTAGTGTCAACTCCTCCAGATCCACCAGATCCTCCTCCTATGTTAGGTAAGGGGCTTAACGTAGTTGCACCCTATGACCCCACTGTCGCGCTAAACTACATGCCAATGGTTTGTGATACCAAACAACTCCTAGATGTGTTTCCCAGGCCACTTTTAGATGTGATACTCAAAAATTTTAAACCTATACCTTACCCAAATGTTGTGCCAAACAAAATAATCCCAAACATATGAAATGACTGTGTAGCCTTAGATGTACCAAATGAAAAATTATACCTCTTAGGTGTCACTTGACTACTAATACCGATACCAATTAGATTATCAAAACTTATCTCAAGAACTAGAAAACTAAGTGTAAGGGTCTGGTCACCATGTGGGTTAAGATGCACACCTATGGCTCTCCTCCTTTCTTCATATGATGAGATCTCTTCAAAATTTGAGGGGGTTTCTCTTTCACACTTTCCAAGATGGGGTAGCTCAGACTACTCAAGTTCCATGTCCTCTGTGTGAACCTCAAATCCTTCTTGCAACATCTTTCTCCATAAATCCATCACTCCTACAGCTTCACGTTGTCTTGTCAACTCCCTCTCCCGAGCTTCATTATACTTGAGTTGCCTCTCCTCTCTCTCTATTTCTACCGCAAGGTCCGTCATCCTCTACACACCAGCTTTCACACCTCATGCACCTAGCAAGGAGTTTAACAAAATATGGGAAAGGCTTCCAAACTCAACATAATGACCAGGATCTTGATAACCAGTGGAATAACATGCAAGAAAGATCCTCTAGGATCCCTCAAGAATTCAAACTCAACAATCTCTGGGTAAGAATATGTAGAAATAGCATATTCTAGGGTATAACTAGTCAGCACTCTACTCCACCAGTGATCAACAACATGGGTCCAAGTCAGATCTACATCATGTAATCATTTATATTCCTCCTGGGTCCAAACACAAGGTCTATAGTACCAACTTTTCCTTGATGCATATGTTAATAGCCATTCATACAACTCTACTGGGAAACAACAGAAAAATGTCTCATAGAGTTCATGATACAGGTTCTCCTCCACCCATTTTCGTGCATCAAACTCAGATCTAGTACTAAACCTCTAAGAAAACTCATCCTCCATGCTTTTAAGCCAAGTCTCGACACTATCCAAGGTCAAACACTCCTTCATCACACATCATTCTCATAATAGCTTCAAAAGAGGTCCCAGAAATGGAACCAAAATGTAGTCTCTAGTTACCTCTTGCTTCATCAACCAACCCCAAATGCACCAGCACATCATCCAAACTATGTCTAGGAAGCTCACCCAAGGCATGCACAGGTGTTGAGCCCCTCCTTTATGTGAGATTTATGAGAATGTTCTTCCTTAATAAGGGAGGTTTGCAAAAACAGAGAATGAACACACCCATTATTGAGAACCAGATTAAAGCACTAACTCCTAATCTAATGCACTAAAACATAGGATAACATGATCATACCATAATGGAAGTAGAACTAAATCATGACTATCATCAAGAAAACCAACAATACACCCATGAACATAAAAAGGAAATGTACAAATATAGATCCATCACATAATTGCTTTAAAATCACTTCATTATATTTATCATTCAAAAGTATCTAGTAGCCAATATTACATCAAAAGAGTTCCATGTATGAAGACTCATTGATAAGTAACAACTAGCTTCGACTCATTACAAAGCTCATCATCATCACACATTTCACATTTTTACTAACTCAAACCCTTTTATTCTCTAACATAATCGCACTCACCTCGTTACCCTCCTTCTCTTAGCACTCATCAAACCATACATAAGAGGCACTCTCAAGGAATATCCTCTTAACTGCTCATCATTACATGAGAAATCCTGAAGGAATCTTTCACGATTGCCCTACCACTACCCAAAAACATGCTAAATGTCATCATGTGTTTCCTTAATCGAGTATCCCTTAGCATGCAAGTGCCAACTAATCCATAACAAACTTGGCTCCTAATCCTTTCATGATAACTGTATTGATGCCCTGGAATATCCTTTTCTTGAGCTACAAGTCTTCATAACTTATCCATATATGTATCTGGCCACTTTTTCATTCATTCCCTAAATGCGTCCTTTCATGATATCCAAAACTCACTAAGTCTCGAATCCATCCTACCTAGGCGCATGAACCTTCACGCATCTCTAAGACCCTACTTCTTATGCATGCCCTCGCACCTTCTATTCATGCTCCACCAAGCTTCGTGCCTTAGGTACTTAGTTAATTAAGGGTACCAACATGAGTAATTCATTCCTTGTGTTGTCTACATGTTGTATGGTGTGACTAAGGTATCAGGGCATCAACCAAAATGATTAAGCTAAAATGTAAAATGTAATCCTAGAATCTGCATACTATTAGATAAAAGTAAATGAATAACACATGTTGGGGGTACATAGACATTCGTCATTCCCAAACAACTAAGAAATGTTATTAATGAAATTGTAAGTGAAAAGGGATCTGTCAATAAAGGTCTTAGTTGATTTGTAGGGATCCTAAGGGATGATATCAAAACTTGAAACCTAAAAATACGAAGTAGATCGTTCATCGCTTCTCAAAGCATAAAAAATGTAGATCTATGAGAAGATATCGTAGTGGACAAAAGTACATTGGAGAGGGATAGGGGTATCTTTTGGGGTGCCCTGAGGTACATGTCTTCTGACAGGTCTCCTTTTGGTATTGCATAAAATCTTAGGAAACCTCCTGGTCACTAGTTGTTCACATTTATTCCTTTTAGTCACTTTGAGGTCGTACTAAAGATCACCGAGGTCGCTGGAACACCTGCAATGAAATATGAACCTGCAAAACCCTCAAATAGACATCAAATCCTAAAAAAGAAAGATCGAGAATGAGGGTTTGGACTATCCTCTAGTTATCACAATAGCGAACTCATGACTGAAAAATTACACTACATCTTAGACACAATATATTTTTGTGTGTGTGTGCGGAAATAGTGCCCTAGGTCATTCTTGTGCATGTCACACCTGATAGCGAGTAAGTAAGTTAGTGGTAAATAAATGTAATAGATGTGGGATGGAATAGAATGAACTTCCCTCCTATAATGTGTATGCAGAATAACCCACCCTAATGTCCCTTGGATGGTGCTAGATGGATGCAATGAAGCTCTTAGATGTTTGATGAATGCAATCTTAGGTGGTGATAGCTAATTATTAGTGTTTGGTCCCTTATTATGATCACATAACTTTATATTTCTATGATTCCTTTTCTTGAATTTTTTAATCAACCCTTAAAATTCCGACTACCAAAATGATATAGATGCCCAAACGGCTAGAAATGACCCAAAATCTTGGTTGACTAAAGTACAAATCCGGGACAAGGGAACCTTGTGTTGGCATTTTTGTTGGGCCGACTGGTGTCTCAGGATGATAAATGTCAAACTATAAAAAAGAAAACTAAGAAATTAAGGGTGTAATACAAAAAGTAGCAACATAAAGCAAAGAGAGCTAGCCAAAGATCATGGGTTGATTAACACTTTCCTTACTTATGAATCACGATGAATAATAGTATGTAATCAGGACTAGGTAATTACCCAAAGTGTGTGATTTAGTGTCTACAGAAAATGTAAATATAGATCTTGAGTTAGTGGAGGACACGTTTTGTTGAAGGAAGATCTTTTAGTGGATTTTTATTATCTTAATATTGATGATACATTCAGTCTAGGTAATGCAGAGGAACTTATAAAGATGGATTAATATGGAAAAACTTTGTGGTTTTTGTGGATCATGTTGACACTCGATTCAACATGGAAATAGAAATTTTTATTCTGGTATCTTTAGCTTAGGAGGATTCAAATTAGAAAGTGGTGGGTAGGAAAAAGTTGGACAATCTAAGAGTTCTCCCGTCATCAATAATAAGAAGGTTGCCTAATCAGAAAAAAATGCAGCTATAATCTCATAAAATGTGATAATGGAGGAACTTGATCGAAGGATGTTTATTTTCTTGTTTTGGGTGGTTTTATTCCTTGTTTTTTTGTTCCTTGTGAGCTCTCGTTGAATATATTTCTTCTTTTAGATGTCCTAAGAGCCTTTTCCAAGATTTATTAATCAAACAAAATGTAAATACAAAATTTATGAAATTTTCACCATGGAATTGGGAAAATTGTTGTTTAAAGTTAAGAATCAATGGCAACTAAATAAGGGAATGAGAAATATATGGTTGAATTTGTAATTTTTGAATGATTTGATGATGAAGATTTATAATTGAGAAAGTACCACTTAATACCATTTCTCTAAACTTTATTACGAGTGTGATAATATAATAGTTTGTCTCACTTTTTGGGCCACAAACAATAGTGTTTAAAACACACACAAAAGTGATTTCTTAAAATTTCCAATTTTTTCCTTATATAATTGTATATGTGAATAGGAATTTCATACCAATTATTTTTTTCCTTATATAGATTGTATATGTGAATAGGAATTTCATCAATTATTTAAAAAAATTAATCTTCTTTAAGTATTTTAGAGATATATTTGTAATATATATATATTTTCCCAATGTAGGACACACAATTATGCTTTTATCTATGACCATTTTCTATATCTCTAAATGATTAATTTATAATAATACAAGAATAATTTTTATGGACTTCTTTTGTAAGAAAATTTTATGTTAGAAGTAGGAGCACAATTCAAAAAAATAAACAAAATGAACAGAACATCAATGTTGTTCACTAACTCCACAAATTTGAATTTCCTAGGGATAATAGATCGGTTAGAAGGTAAGAAGTAGAAACCATCAAGAATACTAGATCTAATGTATCAATGAGGAGTTACCTAAGGTTATTAGCTCAATTTAATAAGCATAAAATATCCAGAAACCATTAAGAGGACTATATTGAAAGGATGCAATAAAAACCATTGATACCAACTGATACAATAACTCTGGTGGAGGTTAAGATGACCAGTAACAACTCAATGAGTGACAACTAGATACAATAGGTTTTAGTGGAGGCTTTTGACAAGTTTAAGATGCAGTAACCCTCAAGAGTGAGACTAGATAAGGTTTAGTAGGCCTACAATTATAGACTCTAGTAGGTAAATTATAAAATAACAGGTTACTAGTCATATAGTTTGTGATGGTTATATTTGTAAGTACTAACTAGTAAAGTTAATATTGTAAGAAATATAAAAATTCCAAATTATTTGCAACTCTACATAGATTTTAACCATTGTTTATAAACGAAACAAACTAAACCTATCATATATTTTAAAAAGATAAGACTTTACCAAATACTACGGGCCCGTTAATCATAATGATGCTACCTCTAAATTTATAACCTATAAACATATACCTCATGACATTTGGAGTTTTGAGCTAAACCAAACTAAAATATGTCTCATGGAAAATCGACTCTATAAAACTAAACTGATCTCCATACCCGTGAGCCACGTGTTGAAATGGTGAGCGAACAAGTCGATTGAGAATGGAAGGCTCGAACTGATGGGCCAGTCTAATGCATATATATGTAGTCTACAATGTGGTAATTTTAATCTCAATATTGATGCAAAGCTTAAACCACCAATATAATGCACCTCATTTCGTAACTATTAATCATGCCATCGTGTGTTGATCTAATACGTCTGAATGAGTATAAAAAAATATTTAATTCCACTCGATAGATCTACACATGAATAATATGATCCAACTCTATTCCCGCATTTATTGATGGCCCTGGAGATTTGTTGTTATTGACGAGTGTGAAGCACGTGGGCAGGTTTGATGAGAACATATAATGTATTCACACAAAGATAGAACCGCAAATCCTTTACAGGCTGAAAATTTTCAAATAGTTGAACATGTTCACAAATCATGACCCCATTGAAATGTGTGGGATTTCAGTTGATTCTCTTTGGTTTAGAATATTAACCAATTACTATGCCTATGATAAGAATTTCCAGGCGTCTCTTACAACCACCAGTGGTTGAACCAGCATTGACAGCGTACAAACTCGGTGTACACAGAATGAAAATTGAGAATGTCCAAACATATAGCCTGAAATAGTAAAATCATTGTAGAGAGAATAGTTTCACTATCTGAAAGACCTCCTCAACATCTGAAATGAATCATCGAAGGATGAACTTCTTTTCATTCATGTAATTTTCCAAGCATTAATTGGATCTCCAAGATGCTTTGATACTAGATGAAAGTGTTAGACTAGATTTACAGAATGATCAAAGATACAGAAAACAAATTACCAAGAATGATATTCAATGTTCTCCCATCATCAATAATACGAAGCTTACAAATATATATAGGAAATGAAATTCCAATATTTTAGGAGGTTGTTGTAACTCCTCTAAATCCCTCAAACTATTTACGCGATTAGTTTCATCAACAACTCACATCAAACAAACTCATGAATGTTCTTAACTTACTAACTAATATAAATCACAATAATAATTTACCATATGTAAATTGTTATTGACCATGTGAATACTATATAATTTTCTTAACAAAAGGGAATCAATTTAACATATGAAGTACATTACACTATATCACTACCACACAAGATACATCTATATTATGTCTCTAGTTACACCTTATATTCTTTGTGTCACAAGACACATAGGAGACATAGGGCTGGCTTAGATTTACATACGCAATTGTACCTGCACCAGAAGAATTGTGTCGAGCTTTCTCGTGTTTGTGAGGGGATGTAGCATAACACCTACATTGGTTCAACGAGGGTTGATCACTAAGATCAAATCCACCCACATGTGGATTTATAATTTTGTTATCTAATTGTGTTCATGAAGTGCTAGTATAGGTATTATAGGGTTTTATCTATTGTAGGTCACTACAAGAAGGTGTCACATGGTTGTCAGCCATAATGATGGATACCAAAGTATATTTTCAGACTACTAACAACCATAATAAGTTATAAAACCCTAACACTTTCCAGTCTAAGACAATAAAGCCCAGGGCTAGATCATACTATGCTTCAATAGAAGTGGTATGGTTCCCTTTAGGATCAATTTGCAAGTACAATTCTAGAGACGAAACATTTCAAAATATTTATTAACATATACATTAAGTCTGTAGATTCCATATCACCTTTGTATCTCTCTAATAAGCTAAATACTCTTCCCTCAATGTGTTTTAAACAGATGTTCCTTCATTTTATCATTATATAATGTTTTAGTAACTATATTATGATTTGTATGGTTAATGTTTGAGAATTAATTCAAAATATTCTACTTATAACATTTTTGTGCCTTTTAATAAATAAAAAATAAATCTTACTCAAACCTTTATTTATTTTATTTAGGGTGTAAACACCTACATATGAATTGATTTGTTATGTTTTCGCTTTACATATGAATTGATTTGCAACATACAATATTATACATAATGATAAGTGTTGGCCTATTTTTCTTCCTAGAGGCCTTACTAGTCTAGGGGCATCTTCTACACTAATCAGGTGCTTTTATTTCATTACAATTGTTTTCACTTCCTTGTTGTGCTCAATTTGTTGTATGTTTTTTTTTCGATGAATACAACTAACACACATGTCTTGGGTAGTGCTAACTTCTCTTGATCTATGTGCCTCAGGGCCATTGTCTACTATTGTATTCACTTACTTACTAATATGCTTATTTTCTTGTATGTGGCCTATGACTTTTACCATGCTTGTGTGTGTGACACTTTGGTGTCCCTTGTTTGTGGCCTTCGTAACCTATTAATTATGCTTATTTATGTGTGTGATACTTTTGTGTCCCTTGTTTGTGGCCTCTCAGGCCCTCCTCGTGACTAACATATGTGACGTTGCTTGTTAACTTGTCTACTTGATTGCCCTTTTGCTTAACTACTTATCTTCTTGATTAGATATGTTCTCAACTACTTGTCTGCTTGATTTCCCTTGTGCTTAAATGCTCATATTCTTGCTTTCCTTTGCGATTGTTTGTTGTTATACATGTTTTCCTTTGTCCTTGTTGTATGTTTGCTCTTTTTATGTCAAAGTTTCTACCGTGCATACTCTTGTAGGAACATGATCTCAACGATGGCCACTTGCAACCCTCCATATGATACAATGTTGATTATCAGATACATTTGACATGAATAAACGCCATTTATTTTGAGCCAATCATTCTTTTTGCACATGATCTATTAGCATCTGAGATCTTTGTGGCTTGGAATAATGTTCTTGTCGTCTATTTTATGGTATTAGAGCAGTAGATGTTGTAAACATCAATCTGTATGTTTTATTTTACAAACAAGGGTTTTTTTATATTTATATATTCAAAACTTCTTAGTATTATGTTGCAGTGTGCATTTTTATGCAAAACGAATGGCTCAATTGGATCCACAAGGTGGGAAAACCATAAAATCGACTGTAAACTCGGTCGTTAACAAAGGAAGTTGTTTTTTGAGTTTTTTTTGTTTTGTAGTGTTGGAAGCAGGTATGAACAAACGTACAAATCCACACAAAATTCCATACTGATGAGGTAGAACATGAATATCTATGTACATCAAACACACAAATAAATTTCAAAAATAAAAAATAGAATGAGATAGGGTACAAATACTCAAAAATAGAATCAAATATAAAACATGAACATATTACATACATGGATAAAAATGTCCACTAGGGATGAAACCGCCAGGTGTTATGATCTAGGATGGACATCGTCTTAGGGAAGCTTATCAAAAAAAATTATATTTCTTAAATCATCATTAATAGTTATAGGTTTTTGATACATGTTCATATTCATTTGGCACAATCTAAAGCAGGGTCTACTAAATTTCAGTACAAAATGTGGGGATTTGAGTACTCCATTCCTTTTTATCACTGCAAAACCTGAGTAATATTTCACTACAGGGGTATGGAAGCATCAACCTTCTTTCTCCTTCTAATGTATTCAACATTTCATATTTAATACTCATGGGATATCACATGGTGGGGGCATGAGACAAGTCATTCCCTTTTGATTTTGGGTTATTTTTCACTTAGACGTGGATCTATCTACAACAGTGTGGTTTGTGGGTAGAATATATTTGGGGCGATTAGAAATCCCAATGACACTCTTCTTATCACTTTCTTTAGGTGTTTTTTTGGGATGGATAGACATTCGGTGATACCCTTTCTCTTTCTTGGGATGACTAGAAAGTATCATGACACTCTTTTTGACGTCAAGTCAAACGACATTCAACTCCTTCTTTTGGCTTCAATATCTCCTTTAGAAAAAATAGGGAATGATCACCCCCAATCCTCCAACAACTTAGTTCCAATCCACATATCAAAGGACAACACATTTAGGAGCTTTCCATTTAGCAAATCAAACATGTGTCCTTCTTCCTTGTTTTTGAATCTTTCACGTTACTAGTTACAAATTCAATTTCCAAGTTATAGATATATTTTCAAAGTCGAGTTAAATTGTAATTCTTTTTATGGACAATTTTTAAAATTATTGATAAATGGTTTTAAAGGGGACCATACCCCAAGATACACAAGGGGTTCAACATCTAGAAAAGACAATGAAAGATGAGTGGTTTTTTGACTAATGGGAACCACATCCCATAAAAAATCCTAAAAAAGCTAAATAATACATTTAAGAATGAGGCAAGGAAAAACTGCCAACAAGGAATCAAAACACAATAAAAAACAACTCGAAAACAACAATACAACAGTTGTATCACCGCAGTAAAACAACTTTGAGACAATACAAAGCCAAAAAGAAAACAGGGGCTGCGAGACAGCTACTTGAGGAATTTTTTGAAGACCTTTTGAGCATCCTCCATAGCCTTGAAGAGATTGATAGTTGTTTTTCGTGTAGGGTCTTGGCTGCTCGAAGCCAAAGATTTCTTATTAGCCTTTCCATCCTTCCAGATATCATCAGAGATGCCACTGATGTCACAAATTTGTTTAACCTATAGCTAAATGAAGTTTAACAAGGCTTTATGCATGAAGATTTGATCAATCTGCTTGTTGATTATTTGTTGCATTTTAGCTTCCATGACTTGCTGCTTCTTGGCAAGATCCTCAACTTTTTCCACCATATTAGAGTAGGAAGTAGGGTCAAAGTCTTCTTCATAGCCCTCATTGAGAAGGAACTCTACATCCTCTCCAAGCCCTTTAATTGTGTCAACTTGTAACTTGAGTTGTGCCCTCAAGTCATTATTGGCTTGGGGTTCTTGAATATCTTGACTAATGTTGATGAGGCTTTCAACAACTGCAATATCTTTCCCCTTCTCATTACTACATATCACCCTTTTAGCCGGTGGTGGGGTTGGAGAGGGAGAACAAAAGCTCAGGTTTTTGGTCCTGACTCTGTGCTGCTGAGGTGGAGGATGGGCTAAAGGATGGGAGGGGGTAATAGAGACCACATCATGAAAATACTGGTTTAGAAGAAAAATGACCCCTTGGTGGAGAGGGAGGCCTCTGAGGTGAGCCTGTACATCAACAATAGATTGTTCTAGAGAATGGAGGATGTAATAAGAGAGGCTAACCTTGGGGAAGGGAAAATTTTAAGACATCCCCCAAAAAAAAATTGTAGAAATTTGTTGGCGAATTTGGGAAAATTGACTTTCACATTAATATGATGTTGGCTGGTAGCATTTTTTATGGTACCGACTAACAACATATATTATATTGTCGGTTAATAGTATATGATGTCAGCCAAAAATATATGTAATTTTTTGAAAAATTTATTTTTTGACAATAACATTTAAAATGACGGGCTCGACAAGAAATCTGGCCTCACAAAAAATGATGCAAACAAAAAAAATTTAAAAAAGTATTTTTTTGAAAAAAACACAAATTTCGCTAATTTTGTTTGGGATTTTTTTTTTTGAATTTTTTTGAAGTTAGTAGTTAAAATGATCGTCTCAATGAGAAATTTGTCCTCTCAAATTATGGCACAAGCAAAAAGAATCCCATACTTTAAAAAAAAAAAATCTATTGCTACCGGATAGTAGCTTTTTTGTATGCTACCGGCTGGTAGTATATTTTATGCTACTGACTGACAACATAAATTTTGGCAACCCAGGCCTACTCCCTTCCTGAAAAAATCACTAATTTCAAATTTTAAAAATTGGAATATTCATGAATTAACGAATATTTGCCACTAAAATTTTCCCTGCCTTGGGGGTACGACAGAAGTGGTTTAACATGCCTAGATGGTGGAGAGGAAAATTAGAGAAGCGGCCCTCCAAGGTTATGTATGTAACCACCATCTTTGTTATTTCATCAAAGGGAGAAGGAATGGAAGAGCATACCAGTCCCATTTTTCCAATCTTAAGTTTTCTTCCCTTTCTACAAACTTTATCTCTTTAACATCCTTGCCAAATTTATTTCTATAGAATTTAATCCCATTCATGCCCAACCCAATGACAAAGGAAATCAGGTCCTCAGTTATAGTGAAATCCTTGCCTTTGTAAGAGAAAACCCTGTCCTTCCATTTCTGAGCAAATGTATTGGATATATGTCTGTTATGACCTTTAATCCTCTCCACAAAGGTTGTAAACCCATCAATGTCAAGTTCCTTCCACAAAGTTTCGTTTTGACGCCATGAGGGATCACAAACATGCTCTACATGACAGGGAGGGGCGCCCATGATAGAAAGAGCTCCAAAAAACAACACACACATAGACTTCACACCGCCAGAGTCGTGCTTCCCAACAACATGACTGTCAAAGTGAAATTTGAAGAGATAAATACAAATGAGCCATTTAAGAGCAATTCTTCTCTTTCGTGTGTAGTACTTAAAATAATTACCTTTCCTATGTCTTTTCCACCGGCAGGTATTGTTTATGTGGATAGTTGGCCTTAACATCTTGCAAAATGGTTGTCTGAGATTTCATTGCAACCTTGCCATAAATTGAAATGATTAATGATGAACCCCTCATTAGCTAAGGCGTCAGCAACACTATTTCCCTCCCGGTACCTATGACTAATGTTTACATTGTCAAGTTCTTTGCATATATTCAAGGCCTCATTGATAAAATCTTTGATGGTCCAACATGGGGCATGCATGCCTTTGAGATTGTTAATAATATTAAGAGAATCCCCATCAACAATTAAATTATTAACCTTGTGATCTTTAACAATCCTGATACCCCAGAGAGCAGCGAGATCCTTAACATAATGATTAGATTGGGTGCCCATGGGACCAACATAAACAATAAGGACATGGCCATTATGATTTATGATTAAGCCTCCCCCTCCCACAACTCCTGGGTTTCCCTTAGAGGCCCCAACAAAATTTAGCTTGTTCCATCCTTCAGGGGGAGGGATCCATTGGACAAGAGATCTGTCAATGCTGGGAGGTTTAAATTTAACCTTCTCAATGTCAATATTCCATTCAATCGAGAATCTCTCCCCATTCTTAGGAAATTTTGAATTCTCAGGGGGCTTGAATTTTAGTATGTTCTCCTTGGCTTCAATAGTAATCTCACTTAAAAGTCTCTTGCTAGATTTCTTAAGATTTCTGAAAATGATAGAGTTTCTGACCTTCCAAATTCTCCAAACGGTATGAGGAAAGATGAGTCTCCAAAGCCTTCTAAGTAAGCCATGCTTGAAAGGAGGTTGCCATTGCTCACAGGCTTGAACAATATCATTAGGGAAAGTCCATTCAATACCAAATCTAGCAAAAACAAGTTCTCACAAACTAGAAGCAACATGATAATGCAAAAATAGGTGATGAATTGTCTCGGCCTCCTTCTCTTTTTATGGACATTGACTACACTCTGTTTCATACATTTCATTATAGAGCATGCCAACATGCAAGCATAATCAACAACCTCAAATGAAGATAAAGTGTGCTTTCATGTTTGCACACTCGTATTTAAAGGGGGTAAATGTAGACACCTAAAATTGGCAAATTATCATTTGGCAATGGCAATATTGACTTTATCCATAGATCCCAACTTATGTGCACATTCCAAGCCGAGGTGACCTATTCTTATCTCTCATGCATGACTTGTTTCTCTATTCGCACTACTTAGTCGTGCACAAAACCAATTACATCAACCCACAAAAGTATATCCCTCTTAGACATCATTCCCAAAACTTTGCATAATCCTAGAAATTACATGTATGTGACCATCCAACAGTTTGGTCAGAATATTAAATTTTTTCCCCAACCATCTAATGGTCACTTTTTCAATTTAATATCTTTTATGGGTTGGTTCATCTCCTTTAATTCAACCTTAATGTAAAACTTCATATACTAAAGCATATATAAGAAAGTCTAACTCACTTATTGACCTCACATTTACCTTCCACGCTCAAGATCAAATCATTCCAAAAACACTCCATGCTCGCCTAAATTACTAAAAAATAACAGCACACTCTAGGAGAAGCCCCTACATGGGTCTAAAGCACACTCAATCAGGTTCAAGATTCTAGCTTCCCAAGTTACATGCTAAGACAAGCACACCAAGCCATTATTTCTCATTGTCAAGTGATCAAATTGCCCAAGCTAGTTGCATCCATATAGACATCACATGCTAGGTGGATAATTACACGAGGTTTGAGGCATATTTCACGTATTTCCAATGTAAGTGATGTACATATTGCACTTCAACCCAACCGCATACATTTTTAGGGTCTCTTACCCATAGTTAAGGTTTGATAATGGTTCAAACTATAAAAAGGGTTTCACACATGAGCGACACCCAGGGTTTCAAAGCAAAGCATATTTATGAGGGTTGCACAAGCACAAAAAGTTGTAGAGCACTAGCGCTTAACTGTATGAAACTATCTAACATGTACATAACTGTTTAATGTTTTCATGCCTGCCTAGTTTTGCACTTTAGTTCCAAAAACGAAGCACTACTAGATCATTTTCAGCTTGTACACTCACACAACATTACAAATCCAACTTCCTGGATTTGTTATCAGCGAAGTGCATCCACTCCCTTGTGTTTTAACAACCATTTCCTTATTTTATATTGCAAATTTCTATGAATGGTATATTATGATCTGGGTATCACTGTATATTAATCAATCTAAATATACTACCCATTACTAACCCTCAACTTGAAAGAAAATAAGTTTAAGAACCCCCTTTACACCTCGCACTTTGTTATCCCGTAAAATTGGCAAGGGCAATTTTACAGATAACCCTACTGAAATTTTGTTCTTATCCCTCGTCAGGGATTTCTTGCGTTCGGAACGTTGCAAAATCCCTTTCCGGGAAATCTAGTTTTCCGAACTTAGCCATTTTTGGTCTTTTTTGGGCGGGCGCATATAATGACTATGCAACATCAAAAGTTCATGCACCCCCTTTAAAGCCTTTGGCGCATGCTTTCTTGTGTCAACAGGTGTTTTGGTGCGCCTCTCTATGTTGAGTCTTCCTTGCGTGCGCCAAGGCGCATGCGCCTTCATGTCAACATAACTTTTGTTGCGCCACTTTTTGGTGCGCCAAGGGCACACATATTCCTCTGTCGACACCACTTTCGGTGCGCCATAGGCGCACATATTATCGTGTTGGCAAGCGTTTTGGTGCACCAAGGGCGCATGTTTTCTTGTGTCGACAGTGCTTTTCATGCGCCACTTGAAAAGTTGGTGGCGCATTTATTGCTGCCTCGCCTATAAATAGGCGCGTCTGCGCTGTCATTGTCACCAAACACAAATCACGTGATTATTTTCTCTGTACCTGTCAGCGCACCAGCCCTGTCGCTTTCGAATCGCTTTGTGGACCCGTTTGCACATTTCTTCGTTATAAATATCTGGGTAAGAGGTCCTCTTTCTTTTTTGCACTTCGTGTTTGTGGTTTTTGGCTGCTTGTTAGTATGGAGTGGATTGGAAAGACTGTGAAATCATGAACTTGCCCTCCCCCCTTGCTGTCTTTTCCATTTTTCCACATGTTCTTCCCCCTCTTTCCAGATCTGCTGGTAGAGGAAACTCTGTCCTGAAATGATAGCTTAAAAACTCTCATTGTTGTAAGCCTCTTCATCACCCAAGCGACCCTGCAAAAGGAGGCTTAACCGCATGCAAAACCCCTTAGAGAGAGAATCAAAGCTTAAAAAGAAGACTGTATTTTTCTTCTCCTTTGGCGCATGCAACATGAAGCACCAATGGCGCATCTGTACCCCCCCGTTACACAAAGAACAGCCACGCCAATGGCGCACATTCCCTACTTGCTACACAATGAAAAGTTGCGCCCTCAAGGCGCACTTCCTTAGTTTGTTGCAAACGCTTTCCTCGTGCCCCCTCATGGCACACCAAACTCATTTGTTGCATCGTTAAAACCTGCGCCCTTTGGCGCACCCTGCGTTTGTGCAACACCAGCTAAACCTGCGCCAAGTGCAAAATTGTAAAACGGCGCAGGCGCATCCATCATTGTAACAACATCATGTTATGTATTCCTTCTATGCACCGCGCCAAGTTCCCTTTAAGCACACAAAAAGCATATGTTACACAAACCTTAGATGCGCCTTTGGCGCACCAAAGTTCCATGCAACATGAAAGATATATGCGCCATGGGCACATCCTGTTCCCGTGTAACATAAAGAATCCATGCGCCCTTTATAAACTACATACATATGGTGCAGGCGCACTTGTGCTTACAACAACAAAGAATGCACCCTGCAATATCCATGCGCCATGCGCCCTTCGGCGCTGATTTATCCCCTGCAACAGCCCTTTCCTGTGCGCCTTACTTTTTGGCCCTGTAACCTGCAGTCATTCATGCGCCCTGCGCCCTGAGGCCTTAAAATTGCTAACTCTTTCTTCTGTCAGCATTTCAATGGAAAATCAGACAGCTGACATGGCTTTCTTGCGTTGGGTTTCACTTCTTATTCTTGCAGATCAGCAACTAAGTTCAGAAGAACATATGTCAACATCAAGCAAGAAACCTATCAAATCTAAAGGCAAGGCCAAGCTCACAGAAGAAGAAATGAAGTATAAGTATCAGAGGGTCAAAATGCCCGAGTCCCAAGCAGAGTGTGACCTGGACATCAGAGACTCAGAGCTGGGTCATATTGATATGGAGGATTTCTGGGCCAGAACCTAGAGGGTCACAAGAAGTCCATGGATGGACAAGCTGATAGGCAGTGCCCTGCACTTTGCTGGTGGGATCCCAGTTAGTGCCATAAATAATGAATTTATGATGGTGGTAGCCCGATGCTACAACAAGGACACAAGATGTGTTCATGGTGAGAAGGGCGAAGTTATAATTAACCTCACTGCCTGCCACTTTGAGATAATGCTCGGCATTCCTCATCACCGGCACTTTGTGGCTGTCAGCCAAGAAGATTGTATCAAGGCCTGGGATGACAATGAAGATCAGTGCATGCAGCTGATGAATGAAGTTTATCTGAAGAACAAAAAAGTAGTGACTCGGTGGCCACAAGTCATTCATCGCAGTGACTTTTCAGAGGAACTCAGCGACACCATTACATTCCTGAGCAGAGTCTTTGGGCTTCCTGACGCCCATTATTTTCACAAGTGGATGCTGCGGTACCTTGAAACAATGAACAAAAATGTGCCCGATCAATGCTTTGAATGGGCAGAAATCATAAGTAGCACAATCTCCGAGTAGCTACAACAACTTAACACAACGGGGAGGTTCTATATGAACTCCTACGTGGTCTATGTTGCAGCTTCAGAAAGGGACTATCCAGCTCTGATGCGATGCGGGATTTGGCCCCAAGTCAAAATTTACGAATACTATCCAGAGCTGAAGCTGGAAAATAGCATCCCCCAATTCACAAAGATCAACGATGCATTCTTCTACTTCATCATCTGCCTGTTGAGGTCGAATATGACTCACGGTCGCATGACCAAGAGCATAGTGGTAGTTACTGAGAAGTGGGGGGCCCTGTTCACTCAATTCCCCACGTTTACCTATCTGAGGGCAGTCAATTTCTTGGGGGAACCGACTAGACTGCCAAGGTATGCTGGGCCCAAGTTGATCCTATTGGAGCTGTCGAGGCAGCTTGTTACTTACCACGAAAAGTGCCTAAAGAGAAAGAAGGGTGGAACTCCTTTCCCCCTCACAGTGGGTAGATATACGTGTCTCACTCACCACAAGGCAAAAGATATGTTTGCAGAACTGGAGCTGCTGAATCTGAAACATGACTTCCCAGCAAGGCCCACCTTCGACCCGAGAAATTATTTGCCTAGGGCCAAGCTCGACCCGATCCACATCCCTCAGATCGAAGATATCTACATCGACATATATCATGAGGTTGAGCTCAGGAGGAAGGATCATTCTCGCTTGGCCTTAGCAGAAATCATCCAGTATGGGGTAGCCATCGTCCCAAAAGGCTACCAAACTACTGAGCAAGAAGTGGATCAAGTATATCTTGACACGGGTGGGGACGATTGGCCTTTCGTGTTGATTGATAGAACTAAAGCACCCCAGACAATTGAGGAGAGAGTCAAGGAAACTCTGTGCAGAACAAAGCATTGGTGTCGAATGAACAGGCTCATCTACCTCGGAGTCGATTTCACAACCTCTCCATTGGGCAATGCACCTCCTCGGGCCAAACAACAGCCAAAGGGGAAAGGAAAAGGCAAAGAGGGTGAATCCAGCTCCACCCAAGAGGAAGCTCCTGAAAGTCCTCCTTCCGCTACACCTGAACAAGTTATAACTCTGGCTTCTCCAGAGAAGCAAATAGCGGAAGATGTTCCAATAGGCCCATCCACTCAGGATGTTGCCACTATTGCAACAATTGAGGTCCCTTCTATCACTTCTCCCTCTCCTCCTTCCCCTCCTCGAGTGACTTAAGTGACCATTCCTTTGGTCGTGTCCTCTCCCCCTTCTTCTATCGTTCCTCCTGCTTCTTCGTCCATCTTCTCTTCTCTCGTGGACTTGTCCCCCTCCATTTCTTCCCTCATCTCTGAGCTCCCTTCCCTTCCTATGTCTTCCTCTCCTGCAGTATCTCTTCCTCCCGTGAGCACTTCCTCGGCCTCCCTCTCGATGCCTCCTCCAAGTGTCTCCACGTTTTTCCCTTCAACTACTGCAGCTGCCCCCTTCTCTGTTTCTGGTCCTTCTCCCATAAGTCCAACCTGGATCTCCCAGCACCTAAGTCAATAGAAAAGGAAAGTTCCCATCACTCCGATGGACTTCTCCGTAATCCCGTCAAAAGGGGCAAAGAAGCAGAAGCCCATCACACGCTTCTCTCAGAGTGCTTCGGGAGAGAGGGTAATGGAGATCGCATACCCCAATCCTCTGAAGGATAAAAAGGATCTGTCTCCGACAGATTACACAGTGACTCAAGTCACAATGGGTACGTCTTCTGAAAGCCTTCAGGGAGAGGCCCTATCTACAGTTGATGCCCTCTGCAAGAAGCTTCAAGAAGCAAAAGAAGAGAAAAGGCTACTGAAAGAGCAAAATAAACATCTGCTCCACGCCTTACAGAAGATGGGCAGTGCACCTCCCACAACTGCCGCCGAAACTCCTGAGCCTCTGAGTCAGGATAAAATTAATGAATATGCAAAGATCGTCGAGTAGGGTATGGCAGTTTCCACCTGGAGGAGCCAAATCCTCAAGGACAGTGAGCGAGTGATCACCAAGTTCACCGATTTGTATCTGAACATCAACAAGGTGAACAAAGAACTCCAGGCGTTAGCAGGACCCATATCAGAAGAGCTGGACCATGCTAGGCTGCAGCATGAGACCTTTCAAAGAATGTTCGACTGTTCAGTCAAAGATCTGGTCAAGTTCGGTGTTTTCGGTCACCCTAGGGCCCTCAATAAAATCCTTTCCACTCTGGATTACCGGATGGATCAACTGGAATTCGTCCTCGAAAAGATTGATAAGGTAAAGGAAGAAGCCCTGGACGCGATGCATCAGATGGAACAAATTGTTCTAAGGATGTCTCCAGGGTTGCTTACTCCTTCTTTCGCCTTAAGGAAGGTTGACGAAACCATCCAGATCTTCAAGGAGATCGTTTCGCAAGGGCTGGGGCCAGAGGTCACTTTTGACGCAGAATCCATCAATAACCTGCTGGCCTGTCGGGACTTCATCGGGTTCCTAATAGAAGCAGAGAATGAATATTCCAAACTCCCAGAGAAGCTCACGGACGAGCGGGAGACTTGCGAGGCTATCAGTGAGCGACACAAGGATCCTTCCCAGGATCAATTAGAGCCCATGATCAGCAAGTTCATGGAATACCGTGCCCAATTCCACATCTCGTCACCCGAGCAGCAAAAGCAGGATATCCCCTTTCAGCCGCGGGACGACGACGACGAATAATTTCTCTCTCTTCTTCGACTTTCTTTTTGTAAATGTCTAAAGCATGTTGGCACAAATGATGACATCATCCATGTTGCACCATGGGATGATGTCATCCATCAAGTTGTCAAAAGTCAACATGACTTTGAGATATTTTTGTAGATATTTTGTATATTTTATGTAAATAGGTAGTTGGTTCCTTTTTGCCTTCCTTCTTCTTCTTCTTCTTCTATAAATACTCAAATACTTGTTGTATTTGGGGGTGGATATCTTTTCAGATGAAAAATAGAAGTGAGAAGAAAAGACTTTGAGCTTTTTGTAACAGAAAGAAATATTAATACAATATTTAGACTTTGTGCTGAATACATGTGTTATATGCATTAGATCTTTCTTACGTCAGATCTGTGTGTTTATTCTGTTGGATCTGCTTCTGTTTTATTGTCATTTATTCATCAGTATTGCTTTATTCTTTTATGCAAGTAGGTTTGGCTCTGTTTACTACCAATCCCAAAACATAAACCTTCTGACCTTTCTGCTTTGGAATTCATTTCTTTTCTCCCTTCGGACCTGATCTTTCTTCATCCTCTCTTTCATTCCTTTCTTTCCGCAGTCGGAAACACCCCTACTGGGATGAGATCCCAAACCCCCGAAGGCAGAATATTGTGAGACTTGCACAGATTCCTGCTGGTAGAATAGCAATAAACCAGTTTCACTTTGCTGACTCAAAGAGGGGCTATGCCCTGCACACTGTTGGCTCGTTTATCCATAAATCTGCCCAAGCGACAGATTTTCAAACCAACACACTTATATCTTATTTATCTTTTTAGGGTTGAATTAAGTGCATGTCAATCGAAGATACAATGAATTTCAAATAGAAAAGAAAACGGGAGAGGAAGGGTCGAATCTTGAGAAATGAGAGTTTGGAGTTATAGAGCAAGGAGCTAATGAAGCCCGGGATAAGGAACAATAGGGGGGAAGGAAAAGAATGCACCCTTCGATGGAGTTCTTCCACAGATAAAAGTTGAAATTCAAGCTCTGACTTTTGAGGAAGGTGAGAGAAATTCGAGGGCTTAACAAAATATATAAAGAATATGTAAGAAAGGGGATGGAGGATAGTGAGATAGAGCCTCTCTAAGAGGATGTAAAGGATGACTATGATTGTAAATTGGTGTCACTCAGAAAAGGCAAGTCTAAAATCAACAATACACCAAGTGTTAGAATAACAAGGAGCACAAAATGTAGGAAGTTGTTAGATTGAGATACTTAACTATCTTCTAAATATAAGACTTTGGTGACTACTCTTGTGATCTATGTTATTCCTTCACAATAATACTAGAATTCTAATAACTTAGCCTCATTTCTCTTTTTGTAGTCTCATATTACATTATTGTTATTTATTATGTTTGATTTGCATAAATGATGGGACCCTTTCAAAACCCCCCATTATCTATAATCATTTAAGGGAAAAACATTTCGATAAAATTAGGAGCCCCACTCACCTAGAACATGAGTTTTCCCTTGTATGTGAAAAGTTTCCCTTTGTTTGTCATATGAGCGTGCTCTCTCATGTCCTACGCACATGAGGGTGAAAAGCGCGCTTGAAGCAAGCTTTGAGCCCTCTCTCGCCAGTCGTACTGCACTTTGACCTAGAGTTGGGTGCAGCCCAGGCCCATCCAAAGCTTCGTCAAAACGTACATATATTAAATGCAAAAAAGTACATATTTAATTTAGTCCGGCCAGTGATAGTTCATTTAAATATTTACGCCGAAAGGCGTGTTCTATGTTAGAAAGCCCGAGGGGCTCTAACACGGACAACGACAGCGAGGGCCAAGATCGTTTGGTCGATGAAGTACGTCCAATCTTCCTCCGTACACATGTAAAAACTACCTCCGATTGCCACAGCACTGCGTGATTTGATTCAATCGCATAAATAAAGCAAGCTCACCTGGTATGATTTAAAATATCACGGTCTAATGGATCGTTGCTGCCAACAGAGCTCGTGCTACATTCCGACCCGGATGCCGCGCCATCTACAATGTCCAACCTGTTCATGACCTGTTTAGGTGAAGGCAACGGAAGTAAAGTAGCGAGCCGTCCAGATCTATCCTTTACAGACTGAGGTTGGCTCACACTTATTCCAGAATCGCAACGCCCCATACCAGGGGTCATTACCCCTGGCAGCGGGAGAGGCACGGGATAAGAAAAGCTCTGGGATCGCGTTACAGACGTCGAAGTGGACGCCAAAATCTACATCCGAATCCTCCTTCGATGTGCTCGAATTTTGCCCCTTCGATGATCTCCTAAAATGGAACCCATCGAAAAAACTGTTTTCCCTAAAGCTCTTCTTATTCTTACTCTTACTGCCACTACTGATCTTCTTCGCAGACGACTTTCCAAGCCATGGCAATATCATCCTGCCCCTCGGAAACAAAAAATAAAATAAATCCACACAATCTGCCTACAAAATTCGAGACAAAATTACCTGCGACTCGAACCCCGAATCTCTTAAATAGGTACCTTTGTTCTTCTCGCAAATTTAAATTCTGGGGCAAAATGAGATTCAAACTCGAAACCCTTCCAAAAATCGATGCAAACTTTTTCTTGTCTCGAAAAAATCAATTTTAGGGACTCAACGGGATTCGAACTCGAAACGCTTAGGTACCAACCCTAAGCAGAGAAAAAAGTAAAAACAAAAATAAACTGATACAGTGACTGCTTAATCTATCCAACCAACCAAACCTAATCCATGCCTAGTTCCATTTCATCACAACAGTTCCATTCCATGAAATCCAAATGCGCATACAAATTTCACACCTGCTTAAATACACACATCTTCAATTTAAGACTAGCGCCGTATCAGAGATCGATTCCCTACGGCAGAAATTATTAGGCGCGGTAATTGTAAAAAAGGTTAAAAAAAAGCGTGTAATTAAAACAAGCGCAAAGTAAATGAATAAAAGGTTAATTAATTAACTACGCCGCCAATGTCACCTCGTTTTTTCACCTTCCAACGGCGCCTGCGACTTAACCTTCACGTCTCCACCACACGTGTGGGAAGCCCACACCCCAACATATTACCCGCACACGTGGCTACTCTGCATCTTCCACGTGGCATGCCTTTCCACTCTGTCATTGTCATTACAACCTAAACCCCTACGACGGTTGACTGGGCACTTACCACGTGGCATATCGGCCCGCTCTGTCAATGTCAATTAAAACCTAAAACGGATTTAAAGACTGGTTAATTTAAGGCCTCGAAGAAGAAGAAGACAACAGATCTTGCTTATCGATTTGTTTATCCAACAAATAATGCATTTTGGCCATGCTGCGTGTCCGATCTATTTTTACGCACGTGGCGTGCCTTTCCACTATGTCATTGTCACTACAACCTAAACCCCTATGGCGGTTGACTAGGCGCTTACCACGTGGCATATCGGCCCACTTTGTCACTGTCAATTAAAACTTAAAACGGATTTAAAGACAGGGTAATTTAAGGCCTCAAAGAAGAAGAAGACAACGGATCTTGCTTATCGATTTGTTTATCCAACAATTAATGTGTTTCAGTGACGCCACGTGTCCTATCTATTTTTACATCGAAAGGCGTGTTCTAAGTTAGAAAGCTCGAGGGGCTCTGACACGGACGCCGACAGCAAGGGCCGAGATCGTTTGGTCGACGAAGTACGTCCAATCTTCTGTCGTACACGTGTCACTACCAAATGGTATGTAGGTTGAGGTTTTTACTGGAACATGTAATTTCGGTCAAACTCATACCTTATTTTTGCTCTGGATGGGTAGCTTGGTTAAACTATGGCCATTCGATTCTGTTTTGGTGGTAGTGGAACAACGGTTGCATAGTTGAGTACTGTTGTTGTCTTTTGTCGAAGATTTCAAATCTATAGACGCAGTAGAGGGAGACTCAATAGTGGGGATATTCTCATCACCAGCCAGTACCTGTTTGGTATTGGCTATCATAAATTTGTGAGATCCTCGACTCTTCGAAGAGGAAAACGCATAGGGCGTTGCAAAGAAGTGAATGTCGTCTTGAAAATTTTCAGTGAAATTTTCAGATATTGCACTGAATACATCACATGCAGTGCAGTCTCTCACAACGTCTTTAAGATCTCCTCCATTGTAAATCCTACACCAAATTTCCATTAATTCCATAAAAATAAATATATGGAACTAAATTTGGTGTTTCATCTGTTTCCATTGATGGCGGTTTTCCTGAACTACTTCCGCGTAGGCCATGAGCATGTGCGCGAAATGGATGTTGGATTCCTGTGAATCCACACCCATCACCATGGGACGGTCCGCTGAGAGGAATCTGTCTGCGCCCGCTTTTTTTCCCTTCGTCTGCTTGTGGTGATTGTCTTGTAATTAGGGCTGCGGCTATGCCTACGGTTGTTGGTGGTGTAGGTCCGTTGGACTTCAAGGAAGGAGTTGCTCGAGCTTGGGATCACCATAGTCGAAGGAGGTGACGACTCATCACGAGAAACCAGCACCTGATGATGATGCTGATGTCGTTGTTGCTACACCCTATCACACCTCTCGGCGCCAGCTCTACATTGGGATGGGATCGACCAAAGTCTGCATTGGTTCGAGTTTGCAACAAATGTGATTCATGCATTATACAGTGAGTATAGATTGGCACACGAGTAGATGCTCTCATTATTAATGTGAATTTATGTACTTATATTGAAGTATATATACAGTGAGTATATATTGACTTGTGAGTTTAACACAACTCACAAATGAATGTGCTCATTGTGTATACTCTTCACGCATGCTGTTAATGTCAATTTCTACAGACTTTAACCTGTGTACACATATTTAAGTATATATAAATTGAGTATATATTAATTCGTGAGTTTATGTATGTATGCAACATACAGGGGGGTTCAGGTTGTCGCATGGCGTAGGAGAATAGACTGCTGTTGTGTTCGAGATTGTGATGACATTTGGCCTAGTCTACACTGTCTATGCCACAACCCTTGATCCCAATAAGGGGGATTTAGCCACAATTGGTCCCATCGCCATTGGGCTTATTGTTAGTGCAAACATTTTAGCTGGAGGGCCATTTTCACGAAGCATTTGGCCCTGCTCTGGTTAGCTGGGCATGAAGGCACCATTGGATTTACCAAGTACGCCCTTTTGTTAGAGGCCGCCTTGCTGAGATCATTGATGAGTTTTTCATGATTCGATCTGAACCCACTCACCACCAACCATTGGCGACTGAGGATTATTGAGCTTCAACCAGCGTTAAATGGTGCCTTTGTTTTCCTCAGAGTCGAACTCATGACCGGAGAAGGGAAAAACTTGTTTTCTTAGTGTTTGTGTATGGTGGATGTATATTTGGTCTTATTGTTTGTATTGTGTCTATGTCTATCGTGAGAGTATATGTACGTACTTCATTTGCTATTGTAATGTGGTGGATTCTTATGAATAAAATGGACTCCTATTATGATTTATTAAATTTGGCACACCCTTGGTTTACATTTTCCAAAATAATATGTATAATCGATTCACCAACACACACACACACACACAAAATCTCATTAAGTAGATACAGTAAATATTGATGATGACACTTCTACACTGCAAATGTTCGGCTATAAAATGTTTTGTAATTTAAGAAACAATAAAAAGGGGTAAACTAGGCTATGATCACACTTTAATTTTACAAGAGTCTGCATTGGTTCAAGTTTGCAACAAATGTCACTCATGCATTAAAATTATTTTACATTGATGAGTCTCGGTTAACGCCTTTGGATCTGAAATAAAGTGTTTGTATTGTTATGCAAGGAAAATGACAAGTCTAAAAGGCCATTTAGGGTGCGTCGCTCTCCATATTCTGCCATGGGTTTTGAAGAGTGATGTAATCGTTGCTCCTGAGGAAATACATGAAGATTTTTTTTAGACAAAACCCTGATTAAGGAAGAAAATGCCCTGTCGAAAAGCTTAAAAAATTAGATAAAACTAAACTCTACTTCTACCACCAATTTACATGAAACTAAAACCTATTAAAAATCACAAATAATGTGCCCATAGTGCAATCACCAAAATGTTCATCAAGCTCAATGTGCAAGCTCTAGAGTTCGTTCTCAAAGTGCAATTACCAAGACCCGTTCAAATGCATAAACCCACTCAAAGGCCAATATTTGTGGATTGCATGCCTCTGCCACCATTTATGATGTCTTCACCATAGTCTTTCGAGTAGCAGCAAGATGCAGAGCCCGCGACGACCTCCACTTCTGCTCGAAAACCCCAGATCGATGAATCCAAGTTAAAAATTCTTGAGCGAGTAAATGCAAAAAATTGGGTGGAGTGTTCTGCATTTGTTAGCGTATTAAAATTTTAAGATAGTTTAGATTTATCCTCATCGTCTACGCCATTATCAATATTTTAAGTTTAATATAGTTTAAATTCATTCGATATAGATATTCCTTAGATTGATAACGTATGAATCAAATAACTTTAAAATTTTAGGATTTTTTAGATTTATCCTCATCGCCTACGCCATTATCAATAGTTTAAGTTTAATTTACAAAATTTAGGGTTTTGAGAGTAAGAATACATTTAAAGGGCATTCAATATAAATATTCCTTAGATTGATAACATATGAATCGTATAGCTTCAAAATTATCTACTATTTGCTTCTCCATGTATTTAACAACAAAATAAAAATTGAATGAGAAAAAAGACCCGCGTCAAATAAACCCACCAACCGGGTTACGCACTCTTCAAAACCCAGGGCAGAACATGGAGAGTGACGCACCCTAAATGGCCTTTCAGACTTGTCATTTTCCTTGCATAACAATACAAACACTTTATTTCAAATCCAAAGGCATTAACCGAGACTCATCAATGTAAAATAATTTTAATGCATGAGTGACATTTGTTGCAAACCTGAACCAATGCAGACTCTTGTAAAACTAAAGTGTGATCATAGCCTAGTTTACCCCTTTTTATTGTTTCTTAAATTACAAAACATTTTATAGCTGAACATTTGCAGTGTAGAAGTGTCATCATCAATATTTATTGTATCTACTTAATGAGATTTTATGTGTGTATGTGTTGGCAAATCGATTATACATATTATTTTGGAAAACATTGAGAAAATTCTAAATATTTTGGAAAATGTAAACCAAGGGTGTGCCAGATTTAATAAATCATAATAGGAGTCCATTTTATTCATAAGAATCCACCACATTACAATAGCAAATGAAGTACGTACATATACTCTTGTGATAGACACAGACACAATACAAACAATAAGACCAAATATACATCCACCATACACAAACATTAAGAAAACAAGTTTTTCCCTTCTCCGGTCACGAGTTCGACCCCAAGGAAAACAAAGGCACCATTTAACGCTAATTGAAGCTCAATAATCCTCAGTCACCAATGGCTGGTGGTGAGTGGGTTCAGATCGAATGATGAAAAACTCATCAATGATCTCAACAAGGCGGGCTCCAACAAAAGGGCGTACTTGGTAAATCCAATGGTGCCTTCATGCCCAACTAACCAGAGTAGGGCCAAATGCTTCGTGAAAATGGCCCTCCAGCTAAAATGTTTGCACTAACAATAAGCCCAATGGCGATGGGACCAATTATGGCTAAATCCCCCTCCAGCTAAAATGTTTGCACTAACAATAGACAATGTAGACTAGGCCAAATGTCATCACAATCTCGAACACAACAGCAATCCATTCTCCTACGCCATGCGACAACCTGAACCCCCTTGTATGTTGCATACATACATAAACTCACGAATTAATATATACTTAAATATGTGTACACAGGTTAAAGTCTGTAGAAATTGACATTAACAACATGCGTGAAGAGTATACACAATGAGCACATTCATTTGTGAGTTGTGTTAAACTCACAAGTCAATATATATTCACTGTATATATACTTCAATATAAGTACATAAATTCACATTAATAATGAGAGCATCTACATGTGTGCCAATCTATACTCACTGTATAATGCATGAATCACATTTGTTGCAAACTCGAACCAATGCAGACTTTGGTTAATCACATTTGTTGCAACAAATGTCACTCATGCATTAAAATTATTTTACATTGATTAGTCCCGGTTAACGCCTTTGGATCTGAAATAAAGTGTTTGTATTGTTATGCAAGGAAAATGACAGGTCTGAAAGGCCATTTAGGGTGCGTCGCTCTCCATGTTCTGCCCTGCGTTTTGAAGAGTGCGTAACCCGGTTGGTGGGTTTGTTTGACACGGGTATTTTTTCTCATTCAATTTTTATTTTGTTGTTAAATACATGGAGAAGTAAATAGTAGATAATTTTGAAACTATACGATTCATATGTTATCAATCTAAGGACTATTTATATTGAATGCCCTTTAAATGTGTTCTTACTCTCCAAACCCTAAAATTTGTACATTAAACTTAAACTATTGATAATGGCGTAGGCGATGAGGATAAATCTAAAAAATCCTAAAATTTTAAAGCTATTTGATTCATACGTTATCAATATAAGGAATATCTATATCGAATGAATTTAAACTACATTAAACTTAAAATATTGATAATGGCGTAGACGATGAGGATAAATCTAAACTATCTTAAAATTTTAATACGCTAGCAAATGCAGAACGCTCCACCCCATTTTTTGCATTTACTCACTTGAGAATTTTTTACTTGGATTCATCGATCTGGGGTTTTCAAGCAGAAGTGAAGGTCATCGCGGGCTTTGCATCTTGCTGCTACTCGAAAGACTATGGTGAAGACGTCATAAATGGTGGCAGAGTCCACAAATATTGGCCTTTGAGTGGGTTTATGCATTTGAACGGGTCTTGGCAATTACACTTTGAGAACGAACTATGGAGCTTGCACATTGAGCTTGATGAGCGTTTTGGCGATTGCACTATGGGCACATTATTTATGATTTTTAATAGGTTTTAGTTTCATGTAAATTGGTGGTAGAAGTAGAGTTTAGTTTTATTTAATTTTTTAAGCTTTTCGACAGGGCATTTTCTTCCTTAATCAGGGTTTTGTCTAAAAAAAATCTTCATGGATTTCCTTGGGAGCAACGATTACATCACTTGACTGTGTTGTAAATGCATTGATGTTTTACATGGACACTTTGAGTTTCTTTTCGGACCCCATGCCAAGAGTTCTTTAGCTTTTCAAGATGGCAGAAGGAGCGATGAACCTGTAAAAAAAGATTAATTTAGGGAAATAGATTGAAGAGTGAGTAGCAAAAGAAAATTACCTAAGCAATGTCGCATCAAAGGCCTTTTTAATGGTGGACTTTAGGCCTCTGATTTATGAACATCCCAAATCCACCGTAAACTCGAGCATGCACATATTGTGGGACACAAACGAAGAATAGGATGCTCGAGGTGGAGTGGCGAGGAAGCTAAAAAGAGGGCAAGAAAAAGGAGGAGAAAAACCTTCAAAGTGATGCACAAAAGAAAAAGAAACCAGAAATTAAAGAAATCATGTATTTTCTCAACAACTACACATATTGATAACAATTGAGTAGCTTGGGAGGCCATGTATTTTTAATCTTGCATGAATCACTCTTGGCTTAGAATAGTTGTGTCTTCATATGATTGTGGGTTTATCTATGTTTGAGTAGCTTATACTGCTCCACGTCATCACCCAACATGTAATCACTAAAGTCTACATATGGTTCTGTGAAAAATACATGCATTAGACCAACATCATTGTCTACGTTTTGATTTTATGGAAGTATCCAAGTTAGCATTGGTTTCCTTACCTACCAACTCGAATCCTGTGTAAAATCAGTCCTTGAACTCGCCAACACGTTCACCTTAATTTGATTCAAATCTATTATTTTCCATCTTGGGTTGCTATCTCCATGGAAGCTCTAACAGTTGCAACCATATTTTTTTGTTACCCTTTTGAATCTTCTATTTTAACAAACTTGCATTTTATGTGTTCATCTCGACATCGATTAATCAACCCATGTAAAACTTCGCAGTTGTAATATATACAAGTCCATTCACTGTGACTCGTTTTCATTCTAAATCTTGGTTGAAACATTTTTTGCAATTTTTAATAGGTTTTTATTTTCATGTAAATTGGTGATCGAAGTAGTGTTTAATTTTAGTCTAATTTTTATAGCTTTATAAACTCAAATAGACGATCTTCGTTTTATTGATATTTATTCATCTTCTTAGTAAATATATACATGTGTGTGTGTAAAAAATTATTATTTTATTGGGGTATAGTCCCTCCCAAAAGACTATTTGCCAATAATAAAAAAACTATTATTTAATAATAGCTTGTAGCTATATTAGATAAGTTTCTCACGTTTGTCATTTAGTTGCAGTCAATGCGTGTCTTATACAGTTTAAATGTTAAATATAGAGTTGTCAATGTTGTTATTGTCTTATGAGATTCATAACTCAAAACAAAATTAATTGTAAAAGGAACAATTGAATCAACAATCAAATTAATTTTATGGCCTTTGAACACCGAGCATACTGACTCATGATAGGCTAATTATGGTTCAATTACAACACAAACTTCTTCTCTGCATCAACCAAAACAACATGCTCTCTACAAATTTGTGGGGTGAAACATGTCTTTTAAATGGTGCTATTGGTTCTATCCTCGAGATTGTTTGCACCATTTCATTTCGCCCACCTAGTTTGCCTTCACTCATCATCGTCAAATTTGATCCATACACGGGGGCCCAATTGGATACGGAAAACCCTTCCCATGTTCAAATTCCACCAATTTCTAGAGGTGCACGGCCAATGACAACTTGAAATAGCTTGGGCATTCTCAATCCATAAATCTCAAGCGCTTACTTTGCGGAGATCCATTGTTGACATTAGGGGTGGGTCTACCTTCCCATCTCTATCAAGAGTTCCCTCCATATCCACCCTTCCAATTTAACCCCCTTTTTCATTCAACCGATATGAAAAAAATATCTTCAACATCTCTTCCTTAATCACGCATACAAGATAAATTTAGACTTCATTCCCTACCCTTCACACTCCCCTCTTAATCCCCAATGGGGCTTCCCTTTCAAACTACTTCACTTCTTCTGCAATATAGATATTTTCTTCCACACCAGTTTCCACTACTTCGTAGTTTTTCATTTTCCTCCTCCAAATACCATATTGTTTTGTTGTCTGTTTTGGTTTCATTTTCCACTCGCTAATATTTTGCTTTCGGCGTTAACATCGCACACCTCGCGTGCGATTGCTAGGTAAGTATCTATTTTTAAACTATTAAAAAACAGACTGCAGTACTGACGTGACATGAACAGCGGTCTAGGCTTTGGTGCATGTGCGTGAAGCAGTGAAATTAGCCCGCTCAGGCCTTCGGAAGCGAGCTTTGCCCCAGCCCACTCTTGCCTTCATGTGCGTAGGACATCAGGCATTCCGAGTTGCCAAAATGAATTCATAGCGGGAAAGTGAAAACTGTAAAGCTGGTGTGTTAGGGTTTAACATAGTCATCGGCTCTCCCAACACAGCTTTGTAAGCAACGTGTTGAATCTTCACACTATTTTTTATTTCCATATTTGCTGCTTATACTCTCCTTTTACGCGTAATTACATTGTCAACAAAAAAAACAGGTTTGGTTTCTATGCATTTCTTCTTGAGGGGATTTTAATTTTCCTTCTAAAGCTAAATTTGGGAAGAGAATCGAACTTGTGACCTGTAACAAAAATGCGAGAATACAAAATATTTCTGACGAGGCCAAGCTTGAGTTCGAGTCTCCGCTGCCATAGACGGACGAGGCCAAGCTTTATTCTCTTACTGTTAATTTCGATCATACTTTCCTTAGTTTTCTAGATTCTCACCTCTTCAAAGGGTCTAGACATAGAGTCCTCCTGCAGACTGTCCAAGTATCTAGCTGCAAATTTATTTTGGCGGTGCATTCCACAATCTGATGTAGATGCGTTCTGCTAATTGAAAACGTGACTTGTTGTTAACTGGCATCACCAAGCATGTTGCAATAGTGCTGGCCTGCGGAATTTAAGCTCTAACCACTACATGACTAATACTAGGGTAAATAGTCCAAAGGAAGTTAAACATGCAATAACCAAATCTGTAACTACCACGCATTAACCACTGCATGAGTACTAGAGATAATATGACAGCTGAGTAAATGGTGGTCACGGTCAGCAAGAAATGCGTACATAGCACACGATCACTGTAATTTGTGGTAGCTGAGAGATGAAATAGACATTAGGTAAGGTTGAAATCCATGTACACTCAATAAATTACGCTCCACCAAGTCCCCCTTTTCTTGGGATGGGGGTGTGGTGTTGGACAAACTGTGAAACATGAGAATGCAAAAAGGCAATGCCTTGAAGTACCCCTAAAGTCTTAGAAATGATATTTAAACAAGAATATAATCTGAGAACTGGTATGGGAGACAGGTGATGGAGTATGGGAAGTGGAAGTTGGGGGTAGAGGACAGATAACCAATGGGTGGGGATGTGTCCCAGCAGAACATAGCGCCCGTGCAGAACATACTGATTAAATTAGTGGAGAAGACAATACAAGATGAACTTGGAATAAAGCCAGGTTAGCGGATTTCTAAAGCTTTCACTGAACAAGGACAAGGGAAAAAACAGTTCATCATGGTTGAAGTATGCTAAGAAGATTCATTTAGTTGCTTACTGGTTAGCTTTCTAGCTTTTGCAGGACGAGGGCTTTCACGTAATTTGATTAGTAGCCGTTTGGTTTAATTTAAGATATATTTGTTTCATAACAGACAAAAGTCATGCACGCAGGGAACCATCTGCTTCAGAGTTCTGTGAAGGGGTTTTCTTAAGTTAGGTCAAACGAAATGAAAATATCGCAGCTTGTTTAGGGGTTCTCTTCGGTTAGGTCAAACAAAATTAAAATATTGTAGCTTGTTTTACTCTGATTATTTTACAAAAGATTTTAAAAAACATGAACCCTAATTTTACTGGTAATAATATAAAAAAGGATGTTTACGGGCATGTTATTGATTTGTCCCCCACCCATTACTGGTCTGGTTTGTACTCAGTACAGGTCTGGGCAAGGTTGCCTGTGGATTTGTCCCAGAGAGGATGAACCCAAAGGTTTTTTGTGTTTTAAAAAAAATAATGATGTTGATGTTGATGTTAAAGTTTAATGTTCTTTACACCAACTTGGTCTGTAGGACTTGTTAAAGTGTATTGGGTAGATATATATTCCATTTTTCCTTCAGCACCATTGTGTTAAATATCATTATAAATACTATAGATGTTATTCCTATCCTTTGTGATTACCATTCTTAGTAACTCTTTAGGAGCATTTGTTTACGAAGTTTCATCCTTGAAGTTGTTGTCGACATTCCAATCCTTTTCTTTCTCCTTGTTCTTTGAAATCTTCATTAGTGTTGACAATGAAATTCCCTACAAAATAGAAGCAAGAGATAAGGAAGTAGCCACTCGTAACATTGGGAAAAAATAGAAATGAGACTAGATATGCTTTAGAAGATTATTTCTATATTTGAACATGGTGGAAATGAATGTACCAAAGTCATTTTGATTCATGTAGGCGAAAAAGTAGTTGAGCTATAAAACTAGTTGAAGTTACTTCTCACTTTATTGTATAGTTATCTAACTCTCCGAGACATAGGGATGGGGTTTCCAAGACGGAAAATGTTTTTCCACATTTTGGGGACAACAGAGGGTCGACTATTAAAATAATAAATAAAGTTTATATATTTAACTTTATTCAATGAAATTTAGGGGTTTAAAACTTTAAACTGTATTTAATGTTTTATGGTACTTTCCACACATTAAAATTGAATGTTCTTAGTAAAAATAACAGCTTCATTAAAGTAAAAGTGTCAGAAAAAATAAAATAAAAATTGGGGATGTCCCCTTGACTTTTTCCCCAAATCCCCGAAACATTAGGGATGTCCGGGATACCACCAAAATCTCAAGGAAGTGTCATCTTGTATTCATCTTCAACTTCATTGGTATCATAAACTTGACAAATTTACTCATCCCGAAGCTGTTTTGAGTTAGTGCAATGACCAATTTCATAATGAGGGTCATGAGTGTTAGTCCTAATTTTAGCAATATTCATTTTGTTTTGTAAGAACACAATGTTGGAAAAATAATTTTGATTAGTCAAATTAGGATTATTACAATCTTCGTAGTATTTCAACTTCCTCTTAGAAATTCAGATTTTGTTCCTTATTTTGTCTTCAAACTTCACAGATGTAAATTATTGACATTTTTTAATAGGTTGTCAACTTACGAATTCCAATATTAACGCCAAACTTCAGTATCTCTAACCCATACTTCACGAATCTATGATGAGTGCCACTCATGCTAGAACCTAAGTTGCTGGTTCATTTAGGGAATGACATATCGGGTTGGTACAACGATTTTTTTTGCCCCAGGTATGGCCACACAAAAAAGTATAAAAAATTAAAAATATAATAATTTCTTAGCCTAATAAACAAGAATCGACCTCCTAGTATGCATTTAAAAAGAAAAATATCGACAAAACATAATTGATAAATTGATAATGCTAACTGAATGCCAAATGTCATGATAAATATTAATTATTACATCAAAATTAGTATTCATAGTCATATTACGCTTCATCGAGAGCATCAACATCATCATGATGTGGCTCATTAGAACCATACCACATGCAATAGCACTCCCACTGCCACTCCCACCAGCTATGCTATGTGGGTCATGTGATGCCGAAGACGTCTCTATGTCAAGTAATGATATGGGAAATGGAAGCATCCAAGTCAACATTCTTTGGGATCCTAATGCTTCGGTCACTTTCTTGTAGCAGTGGCAAATCTGTTGAATGAAAAAACCGTATCTTACTGGGGATCTGTACCTAGGAGGGACTGTTTCGGTAAGCTGCAAGTTGGAATGTACATAGACCAACTCCTCAGCCTTTTTGGCTGCCTGGTTGTTGTGCTTCTGTGAGCATATGAAGCTATCTATACTCCAATTGCACTCAAAGGAAGATGGACTAGCAACCTACTGAGGCAAATTCAATGCAAAATTAAAATCTGTAAAAGTAAAGAATCAAACTAATTTATTTAAAAGTAAAAAACAAAAAAGAGGATTAAAAATAAAATCTTGCATGTGACAATATTTTGATTGCAAGAGGCTGCAGATGCATGGATCCTTGGTGATGGAGGTACCACCATGTATGAGCATCCTTATTGTACTCATATAAAATTTCCAAACTTGCTCATAGGGTGCCTAGGATATGATCTATGGAGGCTATGAAAATTCCAAATTCGCTCATAACCATGTCTTCTACCTTGCAATCGAGGAAGAGCCTAGATAACACAAACTTATACCCTTCACTAGCTTCATCATCCCTCTATGGTACCATCCTCCCTGGAAAAGAAAGGATCCCAATGCTGTAGAATCTACGATTCAACGCAATGGCTTGGAGATACACCGAGATGGTCATTTTGTGCCACTAATCAATGAGGTATGATTGTACTTAGTTTGAATTTATTTCCTCGGGTCTTGCTCTTTGGTATTTATAATGGCCTTATGGCCTTTATCTTCTCAATTGTTGAGTTGAAGCCGTTACAAATCTCTTCTAAACATGGCTGATCCATGTTAGTAAATCAGATCATACTCATAATGGCCTTAGTGAAACTAAGAAAGTAATCTACACAAGCCCATGGGTCATCATCTAGGATAAACATCTTCACCTTTTGGACCTACTAGGTGTTCTAATTCCTCTATACAATCCAAAGGACATTGATAACCATGCTGCTAAGTGCCTCTTGCACCTTCACGGGTCGTCTCAATACGATTTTGCGTGAGGCAATTAACAACTTAGTAGGGAATTAAACCAAAAAAATTGTTAGAGAAGCTACAAGTACTAGATTAAAAAATTTACAATCATAAATAAAAAATGATTGTCTCTTACCTTCAACAACTCCAAATGCTAGAACAATCTGAAGATGGTTTGTGAAAAATGATGGTTCATCACAAACATATGGATCTCTTCGGCCTTAGCATACACCTGCTTGATTCAATGGATTTTGCTGCCCGAATTTTGCTGCATAAGGTTGAGTGAGTGGACAACTCAAGGTGTCCAAAATTGTGCCCATACCTTGCCTCCACCCACATCCCTCCGAATTTGCAATTTTTAGTGTTGTTGACTTGGACAACAATTTGAGGCCCCACTGCTTCAGTGTCTTTGAAGAGGATGTTGTTGTTGAATTAGGCATCCTTCGCATGGCCTTTACAATCACGACTTTCAAAATAAATGCCCCTTTAGGTCATACTGCAATCACATTAATTAAAGGTCGATTTATCCCATTTTTCCATCCATAGGAAACAATGGGGACCCTTGTTTCAGCCCATGAGTCCTTAATTGGCTGCGTTGAATCCTATACATATATTTCCCCCCTTGTCAATAGAGTGGTGTAGAGCTTCTCATAACCTGGCCCTTTATACCTTTTGGGGCCTCATTGATCGTTTTTCACCATATCATGCCAATAAGGTGACTTGACAACATTGAAGGACAATGCATTTGTCTACACACATTGTGAGATGTGGTCATAGCAATACCTTTGGCTTTGTTTTGAAATGATCTTTCGAATGGTCCTTCTCTCCTCTTGCTTGAAAGAGGATAATACTCTTCATGCATGGAGGTTGTCGTGGAAAATGGATGCATTGCATCGACAACTTGGGAACTACTATGATATGGGGCAACTTGTGGCTTCTTCAATCAAGATCCTTTCATTGCCAAAGGAATATCATAACAATGTTGTTTGATGAAGTTATAACCCTATATGAGTAGTGAGAGGTAAGTGTTTTGTTTTGTGTTGTTTCATGTTATGTTTTTGACTTGTTAGGGTTTAGGTTGTGTTTTTTTTTGTTAATTTATGTTTTAATGTTGATTTTTTTAAAAAATCCACTTTTACTTACAGAGTCACTGGGGGTGGTCCCAAGTACGCCTGGATTTGTTTGTTGATGAATTCGTTTGTACCTTGAACGAACCTTTAGTCAAATCAAACCTGTACCAAGACTGGGTATGGACCGGACTAGAATTGGGGATGTAGGGAGGTGAATTGGTATCCTAGGTTAGAAGTGATTATAGGGAGTCTACTGCTATCCAAACCACACAACTTGTGTTCATATTCTACTTATCTAATCTTGGCTAGAGACCCCACATAAGTACAATCAACTTCAATCAAGATAATGTGGTATGAAGTATTACATTTTATTTTAAAGTTCCAGGTTACAAAACTCTTTTGGAAACGGAAACGGATTCCAAGTCTCAGTGCCTATGTTGCTAGGAAACGGAAACGGGTACATGTATGAAACGTGGAAACACCAATTTTCAAAAAACCTTGGATACGAAACGTTGTGGGAAACGTCTGTACAATATATTATAAAAAATATATATATATATATATATATATATATAGTATGCAATATATGCATAATACTCATTTTATAATTGTAGACCATAAGAGATAATTGATAAAGCACTCAAAATATTTTGTATTCATTGAAATTTGAACTTCTAAAGATGACTCATCATTCAACATGGTTACAATTTCAATGATTCACATATACATGATAATAATCTAGATTCTAGAATATATCATCTAGATTTTCCTCATAATCATCTCCATGAACACCACTGACAACTCCACTCCCACTAGCTCCACTATCCATCCCTTGTGTAAAAGATCCCGATTCTTCTTCATCAATACCAAGCAGTGAAAGTTGGCTAAGAGTAGCAGCAGAAGCATCAAAGTCACTACTCTCAGGATCAATATCCCAAAGTTTGTTGGGACCTCTAATATAGCCTTCAGTCTTGTGTGAGAGGATGCGCAAATTGGAATGTACATACACTAAATCCTCAACCTTCTTGGATCCTAACTTGTTCCGTTTGGCTGAGTGGATGAAGCTATATGTACTCCAATTCCGCTCTGTTGAAGAATTGCTAGCCACCTGTTACAAAAAAGAAGTTAAAAATTTTCAATTAGTAATAAAATTAATTTACTAAGAAGTAAGAACATACATTTTTAATTTTTAATTAATAAACAAACTTTTGATTTTATTTTAATATTTTATACCTGTGAGAGGACTTTAATGGCAATAGTTCGTAGGTACTTGGCATCATGGCCATGTACATACCATCACATGAATGGATTCAGGTTGTACTTGTCACTTAATGCATCTATTTCACCCATGCTACCATTAGATGAAGAGACAAAGCATCCCCATTTCATAGCGAAATGCACTAGCTACAGCTGGATCAGGAAAAAGCCTCCGGAATGTTGCCTTAGTTCCAGTTGCAACTTCATGGTCAGTGTATGGTGCTTGCCTACCAGTTAGCCCAAGTATTTCACTGCTATAATATTTGGGATTCAAGGCATAAGCAAGGAGATGCAATGGGGTGGTCATTTTATTCCACCTTCTCATGATCACACTCTTAACTTCATTGTAGAAGTTTTCTTGAGAATCTTGCTCTTTTTTTGTATGATGTCTCTCATTTTTTCAAGCATAGAGTCAATGCCATCATAGATCTCCCCTATGCAAGCATCATTTGTGTCTGCATATCTAATCATGGATAAAATAGGCTTAGTAAAATTGAGCAAGTATGCAACATTTGCCCACCAATCATCATCAAGTATCAATGATTTTATTTTGTTGGCTCATACTGTGTTTGCTTACCTCCACACGAACCAAACATCATCAATCACCATAAGCCTTAAGGCTTGTTTTACCTTCACAAGTCGTCTCAAGAAGAGCATGTGAGAGACAAATTTTGTTTCAGCAACCTATTAAAATAAATTAAATCAAGTTACTAAAATATTAAATTAAATTTAAAATAAATTCAAACGATAATTTGATATTTCATAGAAAGTTAGCAAATAAAAATTAGAAACTAGTAAATTGTTTTGTTACCTTCAACAACTCCAACTTTGAGAACCTCCTAAAGATAGCCTTGGACATATGATGATTTGTGACAATCATTTGAATCGCATTTGCCTCTGTATAAATTTCCTCTATCCATGGTATTTAGCCAATCTTCTGACAACATCAAATTCAAGGAGTGTACTGCACAAGGTGTCCAAAATATGTGCTCATATCTCCCCTCAACAATCAACCCTGCTGCTCTACAATTTTTGGCATTGTCCGTGATGACTTGGACAACGTTTTGAGGGCCCATTGACTCAATAGCCTCAATCAAAATATTAGCAATAAATTGAGCATCTTTCACTTCACCCTCACAATCAACAACCCTTAAGAACATTGCCCTTTTAGGGCACACTGCAACAATGTTGATTAGGGGTCTATTTCGGGCATCTTTCCATCCATCTGAAATGATAGATACCCCTGATTCCTTCCATGAATCCCTAATTGGCTGCAAAGAAGTATGTACATGGGCCACTTCTTTCGCCAACAATGATGTTCTCACCTTCTCATAACTAGGGCTTTTATACCCTTGTGGTGCATCATTAATTCCTCTCACCATTTGTTGCCAATATGGTGACTGCAACACATTGAAAGGCAACCCACATGCATAAACACATTGAGCAACCAACTCATCAACAATTTACCTCTTCTCATTTGCAAATGTTTGCTCTAATGGACCTTTGGAGGTTCTCTTTTGTGACAAACTCTCTTCCTCTATGGAGTTTCAACTTCAAGTGGTTGTGTTGGAGGTTGAATAAAAGGATGGTTTGATGGGGTGGGTGGTTTTTTTGAACCACTATTTTGCAAAGGAGCTATTTTAAATCTAGCTTTTGAAGCTTGCAAATCAGCCTCCTCTTGCTCTTTCATATATGCCAAAATATGTTTCCTTTCAACCTTGGCACATTTTCTAATCCCCGTTCCTGATTGCCCCATTAAATGAGCTTTGAGTCGGGTATATGAGGATTTGAATTCAATATTGCAATGATTGCATATCCAAACACGAGAGCCACCGCCAACAAGGTTCTCCAACACTTGCACATGTCTCCAAAGAGGAGCTCTAGGATCCACAGTTTTGCACACCCCCACCTTGGCCTACTTCACCCCCACCTTGGCTTCCTTCCCCATGCCCTCCCACTGAAGCTGAACTGGATGTCATTTATGTTTTTATAATCAAACCTACAATGAGAAAAATATTAGAAAAATAAAAACATAAACTTAGATAACAATAAATAATTAAATATAACTACAAAAAGAATTAGTTTTACACCTACATATCCCATTTTGCTTTTGATCACCAAGTTCACCGTTTATGTGCGAGGTGAGAGCATACACAGATTTCATATTTTTTAATTTTTTAGAAATAATCTTTTAAAAAATAGGAAAAAGAATTAAATTATTAAACCCTATGTATCCTATTCTGCTTTTGATCACCAAGTTCACCGTATAGGCGTGAGGTGAGAGCATACACAAAGTTCATATTTTTTAATTTAAAAAATACAAAAAAAACTCTTAAAATGGCAACAAAAATGGAACCCTGCGCATCCTATTCTGCTTTTGATCACCAAGTTCACCGTATAGGCGCGAGGTGAGAGCATACATAGAGTTTGGATGATATTTATAATTTTTAAAAAAACAACATATGATTTTTATTTAAAAACCGCAAAGGAAATGTTACATTTTTTTTTAAGCACAGAGTTTAAAAATTACTACATTAAATCTACATATTGATATCATGATCAATGATCATGAATGATGTGTGCATTATGCACACATCATTCGTGATCATTGATCACATTAACATTTTCTTTAAAAAAAAACTTGAAAAATACCTGGTTTTTCCTCCTTGAAGCTTCCAAATCTGCTTTGAAATTCCTCCTTGATGCTCTTAGCTCTTAGTAGCACCTTCTAAACTCTTCCTTCAAGCTGCTCCTTGATGTCTCTTTGCTCTTCACAATGCTAAATGTTAGTCTAATGAAAACTGAATTTAGCAAGAGAAAAAAGAGTGTGATTTAGAACGGACCAAAGATGTCATTATATAGCTTTTAGGAAGTGTCTTTAGCAAGTCTAGGTAGGTAGATTAGGTTTAGGTTCATTAAATGCATATATTTTTTATTTTTTAAAAAGTTTTTGGGCTTTAAAATTTGAAAATACGTTGGAAACGTGGCAGACTTCTTTGGAAACGTCTGCCACGTTTCCCCTACGTTTCCCCCCTCCTTTCCGTTTCTGAAACGTTTCTGGGGAGAAACGTTGCCCTTCCATGACACTTTTTTTCTTGAAAATTTCATGGTCTAGGCTCTTTGTGAGGTCTTTTCTGTTTCTCACAGCAAAACAAACATAGAAATGAGGATACAGATTTGCAGAAAACAAGTTCCTATTCAAATATCTCACAAAAATCATCCGGTTGTTTTAATACTTTTTGTACACCAATTAACGATTTATTCTTGATAATGGGTCTGGTGTTAAGAATGAATTGAAGCCTAAAACTATTTATAGATGCCCTCTCTGTTCCCCTCCCCCCCGTACTAGCCTTTGAGGATTTTGACTCTACTGAGGAATGGGAGACGGGGCTTGAAAAACCCATAATTATAGATTAGATTAACAGTTAAGATTTGTTTGAAAGTCTTTGACAAAAAGGTTGATTATGAACTTATGACGCTGTAAAATTTAGTCTGGATAGTGTTTTGATAATGGTAGGTATGAGTATCCTAGAAACTTAAATCATATACTAAGATTATACAAGAATACGACGGAACAAAGGCTGGCCTAGATAGCACTAATAAAAATCCACTTTTGACGATATAGAATAGTTTGAATCATTAAAAGAGTTGGGTTTTAATCTATCATGCATTAGCAAGTATGGGAATCAGAAATGAAGATTGTTCACTTTTGCATGTTGATGCAGTCGCGGTCAGGGACCCCAATAAAGGGATGGCTTAGACCTTGCAGCCCACAATTCCAGAGTTAGATCTCACCGAAGCAAGACCTCAGGTACAACTATAAACAAGCAACAACAAAAGATTTTCCTTTTAACATGAGAAAATGATTAATGACTTGGGCATAGTGGTATTACACTCCAATGACAATCTTATGACACTATCTACAAGAATTCTCTAAGAATTTCAACCCTATGACTTGTTTTAAGCTTACAGACTTTGTGAAGCTTCTACAAAACCTCAACCGACTCAAATGGGTAAATGCGTCACCAGATGAATCCCTTGATTCCTTGATTTGGATACATAGCTGATATCTAAGTTACCAGGTTTGTGTTCGGCAAGGATAAAATTCGAAATAAATTTGCCACCCAATAAAATTCGCGAAAAAAATTCGTCAATAAGTTTGAAGTATAGAAAATTTCATTTATTATTTTATTTTTAATTAATAATAATAAAAATATCATCAATAAGTTCAAATTAATATTAATGATTAAAAAATCTAAAATTAAAACTTTGTTAAAATTAATTTAAAACAAATAAAAACCAAAAATGAGAATCTAAAATCAAATAAACACAAATTAATTTAAAAAATCTAAAACTATAAATAATGTGTTTTAAATAATTAAAAAATCCTAAACTAGAGCTTTTAATTTTAAAAATACATTCCAATATAATAACACTTTGATTTTAAGAAGATAAAAAATAAAAACTATAAGTCTATAACTAAACGTAAACTCTAATTTAAGCTTTAATTTTACTAACACTTTCCAATATAATTAAAAAAGTTAATTTTAGGAAAATAAAAATAAAAACTAAAACTATAGCTAAAGAAAACCCTAAAAGTTAATATATTAAACACAACTACTTGATAAAAGTTAAAACTATAACAATATCCGAACAACAAAACTATAACAATATCCGAACAACAATAATAAATAAAACTATAGGAATAAATTTTAAACTTTTGAGGAGGTCGCATGTGTATAAAGTAATTAAAAACAAACTTAAGGATGAGGGAAGTAAAAAACTGAACATGGAATGCAAGAACATAGGTTTTCAATGCAGCAGAAAAATCACTGTGCATGTCATAGAATAAGCGACGCCTCAAGTTTTAGCCAACATCTACAAATTTATTTGCATTTCTTTGAATCACAGTCAACAGAAAATCTTCACATTTTGTTGCAAATCATTGACCTACTACAACTTGCTGCAAATTGTTTGTGATTCCCAAATAATAGAGATGGAGGCCCGGTAAAGACAAATAAAAGCCCCTAGAGAGTGTGGTCGACATTGAAGACGAGGTTTAAAAACGTAACGAACTATTTCAACGATTATTTTGGAGATTTTGATGGTAAAATTCTATCTTTTTAGGGTTTTTGCAGCCGTACGAATTTCAAGACGTTTTTAAATGAATTTATTAGGTTTAGTTCAAAATCGTCCAAATCCGAATTTATTGTTTGATATTCGGCGAATTCTGTGACATAGGCTGATATATATGTTCATAGCTCCCTTCTACTTGTAGAATTTGTATTGAAAAAGATGGAAGAATAAAAATGCTTTTGCAAGTAAAGGTTCCTTACACAGACTCCTCATAATGTCTCCGATCGCCATTGATCTTCCCATGAAGTCTCTTTTGTTGAATCAAGCTCAATCAAATCATTTGATTGTCCTTGGGCACGAGAAATGGATCAAGGTCCATGTGTGCGTCCCTCCAAATTGTATCGATGTTGACAGGAAATCTTGTCAGGTGCAAATCTGATCATGGTGGCATATGGTAGTGGTTCTGCAAGTCTATAAGACTTCATGGTGTCAGTAGTGTTTGGTGGCATCTAGAATGCTTTGTGGCTTCCCTATGCTAGAAACAAGTGTTGCACGATTTAAGATACTTCATGGTCTTGTGTGCTGTAAATAGTCGTGCATGACTCTTAGTGTTTTATGCGACCAAGCTAGTGTTGTGCGACATAGTCAAGCTCGTATGGCTTAGTGTAGGGTGTGCGGCACCCACAGAAAATAGTCAAGGCACAAGTTTGCACAGTGCATGCAAGAGTGGCGCAGCATTACGCAAGTATTTATTTATTGACTCTAAATGTTTTTGGGTGATGCAAGATTGCTTGTGAACATGGATGCTCCTGCTTCATACACCTCAAGTATGAAAAACTTGTGCCCTTGCTCAACCATGTCTCAAAAGGTCTTCAATGGAATGACCAAATCTAACAATATGTGCTTCACTATGCCAAGATGCATCCTCGATTTCTTTGCCTCTCCATTTCACTAGATATGCTTTGTGTTCCTTTTTGTGCATTGTCTTCACTACGCAATCATCTAGAATGCACTCAATTTCTTCTTGCCTTTGTTTTGGTAGTTGGCGTCTCCAAGCTACTTCTACACGGTTTGTTCCTTCACTTGTATACCTCCCAAAATATGGGGCATAGATCTGCTACATTGAATTCGCCTATCCCTTTCGGTAGCTGTATCTCATATGCATTCTTCACATATTCCTCTGGACTTTGCAAGGTCCAATCTTCTTCCACTTGAGTTTATCATACATTCCTTGTGGGAACCTTTCTTTTCGCAAGTGTGCAAGAACTAAGTCTCCAACCTCAAGCTCCAAGTGTCTTCTCCTTAAGCCTATGTGTTCCTTATACTCCGCATTGCTATACTCCAATTGTCTTCGCACTTGCTCGTTCCTTCATGTATTGTACGAAGTCTTCAACTTTTGCACTTCTTCCTTCCTTTTACAGAAACTGTCGCAGCTCTACAACTCCTCGGCGACTTCTCCCATACACAATGTGGAAAGGTGACTTCATAGTGCTCCTTTTTACAAAATTATTATATGCAAACTTCGGCCGTGCAAGAATTGAATCTCAAGTTCTTGCCTTTTCTCCTACTAAACATCACAACAAATTGCCAAGGCTCCTATTGACAACTTCATTTTGACCATCCTTCTACAGGTGATACGTAGAAGTAAAATGCATCCTCGTGTTTAGTTCCTTCCATAACGTCTGCCAAAAGTGGCTGACAAACTTAGTAGCTTTGTCGGATACAATAGTGTGTAGCAATCCATGCAATCTAACAACTTCCTTGAACAACAAAGCTATATGCATAACATCACTTGTTATGCCAAAGGCATGTCTACAATGGGATGTATCCTCGACGACGACGTAGTGCAGCTTAGAGCTGCTTGTCATCATAGTGCCGCTTGTCCTGGGGACCTGACACAGTGCAGCCTCGATGTGGTTAGAGCTGCTTGACCTGATTCTTTTCCCACCGCCATTGTCTAGGTTGTTACCAGCCAATTCTTGGACATAAAATGGCTCCGCACGCTTGCAATAGTGCTGAGCAGCCACTACATACTCTCTTGCTAGCTCTGTTATCAACACTGTTGTTTTGTTGCCTGTGCTTCCCCTGTTTATTTATTCCTCTATTTTCATTTGACATTTGATCTTGCTCCAGTCTGGAACGTTCCCTGCAAAAGAAGACAATGTTACACTAAAGTTTTTCACCATTCCCCATTTACCTTTTCATGCTACATATTTTCTTTACCAGGAAAAATCCATGGTTAGTCTGATTTAATATCTTTAAAAGTTCTTACGTCAGGATACAGGGCAAATATGAACGCCCTTTTGTGTAGTTCCAACTTCAGTTTTTATAGCAATTATACGAGGAATACATATCCAACACTTTTGAATGTACGGAGAGCCTGAGTAACGTGACTGCATTAGTTTAATAACAATATAGGTCAACTTAAAAGCTTGAATACATATAGACTGATGCCCCTCTTAGCTCTCCATGTCAGGTGCTTGACAAAGCGGGAGAACAACTAAAACATGGAAGCATACAATAAAGGCTAACAAAATTGCCACCTCTTCCCTGTGGGGAACAACTCCAAATTGGAATATTTGCAGGCAATCCTAATATAGCCACAAAAATGAAACCATACAATAGGCAACCGGGAGTAGAATATATCCAAATTAAAATTCCCTTTTAGGGAAAATCCTCCACCAAAACAATGTGCCATAGTCAAAATTTGTGAGCCATAGTCATAACTGGCAAGCTTTGAAGATTTAAATCGTCGACAAACATAAAGAAACATATATTTTATGCTGTAATTCTTGTCATGTGGCTGTCTAAGCATGTCATAGCTTCCAAATATAGCGGAAATTACCACTAAGCCCCTGCACTACTCCTTGGCTTGTTTGTCTGCAATGGTTGCACAGGAACCAAGCGATGGTTACTTGACAAACTGCACCGCAATTCAATTCCATCACACATTAATAGTTTTACAGTTGGGAGAAATAGGGCACAAACACCAGCAGTTGAAGGAACAATAAGTTACAGCTGGTAGAAACAGGACATGCCCTATGAGTTAAATATACTGTATATATATTTGGCCGTAGAATATGTTACATGTATGCAAGTTTATAAGCTTCATCGTCTCTTGGTGTTACATGTGTTTTTTGAGCTTTGTTTTTTTAAGGGAGTGATTTTCCTCTTTCAATTATATATGATAACAAAACATGTTGCTATGCCTCAATGGTCCCTATTTTCAAACGACGAATCTACAATGCAATACAAGTATTTGACCACAATCAAAGAGCTTTGAGGGTCTAAATAATTGTCATAATTCTTTTATTTTCATAATAACAAGTCGGTTTGATTAACAAGTATAAAATTAAGCTCCATAAGTTGTGAGGAACCTCACCAAATAATGTTTTTGTATGCAACAACTTTATAAAAAAATATTTTCATGAAAATCGCCTAAATAAATTTATTATTTAATTTTATTTATATTTGCTTTAGTTACCTAGGAAGAGGGCCCTAGCCCTTGTGGCATCACTAGCCCACACCGGCCGTGGAACCATCCAAGGATGGTAGTTTAAGCTCTCGGCGAGCCCATGGATTAAACCACATTATCGTGGCGCCTTATCACTAGGGTGTCCAAACCGTCGATAGTAGGCCGCCTTAACACGGAGCCGAGATTTGAACCTTGGACCTCCCAATTACAAGGAGACCCAAGAACCGTTACACCACTACCCGTTGGATAATTTATTATTTAATTTTTACTAATAACATTTTGGATATTTTAGGTATTTCGTTTTTAGGAATTTTGTATTATTATTCTATTTAATAATTATAGAGCTTAAAAAGATTTATACTCATAATCAAGGCAAAGGTTGGGAAGTATCATTATAGCCTTGCATTTCGTTGATTACCTTACATACTTAAATACAAAGTGAATGACTGAGTATTGTTATTTAGGACACCATCAAAAGTTTAGTTTTATTCTTGAGATTTCAATATGGAAACAAAATTTATAATTTAAGTTGACAGAAATATGTAATGTTTTTGATATGCAACTTGTGTATTTCTATTAAAATTGTCCTTGCATGAAATGACTTTTTTTCTATGTTCCACCAAGTTTTCGGGATGGGGATGGCAGGGGACGGGTGGACATGTTTCCGGGACAGATTTTTTTTAGGCCTATTTTTAGGGGACGGCAGGGGACGGCTATTAAAAAATAAGGGAAAATTTTAAAAATATAGGAAATTTCAAATATTCATATGATAACATTGCTAAAGCAATTTGAGATTTCACATAAGATTTATCATTTAACCTTAAAAATATAGGAAATTTCAAATATTCATATGATAAGTATAACACATTGATAAACTTAAACTTAAAGCATTCCTCACTGTCTTCTTGCATGAAAACTCCCCATTCGTGTAGGGAAAAATTGGTTTGTAACAAGAATATGATATACCAAGATCAAAGACCAAAAGGTCTAGCATTTTGTGGCATATTTCTATGGAAAGAAAAGCGCTACAATATATTTTCTTGTAGACATCCATAAAGTAAATGTTGATAGAACTGTTTGAATTGTGTGGTGGCATTATAAATTTATTAAGGATGGATGATAAACAACATGCAGGCTTCAAAATTCAAAATTGAAATCACACGATAAGAATCCTATCAATGTCATGTAATCTAAAGAGACTACAAGTATAAGCTCCATACTTTATAATAGAACTATTTTATTCATTTCTCTCACAACTTATAGATTATACCAATGGATGATAACTAAGACTAACCACAAATGACTTCTTAAAGGTCTGCTGTTGACCATTTGAACGAAGCCAGCGTGCAACTTTGATTGAAGATATCCAAAACAAAGGGGTGGCATTTAATAGCATATAAAGTATTTCTCTCAATTATAATAGCGGAATAAACCAGCCCATTTCATCTTCAATCTCAATTATCTAATCAATGCAAACCATTGATTTAAATATAAACATTGTTTTGGTGACCAACTATTTTCTGTTATTGTTAATCTCTTGTTGGCTTTTAGTAGTGTCTTATCGACCCGTTTGTTATGTTTAGTTGTAGTTGACAGTTGTGTTTTAACCAAAGACCATTGGATCTTTGATTCTTTTGTCATATAAATAGAATGATTCATTTCAGGGGAAGGGCACTGATGTGACAGTTCCTCCCTATACCAAGTGATTGTATTGAAGTTTGAACACTACCTTATGCAATAAATTTGTTATTCAGAAGTGAGCTTCTTTTTTGTTTTGATGTTTGTTTTAGGTTTAGGGCACTTACAAATGAAAGTGGGGGTCCTTGTGGGCCCCCACATTGCTTTACTTTTAATTAAAAGTGTGTTTTAAAAAAAAAGTGTTTTTTTAAGGCTGTTTGCTTAGGGGACAGCAGGGGACGGCTGGATGTCCCCGGTACGTTTACCCCAGGACGTTTCCTAAAATTTGCAAAGTTTGAGGACGGGAAGGGGACATTTCCTACCCATCCCCGAGGTTCCGAAACGTTATTGGTATGGGGACTAGCTAAAAAACATAGGGGGCGTGCCCCTGTGGAACATAGTTTTTTTTGAAAAAAATAAAGCTCTTCTGTTTATGTGAGTCATCATTAAGCATGCCTGAAGAAGGGGTGGTTGCCATGCCACAGAGTTTGCCGACATTGACTCAGCCATGTTTGTTGGAAGATGAGGGCCACTCTATTGGTAGAGGCCAGCTAGCTGAATTGGATGATGAAGATATAGAAAACACCAATATTCCCCCTTTATCGCTTGTTTCGCCCAATGCGCTATTCTGGGATGAAAATGATCCCTTGCGTGACTGCTTCCCACAGGAAGGTCAAGCATGGTCGGATTTCATTATGAAGGCCACCTAGGCAAACCGGCTTTCTACAGAGAAGTGCTCTATTGTGTAGGATTTAAATGTGCCTTGTATTTACATCAGTACACTGTTGTAAATTTTGCTTATAAATATTAATATTCCTTGTTGCTTCTGTGCGCATATATGTTCAATTTACTACTGCAATCCTTCCTATCTGTATCTTACCTGCATCGTTTTGCATTTTAACATCATACATGTTTCACAGAACTGAAACTAAAGGCACCTGGCACACGCAGTTACTTTAAGAGCTACAACTGTAATGGCCGGCACTAGCACTACCCTGCTGATGGCAGCCACAACTACATTAACAAATTGCATTCCTACCAATCTAACTGGGTCAGCCAAGGAAGTGCGACTAGAAAAGGAAGTGTACACACAGATGTCAATGACAAAGGTGAAGGAAAGGTTATGATCTTCAACCTCATCGATGCTTTAGGCGACAATATAAACTTAACTTGTTTTGGGAATGCAGCCAACTACTACAACGAAAAAGTCCAACTTGGTCAAGACTACTTTTTTTTTCTAAAGGCGCTATAAAGTATGTCAAGCAACAATATAATGACTTGAGGAACCCTTGGGAAGTGATTCTAAATATGGTTTCTACTCTTGAGTTGTGTACAAAACCTGCAAATGAAATTTCTATCTAGCATTTCCAATTCACGAATATTGTAGCAATTGAGAATGCGGCTGTAGGGTCTGTAATAGATGTGATTGGCGTGGTTGTCTTCATATTGGCCACTTCTACAATTACCCTCCCTGACAGAACCCACACTAAACAGTGCACCCTTTCCATCAGAGATAAAACGGGGTACACTGTAGATGTTACTTCATGGGGCGACTTATGTGATGAAGGGGGAAATTGTTGCTGGACTAACACGACTCAACAAAACTACATATGCTGATAGTGGCTACAAAAAAATGCAAATTCACCACGTTCAAGAAGAAAAGCTTGACAACTGGTGTACATATACAGATTTTTATAGTTCCCCCCACTATCAAAACAGAAGACCTGTGCATTTGGATAGGTGGAGAAGGAACAAAAGACGTTCCCATTACATTAAGTGAAGATACAACTGTTAAGAGAACAATTGTTGACATCTGAAGCTGTAGTTTACAATATCCAGTTCAAAAGGTTGCACTTGCTGCATTGATTATACATATCAGTATGGCCAATTTTCGCTATCCAGCTTGTTCTTTCACTGATTAGTGGTAAACAATACCGTAAGAAGCTGGTTGTAAATACAAATGGTTCTTGGTGCTTTTTAAAATGCAATGTGGATTCTACCTGGGAATATAAATACGCATTGCACATGATGCTAGAAGATGTTACTGGAACTATATGGGCAACTGCCTTAGATGATGTAACAACACCATTGTTAGGTATCTCTGCACAGGGCCTTAAAGGCCTAGATTATACTACAGATGAATTATGGGCCATTATCAAAAAACTCTCTTCCATGGATTCAACTTCATTCTCTCTGTTACATCAACCCACAATGAAAAAGAGCAATTATCATGTACCATTCAGAATGCAGAGGAAATCGAGCAAGCAAGAAACCACACAGAACTGTTATCAGCTTTTCTAGAATCTACTGAGTGGTAGAATACTTTAACCGCGTAATATTTGTAGAAAAGGAAAAACGTGCAGTTGGTGGCATCATGTATTTTGTTGCAATGTTGTATGTATTATATATGAGTTACATAAAAAATAAAGAGAGAGCTATTGTTATTTGCAAAATTGTTTGCCTGTATTAGTACAAATTATAGGGTATGGACAATAAAAGAAAACAATATACAACTACATGGTAAAACATAGTGGTTTACTCTATGCATTTCCATTATTGATAATATTAACTTTTACCGCATCGACTCTAATATTGTAAGTATCCTACATGAAGATGAGAATGTGTAAATATAGACGATTACTGTTTCCTGATAATTTCATTTCTGCTGTTCACTGCAGCTCACTTGACTCGCCCACCACCATAATTAATGCACGTAAATGATTGGCTTACAGTGAGAACAAAAACAAACTGCATGAAAACGACGCCATAGATACCAACAACATAAAGGTATCATTAATGAGGCACAAAGAAACAAACAACACTGCCCCGTTACTTCTATAAACACGTCAGGCCACCCATCAAATAGTACTACGAATATCAATTTGCATACCACCCAGGAAAGATTCCGCGCCCGACTTGATTCGCTCTCTTGTAAACAAATTTATTTTGTATGCAACGGATCATACCTAGGTATGCAAACTAAAAAGAATGGCGCTGCCCATGTATGTTGTAAATGTTTTGCAGAGAAGAAAGATCATTGTTTCTCTTCTTGGAATAATATGAATCTAGTGCCCCAACCTAGGCAATAGCTATTCTAACACAGGTGGAGGAAATGCTTATTGCAAGAGTTGCTCCCATTTTACGGGCGACCCATGCTCGGGGAGGGCAATCCAGGTACAATGGACATAGTATCAGCTAGCCCCAAGATATTTCATCCATTATTTGCTATTTGCCTTGTCAGCCCTAGGATTTAGATATCCTAATATTAAAGAGACCCGGAGCTGAAGGAAAACCATATGAATGTTTTCTTGGGAGTGCGCACGTCACTGAGACACTAGCCTTTAAAATGAGGCACGACCCTTACTACAATGATGTGATTGTCGATCAACATGCCCTTAATAGTATGCTCACTACACATGAGATATCTCCAACAACCTATGCTCTATGTCGGGGACTTTGCCAAATTTGATGCAATGTTCTTTGGTGATGGACGAAGGTGGAACGGCTGATAATAGCAAGCCATCATTTCTTTCCTCATCATTCGTTGTTGCTCTTCCCAATGCCTGCAGAGAGGTGGAGGAGATTAGAAGTTACTTGCAAAAAGAAGCTCCAAACACAACAACCTTAGTTGACCAGCAGAAGATAAGTTACACTCCTATAATTGAATACACGACAAAGGGTTTGTTTGCCATGGCCTTTTTGGCCTTGTTCTCATCTGGTGTTGTTATGTTTAGGCAACCCTGCAACAAAGAGGTACAGATGCATGAATATGCACTCCATCTAATCTGGTACCATGACAACAAATTAGGAGGCCATCACGTTTTTGCTACTATCTCCTAAAACTTATGATGCAACACAAAAGCCATGCCACGTCCTCCTTATTTGCAAAACAGAACATTGAAGATGATTTACCTACAACGATTCAAGAGCTATGGGTTATTTGCAAAACTTACTAGATGAACAAATAACAACTCAATTAATGCGTTTCGGCTCCAACCTTAGTGGCACTAGATCATATTGGTCACAATGCAAAAATGAACTATCAGATATGATTGTTCAATTGGGTCGCCTGGCATTGTTCATCAATTTAAGTGCAATAGATACCAAATGGCCCAACCTACATAGAATGATGCCCACAGCTTGCCCTCCAACTGCTAGTGTGGCCCACACATGGAAAATACTCAATATAATTTATTACCCACACCTTGTGGCCATGTACATGTCAGCTAGATTCATGATTTTCTACGAAGAAATCTTAAAAAATTACCTACAGAGCAAAGACTACTGGTATTTGTACTTTCACATACCTTACGACTTTCTTCTAACATCCAAAACTCCCTTGCTCGTTTTGACTGCCCATTGCTAACATACTTTTCTTGAACAGGTTTGAATGGCAACACAAAGGTTTGGCACACTTTCACGAATTCCTATGGCTAGAAAGCAGCCTAGACTTGGACGCCTTGAATTGGAACAAGGCTCACGATGTACAAGCTGCTAAAGCCTTCTTCGACCACTATGTCACTGCATGGAACCCAAAGGAAAATTTTGCAAATGACACTCGCATGTACTGATCAACCATAGATGATTCTTGCCTGCTTAGTACCCCAACAATACTTGGAGCCAGTAGTAGAACTTATTACGACGAGCTGCTGAACTGTGTACAATGGCACACTGTATGTATTGAAGGCACATGTCCTAGGCGGAAAGGCTCAACTTCACAGTGCATGTACGATCGCTTTGGCCCATATAAAGCACCTCCACCCTGTGCTTGAATACACTTGGACAATCAATATAAACGCCAACTTGTAATGATGATAGGCTCAACATACACAATTCAACTATGCTTACAACCTGGCGAGCAAATTCTGTACCATTTCTAAATTTTTTCGGCTAGCTTTTTCGAAGTTACTTCCTATTTTTCTGTACTACCAAATTCCACCTCTACTGTCTGACCTTCCTCTATTTCTAATTTCTATTCTATTCTAGAATATTTTTGAACCTGATCTTCCTCGTCATCATTGAGTCGTAGAGCCATCTTACTCTGATTTTCAGGTTGCTTTGTGGAACATTCTTCCTCTTTTTCTGTACTGTCAACTTCCACCTCTATTGTCTCACCTTACTCTATTTCTAATCTCTATTCCATTCCAGAGAAATTTTGAATCTGATCTTCCATGTCATCATTCAGTACATAGAGATGGGAAGATTCCTTTGTTGTTGATTTTCCAGGTTTCCTCTCCACTTTTAATTTGTCATTAGTTTCTAGGATTGAAGGACGAATACATCCCTATTCAAAGTTGGAATTCTTACCAGTTTTTTCAAGTGTTTCATTGTGATCCTCATTTAAGGGCTTTGGTTATCATGCATTTTTTACTGTTTCCATGAGTATAATGGTTTTTTCGGTTCTTTTGTTTTACTTCTTTCTTCTATTAGGACAATCCCTGTCCAAATTCCCCCATAACATCTGATTGGCAGACCCTCATAATCCATAGACTGAATCCATGTCCCCAGAGAAGTGCTTAATCTGTTTCCTTTTGGAATTGGTTTTGATAAGTCAATGGGCTTTGGAAAGTGTTGTTTGAGATGTAGATTAGTTCCTTCCCTATTTTCAGTGCAGATGCTTTTCAGCACTCTCGAGGAAGATCATATAAATGTACCCAAACCGGGGTCTTTTTCAACAATCCTTCTAGTGTTGAAGTAGGGAGTCTATGGGCACACAGAGAGACCAAAAATTTATAAAACCATGTTACTCTTGAGAAAACCTCCCCCTCTTCCATAGATCTGAAAGTCACAAGGAAAAACCCTTCGCAAGTAATCTGATCCCGGGTTTGAGCCTAGTTTTCCAATTATTTTTGATCCAATGAGGCAAAGACACCACATATGGTGAAGTCCCCATAACCTTAACTGATTATCAAATAAATGGCTTACCTCTGGCAGAAAATCCTCATCCAGGATGTCCTTTTGTAGATGTTCTGTCACTGTTTATATGGGGGGGCTGCTTGGACCTGCTTTTCTTTTGTGGCGGCTTGTCTCCTCCGTTTGGGTGTCAGTAGCTGCTTCCCGAGAAGGTTTAGGTCTAGAGCAGCTTCCTCTCTTTTAACAGCTATCTTTTCCTCCATCCCAATTGCTGCTTCTGTTGCTTTCACATATTTTGCTTTCCAATTTTTTTTATCACAATGACTCACTAGTATATTTGATTATGATATTATTATATTAAATTATTTTGCTTTGAAGTAAAAGTGCTTCTCAACAAGGGAGCATATGGTCACATTATAATATGATACGGTAGGTTATTTTGCTTTATGTATTGCATATGTATAATATCTAAATATGCATGCATATACGTCAACATTGACCATATATGTTTATATTCTAAATATGCATACATATATGATCCAAAAATGTATCTAGAAGTACCAAATTTTATGTATTCTCTTCTTGAAACTTACAATGCATGTACTCATTAGGTTTATTCTATTGGAAGATGGTTAAGTTAGGCTGACGGTGATTCGGACACCATCGAATGACAAGAAGACCATTTTTTATGTTCTGTTTTGTTGGTGATAGTGAGACAGTGATGGAACCGCCCCGATGATTGCGAAACTGCCACTCTTCACAAAGCGGCAGTTGCGGGATCGCCGCCTGCATGCACCAACGGTTACGTAACCGCCACTCTGTAGTCCTTGACGATTCTGCCTCGACGACATCCAAAATGTGGGAATTGAATAGTTGCAAATGTTTGGGCTCCCAGATCCATTTGTTTCGCCTCTCCTTTCGTCCTTGGGTAGAGAAACTATAAATACAAGTGCATTTACTCATTCTAGGCAAGTGATTTGAGTGAATTCAAGTGTGAGCAAAAGAGGAAGTTGAAATTGTTCTTGTTTTGTTCATAAAGAGTTGAGTTCTTTCTTGTTGAGGATTGTAAACAAGTAATGCAAGTAAAAGGAGCTTGAATCCTTCTTGAAGGTTATAGTTTGACAGTAACTTGTATTATATTGGAGATATACATAGTGAAGGGAAGCAATTGCTTACCCAGCTGGAGTTTTTCCCGCATCGGGTTTCTCCATGATAAAAAATTGTTGTCTCCTTGTCTTGCATCTTTCATTTTTAGTATTGTGTGAACAATTCTTGCATAATAAACTGGATATTAAGAGCTTTATCAAATTGTTCATTCATTATCACAGAATATGATCTGTTTATTGTTTGAAAGAGACAATTTACGGATCAGATTGGTATCCGAGCAGTTAAGATCAAATTGTTTGTGTGGTTTAACTTGTGTTGACATTTTCAGTTAAATGCCCCTTACCCAAAAGGGAAGTAAAAGCGGTAAGGTATCCTCATTCCTTTTGAAGCAGAGATTTCCACCAAGAAGTGGAAGCAAGAAATCAGAAGCGTTGCTCGTTGTGGAGATGCATGTGATACTGAAGAAGAACGTTTCTACAAGTTGGAGGCGGATGTGGCAAGTTTGTACAAAGATGTGGGCAATATTTCCTTGTCTATGGGGAAGTTGGAGTCCATCATGGGATTGCTCATGGAGAAGCTTGGTGTTCCAAAAGAAGCATTAGGAGATTATAAAGAAGGCACTCATGAATATGAGAAAGAGCATCCCCGTGCCAACCTTACTCTTCCATTCAAAGTGGAGGCGAAGATAGAAATTCAGCCTCATGATGGGGACGTGAATGTCGAGAAACTAGACCATTGGCTAGCTCAACTTGAGGTATATTTTAGTTTGCATCAAATCAATGAGAGTCAACAAATTTCATTTGCAATGTTAAAATTAACCAACCATGCTTTTACTTGGTTTGAAAGCTATGTTCATACTTTTGTTGTTAAGAAGCTTCCTCCTATTTCTAAGTTGGAAGAATTTAAGAAGCTAATCAAAAAACAATTCTATCTTATTTATTATGAGGAAGAGAGGTCCATGTATTGGCAATATCTCAGGTAGAAGCAAGGCCAAAATGTGCAAGAGTACACTAGTGACTTTCAGAAGAAAACTGTCAAAATGGGAAAAGATGTAGCAGACTGGAACATTTTAATGAAATACATCGGTGGACTCCATAGCCACTTGAGGAGACCGGTCCTCTTGGCCAAGCCGATGAATGCAAATGAGGCTTGTTCTCAAGCCCACTATCTAGAGATGGACAAGAAGAAGAGTTCATCTACCTCTCAACATGCTTCAAACAAACAAGGTGACACCAAGCAAAAGGAGAAAGGAAAAGGGAAAGGTAAAAAAGAATGCTACTTCCGTTTCTAAGAAGGATACTAAAGTTCATTGTGGTCCTTGCGATGTTGACACTCATTCTGAGGGAAAATGTTGGAAGCTCCACCCCGAGTTACATCCCTTCAAGAATAAAAGAATAAAAAGAAGGCCATGGCTGCCCTCCAAGGAGAGGAAATATTTTGCAGTGAAGAGGTGGATGAGACCATGTGTTGTACTTCTGTCCGTAGAGAGGTATGTTTAGGTAGTAATAGTGTTCAAGAAAATGAACTTATTAAACTTTTTCATATAAAAATCCAAGTGAAGAAAACCAAAGTGGATGCTCTTTTTGATACTTGTTCTCAAGCTAATTTGATAAGTAAGGAGTTAGTTGATAAGCTGAAGTTAGAGACTTACAATCCTCCGAATCTATATTCATTGGGTTGGGTGAAGAAAGAGGTAGACATCAAGGTTACCAAGCAATGCAAAATTATGTTTGGTGTTGATAAGAAGTTAATTGATGAAACTACTTTGGATATTGTTCCTCTTGATGTGTGTGGTGTAGTGTTTGGCAGCCCATACTTGTATATCAGGGATGCCATCTTCATGAGAAGAGCCAACCAAATACCGCTTGGTGAAGGATGGCAAGAATTACCTCATTTCAGCCTTTACAGGAGACTCGAAGATTTCTTTGGTAAGTGCCTCTGAAGCTAATAAGCTTATTAATTCTAGTGGAAAATTTGCATTACTTCTTTTGAGAGATATACAAGAAGAAGAAGTTGTTGCATCTAAAACCACTTGTAGCATGTTTACTAACAAAGAGCAAAAGCAAATGAAAGAATTGGTTTAACAGTTCAGGGAAGTTTTCCAAGAACCTAAGGGGCTGCCCCTGGTTAGGCCAATTGAGCATCAGATACATTTGCTACCCAATATTCCGGTTCCAAACTTGGGATTGTACAAGCAGTCCTTGAAGGATGCCAACGAGGTAAAACATCAACTAAAGTCTTTGATTAAGCAAGGTATAATTAGTCCTAACTTTTCTCCATGTGGTTCTATTGTTTTAGTACCTAAGAAAGATGGTTCAAAGAGGATGTGTGTTAATTATAGAGCATTAAATAAAATAACCATCAAGAATAGGTACCCTCTTCCTCGAATTGATGATTTGTTGGATCAGTTACAACATGCTAAGTATTTTACTAAGCTTGATTTGAAATCTGGGTATCACCAAGTTTGGATAAAGGATGAGGACATTTGGAAAACAACGTTCAAGACTTGGCAAAGGTTGTATGAATGGTTGGTATTACTGTTCGAGCTATGCAATACACCGAGTACCTTCATAAGGTTGATGAATGAGGTAATGAGGCCGTTTATTGATTCCTTTGACATTGTGTACTTGGATGACATTCTGGTTTTTAGCAGAACTTTTGAGGAACATATTAACCATTTGCATCAAGTTTTGCAAGTTTTAAAGGAGAATCGACTAGTGTTGAATGAGAAGAAGTGAGTTTGCTCAACAATCGCATGTCTTTTTGGGGCATGTGGTTGGAGATGGAGAGTTGAAGATTGATCCAACTAAGATAGAAGAGGCCATTCTAAATTAGCCTACCCCGTCTAGTTTGACTGAGACCATGAGTTTTATCGGTGCAGTTCAGTATTTGAGAAAGTTCATCAAGAACTTCACTTCCATGGCAACGCCGCTAAATTTTATGATAGCAGGTGGTAAGGCTTTTGATTGGGGTAAGAAACAACAAGATGCTTTTGAGTCATTTAAATACAAGATTAGTCATGCTCTAGTTTTGGCATTACCTAACTTGCAACTTCTTTTCGGCGTAGAAACCGATGCTAGTGACTATACTTCGGGAGCTGTCCTACTTCAAGGAGGTAGGTCCGTATCTTATCATTTTGAATCGTTTCATGGTGCCATTAAGAATTATTATATAGATAAGGAATTGTATGCTCTTGTGCAAGCGGTCAAGAAATGAAAACATTATTTGATGGGTAAAGAAACTATCATACACACGGATCACCAACCTCTCCAATATTTGCAGGCTCAAAATATCTAGAAGACACTAGTTTTGCACAACAAAAAATAATATATCAACTCTTCATTAATTAAACGGGAACATTAGACATGCCAAATTTATAGGTGAGGTTGTTCCTAATATTTAGGAAACAACTCACAACAATAAACCATATATGTAGGTTGTTTAAACCTACATAACAATCTGTAAATGCAAATATAAGTTGTTGATAACAACTTATATACCCACAAAATATATATGTGATTTGTTATTACAAATCACTCGCTAACTATTCAATAACTATATACCATAGTAAATACTAAATCCTAACATTCCCCCCTTAGTGTTTACATTGTAGAAAAACATTCGCACTTTCTCTGCAGCTTGCTCGCCTCTGCTAGCTCATGATCTTGGCACACATCTCAAAATGAAGGAACACATCAATTTCTTATCAACCAAGCATATCGGGAACACATTTGACCGAACTAGTGTGGGAATTTCATATAGGAACCATCTGCTTATCAACCTATCATTGTAGGGAAGACATCTGACCTAGCTAGTGTGGGAACTTCAGTAGGAACCATCTGTACAACCTTCAATGGTTTTGCAAAGGTTTACCACAAACCTAGGTATGAACAAGAACACATTTGACTGTTCAACCTCTTCAAGAAACATGATGTTGCTTTTTACTGTGCTATTTGTTCTTCACAATGCTATTACATCAAGGAATTATGTAGGAACAACCGTATACACGCGTCAACAGGAATGAGCATTTGCTCTTATTTTTCACACCATGCTGAAATCAAACGCACTGCATACTAAAATAAGGCACATCACTCAAAAGCAAAAGCACACACATGCCACCAAATCAGTGAAGTGGCCCCGTCGTTGGTGACTGATGAGAGGTCGTTGGTTTTCCTCCAGCCTCCGATGCTTCTGTCCTTCATCATCATGCTGCTCACTTAGCAAATTGGATGTCAAAGCTCAACAATTTCCACATTGGGGTTATTTGTATAACTTCCTTCCCATAATGTGAAACACATTATTTTCCGAACGTCGGGTAATACCGAAAATGCGTTCATGAGGCAATTTTTTTTTTTCACACTTTTTGTTTCCACCAGACGACTATACTTTAAACAATGACTTTTGAAAAAATAATACATAACATTGACGATGCAATTATTTTGACAATAACTCTTAACTTACAATAAATTACTTTGAGACATTACGAATGCGACATTGACACTACTCAAAACTTTTTAAAGCAATGAGTTATTACAACTATAAAGACATATATGACCTGATAATTTATTTAAACTATTTTGACACAAAACTCGGCATGCCTTTGGAATTCGACTTTATATTTGACGAACACAACTTGTTGACTAGGCTATGGGAAAGTGCCATTTGGACCAACCTATTTTGTGGATGGAGCGAGTTGTGTCCACAAACAGCCAATGCAACGTGGCTTGATGTAGTTCGCATTCACCATTGACTAGATTTGTTTGTGGAAGGGCTGCACTTTGAATGGAGAATTCTGTAGCATGAAAGTATATACCAATAAATTAAATATTGAAATGAACACGTGGATGAGCGTGATGTGTTCATATAGCTATCTCAGTAATTATAAAACTATTACTGCACTCAAACAACTACGCCAATATGTCTCCCCTCACGCCCTTGGACTACAAACACGCCAAATAGCTGTCTATAGGGGCACATATTTAACAGGGTACGAAACACAAAAAGATATGCTTGTATTTGAGAGCGTAAACATCCTGAGACACGTGGCTTGGAATTAATGGCCAAAGGGCACGCCAACAAAATGGATGTGAAGATCAAAACAAATTCAATATTGAACGACCTGTAGCAAGATGTGAAGCTCGAGTCAAGGTAGATAAGATCTGATACAACTTGAAACTCGCTGATCCAAGGTGCAACACATGCATAGCTGCAGCCGAATTGCAGATGGAGATATTTGGATCCTAGATCAGGTCACGGGCATTAACAGTAGGACATGCATATTCTTTTATGCAACTATATATCTCCACACAAAAAAATGCACGGTTTTGAGAACTGCAATCTACGCCTGATTAAAAGAATATAAACTGATAGTATTTGATCCCTCTTAAGATCTGAAGTCTAACAGACATCTCCTTGTTGATCCACGCATATAAACTTATCTGAACTATGTTTCCCTTGACACCTACAAGTTTCACGCTTTTATTGATGGGCAACTGGTAGAAGACACAGCAAAACTATCATAATAGGAAGCCGTACCAATGAAGACAGAGCAAAGTTTTTAATCTTTGTATTAAAAACTCACAAAACTAACTAAACTCTCTCATATCAATGAATTTCATACACGGGCAACTGGACTAACAATAGAGCTGCCCCGCTCAATTTTTCAGAATTGCATAATCGCTTTGATACCAAATCTAGAAGACATAGTTTCTTCTTCCACATCGGTGTCAACCAAGCCCGAGGCCATAGGTCAAAAGTGTGCCATCATCAAGTTCAAACGGGAACATTATATCTGCCAGACTTCATAGGTGACGATTACTTTGCCTAATATTTAGGATATCATTGACTCATATCAATAAAACAAAAATCTCCAGGTTGTTCACAGGCTAGAGTAACAATCCGTAAGTGCAAATACAAGTTGATTAGCTCGAGACAACTTATATACCCACAAGTTTATCAAAGGTGACTCTACTGTTCATTACAAATCACTCACTAGGACTATTCTGAATAACTCCCATATACCATGGGAATAACTCAAAATATTGTGGCAGCCACTACATCCTTCAAATGAAAAGATCAAACCTTTCAACAAGCTAGTCATTTCTGATCAAGTGAATGGGTAAATTGCAAGTAATTGCATTATAGACTTATAAAATATAAGAAAGGTGTGACTAATAAATTAGCACATGCTCTTGATATGAATTGTCTAGAACCTCCTTTAATTTTAAGCTCCATGGAAACCACTTTAAGGTCTTCTTGAGCCTTTTGAAAATGTAAAGCATATCCAAAAGGTTATAAGTAGCGCAATTTCCCATATTTTGGATAGATCATTTCATGTAGAAACCTCCAAGTGAGGGATTTGCACTTAGGGGAGAATACTACTTCAAGACTGGTTGCTCTACAAGAACGAGAAATCTTTGTGTGCTTAAGGGGAAAGAGTTCAGTTGATGATGGAAACACACACTTCTAAGGTGGATGGTCACTTTGGTGTGACAAAGACTGTTGACGCACTTACAAAGGTATGTTTACTGGCCAAACATACAAGCAAAAGTTTTTAATTTATCAGGGGTTGTGTTTTATGTAGTACAAGCAAGCCTAGTAACAGAAAGTTGGGTTTATATATGCCATTACCAGTTCCTTCCCAACCATGGGAGAGCATCTCCATAGATTTTGTGGGCGGCTTGCCTACTTCCAAGAAAGGGTATGAATATATTTTTGTGGTAGTGGACCGGTTCAACAAAATGTGTATTCTCATTCCTTGCAAGAAGACCATTAAAGCGAATGATGCAGTTGAATTATTTTTTGCTAATATGTGGGTTCATTTTGGGTTGCCTAATTCTATTGTGTTTGACAGGGACTCATGATTCATAGGAAAGTTTTGGTCTACTTTGTGGGAAAAGATGGATACTAAGCTAAAAAGGTCTACCGCTTTTCATCCGCAGACAGATGGGCAAACAAAAGTGGTAAACCGTACCTTGGTTCAGTTCTTGAGAGGGTACAATAGGAAACATCCTAGGACTTGGGATGAGAATTTGGTGTATATCCAACATTCTTATAACAGGGCAGTTCATGCTTCTACTAGTAAGACTCCTTTTGAGACATGTTTTGGTTATTTTCCTAAGAGTGCATTTGATGTTGTTTTGAGATTACCATGCAGAGACAACGGGAAAGTGGATTTGGAAGTCCACGAAGCTGGGAAGTCCACGAAGTTCATTGAGAAAAGTCAGTAGATATACCTCCAAGTGCAGGAGAGGTTGAAAGCATCACATGCCAAGTACAAAGCAAGGCATGATCAGCTCAAAATTAAGCATTCTTTCCTTGTTGGTGACAAGGTATGGTTGTACTTGAGCAGAGAAAGGCTACAAGGTAAAGCTAAGAAACTCAAGCCTCTTCTATATGGCCCATTTGAAATTCTGGAACAAGTGGGTGAGAATGCATTTTGCTTGGATTTGCCTCCTTATATGAGAATATATTCAGTTGTGAATTTTGAGAACTTATGTCTCTTTGAGCCCTCCATGTTGGATTAGGAAGAAGAGGGATTGTTGCTACCATCTATTGAGGATCTTGCCCCGGACAGTCAATTGGAATTGGAGGAAGACGTGGTATTGCAAGACAGGTGGTTGATTGGGTTGAAAGGCCAATTGCCTACCAAGGCCAAGTGGTATTCTAGAGAAGATGTGGGAAACAAATTCCTCACCTCATCAGTCCTTGAAGCATTTAGGGACTTAAAAGCCTCACATTGGGGAGGTATGATCCAAAAATGGATCTAGAAGTACCCAATTCTATGTATTCTCTTCTTGAAACTTGCAATGCATACCCTCATCAAGTTTATTCTATTGGAAGATGGTTAAGTCAGGTTGACGATGATCCAAACACCTTCGAATGACAAGAAGACTATTCATTATGTTTTGTTTTGTTGGTGATGGCGAGACGATGATAGATTCACCCCGACGGTTGTGAAACCGCCGCTCTTCACAAGGCGGCGATTGTGCAACCGTCTCGGTGGTTGTGGGACCGTCGCCTGTAGGCACCGACGGTTGCGCAACTGCCACTCTACAGTCCTCGACGATTCTGCCCCGACGACATCCGAATCGTGGGAACTAAACAATTGCAAATGTTTGGGTTCCCATATCAATTTGTTTTGCCTCTCCTTTTGTCCTCGGGCAGAGCAACTATGAATACAAGTGCATTTACCCATTCTAGGCAAGTAGTTTGAGTGAATTCAAGTGTGAACAAAAGAGGAAGTTAGAATTGTTCTTGTTTTGTTCATAAAGAGTTGAATTCTTTCTTGTTGAGGATTGTAAGCAAGTAATGCAAGTAGAAGGAGCTTGAATCCTTCTTGAAGGTGATAGTTTGACAGTAACTTGTATTATATTGGAGATTTACATAGTGAAAGGAAGCAATTGCTTACTCAACTGCAGTTTTTCCCACATCGGGTTTCTTTAGGATAAAAATTGTTCTCTTTGTCTTGCATCTTTCATTTTCAGTATTGTGTGAAAAATTCTTGCATAATAAATTGGGTATTAGGAGCTTTATCAAATTGTTCATTCATTGTCACAGAATATGATTTGTTTATTGTTTGAAAGAGATAGTTTACGGATCAATATATGTCAACATTAATATTTAATATTTTTATAGTCTAAGCCTTGAAATCACATTTTCACCCTTGCTCCTGCTAATTTTGCATGGGACCTACACACTATTGGTGAGTTAATGTTTGATAATTAATTAGAAATGTCATATGGTAAATCCATTTTCTTTACCCTTTTCATGCTAAGTTAAACAAATCAGGATATTAAAGTTGTCGCGTCTTGTTCGGCGCGGGTCCAAAAATAAGTCCAAAAATTACCTAAGGAACCCATGATTAATATTATAGTAATAATAAAATGTTTTTTTTAAAGGGTTATAATAATACTATGCGATAAAACCAAACACGATTAAGTCGCGGTTTAAAAGATAATGCGGTGAAAGCGGTACTAATTTGCTTACGCGAGCCAATTAAAATATTTTATTTAACGGCGATAAAAATCGCGGCGAGTATAATTGATTTAGTTTATTCAAATCGTGTATTAAAATTTCAAAATCATATAAGGGCAAAAAGGTGCTCCAATGGTTACTAGAGTTGGGCATGGGTCCATTTTGGTCTCCCAAATGGACCCATACCCTATTAAAATTAAATTTCCTAAGTTAGGATAAAATAACTCTTAATGATTAAATAACATGACAATTATTAAATCACTTATATGCCCAAATCAGGAATAAAGGAGAGACCTTGGATCAAAGGGCCCTCTATCGTAGGATCCTAGAGCATCTAGGAATGCCCTGATTTCCTTTGGGTTGATACACAATACATTCTTATTTCTTTACTGATCTTATTTGGTGGAATTTTTGTTTGCAGGAAAGTGGGAGAGGGAGAGAGCTTCCCTGGAGCTCAAGCAAAAAAATCATGGATGCCTGTTCATTTTATTTGTTCCCTTTCAATGGAAATCCGTTAGGTTAAGATTTTCAAGTTTTTATTTTGTTTGCAGGGCCACCATTACTTCTGCTATAATATTTGATCATACTCAGTTTGAGGAAGGGAGAATTTCTTCTCTAGGGCTACCGTGGGAGCTTTATTTAGTTTCATTTTTTTTTGCTTATGAAAAAGATTCACAGGTTTTAAATCTATTTGAGAAGGGTTATCTTATTTATATTTAAAAAAAGAAAAAGAAACCATATTCTTTTATATTAAAGCAATGTATATAGATTTATATATTTATATAAATGTATATATACATATATATTTATATTTTTAATGTTCTACACGTATCAAGCCTGAACTGGGCAAACCAAATTGCAACGGGTCATATGGCCAAGCCTGCGCGGCTGTGTCCAAGGCGTAGGCGTGGGGGAGGGATTGTGGCTTTTGCCATAGTCGGCAGTGGGGAGAGGGAATGGCCACGACTAGGTTGTGGCCATTGGGGACAGTGGTGGGGATGGCTGTGGCATATGCCATAACCATTCACAAATGAGTGGGGGGAGGGGACGGGTTGGGATGGCCGCCCCACCCTTCCCCAAACTCTAAATTAAATTCTCTCAATATTTTTTTTTATTAAAAGCAAAACATCACAACTTCAAAAGTATTTGTATAATTGTTTGTTTTTATATATATGTGGATACAATGGAATAATTCAAGTAAGGATCTCTGATTTATTTTCTTTCATAACAACAACCAGTTTATTATTTGCATTCATAAAAATTATAAGTTTAACATTTTCTAATATAACTATAACTACACACACACACACACACACACACACACACACACACACACACACACAAAGATAGAGGTAGTTCTATGATCTCATGATCATATCAAAGTTATTAACAGGTTCAAAATTAAAACAATAAGATGGTCATCCCAAAAACATAATTTCAATAACTCAAATTTCAGAGATGAACTCAATTTAATTTATCAAATTTATTAGACACAAACATGATTATGATGAATCCATTTTCAAAGGTAAAAACAAATCCAATTTCAAGATTTCTTCACACAACACATAAATCAGAGATAGAGAATATAAGATAAAAGTAAGCAGTTTTTTTTTTGCTTTCTCCTTGAAGAAGAGAAATAAATGAAACAGTTTCAGTATTGGCAAAGGTAAGAAAACTTGCACATTTCAGTTTTGCTGTACAAAATGACTATTTTTTTCCTCCTATTCTAAATTTTTCACTTTCATTTTTTTTTGAAGCAAAGAGCTCAAGGAGTATTGGAAAATATCTACAACAGTTTATATTTTTTGAATAAGAAAGAAACCCTTTTTCACAAATAAAACTGTATCATAACCCATCAACACTATATCCTTCAATAAGAGACTCAAACACTCTTTCAAACTTCAACAATAATGCAGATTTAAATGTTTCTTTTCTTACATTTAATTAAACGTTTCTTTTCTTACACTTAATCCTTGTCCATAAGAAAGAAAAATCATTTTTAAAATACAAGTGTACAAGCCCTCCACGAAGTGGAGACAACATGGCAAAAATTTTGCAAATTTTCTAACTCCAAAACATCAATCAAAATCTGCAACTTTCTCCATAATTTCGGCTTCAAATCCATGCTCCAAATCCATCACAAAAGCTCTCCAAAAGTCACAAGAACAACTTGGTTGACCACCCAACCAATTGACATCATTGCATACCTCAAAATGAACAATGAGAACATGCTATCTTTCCCCCAAGCCCATGGGGAAGAAGAAGACATGTCTCTAACCGACACTTGGGATAAGGAGAGCAAACACAAAACAGAACTTGAAATATCACAACAAAACCAAAACATAAGAAGTACACACAAAACTTTGAGAAGCTCCAAGCTTCTTTCCGTGGGAAGAGGGGATGAAGATATCCCAATTTTGACAAACATAATATCCAAAAATTTCCAAAACACAAGCCTCCAAATCTTCTTATCACTCCATTTATCTCCCGTTATCTCTCCATTTTTTACCCCTTATCTCTCCATTCCCCTCTCCATCAAGGGTTTTCAAACTTATAAGTTTCTTTGAGTGAAGATAGGAGGTGATTTCCAAGCCAAATGAAAATCAACTCCTACTACAAACCAAATGTAGGGGGAAGCAAGAACCCCTCAAGCTTGTCCATCAAGCAATGCGGGTGAGAATGAAAGGGATTCCTCCCTCTTCCTTACACACTCCCAAATCCACTCTCCTCTAAGGGTGGATGAAGAAAATATAAAAACCAAACAATTATATTGTTTTCAACACCATATTCTACCATGAAAATAACACAATTTCATAATAAAAACAAAGAACAAATAGGAATAAGATCCTGCCTCACAAGCAATTGCAAAATCCAAATTCCAAGCTTGTCCACAATTTGCTTTCAAAGCTCCCAAAGCAATCTCCACAAAAAAAGAGAGCAAAAAGAACCCAAATCCCTTCAACACAAGGGATCAAATAGAGAGAGAGCCAAAACACAAGCAAATGGGAGGGTGACAAGTGTCACCCTCCACCTAAGATTCATCTAACCAAAACTTTCCAAAATTGCACCCCAAATTCAAAAGGAAGAAAAGAAATTAAATCTAGGCACTCACGAAGATCTCCAAATTCCAAATCAAGAATCATCATTAGAAGGTGGTTAAAAGGAGGCAAAATGGGCAAATGAGCTCAATTTGCCTTGAAAAGAGCCCAACCACCCATAGGTATAGGGCCTAGGGTCTCTTTTCAAAGCCCTTTGCTTGCATTTTACTCCTCTTAAATGACACATCTTTCCCAAATCCGAGTTTGTGAAAGATGTGATATTTAAGAGGGGTAGTTGGGCTCACCTAATCCAAGATTAGGTGCCCCGAATCATTCATTAGCATGAACCAAACACCCATAAATCAATTCCACTAAATGATAAGAGGTTAACACTAAGCAACATGATCAAACACTTAAGAAAGAAGGGGTTAAAGTTAATAGTTTGAAAACACATCAAAGAGGGGGGTGGTGAACACCACTATAGGGGTAAAGGGATATGATAATACAAGCACCAAGGAGTATAAATTCACATATAAACCAAAGTCTAAACAAGGTGACCCAAATATTAGAATAACCAAGGAAAGGAAATTTGGCCCCTCAAGGCCTATCGTGCTAGTTAGAGCTGTGTTTTCCTGAGTCCCACGTTTCTCTCATGGCTAAAACCTGTCACCTGCACACTCGAGTCAAACATCATACCTATCAAATACCAACACCTGAAAGATACGATAACATATATGCATCATGATGATAATCCATACAAGATCAACATCTAGCTAAGGCAAGTACATCATACTATGATCAATCATCCAATGTAGTAAGAAGAGATTATGACAATGCATCCAAGATGAATCAAATAGACAAACACGAGATCATAATCCAATTTAACCATGACATCATATTGATACTTATAAAATGATCAATAAATATCGGCATCAAATGCCCACCAATAACCTGTCCAAAAACGAGTTGGCATCCTAATGTTAATATATATCCATATCATATAACAATATCATCACCAAAATGATAGTAACACAGTAACAATGTCTCATGTCAGCATAAAATAATGATACAATGACTCGGCACAGTCCCAAAATGGAAATGAAAAATAGTTGGACACTACAAAAGCCTTAATGTTTTGCACGGGTAGTTACCTGTCAGTGTTGGGTCATAACAATGACGGAATTGTATCTACGGTTCTTGAATTTGTGACAAGCTTTCGTATATACTAGGTGTGTAATCATGATGGCCATTTGCTAAAACATAGCTTCAGACATCAACGGATTTTGAACTTATGCAATCACTTTGCAAAGAAAGTATCATAGCTATAAAACACACATATTTCATAAAAGGGTTTGTTAAAATTTTGAATAGTTTTAGCAGTCAGAAAAAAGTTCTAAATGAGACAGATTCCATCTTTATGATTAGTAGCTAGCTCAAAGACAAGAACATGTGACAACTTATTTGTGACTGTGTTTAGGACCGAGTCTGATCTAATGTTTTTCTCTGTCATTATAGACAGTTTGGGCAAATTTGAGTTCTCAAGATGGTAAAAACATGTCTCCCTTTCATAATGGTAGGCTCCTTGTGGGTTGAAATTTTAAAGTGACAACGCAAGGCTGACCTAAAGAATGAGAGTTCATCTTTTGCAATGTACAAATATTACGAGATGCGCCGATGCTGAATGCGATTGGGAACATTGTTGGTGGCAGTCTGGCTGTTGTCGGTTGTCTTGAGAAGTATGATTTTGCCAATTGATTGGGAATCCAGTGGACAACACACTTAAATTGCAGAAACGCAATTTGTTATAAGAGGAATTGATTTAATTACAACAATTGTAGCATAGAGTAATATTGCAGACCTACAGCAAAACGAACCATGAATGAACGGAAATAAAATATACACAGAGAATAAATTCTGGATAAAAGAATTTACTGCTTCATTGGTATGGGATGTACGTATGGCTATCTCTGAGAAGAGATGTGAGCTGTTATTTCTGCAGAGAGATATGAGCTGCTGTCTCTTAGAAGAGATGTGGGCTATTTCTCCAATGCTATTACAAACAGAAGGTAGCGATGTCTGAGAAGAGATGTGAAGTTACCGATATTACAAAGTGGTAGCAATCTCTGCAAAGAGATGAGAATCTACATGACCTTCTGTCTTCTTACAATTCATTCCACTTCACTATTTTACAATTCAAATTGAGTTTCCTTTATTACTATTTTTAGCAAGAAATGAAGAATCTAAAAATAGAATATGAACTTGGAATGTGAAGACTCGTGACAAATGTTCCCCCAAGAAGTTGAGAGGTTTTGTCATAACCCAAAACACACTAAAATACAAAAATACAATTTTTCTATTTTTTAGTTTTTTTAATATATTTTTGTATTTTATGTCTTTGAGGCCCTTTGGAGTATTTTGTAGTTCGCTTAACAAGCTTTACAAAAAATTATGGTTTGGAATTCTGATTAACAGGTTAGGAGATACGACTTTAGGAATGTGAGGTACTAGTGACATACTAGTTTTTTTGATATTTTGCCCAAAAGACTTCCCAAACTGCCACCTGGGTCACCAGTAACGCATGAGATGGTTTTGGATACAAATATTAACGTCATTTTTTCTATGTCAATATTTTGGGGAAGTTCCCAAAAATATACATTTATGATTACTTTTGTTGGCTTGTTTCAGCTGTCATGTATTGATTGTGGATTCACATTCAACAAAGAAAGTGTTCAGGCTCATACGCAATGTGTCTCTGAGCAGGTATGCTATTTTCAATGCTCTAAACCATCAAAATATCTCCTAGAATTTTTTAATCAGCCATCTTTCAAATTACTACCAAGCTTTTTATTTAGTTTATGAGAAATTATCCATTTCATTCATCCATTATAAATTTATAGGTGTACTGGTGTAATAATGCTGTTTTTTTTCTTGACATCATAAATACTTTTTGAATATTCTTGAACTGGATTGGTCAATATGCAACTGAATCATTGATTATATGTCAATGTAAATTTTAATTAGGCATCAGTGTATTCATAATAGGGATCCTTGAAACCTGAATTTATTGTATGGGAAAGTGAACCTTTAATAGTAGCTTGACCTGTTACATACTTGGAATTTATAGTTGTGAGTGTTTTTAAGGTAATTAGTAAGGACACAATTTCAATATTATTTGTTTGGAAATGTTAAACCAAACACATAATTCTTATTGAACTTCCATTGCAGCAGATTTATAGTGCTTTTCATGTTCTTTGCACCATCAATGTGTTTTTATTGAATGGTTGTATTTCTTAGAGTTCTATATTTTGAATGTGTGGATTATACCTCTAAAATAGATTCTGACCATTACATTGTTTTCGATACAAAGTTTGAGACCTCGGTGGACCTTGGAAAACTTTTTTGGAGCTCAAACTCCTCTCCTTCTCTAAGTCTGGGGTTTGAACCTGGGATATTCGGTTGGCGATGCCCTGTCTCAACCAGTCAACCTAGTCCAACAGGCCAATGGATGATGGCCATCTCCATTGTCTAGTGTCACCATACCTTGTCATTCTAAACAAATGGAATTTCAAAGGGAAATGAAGAAGTAAAGATTGGACTTGTTTTAGTATCTTTGCTTTTTAGAACATAATTTCAATTTGTGTAATACTGGTTTAGTGGAAGTGCCTCATGTAAAAGTTGAAAATCTGCAACCTCCATCAAATCCCGTGAACAAATCTTGAAAAGAATATCTACATTTGTTTTACCCTTTTACTTTGCTATAGCAACTAGATATTCTTACGAGCGCCATCCACTTACTTTAGTCACTAAGCTAGTGGATATTAATATAATATTTTTCCTTCTTTCTTCCTATATTGGTTGTTTGCTCTTCACCAATAGTTTAGATCATTAGAGTTTACATAATGATAAGAAATAGATTTTTGGAGACAACCCTACAGATTTTTGTTTGAATAAAAAATTGACACAGCTATCTCCAGGAATCTATTTCTATTGAAACAATCAGCACTCATTCAATCGCTAATGTTTAGAAAGTTATTTCTTTGTCTACAGTGATTGGCTTTATGTTAACATGCCTGGAGTTCAGAGTAGAACATGAAAATACGGACCGAGTATCTAATGGTTTCCTGGATTATAATCTATGGCTTCTCGATAAGTGGTTTGTCCCAAAAATTGTAAGTGCACCTGGCTTAAAGTTTAAACATAATGTATGCTTCCACTCTATTGATTCAACCTTGTTTTTTTAATGGTAAATAAGGGTTTATGGGTCCCTTTCCCATATATTTCAAAAAAGATCAAACAGTTAGTGCCAGGAGATTTCAATAGGTTGATACGTGGACCATTGAAATGCCATTTTCTGGCCAAAAACCAGGGGTGGCAGCCTATGCCCCAACCCCAAAACTCTCTATTGAATGCTGAAACCAGCTGAAAAGGGGTGGCAGCCTATGCCTATCCACACTAGAAACTTTTACAACATTTCAAAAAATTACTATCGATAGATAAAAACCCTAATACCAACATAGAGAAGAAACATTTGTCAATTCAGTACTGTCATACACAAGCAAGCCAAAGTCCGACCCATTAGGTACCTCTAGATGTCCCAATATCTCCATCCCGGAGTAGCATAGCATCAGTAGGAGTAATCATTCGGCCTCCAAGGCTTGTATTGAGACCGGCTGCCCCTACCAACCTCTGCAGATATTCGTATGCTTTCACGGATTTGACCTGATGCCATTTGTGGATCCAGGGACCCGACAAGAGAAGTGGTAGTTGTAAATCATCCAAATCTAGACAGAGGGATAAACTGATCGGGGAACCTGACCTATAATGCCTCTGAATCTTGTCCATGTAATCAACTAACAGGAAAAAAACGCTCCTCCAACTCTTGGAATGTCGGCATTAACACCAAACCCTTGGATCAACTCATGTGATGTGTGATGGAAAGATCGAGAGGAGCCAAGATGTCAAGCTCCTCCAAGATTCTGTCCAAACCGCCCCTGTGCTCTTTTTCGATGAAGGTCACTGCAATCGCCAGTGCTACATTCTTGTTTGGCTCAATCATCAATAAATTATCCACAATGTTGAATTTCCCATACTGAACTTTTCATGGAGATGTTTGCCCTAATTCAAAATGTTGTCCCATCTCGATGAATTGTGTGTTCCCTTATTAATGGTTTGTACCATTGTTAAAGAATCTCCCTCAGTGAGGACTCAATCGATATTGCATGCAATCGCAAGTTCTAGCCCTTTGACCAAAGCCAATGCCTCCACTTCATTGTTCGTTCCATCATCCTATCGAAAGGAGGTTGCATGAATTAAAGAGCCCAAATAACCCTGAATTACACAACCTGTTTTGGAAGCTCCAGGGTTCCCACAGGAAGCCCTGCCAAAATTCAGCTTAAAGAGGCCAGGATTAGCGGAATGTCATCGGGAAATGGCCTGCCGGATTTCATTCCTTGTGGGAATAGCTACTCTCGACCCAATAATGGGGGGAAGAGACAACAAAGGCTAGGTATTAGTGAGAGATATGTCACAGGCCAAAAATGGGATGTTGGATCTGTCAGCGTTTCTCAACTATTTTAGAAATGGCAGTTTCCATCCTATTGATGCCTGAGTTTGGTGTACTATTCCCATTTCTGAATATCTGCTTTTTTCTCTCCCATCAAATGTGCCAGATGACGATTGATGGCCTACAAATCGAAATTGAGCGAAAAACCTCTTTATTGTGTAGAGTCTGTGAGGATTGCAATGCTTGCAAAATAGTTTATGGGAGAACCCAACTGAAATTGAGCTTATTGCATAAACAATTATGAAGAATTTGGTTAAGAGTTTAACAAATGAGTACACAATAAAACTCACATTGCCTTATTCAAACTGAGACAATACATATATAGGTAATTGATCTGCTATAAGTTATGAGTCGAACTTATCATCTTCAACCACTCTTATCTAAAAATAGCAAGATCACATTCTTCTCACACAATCACATTCTAACTATAGAATATGCGATGTACTAACTATTACAACAAATAACATCTATGAGTTGTTATTACAACTTATCACACCACATACGATATGAAAATTAACAAGATATTGCTAACATTTCCCCCTTAGTGTGAACATGGGGAGTAATCCAACCATGGGGATTGGAAACAGAAATGCATGTCTATACATGTTTGAGGTCTGGAAATAGCTACGCAGGATATTTGCTGCACTTGATCACCTACATACATAAGAAAAATTAATCACACTTTCACTTCCAGTGAATGTTGGGCTTTCACTGGCCAACCACGTACTTTCAACGTTCACCTACATACGTGAACACAACTATTCTTGCTTACACTTCCAGTGACTGTTGAGATTCTCACTGGCCAATTGCTGAAGAAGTATGCAATCAAAATACACAATGGTCATTTGCTTTCCTATTCTTCTGCTTATAGTAGGGGTTTATTTTGCACACCACACAAAACATGAAAACACTGAAAACCATGCCACTATATCAAATGTGCGGCCCTGTTGTTAGTGCCCGATGAGAGGTTGCTGATTGTCCTCTAACCTTCGTTGCCTTCATCCTCTAGTTTGATGCTGCTAGCTTAGTATAAATTGTCTTCATCACTTGGACAAGAGAATCCCCACTACTCGAATGAGGAGTGTATTCTTCCCACTCACTTCCCTCGGCCATGAGGACTTTGTCATCCAGTTTATCATCTAAAAGATCTTGTGCTCTCATCTTACAATTCAAGATTACATGTCCTGGTTCCTTACAGTAGAAACATGTCTATTTGCTTTTTGGATGTTTAGGACTTGACATATATTTGTTTTTCTTTGAAAAAGTGCTTGCTTTATTTTGTACATACATAACTTCTTCAGATTCAGGATATTCATTCTGATTTCCTTCATCGAGGAAAGTAGAGATCACCCCGATCACCCCTTCCAAATTGATATTCACTTTGCTTAAATTAAAAACCATACTATAAAAACTTTTTGGCATGCTATTCAAGAGAATTGCTTTTGCTTAATCATCTTTTGCTTTTTTTGTTAATGCTAGCTAATTGATTTATTAGGGAACGAAACTTACTAATGTGATCAACCATCTTTTCACCTTCTTTCATCTTTATCCTGTAAAGTTGCTGCTTCAATGTTGTCTTTGCGATATCAACTTCAAATTTAAAAAGTTTATTCAATGCATCCAAAATGTTTTGTGAAGAATTTGTAAATTCCACATGATGGAGGTAAGGAATAACTCTTCAAGATCTCCCAATATGGAATACCACTTTTAGGGGGACATCTCCAATATCTTTTTAACAAATAGTCAATAGAAGGCTCATGACTTACTTGACATCCTTTACAATGATATTCATTTCCTTTATATAAACCTTTTCTCTTAACAGGTGGGTGACACCTAATACCACGGTAGGCCTAATCATTACCCAATATGATAAATACCACAATCTACCTATTTGACCCAATATATTAAACCAACACAACTATGGGGGTGTACATTATAATATCATATACCTAGGTACATAACACATTTATCCAACATGGTTTGTAATTGCTGCATGTTTGTTGAAGGAATCATAGTATGAATTTTTTCCCACAAGGGCATTGTTTTGAAGGATTAACTCCAAAAGATTTCCCAAATAGAATAATATATTCAGAAGTAGAATGAATACCCTTGAGGCTGGGCAACACATATGGTACTCCTTTAGAAAGGAGTAACTCTGTAATATCTCCCAATATGGAATACCACTTTGAGTGGGACATGTCCAATATTTTTTTAACAAATAGAAGGCTCACAACTTACTTGACATCCTTCACAATGATATTCCTTTTTTATATAAACCTTTTCTCTTAACGGGTGGGTAACACCTAATCCCATTGTAGGCCCAATCATTACCCAATATGATAAATAACACAAGCTACCTATTTGACCCAATATATTAAAGTTAAACCAATACAACTATGGGGAATGTACATTATAATATCAGATCCCTAAGTACATAACATATTTATCCAACATGGTTTGCAATTGCTGCATGTTTGTTGAAGGAATCATGATATGAATTTGTGCCAAAAGGGCATTTTTTTGTTTAGGTCTGACCATTAGGATTACAAATTTCTTGCTAGAGTTGACTAGATTCTTTCATTGCTTGGCACTAATGAGTGAGAGCTTAGGAACCACTTTCGTATGTTGTATCTCATTAATACATCTATGACAACATTTCTAGGATTTGCTTCATAGATTGCATGTCAATGGCATAGATATGGTTGCCCAAGTACAACATCACATACCTCTAATGGTGCAACATTGTAAAGGACTGAATCTTGAAAAGGCTTAATTTTGTATTGTAGGTGCCACTGCTAAGTAACATGTTTCTCAGAACCCAAGCTAAAGCATCCAATTGAGTATGGTTGTGGTTGAGGTGTTAATTGCATTTTCAATCTTCGAATCATATCAGGAGATACCAGCTTATTTTGACTCTCATTGTGATCAATAACGTGTATTGATTGACATTGAACCACATTTGGGAATGGAACAATCTTGTTGCTTCATTTGAATTTAAGTTTGAGGGAGAAACAGTGTTGGTGGTACTAACCATGGCATTAGGCTTAGATTCCATGATCTGTTTAACTTTTTTTAACTGCCATAATGTTGGTACTTGCTGCTTTGAGTTTTGCAAGTAGGGTTTTACTAGCGTGACACACATTTGTGGAGTGATTGATAGAGTTATGAACTGTACATCTTCTGTCATTCTGGCACTGTTTATTTTGATCATTTGACTGAGGGTGTTGCCTTCTTCTCTGAGGATGGTGTAAAGGGCCATTCCCTTGTTTAAGATTGTGCTTTATTCTAGGTGTGGAATGTTTGGACTGTGGCTTGTCCCGAGACTTGGGTTCTACTATCTTAGACTTCTACTTAGCTTATACCTCAAACTTACAAGTGAATCTATAGGCTTCTTCAAGAGAGGAGATTCGGAGGAAATCCATGTCAGATTGGATATATGGTCTCAAGCCTGACCTATACTTCAAGACAAGATTTCGTTCCGACTCTTGGACATTGGATTTTGCAACCAAAGTATCAAAAGTTTGTATATTTAACATATTGATCACAACCTTGTCGCAATTGTGCAAACTTGATGTACTAGTCATCATAATTTCCAACAGGGTAATAGGTGCTTTTGAATGCTTCCACGAAACCATTGCAGGTGTCTACATGGGTGTCTAAGCTATCATCATTGTCATGTAGAGTGTAGTAATTATTGCACCATTCCTTTACAAATAAAGAAACTTTCAAAAGAGTAAATGTGAACGTTTGTCGTTCGAGAATTGATTCATGACGTAATATGAAAAAATCAGGTTAACTAGTATATTCTTTAACATATCGATCACAGCCTTGGCGCAATTGTGCAAACTTGATGTACTAGTCATCATAGTTTCCAACATGTTAATAGGTGCTTTTGAGTGCTTTCACGAAATCATTGCAGGTATCTACGTGAGTGCCTAAGTTATCATCATTGTCATGCAAAGTTTAGTAATTATCCTACCATTCCTTTACAGATAAAAAAACTTTCAAAAGAGTAAATGTGAATTTTTGTCATTCGAGAATTGATTCGTGAGGTAGTATGAACAAATTAGGTTAAATTAGTTATCTAGGGCATCTACAATTGTTTTACCTTCAAACATGGGGATGTTTAGATTGACTTGTACCTTGTATGGGGTGTGACCACAATAGGTGATTGTGAAGTTGTGTTGGGAGGAGTATGAATATGCTTGAGAAGTTGAGTATAGTGATCAACAATACCTGCTCTTTCACATGCATGGCATTCTTCCAATTCTTCTCATTGCTTCTGCAAAACATCCTTTATCACTTTCTTAAGCATATATAAAATTGGAGACTCCGAATTTGTTCAATCTCCCATATGAGGACATGAAGGTTCTCGTGTTTCGATTCCTAACTTCTTGTAATCAGCCCTCATGCAATTTGGTATACAATCAAGAGAGAATTCATATGAAACTTCAATATCACTGGGATATGATATGAAGTGAATATGTGTTCTAATACCACTAATTGGGGACAACATTGGAAACAAGGCTCAAGATATGTTATTGCGGAAAACTTATAATGAATGTTAAAGGCTGGAGATATGTCGAAAGTGTTACAAAACAAGGAGAAGAGCAAAGGAGACCATTAACACTAGATGCAGAGTTGTAATTACAAAGTTATACTATACAAAGTAAGGTCTGAAAGGTTGGATATATGATGTCTATGTACTCTTAGTCTATCTTTTGAAGACTATGAAGAATAGAATGTATTAATATACAAAAGAGGAAGGTGAAGCATTGGTTGGACTTTTACAATGATTAGTAACGACCATTGCGTAACTAATCATCAGTCTGTCATCTTCTTTTGTCGTTATTGAAAAATTGCATGGTACAACATCGACACTATATGAGTTTTGTGGCATCGTAACGTTAGAACCTTGTGGTATCGCATTGTGCATGGTGTGATGTTGAAGGCAAATCATGGTGTAGAGCAATGCCATGGTGCCACAAATCATTTGAGGTGTTAGATCCTTCTAGTTCACTCTCTCTAGCACCTTGTTGTGCACTTGATTCTTTCTCAATAATTGGTTGAGGAGGGGTTGGAATCCCTGCTATGGTTAATGTTATTTCAACCTCTTTTTGTGGGTTGCCAGGAATAGGCCTTGTTACTTGTTCTTTATGTTGGTCAGGCTGAACAACTATAAACTTCATTTGAGAGTGATGGGGTAAATGGTGTGCCTGGTGCACTCCAATGGTCATACCTAAATTATCCATAGGGTTGGTTGTAGCTAACAAGACTTCAATCCCTTGTCCATGGGAATCTAAGCCACCACCCAAATAATCCACCTTCATGGCAATCTTTTTCCCTTTAACATATGCATCCATATTAGGGGTATACACAACACCTAGCTCAGGAGGAGACCTAGTCGCTATTGGAATATAATTTTTAAATTCATCTCCTTGAGAGGATTCTTGATCGGAGCGAGTTTCATCTTATTTTTCTTCAATTGTTGCATCACTTGGGATGTGGTCAGCCTGAATTCTAAAAGCCCACCAGGCTTCCATCTTTTCTTTACTACAACCATGGTCTTGCAATTTCCTTTTCTTGGCAGAGCTCAGCTTATGTTCCTTGTAGGAAGGATTATAGTTGATTTTTTTTGGATTAAAAGACTCCCATGTCGGTGTCTAGGAGCCATGCTCCTCGACAGTTTGCTCTAGGGCCACACCATTGATTCTGCACAATGCTCTTCAGATTTTCAATACCACTCAAAGTGACACTACTTCTCACTGATATATGGAATATTAACTTCATTCTCTTTGAATTTGGCTACAAAACAATCAAATGGGTTGCATGTCCACTTATTGTAGTCCTTTTTGAATTGCAAGTCCTTTAATTTGTATGCCAAGGCATCATATGTAATTTTTCTTCAGTGTAAAAGAGTGACATACAAAGGGAGTGGTGTGTAAAGCGACTTCTTGTTTTACCAGCCCCGAAAGCCTGATCATTGCTATCTAACTGGTGAAGATATTCAAGAGCAAACACTCTTTATGTTACATGGATGTGAAGGATATACTATTAACTACTAAAACCATATAGCTGAAAAATTGTGCGTAGAAATCTCCGATGGCTAAGTCCTTGGACTGTAAGATGTTTTTTATGAAGATCCCACTTTGAAATCCTAAGTTCTTTAAATTCAGCAGTAACAATTGCTATGTTTTTTAATTTTTCCGTAGTTTTATGATTATTTTTAAGTATGTAGTGCTTTGTACCAATCAAATGTAATGGATGGTCTATGTAACATTATCTTGATCATACAAAATGCTGACTTCTATCACCTCGTGGAAAATTAGTGGAATGTATGGTTTTGAAAAGGGGGTTGAACCTTCTCTACAACGTATATAACATCAGTATCAAATGTGGAGTCTGATATTTATGAATTCACATCATATGCAAGAAGTATTTGAATAGATCTTTGTAAAGTTATAACTTATAAGAAGAATCCTACAAAACACTTGGTGATAGTCTAGTTGAATATTGTTAGAAGATGTGAGCAGAAAAGGAATGAAGAGAAACTGGAATGCACACTTTGTAAGTTGTGTGTCTGTCATTTTATTATATAAGAGATAGTTACAAAATGATTGAAGTGGTTACAACCATTCATTAATAAATATGTAATTAATAGTGACTTAATAATAAACTATAAGCCTTATATTCTTATATGGAACACTCTTAAGGCTTACTCTACAGAAAGCTTAAACAAACATACCGATAGAAGATTGAAATAAAATAACTGAATAGTGTTACACATTGTGCAAAGCTCTTTTTGAAAACAGTTCTTTGACTAGGTAGGACTTCATCAAGCTCCCTCTTAGAGTCTTAACCCTCGTAAAGGTGTAGTTCCCTAGTTGAATTTTCAAGTTCCCGGATTACACCTCCCAAATTATTGGACAACCATTCATATCGAGCGACATCCATAGTGCTCCATCAAGTTGTCTCATGACTCTTCCAAGGGTATAATTCCCAAGATTCACAAACTCTTGAACTAACTGGGCAACCATACTTGTTGAGTTTCATCTACACTAGATCTCTTCTTGTCTACAAAGTGTGGGGCTTCTATAAAATATGTATTCTCCATCATTGAATTCTTTACCACTTTCAACATCCCGTGGATCTTCAACAGTGGATATAACCTGTCTTCCTTATGTGCCAATTATTATTTCATTACAGTCTCAATATTTGGCAATAGTTACAATTTTATGACTCCAGACATTATAGCTTTGACCTGTCAACTTCTGTGCCTCCAGCTGAACGATGTTTTGAATGTTTGCCATTTTTCACACCAATATGACTTTCTGGTCTGCAAATTAATGCAGAAAAATGAAAATTATAGTTTATATTCTAAATTTTTGATTTCAGCTACGGAAATAAATGCAACAGGAAAAATATAATTCTGTATTCTGAGTTTGACTCGGAAATTAATGCAAAAAGTTTTTAAAAACTGAATTTTACTAGGGAAGAAAACAATGTAACAGGAAGGACAAATGGCTGTGTTTTATTTCCCAACCATCATGACTGTTTTTTGCCCTTGAAAAATGTCTTTCACTATTATGTTGACTGTCAAAACCAATGCCATAGACCACTGGCTTGAAACTACTTATTTCTGTTCCTCTTGAGTTTGTTTTAGAAGTCACTACTGGCAACTGGCATGTTCCACTTCGTGCCCTAATAAAAAGGACTTGCATTTGTATTTTCTTCCAGAAATGGCTTTAACTTCCTGCGTCACATTTTTGACTGAAACAAAGGTATTTTGTGACTGTATTTTTCGTGTCTTTGCCCTCACGTTGCTGAAAGACTTCAACTGTATTTCAACTTTTCCTTGGTGTTGATTGCAATAGAGTAATGTCCCTCATGTTTTAACATATTTTAGACTGTAAACATTGCTTACGTTTTTGGCATTTGACCTTCTTGTTGCGCCCTTCTTCTAGTGACTGAAAAATGTCTTTTGAGCCCGAAATATGTGAGTCTGCACTTCAAAAATGCCCGGATGATTGTACACAAGATGTGCCCTACTTCAATGGTGACTGGTGCTTCAGAAATCACGATTGGAACGTAGATGTGGATGCCCTTGACCTCTTCCCTTCTCGTTCTCCTCAATTTACAGACCCCTCTGATACCAATGTTAGAAGATGTGAATAAAAAAGGAATGAAGAGAAAATGGAATGCACACTTTGTAAGTTGTGTCTCCATCATTTTATCATGCAAGAGATAGTTACAAAATGGTTGAAGTGGTTACAACTTTTCAGTAGTTAATACATGACTAATAATGACTTAATAATAAACTATAAGCCTTATATTTTTCTAAATACAACAGGTGCGTTTTTCATCCTAAACAACATAACTCTGTATAACCAAGCTCCCAGCTTCCAAGAAAACGGTAGTTTTCGGCCAATCTTCCTCTACAATCTTAATTTTAAAATATGTAGAAAATCCATCCATAAAAGCAAATGTTTACTAATGGCTTCAAAATTTGCTCGATAAACGGAACAGAAAAAGAGGATCACTCTAGTTTTTCAAAAATTGCATGTTCAATTTGGCAAGAGGAATCTCTTCATGAAATTTGTGTCCAAGTTCTTACCAAAAAGATACATAGCAAAAGAGAAGGTTGCATTATCGTGCTTGACATGTGGTCGTTCTTATTACTGCAGAAAATTTGTGAAGTCTTGTAGAATTTCATTGCATTTGCTTGATCACTTAATGCAATCTTTCAAATGCAATAGAATTTCATAGGTAGTGAATCTAGCGCATATCTGTTTTTTTCTGCAAGATGGATGCCATATGTAGTAAATCTGAAGACTGCCGACTATAACACTACACCAAAGCTTCTTGTTCAAACATGTTTTCTAAGTTTCTAATTTTCTGTATTCTTTTGATCATGTTAAATCAAGGCCAAATAGTTCTATTGTTTCTTTCTTTATTTGACAATTTCTTTTATTGGAATTCTTTTTGGAATCAGATTTTTTATGCCTTGCATTTTTCTCATTTAATTGATATGCATGACTTTGACTATTAAGTATTAACTCATCCTGTGCACAACAATATCCTTGTTCATCTACTTCATTCTGTTTTCTTGATTAATCCCATACTCTTGTTTAACTGAGGAAGATTTTTTTTAATCTCATTTCACACTAGTTAGATTGAATGTCCTGAATTTTTCTTTTATTATTTCATAAATTAATTATTACCTTAGAATGGAACTGACAAGAACACCCATTGTTGTTTACAGTTGCTATGTTTTCAAGCGACATAAGCCACTAGAATCTATATGGTCTATGTCCTAGGAAGAATGAACTGGTCTCTTCCTGTCATCTTAGAGCTGGCAAGTTAGGCGACTCTTAATGGCACTCCAATTCCAACAGCCCTATTATATGTCTTTTAATTTTTTTAATTAATTGATTCAATTTGCATGCAACAATCTCAGGAGAAATATGGGCCAAAAGGAGAAGGAAAGGGTAACAGTAATTCGGAAGCAAAAGGAAAGGCCCTGACAAATCAGAATTGTGATGGTCATTTGAGTATTGGGCTGTCCACTCACCCTCCCTGGTCTTGCAGGTTTGCTTCTCTTTTTCATTTAAATCAAGATTGCATGCCAATTTATTTTGTTCATTTTGATCTAAGGTTGTGGGTGAAATGCCAACATGCATCAAACTGGTAATTTGTAAAACTGAGTATTTCTGAAAGAGGATAATAATAAACATTAGATGCTTCTAAAGTGTTAGGTAAAATATAATAGCATTTTCTTCTTTAGAGTTATGTGAAATATAACATTAGGCTCTTTGAGTACATGGTATGGATTCTTCATCGAAATGTTGTGTTATCCATTTTATAATATTTTACGTTGCAGCTCCATTATTGGATAGACACTACATCCTTGAACTCAAGAAGTATTTTCTAGAGAATCTTTTGACAATCAGCTCCTTGGTTCAGTCTTTAGAAAGATTGAACCGAAGTCCACCTATCACTGAAGCCCACCTATCACTAACTCCCTATACAACTAAAAGCAATTGGAGACAACTTACAAGACCCAAATGAGCTTGTATGAATGGTTGATCATGTCCTTTAGCCTCATTGGGGCCTCAAGAATCATCAATCACACCCTTTAGCTTCTTTGTTGTCTCGAGAATCATTTTTCCACTGAGATTTGGGCTGACTAATTTCAACTCTACCATATCCCCTCCCCAATATAATATGACAGTTGTGGCATCAAAGTTTCCTCTGGAGAGAGTTTAAATGGCATATGATTTTACCCGAGAGGTCAAAGTAGCCTCTAACAGTAGGCACCAGAATGAGCACTTAAGAGCTTTGCTCAAATCACATAGTCAAGGCACGTATGTGAACTTATTTTCATCCCAGGAGGGCATAACCAGCAAAGATCTTATGTACCATCTTTTTGTATATGCATTCTGTTGTCCTGAAATTTTGCACACTAAAATTTTGAAAATTTCAAAACTTTTCTTGTTAAAATGTCTTGCCAGTTCATCTTTCCGCCCTATTCTGAGGTGTCATTTGTATGTCATATCCCGTGTCAATCATTGCAACGCTGCGTTGTCGCAATTCCACCTTTGCTGATGTCCTGTTGCGCTTTGCACATTCCTCCAACTTCGCAAAATGATTCATAACGCTTCATTAATGATTTTAATTTAATTATTTAAATTTAATTAATTAGTAACGTTGATTTAATTCAAGTTATTAATAATTAACTTTAAGTAATTTAAATTAATGTCATTAATTTAATTAATTAACATTTTTATTTATTTCTATAATAAATTGGTATTATTATTCTATTAATTAAATTTTAATTTTAATTAATTAAATTAATGATTTAAATTTGTAAAGATGTTAATTAATTATCTAATTGGCAGTTGAATGAATGGTAAAGTGTGGTTTAACTTCCACTTCTCCATTTGGCAGCACCCGGCAATCGGGTAAAAATTAAACTGCCTCTTGTAAAACAAACCGTTGAGATTTTTGTGTGGGGAGTTTGCGGGTAAGTTTGCCAAATGTATAATTTGGCATTTGGTCAAACGAAACCCGTTTCCCCACTTTTCTCCCTTCTCTCTCTCCCGTTCCCACTTCCACTTCCCGCAAATGGAGATAACCGTTTTTGAGAGGAAATAATAAAAGTTTCTTTTCTCATTCTTCTTTCATTCCTCTCGCATGAGGAAGAAGCTCCTGTTCATGGCATGGAAGAAGCAGAAGTATTTCTTTGCACTATCCAATCAAATCTCCGTGAAAATAAAGATTTATACTTTGTATTTTACTTCCAGCCATCTGGACGCCTACAACAGGAAGAAAGTGCATGCAAGTTTGAAGACAACTAATGCGTGGAGATAGAAGATTGAATTCCTGAACTAAAATCAAGAGAACAGACCTGCAAGAAGGCAAGAAAAATCTGAAAGTGAATAAAAACCAATAAGACAAGAAAAACAGTTTGCGCCATGATTAGAAGATTTAAATCTTGAAATCTATTTTCAGCCAACATGTGGAAGAGCCCAGACTTGCGAGAAAGGTGGAAAAATGCAACTCAGGCTAGAAACCTGCACAAAGTTCAAGGACATCCCAAATTAGTGCGGAGATAAAGAATTAAGGCTGGAAATTAAGTAAAGGAACCAGCGCTAATGCATGCATAAGGAAAATGAAGTTGGACCCAACATAGAATAGAGCATGCACATTAAACAATTTGCTCCCAAGAAATAAGCTTAAACCAGCATTGAAAACAAGAAAATTGCAAGATCAGAATGCCACGCCAGAGGAAGAAAGGAGGAATAGACCAGCACACTGGCAGCTGCTAGGAGAAAAACAACAGTCCACATCGTAGCATGCAATCACATCAATGATGAGATTAAGGAGTGTAATATGTATAAACATGGTTTCTATCCAAATGGGCCTGATTGTCGTTACATGCATCGAAAGATGCCCGGTCTGCCTCTAGCCGTGGAAGAAGTTTTCCAGAAGCTTCAACAGTGGTCATACCCGAACAGATATCCTCAGTATAGGCAATTTTTTTTTATCATCATCAAGCAGAAAGATGAACTTATAGCAGCCTTCACCCATTATTTCTCAGAGACTGGCAGGAAATTCACCTTCAAGTGATGGCCCTAAGAATCAGCTTCAGCAACAGAGACAGCATCTCCCACAATTTCAGACAAACCAGAGTCGAGGGCAGCCAGTGAACCCTCCTGCAAATGGATTCCTAAGACAACCAAATGTTGTCTCTGCTGCTTTGCCACTTCTGCAAGGACTTTCTAGGTATTTTGTTGTGAAGAGAAGCAATAAAGAGAATTTGGAACTCTCTGTACAAGGAGGAATGTGGGAAACTCAATGAAACAATGAGGGAAAGCTTAATGAAGCCTTTGATTCTTGTGATAATGTTATTCTTATACTCTCAATCAACAAGACTCGTCATTTTGAGGGATGTGCAAAGATGACTTCTAAAATTGGAGGATTTGTTGGTGGAGGGGGAATGGAAGCATGCACACGTATCTGCACATTATAGTCAATACTTCAGTCTTAAATGGTTGAAGCTTTGTGAATTGTCATTCTACAAGACTCGGCATTTGAGGAATCCATACAACAAAAATTTTCTTGTGAAGATTAGTCAAGATTGTTAAGAATTAGAGCCATCTATTGGGGAACAGCTAGCCTCTTTGCTTTATCTGGAGCCGGATCGTGAACTCATGGCCATAGCATTTGATGCTGAATCCAAACGTGGCAGAAGTAAAATTCAGACGCATGCACCAGTTAATGAGGAGAATGGTATAGGGATTAATGATGGAGAAAGTAGAGTTGAAACAGAAAGTAGTAGTTTGGAACCTGATTAACAATGACATGCTGTAAAAGGATAATTATCAACAAAATGGATTTCTTTCTACTTTGAAAAGAAAGGGTACCAAAATGGATAATGGGCACTCAAAATGCATACAAGGTGAATATCTAACCTTCTTAACCATGCTGACAATCTTAAAGGAAATTCTAGACTTCATTCTCAAAATGTTAATTAGGCAAATTGATGTGAAGTCGGAGAAATTGTATTTGGTGATAAAGGTAGCAAAATATATATTTTAAATTCAAAACGAGTCATAGAAAAATAATTGCTTCTCTGCCATCGAAATGAATGTTTACAATTGCATGTGAATTGTTGAAAAATTCACCTCAAAGGATTAAAAAAGCTATCAAGAATCTGTGAGTATGTCTTGATTGCCACTACAATCAAGATCATTTCCAGGATTATTATAATACCAATTATTGTAAGAAATTTGGGCTAGATTAGTCAATCAAACAATTATAAGAGGAGGTGATGTAGAAGCTTGTCAAGTAATGAAGAGAGTTGGATTTAACTTATACCCAGAAGATGGGGTAACCTACTCTTAGATAACAATATGTCTTCATTTTTGAAAAGACAATACAAAAATTGGAAACTTCAGGTGCTGAAACTATTGGAGATGAGGATATGATAGAGACATTACTTGGTGCTTGTAAAGATGCAATGGAAATTGTTCAATGTGCTTATGATCGATTATTATCAAGTGGAAGCTTCTTACTCTTTCCATCTCTTCGTGTGCAACTTCTCTGATCACTGCTAACAATTCTTTGTGAGTGAATACTCACAAACCTTGCAAAAAGGATGGGATCAAATGCCAATAACACTTCTCTTATTCTCGGCACCCACCATTTTCCTCACTAATGATTTTGTTTTTCATTCCTTGATGTATGGCACTTGTTTGTAGGGTAGCACTCCCACCAGTCCATGCATCTTTGAAGGGTGATATTGTATGTACAAGAACAATATCATACATATTGCAAATGGCACCATACTTGACCAAGCTTCTCAAGAACAATGTATTCATCAAATTGTTCAACTTATCATTTGATCGCCTAATAGAGCATTTCCCAGAATACAAGTTGGCAACAATCCAAGTCTGGTCATTTAATGTTCAAATCATAAATTACTTCTGCTCTGCTAATGACTTGTACACATCCAAATGACATCGGACCCTAAAGCAAGCTCAAATAGCTTGAAGAGGATATTGCTCATTAACAAGCCAACATGGTGCCTCAAAATCTGACGGTATGGCAGATCATGAATTCAACAAGGCAAATGCACGATAGATGTGGAGAAATTTGGATAGCCTATGCGGTGACTACAAATATGAATGATCTTAGGTATCTACAAATTAAGCGTCTATTGTACATCTGAAGAAAGTAACCAAGCTACGGATCCAAGTCCTTGATGGAGTGAGAGATCATGAAACACATCACAAATCCAACATGGTCAATGAGTTCATTTCTCGTACAATCGAGATAGGCGGACTCTTGGCCTAATGGATATGGCACTGATCAAAGGTGTCACGTTGCTGATCTAGATGTCATTTTGGTGTCCAGGTGTATGTCCATGTCATTCTAGTGGGGTCCACATGTACCCACTTTATTATTGTAATAAATATTTCTAATTAGGTCAGTTATGTGAATTAAATTGTGTTATTTTAATAAAATGATTTTACTTTATTAAAATAAAGTTATAAATTATGATGCGACCTAAATGTGCCCTACGGTGATGTCATATAAACCCTAACTACCTTATAACCAACTTTTTGGTTATAAAAGGAAGTTAGAGCTCATTTGTAAAGGGTCTTGGAGGTTGGAGGAACTTTGTGTCCTATGGTCTTAAGGTAGGGAAGTTTATAAAACTTCGTGTTTAGATACTTTCCATGGAGATTGATCATTGTGAAGATTTTGTTGAAGAGATAGTAAAGAAACTGTGTTCTTTTGTAAGAAGAAATGCATGAATGCTTATTGAACTTTGTGTCTTAGATTCTTATTGGGTATGTTTGTTCTTATGTCAAATGTAATCTTTCATTTCTTTCCTTTTCATGCAAAGTACTAACATTCAGTCTCTCTACTTTCATGGTGTACTTTCTAGCATGAAGGAATGAGATCTGCATTTGCTTATTCTTGCATGCTCCCTCTCTCCATTCTTTTCCACTATCTTTCTCTCTCTTCTATCTCTTATTCACTTTCCTTTCTTTCCCCTTTCGGGTGTTTTTTGGGTTAAAAGTATCCAAAACCCCACAAATCCATTATACGAGGGAGCTGCCCCTCTCAAACGCAGAGGTTAGATCACCCTGTCGATAGGTGATCTCTCCAATGTTGCAAGTTTTATGTCGGATAATGCAGGCGAAGCCGTGAGGAGACCGAGTAAACCAAAGCGACATAAAATCTTGCCAACACAATCTAATGATCATGCACATCGTTATTTCACTATAAAATACGACATCAATAATGCCAGAATATTTATTGCAGGATTTTTTTCAAGAATTAATTAGAAAGTACCTCAGATGAATCACACATAAGAACAAGAAAGAGTAATACTTGTTCGAAAATGATAGGGACATGCACATCTTAAATTCATATGAAGAAACCTCTCCAAGGTGCTTTCTTTCTTATATTATGTTGTAATAGAGAGTGAGAAAAGCTAATGTGTGATACTGAGGATTATATACATGATTTTTAAATTCCTGCCTAGGAAGATTCCTTTTTTGTTCTAAAGTGGTTTTTCTTTTATGATAGGGTCGGTCTTCCACATCTTTTGAGGTGTTTCTCCGTGTCAACCAGCTGGTTTGTGTTTACACTCATGACTACCCTGGTGGCCAGTCCTGGGATGTAAGTGGTTAAGTTTTAGATGTTAAGGTGGTTTCTTGGGATCCTCAAGCTGTTAGCTACCCTTGTGGACACTCCTGTCGTCCTGTTTTACTTTGCGGTCTTGGTTAATGCTTTGGTTGTGATGCCTAATTCTACGATCTTTGGGTTATGGCAGTATTTTCCTACATCTCTTGGTTGACTAAATACCTTACCGATGAATTGAGGCTTCCTTACCACGAATTTAAAGCAGGTGACTACTTCCTTGATTGTCTGTCTTGGGATGTAGCACCCTTAGAAGTGTCTTCTTAGAATGCATGTCTCCTTATAAACTTGAGCCATTAGCCACTGGTTGAACTTGTTCTGTGCACATTGCAAGAATTAGAAGCTATTATGGGAAACTCAAGTCAACCTTATTTTCAGATAAAAGGGAGGAAGTAGGGGAGGATGGGACGATAATGTCTAGTGGTGGTAACCTCCACACAGAAGCAATATGGTGGATGGCTTTGAGGCAGTGTATGAGAGGAAACTGTAGAAGCCACCGATATCCTTGCAGAAATGGTTGCTGGCCTTTCTTCTGACTTCTCGACATTACCATTTATTTGAGATCTTGGAATACAAGAGCCACCAATCTAATTTCTGAGTTTTGAATATAAACATCAGTTTTGTGTGAAAATTTTATTGCGTGTAAAATATTGTTAGATACAAAACGTGATGATTTCTTTTTTTACTTAAAAGTTAAAATCAAAGAAGGATTTGTGCACACTTTGCTCAAAATTCTATCATTAATTTGAAGGCGGAATTCACAGTTCTAGAGATTTCAATGCAGAAAAATGCTACAGAGGGCAGTAGATAAGGCAGTTAGAGCCCAAAGAGTTGGATTTAATGTATACTGTTTGTATATAAGATATGCCACTGCGTGTTATACTTTATTTATTTCTTTTTTACTTTTCTTGTCCACAGTCTTTGTAATGTGAAAGCCACAAGCAGGGATACTTTGCTACTGCATTCTGAGGGAAAGAAACATAGATCAAAAGCCAGAGCAGTTCAGGCTAACAAATCAAATCTAACTGTCAAACCATCTTTAAATGGAAACTTTTCTGTTGATATAGTGGGAGACAACCTTCCTTCACAGGAACCATCCAAAAACGGGGACACACACAGTGAAGAGAGACATGAGAAAGTTGAAGGAGCAAACACTCACAATTCCTTGAATAAGCGAGATAATAACAAGCAAGATGATGCATCTGATTCAAATAATGACCCAAGCATTGGAGAAAAGAAACATTCCAAGAAGAGGAAGAGGAAAGAAGATAAAGCCAGATTATTGGATCCTGTGAGTGTTGAAAATAAGCAAGGCTGGACAGGGCAACAAGAGACTGATTTATCAGATACCAAAGAATATATTTCAGATACAAAAGGCTTACCTAGATTCAATTCTAAGAAGGGAAGTAAAGGTACGTCAAGAAAGAAAGTCAAGCAGACTGATCCTGAATTTGTTCAGGTGGTTCCTGACAATAAATACGAAGTAATCGATGACTGTCAGAGAGGTAATCTGATTGATGATGCGGTGAAAAATGCAAATAGAAGTTCTAAAGAATCTTCTAACTTGCCAGTGAAATGGAAAAAGATCATTAAGTCAGTCTTAAAGTCGGTAAGTGTTGCTTGAGTTGAAATTGATTTTTCAACATATGTTTCAAGGTTCATGATTCTGAATATTTTCTGTAGTTCTTAATGCTTATTTGTGAACCCTGTGTGCTCGAAGGTTTACTTATTTGCTTAATAATGGAAATGCAGAGTCCTAATGGGAGCTTAAGAATAAAAAAATTGCAAAATGAAGTTGTTCCCCTTGCCATGAAAGCCCTTGAGACAGCTGGGGTCAGTGCCGATGAAAGCCATGTAAAGGACAAGTTTATGAAAAAGGTAATTTTCTGTACATGTTAAATTGTTGTCTTTCCCATGTTAAACTTTCTGTATGCATTGGATGCTATCGATGGTTAGTACACTTTTTTTACTCATTTTGTAATTGTTTTGGCCTTTAGTATCATGGAATCTGTGAGTCCCGTGGTGTATTCATAATTTCATATTGTATTAGTTGGTTGATCTCTCTCATGAAGGCTACCTCAATTCAGCATGTACTGATTTTTTCCCCATTACAATGCTTAACATTGCAGGTTCTATCCAGTTCTAGGTTTTTGGTACACGAGAAAATTGTCCAACTGGCTTAGGATGAACTTACCGTGGAGAGACGCTCACTGGAAGGGTCTTCTGAAAATTGAAGTTAACGTGTTGGCGTATTAGCAACTTATCTAAAATTGAAGCATCCATCTTTTACTGGCTCTGGAAATCGGTATTTTACGCAAGTTGTGTATTTAAATATAGAGGTTCTTTGGAGATCTCCCTCAAAGGATTTTCCCGTGCTGCATTTTTGTAGTGTTGAAAAAAATGGTTTATGTATGGGCTCACTAAATGTCCCAAATTCTCTAAAAGTCACATTGACTAGATGCACGTGTGCATCAGTTACTGAGTTCTTAGGGGTTCTTTGGAGATTTCCATTAAAGGATTTCTCCCTGCTGCATTTTTGTAGTGTTAATGAAAATGGTCTATGTCTGGGCTTTACTAAATGTCCCAAATTCCTTAAAAGTCTCATTAACTAGACACACACATTTGTGCATCAGTTATTGAGTTCTTGGTGATTTTGAGGTAAGGCATCACATGAATGTGCATTTTAATCTCCATCAAAGCTTCTGATTGTTGGCGATGATTGTGAAATTCTGGAATAGTAAATCATTTATAATCTAATCCCCTTTTGGTCATTTTATGCTTCACCATGTTTAGGTACGGCTAGCTTGGCAATAGTATAAATATTATACTCGGTGAAGTGAATAAGTTTGGAGGATAGGTTTAAATAATCGTGTAATTATTTAAAACTATTAGTTTGTTTGGGTGATTACATCGGACACCCACCTAGACAGGATTGTGTTTGTGGGATAAGTGCAATGCCATAAGCTTTGCTGAGGGGATATATCCAAGAAAACAGGATTTTCAACATAACTATTCAAATGTATAAATTTTCCTTTGATGTTTGAATATGATTTGGATTTGATAATTTCCAACATTCTCCCATCAAAGGCACCAACGTGCATCTGCCATGGCCTTGTTCATGGGAGTGCATCATCAAGGGTTGGATGCGGTATTTTACCCAATTTCAACACTAGCATGTCTTATGGGGATTCAAACCCATGTCTGCTATGAAAGCCCTGATGCTTTGCCACTTAAGCTCATCCCATGATAGGCTTTTGACTATTCAGCTTCCAAAAGTGTATTCAATTCTCTTTTATACTTTATTTGCAGTATGCCAAAGGTTAAGGAGGGGGACACAAGCCTAGAAATTTACGAAAAAGGAAAGTCAATAGGCTCGTTGAAGAGCAAACACATATTTAGGTAAGGAGTGTTTGAAAGAAGAGTACGACCTTTGACTATTGAATAGAAATATTACAAACTTCTTCAAAAAGAGTCATTTTAATATTGAATAGAAATATTACAAACTTCTTCAAAAAGAGTCATTTTAATAATCAAGATCAACATACAACAAAGGATAAAAGCAATCTTATGATATGGGAACTTTTAATTCCCTCTTGAATATTGGGAATAGCTGAAAATTGGCTAGTACGACACATGACCTCAAGCACACTATTCAACTCTAAAAAATTTGAAGGGGTAGAAAGTCAAATGCACATGCAGATGTTTATCATCTAGATTATACAACGCACTACCCCCCCCCCCCCCCTTTTGTTTTAACGATTACATGATTTTGAATGCGGGGCCACAACTTTCCATGTATAATCTCCATGCAAGCTTTTGTTCCATTCTCTCATATTGAAATGTGGTTAGCCTTCATAACATAGTGCCACCATCAAACTGAAAAAGAGAGCGGTAAGATGTTATATTTCTGGGTACTACTTGCAAGGGGCTTGTCTTAGTACAGCCGGGTCCACATTCAGTTTGCATGTTGGGAACAACAGTAAATGTGTTGTTTAAAAGGAGTTTGGGAGTGTCTTTTAGGGTTTAAAATGATATTTTTCAATATTATTTGAATCCTTTTTTGACCAATTTTTTTTTGTGTTGGGCACACTCTAGGTATGACAGAAAGGACTTGGTGATGAGGGTTTGTTACACCCACATGCAGAAACAGAGAAGTAGTTTTACATTTGCTACTCGTTTTAGAGTTTGGAGGGGTTGACTTTGTGCATGAGCTGCGGGGTATGCGGTCTTATAACTAACCAAGTGGTGGAATGGCATGCGTGCAACTTGTTATCACTCGGAGATTCTTATTCTATTCACAATTTCCTATCTTTTGTATGTAGTATTCCCTCAAAAGGGTGGTTTTAGTTTTGATATGGCTCGCTTCAAAAAAGTTGCAAAAAGAGAGAGTAAGGTAGGGTAGAAAAGAGAATTGATTGAAAAATACCTAAGATCTATTGTCGTAATTCCACATTGTATGACTCACTAGAGATACATATATCAACTCAATCCTAACACAACACAGACTCAAGTGGACAAGAGCAAGAAGTTTGTGGATTGTTATTTTTTAGTAAACACTTTATGAAAACTTCCATTATTTCAAGGTTCCTACAAGAGATTGTTAACACACATCCATTCACAGAAAAAACTTTAAAACAATAGTAATTTATTTGATGTTAATATTTGACATTGCTATTGCACAATTCAATGAATGCTACTAAAGATCATGAAACATCATATAGTGAACAAGCTACACAATGGTTTAGCAAAAATATCCAATTGCATGCCCACATCAATACTCTGCTAAACAATATGAAACTAATTATTAACTTATGATTATGTAAGTAGCTTTTGCACACTTATAGATTCCATGATATGGCAAACCAAACAATAATTAATCAATAAAATAGATCTAAGTAATTTACCAAACAATTGAGCAAGCAATATGCAAAAAATCACTCACTGAACAATCCTTGGACTTTCAAAGTGTTTCGTTCATAATTTTTTTCCTAGAGGGTATACAATTGATGTATATATACAAAATTTGTCACTGCTTGGTGCTTTAAAATAGACACTCTAAAGACAACACAATTTATAATGAGTTACAAAAGCTAAAGGCAAAACTTTCATGCAAGAAAGCTTGAATCACATATTTTGAAGATTGAATAATTTTACAACCATAAATACTAAAAATAAAAAAATTGATGCATACTTGAGCCTTATGTAGAACTTCCACTCGGGGCTATCCAGGTAGATTGCACATGAACTCGATTAAGTTCGTTTACACATGCTTTGAATTCATACTCTATATACACCTGTTCCAAAATAAGTGGAATCAAAACCGGGACCTTGCTATAAATAGCCCTAACTGACTCGCTGAGGAGTGAAGCCTTCACCACCTTATTGTTTGCAGAGGTGACCAATGTCATGACAAAAGAAACTTGTCTTGTTGCATCAACTTGAACAAAGTTGGTAGCTAGAGTGGATACGAAGGTATACAATTATTGATCAAAGAAAGGCTTCTGAATTAACCTACCATTTGGTTGGTGAATTGAAGTGATTTGAGCCTTTACTAGAAGCTCAGTAACATTCTTTGTTGTGTGTTCTAATTCTCCCAACAATCCTTCCATTACACTTATCCAACTAGTCAGTTCTTTTAAAATGTGCCCCATATAAATCTTGCCTGTGTTTAAATCACGAGTCTTGACATTTAGCACTTTTAGGGAAAGATTCCCGTGTATGACTGCCAACAACTTATCTACCATAGAAATAAACCTATCCATATGCTTGTGCTGACTCTTAATCCAAAGTAACCACTGCTTGACCATAACCTTATGATTTTATATGGTCACCAAAACTTCATATAGAGTCATTAGAACCGTTTGAACATTGGGCATTGTACTTTTGGGCACTGTCAACTATTTTTGGGCATTGAGGACATCTAACGTGGCTTGAATTCTTCTGATCAAATCCACTGTAATTTGCTGATTAACATCAATGACAGACTGGGGGTCTGTGTCCATGACTTCCTCCCTTGTGTGAGCTCTCTTAGAGATCCTAAGAATATCTTCCTTGGTCTCTATATATTCAAGGGTTGTACCTTGGGCAAGTTTTCTTTTAGTTAATCTCTTCTAAGTGCTTGTAGGTGAGTCATATTTCAGAGCCACTTTGGGATTTTCAACTTGCACCATGGTAGAAGCCAATGATTGCTAACTACTAGGAGTTGTCCATGCCCCCCCTAGATTGGTAGATGTAAATGTAGCTATGGAGGGCAAGGTAGAAGATGATCCCATCACTTGGGGTAAAGATCCTGGGGTCCACAACATTGTAGATTGGGGTTGAGTAGGTTCCAAAGGGGCCAAACGATGATTCATGAAACCTTGGGTAACATGAGGGTAAGGAAAGAGGAAATGGGAAGGCAAGAAGGGATACGAAGAAGTGGCATAGGGATGCCTAGTAGAAAAGTTTGGTAAATATATGGAGTGACAGAAGGGAGCAAAGGTGGACTGAGGAACCAATTGGCTGGTGGAGGTATTGAAGGAAGGGCTTGGAAAGATAGAGAAGGCTGCATAAGCGCCTTCAATTTTGCTTGGGAAGATCTCCTAACAATGGTGCTAGAAGAAGTTGGAATTGAGGATGTACTAACTAAACGAGTAGAAACAATAGTTGTATGGACTGCAATAGTTACTTCTGATGTTAATGTAGTAGAAACAACTGGCTGAGTGGGTGCCATTGTGATGATCCGAGGAGAAGATAAAGAAAGGGGAATTGTGATTTGTGCAGACAATGGTGAAGACATGGGGATTGAGAGAGAGGAAAGTGAAGCAATTGAGGTCACATGTGTAGAAGAAATAGGAAGAGGGACAAAGACTTGTGCTAAAATAAAGGTCAAAAGAGAAGGGGAAATAATAGGAGTGGTTGAAACAAGGGATGAATTGGGTGTTTAAAAGCCTATGGGGTCTAATATCCATTGATCATCTCTTGTCTCATCCTTAGAAGAGGAAGTGGAAGAAATATGAGATTGGTGGAAGAAGGCCCTGGAGAGGATGGTTTGGAAGAAAGCGTATCCTCGAAACTAACAACTATTGAAGAAACAAGAGAAGTAGGAGAAGACAAAGCAACCACAATTGCAATACTTATCAAGGGAGAACATATAGGAGTGTTGGCCAACTATATGCTTGAAGAAACCCATGTGGTAACCATCGAAATACCTGTTGGGCTGGAATGCAACATGCTTGGAGAAGCCTCGCCATTAGGACCAACTCTCTCTCTGAATGTAGGGGAAACTCCAACAAGAAGCTTCTTCAATTGCCTAGGATCGATACCCCGCTCATCCGAATCTTCTTCTTTAACCTCTTCCTCTTCTTGCCCCATCCTAAGCTCAATCCTACCGGTTCTAACTAGATGCCCAAGGGGTGTATATCTGACTTTGTGATTGCTCATGTTAATGTGTACAATATGCTCATTGGTCTCATTCATATAGACCTGGTCATCCTTGTGCATTTGATGCTTTTAACTTAAGTAGCCATGCTTGAGGTACCTTTGCAGAAATGTGCATCTCTTCTTGTTGGATCAAATAGCCTTAGAATATGGTAATCCAAAGGAAAAGATGGCCTATGTGAAGCCACCCTTTTTTCCTTTTTCCAATCAACGAGAGTTATGGAGCCAACTGGAAAAGGCAAAGTGGGGTAAGTACCCTTCTATTGCTTCACCTCTTTTGATACATGGATGATGCCATGAACGAATTGGTATGCAATCTCTTGTTCTACCAATTTATCCAGAACAAACTTTGGCAATTTGAATGGGATGGAGAGGATTCCCTCTATTGTGATCACTGTGTAATCTGGGTAACACCAAAAAGCTCCCTAAGAAGTTAATGTATTGACAATCCTTTAGTTTATCATAGGCATAGGAGTATCATATATGATATTAAAAATCATAGAGTAATAATGATTACAAACTACTTCAATGCTCTTCCTGTAATTGTGCATATGCATATTGCTGAAAACCATGGAAATTGTATGGGGATGCTGGGGCGACCAATTAGGAACTTCCTCAAATTGTCGCATTGCACAAACTGCATCTAACAAATAAGACATCATATAAAAATGTTCTCTCTTCTTCTTAAACTCTATAAGGATGTTATAGAGGTTTTAGCGCAAAACTCTAGCCAAAACATGAATCTTATTGCCATTTATTACCATAGCCAACAAAGATACCTAAGTCAAATTCATGTGCATAATGTCTGGTGCACTAAAAATTCTATTCATCAGAGCCATACCAACCCTAACTCCCTGCTTGAATGCTTTGATTGAAATTTTTTCAATGGAAACCTTTGCCTTGAATTTAGTTTGATCCTCTGCCCACTCCTTGAGTACTGTCCTACCTTTATTCATTTTCCGCTTTGGGGAGAGAGGCTACTTATCTTCTTTCTCAATCATTTCTTCCGTTTTATCAACTCTCTCAGTCTTTCCTTTCTTAGAGTAAACCAAAGTTGTGGATTCCAAAGGAGAAGGGGCTGATTGGGAATGAACTTCTAGCATTGTGGTGGCCATATCCCTTTGTGATGTGGATGTTTCATGATAAGAGGACTAAATCATACCTGTCTTATATGCTTTCATCTTTTTGTCAAACGAGACCCTAGTCCTCACCATGACTAGATTTATGATTTCCTGTAGATCATCCTTCTCTTTCTGGAACTAGTTGATGGTGAGAAGGGGTGTATGTTGGATAGACTTGTTTTATTCAAGGGAATGCAAGTCCTCATCATCATCTTGCAAATATTTAGGTACTTTATAAATTCCAAAATCTCTTATCTGTTGTAAGAAAAACCTGCCATAATAACTTCTTCTTTCTTCATAGTCATCTGAACAATTTTCCCAATAATCTTCTGGGGCAGGAAAGTGATAGAAACCCATTATAAGATTATTGGAAATGAACCCCTTGAGGACAAAACAAGCCCTCTTTTGATAAGAATAAAATTTGAATGCAAGAATGGTCCTTTCCACATTTGGTGCATCAAGTGCGGTCTTACAGATGTAATTTCCTAATGTAATTGGGAACTGAATGCTAGAGATTTTCTTGTCCCTGCACGTTCTATGCAACATATCAAGTTGCCGACAAAATTCCACAAGAACTATCTTGTCATTGCAAAACATGGGAAGCTTGTAGGGCACTCCTTCAAATCCAGTCAATCTAATATATGAGAATCTTCTGAATTGAATGAATAGACTGCCATAGGTTGAGATTAACTACTTTGCCTCTGCAGATGCCCTCTCAGTTGTGTTACCCTCTAGGAGTTTGACAATGTACATTGTGAAAACATCATTAAATATTCTGAAATGATGCCTACTGTTATCAAAAGTCAATTATGGATAATACTCATACACTGGTCCATTCTTCTTGTCATCTACTAGAGAAAGTCCTAACCAAACCCTATACGATGAAATAATATACATTAAATATGAGGTCATATAGAAAGCTTGGCTCTGTCGTACATTGGTTAACTGCTCACCGAGGTTCTAAAAAATGATCTCTCCCCAATTTAGACTCTGCTTTCCTTCACAAATGATATTTAAATAAGGGCACATCCAGAAGTGAAACTCATTAGTTTAAGGAAGACCCATGATTCTAGATAGAAAAGTGATAATATCTGAAAGCTCTTCTTTGAAATCAACTCTGTACATAGTCTTAGGCAGTCTTGGATGCTCCTTTTTTTGGAATCTTAAACCAAGACTTAGTTGTCATTGTTTTCTATTTCTCCCTGTCTTGATCAAAAAGGCCCTGAGCTTGTGCCGTAGTAAGAGTATTAGCTTCTTCAACAACATGAATTCCAAAAGCAACATCAATGCATCCAACATCCAATTTGGCAATCACTTGGCTGTGAGGATCTCTGATTTATTTCGAATCTGGATCAAAGCAAGAAGCATAGGCTAAAACAGTGTTTGCACACTGGACGGAAATAGGAAAACTACCGGCATGAGAAATTCCACAGTCTTTGATGCATTAGGCCATGGGAGAGGAGTTCACATCTGAAATCCGGGCCCAAAACTCAGTGAAATCGATATGCCACACATCACTGTATCCTATGTTTGGCACTAAGGTCTCAAGGGACGAAATATGCTCATAACCTGCATAGTGATACTTCATAATGGCCAATGTATTGAGAAACAAACATTCAAGAAAATGGAAGCTCAAAGACAATTTTGAAAGAAAAATGGTGCGAGAGGGTACAAAACAATTATGACCTCAAAATCCTCGTAGGAAGCTTCAGAACAACTAACCTGGATTACAAAAGGAATGACGCTCTTCACAGGAACAAAATGCAATTTGAAAATGGCCAAGAAATGCTCAAGATATGACTAACAATGGCTTATGTGGCACGGGAATGGAAAACACAGTGCTCAAATGGAAAAGCTCTCGACTATAATGGTTAAAATGAAAAGTCGCTTATCCTTTTATACTTATCCATTTGAAGAAAAGTTGGTTAGACGCATTGAATAAGGGTTCTAGTGTATTACATAAAATGGGAAGACTCATGACACAAATTACCGACTTACCCTTTGAAGTGTGGTTATGACGGAGATATGGAGCACAAAAGGCCCAAAGAAACCTAGGACATTAGGGACATGGAACCCTGAAATCTCTGCAAAATATGGGAAAGCTTATACCATGCATCGAAGGAGGGCTTGCGGTGAACAAGGGGGTGGGGTGCACACAGGACGTAGGTTCTTCATGTAGACACCTATAATTTGATCAAAACAATCTTATTATTAACATTGCATTAACTATTCTACTCTCTGCAAATTGACGACACTTCGTCAATTAGGCTCATTTTCCCTTCAAATCCTCTTAATTGACCATTATATGTTGATTAAACCTCTTATCTTGCAGTTAACTAATAAATCTTCTTAATATCGAACTGCCGCTTCGAACACATCCAAAATCTATCATAAACTCCTCCAAATGCTCCTAGAAAGCTTTCTAAGCCTACTTGGGATTCCTAATTAATCCTAAAAGATTAATTAGCATTTAAACCTAGTCAAATCTTATTTTGAGTTGCTAAAAGTGCTTTTTAGACTTACCTTTTGTCCCACATGCACCAAAATCATTCCATTCTTGGAATTGGAAACCTATTAATAGAATCCTCCTCCTCAACATTTCTAAGAACACTTCCTTTCCTCTAGCATAAACTATAGGAAATTAGGATTTGAGTATTTCTTCCATTGTTATTCCAAACTCAAGCTTGGGTAAATGAGGGGAACCATATGGTCTTGTAGCCATTAATGGCGAGCCTTCACTCTCAAACTCTTGAGCAACAAACAATCAAATTTGATTGCTAGGATCTTCATAGGTTCATGTTTTGTGGCATTCAAAGAGTAGAGAGTAGTATATACATGTTAGGTTGATGTTATTTGAAAGTTATAATGTATGCATAGGAGTAGCTCTTGTTTATCTCTTATCTTGATGATCCTTGTTAAGTTAGTTAAGATTTGAAACTTCTCAAGTGTTCTAGTTTCATTTCTTAAGCTTTCTAATTTACATTAATACACTTCGAAAATCTGAAATGCGTGTAATACACTGGAGTTCAAACAAATGCAAGAAAATCAGGTTTGCTGCGCACACAAGGCCCATGGGACAATGGGACACAAGTTCTCCACAGACCTCCAACATTTGCAATACAAAAGGGACTAAGAAATTTTTGGGAAAAATTTTTGTGGGTTGGCGATGATTGTGGAGACCGCGGGGATGCAGAGAACTGACGACTGGGAAGCACAAGCACCACAGGTTCTCTAAAAAGCCGAAACACCTGTGATATAAAGGAAGAATGTAAAGTTTTTGGAAACAAGGAAAATGTAGCCAAAGTGGAGATGCGAGGAACATAAGACTCATAAGAACTTGGGACACAAGTTCTCTCAAAAGTTGAAATTGTCGTAATACAAATAAAAAGACCCTAAAACTCAAAGTCCTTAAAATTGACTAGCTGTTGGGGTCATTCCTCTTCCAAAAGACTTCACAAAGGCAAACAAATACATCATAGGAGTCACTTTACCCAAAATTCTAAAAATTTGAAAAATTACACATATTTTTGGTTGAGTGACAACTGGCTCTTTCTGGGGATTGGACTGACTTGACAAATAGTGAAAACCAGATAGAGAAAAGGACCCCAAAATCTTTGGAATATGAAAAGTGTTATATCCATTGGGCAATAGAGTACAGAACATGACAATACAGAAGACAGAAAGACAAAAGGAAACAACACAAACCAAAAACAAGGACTTTACAAGACTGTACAAAAGGATTGCTTATTGCTTACTCACTTAGGACTGAAACAACTTCAAATATCGACCACTATATGGTAATGGAAGCGAAGTTCCATCCATATAGCTCAAGTAATATGAATTCTCACCAGAAAAATGTCTAATCTTGAAAGGACCAAGCTAGAGAGAATCAAACTTACCATGAATTCCTCGAGGTTCTCATCTTTTGTCCTAGAGTAGGAAAATATCTCTAACTTGGAAGTCTCTAGATCTAGCTTTCTTGTCAAAATTTTGTTTCACCTTCTGCTGGTGTGCAACAATTCTATCAACCACATGTAATCTGTCCTCATCCAACTTCTAGATGTACAATACTCTTTTTTCCATGGCATTGATAAAGTTCTCATCCTTAATGGATTTCATCAACTGTAATGCAGGAAATTCCATTGTCATTGGAATTTGAGCTTCTGTTCCATATACTAATTGGAATGGGGACATTCCAATTTATCTCTTTGGTGTAATCCTGTCTGCCCAGAGAGCATCATAAATATTTTTTTGCCAATTCCTCTGTGACTCATCTATAAGCTTTCTAATGATAGTCACCAAGTTTTTATTAGTTGATTCAACTTGCCCAATCCCTTGCAGATAATATTCAGAAGAATGTGCAAGGGAAATACCATACTTGTAGCATAAATCAATTAGCTCATGTGAAGAGAAGTTTGAGGCATTATCTGTGAAAATTTTGTATGGGACTCCAAATTTGACCATAATGTTTGCCTTGATGAAATTACATAGTACTTTTGAAGTGGTTCTTTGACTGGGATGGTTTCCACCCACTTTGTGAACTAGTCAGTGGCTGTCAAGACATGTGTGTGTCCTACACTTGAAGTAGGATTGAGAGTACCTATAAAATCCATCCCCACTGTTGAAAGGGCTCCTCAATTACCACTAGTTTGAGAGGTAGAGTGGTCAGTTTGGGTTTACGTACAAAGGTTTGACATGCTTCACATTTTATGACCCATTTGGTTGCATCCTTGAACAATGTTGGCCAATAGTAGCCTACACGAAGGATTTTATGGGCTGTTATAGTAGATGAAGAATGACCTCTACATGCCTGATCATGGAAAGCCCTAAGCAAACTTTTCTGTTGCTCCCTATCTACACATTTGAGAAATCTTCCATCAATTCCCCTCTTGAACAATGAATTCTCTTGGAGAACATATTGTGCATATCACAAATTAACAACTCTCTTTTCTTCGACACTCAAATGTGCCGAGCATTCTCCATAAGTAAGAAAATGGGCAATGTCAGCATACCATTCATCCGTTGAACTAAGGAAGAGGACAATTGGGACATTAGCATCTTTTTCTTCAGATGATTCATTCCTGACATCATTGGCAAACAATTCACAAAGGCCTACACCATGAACAAGCTGAGTTGGCTTGATATCGTGGTCATATTCTTAGAACTTCACCACCTAATTTCCTCATTTTGACCCAAATTCCTGTTGTGTGAGGATTGATTTGACAGTTTTATCAGGCACAAATACAATGGAATGCGAGTTTAGGATATAAAACCGGATCTGCTTTACTACTTTTACTATTGCAAAATCATGTTTCTCCATTTATGTGTACGTTAGTTCATGAGCCTTCAAGACATAACTCATGAAAGCAATATGCAGTTCGCATCCTTCAAAATTCCTCTACATCAAAATGGCTACCAAGGTGTGCTTAGTGGCATAGCAATAGATTATGAAATCCTTTTCAAAGTCAAGGAAAACAAGAATGGGAGTATTGGCAATAGCCTTCTTGATGTTTTCAAAAGCATCCTTTCCCTCAATAGTCCAACAAAAAGATTGTTTTTACTTCATCATTTGAGCTATGCTCCTAGTTAATTCTACAAAATTAGGGATAAATCTCCTTAGAAAATTAATTTTTCCAAAGAAAGAATGGACACCTTTCTTACTTGTTGGAAGAGGAATCTTATAAATAACTTGGACCCTTTCAGGATCAATTTTGAATCCATCCTTGGAAACAATATGCTCGAGCAATTTTCCTTCTGTGACACCAACGATAGATTTCTTTGCAATCAAAGAAATTCCACGATCTCTGCACTTTTGAAGAAGAGCTCCTAGGTGCTTAAAATGATCTTCTCTTTTTGGAGAAAACAGACAAATCATCAAGATAGATCAATATGCATTTTCCTTTCAAATCACCAAAGGCCAAATCCGTTACCCTCTGGAAAGTTGCACCTGCATTGATGAGACCAAACGAGATTTTTCTATAAGAAAAGGTGCACTAGGGAGTTGTGAAGGTTGTTTTGTGATGGTTGTGGAGATCAACCTCAATTAGATTGTAGCCTGAGAATCCATAAAGCATGGACAACATTTCTAAACCAGTGACAACTTGCAAGATTTGGTCCATCATAAGGAGAGGATAATTATCCTTAAGAGATTCCTGGTTTAAATTTATGAAGTCCACACATATTGGAATCTCACTACTCTTCTTCCTTATAGGCACAATGTTGGCTACCTAGGCTGAATGATGAATGGGAAAGATTATTTTAGCATTCAACAATTTTTGGATCTCTTGGTAGATTGTACCTACAATTTTAGGATTATATTGTCTTTGCTTTTGATGAAATGGCTTGATTCTTGGCTTTAAGGGGATATAATGCTGCATCTCCCTCGGTTTGTTTCAGATCATCATATGAATAAGCTAGTACATCTGCATACTTCTTCAGTAATTCAACCATTTTCTTCCTTTCTTCCTTAGTAAAACATTTTCCAATGTTGACAAATTTGGGCTTCTCTTCACTCCCTATGTTAACTTTTTCATATTAAGATGTTTGATGGGCTTCATGTGATACCTTGGCTTTGATATATCTATCATGTTTGTCAAACAAATATTCTAAACTTACCAAACCCCTTGGTATTTTGTTTCCTTTTAATCTTATGCAACCATCTTTATTAGATTCTTCTTCAACTCCTTCTTCAGACACAAAAGATGAAATAAAATCACGATGACTAGCTTCACTTCCCTCAAAATATAACTGAATAAAATTATCTTTGAGTTCAAGGAAGGAGATCAGGTGCTGGTCATCATTGAACACTTATCGATTATTCACATTATTTGGGACACTTAGTCTATGTATCATCTTAATTGTGAACTTTTCTTGGGCAAAGTCCCGGTGAGAAATCAACAAAGATCTAGACACAACTGGGGCATCACCTCTAGTATTCTTTTCTCTTGGTATATCATCAATAGAAAAGGCGTCCAACAATTTAACTAAATCCCAAACCAAGTTTCTATAGTGCTTAGGTCTTTTGTTTTTTACATGGAAAAATCCTCTGACCTACTTAACAATGAGCTCAGCATTCCCACGAACACAAAGGTTCTTGATCCCCATTTCTCTTGCTACTGCTAGGCCAAGAAGGAGGGCCTCTTATTCAACAGTATTGTTTGTGTTTTCAAATTGAATCTTGTAAGAGAAAGGGTGGGATTTTTCTTCAGGAGAGGTCAGAACAACACCTATTCCAAAACCGGCTGAAGAATAGCTGCCATCAAACTCTAGGACCCAAACACCATTAGGATCATCAATCACTCCCTTAGGAGCCTTAACCTCATCTCCAGACATGATCATATAGTTTCCTTGGCCAATATCTTCATAGAGGATTTGTGTTTTGGGATCGTCAGTCTTCTACACAATGTATTCTGCTTGCCTCTCCTACAACAACTTCTTCATCTGTCCATTGACTGGGATGAGGACATTAGACCATTCCATTTGAATTTATCCTCCCACTTCTCTGTAAAAATTTCTACTCAAAACCATGCCATATGATGGTGGAATGTCTGCTACCAAAAGTGTGGCTTTGACTCTCTTTTTAGGGAATGCTACGGAAGCTACTTGTGCATCTTTAATTCTTCCAACCAAAGGTACCTCTTTAGTTTCCATGGAATAACATGAGCCCAAGGTTCGATTCAATGTCAGGCCAAGGGCATGGAAAACTTTAGCAGACATTACATTATCTTATGCACCTGAGTCAATGACACAATTACTGAGCCTATGACCAGCTATGAGCAATGTGACATAAAAAGGCTCAATTTTATTAGTTGTAGAAGGTGCAGAGGCCATAAAATTTTGTGGGGAAGGGGAGCTAGGAGTAGGCAATAAGCATTTAGAAGTGGTGAGTGATTGACTAGGTTTAGACTTGACAAACTTGATAACTTGAGTAAAGGCCTTAGGATGAGTTTGATAGAATTCAGCCTCAGAAATTTAAATTTTGGTCTTTTTGATATGATCAATAATATCAAAAGACCCTGAGGTGGATGGAGTGTCCTGACTTGAATCTGAAGGAGTCTTAGGCTTGTCATTTTTTGTAGCAAGGGATGTTTTGGACATGGGAGTGGATGGTGTATTAGCCTTAGGTACATAAATGGAAGTAGAAGGAGTATTGGGTAAAGAAGTGGTATTTACCTTCTTGGTGGAAGTGGTAGGGATAGGGGATCCTCTCCTTGCCACAATTGGAATGGTAACTAGAGTTTCCTTAGACTTATCTGTCTTTGAAGGTTGAACCACCTCCTTCCTCTTATTCAACTTATCCCTTATCATGACAACATATGATTCAATGTTCATGTCTAGTACCACTTCATTATAGTCATCATCATCATCATCATCATCATCATCATCATCATCATCATCATCAATTCCTTCAATCATAATAAAATTGACTTGTGAGTCATCTACATATTCTCGCACCTCTTCAAGTTCTTCTTTAGGTTCTTCCAACTCTTCTACTCCTATTTCATCTTCAGTCTCCTGGACTTCACATGTTACATTAACTGGGACCTTAAGAGGGGGAGCTTCAATTGCTAGCTAAGGCTAGGTAAGAGGCAGACGCTATCGAGGCTGAAAGTTTCTTCTCAAAATATCTTTATATGGTGCATTTTGAGCCAACTACTTTTTAATGGAAATCATATCATTGGCCAACTTTTGAACTAACTGCTTTGAACTACTTGTCCCAGAAGTAGAAGCTTTAGATTTGGACGGTTCTTTTATCAACTTCCCCGACATTATCAGGTCATCTTCCACACTGATAGCTAGATGTTGATCAACATCTAGGGTAGCAAGATTAACTCTTCTTAGTGTATAGTTTACCGCCGATAATTGGGCTTTCATGAAGAAACGTTTTTGAATTTTAACTACAGGACGAGTGGATGCTGGAATCTTATTTACCAATTTGTTAAAATTAGAGAAAAAAACCTACATGAAATCACATGGTTCCTTATTTATTTGAGAGAGTTGGGCTAGAAGATCATGCACATCTTCCGTAGGCTTAAATAAATTCTCAAAATGGGTTTTCATAGTATCCTAATTGGTGATAACACCAACCGGGAGATGATAAAACACATATGGAACATTGTCCTACAATGTCTCCACAAATAGTTTGACAGAGACATCCTTGTGATCAACTCCAAACACTCCACAACCGATAATGAAAGCAACAATGTGCTCATCCGAATGTACCTTTCCATCACCTCTGAATTTGGGAAAATTATTTCTATTCTCTTTTGGAAAATCATGCAATGGTTGAGGAAGAGTTAAAGTCCCAACCCATTGACCCCAAGGCAAAGGTGCATCAACCATTTGGGGAAAGACAGTTTGCAATGGGACTTTAACTCCTGTTAATACCAAATCTTGAGCACTGGGACTTGACTGTGTCTGAATATCAATGTCTGCTTGAGAAGATGAACCGGTTCTATATTTTGTAGGAGTACTTGCAGATATTTTTACCCTAGCTCTTCTTTCTAGAGTTAGTTAAAGGCCTTGCTGTTCCAATAATTGAAAATAGATCCTCAATACCCTAGGCTCTTTTTCTTTAGGTATGTCTTCTCTCTGCTAGTGTGTTGTTGCTGCTGGTCTATTATGAAGATTGTTTGAGGGGAAAACAATGTACGTGCCACATAGTGGGCACCAAAAAACTGTTGGTTGTAAAATTTGTATCTCACTGCAAGCAACAGTTCAAGGGACAACAATCCCTCCTCTTTATGGGAGAGGTTCCCTTATTCAACAAACACATACAAACAAACTACTTATTCACAAATATACAGACTATCAATATTGGAATGAGGATTTTGATGTTGAAAAGGTGCCCATATCAATAATATTCTCAATACAAAAGACAAGGAGAATATAAGAATTTATCAGAGGAAACAATAACTTCAAACAAGCAAGACTGGTTAAAGGGAAATTCTGAGTTCAACTTCTCACCTATCAAGAACACAATTGTTCTCCTTGGTTACCCAAGATCACTCACTATTGTAATAGAGGGAAAACAATTAGGCAACACTTTCAGACATATAGATTGTAGAGAAATGTCATACTAATGCTTGCATGAAGTTTTAAGAATCAAATGAATTTTCATATACTCAAATAACTCATAAGACATACATGTTTCAAACACAAAGTTATTTGCACTACATCCAATGAATTGAACACAAAGTTTACTATTTGAATATATCAAAGAGATATATACAGATTAAAGAGTAGAACAAGAAGAACACAAGAGACAAGAGGAAAAAACTTATTCTGTATTGATCAAGAGTTATGTGTATCTACATTCCAAACATCAAAATCCAACAACCTTTTCAATGATACAAAGGTGCCTTATATAGCCACAAGGGCTGTTACAACCAAAGTCTTTTCAGTTTCCCTTTCTTTTAATTAAGCATTAACTCTTAATCAAATGTATTATAAATTTTAGTTGGCCTTAATTAAAAATTACACTTTCAATAATAATAAATCCAACTTTGAAATATATTAACCAAAAGAAAGGGCCTATGAACTAGATAAAGGAACAATCGAGGAGGATGTTGCTACATTATTCACTTTGAGAACCTGATTCTTGGATTTCACGAGTGCTCCAACAATTTCCATGCCCCTGAGAATGGTTGTCTTTGCAATTGTATTTGTCCAACTACTCAAACAATCTTCCATCTCTTTTCCAATGTCTTCATTCTACAACAAACCTTTGTTTGCTTCAATGATCACAACATGCAGTGCATTGATCTCTTCCATTTTCTCTCTTGTTATAGTTTCAGGTTTGAACAAATCTTCCTTAATAAGTGCCCTAAATTTTGCTTTGATATCTTGCACTGTATTTATTTCTGTAGAATTTTCTTTGAAAAATTGACATCGAAGATCCTGAAACTCAGTCAAGTATTGCAGCTTTGAAGAATTCTCCTTTTTGCACCATATTTCTTAGTTAATCTATTTCTTCTCTAACCACCTTCATCTTCCATTCTACACTGAATACCCATTTCTTGGAGAGGTTGTTCTTGGAATCATCAAAAACCTTATTTGTAAGAAGATCTTGTTCATCTATATCACTCATAAGCCTGATATCTTGTATACATTCAATCCTCAGTTTGAGTTATTTATTAGAGCCAATAATGGTTGAATCAAACCTCTGCTGTATCAAAGAGATGTTGCCATATGTTTTGTGTGCTTCCTCAATGAAATTAAAACAAAAAAATAACATCCCATCAACCATAGCTTCAACTGTCTTTCCATAAGCAACATGTTTATGAATGTTATTTTGTACTTCTTCATCAGACAAGACGGTAGGAGGAGGCATTGAGGTTAGAGGGGAAGGGTCCAATACCTTGTCACTTACTAGGAGAGATTTGATAAAACCAGAGAGGGCTTGTACCTGTTCTTCCAATTGTTCCTGAGTTTGCTTTCCCTTTTCCATTCTTTCAATGACTTTGGAGACAATATCTTTCAAATTATGAACTTCTCCCTCGAGAGTAGATTCACCAAAAGGAATTTTGGTAAGCTCCAAGTCAACAATAGTCAAGTATTTTTCATCTCTTTCCACTCTTGGTTTTACTATTTCCAAAAACTGCTGGCATTTTGAATGAGACACCATTCTTGAAGAAGTTTTGGATTTTTTGACAGAAGGAGTAGGATTTGTACCCAAGATGACAACCACAACATCGAATTTTGGAGCAAAAATTTGAGAGGAATCCTTCCTTTTCTTGTAATCTATGAAGGGCTAAACCCATGTGAAGGTGTCACTGGAAGATGGAGCAAAAAGAGGACCCAAGGCAAGTGTCTTCAGTGAACCAAGAGTTTGGGCATAAGACACCTCCAGGGTAGGTGTCCCAACACTTGAAGTGGATAATTCTTTAACATGAGATGTAGGCTTGGGGATGCTCTCTGTCTCAGAAGTTAGCTTGGTATATTTTAATTTGTTTCCCTCATCTTCTTCCTTATTAGTGTTGCCTCCTTGATAGTTGCTTTCGTCATACTCTTCCATTTCTTTCTCTTCTCCTTCTGAAAGTACAATAATTTTTTGTGTTTCAGGAATCCTTTCTACTAACTTTGGGAAGAGAGGCTGCTTATCTTCTTTCTCAATCATTTATTCCATTTTATCAACTCTCTCAGTCTTTCCTTTCTTAGAGTACACCAAAGTTGTGGATTCTAAAGGAAAAGGGGATGATTGGGCATGAACTACTAGCATTGTGGTGGCCATCTCCCTTTGTGACGTGGATGCTTCATGAGAAGAGGACTGAATCATACATGTCTTATATGCTTTCATCTTTTTGTCAAACCAGACCCTGGTCCTCACCATGACTAGATTTATGATTTTATGTAGATCATCCTTCTATTTCTAGAACTGGTTGATGGTAGGAAGGGGTGTATGCCAGATATACTTGTTGTATTCAAGGGAATGTAATTCCTCATCATCATTTTGAAAATCTTTAGGTACTTTATAAATTCCAAAATATTTGATCCATTGAAAGGAAAACCTGCCAAAATATCTTCTTCTTCCTTCATAGTCATCTGAAAAGTCTTCCCAATAATCTTCTGGGGAAGGAAGTTATATAAATCCATTCTAATATTGTTGGAAATGAACCCCTTGAGGTGAAAATAGGCCCTCTTCTGATAAGAATACATTTGAATGCAAGAATGGTCCTTTCCACATTTTGTGCATCAAGTGTGGTCCTGTAGGTGTAATTGCCTAATGTAACTGGGAACTGAATGCCAGAGATTTTCTTGTCCCTGCACATTCTATGCAACATATCAAGTTGCCGAAAAACTTCCACAAGAACTCTCTTCTCATTGCAAAACATGGGAAGCTTTTAGGGTGCACCTTTAAAGCCAACTAATATGATATATGAGAATCTTCTGAATTAAATGAATAGACTATCATAGGTTGAGATCAACTACTTTGACTTTGCAGATGCCCTCTTAGCTATGCTACCCTCTAGGATTACGATAATGTACACTATGAAAGCATCATTAAATCTTTTGAAATGATGCCTAATGTCCTCAAAATTAGATTGTGAATAATACTCATACACTGGTTCATTCTTCTTGTCATCTACTAAAGAAAGTCCTAACCAAACCCTATATGATGCAATAGTATACATGAAGTATGAGGTCATATAGAAAGCTTGGCTCTATCGTACATTGGTTAACTACTTAGTGGGGTTATCACAAATGATCACTCCCTAGTTCAGACTCTACTTTCCTTCACAAATGATATTTAAATAAGGGAAAATCTAGAATTGAAACTCATTAGTTGAAGGAAGACCCATGATTCTAGATAGAAAAGTGATAATATCTAAAAGCTCTTCTTTGAAATCAACTCTGTACATATTCTTAGGTAGTCTTGGATGCTCCTTTCTTTGGAACCTTGAACCAAGACTTAGCTATCATTGTTTTATTTTTCTCCTTGTCTTGATCAAAAAGGCCCTGAGATTGTGCCATAGTAAGAGTATTAGCTTCTTTAACAAGAAGACTTCCAAAAGCAACATTAAATCATCCAACATACAATGTGGAAATCACTTAGCCCTTGGGATCTCTGATTTCTTTCAAATCTGGATCAAAACAAGAAGCACAGGTTAAAATAGTGTCTACACACTAGAAAAAAATAGGAAAACCATCGGCATGAGTAATTCCACAGTATTTGATGCGTTGGAACCTGGGAGAGGGGTTCACATCTGAAATCTAGGCCCAGAACCCATTGAAATCAATATGCCGCACATCACTGTCTCCTATGTTTGGCACTGAGGTCTCAAGGGATGAAATATGTTCATAACCTCCATAGTGATACTTCATGATGGCCAGTGTATTGCGAAATAGGCACTCAGAAAAATGGAAGCTCAAAGGTAGTTTTGAAAGAAAATGGTGGGGTAGGGTAAGAAACAATTCTGGCCTCAAAATCATCACAGGAATCTTCAGAATAATTAATCTTGATTGCAGAAGGAATGGATCTCTTCACATGAACAAAATGCAATTTGAAAATTTTAAAATGGCCAAGAAATGCTCAAGATATGGCTAGAAATGGATTTTGTGGCACGGGAATGGAAAACACAGTGCTCAAATGGAAAAACACTCGACTATAATGGTTAAAATGAAGAGTCGTTTATCCTTTTATACTTATCAGTTCAAAGAAAAGTTGGTTAGATGCATTGAATAAGGGTTCTAGTGTATTGTGGAAAATAGGAAGACTCATGACAAAAATTATTGACTTACCCTTTGAAGTGTGGTTATGACAGAGATATGGAGCAAAAAAGGCCCAAAGCAACCTAGGACATTAGGGACATGGAACCCCAAAATATCCACAACATATGGGAGAGATTATACCATGAGGAAAAAGAGGGGTTGTGATGAATAGGGGGTGGGGTGCACATGGGACGTAGGTTCTTTGAAAAGTCAAAATGCTTGAAATACGCTGGAGTTCAAAAAAATGTGGGAAAATCAGGTTGGCTGTGCACAAAAGGCCCACAGAACATGGGAACACAAGTTCTCCGGAGACCCTTAACATCCACAATACAAAGGGGACTTAGAAAATTTTGGGGAAAAGTCTTGTAGGTCGATGACAAATGTGGAGAACATGAGGATGCAGGGAACTAACAATCAGGAAACAAAAGGACCACGAGTTCTCTAAAAATCCAAAACACCCACAATACAAAGGAAGACTACAAAGTTTGTGGAAACAAGGAAAATATGGCAAAAGAGGAGATGCGGGAAACATAAGACTCGCAAGAACTTGGAGTATTACCAAAAACTGAAATTGCCGCAATATAAAGAAAAAGACCCAAAAATTCAACGTGCTTAAAAATGACTAACTGTTGGGGTTATTCCTCTTCCATAAGACTTCACAAAGGCAAACAAAGACACCATAAGAGTCACTTTATCCAAAATTTGAAAAATTTGAAAAATTACACATATTTTTGGGTGAGTGACAACACTCCTTAATCTATATATACTTGATATCTTTCTCACAAACCTGATTTTTTCCATTTGTGGACTATTTGCAACTTTAGCATCTAGATCCTTGAAGAGCCCTTTTAGACCATTTTTTTCCAACTTTTACAAGCCATAGAATCCCATACACAACATGACACACCTCCTTATCAATCCCCCTGAAATAATTCTTCCTCTATCTAATTGAAAACACAAGATTACAAACACATACCTTTCATTCATGCCATCGGGATGGATTAGAACATTCATCACAACCTTGAAGAAACATTTTTAGTGTTATTTGTCTCTTTTCCATGCTATCACAACTGATTGAGATCATGAAAAGCTCCCCTTCTGATTATACTTGCAACACTTCAATAAATCTATTAAACTATCTTCTTGACACCTTATGCACTTGAATGAAGATCATGGACAACTCCCCTTGCTTCAAAAATCCTTCACAATCCTATAGCACACCATTATAGTGCACAACATACTACAATGCCTTGATACAATGCAACATCTACTCATAAATCAAGAGATCAACCATACACATTCCACAACATACCTCACCTCTCATTTCATGGGTAAGGAGCACTTAAAGCTCCCCCCTCAACTGGTGCATCCATACAAAAACAACATGAAACCTCATGTACATCTTGTGTCAATACATACTTGTCAGTTTAACACTACCACTACTTTAAGAATGAACTCAAGAAGCATACCTTACATTTGATGTGCTTATAAAAATTCTACTGACCTTCAACAAGTCTTAAGTATTCATTCTAGGCCAAAGAGACCTTACAAACCATATTTTCTTCTCATTCCCCTATCAGAGACACTACTATAGACCCAAAATGCCCACACATAGAACTAAAACCATGCTTATCAACCGAAGGAATTACCTCTTTGACTCTCACAGATCTAATCAAGCTTTGTGCTACACCATACCTTTCTCAAGAGACATAATCACTCTAGAGACACTTCAACCATGATTCAAGAACTAATAACCCAATCAACTCACTCACATACTTGTAACACTGTTATTTCTTCAATAAACAAGCTAAAACAACATACCTCATATTTTAAACACTTGCACAATTTCCACATACCTTCTTTCCTACTTCTACATCTCTTTATAGTTTCTTGGAGCTGATAATTCATTTGTCTTTCTCTCTCTTAGAGTATTTGATATCTTAATGACTTCCAGGGGAAAGAATCACTCCCAAATTTATCCGTAGGAGTTCAAATGTTGGTTTTGGAAGTGGCTTTGTCAGAATGTCAGGTATATCCTCATATTCTAATTTGATCCTTTTTTCACTCACTTGATCTCTCAAGAAATAATATTTGATTGGTATGTGCTTAGTTTTGGAATGTAACACAGGGTTGTTAGAGACACTAATAACACTTTTACTATCACAGTAGATAGGGGTATGCCCATCACACTCCACCTTATAGTCTTCTAGAGTTTGTCTCATAAAAAATAATTGTGCACAACATAGTGTTGCTACAACATATCCAACTTCACATGTAGAGAGAGATACTAAATATTATTTTTTACTCATCCAAGAAGCCTGACACTTACCAAGAAAAATTCTCCTTCACTAGTACTCCTGTCATTTCATGCCTAATCAACATCAATAAAATCCTTCAACTCAAAATTTTCACTCTTTAGATACCATAGCCCATACTCAACAATTCCTTTAAGATATTTGAAGATTCTCTTCACTGCTTGCAACTGAGTCTCCTTTGGATCCTCTTAAAACCTTCCAACAAGACATATAGCCTACAAGATGTCCGGTCTAGAGGTAGTGGCATACAAAAAAATTCTAATCATGGATTTGTACTCAGATTGGTTTACCTTAGGTGATTCATCTTGTTTGCTAAGTTTGCACCTTGTGGCGATGGGGGTCCTGATAGGTTTGCAATATTCAATTTGAAACTTCTTCAACATCTCTTTTATGTATTTTTCTTGAGATATGAATATACTCTCCTTAGACTGATTGAATTGTAGTCCTAGGAAGGACAACTCTCCAAACATGGACATTTCAAACTCCCTTTTCATAACATCAGCAAATTAATGAGTCATAAGTTCATTGTTTCCCTCAAATATGATATCATCCACATACACTATAATAATCAATAGATGTCCTCCTTCATTCTTGATGTATAAGTTATTTTCAACAAATCCTATCTTGAAACCTTGTTTTAATCATGTACTTGTCAAGTCTTCCATACTAGGCCCTAGGAGCTTGCCTTAGTCCACAAAGTGCCTTTTTTAGTTTACACACATAATCCTTCTTATCTGCCAAAGAAAATCCATCAGGATGATCAATGTACACTTCCTCTTCAAGATCACCATTCAAAAATGCAGATTTGACATCCATTTGATACACCTTAAAACCCTTAAACCTTACATATGCTAGAAATAATCTAATAGCTTCTATTCTAGCCACTGGAGCAAATGTCTCTTCAAAATTAATTCCTTCAACTTGAGCATATCCTTTACACACCAACCTGGCCTTGTTTCTTGTCACTTCTCCATTCTCATTAAGTTTATTCCTAAACACCCATTTAGTTCCAATAACATTCTTATCCTTAGGTCTAGGCACTAATTCTCAAGTTATGTTTTTCTCAATTTGATCAAGTTCTCCATTCATGGCTTTGACCCAACAATGATCATTTCTTGCTTCTTCAATATTTTTAGGCTTAATATTAACTAGTAATGCATTATTTTCTTTATTTTGAAAACTTACCAACTTTCTTGTTGTTGTTACTCCTCCATCTTTCTTCCCTAAGATTTGATCTTCAGGATGGTCTCTTCTGAGCTATCTTGATGGAAATTTAGCATCTTGTCTTTCTTCTTCTTTATATTATTCTTCACGTATCTACACAACCTCTTCTTCTTATTTGGGGTCTTTCATTTGTAGTGCATCTTTTGTCTTAAGAGTGGACCTTATGGGGTAGGATTCATTAAATCTCACAGTTACAACTTCAACTATTCTCTGTAACCTTTTATTTTAGCAAATATAAGCTGAAATCCTTAAAGAATATCTAAGGAATATACCTTCATCAGACCTAGAGTCAAACTTACCTAGATTCTCTTCAGTCCTCTTGATAAAACACCTCTACCCAAAAAATCTTAAGTGTTCTAGATTTGCTGGTCTACCTTTCCATAATTCAGATGGGGTCTTGATGAGTTGTGTTAATTGCCTTTATAAACAAGTCATCTTCTGTATTTTGATCAATCCATTATAGTTATGTCCATTTATTTTCCTACGTACTTTGATGAACATTATAATTATAAACTTGAACTTATGACATAATTACGGATTAATATAGTTACATCTAGTTATCTTTATTTTTTGGTATTTTGTGTGCAGTTGTTCTTATTATTCCAATAAGTTGTTTGAATGATGATATGTGTGATGCCACTCTTGGTTGTAAGTAATTTTCCATATGTAACAAATCATATGTAGTAAAGGAACCATCTACAACAACTTGTCCACAACCAAAGAATCCATCCGCAACAAAAGGAAATCATCTACAACAAGAGCCTAGGTTATGAAGATCTTTTGGAAGGTATGATTAACGAAACTCAAGTTTGTATGTGATATTGAAGAAGAAGTTACAACTGGAGCATGTAGAACTAGGAGATAACTTAACCTATTTGATCTGATCAGTTTATTGTAAACTATTGAATAATTGATTGATTGAGTTAAAACAAGATTGAAAGAACTAGTTGATTAACTGAAGATTAACTGTGAATACCTGTTAAGTTTCCGTAGCATGTGTTGAATCTCTCATTGTTCTGTTAAAGATATTTCTCTTATCCTATTGAATATCTTTCACTTAGTTTTTTGAAACTCTGTGTTGAACTCTTCTTCTTCTCACATCTTGTTGAATGATGAGAAATATAAAAGAAAGTGTTAGTGCTGGTAGAAAATAATTAAATTATTCATAGATTCATTATCCGATAAATTCATAGAGGAGATTTCTTTGTTCCTTGATGTAATATTCATGCAAATTCAATAAAGATCTGAGTTCTTTTTATTAGTCTCTAGTTGTAGAATTTAGGAGAGATTAACACCCAAGTCAGGGCCCACTTGCAGCATGCTAAAACCCTCCATTTTATTGCTTTGTTTGATTACATGTATGCTTACCTAGGAACCATTTGCTTTATGTATCTGCATTTTGAATTATTGCTTTGTCTTAGTGATAGCATTTAGAAACCATTCATTTCCAATTCTAAGTTTTATTTACTTTCAACATTGTTATGACAGTTATTTATTTTCAACCTCCTAGATCTACTGTAACTATGTATACAACACTGACAATGTTTCAAGTTTACGTCCCCTAGTTTGATAATTAAATGAATGTAATTCAATAAAAAACATATTAATTTCTACAAGTTGATTTGCACCACCATTTTTGGCACCGTTGATGAGGATATTTCCAAGTTATAGGAAATTTTGTGAGGTTTTTACATCTTTGAATTTCTTAGAGTAGTTTAGGTTGTAGAAATTCCACCTCGAAAACCCCCCACTAATGAATGTTGATTGAGTTGAGCTAGTTGATGTATGCACCATCCTAGATATGCCCATGGTAGATTCCTATCCAATCCTCAAATATCATAAATTGCTTCTGATTCTGAAGAAGACACACTTCCTCTATCACAAGGTTTTCTATTAGAAAACCCCCTCCAAGTGAGACTTCTAAGTTTGTTCCTGAATCAACCAATCATGGTAGAAGATGTGAATCAAAATGTTGAAGAAGGAGGAACTGCATTTGAGTTCCCAATATCCAATAACAATCAATATTTTGTAAAGAAAAACATTTCTCCCTCAACCCTTCCTACTTTCATGGATCTATAACTGAAGATCGTAGACACTTTCTTGTTTGAGTTTGATGTTTTATGAAGAATTTATGATTACACAATGATGCACACAAGCTGAATTTGTTCCTTGCTACACTCAAGGATGTAACCTTGAGATCATTTATGGGCCTAGGAAGAGATGCAATTACTACCTGGCATATAGATGAAGGAATTTTTTTTGACCAAGTGCTAAGACTATTGTAAGCCAAGTTAGCAGAGGAGGAGATGAAATCTTTAGGATAGAAATAAGACACAAAGAGGAGTGGATGATATTCAAGATGACATAGAATAAGATTAGCCTCAAGATTACTTGGAGAGATTCCTATTTTGCATTCCGAATTCAAGACACATAAGGTTACCTCTTGAGTCTCTCAAGTTAATTTTCTTAAAAGGACTCAGTGAGGAGGATATGGATGCTTTGGAACTGATAAGAGTTGGAGATATCTCAAAATATACCTTTGAGGATATTTTTGAATCTTGCAGGAACTATTCTAGAGTAACTATGAAGAGAATCAAAAGTGTTAGATCAAAGGGTGGATCTAGTACAAAAGTAATTGAAGACATATCTAATTCAGATATTGTAAACATGTTCAAGAACATGAAATAGGAAATAGTTAATGACATAGCCACCCAACTTAATGCTCTTCAGGAAAAGATGCAGAGAGAGGATGTAAAGACAACACTTACACAGTTCTGCCACTCTTGCAGAAGGAAAAAACTGATTACAGATGTAGAGGATTGACCAAGCATTGCATAAGAAAAGGAGGATTCACCAAAATTCAAGATGATAGAAATGGAGGATGGAGCAAGTATTCTATTTTCTCAAAGAAATCCTTTTACCACTAAGACAAGGAGCTATGTCACAAGATCCAATGCCATATTTTCAAAATTGGGCTAGTAATTCATTTATGTAACCCCCACCTTGGGCTAATAATCAACAAGGTTGGGCTCCATACCCTAGCCAATACCAAAAACCATGGAAACCTTAGTTCTAAGGCCAAAATGATAGCAACCCCCTTTTTCATGGAAGAATTCTTAGAGAGGAGGTCAGCAATGGATTAATCAGCCTCTTAAATCCTAACAACCCTACCGGACAACCTACTTACCCACAACAACAAGATTATATGCCAAACCCCCAACCTTGACTCTCAACCAAAGGCTACCCCAACTTCCAACTCAACCATCACCTAACCCCAATAATAAATCTTCTTAGCAGCCTATAACACTGAATGAATCCAATACTCTTCTTATTTAATTGATGTCAATGATATACATCTCCACTCAAGAAGAGTGCTTCTTCCACCAATTAAACCCACCATCATAGAGATTGCAGATTAACCACAATTGTTACATAATGATCCGTAGAAAAGCTACTTAAAGTTGATTTGTGAAAAGATGCTATAAGCATCTGCAACAACATGAAAAAATTTATAGCAAGGATAAGACATGAAATTAATGAATCCCCATTTCTAGAGATATTGCAAGAGAAGAAATTTGACCCCAAATTAGATTCTGATTCTAATTTTGTCAACTAGTTGAAAGATATTTGGATGAATATTCCACTTATTCAAACCATTAAGGATGTATCCATCTATAACAAGTTGGTTAAAGATATATGCATAAAAAATCCAGGAATAAAAAGGAAATATCCATCCACTGTATAAGTATTGGACAATTGACTAATATCATGCTTGGAAATTTGGTGCTACCAAAGTATATAGATCCATGAAGTCCTTTGGTAAACATTATTATTAATGGAACTACAATAAAGAATACTATGATTGAATCAGGGGTAAAAATCAATGTCACGACCAAGAAAATCATGGATGACTTGAAGTTGGAAGGACTAAGGCTAACAACTATAGTCTTGCAATTGACAGATAGATCAACAGTGAGACCTAAGGAGTCCTTGAGGAAATTGTTGTGGTGGTAGACTCTTGGGAATACCACTGTTGATTTTATTTTCCTTTAACCAAAATTAAGCTTAGGAGGTTATCTATTATGTTAGGAATACCATGGTTGGCCACTACTGATGCATTTATAGGTTTAAAGTATGCAACATGATTATCTCAAATGGAAATGGTACCAAGAAGCTTTTACTTTATCCTCCTCGACCATTGAATGATGAAGATCAAACAATTTTGGTTGAAGAACTAGAAGATGACTAGACCTCTGTACAATAACTCATGATGTTGGAGAAGTCTTGTACAATTGAAGATCAAGAAGAAGATGTTGTTCTTTCCAATGTCTTGTAGAAAAAATATGGAAGAAATGAAGAAGTGGATGATAGATTAAGGTGCTTAAGTTGTCCCTTGAACCAAGTCCTATTGCAGTAAATCACCATGGATATTCCAAGTAAGAATTGTATTCTTCACAAACTTCTTCCCCATGACTACATACTAAATTTTATTAGCAGTAACATGTGTTCAATGATGGACCTTACCAAACAAATAGAGATAACACCAGGGATGTCACTCAATGTAAACAAGATGCTGGATAGACAACATGAGAAATTTATGATTTCTCTTCTTCAAAAACATAATTTTTTTTCTTGGGATTATGGTAATATGTGTGGGATTAATCCTAGGCTTTGCACTTGCAATATTTACATACAAGAATTTTGTAAACTAACTAGAAAACCTCAAAGGCGGATGAGCCCAACAATAAGATAAATTTTGAAAGGTGAACTACAAAATTTGCTGGATGCTGGATTCATATACCCCATATGAGACAGTCAATGGGAGTCACCTCTTTTAATTGTGCCAAAGAAGAATGAAAAATGGAGGATCTACGTAGATTATAGGGAGTTGAACTCAGCCACAAAGAAAGATCACTTCCCATTTCCCTTCATTTATCAGGTGCTTGATACCCTAGCTGGTAAGAAATACTTCTCTTTTCTTGATGGATATAGTGGCTATAATAAGATTTAGATTGCACCAGAGGACCAAGACAAAACTACCTTCACATGTCCATGGGGAACATTTTCCTATTCAGTTCTTCCATTTGGCTTATGTAATGCACCTGCTACATTCTAGAGGGAATTCTTGAGTATCTTTTATGATTTGACAAATGACTGCATGGAAGTCTATATGGATTACTTCACTGTACTTGGCAACACTTTTGAAGAAGCTATGTAAAATCTGGATAAGGTCTTGAAAATATGCAAGGATCAAAATTTATCCTTGAGTAATGAGAAGTGCTACATGATGATGTCAGAAGGTATAGTGCTGGGGCACTACCTTTCCTCAGAAGGAGTGCCAATTGATCCATCAAAGGTGTTTGTTATAATCAACCTACCAACACCAAGGAAACAAAAGGATGTTAAAATATTTTTAGGGCATACTAGACATTACAAAAGGTTCATACAAGAGTTCAACAAAATTGTAACGCCATTTTTTGCATTACTAAGAAAGGAAGTTGATTTTGTATGGACTGAGCACTGTGAAGGTGATTTTCAAACTTTGAAACATATGTTAAATACTGCTCCTGTGTTGAGAGGACCTGACTGACACCTGTCTTTTCACATAAAAAAAATGCATTAGATCATGTTATTGGAGCTATCCTAGGATAAAAAATGGAATTCTGAATTATGTTATATACTTTCTTTGCTAGAACTTGTAGCATGCAAAATTAAACTACACTGTAACAGAAAAGGAGTTCTTGGCAGTTGTATATGCTATCAACAAATTCAGACACTACATCACATGATATCCTAATGTTTATTCACATTGATCATGTTACAATCTAAATATCCTCCAATAGTAAGCAGTAAAAGCACAAGATGGCTACTCCTCTTGTAAGAATTTGATGTCAATAGTGGACAAATGACAAGGATAATGTGGTGGTTGATTTCCTCAAGGATGGAGATGAATACAAGAAAGTAGTTTAATGCTTTCCAAATGAGCACTTATAGTGGATATCTAAACACACTTGGTATGAAGACATAGCCAACTACTTGGTCTCAAGTAAAACACCTCCACATTACTTCTACTGTGAGAAAAAATACATAGTTGAAAAGAGTTCATATTTTTCTTGGATAACTACATTTCTATTACATACAAAACAAGATCAAATAAAGAGAAGGTGTATAGATGATGAAGAGATATTTGATGTCCTCAGAGCCTGCCACAATGAACCTTGTGGAGGGAAATTTTCTAGAAAAATAACAACATAGAAGGTGTTGAATACTGGTTATTATTGGCCAACATTGCATAAGGATGCAACACTATACACAAAGAGATGTCATAAATTCCAAAGAATGGACAATCCCATCAAATTTGATGAGATGCCATTACAGACTCAATTGGTCTTGCAACCTTTTGACAAGCGGGGCTTAAATTTTATTGGTCCTATATACCCTCCATCTTAGCATAAGGAGTACATCATGGTTTTCAAAAACTACCTAACCAAGTGGGCAGAGGTGAAGGCATTGCCAAACCATAAAAGTGAAAAAGTAGCCAATTTCCTATATGAGCACATTTTCACCAGGTATGGAGTCCTAAGGGAGATTATTATAGACCAAGGTACACATTTTAATATTGATGTAATTTCTGATCTGGTTAAAGAATATGAACTTAGGCATAGAAAGTCTACGTCGTACCATCCCCAGTCTAATGGCCAAGTAGAGGTTATAAATAGAGAAATAGAGGCCATATTGAAAAAGACCATTCCACTCCATAGGAAAGACTAGACAAACATAATTCCAAATGTAATCCTGACATTCAACACAATGTGGAAGACCATAACTGGCTGCACACCATATGAAATCTTGTATGGTAAGACGATTTTTTTGCCAATTGATTTTGAAAACAAAATATTGAGGACTGCACTTGAGCTAGGCATAAATTTATCAAAATTTCAAAGATAGAGAATTCTCCAACTCAACAAGTTCGATGAATTAAGAAGACATGCAATATATAACATAGAGGTAGTGCAGAAGTAAAGAGTCAAATGGCATGACTGGTATATAGACAAAACGGTTCCAGGAAGGTGACTGGGCACTCTTGTTTGATTCAAAATAAACATATCATATGGGAAAACTTAGAACAAGGTGGCTAGGCCCCTATGAAATGTAAAAGATCTTCCCTAATGGAGATGTGAAAAATCACTACCCTAGATCCTGTGAGGTTCAAACTATTGGTAATGTTGGGGTTAGCACACCAGTTGTACATATATATTAATCAGATCTAAGCATAAAAGAAATCAATGCAAAAATAAACAAGAAGAAATAATACACAAGATTTAATGTGGTTCACCCAGTGTGGGCTACGTCCACCAAGAAACAACCAATTTATCATCACAGAGGAAATATAATGAAGATTTGTAATCTTCCAAACCTTCTTGGATGTCCTGTACTTTCTTCTAAACAAATTTCTCTTTTTTCTCTCAAAGGAAACTTCTCTCTATTCTCAATTGAATTCTACCTTCTAAACCCTAGATTTATGCTTATAGATGGATCTACAATCTTAGGGCACTTTTTCTATATAATTACAACCATTAGATTCACTTTACAACTAAAGATAAATGTAATTCCCACAACTTAATTATAATAGTCACGCACATGAAATTGATGCCAGTTAGCCTTAACCGATGTCGGTTATCCCTAACCGATGTAGGTTTCTCCTTGCCTGACCGATACTAGTCCATGGGTGACTGATGACCATTCGTCAACCGACGTCGGTTACTGTGTATTCCAACAAGCCTGTAAAAACATGCCAGTGAAGCGATTAAGCTCCAAAACTTAACAATCTCCCACATGGAGATAATTTTTTGCACTATACCATAAAAATCCATCCTATGATCCTTTCCTTTGGCTTGTTTCTCCCTCTTCAAGTTTCAAACTTGAAGACCAATAAAAGTGGAGTGTAGCTCCAACTTCTTCTTTGCCAATGACTTCATTAACATATCCACATGGTTCTCCTTTGTATGCATTTTATCCAACTTCAGTTTCCCATCCTCCAATACCTGCTGTATGAAGTGATATCTCAAATGAATGTGTTTTATTCTAGAATGAAACACTCAGATATTTTCCAAATGAATTGCACTTTGAATATCACTGTACAATCTGCAATCCTCTTACTCCTTTACAAAATCTTCCATGAACCTACTCATCCATATAATCTCTTTGCTATCTTTTGTAGCTGCAACATACTCAAACTCTATATACATAGGGCCACAACCTTATGCAGTCTACAAATCCAGCCAACTGTCGTGCCACCTACTGTGAAAACATATCCAATGGTGCTCCTCTTGCCATCCAAATCACCAGCCATGTCTGAATCCACATAGCCACATAAAGAAGTATCTGACCCTCCATAAGACAAATGTATAACAGATGTCCCTCTTTAATACTTGAGAATCCATTGAACTACTTTCCAGTGCTCTTTACTTGGATTAGCCATAAATCTACTCACAACTCCCAGTGCCTGTGCAATGTCTAGTCTAGTACAAACCATAACATACATTAAAATCCCAACTTCTGAAGCATTTGAAACTCATGCCATGTATTCAACCTCCTCGTGTGATGTAGGACACTGATATTTTATCAATTTGAAGTGTCCAACCATAGGTGTACTTAGAGGTTTTGAATTTTGTAAAGTAAACCTTTCCAACACCTTATTGATATAATGCTCCAGAGACAAATACAACTTCCTTTTTTTTCTATCTTTGTGAATTTGCATGCCAAGGATTCTCTTTGTAGCTCCTAAATCCTTCATTACAAATGTGTGAGCTATATTTTCTTTAAGCTCACCAATGTTCTGCATACTAGATCCTACAATAAGCATATCATCCACATACAGTAACAAAATAATATAGCTCCCATTTCCAAGAATATTGAAATAAACACAATGGTCAGATTCACATCTCAAATACCCATGCTCTTTCATGAAACTATTAAACCTCATATACCATTGCCTTAGAGCCTTCTTGAGATCATTTAGACCCTTTTTCAATCTACACACAAGTTTCTCCTTACCCTTGAATTCATACCCAAACGACTGATTCATATAAATCTCTTCCTCTAAATCACCATAAAGAAATATCATCTTGACATCAAGTTTCTCTAAATGAAAATCCTCTACTGTAAATAAAATCAATACAATACGAATAGAAGTAATCTTAACAACAACAGAAAATATTTCACCAAAGTCAATACTTGCTTTCTATATAAATCCCTTTACTACAAGCCTTGCCTTGTATCTCTTCTATCTACCCTCTTCTTTCTTGATCCTGTAAACCCACTTGTTCTACAATGCTATTTTACTTGCTGGAAACTTAACCAAATTCCATGTCTGGTTTTACTCTAAGGAGTCCATCTCCTAATTCATGTCATGCTCCCACTTCTTGTGGGTTTTATCCTTCATTGCTTCTTGAAATATTTTTGGCTCACCACTATCAGTCAATAATAAATAAGAAAAATAAGGTTAACATATTTATGGAGGTATACTTACCCTTTGTGACCTTCTCACTGAGATTTGGGGTGCCAGAAGCTCAATTTTCTCATCCTATAGATTTGTATCTACTTCTGAGAGTGACCAATGCCGGTTCGGCTAATCAACATCGGTCTGTCTCTACTGTAACCAATGTTGGTATAGGGGACCGATGTTGGTCAGGGGTAAACCGATACCAATTACTATGTAAACATGTAGGTGTTAATGTTAAATCTGAGAGTTCATTTTCATCCACAAAATTCTCACCTGGTTCAAATTTGGGTACTAAAACTTGATCCCTATACATTCTCTTTTCATTCCAATCAATGTCACGACTCCTAATTATCTTAGAACCTTATAAATCCCAAAACTGGAATACAAAATCACCAGAGCCATAACCAATGAAAGTAAATCTTTTGGATTTTACATCCAACTTTTTTCTATTTTCCTTATCAATATGCACAAAAGCTTCTGAACCAAAAACTCTAAGAAAATAAATATCTACCTCTTTTCCAGTCCAAGCTTCTTCAGGTATTCCACCGTTCATTGCACTTGAAGGTCCATGGTCAATCAAATAAACCGCTGTGTCTACTTCTTCTTCCCAAAACTGTAAGGGTAATCTAGCACGTATCCTCATGCTTCTAGCATGTTCCATGATTTTCCTATTCATTCTGTCTGCAACACCATTTTCATGTGGTGTTCTAGGAACCATCCTTTCTCTGCATATTCCATTTACTAAACAATAGTAATCGAAAGCATTGCTGCAGTACTCACCACCATTGTCAGATCTAAGACACTTTAACTTTGAATTTGATTCATTTTACACAAGGGCTTTCCATCTTTTAAAAGTTTCAAAAATATCATATTTATGATTTATACAATAAACCCATACCTTTCTTGTGGCATCATTAATGAAAGTAACAAAGTATTGAGATCCTCCATGAGAAGCTACTTGGGCTAGTCCCCACACATCTGAGTGTACAAGCTCTAATTTATGCTTCTTCTTTGTTTCCCCAAATTTGAGAAATCTCACTCTCTTCTACTTTCCGAAAACAAATACTCACAAAAATCAAGATCTACACATTTTAGATTTGATAACTTACCCTTTTCCTTTAAGATCTGCATTCCCTTTTCACTCATATGGCCTAGCTGATTGTACCACATGCTTGTATCTGAATCTAAAGTAGATAGAACAAAAAAGGAATCAATAATATAGGTAGATAAATACAATTATCATACCTTCATTCCTCTTGCTACAACAAGATATCCCTTGGTAACTTTCCAAGATTTTGCTGTGAGTGTAACCATGCAACCAGTTTCACACAATTTTCCTACATAAATTAGATTTATTTTAAGGCTTGGAACATACCTCACATCTTTTAATATCCATGTATTTCCATTCTGTAATTTAAGATAAACTTCACCTCTACCATTAATATTTCATGGTTCATCATCTCCTAAATAAACATGCCCAAAAATACCATGGACATAATTTCTGAAAGAATCCTTATTAGGGGTTGAATGGAAAGAAGCTCCTGAATCTAAAATCCATGACTCAATTTTATTATCCAAGGAGAGAATTAGGGCTATCTTGCATTACCTCTTTTGAAACATCATTTGCCTCTTTATCTTTATTTTGGTACATTCTATTTGTTTTCCTTGAACCAACAATCCTTCTTTGCATGACCTTTCTTTCCACAATTCCAACAAATTATATCTCTACCCTTTGGATTTAGATATGCTATTCCTAGACCTATATTTCCCATTATTCTTGCTCTTGGATATCTCCATCTGCCTTCCCCTTCTTTCTGCATTCAAAGAATTTCTAGACGATGAATCTCTTGTACTTTTCCTGTGCATATTTTTTCATTCAAGATTATACTAACCACATCATCAAACTTCAAAATATTAGTAGCAGATGTTGTAATACTAACATCCATTACCAAGTTATCCCAGCTATCTAGCAAAGATCATAAGAATAAAAGTTACTTTCACTTTATCATCAAATGGAATATTAACCAATTTTAATTGAGTTACAATGGACCATGGAAGTCATTCAGATGAATTGATACAAATCCCCCTTCTTACATTCTTTTAATTAAACTAAATTCTTCATCAAATAAAATTTATTTGAAACACTAGGTTTTTCATTATAAATTAGCTAAATATTCCATCAACTCTATTTTGGTTGCTGCTTCAGCAATATTCAAAGCTATAAATGCTGCCAGGCTCAATCTTATATATCCTAGAGCCTTTCTATCAAGAATCTTCCATTCTTCATTAGTCATCTTCATACAGGCCTTGCCTCTCACATCCAATGGTAAGGTATAAATATTTTTGGATACAGATAAATCTTCCACCTGCATCTTCCATAAATATGATAATTATGACCATCAAATTTCTCTTCTGCTTTGTTATTTTACTATATTCTTCCATTGCTTATGCTCTGCGCTAAATCAAGAAATATCCCTCTGTGAGTAAATTTGTCAACACACCACACAACCCTTAAAACAAAGATGCTCTGATACTAGTTTTTTGGGGTTAGTTCACACTAGTTGTTACACAAATCTATTAATTAGATTTAAGCATACAAGAAATCAAAACATAGAAATTATACTAGAAGAAAAAATACACAAGATATAACGTGGTTCACCCAATGTGGGCTACATCCGCCAAGAAATATCCAATCTATTATTCCTTTTCTTTATAGAGAAAATACAATGAAGATTTGTAATCTTCCACACCTTCTTTGGATGTACAAGTAATTTCTCCTCTCACAATATTCTCTAATATCTCTCCAAGGAAACTTCTCTCTGTTATCAATTATGCCAATTCTTACCTTCTAAACCCTAGATTTCTAGCTTATATATGAATATACAAACATTAGGGAAACTTAGCTATGCATTTATTTCAACCATGCACATTCACTATTACAAAGTAATGTTCAGATGTAATTCCTCAAACTTAATGTAAAAATAAATTAGATGGATTGAGATGTCACTTATCCTAGTACTAGCCTTGCACCAATGCCATTTGAGCCCTAAAACGATGCTGGATAGAATCCTTTCCTGACTGATACCAATCCATGGGTGGCCTTATAAGAGTTCGTCAACCGATGCTAGATATAAAATTACCTCAACATACCACTTTACTAAATGGGGTAGAAAACTATGCCAGTGAAGGGACCTAATTTTACAGTAAGATACAATAACTGAATGTCTCACAGGCCTGTGCATTCTGATAAAAGTAAGCCACAAAGTGGAGAAAGATACATTCATGGACATGTCCAGTTGATTTTCAGAGAATTGTAATTTGGCAAGATAAAGGTCAAAAAAATTAAATTGTAGTAGGTTGATCGCACTATAGGATAACGTGAAAAAAAATTAGAGGATTCCGTAAGAGATTTCTGTGGCCTTGGTGCATTCAACTTGTTGGATAATCCATAAGGAGAATCATTAACTCACATTTTTTTAGGGATGAAGACATGATTAAAGTGATCCACTCATGCACTTCACTCACTCATATTAAGGTAGAAGGGGTTTATAATACAAGAATAGTTCATAATCAAGTTATTGTGAGAGGGCATGATCTAAAGTAAGAAGGAAAGTGTGCAATGACTGGGGATTTTCAAGTTGCAGCCACATCTTGAAACTTGAACTTATTTTGGCTTTTATGTTTGAAAATAATTAGTGATTACCATAACATATATTAGGAAAAGCTCATTAGACAAGCCTCGTCAGGTGATAGTACAGTAAAGCATTGGCACTTGAACTGAATGGAGTTCCCCTCTCCGGGAAATCTAGGTTGTGGAGTCAAGAAGCAACCAATAAGGGCATCAGTTCAACACACGTGAAGCAGCGTCAACAACTTGTAAGCAACCACGAATGAAGTGCAAATAATTATGCACAAGGATCATTTACAATCAAACAACGAGATGAATTGCACTGCATCTATCAAGACGATAAAGTATAATTAAGATCTATAATTATGAGTTAATAATAATAGTGCTAATCAAATGCATGGTGAAAAAAATTAAAGACCATGTTTTCCTTCCCCCATCCCCTCAAGTGTCTACTCCACCTCCTCCAAAGTAAACTAATGTGGGGAAGATCAATAAGCTAAATATTCTCCACATTGTCATATCCATTAATTATTAGAGGTACCCAAAATTCCCAGTGTTGCATATACCTCTCAGTCCTAAAGTATCAACAACCTGAAAAACCATCCATACGAACTCAATTGTGCAAAGTTACTAGAATAAGAAAATCATGTTAAGAATTGAACCCAGAGCAGGTAGCATATGTAGTAAGAGAAGTGAATCAATAAGCACCCAGAACCTACCGTGTATTTTCCACTTTCAAGAAAACTCCTCAAGATTGTGTAATATGAAGAAGATCACATTGCAAAAGTTGAGAAGGATTATATGAACAATTTTGCAAGGTTAGAAAAAGTAGAGGCCAAAAATAAAGTTGAGGAAGAGACTAAAAGGAAAGCAACAGGAGGAAGAAAAAATTACAAAGAAGATTATTGAATCAAAGGAGAAACAATGAGAACCATTACCTTAGCTGAAGCATATCCAATTACTTGAAGCAGACAATGAGTATAAGGAGTAATAAAGAAGGATGAGGAAGAAAAGATAAAAATAATAATAAGAATATGAGCAATGTAAAGATAGAACCTCTGGAAAGAGAGAGGTATATGAAGAACAAGTTGCAAGATTTTAGACACAAGACTTTACTTATGAAGGAGAAGTATTCAAGAAAATTGAAGAAACAAAAAATGCATTGCATAAGCTATTGACATCAAGTGATAAAACATGCATTAGATTGCGAAAAGTAACAAGAAATCTTGCATAAGAAATTGAGTGAGGTGCAATGAGTCAAGAAGTATATAAGCACAAGTGGATCCATAAAAACATAATGTAGGACCTATAATTAACCCTACTGGTGTAAACAAACCACTGTGTAGAGTGAGGAAAAGCCAAAATATACCACCATGGAGATTAGAACATCCAACTGTGAGATTCGACTACTCATCAAAGAAGTTATTGGGACAAATGAGACACATAAAAAGGAATCCGTTCTGATGGGGAATAAAAAAATTGATGAAAAAAAAAATCTTATGCATTATTATTCCCTCTTCTCATAACCTGCAAAGTAGTTCCACTAGATTGCTTAGATAAGTTTTCATCCTAATGACAGACCTCACAGGCCATGGTCAACTATCAGTGGAAGTAGACATTGAGAAATTCATTGCTGCAAACATAACTTTGAGGGAGTTCATAGTATTCAAGAAACATCCACTTCAAACGCCAATTGACAAATCTTCTCATTCTACTCCGGTAGAAAGTGAAACTAAGTGCTCCATAGGATTAGAACAACCTGAAATCACCAAATTGAAAGATCCATTTTTCCTCAATACTTGTCACAACCCATATCCACTAGGTGACCAAGATTATGAGAAGCTACAAATGCAACTGACCACTTTAGCCTTAGAAAAATTATGGACAATTGTAAAGAGTAGGGAAACTATTGATGCCAAGGTCCATGATCAGGTAATATCTTCACTCAATCTAAGGAGGTAGCAAGATATGTAGTTCTTATATTGCATGAGTATATGAGGACCTAGCTCCAACAAGATGGAAGTGTCAAGTGAAGAGGGATATCACATTTAGGATATCTTGGAATTGGAAGTTACACATTTAACATATAATAATGAGCTAAGAACAAGTTGTTGACAGTAAGTTAATTGATAAAAATAAAACAAGAAAAAATTCCTGCAATTGTTGGCCAAGTAATTGAGCAAGTTGTTGAGAAAACACAACATGATAGTCCAAAACATGTAAATGTAACACCATCACAACCCCAAATTTTTATCCATGAAATTATCAGAAAACCTATAAAAACATATTGTAAGGAGATGGCAACATTGACTACGGGACCATATATTGACTAGTTGATGTTGTAATTGGAAACCTATATTAACAGGCTCAAAGGAAAATGGGAAAAAGAGAAATATGCCCTCATCTCTAAGCATAAGGAAGAACTGGAGGACAAGGATAAAGATATTAAGAGGTTGAAGCAGAAACATGAAGAAACAATTCAAGTAGCACATGAAATATTTAAATTCAGGCCTCCATCAAGTGTTTATGTTTTCTACTTGAAAGAAAAGATGTTGCAATATAAAATTACCTGCATTAATTCTGACATGCTATATGATATCAACCCATCTAGGAGATTCTTTAAATTATACTAGAACAACACCCATGAACTCCATAACTTGTTATGTGAGATTTATTTCCACAACTATGCCCTACAATATGACATAGATTGGATCCTAATACTATACATTGGGGATGTACAAATTAAGGCCATATGCTCTTAGATTTCAAATGAATTGGAAAGATCCAGGCAGATGGAAGAGTATAGACATTTGGAGAAGGTCCAACCATTGTTTGTCAGGGATGAGGCCAAAAAATATGAAGAGATTACAAAGAAATATGAAAAGTATATAAAGAAGAAGGTGATCAGGAAGAGAGTGTTGCAAATGATTACAACAACCCACACATAAGTTAGAGCAACGATTAGGGAACATGGGATTCAGGTTGTACAAACATGCCAAATGAGATGACATGAGATATCTCAAGAACTATAGAGGAAAGAGATGCACTCATATCCCAATATAATGCTAACTTTGAAAAGAGTGAACACATACATTGAGATAGCTAAGGAATGTGAAGACAACTGGTAATTTTTCATTTTCCAATACCACCATAGATAGCTGACTTACTGCTCAGTAAGAGGATACAAGAGAGAGTTTGAAGTAGATTAATGAGGAATAGTGCCTATTTCTTGTCAGAGAAAGAAGGAAAAAATACCCCAATTGATTTTAGGTGAATGCAGTTTTCAGCAACAGAGATATGAAGTCATTAAATGAGGACATTCAAGAGATTAAGCCTGGGGGTGTGACGAGTTTTGTTAATTTCCTTTATAAACAACTCATCTTCTTTATTTTGATCAAGCCATTGTAGTTATGTCCATGTATTTTCTAAGTGCACTGTTGAACATTAACATTACAACCATGAACTTGTGGCATAATTACTAATTAATATAGTCACATCTAGTTATCTTTATTTTGTGATATTTTATGTGAATTTATTCTTATTATTCCAATAAGTTATTTGAATGATGATATGTGTGATGCCACTCTTGGTTGTAAGCAATTTTCCATATGCAACAACTCGTATGTAGTGAAGGAACCATCTGCAACCAAAGGACCTGTTTGCAACAACCCATCCACAACAAAAGGAAATCATTTGCACCAAGAGCCTATTTTATGAAGATATTTTGGAAAGCATGATTAATGGCACTCAAGTTTGTATGTACTATTGAAGAAGCAGTTACAAGTAGAGCATGTAGAACTGGGAGATAACTCAACCTTTAATCTGATCATTCACTGTAAACTAGTGAAGAACTAATTGGCTGAGTTAACATGTGGTTGAAGAAATTGGTAGATTACTTGAACATTTTTTTATGTGAACACTTGTTAAGTTTTGTAACATGTGTTGAATCTCTCATTGTTCTATTAAATATCTTTCACTTAGTTTGTTAAAACTCCGTGTTGAACTCTTCTTATTATCACGTCTTATTATATGAATAGAAGTATAAAAGAAAGGGTTAGTGTTGGTAGAAAATAATTCATATTATTCATAGAATTCATTCATAGTCGAATTCAAAAAATATATTTATATATTCCTTGATGTAACGTTTGTGCAAATTCAATATATAGCTGAGTTCTGTTTATTATTCTCTAGTTACATAATTTAGGAGGGATTAACACCCAAGTAAGGGCCCACTTGTGGTTTGCTAAACCCATCCATCGTTTTATTTCTTTGTTTCATTGCGTGTATGCTTACCTAGGAACCATTTTCTTTCTGTATCTACATTCTAAATTAACATCTTTGTCTTAGTGATATCATTTATAAACCATTCATTTCAAGTTCTAAGTTTTATTTACTTTCAACATTGTTGTGACAATTATTTATTTCCAAACTCCTAGATCTACTGTAACTGTGTATACAACATTGACAATGTTTCAAGTTTACGTCCCCTGGTTTGATGATTAAATGACATTAATTCAATAAACAAAATATTAATTACGGCAAGTTGATTTGCACCATCATGTCTTATCACTATTTACCCTTGATTGACATCTATTGAGAATATAAATTGTTGTATAGATTGCTTCCTTCCAATAACCATCATGTAACTTTGATTCATTTAGTATGGTCCTTTCCATCTCCTGAATAGTCATGTTCTTTCTTTCCACTACACCATTTTGTTGTGGTTTTCTAAAATTTGAATGCCACGAGTTCTACAAAAATCATCAAATGAATCAGACCAAAACTCACCTCCATTTTCTGATCTAATTCTTTTGATTCTACCATTTTTATCATTTTCAATAAGAGCCTTGAATGACTTGAATACCTCAAATGCATCTGATTTGTTCCTCAAATAGTCTACCCAATTATATCTTGTATAGTCATTAATTATTAACATGAAATAATAATCACCTGATGTACTTTAAGTTCTCATAGGAACACAAAGATCAGTGTGGATCAACTGTAAAGGTCTAGTAGTAGAGTCATGTTCTTTGCTCTTGAATTTACTTATAGTCTTTTTCTCATGAAGACATGCTTTGCATAGAGTATCTTTTGGTTTGCTGATTCTTGGCATGTTCTTCAAACAATTGTTATAGCTAATATTGACAAGATTTTCAAAATTTACATGAACTAATCTCTTATGCCACAACCAACTATCACTTAGCTTGCTGATAAGACATTTTTCTTTTTTGACCTCTTTCAATTTGTACATGTTATTTTTTGTCCTCTTAGCTTTTGCAACAAACTTACCTGCTTCTCTTTTTATGATTTTACACCCCTTATCATCAAAGGTTAGGATATACCCTTGTTTACACATTTGAATCACACTGAGAAGGTTGTGTTTCAGTCCCTCAACATACAGGGCATTATTAGTGAGATCCTTCCCATTGTACGAACTCAATGTGCCTCTTCCTACAATTTTTATAGTAGCGTTATCACCAAACCTAACAGAACCAGTTACCTTTGTCTTTAAAGAAATGAATTTTCTTTTATCACTATTCATGTGAGCAAAACACCCACTATCAATATAGCATATCATATTTTCATCTTGACTGTGAAAGGTAGCTTGAGTAGTATGACACTCTTCATATTTTTTCCTTAAAACCAAAGCATGATCCTCCTTGTCTTCTTTGCATTCTTCACCAACCTTAAAATAAGATGGAGATGGAGAACATACATCAAGTATGGAATCCCATTTTTCAAACCCTAAGGGTTTCAAGAGAGATTTCATTCTAATTAGAGGAAATTCTTCAACTTGAATTAGTATACCTGTCATACATGTTCTTCAAAGTGATTATACTTCTTCAAAAGGACCTACTATGATACCAATTTTTAGAAGGAAAATGGACTGAGAGGGGGGGTGAATCACTCTTTCAAAATTTTATCTTCAATTACTTAAGATTGTGTGAACCATTAACATACAATCATGCATAAGTGTGAGCTTAATAAATTTGAAACAACAATCCACATGAGCAAAATGAGAGAGTACATAAGAAACCAATATGTAAGTGGGAAACCCTCAAAGGGAAGAAAATGGATTGAAGATTTTGATTATACTACACAAACCAAAATACTTTTATGAATATGACACATCACGTAAGATTTGTTTAGTGAGGCACCAAACCCACAAGAAGCACTAATCCTTCAAGGAGCACCAACCCTTAGAAACCCTTGTTGATATGACTAAAAAAAATACTTATGTGAATATTACTCATCAAATTTTTTTTTATTAGAAGAACATCGATGATATGTTTCCCATACAACTGATAGTGATAAAAAATTCACTTCACAATTCCTAACACCTTATTCAAACACACTCTCTCTTACTTCGCTCAATCTTGCTCTTTTATGGGATGATTTGGAAAATTTCCCTTGCAAAATTGCTCTTCAACACTCTTCAGAAAGTCACAAAATCTGTCAACTCTATATTGATTCCCTCACATCACTTTCACTCACACCTAGCTCACACTTTTTCCCTCTCACACAACACACTAGTTCAAAATGAACACATACATAAAATTTATATACAAGAATCAAGATCAAATCAATCTAGGTTAGCCATGAATACTTAAGGTTGGTCACCACAAAATGAAACCATAACTACAATCTCATATAAATCAACATGAAAGACCCATATGGGTCGGAAATGCACCAATAAAACTACAAGCTCTCACTAGCCCAAAAATACCAAAAACCCCATCACCAAGCACACCAAGGAATCCAAGAAATAAATCCAGATATGTCATGACTCAAAAGGATTCAAAAATTTCCATGATATCCTATAAAAACCATTAATCATCTCACAAGACTCTGCATCATCCATTTTTCTCACTTCACCACCTGGTAGGATTGTTTCCTAATCAAATCAGGCACTTCTAGGAACCAGTCTCCATCAATGATGCTCAAGATCACATCAGATAAAATAAACTATGCCATGTAACCACTAATTAGAAATAAAATGACATGTATACAAATTATACATAAGTTAACTTCATGAAACATCCAATAAAAGAAATGGAACCACTTCTCCTCTTCAACAAATTGAACTGCATAGGAACCAGTTTTTGAAACTCAACCTGCTTCCACCCTTTCTGACACATTAAATACATATAAATGAATTAAATATGAAAAAAATTAATCCCTTTTAAATCTCAAATGTATAGCCATCATAAAATAATCCAAAATATTTGTCTTCGACTCAAGTCTTCTCACTAGAGCAGTGTTGTCCTGAACCATCCAAACTAGGTCAACTTGTGACCTCAACTATGTCACCTAAAATAATTTTCAGAGCTAAACCAAAACATGAAAAATGTTACATATGATGTATAAAATACCTTAAAATCCATTATAATCATCAACTTATGCCACAAGTACCAAAAAACACTCATTCATCATGACTACTAAAATTGCCCTTTAGGCCCAAAAACTAGTCAACCTACTTTAACCCATGTAGGTCATCAAAACACCTCACCAAGATCTAAGAATTATTAAAACATGTAGCATAGCTATCATAATCTTGATAAAACTAATTTAGTCATTGGGTCTAATGGAAAACATGAGAGTAAAAACTTCTTTCCTGGAAACAAGTAAATGTGAGTGGGCTCCACTAAGTGTCATGACCTGAAACCACCACCATATTCAATATAGGAGAGTCCTATACATTATAAAATAATAATATTTGATGATATAATCCATTCTAGGATCATACCATAATTTTTTCTCCTGCCGCTCATGAACTAGGGTTTCAAACTCTTGAAAAGCACCTTACCTTCTTAACAATCATTCATAAATGTTTGCCCCTCATTTGACCTCATCCTAACTCTGAGATATTATTAGTTCTATTAATCAACATCCCTGTAAGGCTTAGGGTCCCATGAAAACATTACATGTGTCATCTAAGTCCATTTCACTCATATTGAGCTAAGAAAAATGCTTTCTAGAACTCAATAGGACTAAAACCAACTTATCTTGCAACTTATTCTTCATACTGACAGGAAAATTGGTCCATGGCACTATAAAAACCTCTTCTAACTTATCCAATGATCACATTATCATAAATATCTTTGCAACTTCATGTCCCATTTCATTTACATGACTTGGCCTTAGGGTTTTCCTAGTTTAGACCATGCTTGAGTAGGAGAGCACTATACCTCATCATGAAACCTCTTCAAAAGGCCCTGAGAACCTTGAGATATCATGTATCACTCAACTATATGCCCCCATGAGCTCACATAGCTCTGAACATCACTCTCATGATCCATTTGGCCTACAAGCACCTAGACCAGGTCCATATGAGCACTTGCAACCATGTCTTCAACATGTTCCTGAACTTTGAAACTCATATGAGTGTCTCAACTCACTCTCCTCATTCTCTCCATACCTTGACCATATAATCAAGCCACCATGTAACTCCATCCTCCATGTGCTATCACCTAGGCTAACTAGGTGTCCTGATTAAGCCTACTATGCCAAACCATTCTCACTGTGTCCATTCTTACCATCATGCTACAACTTGAATTACTATATCATCATCATGAAAAACATCCTCTAGCACTCATAGATCATCCTCTTTGGCATTAATGAGATTTTACATCAATGACAACAATCTAACTTACACATTCCAACACTAGAAGCTCTTGTGATCCCCTTTTCAACTCTTATATTCAATTGGAATTCTAATGGTTCATATAGAAATAGTCTTGAATCTAATGTGGAACTTGTAAGAGTGACATGATAGTTTAAAACCAAAGGATACAAGATGGGTGAATGTGTGTAAGTGATTTTAGGATAAGTTTGTTTTTTATGTGAATTCTAAACACTCAATTTAAAGGATAATACCAAATATGTGTCAAATCTATTGATGTATTGTATGAGAACTGAAAGTCATGGCCCTCCTTCTAGCACCAATTTTTTTTGTTGACGAGGGTTTGTTAGATCGACATGCAGAAATAGGAACATTTTACATTCCCTACTCATTTTAGAGTATGGAGGGGTTGAATTAGTGCACGATTTATGGGGTATGCAGTTTTTAAATAACCAAGTGGTGAAATATCAAGCATGCAGCTTGTTATCACTTGGAGATTCTCAGTCTATTTACAATTTCTTGTATTTTGTTTTTAGTATTCCCTCAAAAGGGTGGTTTTGGTTATGATAAGGCTCACCTAAAAAAAATTGCAAAAATGGAGAGTAAGGTAGGGAAAAAAAAAGAATTGCTTTAAAAATACCTAAGAGTTGTCTTAATTCCACATGGTATGACTCACTAGAGATACCTGTATCAACTCAATCCAAATACAATACATGATTAAGTGGACAAGGGAAATAAGTCCATGGATTTTTATTTTTTAGAAAACACCAATTAAGAAAACTTCCATTATTTCAAGGCTCCTACAAGAGATTGTTAACACACATTCATTCACATAAAATCCTTAAAACAATAGTATTTATTTGATGTTATTATTTGAACTTGCTAGTGAATAATTCAACCAATGCTAATAAATATCATACAACGTCATACAATGAATGAGATACACAATGTATTAGCAATACTATCTAATTGCATGTGCACATCAATACTCTACTAAACAATATAAAACTAATTATTAAATTATGATTATGCAAGAGGATTTTACACACTTATAAATTTCATGGCATGGAAAACCAAATAGTGATTAATCAATAAAATAGGTCTAAATAACTTACCAAACAATTGAGTAAACAATATGGAAAAAATCACTCACAAAACAATCCTTGGACTTTCAAAGTGTTTCCTTCATAAATTTATTCCTCCTTAGAAGGTATATAATTGATGTATATATACAAAATTTGCAACCACTTGGGGCTTTAAAATAGACACTCTAAAGATAGAGCACACCATTCTATAATGAGTTACAAAATCTAGAGGAAAAAATTTCATGTCAGAAAGCTTGAATCACGCTTTTTGAAGATCAAATAATTTATAACCATAAATTATAAAAATAAAGAAATAGATGCATGCTTTAGAATTATGCAGAACTTCCACTCAAGGATGTACATGTAGAATACACTTGAACTCACCAAATTTTGTTTACACATGCGTTGAATTCATTCTCTATATACATCGTGTCCAAATTAGGTGGTCTCATCAAGTTGGGAACCTCTTGAATCAAAACTAGGACCTAGCTATAAATATCCAATTTTTTGTTTGCAAAGGTGACCAATGTCATGACAATAGAAACTTGTCCTACTGCATTAGCTAGAGAAAATTTAGTAGCTAGATTGGATATGAAGGTCTATAATTTTTTATCAAAGAAAGGATTATGAGTTAACCTACCATTTGGTTAGTGGATTGATCCTATGCTAGAAGCTCAATAATATTTTTTTTTCCTTATAATTCTCCCAAAAATCCTTCCATAACACTCTTCCAACTAGTCATTTATTTTAAAATTTTCCCCATATAAATCTTACCTGTGTTTAAATCTTGAATCTTGACATGTAGCACGCTCATGAAAAAATTCCTATATATGACCGCCATTAATTTATCTACCACATAATTAAAAACAACCACATGCTTGTACTAACTCTTAATCTAAAGTAACCCCTTCTCTTCCATTTCATTATGATTCTTTATAGTCACCAACATTTCATACAAAGTCATAAAATGTGTTTGAACATTGGGAAGGGTGCTTTTGGGCACAATAATATATTTCTAGGCATTGATGATATCTAACATAGCTTACATTCTTCTGATCAAATCAATTTTCATTTTTTGCGTAGCATCAATGATAGAATGAGGGTCCGTGTCCATGACTTCCTCCTATGTATGAGATCTCGTAGAGATCCTAGGAATATATTCTTTGGTCTCCATATAGACAGGGGTTGTCCCTTGGGATTTTTTAGTTACTCTCTTCAAAGTGGCTATTGGTGAGTCATATTATAGAGACACTTTGGGATCTTCAACTTACACCATAGTAGAATCCATTTCTTACTGACTACTAGAATTTATCCACGTCCCCGTTTGAGTGGTAGATGTAACTACAACTATGGAGGGCAAGGTAGAAGAGGACCCCATCACTTGGGGTAAGAATCCTGGGGTCCACAAAAATGTAGATTAGGAATGAGTATGTTCCAAAGGGGCCAAAAGATGACTTATGAAGCCTTGGGTAGCCATGGGGGTAAGGAAAGAGGAAATGGGAAGGTAAGAAGGGATAGGAATAAGTGGCATATGGACACCTAATAGAAAAGTTTGGGAAATATATGGAGTGCCAGAAGAGAGAAAAGGTAGATTGAGGAAAAAAATTGATGGTGGAGGTATTGGAGGAAGGGATTTGAAAGATAGAGAAAGTTGTAAAGGTGCCTTTAATTTTTCTTGAGAAGATCTCCAAACAATGGTGCTAGAAGAAGTTAGAATTGAGCGGGTACTAACTAAACAAGAAGAAATAATAGTTGCAAGGAATGAAACTATTACTTTTGGTGTTATTGTATTAGAAATAAATGGATGAGTGACTTCCATTGTGATGATCTGAGGAGAAAATAAAGAAAGTGGAACTATGATTTGTATAGGAAATGGTGAATACATTGGGATTGAGAGAGAGAAAAGTGAAGCAATCAAGGTTACATGTGTAGAATAAATAGTAAGAGGGAAAAAGACTTGTGCTAAAATAGAAGCCAAAACAGAAGGATAAATAGTAGGAGTGATTGAAACAAGGGATGAATGGGGTGTTTAAAATTCTATGGGGTCTAACATCCCTTGATCATATCTTGTCTCAACATCAGAAGAGGAAGTAGAATAAATAATGACATTGGTGGAAGAAGGCCCTTAAGAGGATGGCGTGGAAGAAAGAGTATCTACGAAACTAACAACTATTGAAGAAACAAGAAAAGTAGGAGAAGAAAAAGGAGCCATAGTTGCAATAGTAATTACCAAGGGAGAACATATAGGAGTGCTAGAAAATTATATGTTTAAAGAAACCCCCATTGTAACTGTTGTCCAAAATAACCACCTGGGCTATTTTGACAACTAAAAAACTCATTTTTTGGACTTAGGATAATTTTTGGTTAAAAAGTCATGGAACACTACAACTTAGTGTTTCACATAATTAAGGAGCTTAGTGTTCCACGAACTCTCCAGGTTCATGGAACAAAGAAATGAGCACAAAGGACTTGAGTGAAATTTTGATGAACTCTTGGTCTTCCACAAAAATGGTAAACATGGATAGTTCTTCGCGGCGGAAAATGAAACATGGGTTTTTCTCAGAAAGAGCTGCAACACACAAAGGACAAGCCACGAGGAGCCATGGACAAAGGGAGTTGTAGTGTTCCACATAATTTCCAAGTTCATGTAACAAAGGAAATAACTTCTAATACTTTGGAAGTTTTCACTCAGAAGAGGTTTATATACATGGGGAATATTCCACAAGAATCCATAGAGTAAACCAAATGAAGTTTGAACATGGACAAGGTTTAAATCCATGGAAAACTAAGTCAATTTTCCATGTGATTTTCAAGGATTATTGTTATGTGGAAATATCAGAAGATCGTTGTAGAATAAAGGAAAATGGTTGCAGGTTGTCAAAAATTACGCAATGAAGAATTAGGCCTCATGACATGTGGAGGAGAAAGGTAAGAGTTTCATAGGTGCATGGGAGTTAGTGTCTCATGGGTTTATCAATCCATGGATACTTTCAACATTCAAAATCCTCATAGAAAGAAAAAATGACGTAGAAAAAAATGTTAAACCAAGTCCGTGGAACAAAGTTTTGTTGGTTTTCCTTACCCATGAAATGAAGGAATAGTTTTCTGAGGAGGTATCAAATATGAGTAACATCAAAAACCCACAAAAGTTAAAAATTGATCCAAGGCAATAGTTAACTAAGTTGTTTCATTTGGGAATGAGTGGAACTATTCTCATGTTCCTCAAATTCTCGACTACACTACTCTAGCAGATAGGGTTCAATTTGGTAAGCCATCAGTTAAATTGAGCACATAATATACTCATGGAACAATTCATTTTTTTCACCTCTTCCCCAAAACACCGACTAAAGGAAAATATGAGTAGAAGGAAACTGTTGTGGATATGTTGGGGTCATAAGGAACAACTGGAACGTTCCCAGGTTTTGAGATTTCACCAAAAATCTGATGGGGCAGATAGGGTAGTGCTATGTTGGTTAAAGTAACAAAAGTGGGCACAAATGACATTGCTGGAACCATTCCCTGCTTCTAATCCTTCCCCACACCACCAAATTCCCCACAAAACAAGGGCAAATACATAGAAATGGATAAATCAGCCCCATCAAGCACAAGTGGAAATTTCTGGTAGTTCCTTAGCTATCCCAACCACCAGATTCACCAACTACAAGTGAAAAACATTAAAGCAATTAGTGGAGGCATGTAGGGAACATTCCACCTACTATCCAGTTTCGGATGCTATCATAAACTCTGCTTGGACCAAAAAACATGTTTTAGAGGAAGAAACACACCATTTCTTACACCTATAGGAAGTCAACCACTTCAACCACCAATATTTATTAATGAAAGACACCTATACCTTATCTAATTGCTCTAATGAAGAGTGCATAATAAAAGGGAAATATGCCCATGCTTTGTACTGCAAAATGATGGACTGGGGTCCTTGGTGGGTGAATCTCATTCATTACTCAATTTACTTCATGTTTTTCCTCTCTTTCTCTCTTCCTTTCACATTTTGATATAAATGTAAGTGCCTTTTCATGGGAAAAGGGTTATATTCTACTAGATTTGGAGCTCCACCCTTATATTTTTGTAATTTCCACCCCTCTAGACCTCTGTAACTTAATTTTACAAGATTTTACAAACCTCTACTCTTTAAATATAATGAATATGCTTTGAAGTGTTATTGTAAATGTGGTTATTCTTTTAAATTCTTGTATTTTATGTGAATACCTTTCCCTCTTGCTCTCCTTTGAGTTTATTCATTTGTCTCCTTCAGATTTCTATGTTACTCTAATTCTTGCATGTGTGGTTAACTTTGTGTCTATACATGTCAGATTTGAATCTTGTTTTAGCTTTAGTGCACTACCTCCCCTTTAATTTTAAGTTTCTCCTCCGTCTAACTCTGTCTCCTTGTAATTGTTAGCTTATGTTAGGTAGTTTATAGTAGAAAATCATTCTAGGATTAGTTATAGTGAGATGGGGTCTAAGGAACCAACCCTTTCATCTTGAGAAAGATCATGTGTGACCCACTGATTCATGTTCTAATAATGTTTTACTAAATTTATAAACCCAATTTTGGAAGGGTGATTATTTAAGCTCCAATAGTTTTGGCATGCCCTGTGGGACCAACTAGTTGAGCTTAACAACATATTCACTAAGATGGGTGTGTGTCTTAGTGGATTCCTACCTTTGGAGGCATATTTGAACACATTTAGCGAGTCATAAAATTAAATCTACTGATTAAGAAGTCTAGTGCCCAATTTCATGAGAATGATATAAACAAGGAAAATTGTACCTAGAGGTGAACCTTTTGATTATTTGTAGCTCTCACCATGAAGAAGAAGAGAAAGATCATCGTAGAGTTTTTCATAAACTTCAAATATAAGTATTTCCACTCCACCTTGTAGACCCTTATCTTTTAGAAACTTAAGGTCTATTCCCTTCATGGCGAATCAAATAAATTTACCCTTTGTCAGCTTCAATGGTGGTAGTCCCTTAACTCTAAATGAATAAAATGATATACCAATGTCTGCTATGAAAAGTATTCCTTTCTTCACTACTGAAATCCTCACTACCCCTACAAATCATATTCATGATGTTGCTAATGCGTGTTTAGTTCACCTGATTACTGAAGATGATGTTACAATTAGGATTCTTGCTTCATCACTTAAAGGTGAAGCACTTCAATGGTATAGGAGCTTGCAACCTGCTTCCATTCACACATTGGATTATCTTGGCACAACTCTTTGTCAACAAATTGATAAGAAAGTAGATAAAATCTCCATGTTAGAACAACTAACAACTATCAAAAGGGCCCAAATGAACTTATGGTGGATTTCAACTTCAGATTTCAGAAAGCATGGGACAAATTCTAGTTCTTTTGAGACCAACTCCTCAAGGTACTTTCCTTTATTTCTTAAGATATTTACATTCTAATATAGTTGTAATGATACAATCTATGGGTGTTATCCAATTATATTATGCATACCCTATATCAATTAGGGCTAACAATTATTTGATACAAGTTGGAAAAATAGCCCCTAGACTACCTATGCCCCTATTTCCTGATTTACCTCAAGCTTCTCAACCTTATCTTACTCACATTGCTGAGATAAATTCCCCACCCATTGCCCCATCTTAATATCCCTCCCAAAAACATAATGATGATGATGAAATTAGATCGGTGGTTAGGAACTTGTCCAATAAAATTATCTTTTAGGAGAAGAAACAAACTCAATCCTTTAGAAATTACCCAAGTGCCAACCAAGGACAATATTCAGGAAAAAAATTTAATCAAGGTTATCAACCACATATAACCCAATATCCAAATAAGATATGTGGCCAAAATCATCAAATTTATATATTACAAGGTCAAAACCCGCATCTACCTTTTCAAACTTTTGCTCTTGCATAGCCGCTTCCTGTTGCCAACCCAAGTAGAGCACTTGTTCTAGTGTAAAATAATGTGATACAAGAAGTATAATATTGCTTTCCATGAAGTTAGCCACATAACCAGAATAATTGTGCAAATAAATTACAAGTTCATGCCTTTATAGTTTAAAATTATTCCAATTACCATGAACCATCAATAGAAGTTACAAGTTCTAATGTTGAAGAAATGATAGAGGCTACCTCTGAGCTGAAATTTATGTTTTTTAGGTTTGATGACTTATGTGTGGTTAACCAAGACAAAAAAAATTTAAGAAGGTCACAACTCTATGTTGTGGATCACACGAGGTAAAACCAAAGGAAAATTGGTGTGGAGATTCCATCCCCTTCATCTCTAAGTCTGCATCCTAGAGACACTTAAGTCACAAACTTAGAAAAAAGATCAACTTCATCTAGTCAGGCACAAATCACTCAGTAGCTATAGAAAAAACAATATCCTTGGAATACAATTTTTTTTTAGAACACTACAAGTTTGTGGAACATGCAAAGTATGCCAACCAAAAATCCTGTATGGGTGGAGAAGATAAGAAAGGATAATTCCACACCCCTAATGAACAAATACGTGGGTACTCCCTTGAACATTATTGAGAAGATGAAAAACAAAAACTGAAATGTCAAAATGTGGGATCCCCTTTCCATTCCATTTTAAAGGGATATTCTACATGAAGCTATGAAGCAACTTCCCCAATATGAACCAGCTATATAAATAACACTTTCTGTGGTCAAATTGTGCCGACCAAAGGAGGAACAAGTAATAAAGGCTAAGGAAACCCCACCCTTTTAAATTTATATAATTTTAGGAAAACACTTGGTTAATAATTGTATGATTCACTCAGGTGTTAGTACCTATATAATTCCTAAGGAAATTATTGATATCCTAGGGCCTGAGTACAATCCAATTTCCTATAGCTTGATGGCTCAACTGTCAACATTCTAGGAGTGATCAAAGACCTTGAGTTAACCCTTAATTCTTGTCCAAATCTAACCATAACCCAAGCTATCTTAGTCATTAACTTTCCTCCTTTGTTTTCCATTTGTTTATTAAGATATTTCACTGCCAAGATGGGTGGATATTTGTCTTCAGATTAGTCTCACATGCTTATGAGAAATAGATATGGTACTAGATTTACCATCAAAGTTGATCCAATATCTTATTATCACGTTGAGTGAAATGAACCTAGTCCTCTCCAATCTAATTGCATGATACATGAAGATGAAGAGTATGAGTCAACTTCATTTCAACAGTCCACTCCTCCTAATCTAATTCATTTTTGTTTTAGTATACTTTAGGATTCAATATTTTTACATGGAGCAAACCACTAAAACTTAGAATATCATAGGGTTTAACGATACCTGTATCAACAATGTCATAACGTATAGATCCAGACATGTGCAAAAGACTCTTCTTCCAAAGAATGAGGAAACCTTCACATAAATAGACAACTTGACAAGAGAGATGTTAGATAATAATATGATGAGTTTTTTTGGAAAAGTCCAATCCTAGGAACCAAAGGGATTCTTTCGATGGGTGTCAACACATTTTTGGATGATCAAGTTAGATAAAATGATAGCAATATAGATAATATATGAAAATATGTAGATAACAAGCTGTAAATGTATATTGTTTAGATATTAGGACTTAATCCACATCCTCGATGATAGATTGGGGAGGATTGAAAACATCTTCCCAATATTTATTGCCTTCATTATTTTTTCGAGGAGAAATTCCAATTGATTGATGATCTCATTTGAATTGGGTGTGAAAGCGATGACATAAAGAATTAATTCATAGTTGATATCTGAATTCTCCCACACAAATGGTTGTTGCACAATTGGTAAGTCAAATATGGTGTCTGGTTCATACCCTACTCTTGGAAGTGTCATCTAATAGAAACAAACCACTTGAAACACAAAGATTAGTAGAAAATAGATTGCAAATATGTAATGTCTGGCTAAAGGAATTAGGGACAAGAATCATTGAAAATTCAGGAAAGTCACTGGCGATTCAAGGGAATCGTTGACGACTACTATATAATTATCTAATTTTAATAGAATAATTTTTTTTACTTTATATGTGTGATTAAATGATTTAATTGTTATTAAAAATGATGTGTAGATGAAAAGGGGATGTAAAGATAAACTAATATCTTTCCGATAATGTGGAATGTGGATGATGAATGTTGCATAGAGGCCTTACGACGATGTGGGATTTCTGAGGTCTTGGTATGGATCCATAGGGTGATAATATGTCGTGAATGACATTTCCATAGTCTCCAAAATGTGAGAGTTTTGATATAGTTTCTAGGGATCCTCATTCAAGGAAACTAGTCAGTTTACATAGAATCGCTAGCGATTTTGGGATTCACTGGTGATCTAGAAAAAGTGGGGCAAACACACTTAAAAGTGGTTGAAACCACCTGCACATGAGTAAGTTTCTAGTTAGGGGTGATAATAAATGGGTAAGAGTGTGTTAGGGAGGATGGAATGTTATGAGGGTTCGGGATTACTAGGATAAAATGGATTTAGAAGGTTTAGGAGGAAATTAAATGAGTATTTATGCGAGTAAATAGATATTATGAGGGTAAAATATGATTTTAGGGAATGATGAGACTTGGGTATGGTGGAAAATATGAATATGAGAGGTGTGGGTAGGTCCTCTATGGGTGCCAAAAACTAGTGTCTACATTTGCCCCATTTGGTTGAGCAGTTTGTAGGCACAGATTGCAATCCAAAAACTAGTGCGAGGATGCCCCCATTTTATGATGAGGTATTGTTCCCCCCTCAAACCAATGACCAAAGAAGTGGGTTATTGTGTTGAAAAGAGTTGGTGTAAGTATGGAGATTTGACAATTTTAGTGAAGGATGTTCTATTTCCTGGTTAAGATATGAAATGATCATAAAAAGGGTGTGTGTGAAAATGGTAACGCCATTGACAACAAATGGCAGGGAAAATTATATGGATTCAGGGGTGATGAAAATGTTGGTACCCTATAGACGTTTGTTTTGGCAAGATGACTACGGGGAAAGAATCCAAAGGGAACTTCACATGTTAATTTGTAGAGCCTTGGGACTATTGAATGGGTCAAAGGCTTACAAAAATAGGGATTATGATTAAAATCAGGGTTTCGATAGGTTTATAAATAAAAAATAGATGTTTTGAACATGGGAGACAAATCATTGGTGATTTATGCAATCACCAAAAATTATCCATGATCTTCAGTGATCCTAAGGGCGGGAAAAAAATATATAAATGTCTTGTGAGGGGTCATTTTATATGATTGCGAATTTGAGGCAAAAATTTATTATGTGCTCCGATCTTTTTTTCTAGCATTTTTAGAGAAATGGAGGCAATTGGAGGTGGTCAGAGGCATAAAAATTGATGTGGAATTTTTATTAGAGTGTTGGTCGTATGAGCATATAATAATGGATCGATTGAGAGGGTTATTATGGGCCAAATGGATTTACCTATACTATAGTGTTGGTTTTATGAGGCGAAGATTAGATTTTGGGGCTACAAGGATGATGAGAGGAGAGGAACATTATAGGAGTTTCTTGACAGGGTTATAGGTAGGAGATGTAGTAGGAAATCCATAAACAAGTTTTCCAGTATGGGCAGGGGCAAATGGGGTGCTGGGGGCTACTTAGTAAAAGTTGTGGGTGTGGGGTAGGCGAGTTGATCATTGGGAGTTAGTGATATTTAGTCACATCGGGCGATAGTTTGGTTTAGTGCAGGATGTATGTGAGGCATCTGTTTCCTACATGAGGGATGATGGAGATGTGCATGTGGGGATTACAGAGGTTAGGGAACCATTTTTCATGGTGGATGAGGAGGGAGTGAGGATTATGGTGGATACACAAGGGGTCAAGTTTGGTGTAGAAGATGTTAGCACGGAAAAGGCATATGCTACATGGTGGTAGGGTCAGGTAGATGGTTTTAAGAGATAGGTATCAACACATGTGGAGGATTCTTGGGAGGGTGTTTCCAATGTAGGTGAGGAGGGTGAGGAAATGGATCTAATAGAGGTGACGGTGGTGAGTCTAGAGGCTGAGAAGGCTGCATGGATAATATAGAGGGTTATTTTGATTAGAGAGTGACATGGTGCCAAAACTACATGAGATGTCGTGAATCAGGAGTGAGACACATTTACTGCAGAGAGATGGGATAATTCAACATCTTGCGACTGTGTAGGGAGAGCTCACCCGGGCCGTAGAAATAGAGATAGATATCATAATGAGAGAGATACCTTGCGGTACAATTTTGGGGTGATGATGAGATCAATGTCAGGGGAAGATCTCCAGGAAGCCTAGGCACATGCTAGTAGGTAGATGGGGCCACCTACTAATGTGAACATGGCTCTGTATCATGCTCTAGGAGATGAGCTGTAGTATTATGAGAGTATATTTAGACAAAGGATTCTAGATGATCCTCGTTATGGTGATTACATGGTTAGGTGGTGGCAGGATTGATCAAGGAGCACCATGAGCATGAGCTAGCCACATAGGGGTCCTAGAGAGGGACTAGCTAGGGACCTTGATTGAGATCAAGGGAGAAGTGCTAGAGGGAGTATTCGTTTATCAAGTTTACAACTCACTACATAGTTTATAGGATTTTTGGAGATATTTTGTTGATGTATGAGGATTTTAGAGCCATTGGTGATGTATAGACATTTTATTTTTATGTATGTATGTATGTATGTATGTATATATATATATAGGTTTCAATCTCTATGTTATGTTTTAGTTTTATTATGATTTGATGTGATGTGCTATGGAGATATTTGAAATGTATGATTTAGATTAGAGATGTATGTTTTATGAGTTGTTATATATGTGGTTTTGATGATTTAAGATATGGTTGTGAAAAATAATAATCTTGTTTTATTTTCATGTACTTTATAATGGTTAAGAGCATGTTGTGGGATGTTTTCTTCCATACTATTCTTAGCATATATAGTGTATGATGGTATGTTTGTTATGACCTGCACGTGCAACTTTATAATTAATGCTAACATATGACTCAAAATGGTTAGTGATACTAGGATCGTAGATGCATATTATATATTTTTATTTACCATTTTATGATATGGGAAAATTTTGTGTGTAGAGTGCACGAGGAAATGGGTCCTTCTTGATGGTTCCTAAGTTTTGCCATAACTTTATTGTATATTGTGCAAGTTGATCGATGCGGGAAGCTTTCCTGGGATGGTTTATTTTTTAATTTTGTTTGAATATGATGGCTTATCATTGTGGGAAGACATTTTTTTCCATGTGTATACCTTAATTAGGTATCTATCCTTTGAGGGAGTGGTCTACATTTTGTTGAATTTTGATTTATGGTAATCATCCTTTGCAGGAGTGGTCTACAATTTTATTTGAGATATTTTGAGGATGATGATGAATGATGTAAAATTTCTTATTGATAGCCATCCTTCGAGGGCTTAGTATATATTTTGATCATATCCATCTCATAGATAATTTTACTTTTTGGAGCTAAGGGCGAGCCTAGGTGACCATTCGGAAGGCGAAAAGTAAATCTACAAGCTACACACACACATATATATATATTTAGCATGTCATCAGTTGGGTAGATATACATATATTTGTGGGACTAATGATTGTGGGGTTCCATAATTATGAGTAGGGGAAATTTTCCATGTGAAAAATGTTATGAGTAGAGCTATGGTGCTCATATTTAAGGTCATAATTGGTATGGTGATGGGAAATTACATGATTCCAAATCGTTACAAGAGTGAGAGATAAGTAGGCAGATGGAGGGAGATTTTAATTTGACTAAGGTCATGTAAGTTAATATTTTAACAATCAAACAACCAAAAGTGCAAGGCATTAAGAGGTTTCTTTTCAGGTTTACCCTCAACAGAAAGTAAACAATAAGTTCTAAAACCATATTTATGAGTGATAATATTTGGTCCAAGCTAGTTTGTAGAAAACTTCCCATGTTTGATTTTCTCTATGTTAGTGACATGTTGATTTTCTTTGAGGACAATATCACCAATATTGAATTCACATTCTATGAGGTAGTTTTTATATGCTCTTTTGAGTCATTCTTGATAAACGTTGATATGTTCAAGGGTTGTTAGTTGGCATTCATCTAACAATTCTAGTTATGATAGGCATTATTGATGATATTATTCTTCAAGGATGAAATATTTTAGGGAAACATGTAAGGATGGAATTTTTACTTCAAGGGGAAGAACAACTTCAGTACCATATACTAAGGAGAAGGGTGTAGTGCCTATAGGGGTTTGAATACTAGTTTGATAGGCCAACAATGCAAATGGGATTTAAAGGTGACAATATTTTCTAGTTTGATCAAAAAATTTGGTAAGGATTTTGTTAAGGGTTTTATTGGATGCTTTGGATTGTCCATTAGCTTGTGGGAGGGTGTAGAGAAATTGATTTTGATATTATAAGTGTCACAAAGTTTTTGAATTTTCTGATTTTTGAATGATTTACCATTGTCTGTGATGATTTTATGAGGAATAACAAAGTGATAGATAATGTGATGATGGATGAAGTAAATGATTTTATCTACTTTAGTGGGTATAAGAGGGATTACTTCTACCCATTTTGTGAAGTATTCAGTTGCTGTGATGATACAATTATGTCGTTATGATGAACATGGGTTAATAATGCTGATGAGTTCAACTCCCCATTGTGAAAATGGATACAAATCTTGAGATGGTTGGAGAGAATGACTGAGTATGTGTGTAGGATTGGAGTATTGTTGACATTTTATGTACTTCTTGACATAGTCACAATAATATCGATTTAGTATAGGCCAATAGTATCCCATCCGTACGATCTGTATATCAACCACTAAATTATTGAAGTGCTAACCACATATTCCATCGTGGACTTCTTGGATAGCTTGGTGAGCCTATGGATATTTAAGACACTGGAGGAGAAGGCCATAAAAATCTCTTTTATAAAGGATACCCCCTAGTATGATATAATGGGATGCACGTTGTTGAAAAGATATTTTACCATTTCTAGATAGATTTGAAGGTTTTTTAGTTGTGGAAAGAATTCATATGTCTGAGTGTACAAGTTTCAGATTGGATATCTTATATATCATGATTAATGGTCAGAATATCAGTGTTGGTATAAGATAATAGATCAAGTTTATGTTCGACGATGAAGAGGTTAGAGTCGTTGGGTGATAAAGGAATAAGAGATGTGAGGGAATTCATGGTATCTGCAAAGTTATTAGATGAGCAAGGGGTAGTTTGGATTTTGTAATAATAAAAGAGTTTCAGCAGGTCTTCAACGATGGATTTATATTTTTGTAAGATATAGTCTTAATAATGGTAGGTTACTTTGATTTGATTGATGACGAGTTGAGAATCCCCGTAGATGTTAAGGATTTTTACTCTTAGGAATGCAACAATATGAAGTCCCATGATGAGGGATTTGTATACCACCATGTTGTTTATGCAATTGACATTTAGTTTGAAGGATAACAGAATAGGGGTATCCCAAAGGGGTATTATAACTATTTTATCACCCCCCTTATATGAATTTTGACCCCTTAAAAAATAAGGTCAATTTGAGAGGGGTGTTATTATGATCAAGGGTATTGATAGATTCGTCACGAAACTGTTCACAAGGTAAATTATTGGTGGGAAGGGGAGATTTAGTGAGCTAATCAGTGTTGAAATTCCCCTTGATGGAATTTTGAGAGAGAAATTCAAGATCAAACTCTATCATAAACATGATCCATTTGGTTATACTATCATTGTGATATGGTTTAGATTGTGTGAATTAGTGGATTAAAATTTGTGACTACATAGGTTTTGTGACTGAGGAGGTAATGATGAAGTTTGGAAGTTGTGAAGTAAAACTCACAACAAAAATTTTCTACTTCTGAATAGTGATTTTTGTAATCGTGAAGGGTGTAGCTTCTACAATAAATGACTTTCTCCTTACCTTGTTCAACTTTATGTGCTAACATAGCTCCTAGGGCATGACCAATAGTGGAGATATACAGACAGAATCCCCCCCTCACATGGAGGTGTAATTTTTTATTAGATTAGGTAATAAGAATTAATCGGCTCACAGAGAGCTTACATTAAGAGATACATCGTGAAAGCACCCAAGAAAAGAAAAAAAGAGGAACATGACTAAAACAAGAGTTAAACATGCTTAACTCAAGAGAAACTAGGTCCACACAACCAATAGAGATAAAAAACAAAAACATGAAGACACATTATGCCAATAGTCAACAAAAAACCTTAAACTGTAACATCTTCATTTTAAGAATTCAATAATAAGGATTTTTTTTAATCATAATGTTCACTATTCTAAATTCACATAATTTAGAACAAACATTCCTTTAGCTAACCCATCTCATAACAATAAACCATATGCAGTTATAATGACTCGGCATTAAACCGATCTATTATTTTTCTTTATAACATATGTATATGAAGTATACTAGTGGTTCCCTTATTCTATTAAGGTTCTTTCAAGTGTAAACATATAAAGAGCCCATCTTGGTATCTGTTATGAATACCCATCTAATACCACACATCTTTAGTCCTGGTGAAATCAAGACAACACAACCTGCATCCTGCGATACTTTGGCCAAATTTTTAAGACATGTATGCCATGATTTTTAATCCTAGACGACATACTTGTCAAAATTGATATTTCTTTCACCACACTCAAAAAATTTATCTAGATTAGACTAACTTGACTTACATCAACACTTCCATGTCTATGTTATATACTAAGTAGAGTTAGCTCACATAAACTAGTGTTGAAATCTACTTATGAATACTAAGGGAAATTAAGCACATTTGAATCCACTTGCGTCGCTTTGTATCCCATTCCTTACCGGTAGTCATTCCAAGATGACATCAGAACTAGGCCCTACCATTATCACTACTTAGTGTATATCAGTGACCTGGATCCACAATTTACTATAGAAACACTTAAGGGAGCTAGGCGAATAATCATGTCATACTAGTTGTTCTATAGTAACCAATTAATGACTCAGGTAATTAAATGGGTATTGTGTAGCAGGGACTATGATGTGATGGCCCATAGATTTCCATCAAGCAAAACATCAAATCTTACAAGTTAATTAATTAATTTAATTCACAACTGGTTAATCCACCATTCTTATTATTATCATTAGGTGTCGTTCTTAAGGATTGGCTAGGGTTCAATATGATTATTCATTTAAGCAAGGGTTGTAGCATTTCATTCACTTAAGTACAAGATTACATATTTAAGTCTACGTTATGCTTAGTTATCTAAGCATTTGTTTCCCATTATTTCAGTTAAGTGTCATGTCCCTAATCTAGTTGTATTAAATATAGGACAACTTTAAGGCAATATCATTTTTACTCAACATTCTTAGGAATAGTTTAGCTACTCAACATTGTTATGTTTTGGTAAGTTTACATACTTATAGAAAGTATCATAGCATATGAAATATATTTCAAACACATCAACGATAAGCATGCATCTTTACTTTACTTATAGTGTAGTTATAAGTATTCCCTTGTGCAAAGATTCATTATGATCACTACTTGTTAAACAGTATTATGTAATTAAACAATAAGTATATATTTAAGAATCAATACATATATACCATTCCAAATCATATAAGTACATTCCAACTCCTTCAAGTTCATGGAATTATCTACAGTCATATACTTATCATATTACCTAAGTTACTTAGATATCTGATCATATGTTATCTATTTCATAATGATATTCAATCACATACAACATGAAACACTTCATAAGATAATACATATGGTTAGTATAGTAATGATAATAATAAATTTGCCTCCCTTTTATAAATGAAATTTACAAGTAAATTCCAACACTTTTCATTCAGGCATTTCCATTTAAGTAATGTGAATCAATTAAAACATCCTTATTTCATTCCAATTTAAATATCAACAACCATGTTTTTTTCAATCAAAATCAACACCTTTCCAAGTAATTATAATAAGTAGGACATAGGCCTTCCTTGTTTCCAAATCAAAAGTACCCCAAGAAATTAATACAATAATCATTTAATCAAATCATCTATCTTCAATAAATATAATAAATATAACTTTTTATATGTATTCCTTCTTTCATCCTTTACAAAGTCCATTTACAAGATTGTTAGCATCTGTCATTTCATACGAACTAAGCATGATAGGTACTAAATCTTCATAACAACATGCTCAAACTTGATAATTTCCTAAAAAAGAACACTACTTTTAATCGAAATTATCCTAAGGTTCAAAATAAAATACAAAACTCTTTTGATCATTCCACAAGAACATCAAAAATGAAACCAGCTAAGAAAGACAAGTTAACCCAAGTAATTCATTTAAATAATTTCAATCAAGTATTAATTGAAGTCACACAAGGGTAATCAAATAAAATGCAATTTATCACAATCAATCATATTAATGTAAGTATCAAAAGAATAAGAATACTGTCATATAAACTAATACTTATATGACTATAATCTTATATCTTGTTTAATAAGTTTTTATAATTAATATTTATGAACAGTTTGTTATACTTCATTTGAGCAATGTATTCTATGTAATAACTTATTTAACATGATACCAATTGAAAGTAACTATAGATTATATGGAATCATTATACCCTGAAGTAATATCATATCACTAGAGAAACCTATTATAAGTTGGTCTTTTCTACACTTAGCTCATACTATAAAAGCAACATTCAAGTAAGGTCTATTCGAATGAAATCGGTATAAGTGAGGTATAGTAATATACTTCATCAATAGTCATGCAACCAATGTGAGTCAAGTGAAATTTAATGATATGGATCATTACTCTCAACTATATGCAATCAATCAAGACTACTTTTTGATGTAAAAATACTACCCAATCATTTACACAAACAATAACTACTTGTTTTATTAGAATGCTAATCAATCTAAGTGATCAGAGTTCAAACTCTATAATAAGTTTCACCTAGTTCAAAACTTAAATAAACAAGTATCAATGTTTCATCTGTAAAGTTAGAGGTACCTTCAAAACTAATCATAATATTTTCAAGGGACTTATACAGTTAATAGATCTACTAGATACAAATCCATGAAGAATTCGAACTATCTCGATCTAATCTTATTATAGGTATACCCTGAAATCATTAATCATTCAAAACAATTTCAATCTATACAGAATTTGATAACAACTTAAGGGTTTAAGGAAAGATGGTAACAATATTCCAACTTGAGTGATCCTAAGGCTCATTATAAGTCAATAATAACTTAAATTGATGCACATATCCCTACCTTAGTGCACTGAATGAAGGAGGTTCAACCACACAATCTAAAAACATTGAATCCCTTCCACAAAAGTGAAATGAATAAAGTATGCAAGAACGTTTAATAGTCAAGTGTCTACGAAAGCAAAAATTACCCATAAAGTCATCAACCTATGGATCTAATTTAAGTTTCTGATATTTCTAGTTATGGGAGATGAAGTGAAAATAATTTTTAATCAACCAAACCTTCTCAAATTCCTCATACGGGTCAGACATAACCAGACTAGAAAAACCCAGTTCCAATTTGAAGGTAATAATAAAAAAACAAAAAACTTGAACACCCAACAATGGTATCGAATTGATAAAGAGTTCCCTTTAAACATAATCCAAAAAACTAAATTTATAGTCAATACCAAAAAAATCAACAAGACATTCAAGGTCGAACAACCAAAAGATAAAAATACTAACACCCATTACCATAACAGGACAGAATGGAAAAAATGAAAAAATAGAACCCATGGTAATTCATATTTCCATAAACACCTACTCCCAGGAATAGAACCATTCATGTAAAACTTGCATTAATCCTTGCAGAGATGGGTTTCTACAACTAAGTTACAATGCTTCAAAGAAACGCCAAAAGATAACTTATTTTAGGTATTCAAATTACAAAGACAAATCAACATATAAATTCTTTGAACTGTTAAACCACAGTCAAGAATACACAACTCAAAATCCATAATTCGATCTATTACTTTGAAATCAAACACAAACAACCCATTCCAAGATAGTGCAAAATAACCATTTCTGAAACCATATTTCATAAAAAACCCAGATAATCAAATAAGGAAACAAATATACAAAACCCATAACCAGAGAACAAGATTTCATATAAGAGCAGAGTTCTTTTCATAAAGCCATTAAATAGAAAAAAATATTTCAAGGAGTTAGAGCCTATCATGCCTGAGTAGAGTTCCTCCAATTCCTTTCCAAGCTCTCCAAGTTCTCCTCCAAGCTTCCAGGAAAAATTCCACGGAGATTTCAAAATAGCTTCCCCAGAAAACCCCTTCTTCTCCTTCTTTCCATTTTAATATCCAATACATTAAATTTTTCTCCACTATTTCCTCCATGCAAATGATAGATCATAAATTATCCAAAAATGAACTAAAATTTTGAAAACCAGAAGGTATACATACAGAGCCCAAGTGCTTAAAAAACCAAATGAACAATGAAAACTAACCCCTATATTTTCTCCCAAAACCATCATACTCCTTCCAAGGTGGTTTCGGTTTTACCAAGGCCATTAATGCCATGAAAAAACTATTAGTTACTTCCAATAATCCTGCCAACCACCATTTCACTAAATCAAAATAGTAATCAACTAATAGTCCATCCTAATTTTACTAAGCCATTAGCCACCAAGTTAGTGTGCATGACCAAGTATGCCTTGGTCTATTGCCAAAGGTGGCAGTGAATTACTTAAAACTCAATTTTCCAAGTACAAGTATGGGATGGCGCCAATCCTCATTACCATGTCTACTAACCCTTCTCAACAATGTTAACCAAATTTAGGTATTTAGGGTTAGATCTTAGGGTTAGGAAATAGGATCCTTAGATAGGTTAGTATATTAATTAATATTAATGTATCAACCTTAGCTTAGGTTGTTTATCATTTAATCAAATGCACATAGAATTAAGTTAGGTCATATAAGAATGTAATTATCACTTAGTATAGGTTAGATTAGGCCTTCATTATATCAAAAGAATATAACCATTACCTTAATCGTAATCACATCTGATTAAGAAAAAAAATGCCTTCAAGATTATAAATCCATTTTAAACAACTCATGGTAGTTTACAGTCAACCTGGTCTACATATAAAATTGCAATCACATAAATCATTAAGAATTCAAATAGCCTTACAACTTATATTCGTAATAACATATCGATTAAGGAGAATGCCTTGGATCACTGAAATGGATCCAAGGTATTATCCTTCACCCAATATTGATATAATAGTTTCAAGAATAGTAAATATATCAAAACTTAAATAGCTTACCAGGTAACCTATTTTCTTGTCTGTCCAAAGAATCTGATTTCACTTTCCACAAGCTGAAATCACTAAGTTTATTTTAAAAGCCAGTTAAGTAAGTTCTTCATGATTAATCAACATAAGTATAAAAACTGTCATAAGAATGATTAACAATCAGATCTCATATGCACTTGATAGCATTCCATAAAACATGATTAAAATAGTTCAATAGAGCACAAAAACTTAGAACACAATCACATGTCAACGTTTTCCAACTGCATAGAAAGAAGCAAGTACAAATATCAACACAACAGAGGCATTACATAAACAACCAGCAAGAAAACCATTTTTTCTTGAGACAATTGGAAGGGCTCCCATGAATACTGGTAGAGTCATTTTGTGGATGATCATGGGCCAAGTCCTTCTGAAGCTCCTTCCCTCCATCTTCCTTGTATGAGCTTCTCCAATGAAGTTTGAAATTCCTCCTCTTCCCTCTCAATTCTGTCATATCCAATCTTCTCTGTAACTCCTTGACATTATACTCCAACTCTTTCATCTCCCCTATCATCATACAATGAGAAATACAAATCTTTTTAGAAGCTTCGATGCAGTCAATCATACTATCCCTCATAACATAACCAATTTCCTCCATGGTTTCCACAATCATTTCCAGCTGTTGGATTTTATGGTAAAGGATTTCATTGTTCTTCTACCCTTCATTCTAAATTTTACCCTTCCCCTTAGAGGGACCTTATTTGATACTGCCCTCCAGAATCCTAGTTTCCAGACACTCATCCCCACACCCTGGTTTTGGAAATCCTTACCAATATACATTTTAGCCAAACACTCAGCAAGAATAATGTCATCTTCAACTTTATCCCTAGTTGAACCATCCTCCTTAGGAATAAGGGGTTTACCATTCTGGTAAAGGAGAATAATAAGCCCCTCATGAATTGGGGAATCCAACTTCCCATTATGAAATCATTATGGAAGAAAAGAGCGACATATACAAGAAGAAATAAATGCTCATCATAACATGATGCCTAAACATATTTAACAGAGAGATATGATACATATATATCTTACAAAACTTTCCCTCCAAAGTAATATGCTGCATAATTTGAAGGTACACTTCATTCCAAACACCAATAATACAAGACCTTGAAATTTCATCCAGTAGGAATTTGTTTTCCTTACCTTCAAAAAAATTATGGATTTCATGATTCCTGTGATTGCGGTCCTTGAAAATATTCAAACCTTCCATTTCCATTCCCATGACCTCTGCAATAAACTACTATGAGAATTCCAATTCCATGCCCTGCACCACGAATCTACCTTTTTCCCAAGCCTTCCCAAACTCCAAGGTGATAGAGGGATCATGTCCTTTGACACTAGAAATATACTTTCTAAAACCACCAATTCTGAGAATGTGTCACATCGATTGGTTGTTAATTAATGAACCATAGCTAGAAGGCTCAACCCACACTCTCCCACCTCTCATAGTTTCACTGTTTGCAAAGAAATACAAGTCCAAACGATAGAAAATCACGGTAGGCTCGAGATGAATGAAAATCCCAGTAGAGATTACAAATTGACATCTGCTAAGAAGAATCCCAAATGAGGGGCTCATTACAATTTATAGAGGAAATACAACTCTTCATCTTCTCGGTGACACTTCATATACCTTACTTTTGACTTTTGACTATTCATATTCCTTATCAAATATTAATTCCCTTTTATAAAAACAAGGTGAATTAATTTTACGTAATATTTCTAAAGTCATTTTTTCAATAATTTAAAGGTATAATAAAAAGTGCAAACCTCAATGAAGAGTTAGAAAATTTGAAGAGAGAGAAATTTTGGGGGGAAGGAAGATAAGAGAGAGAAGAGAAGATGCTACTCTCAATGAAGTCCGATAATCCTGATCATTGGAATACTTCAAGGAGATGAAACTCTGTATTTCGGAATCCTTTGTAACCTGAGAAACTCTTTTAGATGGTTCACATACACCTTAGGTTAAGTGTTTAAGAATAGTGTTGAATGAATCTTCTGATGACCACAATCATAACCCATGAAGATCCCTTCCAAAGGGATATGAGCTCAGAACCGATCCTACCAAGTTGAATGAGTTTTTTCAGTGACGATTGCAACCTCTTCCCTACACATTGCTTTCCTACAACTCAAGTCACGAAGTGAGTGTCGAAAGTCACTATCAAATTCCTTGAGATGGGTCTTGAATTCCCTGTGAGAAATTACCATGGATGATCCTGAATGATGATGTTGACTTGAATGATCACCCATTTATGTACTATTGTGCCAAAAGTTCTCTTTGAATGTAACTTACCATTAAGAGCAAGTTCCTAGATGGGAGACCTATTATTTTTAACAAGAGGTGATTTTTTACTCTTCTTGACCATCCTGATGTGATTAACTCCTTTATTTACTCCTGTACACACTGCCTTCGCCGCGACCACTTCTTGGGGTGACTTATTATTTTTAGTAAGAAAACATATAAGGGGATTACTATTTTAGTAAGTGTTTGTTTTCATTGTTTTATGCTTCAGACAATAATTTTGGCTTCTTGGTGATCTTTAGTGCATACTGCCTTCACCATAGACACTTTTGATGATGAATTTCCAAACATAGAAAACATGTGTAGGAAATCTTACTATTTTTGGAAAGTGGATTTCCGATGCTTGGTTTGTGATGGAACTCTTTTTTTATAGACTCATCTTGTCATCGTGATCATGTACTCTGAATTTCACTTGATTTCACCCATCAGAATGCTTGGAAATAAAATTTAAAAATTTCACCTGGCAGTGGCTTCGGGCACGAAGCTGTCATGGCGGCCATTAATGGAGCTCCAAAATTTTAGGTTTGGTTTGTTCCTTTGATAATGATGAAATTAACTCCATTGTTTTAGGTTTTTTATTTGGACTCCATGTGCAAGTTTTTTAGCTTGATTCGACTGTCAGATTGATGGGAAATCCAACAAACGTGAGTTAGGGCACACAATGGGATTTTTTATGAAACAAATTATTTAGGGTGTTATTTGACCTCCTGTTTGATGCATCTTGATTGTCTTGAAAAATGAGGAAGTCTACAAAATATGACATCTTGATCCATGCTGTAGATTGAGAGAAACAAGCATTTCTCCGTTTTTGACTACGAGGGTTATCAGGTAAAATATCTTCATTTTTCTTCATTTAGCTTCGTTAAAATATGGATTTATTTGTGTTTCTAGTGTTTTCATGGTATACAAGAATAAATGATCATGTTTTTGTAGAAAAAATGGAGTGTGGAAATCTAGGGAAGATTCAACAACATTTCGGCAACGCGAGGAGAATGTGGGGCAAAGAACTGGCATGAAAATGACAAAGTCTTGAATCTAGAGTTTGTTCATACAAGAAGAAAGCATATGGGGATGGGTGAATTTTTGTGTCTCTTATGTCCCTTTTATAAAGGAACAAAAGGGACATTTATTTTCAAATCGCGCCAGGTTGCGACACTTGGTGATCATCCGTGGAGTGAGCGGAATGGCTCCGACTAGCTCCTGGGGGCTGAACTGGCAATGCAGAGGGTCCTATGGGTGATCAGAGGGATAAAAAAGGATGGGCGTATTTTCATGTCCCTCGTGTCCCTTTTTTAAAGGGATGAAAGAGACATCAAAATGCGCTAGGCTCCTGGACCTGACACATGTCCACTTCAAAATTTAGCTAAGTACGAGAGCTTACGTTAAGGCCAAATTGCAACGATGATATCTTGAGCTCCCAGATGAGTTTCAAGGTGAAGTTTTATATGAATTTTACTAAAATTTACCTTAAGAATCCAATGGTGGGGGTATCAACTATTTATTCCTCCATTTAATCCCTAAAAAATATGATATTTGTTCTAGATGCATGATTGAGCATGATAAAACTTGGATATAAACATATTTCTCCTAGGTTTTTTGAAAACTATGATTCACTCATAATGTAGATATTTAAATTACATTTCCAACGATGTATTTTTTAGCTCCTAACTCTTTATAGAACTCCTAAAATTTATTCTCAAAGCTTAGGTTATTTTTTAACATTGTGCGCTGCCTAGGCCTGAGAACCTATTTCTGATGAACCTGGCCCAAAATTTCCAAATCTTCATTGAATATTCCAAAATATTTTCCTTGATTTTATAATACCTTGATTTCATATCCATGTTTAATTTTTATCCTCTGTTCCTCTTTAGGGGGGTGCATTAGTCCTGGGAAGGCCAGTGGTAGCCCTTCCCAAAACTACCCAAAATTGGCATTCTCCAAGAACTCCTAAAATCACCTAGGGGGGCTGAATTTTATTTCCTAAATCACCTAGGGATATTTTATGGACATCAAATCAAGGTCCATTAGACAGAATGAGGAAGGCTTGGCACTGAGGATGGGTAGACCTGGGGTGCCTTGGAAAGGTAAAATTTGAAAAATTTGACACAGGGGTATCGTTGTCATGCTTGAAAATTGAAAATTTTCTTGTTACACATTTGCATGACAACACCATCATAACAAGAGGTTTATCAACAATCCAGTAATCCTACCAGAATTGAATTTTATTTCCTTTTCCAATGTTCCATTTGATGCCCTTACCCAAAATATCCTTAGAATCCACAAATGACCTCCAAATCATAGAGCCATTGGGAAGGTCATTCTGCCAAAAAAGGTCTCCATTCTACCGATATTACTTGATACTTCTTTTTAATAATTTTAACCCATAACCCTTTTTCTTTAGTGATCCACCACCTAGCTTTAGAAAGCAAGGCCTCATTCATTAGTTTGATATCCTTTAGACCCAATCCTCCCCAACTTTTTGGTTTTGTAACTTTATTCCAAGCCACACGGGGGAATTTAAAATTTTCCTTTACACATGCCGATAAAAATAATTTCGGGATCTTTTCCAGAGATTCAATAATTTTTGCAGACAATTTAAATAAAGACATCACATATATTGGAATTCCTTGGAGGGAACTTTGAAGAAGTTGGATCTTTCCATCCTGTGTAAGAAGAGATCATTTCCAGGTAGTTAACTTCCTTTTCACTCTTTCAATAAGAGGGTTCCAAATAGATAGATCAGGATTCTTGTGGATGAGGGGCATTCCAAGGTAGGAATCTGAGAAATATTTTATTTTACATCCTAGATGTTTGCCAATCTGATCTGAAATTTCTCCTCCACATTAATAAAGAAGACAACACTTTTATGAAAGTTGACAAGCTTCCCAGAGGCCATCTCATAGTCTTTTAGTGCCCTCCTATAGTTTGAATCCTCTTGGATATCATCTTTCCCTAAAAATAAATTATCATCCAAAAATTGATTACGAAAAATAGGAGTAAGAACATTATAATTTTTTATCTCTTGAATAAGATTTTGAGAGAGCTTGATTACATAGCCTACTCAAGGTTTCAACCACAATAATATAAAGAAAAGGGGAGAGGGGGTCTCCCTGCCTCAAACCTTGACCAGGTTGGATGAAACCCTCTGGCTTACCATTGACAATAATAGAAAAACTAGCAGTGGAATACAAGTCATTACCATATTGATGAATTGTTCACAGAAGCCCAAATTACTTTGGATAGCTCTTATAAAGGACCAGGAAACTCTATCATAAGCTTTGTGCATATCTAATTTGACCAACATGGAAGATCTACCCAAATTCTCCACCAAATGAATGACCTCTTGAATAACAATGATACTATCAAGGATTTTCCTACCTAGAACTAAATCCCCCTGATTGGGAGATATGAACTTGGATAACACATTCCTGATCCTGTTGGAGAGAATTTTAGTGATCAATTTATAGCTAGTCTTGCATAAACTAATAGGTATGAAATCCTTAATATCCTTCACACTTATCATCTTGGGGATAAGAATAAGGAAAGTGTCATTAACTTGTTTTAGAATATTCCCACATTTAAAGAAATATTGAACCTTTTTCACTACATCCTCCTTAACAATTTCCTAGAAATGATGAAAGAACAAATCCAAAAACCCGTCAGGTCCTAGTGATTTATTTGGTTCCATATCAAACAAATCAAATCTGATTTCTTCTTCCCTAGGTATGAGAGAAAGAGCTCTATTATCTTGATCCGAGATGACTTTTTGAAACACCACAAGGACTCTATTTGAGGTAGCAACCTTCGGATTAGGACTCGGAAGAAAAATATCCTAGAAATAGTTTATCACTGTTTCATTAATTTCATTTTCATCCTTGGTTAGTTCTGCTTTAAGTTTCTTGATTTCTTGGATTCTAAGAAGATTAGCCTTAGTAGTAGCTATGAAGTGAAAGAACTGTGTGTTTTTATCACCCTCTTTTAGAAACTTGACCCTAGATTTTTGTCTCCAGTAAACTTATTTCTCAACAAGAATATCATGATATTGAATGAGTAAATTTTGTTCATGTTATTTAAGGGCAGGATTAAGACCATTCTCCTCCATTATTTCTTCCATAGTTCGCAAGTCTTTCACTATCATTCTTTTTTCCTAGAAGATATTACCAAAAGTTTCCTTGTTCCATATCTTGAGCTTATTTTTAACATGCTTCAACCTATAAGTCAATATGAACATTAGAACTCCATGAACTTGTACCCCCCAGCATTCATTTATTCTATTATAAATATCTTGATGCCTCAACCAAATATTTTCAAACCTAAATGGTCTAGCTTTCTTGGGTAGGCCTTTTCCCAACTTCAGAAGGATTGGGTTATGATCTGAGCCAATTTTGGGAATTGAGGTAAGTGAGTAGAGTTGATTTAACATACATTGGTGACTGATCAAAAATATTTCCAATCTGATTTGGATGCGATCCTTCCCAATTCTTCTATTGGCCTAGATATATTTGGATCCTCCAAGATCCAGGTCAAATAAACCATTCTTCATCAAAAACTCAGCTAAGTCCTCCATATTATCAGTATAAGAAATAATACCACCTTTTTTATCACCCACGGATAGTGGAATATTAAATTCACCTCCAATGATCCATTCAACATATTTAAAGAGCAGTCTGAACCTTGAAAGATCCTCCCATAAGCTCCTTCTCCCACTAGCTATGTTTGTGGCATAAATGTTAGAAACAATCCAATTTTTTTAATTCAATCTGAGTGAAGAAAATAGGTATATGGTTTGGGGAGGAAACCAAAAATTCTCCCTTTATATTCACATGATTCTAAAGGCTTACAATACCCCCTGAATCCCTAACTGATTTCACCCCTTCCCAAAGCCCATATTTCCAAATCATCCTATGAACATCTTTAAATCTATCTAGACTCATCTTGGTTTCCTGTATCAATAAAATGTTCAGTTTATGTTTTCTTCTTAAATCCTTCATAAATATATGCTTTCCAAGGTTGTTCAACCCTATAATATTCCATGATAAGACTATCATTTGTTCTTACAGGCTTTGGATAAAATCACTCCCAATGATTTTTGAACCACCTTATCCACCTCCTTCTTCGCTGATGTTTCCCCTTTTTCTTTGCTTGTCTTCCTTACTATAGACATTGAATCCTTACCTATATCTGACATGTTACTACTTCTTATGCTTGGTTTGGATCTAGTAACTGGCATTTCTGGTGATGAGATCACCTCTAGAGTATCTTGAACCACTTATCTCATTAACACCTCAAATGCATTCGAATTTATGATATCCTCTTTCCTTTGGCCAAAGAAGATTTGATTAATGGAAGAGTCCTCCTCAAGAGAGTGTTCCAGAGCCACCTTCAAAGCATACTCTCCATCAGATTCAGAGATGAACTCTATTTCTACCTTTTCTGGGACTAAAGAGGAAGTACCTTCTCCAAGCCCCTTATCTTGCATCTCATTTTCCTACTCTTTATTTTTGAGAGAAACTTTTCCCTTAGTCTCTGAGAGTATTGGAGAGGGCATTTTATCTTCTTTAGGAGCCTCCTTCTTAGAGATCTTTTTGGGGCCAACAACTTTTCCATTTTTCCTGACCTTCCTCCACTCCTAAGATTCCTTTTTATTGACCTGTGGAGGATATTTGGAACTCGATTCCTTATCCTTTGAGAGATGAAAACCCCTGAAATCATGCCACACGGATCTACATTTGCTACATGCAAATGGGGAGGGTTCATATTCAAATCTTTGAATCTAATCACCAAACTTGGATAACACTTTGATGTTACCTTCCAGAGTTTCCCCTTGTTTCATGTTAGCACAGAATATTGCATGAGTTAATCTAGTGCAAGCCTGGTAACTGGATCAATCGCTATAGGAGATCCCAAGATATTGGCTATTCCTATAAGGACTTCTAGTTCCCAAAAATCCAAGGGAAATATTGGGAGGTGAACCCAAATAGGGAGCTCTGAGACCATTTTTTCAAATGGATTAAAAGTAGGTTCCCATTTATGGAAAACCACATGAGACTTTCCTATAAACTAAGGTCCCTCAAACATGATTTTTACTACATTCTCTTTGCTCGAAAAGGAAACCAAAAAATAAAAATTAGCATACGTTGTTACCTATAAAGAACCATTTTTTTCCCATCTTCACTTGGCCCAGCTGTAAAACATATCAACGTTAGGACAGATTCCCAAGCATTTCATAAATAGTGCATTTTCGATGGATGCTTTTTCTATCCGAAAGAACCACCAAAATCTTAAGAGAAAGACCACCTTTTTATTTTTATGGTTCCAAACCTTCCAAGGCTATTTTTTCCAGCCTTTTCCCCACCATCTTCTCAACCCACGTGGTCTCCACTGAGGGACCATCCTTCCCATCCTTAACTGGCATGACCATGTGCTGAAGCACATATCCTAGTTTCCCATCCTGATTTGCAAAGTTAGTTGAAAGTTCCTGCTCCTCACCCAAATTTAAATTCATTTTTCCTGTTCCTTGCTCCATTAATTTAAGGATTGAATATGCGGTGTAATTAGTAGTGGTGATAAAGAGATATTAGTTGAGGTCATTGAATTCCTGATGACAGTCATTGTCCCATTTAAAGTGGATGTTTTTCCTTAGAATTTGATGAAAGGGTTGATAACAATTTGATAGTTGAGAGATAAAGTGATGTATAGATTGAATTTTCCCTTGAAGGCTATAGAGTTGTTTAATATTAGATAGAGGAGGAATTTTGATAATGGCCTTGACCTTAGCAGAGTCAACTTGAACTCCCCTAATAGATAGTATGAATCCTAGGAGTTTGCCTATAAGAACTTTGAATACACATGTAGTTGGGTTAAAATGAAGAAATAACTCTAGTACACATGCAAATATCACATCGAGGACAACAAGATAGTATTTTTGGTGTTTATATTTTCCTAAGAGATCATCTATGTACTCTTTTATGGTTTTGTGGATGAGGTTGTGAAAGATGTATGTCATAGCACATTGATAAGTATCTCCTACATTTTTAAGGACATAGGGCATTACTCTATGGAAAAAGGTTCCCCACGGGGTGATAAAGGTTGTCTTAAGTTGATCTTCTACTGTGATGAGGATTTGACTATAACCAAAGAAACCATCTATAAGAGATAACATTTTGTGCCTTGATGTTAGATCGATGTTAGGTAAGGGAAATCATATTTTGAAAAAGTGAGGTTAAGTTCCCGGAAGTCCATACATATGCTTAATTTCCCATTAGCTTTAGTGATGGGTACAATATTGGAAACCCATTAAGGATAATCGATAAGTAGTATGAAATTGGCTGAAATAGGACGTTGAAGTTCTTGTTTAACTAACAATACAATACAAAGATGCATCCTACGAAGATTTTAATTCACCACCTTATCATATGGGATGGTGGAGATATTGTGGATAATGATGTTAGGTTCTATACCAGGCATATTATTATAAGAACATGTGAAGGATTGACTGTGATTGGATTAGAATTTGATGAATTCTTGGAGTTCATGCGGGTCTAAACCTTGGATGATTTTGACAATGTGTGGTTCTTGTGATGTGCCAATATTAACATCAATGGTATATTCATTGAGAAATGTAGATGTGTTAGGGGTAAGGTTTTTTGAAGATAGTGATCCTTAGCACCCATATAGGTTAATATGGCATCCTCATCGTGATAATAAATAATGTGTATAGTGGGGGAATCCTATGCTATCATGCGAGGTAGTGTTAAGGTAAGAGATTAAGTATTTCCATTATCTTGGTAAGTTAATGGTAATAATGTGATATCGTTGATTAAAAAAAGTCATAAGGGATGAATATGGTAGTTTAATTGTTAGATGATAGGTCTGATAATTGTAATGGGTATGGTTGAGGTCCTGATGTTGGTGGTGATGGATTTAAGAAAGATGCTTTGAATCTGATGCCATGTTTTTTGTGAGGTTTTCTTAAGACTGCAAAGGGTAAATTGTGTGGACCTTGTTCATACCTACCAAGACCCAAACCTTTCAATGCACAACGGTGAAGGTAAATTTGAGAAAATCGAGGCTTGTCTAGGAATGAAAAGTCTGATGAAAATATTTTATCATGTTGTTGAATGTCAAGAAGAGAGGAGAATCGATCGATGCCTTCGTACACAAGTTGTGTTTGAAGGAATGGGGGGACAATATAATTAATGTTTCCCATGTTATGTTCATAGAGAGATTCTTTGTCAGTTCTCCCATACATTTTAGGTGTAGGGAGTGTATTGAGAGTTAGTAATCAATATGAGACATAGTTAAGTAAACCTATATTTAATGAGAGTGTATTTTTTTATAGCAGAGTATAAATAAATATGATTGATAATATGATGTGCATGTATTACTGATTTTATTGATTACTATGAGATGAAAAATATGTTGAATGTCAAACATAGTATGATAAGGAAAGCAATATAATGAAAACAACGTTAAGCTATTATTATACTTTACAAAATAAAATGGACTAATTGTATTAATTGATAAACTTATGAAATTGAGGTCTATAATAATTAAGTAAAGAATGGATCAACTCAATATGAGACATAGTTAAGTAAACCTATATTTAATGACAAACCCTACGTTGTGTTAGATCAAAAAGAGGAACAATGAAATATAGTAATGCGTTGAGTTACTATCATCCTCTTTCAAGAAACTAGTATCGTGTAACAATACATTGTAACCACCTATAAAGATGAACTTATCCACTTTATCTTTCATAGATAACTAAAAGAGTAAACAAAGTGTAGATTCTATATCCCATCATTCTTTTTTATAGTATCCTACTCATTCCAGCTTTAGGTGGATACGATAAAGGTAGTGAGGAAGTAATGAAAAAATTCATTACGTGGTCACTATCTTTCCCATAAGGATCCTAAGATGGGATTGATAGGATTATTTCAATTAGTAGGGTGATTCATGGACCCTACTTCTTAAAAACTAAGACATAATTTCTTAAACAACAAAATAAGATCCAGATAATTGTGTAGAGATGGTTGTGTGGTGTAGAAATACAAGTTTCATTGATTTGTGTGCGGTCAAGAAACTAATCTTGCAAGACAACACTTGAATCTTTGGCTAAAGTAGTGTAACTAGTTGATTACACTATCTATTCACCATTCCCTTGACATTTTGTGTCATATATCAAATAGAATACAACTATATTTTTCAGGTAGACACTTAGGAGTTGCACATAGTTCTCAGAACTTGTTAAAGGTTTAAAAAAAATATACAAGTTATATACACTTGGTTAGAGTGATTAAAGGGAGATCAGGAAGATCTTGTTGAACCTTACAACTTCACATGGAGCTATCATTTGTTATTGGATGGATTGTAAACATTTAATTATGTTGGATACAATTGCTACAAGTTGAATTCATTGCAGGCATTAATTTTATTTAAGGGGTTTGATTTTTTTTAAAATCTCCTTAATTTGGATAAATCATAACATGGGTGTTACATTTTGGTATAAAACTTGAAGGTTTATCATTTCTTGGACTTAATATGTTCATAATGCTAACATGATATCTTATCCTCTTATTAACATGATACGATGGTTAGGATAAGGTTGAAAAATGAGGCTGAGAATACAATAGCGTAAAAGTTATATGAAATCCTACAAATCCTTTAGGACACCTGAAACTAGGAAGATTCCCTGGAGCAACAAGTTATGGGTGAGAATGAATAGGAAGAACCTAAGGTACAACAACCTGTACCAAACACAAAATAATAACTAGAACAACCTATGCTATAAATTAGCAAGGAAATAAAAGATATCTCTTGACGGTTGAACTATTAAGGGATATCAAGTGGATCAACCCACTCAAGTTTGATGGAACAACCTTGGGGGATGGAACTGAGAACTAGCTGATTGAGATGGAAAATAATTTTGAAATAAAGGAGTTTCAGTAGAAACCAAAGCAATTTGGGGTGCTTTCTAGCTCTCCAATGAGGCATCTTCTTGGTGGGATAACCAAAAGATGGAGTTAGGAGTTGAAACTACTAAAATCACATGGGAAAAATTCAAATTTTACTTTCATCAACACTAGTTGCTTCAGTTGTACTCTGACCAGAAAATTTTTGAACCTAACACAAGGTAGAATGAGTGTGGTTGAATACTAGGAAAATTTCACCAAGCTACTGAAATATGTACCATAGTACCAAAAAGATAAAAAAAATAGAATTCCTAAGTTTATCATGGGGCTGAACCCAAATATAGGAGGATAAGTAGATGTGCATAGACCATCTACTATGGAAGTAGTGTTTGAAAAATCCATTAGGCAAGAATAGAAAATGTAAGAAATTTATACTCATAGAGAAGAAAAGTGTAAGATGAGTGTCATCTCACCTGCACCATTAGCTCCTAGAAAAATGTGGTGGAAAAAGGAAGGCAACAAAATGAAGACTTCTAGAAATAATACAACTAAAATTGCCACAAATACAAGGAGAAATGGGCATAAAAGTGCTACAACTACTGAATTTTAAAAAAAAAGAAAGGTCCTATAGCTGGATGTTTTAAATGTGGTGGTGACCACTATGTTAATAGTTGTCCCCAAAAGAATCAGGGGAACAATTAACAACAAAAGATTCATGCTATAGTGGATAACCTCCAAGATGAGAAACAAGATACACCTATTAAAGTGCCAAGTAAGTTATACAGACTTCATGTTACTATTTTATTTGACACCCGTGCAACCGAGTGCTTTATTTCTAGTAAGTTAGAAGGAAAATTATGTGAGAAAGCTTTATATATAGAAAATACATGGACTATATAATATGGGAATGATGTTTTTCATATGGTAGACCAATGTCTATTTGACGTAACATTGGAATTACATATTTTTACAACCAAAATTGACCTATACGTAACTCCCTTAGGGTCTTATGACATTATTATAGGATTAAACCAGCTATCTAAACACAAGGAAATAGTAAATTGTTTCAAAAATGAATAGAATGTCTAGATGACATGTAGAAAATAACTAGCATTCACGGCATAAAAAGAGGTTTCGAAGTTAGACAAATTTCTACCCTACAACTTAAGAAAACTAAAAATAAAGGTTATATGATGTATGTAATAATTTATTTTGATTTTAGTGAGGAAGGTAAGACTTCCTTGGAGGATTATCCACTATTACAAAAATACAAGGATTTCTCTCAGAGGAATTAAGTGAACTTCCTCCTAAACGTGAGTTTGACTTTACCATTGATATCAAACCTAGAACTAAATCGATATCAAAAACACCATACATATGACAAAAAAATTAGTTAAACTAAAAGCACAACTTCAGGAAATTTTTCGTAAAGGACTGGTTCGACGAGTGTGTCTCCTTATGGAGCACTAATAATTTTCATTAAGAAGAAGGATGCAATGTTAAGACTATGCAATGATTATCACATGCTTAATAAGGAAACAATAAAGAATAAGTATCATTTGTCGAGGATTGATGACCTTTTCAATCAGATGAGAGATGCATCTGTTTATTCAAAGATAAATTTATGATCTGGTTATCATCATCTAAGGATAAATGATGAAAAAATTCATAAAACAACATTTAGAATAAGATATGGGCATTACGAGTTTACTATTTTACCTTCTGGATTCACTAATGCACCAAATCTGTTGATGAATCTTATGAATATTATTTTTCAATAATACTTAGATAAATTCGTGCTAGTTTTTCATGATGATATTTTTTTAATTCTAAGAACATAGAAGAACAAAATGAAAACTTGAGAATAGTGTTAGATGTGCTTTAAAAAAGAAAACTTTATGGTAAGATCTCAAAATGTTATTTTTATCATAATGAAGTGTAGTACCTTGGGCACATCATAAAAAAGGATGAGATCTCAATTGGCCCATTAAAAATCAAATCCATTACTGAGTGGCTAGCACCTAAGAACATACATGAAGTAAGAATCTTTATGGGGTTGGTTGGTTACTACCGAAAAAATCATAATAGATTTCTCAAGAGTGGCTGGACCAATAACTTATTTGCAGAAAAAGGACAAAAAATTTATGTGGACTAATAAGTGTGAAAATGCATTTAATCTGGTGAAACAAAAACTTACAATAACACTTGTTATGAAGTAAATAGATCCCAATGGAAGCTTCGCCATGGTAACTGATGCCTTAGGTGAAGGTTTGGGTGGAAGACTTATGTAAAATGATCATACCATTGCTTATGAGAATAGAAAATTAAAGGTGCATGAGCCAAACTATGCTTCACACAACTTAGAACTTGGTGCCATAGTTCATGCCTTAAACAATTAGAGGCATTACCTGCTAGGAAATCCATTTGAACTGAAAACAAACCATTTGGGGCTGAAATATATCTTTACGCATACTAATTTGAATGTAAGGTAGCATAAGTAGCTAGAGTTTTTGTCCCAATACGTGTCATGCCTATAGTTTCAACACCAAAATACAACAATAAAATTACCAAAATATTTTTTTTTGTCTTTCATTGCTCATTACACAAAAGCACTTGGGCTGAAATAGAGTAACCCAACATCACATTAGACACATATACAAGCATGGACCCATATAGACAACATTATAACAAAATATGCACATCAATGCCACACTTTTCCAAATGAACAAATACAAACAATGACCCAACCATACAAAAAAACCAAATATAGGAACATTCCACAACACATAATTACCATGGTTACATCTTAGTTACAATTAAAATTCCAAGAGTGTTTATCACGCCAGCAATAAATACCCATTCTCAACCTACATATTCTTAATTCCATTCAAGATTTGACTTATAAAAAGCACAGTTAGTTTGGCTATTTCTCCCTCACAATAATTTCCATTACTCAATACTTATTTGCCACATTTCAAATGCATAAAAAACATATTACGCTCATTCTTATGCTAAGGTTTTGTTTCTTAAATATGTTTATTTGATGTTTAAATTATACCCTCATTATGCAAGGGAAACTAACGTGAAGTCAAGAGGAAGAAATCTTACGATTCAAAAGAGATTTATGTTCAAGTTATCTCTTCTTATAAAATTCCCTCCATTAGGGTACCTTTATTTTCCTGTTATAGTTTTTATAGTTCAGTAGCTGGTTTAAGTCAATTCAAAATTAACATCATGAATATATATATATATATAGTATATATATATATATATATATATATATATATATATATATATATAATATTTTTTGCTTTTTTTAAATAACATAAGAATGCCTAATTAAGTTATAAGGATTTCAATTATAAGCTTATTCCTAATCAAATATCTCATATAATCTTGTACTCATTACACTTGCATTGTTAATTTGTCTCAATGTTGGCATCATTTTAGAACAATTGTAAATCATAAAACACTTACTTTACACTTAGGCATTTGAGCCTACAAGGAGTGTGACCTCGCACAAGATGAATCACATTTCAATTGCTCTTAGACACTCAAGTATTAAACGTCATATTACAAGTGCAAGACATCCAATACAATTTTATGCATTTCAAAGGCCTTCCAAGGAATTATTTCAATCATTGGGTAAATATGAATCAAAGTTTATTTCGCTAACAATCTTAAGAAAGGTCCCACGATCTATTAACTTTAAAAGAATTCCGAGGTGGGAGAAACTACACCATACTACAAGAAAATAAAAGAGATTTCAAAATCATTACCTCTTCAACGCCTTTCATAGAAACCAGACATAATCCAATGACTATTCACCAAGGGAGCACTTTTATATAAGAGGGACAAAAATGGTTCAAACTGCAAGAGTTTAATGCATAGTCAAATTGACATATAGCCTCCAAATCATGTCATTTAGATCTCGACAATGAGATCAATCGTAGGTAATACCCCCCAACTATCTTGGCAAGCCTTTGGCCACCCATTAAGATACCAAGGCTAATTAGGAACATGAGGATTAAACTTAATACATGATATGATGACACCTACAACACCTAGAAATGTTTGTCTCACTTTCCCAAATACAACAACATTCACATAGAATAGTCATTGCCTCACAAAATACTTAAGGGAATGGTCTCTTCTAAGAATTGTGTTAGGTTTAAGAAAAGAAGACAAATTGGGCGGATTAAATAATTTATTAGGTTACGAGGGTGTTACGAAATTAGAAAAGGATTGTTTGAGAGGGATGGTATGATCAAGGTTAAATATTCACTTTAATGTTATTGTGTAAATAAGATAAGTTTACTACCAAACAGTTATGAGTTTATGAATGAACCATAATAATTACCTAGAAAATGATAGTTTCAAATATCTAAACCATAAGAACCACAATTAAATCCATATATTCATGAAACCCACGAAGTGAATAGTACACCCCATTTTTTTCCTAATTTACATTGCTCAACTATCTACTTTGTTAATCAAATTAACGTTTTTTCTACACAGCTAGTCCTAGATATTCCTTTGGTCTCACACCTACTAGCATATGAAAAGTTTAGTTTAAAACATACGAATATTCGAACCACGTTTTTTTTCCATATGTACAATGTTTAATACAAAATAAGTTTAAGAAAAATAACATTTTTAAACACACAAATATAAATAATGTCATTCTTTTTTAAGTCACTTTCATTCAACATTTGTAAATCTATGTTAATGTACAATATTTCAATATCATATCACTAATGACAACATATCACACTCATAATTCTTTTTGTTCTGGATGTACTTGCAACCAATCGCAAGGGTCAACCCTAGGACTGGTATGGAAAATCCTTACACACTAGACACAAACCAACACATTCATCAGTTCAAGTAAATCAAAACAAACTATATAGAGAGAGATAGAGATATGGAGGGAGATGAGAAAGAGGAGTGATTCTTTCCTTCACACACTCACCACTTCCACATTCATTTACACTTTTCCTTTTTGATTCAAGAGATAGAGTAGGGAAGAGAGAGAAAACTACAAGACATTTTTTTCTATTCACAATATCATAACTATTTTACATTTTGTATCCATTTTCATTTTATTTCAAACCCATCTAAATTATCAAACCATTTACGCTTTCAAGATCAACCAAAATTTCATAGTTATTTCTAGAGAGAGAAGATGGAGGAGAGAGAAAACATTATAAATTACAAAATACATTCATAAAAAGTAATTTTATTAAATAATACTCTACAAAACACTATAAATATATGGAAAGGGTTCATGATTATTAGGAAGTCCAATGGGATCCTTAGAAGGAATTTCTAGCTCAAGTTGTGTTTGCAAAAATTGGCCAAAACAACTAAAGTGCTTACAATCTGGTCACAAAAACACTCATTTTAAGTTCAAACATAGATTTCATCAATTCCTACTTACTACCCTATATGCAAATAATTCATCAGATTCAATGAAATTTGATTACAACAAACAAGGCTCAAATTAGAAAGGTGAATTTGGGATCAATTATCATAAACTCGTCAAACACTATTGTTGTATACCAATCGGTGGGCCCCAAAACCCTCCTAAAAACCTAACTTACAAAATAATTTTCATGAAATTCAGAGTTGGTTTCAATTCTCACATTGGATGTCTAGAGGTAGGTAGGGGTAGTTTTCAATTTCTCCAAATTGATACAACAACCATAAGCCAAAACTGATCACATTTTTTTAAAATGGGAGTGACACCCCAAGTGACTGAAATGCTAAATAGGATTCAAAAATTGTCTCTCCAAGGTGTCAAATTGATTTTTTCAGTTATATTTATGGTCTTCATGGTTTCTTGAACTAATATGAATCATTCTAGAGGTTTTAATTGGTAAAACAATTTTCTTTAACGCTCCATGTGCGCGGTGTACAAGATCACATTTTTTTGAAGTTTTCAAACAGGGTGAGAGTATTATTTTTCATTATAGTTTCACCCTATATTGTTCTAAAGAAATTAATACCCAAACATGAAACAATAAAATGTGAAATTTTAATGCAATAGGTAGGGAAATCCATACCGGTTTTCGATGCTTATTAGAGGCATTTTCTTGGGTATTTTTCTCATGGAATTTGAACAGAAAATCACATTTGTTTGAGAGTTTCCAACACCTTTTCCACAAATCCATTTTTTTCATAACCAACAATCATGGCATTCCATGAAAGTACATTTTTAACACATTATATCAAATAGTTTATGACTTACCTATGCTTCTTTGTTTTACATACATGTCTTACAAGGCATACAAGTCTACAAAATATGGAAAAATATGTTGATCAAAACTTTGTAGATATGGCATATAAATTGAACCTTGCACTAACAAGAGTTTTTAGGCATGGGGTATATCACTTGTCATTTGCTAACCTTGTTCCTAACTCCTTAGGTTGTCTCAACAAGGTCAAATCTCACATCATTGTGTACAACCATATTTGACTATATTCTGCTAGTGGAATTTTTCTACTCCAAATAATTACTTTTTGTTTGGAACTTCAAAGCTCTTTCAATGAACCCATCCTCTGCATATACCATAATAATTTCATTCCAGGATGCCACACTTATTTCAAGCATTTTTCAAATAGTTCACATGCCAACTGCATGCTTCCACATTTTCCATACATAATTACCATTGCACTTGCAACTCTAACATATGAAAAAGAATCATGCCACAAGGCTTGGTGGATATTCAAACCTTGTTTAAAATATCCTATATTTTCACAAGATGGAAGTACGCTGGCTATGGTGAGCTTATTTGGTTGGGTAGTTGTTTTTTAAATATGATATGGATGCACAACTTATCCCTTTCTACATAAGTTAGTTGAGATTGTTTACCTTGAAGTGTTGATGACACATAGTTTGGTGTAGACGGGCGTAAAAATACATACTTTTTTCAAATGCTTGGTTGATTGGATTATTGCATATCCTATTTGCACCCCTTCAGAGTCCACAACTGATCCTGTTAGCTTCCTTTCCCATTAGAATTAAATTATTTAATTATATCCTACTAGCAATACATCCCTTTAGATATTAATTAAATCAATATCTATCATTTAAATGCATAGCGTATTGCTAGCTCCAAGAAGTATGATACTTGTTCTAGATGGTTGATGAATCTAGGGCTATTTGAGGCAACAATCGGATGATGTAAACCAAGTAAATGGGACTTGTAATTTGAAATGATTTATGTACCTCACGGAGAAGGCACAATAAGAAATTCCTCTAACCTACTATGCTAAGCTAGATATAAACTACTCCTAGGAAGGTCAAATGCATTGCTACCTGGTAACTACAAGTCTGACAGAGGTCTTGAGTAGACCACAGGGTGGATGAGGGTGAGATGCATAATTAAGTGGAAACCTAAACTCAAGTTTTGGGCTATGTGTGATAACACCAAGACCGATGTAGGTCAGGGATGAACTGACACTGGTAACTTGAGAAAAAATGAAGGAAAAAGAGAAATCTAGAGATGGGACAGAACAAGCTTTAGGTCTCCTATTCTAAAACGCATTGCACACAGGACGTTGGTTCGTCAGGATGCAGGTATTGGGTGACAAACCAAAGCCCTGCAAGAGATATAAAATGGGACACAACGGAGGTGTAACAATGTTGGACGAAGGTCAATAGAAGATGGCTAGGTAAAACAATAGATGATGAAGGTAGAGAATAAGCCACAAAACAGTATGATATTATCCATTGCTTCCAAGTGATGCACAATCACTTATAATGGTGAGAGAGGTAAGGATCTACATGTAATGGCTATGATTTGAGGCCTACAACGTAAAATGCTAAAGAGCATAACTCTGGACAATGTTCTTAGCAAACTAAGGGGGTCCAACCTTTTACAATGAGCAATGCCTAACTATGCTTGGTTAGATCAGATCATGACTGTGCTGAGATAAGATAAGATAAGATAATCCTATCCTTGCATGTGTGGTCTCATTGACAAGTGACTCGCAAAAGTATGTGTCAATGGGACTGCACCATACAAAGTAAAGTAGAAGCAGCGGGGAAACCCAAAAGGTCTCCGAGAACAACAAGAGAAGAAGAAAGAGAGTATAAAGAAAGAGAATAGGAGGAGGGAAAAGATTCGACACCAACCCTCTCAACTGTCATCCAAGGCTAGCCGATAAGAATCTGGTGATGTGTTGATGTCTGGTAATAGAAACTGGAATATGTCTGGGATGCCTTGGATCTCATGTCGTTAACCCATGGATTAGACTGGGAGTTTCTTGTGAGCATGCGGGAATGTGGTTAGAGGGAATGTAGGCATTGATTTTTATGGTTTGGGTAAGACTCAGTTAGTTATGACAACTTACTAAGAATAGGTCTTAGGTTGAGTTAGTTTGGTGAGGTGTCAAAGTGAACTGCATGTGTGGATATTATTTAAATAAGATATTTAAATAATAAATATAGCGAGGATAATGCATTAATTTAATTAAATTAATATTAGTGGCGTGAAGGGGGTCGTGGCTAGGTGAATGTGATGAAGGGTGCTTATTTGTCGAGGGACCAAAGGGGAGTGTGACCTAATTTTAGTGTTTAAACTTACATAGACAAGGGATTTTCCCTTCCCCATTTGCTTTTATATCTAACATAGAACTTGTAACTACTATAACAGAAAAAGGAAATAAAATCCTCCTAAATACTTCACAAACATTTCAGACCTGCTCCACACTCCATTATTAGTGATCACTCTCAACCCAAAGCCTATGGGAGCCAACTCTGAGCTGACCCAAGGATATGCAAAGAGCATGCATCAAATGACAAGAGTTATAGGTGGGATGATTAATGGAGCTCAAAATTGTTGACCCATCCGAGATCAAGATGAATTGGGATTTAGAAGGCCATCTGTTAGGTGGTAGCTTGCATCCCAAGAGATTGACCTCTAGAGTAAGGATGGTTTCTCTCCCTATTTCTAACTACTAAAAAATCATCTCATATGAAGGGAACTTCATGTACCTAGGTCACTACTCTATATTGGAAGGGACCAGGTGTGTAGAAGCAGCCATGGAATGAACTGAAAGGGGGGAACTAAGTCCATGTTGAAGGAGATAAGGATCCAAGGAGAATACGAGGCCTCGGCACGAACACAATTAGTGAGCACAACCACCATGGTCAGAAAGAGAAATGGCCTTAGAAGAATGGTAGGTAAGGTAAATGTACTTGTCTCTACCTGTGGAAGAATCTGGCAGTCTCTGGATGCGGTGTAAGAGTGAGACGAGAGAAAATATGACCTCAAGTCTAAAAGGGCAAGCCCCAAACTCGGCAAGGATAGAATATGTAAATGAGAGGCAAGGAATTGTATTTAACATCTAATGATCCAATCTAGAGCATAGCCACAAATCTGACACTTATATTACTTTGATAGCAATTCACATTCTACTTAAGAATGGAAGGATGAGGTGGATATCCACCTGAAAACCATACTAGAACTAAAGGCTTCTCACATAAGAGATGCCTAAGGAGCAGAGCTTTTAGACAATATGTCCTGATAGTGGTGGCAGAAGCATTGTCTCTCCTTTTATCACTAGAGAACCATACCCCTTATCTTGATAGCAATAAGGTAAAGAAGAGGAGGAGAAAGAAGAGAGAAAATCATGTTCAAATATCCAACCACCAACAACAAGCAAAAAATTCCTACAAATGCGCCTACAATGCTGATCAGATGCACCTCTCCGTGTATGTTTTGTCTTGTAGGAAGAATGAATAGGAGGCCATATCTTGAATAAAATCTGAGTGGTTGAGTTGCCTTGATGTTTGTATTAATGGTCTGATAAATGTTTCCATTTCCCTTATACTCACCTACCAAATCCTACCAAAATATAATTTTGAATAGCCCAACAGTGTATCCTACATCAGCATATTTCCAATTAGAACAAGATCATAGCATGGATCTGATCCCTGTAGCAAAATTTATGGTGATCAGATGAAATATGTAGTGACAAAATAGAACACACAATGACACGTGGCATTGTGCTGATTCAGTTGGAGGGATCAATCAAATGAATGCTCATTTGATTTGTCATTTCTACCATCATTTCATGCACTTCATTTATTACGTGAGGATTTGATGTGCAACTAACAAGTTTTGATAGGTTACGTGTTGTACACTTCACCTGACAAGTTCCACGATGCACGCAGTGATTTGCATAGAAGAATGCACTTGGCACATACACAAAGGCAAGAGGTGCGAGAAGGAGGAATGCAGAGATCTGCAAGTGCGCACGTAAATGGTGTGCAAGGAGTGAGAAGAGGAATGTAGAGTGACATATGTGCAAGAGAGGTGTGTACAAGGATCGGCAAGTGAAAAGTGAGCATTCCAATAAAGGAGTGCGTGGAAAGAAGAAAGAAGAGGCGTGCGGAGGAAGTATGAGTGCATGGGAAATTAAATGCAAAAGGTATAATGCACTAATGAATAATATGGAAGTGGAATGACTACACGTGGGGAAATGTGTGGAGCTCAGGAAGAAGAATCATGCATGGGGAAAACATGTCAGGTAATTAGCCAAAATGGGAGGCAAGTCGACAGAGGCTTGCATGTAAGGGTACACAATTATCTAATTTGGAAGGAAAGTTAAAGCAGATGTGCAAGGTTTCCACGTACAGGGAAAATTAAAGGAGATAGTAGAATAAGGAAGAAAGGCAGAAGCATGTGGAAGAAAGTGGGAAGAAGGAAAATAACAAGGAAAAATCGGGAAGGGCACATGAGGGCACACGAGTGCACATGAGAAGAAATGCCACCATGCAAATGTTCCAAGAGAAAAACCAGAGTGTAATGCATGCAGTTTGCAATCTATAAGTTGAATGTCATAGCCAGAATGGGGACTATAACTTGTCAAAATAACTAGGGGTGGTTATTTTGGACAATAGTTTGGTGAATTTGAGGGCCATCTGCTCGCTAGATGAAGGATATCAATGGCCTTATAAGCATCCATTGGGCATGGAGTCTGGTCCTAAAACATGCAATTTATGTATCTTTAACTTGAAGAACGACCCCTAAAGTCACTTGAAGAACTGTATAAACTCTGTAATGAAATTTTTGCTACTACAAAATATTTATGATAAATTTTTGGAATATTCAATGAAGTGGGAAATTGGCATCCTAGAAGCCTTAACAAAAGAGCTTAGTTGAACTGTCATCCTAGAAGCAACAAAAGAGTGTACGTGAGAGGAAAGAAATATCATACTAAAACAAACAATGTGCGTACATGGAGCGCACTTGGAGGAATTCAAACTAGCTCTAATATGTAGAATGATGCAAAGGACAAGACTTAATGGAAGTGCTTGAGATAAATTCTGATTAACTGGGATTGGTATCATACCTCCATCAAGGTGAGACAACTCAAAAGAGTTAGCCTCTTTACAAGAATTGATAGATGTATGGGCCACTCCAAAGTGGATCAAACTTTGAATGGTGCACTATGTTTTAGCTCTATCAACATCCCATTTTGAGACTAGATCACCAACCTTGAAAGCTTGAGGCCTAGCCTTTCTGTCAAACCATTTACTTTGTTGATTGTTGATGTTGTTCTAACTTGATCTTACAAAAGTTTCTTACATTCTTCAAGTTCAACCAGTTATGCCATTCCTGATTTCTCTTTGATCCGTGCCCTCAAAACTCTATTTATTGGGCTAGTATCTAATGAAGGCAACTCAAGAGATAAAGGAATTCAAGCTTCCTGTCCATAAATAAGATTATAAGGTGAAGTACCTATTTCCTTCTTCACCATGATTATGTCTTCCCACAACACATGCGAGACCTTAGTGTACCACTACCTCTAGTTGATATTCATTGTCATTTCATGATTCTGATCAGGTTCTTATTGGTAGACTCAACCAAGCCATTACCGTTAGGGTAATAATAAATAGTTAAAAGAAGTCTTCAATTAAATTCCAAGGCTAAGTGCCCAATCATAAATTTTTGTACCAAGGAAGGCTTTTGCATTATCAAAGATAATGGTATGAGGAACTCCAAAACTTGTTACTATGCCCTCGAAAAAGTGAAGGATGATTGGCTCAGTTGATTCCTTGAGTGTGACAACTTCTATCCATCTTGTGAAGTAATATGTTGCTTTCAGGACCCACTTCTGGCCAACGCTTGAGGGAGGATTGATCATGCCTAAAGAAGTCTAGACCCCATTGTTGAAAAGGATTGATCTGCTTAGATTCGTTAGAGGGAAAGTGGTGCCAATTTCTTCTTTCCTGCAAAGAAAGCGCATTCTTTGCATTTCATGAGTCACTTATGCTTGTTTGTAAATAGCGTAGGCAAAAAATATACTGCCTTGATGATATTCATTGATGTTTTGCCTTTGGTAGAGTAGTGTCCACCGGAGAGAGTCCATCGTGAGATTCTTCCAACAATTTATCAACTTACGCGATCATCGATACATATCAACAACACGCCATCGTTGTTTATTTTGAAGAGAATACCATCAATCAACGCACATGGAATGGATTGTAACCTCAGATGTTGTCATCTTTTAATTTTTTTCAAACTAGAAGAGGGTATGCGCTAGAGAAAAAGGAATGTGATCATGTCCTTCATGTCAAGTACGCACGATAGGATCATCATTCTACTCAGGTTCAGCGCACGAGAGCTCTTCATCTACAAACAATGAAGTCCCAGGTTCAGATTGCGTGTCCTCTGCAAGCCATTTACAGAGCGTGTTTCCTCTAATCAAATTAGTGTCTTTGATAGTCACATCATACTCCATGATTTTGGCTACCCATCTTTCTCTCTTCTCACTAATTTATACTCCCATGATGAAGTCCCTTACACCTGAGAGTGAAACTAACACCTTGATATGATTTGTGGCGAGCATAAATTTAAAACTTTTTATTAGTGCGCATGATGGCAAAGACATGTTTCTCTGTGTGATTATATTTTAACTCATAATCCTTCAGTGTCTCGACTAAAGAAATCCACTGGCTGCTCTATTCCTTGTTCATTTTCTTATGTCAAGACAACAACAACACTCACATCAGCTCCATAAGCATAAAGGATGAAATCCTTTGAATAATCTAGATTGATGAGTGTTGGCGCATAAGCAATTTCTTGATTTATTTTGTTGAAGCTCTCTTTTCCTTCTGTTGTTCACTTAAACTAATGTGTCCTTCTTGAGCATGAGGGTGATGGGCCTAAACAGTCATGCAAAGTTATGGGAATTAATCTCCTAACAAAATTGATTTTTCCTAGGAAATACTATAAGATATTCTTGTGTGTTAGCAGGGAAAGAGCAAGGATGGAAAAAACACACTCAAGATCAATGGCAATGCCTTCCTTTAAGACCACATAGCCCAAAAATCTATCTTGCGCAACAAAAAATTTACATTTATTGGGGTTAAGAGACACCCCAAATTCTCTACATATATCAAATACTTTCTCTAGATGTGCCATATGATCTGTGCTCTTCTTTGAGTAGATAATTATTTCATCCAAGTAAACTAGGATGAAATCATTTATATAACCTTTACAGGAAATTTCCATGGCTCGCTGGAATGTTGCACCTGCATTTGACAATCCAAAGGGCATCTTTTGATATGCATATGTTACCCATTTGGCTGTAAACGTTGTTTTGAATTGATCATCTTCCTTTACCATGATCTAATTGAAGCCATAATACCCATCCAACATGGAAAATCTATGCGTGTTAGCCACAGTCTGCAAAAATCTGCTCCATATAAGGTAGAGGATAGTGATCCTTCAAGAATGCCTTATTCAAATCTCTGAAATCAACACAGAGTTTTATTTGACTATTATTTTTTCACATTGGAACAATATTTGCGACCTAAGTAGAGTATTTGATGGGGAATATTATCTTCGCCTAAAAGAGTTTAGATAACTCTTTCCTCATTAGGGGCTCTATTTTCAGATTGATGGGCCTTTGAATTTGTCTAATGGGCTTGATATTAGAATCACGATCAATGGAGTGTTGAGCAACACTTGTATCAAATCATTTGATGTCTTCATATTCCCATGAGAAGACAACATTGTATTTATGACAGAGTGAAATGAAGGCATGTTTGTCATCATGTGCGTAATCTTTGCTAAGAAGCAACTCTTTGTTGCGCTTATACGTGACTGGGGTGCAGTATTATTACGCTCCGCGCATATTATTTTCTTCACATTTGAACTCATCATCAGGTCTGAACATTTTCTCCAAGGTGATTAGACCTTTAGGAAACTTAATTGTATTTAGCTAGATCACTTGGTCACCATAGTTATTATGCAAGTGAACTTGCATACTTGAAGATAAATCAACTTCATTTTGAATGAATTGGACAATTTGCACGTCAACGTCAAACACTTGCCAACTGATGTCATTATCTAGAATACATGGCCTGATCACCATCTTGATGTGATATGTGCTATCTCAGATGAAATCCTCAATGGGTGAGAATTACAAACCAAACACAACCATCTAATTTACTTCTTTGTTTAGCTTTCTTAGTACCACCTAAAGATTTAGAGCATTAAATCCCTCTAAGAGGTCCCAAACTATATATTTATAATATTTGAGAAGATAATTCTTTATTGCACACTTGTTTGTGACTTTGTAAACAAAAAAATTTGTATCTCTAGAGATCTGCAATGCCTTGATATTTTTCTTTTCAACAATGAGAATACCATACACCAACACTTAATATTCAGCTACATTATTGGAGCATTCAAATTACATCATGTGCGTGAAGAATAAATTATCATCCTTGGGAGAAATGAGAACAAAACCTACGCCAATACCATTTCTGCTTTTGGAGCCATCAAAATACATCTACCAATGTCTAGAAGAATTATCATTTCATTCTAGCTTGAGTGCAGCAAGCAACACATCTTCTTCCTTAAGGATGCAATAAGTACCAAGACCAATTTCAAATGCTTCAATAGCTTTAGCATAAGGATCAAATTTGTGGCACCTCTCTACCCTCTCATCTAGCAATAGATCAGGTATAGGAGGGTAAATAGGTTTCTCTATTGTAACTGAATCATGTACTTGGTCTTCTTGGATTAGGAAATTAGCTTGGACAGGTGATGGGTCATATGAATCAACATGATAAGAAAATATGGGCTCAACTTGTATGGTAAACTAGGTACCATACCTTGTTCTAAATAACATATGATTCCAATCATAATACAAGTACCCACCCACTTTGGAACTAATATCCCTTGATAGGAAATGGGCAAACAAAGGAGGTAGGTCAATGATTGACACATCTTGAGTTATAGTTAGGCTTGGACATGAATGAAGGGTTAACTCAATATTTTTCATGACTCCTAGAGTAGTGATAGATAAGCCATCAAGTTATAAGACTCCTTTAGACATGGGGGTGTACTCAAGACCTAAGACATCAGTAATTTTCTTTAGCATAACATAAGTATTAGCCCCTGAATCAATCATACAATTGTGAACAAGATGTTTTCCCACTATCAAAGACATATAGAAAGGTGTGGTTTTAACAACTTTTATTACTTGATTCTCCTCTACTTGACATATATTGATGGAAGCTTGGGGGATTTGGATAATTATATCAGGGCATGAAAGCTATGCTAAGGCTTCATGTAACATATCGCGCTGAGATGGAATGGCCAGGGCATCCCACATTGTGACATTCAAATTTTTCTTCTTCATCTGGTTCATAATGTTGAATGGAAGGCCCAAAGATTTGTGTATTTGAGGCACACAAATCTCTTTTCTTGATGGTTTAGGCATGATAACAGAAGCTTTGGGCTATGTAGAGGCTTGACCTCCTAAAGGAAGTGCACGTGCCACTTCAGTTGGAGAATTGTAAGGAAATTCGTGCATAGACAAGTGTGCACCAAAACCGTTGGGTGCCTTAGCATCCTTTGATGCTTGAAGATTATTTGGATCTCTTTTCCTTTAAGGATCAATCTGTATGGCATGAATAGAAGATTACATGCTAGACTCTAGCATTCTCCTCTTATATCTTGTATTATCAGCAACCTAGGCACGCAACCTACTTGGAGTATCCGCAACTTGATTGATCACACAGAATTCTTCAGCACCAAAAAACATAAGATTAGCCTTGGGAATAACTTCTAGCACTTCTTAATTTTCAGATTCATGTGCACTGGTGGAAGGCTCACAATTTGAAGCAGCTTGAATCATGTAAAACTACGCGCTCAAGGAATTGTTGTAGATATACTGGCTATGAGGAATGTTATAAGGAAAAAACCACCCTGACTCTTGAGCCATATTTTTTGGATTGGAACAAGTTCTTGACTTGAATTGGGCATTGGGAGAGGCTACATGAGAGGAACTACTTACAATGAGAGGTTCCCATTAGCATGTAATCTGTCATTCGGTTAGTTCTGACCATATCTTTACTTTTGATATTGATATCTAAAGGGTTGATGGCCTTGGTTATACCCTTGATTATAAGTATTTTTGAAGGCTTGCGCCTGATACTTTTTTAAAGACATGACCTTATTGGACAAGTTTCTAATTAGGGCCTTCATTTCATCCTCCTCCTTTTGTTGTACGGGAGGGTAATATGTGGAAGCTACATGTTGAGTGCTCTGCTTGAGAATAGGGGCAATAGATGGCCGGGGAACTTGAGGCATTTTAGGAAACAAAGGAACGGGTGGTTTATGAGCTAAATTTATTACTTGAATTAGATAGTTCTCAGCCCTAATAGCTAATGCATAGGCCCCAAGAAGTGTTTCACCCCCCATGGATTGGATCATGATAGTAATATCATAATTTAAAGCCCTTAAAAATTTAAGGAAAACACCTTCTGGTGTTGGTCTTACCAGCGTTGGAATCATGTCCCATGTTTTCTAAAATATGAAGTTAAAGTCTTCTATGAGCTCATTGGGAGCTCGTTTGATGGTTTTCAACTAGTTTAAGCAAGGAGAGATTATCTACCTTCTCTCCAAACTGATTGCATAGGGCTTTTCCCAACTGATTCCAATTTTGAATTGAAATTGTTGTTAGAATCCTGAACCATTGCAAAGATTTCCCTTTGAATGAAGAGGCCAATAGTCTAACAACCACATCTTGTTCAATGATTTGGTGGATGACGCAGACATTAGAAATGTCTTGTATGTGGTCAGCTGGAGTAGTATGGTTTTCCCCAGTAAAGAAAGGGATACTTTTAAGTGTAGATATTGGAATAGGATTTTGGGAATTAAGAGTAAGAGGACTACTAACAGTGAAATTGACAAATCCTTGATTTGTTTGTTTTGCTAACATACAGGGAAAATTTTAGTGGAAAATTTTTGTAAACTCGTGAATATTTGGGATTTTGGAAATGGTGAATTTTCAGGAGTCAGCTTCCACCCAGTTCTCCTAAAATTTTGACTGACAAGTCATTTGTATGGGTAATTTCACCTACTATTTATATGTAAAATTAACTTATGCATGTATTCACTGAGATATAATACATACCCTTGGGGGTTGCAGTGGGGTACCCATTTAATATAGGCATCCAAAAAAGAGTGGTTGTCCACCCAACTTAGGTTGGACATACAACCATTGTCTGTCGTCTAACCTAGGTTAGGTGATGAATGATGGATGACCATCCAACCTAGGTTAGATGGTCATCCATTGTCTATCGTATAACCCAGTCATCCAACCTAGGTTGGATGGTAGACAATAGATGGTCTTCCAACCCAGGTTGGATGATTGGGTTGGAAAAAAAACAATGGATGGTCATCCAACCTAGTTTGGATGACAGAAAATGGATGGCCATCCAACCCAGGTTGGATGGTTGGGTTAGACGATAGAAAATGGATGGTCATCTAACCCTAGTTACATGGCCATCCATCATCTTTCGTACAACTTGGGTTGGATAGCATCCACCACAAGTTATACAGAAGACAATAGACAACCGTCTAACTTAGGCTAGACAGTCATCCATCGTCTATTGTACAACCTAGTTTAGAAGTCGTTTAACCCAAGTTGTATGGAAAATGATGGAAGACCATCCATTGTTTTCCATCCAACCCAACCATTCAACCTAGGTTGGAGGTGAATGACCCTCTAACTCAGGTTGGACGGCTGGGTTGGACAATAGATAATGGGTGGACATCCAACCTAGGTTGGATGGTCGTCCATTGTTTTTTGTACAACCTGGGTTAGATGGCATCCAACGTAGGTTGTACGGAAGATGATGGAAAACCATCTAACCCAGTCAATTTTCCATGAAATATTTTTTCAGAAATTTTCCATCGATGTGAAAGTCGATTTTGGAGATTCACCACCAATTATAAACTAATTTTTTGGGGGGTTTCTTAAAATGAACCCTGCAAGGGAAATGGAAAAATATAGAGGAATAGAGAAGGAAAGTGGAAGGTTCATGAGTGGATAAGAGTGTGTAAGGGCATGCGAGGAATTACAATTGAGGAAATTGTGCCAAGGGGATAACCAAAGTACACGTAACCTGTAATATTTGAACCTCAAACCATGGGGATGTAATTTTTAAAAATAACTAGGAGAGTTATTTTGGACAACAGATCCCATGGCTTGTTTAGCAAACCCCTTTTATGCAGCCCTTTCAAATATAGGCCATGCCCTTACCACACCAAATAATTATCCATCAACCAAGCGCGCATGGAGCAAAAAGAGTGAGTGTGAATGCCAAGCAGCCACATCAAAGGTGGATAAGTAGTCAAGGACCTATTATAAGGATTCTATTTTTGCACCAAGGAGTACCTTGGCTAGGGTTGCGGATACTAGATTTTCCCTGTCAATCACATTTCTTGAAGTTCATAGTGTCATCTTCCATGGAAACCACCCCTCCCCTGCTCCAAACACTCCCAGTTTTGTTTTTGTTTTTTGACCCAAAGCATTAAGGAACCCTAAACTGGCTCATCCCCCCTTTTTATTTTAAAATTATATATTTATTTTTATTTTTTATTTTTAAATTTCATTCTTCTCATTTTGTGGGTAATCTCATTACAAAATTTTATTTTTATTTCCAATCCTCGATTTTGTTATCGCTTATTTCCTTTATTATTATTTTACAAGTAATATAATGTTTCACACTCGGGAGTTAATACAACTGTGGTTGTATTTAAAAAAACATTCACATTAAACCCTTAAATATAATTCTCAAAAATGTACAAATGAATTTTTTCTTATGACACCCTCCCCTTAGACGAGGGATTAGATTTATTTGGCATTAATATGTTGTTTTTAAAATAGAGTTAGATCTTAGGTTAGTTAATTTTGTAAAAGTAATCCTCTCTAGACCATGATTCACAACAAGTCTCATCAAGGATTGAATTTCCAATGCACGCAAAATGCCTACAATCAACCTTAACACTATAAACATATTTCAAACTCAAGAAATCAAAAGTGATCTCAAGTTGAACAAATCACAGAGAAGAGTGACATCACCACACATTTTGGAACACAAAGACACTCTATAGGGTCTAGAGGGTCTATCAATGAAAGGATGTTTACAAAGTTACCTTTATAATTATTTTTATTATTCCATTTTCCAAAACAACCACATTGTAAGCACAATGTGAAGAAAGGGAACTCAACCTTACTACAACCAACTCGATCTCTCCCAACTAAAGTTGGGGTGGAAACAGGAGGGAATTACATCTCCCTCCCCTTATAATAACATCATTCTTGATGTGACATAACACCAATGGTCACAATAGGGATAAGAAAATCAAGGAAGTCAACAACAACTCCATTTAGGGAAAAAGGATCAATCGCTTAAAATGTGACCACTAGAAAGTTAATCATATTTTAATTTTTTATTAATTTATAAATGTTATGTGAAAATTAGCATTTCTACCGATTTTTTTACTCAATTAATTTTTTCCTTTATACATTTCCTTAGTTTCAAAAATCAATAGATTTCATTGTTCAATAGTTAAAATCCACAGTGAATTAAAATATTAATTAAATAATCATTTTGTAATCCATTCACTTGTGTTTTGTCATGTGTATTCACAATTTATAAGTTTACCTAGTGTACCATTTACTTGTGCAATATTCACAATGTTATCACTTGTTAAGAATTTTAATTTTATGTTTCCAGTAGGTTTCCCAAAGCACTTAACATCACATTTTCATACAAGGTCCAACATGTAACACTAACAACCTAGAAAACACCTTCTTAACACATTTTCGTGACTACATCACAACAAGACTACCAACCCCACCATGAGAGTGATAATAATGGTCCACATAACATAAACCTCAACAAACATGTCCCAAGCATAGATAAAATATATAGTACATGCCCAACATACAATAAGGCATCACATAATGTGTATTTAATAGGTTTTACATGACTCAAAACCATGACTATAACCACTCAATAATAAGATAAGATCCAATAACATACGTCCACAAATAGGGGCATCAAGCCTCAAGCATCACAATACATAACAAGACTCACAAGAGTAACTCATGAATCATACATACCAACTCCATATGCCTTCCAATATCCATAATCCTAAAAAACAACTCCATATGCCTCCCAATAGAAAAAAGAATCATAATACATAAACCGGGTTGGGCCACCCACCAAAGATCCCTGTCACATGAATATAAGAATCAAAATGCCAAAACTAGGCTGGGTCACTCACCAAAGAGCCCCTTTACCTGAGTATAAGACTCATAGTGCCAAATCCAAGCCGGGTCACTCACCAAAGAGCCCTTTTACCTGAATGTAAGAATCATTGTGCCAAAAGTAGGCTAGGTAACTCATCGAAGAGCTCCATCACCTTATTTCTCCATTCCATAAGGTCGGGTCACCCTATGGCCCTAGGCACATAGAGCCTCCTCACCTCCACCCAAGTGACATAGTGACCTATAACTCTAAAGCTACACATCCCCATGACCCTCTTGGGGCGTACCCCCATACAACAAAGTGGTTACATAGGTCCTACCACTCCATGGTGAATCATATTACCCTATTGCATCACATCACAACATTAGAAAGAACATAAAATCATTTTCAAATTCCAAGTGTCAATAATTTCAAGGCTATAAAACTTTTAATCTCAAAAGAAAATTTCAGACTAAGTGAAATAAATGGCTAAATAGCTTGAGTAATGCATAGGCCTCTTGTTAGCACAAAATAAAATTAAATGCCTATAATTTAAGAACACATCAGTCAAGAAAATTGTTTGTTCTTAAAAGAAAAGATAAAATGATCAATTTACAAATAAAACACGAACATAGAAAAATCAAATTACGATCACTATTTGGATTTTTTGTGGTCACCAAAGGGGTACTCATCAAGTTGGTGGCACTCAAATATCAAGCCTCATCTCGTAAAATACATATGAATAGAATAAGCATATCTCCATATATCTCTGAATCACACATACGAGGATCCACATAGTCAGTATCAAATAGGATTGTTTTATGGATAACTCAAATAAGAGAGAGAAGCGACTCTAGTTTGTATAAGTTGAGTTTGAAGTGGTGTGCATTCATACTATATTAAGAAACCTTGACGTATATAAAATGGATAGAAGTGGATTTTCAATCTACATGAGACTCCACTTCAAAACTCGTACTAGACTCAAGGTTATGGGAACATGGTTCATGCATGCTCTCTCCACACATACACTTTGATGCTACCCATAGGGATAAGTAGTGTAGGGTACACAACATATCACATAACCACATCACTAACACAAAGATTATTTACACAAAATGACCATAACATCTTAAAAATTGTATTCTTAAGAGTTATAACATAACAATTATGCCATAACATACAACATGTAACATTTCCACATAATGCACAAAAGGTGCAAGTACAATACACTATGGGCCATAAGATCACCATATGCCCCTAATTCATGACACAAAATTTTATCACATAACAAAAGAATATATATGTATGATGAATATAGTGATTAACCTCATAATAAGTCATAATATGGTGGAAACAACACGATATGACACAATTCACTAGGAAAAACATTTTTTCACACAACACATTGACACACATACATTGTATCACAAGATGATGAAATGCCACCACACTTTTATAGTTCCCAATGACATGATTTTCACACAATGTGGTAACAAAAGTGTAGTAAATGTTGAATTCATGAGGGGGAAGAGAGATAAATCTCATCACAAAACACATAAACATCACATATATTCCACACCAAGTGGTTAACACAATAGGTAAACTCACATGATCTCAATTACAAGTTTTTCATATCACAACACAATAACACATTATTCTTCCAACTCCTCCACCATCATGAATAATCACTACAACAGAAAATAGTCCCAGAGGTTCAAGAGTATAAACCTCGCTCGGATACCATCTTTCATGCCCACAATTTCAAAACCAAAATACAATAGTAAAATTACTAAAATATTTTTTTGTATTTCTTTACTCATTACACGACACCACTTGGGCTCAAATAGAGTAACTCAACATCACATAAGACACATATACAAGCATGGACCCATATATACAACATGATAAAAAAAATATGCACACCAATGCCACACTTTTCCAAATGAACAAATAAACACAATGACCTAACCACAAAAAAAACCCATGGATAGTAACGTTTAACAACACAACATTGCCATGGCTACATCTTAGTTACAATTAAAATTCCAAGAGCATTTATCATGCGAGAAATAAATCCCCATTATCAACCTACATATTCTTAATTCCATTTAAGATTCAACTTATAACAAGCACACTTAGTTTGGATCTTTCTCCTTTACAATAATTTACATACTCAATAGTTATTTTCCACATTTTAAATGCATATAAAAATTATTATGATTTTTCTTATGTTAAGGTTTTATTTCTTAAATATGTTTAGTTGATGTTTAAATTATACCCTCATTACGTAAGGGAAACTAATGTGAAGTCAAAGGGAAGAAATCTTAAGATTTAAAGGAGATTCAGGTTTAAGTTACCTCTTCTTATAAACTTCCCTCCATTAGGGTACCTTTTTTTCCTATTATAGTTGTTATAGTTTAGTAGTTAGTTTAATTCAATTCGACATTTTCACATCATGAATTTATATAGTTTAATATTTTATAGGAACAAGTACTAGTTTATTAGCCCCCATTCCTCTCCCGTTGATATATTTAAATGTATTGTGACAAAGGTTAGACATCACCATTTTCCATTCCCACAAAATTGAACTAAAATGTTCCTAATTTGGATTTTGAGACATTTTTTAATCAACTTTAGCTTACTCATTTAGCTACTTAACATATAATGGATATGATCTTTTCTTTTTGTAAATAGTTTCATTAGGTATTTGAATTTTTTTGAATAGTTTCATTACTGTAACTATATTTCCCATTTAGTTAGTTTGTTATACAAACACATAATAGACACAAAGGGGCGATTTGGGCCACAATTTATATCATATTACTATTTTTTAAATGCACATATTGCTACAATCAATCTTGTAGGGAAAATGCTTCACCAAAATACATGCCTGGGTCTGCAACTCCTTAGTTCTATCATAATTTTGAAATTATGACATTACTAAGCTAGAGAGGGATCCTTTTATAATGAAGAACTTGTATATTTTATAGAATGGAGGAGAGAAAAGTGGATCAGAAAGATGCCATAGAATAAATGACATGTTAAACCTTACAATTTTATCTGAAACTACCTCTAACAGGTTATCCAATTCCTTCATGATTGCTCATACTTCTAGTGCTTTAATGGATTCTTGTAAAATCAATGACACATTCCAAAAATAAATGAATCCAAGGAAACTCAAAATATCTTATTCAGGTCGAGCACATTCCAGAAATCAATGGAAGCCCACAAAATCTTGAAGTAGAATGCATAAGATGTTCCCAAGTGTCCAAAAATAGCTTGCATACTTGCATAAGTTGTTATTTCTCATCATTCTAGTCAAGCATGGATGAATATTCCATTTGGGAGAAATTTTTAGGGTCCCAAGGTGAGAGAAGATAAAAAAATGTATCATTAAATAGCCTAGATGTTTTCCATGGTTTACAGTGACATAAAATGGTCTCTACACTATTTTTTCATTTTTTAATCCTCTTAACCTCATTCAATCCTTGATATGATAAATCCATCAGGAAGATATCCTCAAGACCTTTCCAGTGCTACCAATTTTACCTGATTTGGAGATGTAGAAACAAAGGTATGTTCATTTCAAGCTTTAGGGCTCAAGTGAATGATTCCTAGTGGCCGTTAGGCTCCAAAATAGGCTAGTAAAAGTTCCTAACAGCCAATAACCTCAATTTTTATCAGGATTCATTTTAAGACATTGGTGGCGAATCTCTAAAATCAAATTTTACAGATTCGCCACCATCTAAAAAAATAGTTTAGAATTATTGGCGAATCTCCAAAATTGACTTTTGCATCGATGATAAATTTTTGAAAAAACATTTCGTGGCAAAGCCGACTGGGTTGGACGGTTTTCCATCATCTTTCGTACAACCTACGTTGGATGTCTTCTCACCCCAGTCGTACGAAAAATGATACATGTCTTGGTTGGATGGTCATCCATTTTCTATCATCCAACCCATCAATCCAACCTAGGTTAGATGACATCATACCTAGGTTTTACGGTAGACGATGGAGGGTCATCCAGCCTGGGTTGGATGGTTGTCCATTGTCTTCCATACAACTTGGGTTGGATGTTGTCTAACCTAGGTTTTACAAAAGATAATGGATGGTCGTCCAACCTGGGTCAGACGATCGTCTATTGTCTGCCATCCAACCCAGCCATCCAACCTGGGCTGGAAGGCCATCCATTTTCTATCATCTAACCCAAGTTAGATGGTTGGGTTAGATGATAGATAATGTATGACCTTTCAACCTAGTTTGGACAGCCATCCATCATCTGTCATCCAACCTAGGATGGATGACAGATAATGGTTGTCCATCCAACCTAAGTTGGACAGACAACTACTCTTTGTTGGATGTTTGTATTAAATGGGTATCCCACTGCAACCCCCAAGCTATGTATTATACCTCAATGAATACATGCATAAGTTAATTTTTAAATATAAATAGTAGGTGAAATTACACATACAAATGAATTGTCGGCCAAAATTTTAGGTGAACTGGGCAGAAGCCGGCTCTTAAAACTTTTCCATTTCCAATTTCCAAAATCCCTAATATTAACGATTTTACGAAAATTCAACACTAAAATTTTCCCTAATTTTTTATCCCTTTTAACTCCATGAAAAATTGATTATTACTCATCCAATTTTAAGGGATCGAGGAGATATTTCCAATGGTACTAAGTTTTCTTGATTCAAAGTTGTATAAAGAAAGATATTCTCATTTAAAGTTTTGCATGGTCATGTGAATTATGCCTAATGGCTTCTAGTCTCAAAAATAGGTCACTGAATGATACCTAGCATCCGCTAGTCTCAAAATTATATAGGTAAAATCCCCTAGTGACCGTTAATCTTAAAATTAGGTCAGCAAAAATACCTAGCATCTACTAACCTCAAATTATCCTAGTGATCGCTAGCTTCAAAACTTCCTAGTGACTGCTATACTTGAAACATCCTAGTGATCGCTAGCCTACAAAAATATCATTTATGATAAGTTATCTAAATTTGCAAGGGGTCAGAATTTGGGATAACATATATTATGTGAAGTAATTTTTGTGATGTGTATTCATTATTTAATCTTGTCATCAAAGTGTGAAATAATCATATTACTTTTCATCATTGAATGGTTGGTCCAATACTTTCCCTTCACAATGAAATTTTGAATAGCCCTTCAAATTTGATACATAAGAAAAAGTGAATACCGGCCGTTAACCTCAAAATTAGGTAAAAAATGTGCCTAGTAGTCAGTAACATCAAAATTAGGTCAGAAAAAGTGCCTAGTGGCTGCTAATCTCAAAATTATTCTAGCCACCGCCAAATTCAAAACATCTTAATGACCGATAACTTGAAAAAATATCAGTGACTACTATCCTGTAAAAATGGCTAAGATCATTTGTGATAAGTTATCTAAATTTTCAAGGGGTCTGAATTTGGGATAATTGTTAGATTTAGATTTATTTTAACAATCTAAATGGTTAGAGCCTAGCAGCCGATGTAGACACAAAATCACACACATATTACTATTTTAGTATGTCATCAGTATGTTGTTATATGCATGAATCTTAAGTAAGAAACATATTCACTAGTGACATTATCTCTTGTCCATCTACGTCTTTGATTGATTTTTACTGTAACTCTCTTCTACATTTAATGTTTCTTTATCCAGTTCAAGTCGGGTCATAGGGATCCATGTTTGTTTTTCTTTCCAATATACCATTATTTATCCCAGGACACTAGCGCCCACCTTCGACACTAACACCCATGCATTTGTGTCCATTCTGGGTGCTTCTGTCATGTTTATTCTTTGTACACATTTTGACATTTTTGGTCAGCCTTTTTACTTTTCTTATCCTTATCCCATATTCATAGTCAGCCTTTTGTATCACTAGTGTCAAAATTCAAACAAGATACTCATATATATACACAACATACACAATATTATTCTGGTTGACAGTTCAAAAAGGCTTTCACATCTACATATTATCACTAATATCAAAAGGAACTACATTTTAGGTTGCATACATTACATAGAAAGGGGAAGTTTTGAATTCCATACCACACATTTGCATCAAAGCTAGCTATAGCCCACTATATTGGCATCATCGGCATGAGGGAAAACCTAAGAACAATATTTCACATAAAATCACAAGGAACTACATGGAGTCTGAAATGTAGTGCAACGCTTAGTACTAAGATAATGCAACGAGTGACCATCGAGGTCAGTCTGACTTCACATATTGCATATTTTATTAAGATCTAATATGTTTGTGATCTTGTGTAGATATATATGGTTTGATTTTTAGGTTACAGTTGTGCTCAAAATCCTAACAACAAATTTAGAGTGACAAAGCAGATATAGGAGCAAAGACCCTCATATCCATACAAAGAGCATATGTTGAATATACATACAGACACTAGCGCCCAGAATAGACAGTAGCACCCGGGTGCTCTTGTAATCTTGTGGGAGCTTCTATCCCACATAGTACATAGTCTTAGAACTCTCTTCTAACCATTGTGATATCATTTCCAGCTAGATCCAATAGATACATAGTCTCGATTACCTCCAGGTTACATGGAAATTAGGTTACTCATTTTTCTCTCATATTTACTTATATTTTTACACTGTTTGAGTACTTAACACTTGTATATTACCATATATTATCATTTTTACATCACTTATTAGATTAGTTACTATGAAATATAGATTTAATTCAATTTATATTAAATCATTTGCTTAACCCCACTCTTATTCGAACTCCTTGCCCTCAGATCCCAAACCCTCATGGATTAAAAAAGTACCCATCTCCAAATCATGATATGACATATATGTGCATACAACAAGTTTTTTCCAATGCCTCTAAAGATTCTGAATTTTGCAACCTCGTGAAAAATCCTCAATATGATCCCAATGTCCTCCAACAACTCCTTTACTTCCAAAACTCTCTTCTTGTTGGTCTCCAAAGCCCTCATTTTTGCATAGTTTCCCCTAACCAATACTTTTCCACATGTTCTCCCTCATCTACCATAGCCATGAATGACACTCCATCTGCCTCTCCTTATTCAATGGAAAAAATATAATATTAATATATATTCTTTGCATGATGAAATTCTTTCTCATGAAAACATGGATACTAATGACTCTGATTATGATAATGAAAATGTAAATATGAATAATGATATTTCTATTCAAGTTGAATGTGAATCTATGCCTCCTACCATTCCTACTTCTAAAGTTTTTTCCAATGATTGGCATGATAAATCCAATGTTAGCACTACTAAAAATTCTTTTTATGTTAATGATAATCTTGATGAAATCCTTGCTTTTGAAAATATGGCTGATAGTGACTCTGATTATGATTCTTATAGCACACATGTTAATGGTGATTTTTCTTCCATTAAGGTTGTTGAATGTGAATCTAAATCTTTTTATTCCACTTCTGAATTTATTTCTAATGATGGTCATGTTGACACCAATCTTAACCCTAATACACCTCTTACTATGTCTCATGTGATTCTACACCTAGTACATCCGTAGAGCTTCCAAATTCATCTCCTCCTCTCACACCTCCATCCCCTAATTCCACATCCACTCCCACTTCTCAGGTTCTCATGATCATTCACAATGGAAAGATTCAACCCCTCAGTGTGCCTCTCACTTCCCAGACCATCCCTTCACAATATATCCTCTCTCTTATGCATGTTTTTAGTAATTTACAAACTCAATTCCATACCCTTACCCTCGAGATTAAATCCTATTATGCCTAAATTGACAATAATACCCTTCCCAACAATCTCATTCCTAAGAAGATTCAAAATTCAACTTTCCCCAAATTTTTCATCATGCCTACCTTCTCATGTTTAGATGGCACATGAAATCACTATTTACATTTAAAATATTACCAGTTAGTAATGGCTTCTTATTCCAATGATCGATTATTACTCAAATCCTTTCATCATAGCCTCGTTGATCATGTTCTCTAATGGTATACTCATTTACCTAATGGGTCTATTAGTAATTATTATGATATGGAGGATTCTTTTCTTAGAAATTTTATTTCTAATATTGGGAACATTTTCCTTCTTTTCATCAAGGAAAGAAAGAACCAATATTAGATTACATTTTACACTTTAATTCTTACATGCATCAGTTATTGTTTCAACATATTGATATAGAAAATATATTATATGATACATGTGATTCATTTACTCTTATATGCTATAAAGTTATTGATTTAGAAGAATTAATTGTGGAGCATGTTATAACAGCTCCTACTTTTTATATTCCTCCTTTTCCTAATAAGTCTTTTCCTTTCCCACCTATTGACCCCCCTCTATGGTCACCATCTCCTCCTCCATGTAAGTGTCTTCCTACCCCACAATTGTGTTGGAATTCACCTATGTATTCTCCACCTCCCACCCATGAACCATTGTACTTTTCACATTATACTAAACCACATGATGTCTTGCGTACCTTACTTGATTAGTGGCTAATCCATTTACCTTCCAACCAGCATTATCCCCCTCATCGATTGTACCATCATTGTGATCACCATTTTTACAATTTCCACCGCATCAATGGCCACAGTGATAATCACTACTATGATCTCTATGATAAACTACAAAAATTAGAATATAAAGGTTTCATTTCCTTCCGCTCCCTCTCTCATGAGTGAGCTCTCTCTCCTATTCCACATAAGTAAGCCTCTTCCACTGCTATGTTGTCTTATTCACCTCCTCCTTAGGTTATTATCCTTCCACCTCCTAAGGTCATTATTCATCCACCTTCTCCAGTTGTCCCACCTCTAGCCACATCATCTCACCCTACCCAAATTTCTACTACATCTCATTATATTCCTAAGTAGCCTACTTCCGCACTTCCCACCGTCACATGTCCCATTATTGGCACCATTTCCTTTGATATTCAATTTTAAACCTATACTCACATTGCTTCTATTCCATAGGTTCCTACCATACATCGTAAGCCTCTTCACCTCTAGTAGATGATATTTATTTCCATCTAATTACCGGATGACACACTCATTTTATTAAGGTTCTTACATGAATCCTGATGGAATTTTTACTTAAATGAAAATCATTCTTACACTTGGGGCAATCACTCTTCTCCCTCCTTCATCCTCATCACACGTAATTATAAACATTGTCCTACATTACCTTATTATACAATTCTCTATGCATCATTGTTTTATTCTCTTATTGTATCTTATCACATTACCATTTATACTTACTTGCCACATTGCATCACATATTTATCTCTATTTACCAGAACAAGGTACTAGATATGCATGGGAATAGTGTGTGGTGGCCCATTTATATAGGGACTTGTATAGATTTACTCAGGAGGATTATGGAGGTGGATTAAGAGCTAATACTTTATTATATTTTTGGGCCTAGGAGCATATAGCTATATTGAGGCTGCTCAGTAGGTCACGAGCCGACACCATATTTATACTATACACTCTTATTCATATGTAATTATTGTTGAATCCATTACTTATAAATTATTTCCGGATCATAATGATTTTCAACAATCAACAATATATATTAAGTCAACCATACCAACATTACACATAGAATCTAACAAACTAAACAATCACTACCAAGTACAACTCATAACCATCACATCATATACAATGTACATCAACAACCAATACAACATCAACACACACACACACACATATATCATCAAAATCATAATTAAAAAATATAATCTCTAGGGGGAAATTCCCCATGCATCAATATGTCATATCAAATACATTATATATCATCCTTGTTATCACTATATACAATTGCGGGAGCTCTAGAACTTTAAGCTTCACCGTTAACTCTATGTCGCTGATCTCATCCTCTATATCTCTCAAGATGACTTAGTAATACATAAATCTTGACCATCTACTCTACATATCTTCCCTGTAGCTACACATACCATGTAAATACATCCCGAGCTAGACCTCCTCCTTCTATAGCCTGTCTCACTTGCTTTATCTCTATAAGATCCTCATTGCAATTTCTCAACAAAACTATGAAGGTGGTTGCTGCTATAGACACTGGCTCAAAAAAATGGGCATACTCACCTGCAATTGTGTCTACATGCTCTAGCATCCCTCCTCCCATGAGAACATTCGGGGGCACGTTCCATGTCAATGTGTGTATGGAGGTATCTACAATCAGTATCCAATACGAATCACCTAAAATCACACAACAAAAATTCACTATTACACATCTTCGTATTCATCCACTATATCAATCAATCAATCAACTAACAAATCATAATGAATGATACTTATGCTCCATTCTCATTATTTCTACATCATCTACCTCAGAAGTGGGTGCCTAGACCTCTACTCCTCTAACTATCATCCCACCAGTCAAATATACAACCACTGGAAATAGCAACACCTGTTGGTGTCTCACCCACCATTGACTATACACCTTAGTGCATCTTATATCATATACCTAGATCAACCCTGTGGCCAGATCTACCTCATCTGGACCTGGGAATACTAGTTGTGCTTATGTAGGGTCTTGCCTCGACTATGGTCTCCTCACTGCTCTCATAGACTGACACCATATATATGGTTATGGGGGCACATCCTAGGCCATACAGAACTATCTAGACACTCGTTCACTCTAGAACAACTCTACTACCCTTGGGAAACAGTCCGCTAACCACATGGTGTGTTGTATGCACCACAACTCCACACCATCCTCCACTCATCCTCATAGTCTTTATACATTCTCCATATAATGGCCCCAGGGCCCATTTGATCTATCATCAACCTATATGTGGTTGTATCCATCCTCCTACTGTGGGTAACCACCTACCTCACCAAAAATATCTCTAGCCAAGCCCAATCAGCTCGTGACTTACTGAGCAGCCTCAATATAGCTATATGAACCACTCAAAACCAAGAAAGTTAACATCGGCTCGGAAGAGGAGCCCAAGGATGCTATCATTGGGGACTATTGGTCGGATAAATAAGTATCAAAGATCATCAATCTCTTACATGAATTTGAGGATTTATTCCCACATGGATACCATGAGTTGAAAGGCATCCACCATTCATTAGGGGAAATGATGATAAAGTTGAAAGATGGTGCGCACCTGGTCAGGAAGAGGCCTTACAGGATGAATCCCAACATGCGCGTGAGGGTTAAAGAAAATCTAGAAAAGATGATAGCATCCGGTATCATTGAGGCTGTGGAGGAATCATAGTGGATAAGTCCAATGGTGATCAGCATAAAGAAGGATGGGTAGATTAGGATATGTGTGGATTACAGGGAATTAAATGTTGTTTGTATAATAGATCCTTTTCCCACCCCCTTTACTGAAGAAATTTTGGAAGGAGTTGTTGGGCACAAGGTCTATTCCTTTACGGATGGATTCTCAGGATATCACCAAGTAAGGATTGCCAAGGAAGACCAAGAAAAGACAACTTTTGCCACTGAGTGGGGAAGCTTTGCATACATGGTCATGCCCTTTGGGCTAAAGAATATGCCCACTGTATTTTTGTGCATAGTGGTACAAGCATTTAAGGACTTCATCCACAAGTTCCTTCACGTATATTTGGATGATTGGATAGTGTATGGATTAGTAAGGGACCATTGTGATAACTTGAGGTTGATGTTTGAAAGATGTCAGCAGTTGAGGATCTCCCTCAACATCAAGAAATGTATCTTTGCAACTCCTTTTGGAACGTTATTGGGGCATATCATATGCAAAGAGGGCTTACTGGTGGATCCCGTGAAAGTTGTAGTTATTGTGGGGTAAGGGGAGCCTACCAGCCAAAGCGCATGCATGGATTTCTTGGACACACTGGGTACTATAGAAAGTTCATTAAGGGATACGCCAAGATTGATGCACCTTTAGAAATATTGCTTAGACATAAGAGTGCCTTTTAGTGGGGAGAAGCACAGCAGAGGGCATTTGAAACTCTAAAATAAAGGCTTATCACCGCACCTATTCTATGGTTCCCATCATGGGATAAACCTTTCCATGTCCACGTGGATGCTTCTGGTATAGCAATGGGAGCCGTTCTTGCTCAACCGAGGAGAGGGGATTGTTGATCATCCCTTGTGTTTTGCAAGTATAAAGTTGACACCAATAGAACAAAATTATACAACGATCTGAGTGTGAGGCATTGTCAATGATCTACACACTCCATAAATTTAGAAAATATCTACTGGCAACTCCCTTCATATTCTACATATGACCATATGGCCTTGAAGTATCTAGTAATCAAAGAAGTGTTGTAAGGGTGCATATGTTGTTGGGTAGTTTTATTTCAGGAATTCGAATCAAAGTGTTGGTAAAACCAGGAAAGAATAATTGTGGGCCAAATCATTTATCAAGGATTGATTTGGGAGAGGACATGTAAAGTATCAAGGAAACCATGCCAGATGCACAACTATTCAGGTTACGGCATGCACCCTCAAACTAGAGGACATTGTTGTTTTTCTCAAGGAAGGTGTGGTGCCCGAAGGGATGAATGCTCTTAAAAGGAAAAGGTTAGCCATACGTGCCATGCCCTTCATGTTCATCAATGGGGATTTTTATAAGATGGGCCACGATGAGGTTTTGCGCAGGTGCATATTAGAACATGAATGCGTAGCTATAATAGAAGAAGCCCATCATGGGATTGTTGGAGGACACTATATAGGGAATGCAACCATGTGCAAGATCCTAGTCACTAGACTATGGTGGGAGATGAATCACTAGGATTGTATTGAGTTTTGCAAGGCTTGTGACCACTGTACCAGTGCCTTGGAAAACCTGGAAAAAGGGATGAGATGCCCTTGCATGCCCCATCGCTAGCGTGGAACCTTTTGAAAAGTGGGCAATAGATTTTGTCAGACCAATCTCACCAGTTGCGTGAAGGACTGACTCGTGGTATATCATTACATGTATTGATTATCTGACAAGGTGGGTAGAGGCTGTGCCCACTAAGGATTGCACCACAAGCCACGGCTGCTAGATTTTTATGGGAGAACATTATCAGTAGGTATGGGTGCCCATTAAGTTTAACAAGTGATAGGGGCACTCACTTCTTAAATGAAACAATCAGGATTCTATTGGCAGAATTCATGGTAGCCCATCACAAGACTACCCCTTATCACCCTCAGGAAAATGGGACTGCAGAGGCATTTAACAAAATCCTTAGTCACACATTGACTAAGATATGTGACATGGGTAGGAAGGATTGGGATGACAGGGTGTTAGCAATACTTTGGGAATAAAGAACAACGTATAAAAGGTTGAACAAGGCCACACCATTTCAACTGGTGTTTAGCGCGGAGGTTGTTTTACCGGTTGAATTTATGCTACCATCGTTGTGTATAGCACGTGCAGGAGGGTTGGATGATGAACAAGCACTGGAAGAAAGAATTGATGAATTGATAAAGTTGGATGAAAGGTTCTCACTAGCAAGATGGAGCCAAACAACTGAAAAAGCTAAGTAAAAGGCATGGCATGACTGCCACATTAAAAACAAATAGTTTGAGGTTGGCCAGATGGTATTGCTATATGATTCTAAATTTCTACGCCATCCTAGAAAGTTGAAGGTGCATTGGTTGGGTCCTTATGTAATTTCATACATCCTTGATTCAGGCACGTGCCAGTTACAAGCACTGGATGGAACAAAATTACCTAGACACTTCAATGGGAGTAGGCTGAAGCCCTACTATAAATAATGCTTCTTGGTGTTTGTAAATAAGGTAGTTCTACCAGTTAGTTTAGAATTTCCTTTTATGCTTTTCCTTTCTTGTTTTTCCCTTTTGTGTTGTTGTCTTGTTTTGCAGCCTTGGGCACCGGTAACCTTATTACTTTTTGACTTATGAATGCGTAGAGGACCGTGCATTGATTTAGTGTGGGGTGAGGTGATAAAAAGAGGCATGAAGTTATTCTAAGGAAGATTGGGTTGGTAGACCGTTCGAACTGGCCCTATTGAAAAGATGCATTAGGAAGGCAGATGGATGACAAAATAGAGTTCCATTGGAAATCCATGTACAAAGGAGGAAAGCGCAAAAACATGAGGTAGGTGAAAGCAAGAATCATGAGGATGGAAGAGGTGCCTTTGGCACTGGTAACATGTGCGCAAAAGTCTTCTATCAAGATGGATTGTCTGCACGCCAGAAGGTTGGAAAATGTTTCACATAAGGATTAGGAGTGGGTGAAAAACATTTCACGCAAGGATTCGACACGCGAGGAAAAGCGCTGAAGTTAGCTTTGTTTGAAAACACTGCATTAAATATTGTCGTACGGTGTTAGGTAGCCTATTCTTTAATGTGTAAAAGTGGGAAAAGCTATAAATACAAGGATGGTAGTTCATTATTTTACTTTGTGAAAACAAGGAGAACAATTTTCTTTCAAGAGCTAGGGTTTTAAAGACTAACTCATTCAAAGGAAAATCCCAAAAACTCACACGCAATCAGTCCATTAGATCTACAAACTAGAGTAGAAGTGATTCACAGGTGTGGGGAACGTTGTGAAAGAGTGTCGTGATCGAAGGAGGAAAATCAAAAATTAGGGTTTGTACTCTAGGGCATGGGGGCACGTGAAGAAAACTCTTAAACAACTCGAAAGTAACCAGGGAATGAAAGCAAAGGGTAAAATGATGGCCACAAAACTAGTTGATAAGCTTGTAGTACAATCCAAGAAGGGAAAGGGCAAGGGAAAAGGAAAGAAGAAAGAAGAAGAAATCCCTTTGGATACCAATGAGGAATGGTACTCAGAGATGCAATACCTAGATGGGGTTTTGCTAGGGCAAGAGTGGGAGTCCCACATCAGGCAGATGACCGTAATTGATTATAATCACCGATCGAGTATAATTACAAAGGAAATGGAATTGGATCTGGTGTGCCCCATAAATAAATGAACACCTGATGGGATGCCGATTTACAACGACGTAGTCAAGGTGAAAATGGAGAAGGCAGGGCTTCTCCAGCTTTACGAGTTGCCATACTTTGGGAATCCTGAGCACCTGTACCAATGGTTAATGACGTGCATGTGCATGAAATATTTCTTCTGCTTCACAGGGCACAAAATGTGCATAACTCCCACAGTTAATCTCACACTTTACAGGCCTAAGCTGTAAAGGGGATGCAATCATAGATGACCTCCAGGATGAGGAGACAATTAAAGAAACCATTGCATCCTAGGATTATAAGAAGGGATCAAGGTACTACGACGTCACAGATATCAGTGATCTGGTGATGAAAATGGCCATGCACCTCATTTCCAAGCTGAATGGGCAAGAGAGGTGGACCTAGGTGAGAAAGCCCTAGTTGAATGTCTGCAGAAAGGTTGCGGAGGGCACCATGTACAATATCTCCTAGTACATAGTAGGTGAGATCATAAGCAGTGCAGAGAACAGAGGAAAGATATTATTTAGGAACATTCTATTAACCATTGTGTTCTCAGAGATTGGGGGTGTCAGATGCATCTGATAAGTTCATATGGGAGTACCCCGATGAAGACCCTTCGTCCACGGATAGGTTCAAGAAGTATACTTGTGATTCAATGACGAGGGTGCACAAGGTACACTTGGATAAATTGTATATGCACCTTAGGAATGCATTTGTGGCAGAATGGTAGATCCTAGAGCAACTCCTTGTGGCGATTGAAGGAGAAGCAGAGTTCACGGTATACCAACACTTCTGCATTGGTAGATTTATCTTGGTGGATGGCAGTTGGAGTCCCTGGTGCAAACTCCCCTTCTCATTTACTGCCCAATTCTTCCAAGCAGGGGTAAAAAGATACAAGGAGTCGAAGAATTTAAAACTTGACATGTCCACCCTTGACAGTGAACACAGAGAGATGAGAAAGAAGCTGGTCTACCTAGGGAAGTGCACGTACATTGAAAGGTACATTTCGCAGGACGTGCACATCGTAAGGCCGATGACCTTATCGATTGCTGAGAGCGTTGCTGCTAGAATCTACCTATGCATAAGGCCAAAGTTCGAGAAGGGCGTGTACATAGAAAATGAAATATCCATCCCAGATGACCCCATGGGAAGGAAGAAGCCAGTGCAATAGCAAAAGGAGAAAGAAGAAGAAGAGGAAGAACAAGGGGCGGTGGAAAGGTAGGATGTAGATACTACGGGGTTGAGTACCTATGTAGAAGAAGAGAAGAATGGTGGTTGAGGAAAAGACCCCAGAGCCTTTGAAGCCACCATCCCTTGAAGAACCTTCAGATGAAGAAAAGAAAACATCCTTCACTCTAGAGTTTTCTGCAAGAGAATAAGAACAAGGAACGGAGGAACAAGGGTTTGAAGATATAGATGACCTGAACGCCTATGTAGGTGAAATGGATGATGATGAAGGGGAAGAGCTGGAGGTGGATCAAGATCCAATTGATATCCATGACTTGGAAGGAGAGGAGGCTGAGAATGCAAATGATTCCTTCATATTTGTAAGAAGGAAAGGCACCCAACGGGAGGAAGGTGCACGCAGCAAAGAGGGGAGTGAAGGGGCTAGTACCAAGGATTTAGATATGCCCAAGCTCACTCAGGAGGAGGTGAATGAAAAGGAAACAAGGGAGGCAGAGAAGATAATTGATTACTTGGTCAATGAAGAGTTGGGGCGCAGTGGAACTCGTGCTCGGTGAGTTCAAGAAGGAGTAGAGGGAGAAGAGTGGAAGTAGCACAAAAGGCCCAACTCTCTCGGTAACTGTTCCCAAGGGCATGCGCATGGGAAGTAAACGTGTGGAAGGGGGAAGAACAACAATGGGTTACATTGATGACCCCAACAAATTTTTACGTGCGCGTTTCCAAAGTACCATGCCCACCAAGGAGCTCACCACCATGGAGTCCTTTGACCCTGAGGGTGGATACCCATGAACCAAGAAGATGCTATCTTGGGCATTTGACTCCCACCTTGATGAGCCTGAATTTGAGATTAACCAAGGAGTAGTATTAAAGCTATTCGAGGGAAAGGGGGACAACCCCATTGTAAACACGCAGAAACCATCAGACGAGCAAGTGTGCAATGCGTTGAACAAAGTCTCCATGGAAATTGAGGCTAGGCTCTTCTGTAGAAATAACAGGGTTAGGGTTGTGGAGGATCTGTTGAAGAAGAGGAAGGAAGAAGTGGTGAAGCTGACGAAGGACCTCAGAAATTAATCAAGTGCAAAGGGAGCTTCAGGAGGAAAAGGCCAGGGTATGCGTGAAGTTTCCAAGAAGGTGGAGCTCATCTCCCAATCGATTATCATGAAGCACCCAGACCTTAACCCTCCCACACAAAAGTATAGATCCTCCCTGGAGTGCCTAGAGGACTTGACTTGGATCCTCACCATGGAGAGGCAGCCCTTGGCATTAGAGTCGGTAGAAGAGGTAGTGGTGCTTAGAGAAAGAAGACAAGTTGAAGGTCATCACGCTCATGGCCAAATACAACAAGGTGCTCACCGATGTAAGAATAGCTGCACAAACCATGGGGGTTGCTTACGACCATTACGCAGATCAAGACAAAGTGACAAGCATACTGCTTGCCAGCGATGAAGCTGAGTTGAAGGAATTCAGAGAAAAGAATAAGGGAAATAGAGCCGAGCGGGAAAGGATCATAGCTGAAGTAGAAAAGAAATCTGAAGCCATTGAGAACTGGCGAGTCTCAATCAAAACCTGGATAAAAGAGCTCTACAAGGTCATCACAAGGAAGATGGATGCCCTGGAAGATCACGCTAAAGAACTGGAGACTGTGGTGGAAACCATTACCACCTAAGGGGAGGGGCTAACTTATGATGAGGTGAGCACCTTGGTTGGTGACATCTGCACTAAAGCGTAGAAGGAAGTCAACACTTGGAGTACACTAGAGGCCGACCTCCAACAAAACTTTCCCCTCCTTCTTTAGGAAATTTTCCCCCTATTCTTTCTCTTCCCCTTTCTTTATTCTTTCCCCCCATTCTTTTCCAAGGCAAGGCCTTGCATTCTTTTGTACTGCATTCTTTGAGAAGGTTCCCAAGGGTGGAGAACAGGTGAAGTGTGGGGTAATGTTGGGCCCCTAATTTAGCTTCCAAATCTTAAGGGCGTGTAGGTGCGCATGGCCGAAGGAAGTGCACAAGTGTAGGCATGCAAGGCAGAGTTCAAAAGGCTTCTTGAAGAACCCAAGGACGTGCGCGCCACCTGAAGAAAAATTTGAGACTTAGCCATTTTTGGCCTTTGGGACAGAACACATGAAGAACGTGTTCCATTTGGATAAGGTTCCAGCCTGGTGACAGGGTGTCCTGGAGGGAATATACCTTGTGATAGAAAGATCCAAAAAGTTAATCATGACATGGAGAGGCATGCGCCCAGGGTGACCCACACCTTGACACTTGGGGCCAGATCTAAGGCTGCAGAGGAGTTTGTTAGAGCTCAGAGGCCTATTTATATGTGTGCCCTTGGCAAAGAAGAGAGATGAAAGTGAGGTAGCGGAGCTCTGCAGAATTACTGCGAGAACTATGGGATGAAAATGGGTACAAAATTCTAGTAAGGATGTAATGGGGAAATGGGGAATGAAATTTTTGTCTTGTGAGAATACATGTATGGATCCACACATGGCGCATGACTATGGTCTGCCTTCTGTAATATTTTATAAGTAAACACTATGAATGAATGTGATAAGGTTGCCATGACAAATGTATTAAGACTCTTTCTCTGTATTATCTACATATTTCTATTGTACTTTTGTTCTTATATAATCATGAATCTTACTTAAATGGTTAAGTATAGTAGTATATTTACAACTCTTAGTTCTATTATTTCTATTGTGCTTTGGTTCTATTATGACTGAAGGGGTGTAGAAGTCATCCTGAGCTCTATAGCCCTTCATGTCTGTTAAATCACTAAGTCAGAATCATGAGCTATGCCTTCCACTAGACTCACATAAAAGAGAGACTCGGCTCCCTCTCGTGTGCCTCGGGTGAGTGCCCAGTGCCCACTGGGTGATAGGCTAGTGCGCATGAGGTTCCCTTGTTCTTAGTGGGTGAAAAAGTGACTACATCTTGGTTCCATTGCCGGGACCTCTTTTCGAAGTTGTAGGGAACATGGCATATATCATGATCTCTATAAAAAGTGATGGTGGAATGCTTAACACTTGAAGGTGTTGAAGATTGGTTTAAGAGCATGGAGGATGAATTCACTCAGAGATTTAGTACCAGATCTGGGTTTGATACGTGAAGATGGGTGGAAGACACTCTTTATCATGAGTTGTATGAAACCTTCTTCTGCTATTTCCCAGTAGAGTTATTCGAATGGCTCTCAGATTATACATCTAGATCAGGGTGGCATTATAGATCATACCCTTGGACCCAAGAAACATATCAGAACCTGCAAGATGCTGATCTAAAGTGGACCCATGCTATAGATCATTGGTGGAAGGGAGTACTGACTAGCTACACTCTGGAATATGCCATTTCCACGTATTCCTGTCCAGAAGTTGCTGAGTTTGAGTTCTTGCGAGAGCCCAGGGGATCATTTCTATGTGTTATTCCCCTTGCGATCAAAATCTTGATGGTAACCATGGGTTTAGAGGCATTCCCTATGGCCGGCTAAACCACCCTGAGCGCTAGGTGAGGAAGCCAGGTTGGGGAAGGATGGCTGATCTGATGAACTGAACAGGAAAGGGAGGAGAGATGGCTCAAGTATAATGAAGTGCGTGAAAAGGAGATCGATAGATAATGTGGGATTACAAGTGGGTTATGGAGCCAGACATGGTGGAAAGGAGTTGAGGTTCACGTGGAGGATGTGGAACCTGAACAGTCTGTGGTACCCCATCTTGGTAAGCGTGGAAGAGAAAACCTTGCGGCTTCTGATGAGAGTCTATCACGTAGAGAGAGAAGAGTCGTTGGCACGCATCTGACCCCACCTAGCGACCGGACCTTGGTGCTTGGTTTGTTTGAATGAGGGAAGAGTACAGTTGATCCATTTGATATTAGTGGAAGCAACTGATCGGCACCTAGAACATACAATTTCTCATTTGGGACTTCTATGGCTTCACACACTATTCTGGTATTTGGTGGAATGTTTGGACAAGGCACGTATACAGCTGGTTTTGGAAGTGCGTTAGGAGGTGGTGGAGGAACTACGACTGGGAGTGGTACTAGTTCACAAACTGTTAGCATGTAATTTAGTGGGATGATGGGAGCACTCGGCATGACAAACACAGGCCCTGTACCTAACACAGGAGGATCTGGAGGTGGAAGTGGTGGATCTGGTGGAGGAGGAAACACTGGAGGAAACCAAGGGACTAGATCGAGAGGGCAAGGGCCTCAGCCACCTCCTCAAGTATTTTTCGAGATGTCTCTACACTTGCCAAATTACAGTGGAATAGAAGATGCCATGGAGCATGTGCATAAGTGTGAGCTGCTATGGCATGCGAAGGGAATCACGACCCAGGATCAAAAGGCCAGTCAATTTGTGATGACCTTGCAAGGACGTGCACATAGTTGGTATAGAAAGTATGACCCTCATCAGACTGTTGTGGATTATACCGTGCTGAGAAATGCATTCTTGGCAGAATTCCACATACCTGAGTTTGAACAGAAGAGCATTAGCTCTCTCAAAGAAATCCAACAGGGAATGGCAGAGAGCATGTGGGAATATGATGCATGCTTTAAAACTCTTTTGTCTAAGCTGTCTTATGATATCCACCCTTCACAACATGCTCAATGGTTTTTCAGAGGGTTGATCACACCCTTTAGGAGGGCCTTATCTCATAAAACGTTCACAGACCCATGTGAAGCATTGGAAGCTACTTTACGTGCTGAGGTAGTTGGTAGTGTTGACACTAGTGTTAGCCCATTTCTGGAGGCTCAGATTGCTGCCATGGCTAAGCAATTGGAGAAATTATCTGCCAACATAGTTCCAGAGATTCGCAGAGGAATGTGGTGCATGGATTGTAACGTGGAAGGACACACAAAGGATAATGGTGGGATATGTACTCGGAAGGTGGTACGCACCGTGGCAGTAAACTGTGAAATATGTCACGAGGACCATGATGCAAGTAGGTGCCCCCTGTTACAACACATGATCCGTAAAAATGTATCTTGTTATTGCAAAATATGTACCTCAACCACACATGACACCAAGGATTGTAGATTGATTGACCAGATTCATGAGGCAATTGATCTTAGTGTGTGCTAGACTGGCATTGCCAGCAGTTCCAAAGGAGATGAACGTCGATATGAGGAGCATAGAGATGGAGATGTGCATGGAAGAGGGTTTCGCAGAGGATTTCATGGTCATGGTAACCATAGAGGAAGAGGTGAGTTCCCATGTGGGATGTGTTTTAATTGTGGAGCCACAGACCATTATAAGTGCGAATGTCCAGATCTTCTACAATGCTCCTGGTGTGGAAAAAAACATAAGTACGAAGAATGCCCAGAGTTGTATGAACATATGAGTCAGCAGTACCAGAAGGATAAGGGCACTACCATGGTGAGTATTAAGAAGGCTGACACATAATGGCTTCCGTGAGTAATACGAGAATCAGAACTAGAGCCTGTTATGGTAACAATGAGGGTGGAATCCACGCATGCAAGGGAAGTGCCTAGGCAGAGACCTCTAGTTTCAAGAGAAGAAGTAGTACATGGGAAGTATCCAAACCTGGCTCACCAGAAAGAAGTCTACCAGGAAACCATGGACGTAATTTGAAGTTTACAAGGGGAGATCCAATGCTTAAAAGAGAAGACTAGAAAAGATGAGCAAAGGAGACCAGTAGAAGCACCAAGGGATGACTTAGATGAGGTTAAGGAGGTGTGTAAACTGATGAGGTAGGAGAATATTATTCCCCTGATATGGGCATGGTTAAGAGAAAAGGTGCCACATGCCAGGGAAGAACACAGAATCTAGATCTTGCATGCAAACCTCCCATCTCACAGCCTTGATTATGACAAAGAGATTACCCTAAATGTAGTAGTGGATGGATGGTTGCTTAGCAACATCCTCATTGACACAGGTGTGGAGGTTAATGTTCTCACTCTGGATGCTTGGCATCAAATGGGAAGACCTACATTACAACCATATTCAAATGTGTTGTATATGGAAAATAAAACAAAGGTGATGCCCATAGGTGTCTTGAAGGATGCAACCATTACAATTCAGGGGACTAGGTTCACTGGGGATTTTGAAGTCTTGGCGCTTGTCGAGGTAGATAATTTCCCAGCTCTACTTGGGCACCCGTGGAGTTATAAGAATAATGCAAATCTCTAGTTTAACAAGGGGTACATAAGCTTTGAAAACAAGGAAGAGAGGTAGTTATACCACTGGTTGATGGGAAGTCCACCCCCTATACTGAACCCCTTGGGGAGGAAGTCCTGGATAGAATATATGTGCACTCCATAAGAGATCCAGAGACCATCCACCCTACAGAAGGAGTCATCTAGTTTGATGATGCTCAATCTGTCAGTGATACTACCAGTATAGCATGTGATAATTAGGTGCATGGGACTTATGAATTGATTGGGTGACATCTGAAAGGATCAGTAACCAAGGTAACAATAGCACGTACAGTTCGGTGCCTGGGAGGGAAGACAATAACAAAGTATTCTGGGGATGCATACCCTGAGGTCTTTTTGAGAGAGATGGAAGCTCGCTGGAGGGAGGATGAGCAATGAAGTATGCTAGGTTATGTTTTGATAGGCACAACAATAAGGTGGTGGGCCGCACATAGTGAGAACTTGTTGGAATGGCGTGAAGTTTGAATTATGCTCACTGTCTGATTCTTGAAAAGCAACATACCCACCACTATTAGAAATTACACTGGCAATGGACCCGCCTCTTCCCACATCCAGGCATGTGAGAGGGTCTGGGGAGAAGGCATGGAAGCTTTACCACCCTCTCTTTGGGTGCATAAGCTGTATTTGACACTACAAGGTTGTGCATGCGTGTGGTATATCCATTCTGAAACACACCGCCAAATGGGAAGTTGGCAGGAATTAACGGCTGACTTGGTCCACACATTCGAGTACCGAAGTACCAAGCAACTAGTTGATGAGGCGTTGCAGACTATCAAGTGCCTCACTCTGGGGGATTGTGCCATGGTAGAAGATAGGTTAGTAAACTTACTCGGTGGACCTAGTTTAGAAGTGCGGTTCGAAGAGGAGGAACCAGAAGACATACAATTCGAGTGCGCGTGTGCTGAAAAGGAGAAAGGAAAGATGGTATACCTTGTTGATGGAGAGGAGATAGAGAGCCTGAATGTCAACCATTTGGTTGGGGCACGTGAAGTAGTTGACAGTGCAGATGCATGTGTGCACACATATCATGAACCACTCAAAACCAAGAAAGTTAACATTGGCTCGGAAGAGGATCCCAAGGAGGCTATCATTGGGGACTATTGGTCAGACAAGGAAGTATCAAAGATCATTGATCTCTTACATGAATTTGAGGATTTATTCCTGTGTGGATACCATGAGTTGAAAGGTGTCCACCATTCATTGGGGGAAATGAGGATAAGGTTGAAAGATGGTGCACCCTGGTCAGGAAGAGGCCTTACAGGATGAATCCCAACATGCGCGTAAGGGTTAAAGAAGAACTAGACAAGATGATAGCATCTGGTATCATTGAGGCTGTGGAGGAATCAGAGTGGATAAGTCCAATGGTGATCAACATAAAGAAGGATGGGTGGATTAGGATATGTGTGGATTATAGGGAATTAAATGTTGTTTGTATAATAGATCCTTTTCCCACCCGCTTTCCTGAAGAGATTTTGGAAGGAGTTGTTAGGAGCGAGGTCTATTCCTTTACGGATGGATTCTTGAGATATCACCAAGTAAGGATTGCCAAGGAAGACCAAGATAAGACAACTTTCTCCACCGAGTGGGGAAGCTTTGCATATACGGTCATGCCCTTTGGGCTGAAGAATGTGCCCACTGTATTTTCATGCATAGTGGTACAAGCATTTAAGGACTTCATCCACAAGTTCCTTCAGGTATATTTGGATGATTGGACAGTGTATGGATTAGTAAGGGACCATTGTGATAACTTAAGGTTGATGTTTGAAAGATGTCGGCAGTTGAGGATCTCCCTCAACATCAAGAAATGTATCTTCGCAACTCCTTTTGGGATGTTGTTGGGGCATATCATATGTAAAGAGGGCTTACTGGTGGATCCCGCGAAGGTTGTAGTTATTGTGGGGTTAGGGGAGCCTACCAGCCAAAGCACCATGCGTGGATTTCTTGGACACACTGGGTACTATAGAAAGTTCATTAAGGGATATGCCAAGATTTCCACACCTTTGGAAATATTTCTCAGACACAAGAGTGCCTTTCAGTGGGGAGAGGCGCAGCAGAGGGATTTTGACACTCTAAAAGAAAGGCTTATCACCACACCTATTCTATGATTCCCATCATGGGATAAACCTTTCCATGTCCACGTGGATGCCTCTGGTACAGCAATGGGAGCCATTCTTGCTCAACCAAGAGAGGGGATTGTTGATCATCCTTTGTGTTTTGCAAGTAGAAAGTTGACACCAGTAGAATAGAATTATACAACGACCGAGCATGAGGCATTGTCAATGATCTACGTGCTCCAAAAATTTAGGCAATATCTGCTGGTAACTCCTTTCATATTCTACACTGACCATATGGCCTTGAAGTATCTGGTAAACAAAGCAGTGTTGCAAGGGTGCATATGCCATTGGGTTCTTCTATTTCAGGAGTTTGAATTCAAAGTGGTGGTAAAACTAGGAAAGAACAATTGTGGGCCAGATCATTTATCAAGGATTGATTCGGGAGAGGATGCATAGAGTATCGAGGAAACCATGTCGGATGCACAACTGTTCAGGTTGCGGTGCATGCCCTCAGAACTAGAAGACATTGCTATCTTTCTCAAGGAAGGTGTGGCACCCAAAGGGATGAATGCTCTAGAAAGGAAAAGGTTAGCCATACGCGCAACACCCTTCATGTTGATCAATGGGGATTTGTATAAAATGGGCCATGATGAGGTTTTGCACCGGTGTGTACTAGAACATGAATGCATAGCTATAATAGAAGAGGCCCATGGTGGGATTGCCAGAGGACACTATGTAGGGAATGCAACTGCGTGCAAGATCCTAGTCACTGGACTATGGTGGGAGACGATTCACCAGGATTGTATTGAGTTTTGCAAGGCCTGTGACCACTGCCAGTGCCTTGGAAAACCTAGAAAAAGGGATGAAATGCCCTTGTGCCCCATCACCAGTGTGGAACCTTTTGAAAAGTGGGAAATAGATTTTGTCAGACCAATCTCACCAGCTACGTGAAGGACTAACTCAGGGTATATTATTACCTGTACTAATTATCTGACAAGGTGGGCAGAGGCCGCACCCACTAGGGATTGCACCATAGCCACAACTGCTAGATTTTTATGGGAGAACATTATCAGCAGGTATGGGTGCCCATTAAGTTTAACAAGTGATAGGGGCACTCACTTCTTAAATGAAACAATCAGGATTCTATTAGTAGAATTCATGGTAGCCCATCACAAGACTACCCCTTATCACCCTCAGGAAAATGGGACTGCAGAGGCATTCAACAAAATCCTTAGTCACACATTGACTAAGATATGTGACGTGGGTAGGAAGGATTGGGATGACAAGGTGTCAGCAGTCCTTTGGGCATACAGAACAATGTATAAAAGGTTGAACAAGGCCACACCATTTCAACTGGTGTTTGGCGTGGAGGCTGTTTTTCCAGTTGAATTTATGCTACCATCGCTATGTATAGCATGCGTAGGAGGGTTGGACGATGAACAAGCGCTGGAAGAAAGAATTGATGAATTGATAAAGTTGGATGAAAGGTGCTCACTAGCAAGATGGAGCCAAACAACTAAAAAAGCTAAACAAAAGGCATGGTAGGACTGCCACATCAAAAACAAATAGTTTGAGGTTGGCCAGATGGTATTGCTATATGATTCTAAATTTCTACGCCATCCTGGAAAGTTGAAGGTGCATTGGTTGGGTCCTTATGTAATTTCATACATCCTTGATTTAGGTGCATGCCAGCTACAAGCGCTGGATGGAACAAAATTACCTGGACACTTCAATGGGAGTAGGCTGAAGCCCTACTATAAATAATGCTTCTTGGTGTTTGTAAATAAGGTAGTTCTGCCAGTTAGTTTAGAGTTTCCTTTTATGCTTTTCCTTTCTTGTTTTTCCCTTTCACGTTGTTGTCTTGTTTTACACCTTGGGCACCGGAAACCTTATTACTTTTTAAACTTATGATTGTGCAAAGGACCATGCATTGATTTAGTGTGGGTGAGGTGATTAAGAGAGGCATGAAGTTATTCTACAAGAAGATTGAGTTGGTAGACCGTTCGAACTAGCCCTATTGAAAAGATGCATTACGAAGGTAGATGTATGACAAAATAGAGTTCCATTGGAAATCCATGTACAAATGAGGAAAAAGTGCAAAAACATGAGGTAGGTGAAAGTAAGAATCATGAGGATGGAAGAGGTGCCTTTGGCGCTGGTAACATGTGCATAAAATTCTTCTGTCAAGATGGATTGTCTGCGCACCAGAAGGTTGAAAAACTTTTCACACAAGGATTGGGTGCAGGTGAAAAATGTTTCGTGCAAGGATTGGGCGCGTGAGGAAAAGCACTGAAGTCAGGTTTGTTTGAAAATGCCACATTAAATATTGTCATACGGTGGTAGGTAGCCTAGCCTTTAATGCGTAAAAGTGGGAAAATCTATAAATACAAGGATGGTAAGTTCATTATTTTACTTTGTGAAAACAAGGAGAACAATTTTCTTTCAAGAGCTAGGGTTTGAGAGCTAATTCGTGCGAAGGAGAATCTCATAAACTCACGCGCAATCGGTCTGGTTGATCTACAAAACAGAGCAGAAGTGATTCATGGGTGTGAGGAATGTTGGGAAAGAGTGCCATGATCAAAGGAGGAAAGTCAGAAATTAGGGTTTGTACCCTAGGGCATGGGGCACGCGAAGAAAACTCTCAGACAACTCAAAGGAAACCAAGGAATGAAAGCAAAGGGTAAAATGACAGCCATGAAACTAGTTGATAAGCCTGTAGTACAATCCAAAAAGGGAAAGGGGAAGGGAAAGGGAAAGAAGAAAGAAGATGAAATCCCCTTGGATACCAATGAGGAATGGTACTCAGAGATGCAATACCCAGATGGGGTTTTGCTAGGGAAAGAGTGGGAGTCCCACATCAGACAGATGACCGTAATTGATTATAATCACCGGTCGAGTATAATTATGAAGGAAATGGCACTGGAGCTGGTGTGCCCCACAAACAAATGAACACCTGACAGGATGCTGATTTACAACGATGTAGTCAAGGTGAAAATGGAGAAGGTAGGGCTTCTCCAGCTTTACGAGTTGCCCTACTTTGGGAAGCCTGAGTGCCTATACAAATGGTTAATGACACACGTGCACAAAGATTTCTTTTGCTTTGTAGGGAATTTTTTTTACATAACCCCATAGTTAATCTCACACTTTACAGGCCTGAGCTATAAAGGGTATGTGATCCTAGATGACGTCTAGGATGAGGAGTCAATTAAGCAAACCATCGCATCCTAGGATTATAAGAAGGGATCGAGGTACTACGATGTCACGGATATCAGTGATCTAGTGATGAAAATGGCCACGCACCTCATTTCCAAGCTAAATGGACAAGAGAGGTGGACCCAGGTGAGCAAGCCCTAGTTGAATGTCTGTAGAAAGGTCATGGAAGGCACCATGTACAATATCTCCCAGTACATAGCAGATGAGATTATAAGCAGTGTGGAGGATGGAGGAAAGATATTGTTTGGGAACATTCTATTAACCATTGTGTTCTCAGAAATTAGGGTGCCAGATGCATCTGATAAGTTTGTATGGGAGTACCCCGATGAAGACCCTTCACCCACGGATAGGTTCCAAAAGTATACTTGTGAGTCAATGATGGGGGTGCACAAGGCATGCTTGGAAAAATGGTATACGTACCTTAGGAATGAATTCGGGGTAGAATGATAGATCCCAGCGCAACTCCTTATAGTGATTAAAGGAGAAGCAGAGTTCATAGTGTACCAGCACTTCTACATTGGTAAATTTATCTTGGTGGATGGTAGTTGGAGTCCTTGGTGCAAACTCCCCTTCTCATTTACTGCCCAATTCTTCCAGGCAGGGGTAAACAGATACAAGGAGTCAAAGAAGTTAAAACTTGACCTGTCCACCCTTGACAGTGAACACAGAGAGATGAGAAAGAAGCTGGTCTACCCAGGGAAGTGCATGTACGTTGAAAGGTACATGTCGCAGGACGTGCACATTGTAAGGCCGATGACCTTACCGATTGCTGAGAGCACTGCTGCCAGAATCTACCTACGCATAAGGCCAAAGTTTGAGAAGGGCGTGTATGTAGAAAATGAAATATCCATCCCAGATGACCCCATGGGAAGGAAGAAGCTAGTGCCAAAGCGAAAGGAGAAAGAATAAGAAGAGGAAGAACAAGGGGTGGTGGAAAGGTAGGATGTAGGTACCGCAGGGCCGAGTACCTATGTTTGAAAGAAGAGAAAAATTGGTGGTCAAGGAAAAGACCCTGGAGCCTGCGAAGCCACCATCCCCTGAAGAACCTTCAAATGAAGAAAAGACAGCATCCCCCACTCCAGAGTTTTCTACAAGAGAAGAAGAACAAGGAACAGAGGAACAAGGGTCTGAAGATATAGATGACCTGAATGCCTATGTAGGTGAAAGGGATGATGATGAAGGGGAAGAGCTGGAGGTGGACCAAGAGCTAATTGATATCCATGACTCAGAAGGAGAGGAGGATGAGAACGAAAATGATGCCTTCATCTTTGTAAGAAGGAAAGGCACCCAAAGGGAGGAAGGAACGTGTACCGAAGAGGGGAGTGAAGGGGTTAGTACCAAGGATTCAGATATGCCCAAGCTCACTCAAGAGGAGGTGAATGAAAAGGAAACAAGGGAGGCAGAGAAGATAATTGATGCCTTGGTCAATGAAGAGTTAGGGCACAGTGTAGAGCTCATGCTCAGTGAGTTCAAGAAGGAGCAGAGGGAGAAGAGTGGAAGTAGCACGAAAGGCCCAACTCTCTCGGTAACTATTCCCAAGGGCATGCACATGGGAAGTAAATGCATGGAAGGGGGAAGAACAATGATGAGTTACATTGATGACCCCAACAAAGTTTTTACGCATGTGTTTCCAAAGTACCGTGCCCACCAAGGAGCTCACCACCATGGAGTCCTTTGACCCTGAGGGAGGATACCCGTGAACAAGGAAGATGCTATCTTGGGCATTTGACTCCCACCTCGATGAGCCTGAATTCGAGATTAACCAAGGAGTGGTATTGAAGCTGTCTGAAGGAAAGGGGGACAACCCCATTGTAAACATGCAACAACTATCAGATGAGCAAGTGTGCAACATTGAACAAAGTCTCTGTGGAAATCGAGGCTAGGCTCTTCGGTAGAAATGACAGGGTTAGAGTCTTGGAGGACCTAGTTGGAGAAGAGGAAGGAAGAAGTGGTGAAGCTAACGAAGGATCTCAGCCTGGAGAAATTAATCAGTGCTCAACTGTAGAGGGAGCTTCAGGAGGAAAAGGCCAGGGTACGTGAAGTTTCCAAGAAGGTGGAGCTCATCTCCCAATCGATTATCACGAAGCACCCAGACCTTAACCCTCCTGCGCAAAAGTATAGATCCTCCCTGGAGTGCCTAGAGGACTTGACTCAGATCCTCACCATGGAGAGGCAACCCTTGGCATTAGATTCGGCAGAAGAGGTAGCGGCACACTTGGAGAAAGAAGACAAGTTGAAGGTCATCACGCTCATGGCTGAATACAACAAGGTGCTCACTGACGTAAGAACAGCTACACAAACCGTGGGGGTCACTTACGACCACTGCATAGATCAAGACAAAGTGACAAGCATACTACTTGCCAGCAACGAGGCTGAGTTGAAGGAATTCAGAGAGAAGAATAAGGGCAATAGAGCTGAGTGGGAAAGGATCATGTCTGAGGTAGAAAATAAATCTAAAGCCATTGAGAACCGGCGAGTCTCAATCAAAACATGGCTAAAAGAGCTCTACAAGGTCATCACAAGGAAGATGGATGCCCTGGAAGATCATGCTAAAGAACTGGAGACTGTGGTGGAAACCATTACCACACAAGGGGAGGGGCTAACTTATGATGAGGTGAGCACCTTGGTTGGTGACATCTACACTAAAGCGCAGAAGGAAGTTAGTGCTTGGAGTACACTGGAGGCCGACCTCCAGCAAAACTTTCCCCTCCTTCTTTAGGAAATTTTCCCCCTATTATTTCTCTTCCCCTTTCTTTATTCTTTCCCCCCATTCTTTTCCAAGGCAAGGCCTTGCATTCTTTTGTACTACATTCTTTGAGAAGGTTCCTGAGGGCAGAGAACAGGTGAAGTGTGGGGTAATGTTGGGCCCCTAATTTAGCTTCCAAATCTTAAGGGCACATAGGCACGCATGGCAGGAGAAAGCGTGCAAGGCAGAGTTCAAAAGGCTTCTTGAAGAACCCAGGACACACGTGCATGTGAAGAACAATTTGGACTTAGCCGTTTTTGGCCTTTGGGATAGAACACATGAAGAATGTGTTCCATTTGGATAAGGTTCCAGCCTAGCGACAGGGTGTCCTGGAGGGAATATACCTTGTGATAGAAAGATCCAAAAAGTTAATCATGACATGGAGAGGCATGCACCCAGGGCAACCCACACCTTGACACTTGGGGCCAGATCTGAGGCTGTAGAGGAGTTTGTTAGAGCTCAGAGGCCTATTTATATGCACGCCCTTGGAAAAGAAGAGGAGATGAAAGTGAGGTAGCGGAGCTCTACAGAATTACTATGAGAACTATGGGATGAAAATGGGTATAGAATTCTAGTAAGGATGTAATGGGAAAATGGGGAATGAAATTTTTGTCTTGTGAGAATACATGTATGGATCCACACATGGCACATGACTACAGTCTGCCTTCTGTAATATTTTATAAGTAAACACTATGAATGAATGTGATAAGGTTACCATGACAAATGTATTAAGACTCTTTCTCTGTATTATCTGCATATTTCTATTGTACTTCTATTCTTATATAATCATGAATCTTACTTAAATGGTTAAGTATAGTAGTAGATTTACAACTCTTAGTTCTATTATTTCTGTTGTGCGCTTTGGTTCTATTATGACTGAAGGGGTGTAGAAGCCATCCTAAGCTCTATAGCCCTTCATGTCTGTTAAATCACTAAGTCAGAATCATGAGCTATGCCTTCCACTAGACTCACATAAAAGAGAGACTCGGCTCCCTCTCACGCACCTTGGGTGAGTGGCCATCACCCACTGGGTGATAGGTCGGCGTGCATAAGGTTCCCTTGTTCTTAGTGGGTGCAAAATTGACTACACACACACACTGTTCCCATGCATATCTAGTACCTTGTTCCTCTATATTACAACAAATATCATGCATCTTGTATAAAATCCTAACTCCTCTGCCCTTCATGGCCACCAACAAAGTTAATACCATTGCAATAAATTTCCACAATTACAAAACCCCGGATCTCACAATCACATCCAAGCTAATATATTTCTTGGCCTAGACTCAAGACCCTACAAAATATCATCACACTTCACTCATCTGAATATGGGCATCTAATACAACCATGATATGTACACTATCTCCCAACAATAGGTAACCACCGTATCCTATATACATCTTCCAATGTCACTGTTATCTCACTTGTCAGAAAATAGAATCTACAATTTTTTGCGTACCATCCCTCACACAAAGCAATCAATAAAGGAATATTATGGGGTATCTCCCCCAATTTTGTAGTGTTTCGTAAGCCATTACAGTCCAATATCTCCCACTCATCTTCTATCAACCCCAAATCAAGTAACAGTCAGTGAAAAAATCCCTAGATTGTATATCTCTCTGCATAACACAATAAAGTAACAAAACCATAGTATTATCATGCCATACATACTTCAAACAACCTCAAATTAATAAAAATACACACATTTCACCAAATAGTGCCAAAACCATGCCCCTGGACACCAGCACCCAGAAGCAGGTCACTAACACCATGAACTAGGTGCTAGTTTCCCAAAGGACATAAATGCCATGTCCACGTTTATCTTGGTTAGAAATGCCTAATTCTCTAAAATACCTGATCTTGTGACTGAGATATCCAGGGATAAGAAATCACGCATATTAAACCAGAGGAAGATTTGGCATAAGTATGGTCACACATTGGAATTTTTTTTTGTGGATTATGCGAGAATCTACTTCCATTGTCACCAACTCGAAGATGAGGCATGAGTAACCTAGGAAAGTTCCAACATATCTAACCCTGTCACAGCCAATGTTTGAGGCTTCAACTACTCGCGGTCATGATGGTATGGTGTTACTATTTTAACACATGTTGTATGATTACTATATGTACTAGGTTGCAAATTTAGTGTGATATCCTACTATCAACTATTTGCCACCATTGTTTAGCCACCCCTTATACATGACACATGGTTTGGCCCATATCTTGTGGGAGGGGTAGGGGTGTTATTCCCTCCAAGTAAGTCATCATCCATATCCTTGCATCCTGCTCTAGATATTGGTCCGTAAACTAGTAAAATTAAAATTCAACTCAATGGACCCTTACGGGCAACTTGTTTGTAATCATGATTATACCCTATCATGAGAAGATAGGTAAGGAAGTGCAAGGAATCAACATAACGACACTGATAATGCGATCTAGACAAGACCCGTGGACCGAAATTTCCTACATGTCTGGGGGTGTTAGTGCTCAATTTGATCATCACCCCTGTTTGAATTAGAGAATTCAGGTTGATTGATCTCCTCAATCTTAATAGATGATCCATTATTGGTGCATTGAGGAAGAGGAGTGTAAGGTGAAGGTAGATTGGAAGAATAATTTTCAGCCCACCTTGATAATGAGGGTGACTGTGGTATGTCGATTTGGTGGTAATAAGCTTCTAGACCCATAATGGACATGTCGTAGTCTTGTCCTGACATATTTGGGGGAGTATATCAATACCCATACAATAATACAAGAGGGAGAAGATGGATGAACGAAATGGAAATGAAAATATACTATGGGCTCTTCATGTCATGGTTCACCAATTCTCTACAAATAAAAATTGACACGCGATATTTAAGACGTAACTGGTGATTCTCCTAAGGTCATGCTAGGACAATTGATGTAGAATGAGTGTGATAACTATGGGTAGTGAAATATAATGAATCTGTGATATGTGGATGAAAATATGTGTAAATGGGATGAATAAGCTATCAAGGAAAAGTAATGTCCTTAATGCACAATAACTCAAGATCTACTCATCAAGTGGCAAGGAAGGCCTCTTCTGAAAAACCTAAATGGGTCTTATCAATGGAGTTAGAAAGAATGGGAGCCACACAATGGAGGTTTCCACTTAATTTTTATCTAAACTAAAATCCTTTCTAACGGTTGTGGGATGCATGGAAAACCAATGGGTACCTCATAATGGTTTCCAGACAAGGTCATGGAATAAACAAGTGGAGGCATGGTTCTCATTTGAGGATCTGCCTGGGAGGTTAGCTGGTTTAGTCCAGAATGTGAGTGAGACGATGAGGATTCCATCAGCTCAGCTCTAGAACATTCAGCTATCTGATAAGTGTCTGGCATAAGGCCCAGGAGATGTCCTAAAGACCAGTGTGCATAATCTAGTGTCAAGCCCCTAATTTTTTTTTTGAAGAAGCGCTAGGAGGACAACTTGGAGGCTTCCACTCACTTTGCCCTTGCTTGGAATTTTCTACGAGCCAAGTCAAATTGTCGTCGGACCCTGGACACATGGCACCTTTTGCTGATCTTTCAAATTTTTCAACAACTCTGTCAGACTGAGACACGTGGTAAGCCCATGCTTGTTTAGGGTCTCTAATTTTGAGGACCATACTAAAGGTCCGCCAAGGCAAAATGTGGAGGCTTCCGCTAGCTCCTTTTTTACTAAGACATTTTCAAAGGCCAAAAGGCATTTTTCTTGGGCCCAGGGCACGTGGAAGGCCCACACTTGTTTAGAAACTTTCCCCTGTAGTTATCCTTTGTAGTTGCACCAAGGAAACATGTGGATGGACTATAATATAAGGAGTTGAGAAGGGTCAAAATCAACGGTTTGTTGTGCATTGCTTCTATTTTTTTGCCATTTTTGCTCTACGATTCCTAGAAGATGCAAATACACACTATCTTTTCATCATTTATTGATGAAATTACTTGTCATTTTTGTTCTGTAAAGTTCCATTGAATGGATTTAGAACTTAATTTGTGAGTCCAAGGATTGTTAAGGTTGACATTTTGAAGTTGAAATTTCTCTGAGCACTTGCAAAAATGTGAATTACTAGAGAAGATGGATGTGGGACAGAGTTGCATAGGAAAGAGAGGGAAGAGGATGAAATGATGAAGGTTGTAGGTGTAAAAGATGAAAAAGGTGTTGCCTCGAGGGTGAAAAGAATTACCTGTCATATCCAGTGGTGAATCATAGCACCCCTGAAAAATGATCTACAACTTGATGGGATTTCTAGCATCCTCAGAATGCAGAATTACATAGACATGGAGCTTTTCCCAATTTTGTGGCATGACAACCTTGTCATTAATCAGAAAAGCTCTCCGGATGAAGGCCAGTGATCCTAGTTCCTCTGATTCAGATGCACACATGGAAAATGCAGAGGGTTTACTACAAATTTGGTAATCGTAACTTGCCAAGGAGACATTGGTAAGCAAAGATGCATAAAAATAAACTTCTAAACTAGGGGGACAAATTTGGTGATGCACCGAGTGAATGAAATGTATACACCTGTCTTGCCAATAAACTTACAGAAGGTCGGGGGTTAAAATTAATGCGAAGATCATGCACAGTTTAACCAGATTTGCACTTTGAAACGCTTTCAGGAGGATCTGCAATTTGAATCAACTTAGAGAGGGTTGAGAATACATCCACAAACTAATGCAAATTATGATTCTCCAAAGATTGAATACAGTACACTACAAAATGCCAAGTTTGCAAAGTTGCATTACAGTTTTAGATGGGAGGTTTGAAAGCTCCACAATATAATCACCTGCCAAAGAGAAGAAGGGATTTCCCAATTTTAACAATTAATTATCCATACCTTTAGCATCCAGAAGCCCCCCCTTAATTTAATTTACTAGGAAGATATGAGAGAGGGAAGAGAGAGGAATTCCAGAATCTACCCCCATACCACCTACGGAGGTTGCATTTAATTCATCTCATGTCCCCGGGTTGGTAGGTGAACCAATTCATTAGCATAATGTTAAAAAGTGGTGAACTATATTTTGCATTTACATTAAGGAATTTTTTCTCAACCAACCTAAAGATATCTAGTTGTAGTTGGACAGAGGACCTTCGTAAGGATTTCTAATGGAGTCTCAACCTATGTTCGTGACCTTCCCGAGCTCCACTTGTAGCGAAGTTATGGCCATCTGAATATCTATGCCAGGGTCTGACTTCCTATCAGCGCTCACATAATGTTGCGCCTCCTGAAGGTGCACCTCGGCACATCCAAATCCTTATGTCAACATACATCTTACAATTGTCACCTAGGTGCTAAATTTATTTCATGTCATACACCTTGATGATCATGTGCCTTTTGACTTGCACCATGGGCGCATCAAATTTTCATTTGTCCAAAAACTACCTGTCTGATGTGGCTTGACACTTAGACTTTGCGCTATGGGCGCATTCCATTTACATGTCGAGCATCCTCTGATGTGCACCACTTAACCTAGAGCTATGGTGCGCATCCATGGTACTTGTCGACATCCTCTGATGTGTGCTTTTGACCTGTGGTGTGGCGCGACTTTTTGCATGTCGACACCTCTCTGTATGTGTAGGCACTCAATTTAGCCATTGATCGCACATTTGGTGTGAACTTTTATCATGTCGATAAGCTCTATGTAAATGCGCCCTTTACGTGTGCCATGGGCAAAATCCATTTACGTGTCGACATCCTATGGGATGTAGTGCCCTTATTACTATGCAAATTGGTATTGAATAAATTATTACATGTCGACACCTCTTGTTGTGCTGCCTCTTACCTGCGCCTTAGGCGCGACTTTTTGGCATAAATAAATGTAGGGTTTTGCCACGTTCCATCTGATTTAACCATATTCTTCTGACTATGTCTATATCTTTTGCACCCGAACTCGGATTTAGATCCATTTACAACAATTACCTATCAGATCCAGTTGTGACAGAGACTCCAAAAAATGATTAAACTGAGTATTTCTTGCATGAAAGATTTAGAATGACCATAAATTTTGACTTTGTCAAAAAGGTTGTGGTAGTGGCATCCTAGTCAATTGTTGAGGGTCTGAGAAACGTGATTAGTCCATGATTTGTCCAACTAGTTGACTTTCATGTTGACTAAATTTGTTAAATGTCACTTTCTGAGGCATAACTTGGTAACAAGCAAAGTGTCCCTCGAATCACGTTCTTACAATTTTTAGGGGAAAATATCTGAAGGATGAGTGAGCTACAGTGAAATGGTATCGGAAATTCAATGATAATACTCTTGACACTAAAAAAGGTCCGGGGGTTAGAATTCTTAAGAGAAAATTTGAGAGAGCCCATCTTCCTGAGAGACCAATCCGAGAAACCTATTAATTTCCTGTGTTTTAGATTTAAACCACGTCAAGTTGGTTGTGAGTGTATAGCCATTGAAAATCTCTGAGATTTTTTAAAGAAACTTTCCCCTACTGATGAATCTAATCAATTTCAAGTTAGTTTGTGTCAATCTTGGAGCAACTTGTGTCTACTTTACTTAAGAATGTTTGCAAGTAGTTTTTCTTATTCCTATTGAAATCTTGTGTTAAAGTCCCTCCAAATCACACAGGATCTCATCCCTATGACATTTTAGTGGCATTTGCAATTTCATTTCAAGAAGAGCTTTCATCCTGTGATGAGATAAATAATTTAAAATCACTTCACTGTCATTTGTTGATAAAGATTGTCTGTAAGCCTTCGAGTGTATCTTAGGTGTGAGGAACCAGGGGTATTTGATGTTTTATTGAGTCTTTAGCTCAATCCTTCATGTTAAATTCTTGGAGATTGCGTGAAACTGTGCAAATATGGGCCTCCATTGATGCACACCTTTTGGTTGAAGGAATATTTTATCTATTTCGAAGCTTTCTATCATTTAGCTTTCCAATTGTTGTGAAGTCTCTCAAAGATTTGGTATAATCAATTTTATCCTGGTTAATATCCCACCAAAATTATTCAAAAACAATGAATCCATCTCTGAACTACCCCTGTTTTTCCCTGTATATCCATAAAGGAACAAAATCTATTTACTAAAATATGCAAAACAATCAGGATTTCATAATGTCTTCAGTAACCTTAGCCTTGTTTTGAAAGTATCTCCATCTTTTAGAAGTGACAACTCTTGAGAGTTAAATTATGGAGCATTGATCATACTTTCCCAAGGTTTTCTTCATAAAATTTGTGCAAAAGAAGGATATCTCCATCTCCTTCATCAAAAAGAGGTTATACTAAGGGTCATCTCACCTTGGTTGAAGAGGCACAACCTAAAGTAGTGAGGATAGGTCAAATCCTCTTGAAGGTGTTATCCATATCTCCACAATCTAAGTGACAAAGGGCCAGTTATATCTCATCCCTGGCTACAAAATGACATACATTATGATCTATCTATCTCTAAGCTCCATGTCAAATATGTGATGCTTCTCAGTTTGAAAAGGAGAATAAATTTGGATACCAACATTCGTGGCGCCATTACCGGATATTATTTGAGCTATGAGATTTATTTATGTGGAGATAACACTCGTGATGCCATTGCTAGGGATTATTTGAGTTCTGAGATTTATTTGTGTGGCAACAACACTCGTGGTACCATTAGCAAGGATTATTTGAGCTTTGAGATTTATTTGTGCGGCAACAACACTCGTGGTGCCATTACCAGGAACTATTTGAACAAAGGTGTACACATACCGACCATGGTAATGATTCTTGCATCTAAGTGTAAATACGTTGTTGAAACATCATCCTGTGTCAATATTTGTAAGAATCAAGAAAAGTTACAAGTTTTGCATGCAATATTTCTAGTTTATATGGTTTTTTGCACTAATTTTACATCATCAAAATTAAATATGGGTAACGGAAGGTCATATATGTAGATATTTGCATGAATTTAGTATTGGCAGACATTTGATAGACCAATTTTAGTGCATTTGCACAACTAAGGTGAAAATCCTTAGTGGCGACTCCATATTGAATGAATTTTTTATAAATGTCATTGTCTTAACCTCTGTCAATTGTAATTTATCACTAATATTTGCAAATATGGAAGGAAGAAGATATTTCTTCACTAGAGACCCTACTAGAAAGTTGTTTCCAAAGCTGGGAAAGATGAATTCAGAAGGATGAAGAATCTGGAAAGTTATTGGAGATCAAAAATTAGTAAAAGAGTTATTAATTGTGGAAACTGATCAGCCTGTCTTTAAAGATTGCCATACTTTCTCAAGTGCTTTTGAATCAGGTAGTCTCTTTGTAAATCCGAGTTCTCCAACTTGAGAGGGTCCTTCTTTTGTATTTGAAATATTTACATCTCATTTTGTCCATGTATTCTCCAAAGTTGATAGGATCTTCCAAGAAACAAAGTTTTTAGAGAACATCCATTCTGAGAATTATATTCCTGTGCCCCACAGACCCCTCACTCCTCATCAATTTGTTTCTCCTATAAGATCACCTTCCCAAAACAATATGTCCCAGCCCCCATCCAAACCTCTGTTTGTTGTGAACACTTTTGGTCCTATAGATTTCAAAGGTGAGGATGGATATCCAAATGTTGTGCCGCAAGATGTTAGAAATAGATTGCCTAAATTTCAAGGAAATAATTCCATTACTGGGAACAACATTTAAATCTTTTTGTCAATATGATAAAGGACTTTGAAATAGAATTTGAGGATGTGTACATTAAGTTTTTTTTTCATACTCTAGAAGAAGATGTAAGGGACTGGTATAATTCTTTTCCAGATAATGCCATTGATTCCATATATCTTTATGACTATTTAATAACAATTCTTATATCTTAAATGCCTTAATTATCTAAGGATATCCACCTTTCCTATTCTCCTTATTTTCACTCTTTTCTTATGAGGATATTTTGTGTAGAATGGAGGGGGGGTTTAAATTACCCAACTCAACCCAAAAGGATTGTTTATAAGTTGTATCTCACATCTCATATCCAACCAACTCGGTTAGCTGAGTTGGTTTTGACACTTACGTAGGAGTGGGAGGTTAGTGGGTCAGTCCCTGACCTAATCTCCTTTTTCTTTTTATTTACTCATGATCACCATGCATGCCATTTTGACACCTCAAGCTGTTGCCACAACTGTTGTGTTGAGCTGTCGAGTCCACCTGTCACGTTGTCATGTCTGTCGCGTTGTCAGTGTCCATCCCACTGAGTTATCTTGTCTAATTCATGTGGGTTAGTCCCAAATTGATCGAGGGAGGTTTAGGATATGGATTTATATAGCTCGATCCCTTCATATTGTTTTATGGCTTCAAGCACACTGTTACACTTTTTTTACTTCCGAGGTGTGTGGGTTTGTCACTGGTCACATAGATAGTTGGGAACTCACTTAACTCTCCATGATCTCTGTTGAGTAGCTTGTTGAGGTGAATTAATTAACTCACCAATGTAGCTTGGTAAGTGGCTCACTCTATAACTCAATGCCAACTCACTGAGTATCTACGTTTATAAATTGATCTTAACTCGTCGATTAACTCGGCCTTAGCTTGATGAGATAATTGAAGTACTATGACAGTGAGGTCCCCTTCTGAAATAAAAGTGGACCCAATGTTGCAAACCTTTTTATATCTTGTCATAGACTAAAGGTTTACAAAAAAAATCCTTTTACTCTATGATGCTATAAAGACCTATCTACTATTTTATCCATGCCCAGTCATTACATCACTTGTGTTCTGGCCTCATCCTACAAACACTTTGTTATTGCATAGACTACATCTAGAGTGTACGGTATCTATTGTATGCATTCCAATAGAAACTAGAAATCTCTCGAAGCATGTTATCATACTGTAATGATCCTAGGATTTTTAGGGAAACTTTTCCTACTTATTTTATCTCTGGATCACACCTCCCCACTTCTGGATCCAGAAATTTGTGTTTCCTTGAAGAAATCTCTGCATTTGACTCACCGGTCTCTAACACTACTACTCCTTCACTCAGAAAATCATCCTTTGGTTCAATCGTGGTACTTGTGGCACTTAGGAACAATGCCTTCTGTTGTGCCACTTTGATGTTAACATCGCCAAATTAGGGTAGAATCCCCATTTTTCCTTTATGAGGACTTCATATAGATCTTTTCTTATCAATTTTTTAAGAAAAGACTAGGCATGATAAACCTATCGCGAAGTATTCGCTTACTTGGTGACTCTAGTCTTATGTCTTCTCCTTTAGACAAGGTATATTTTCCCTTGTCTTCATCATCCATAACCCTCTTGGTGTGTTTCTTTTTCTTTCCACACAAAATCACACAATGGTTATTACATCCATAGTAAGCACCTAGATATTTGCATAATATATTTGGGGTTATAATAGGCTTTTTTTTGTAATCAAAGAAGACACAATCATACCTCTTACAATTGTCAATTGTACCTTTTCTCTCATCATTCTTCAGAGAGTTTGGTTTTTTCCTTACTGTAGGATGCTTTGGTAGGACTGGTGGCCTAGGATCTACACTCGATACTTGACTTGCTTAAATAGTATCGAATCTTTCTCATGCCTTATTTTTTCGAATGCTATAACCTAGACCTGCATATCGAGATATTTCCTCCACCTGGATAGGGTTAGCTATACCTTGGCTATTTATAACAAGTCCTTTTCCTTCATATCCCATTTTAAAAATAAATTTGGATCCTATACCTCTAGTGTACTCTTTGAATTCACCAAAATTATGATTTATAACTTCACAGGAAGGAAAATTCAATGAATCACTTACAATGTTTTTGGTTGGTGTACCTTGCTTCACCACCTCTTCATCATCATGCAATGTTGCTAGTATCTCTTCCTTACCTTTCAGTTCATATTGTAATTCTTTGATCATTCCTCCAAGGAATTCTTCCTTAGTCTCAAACATGTCATTCAACTCTTGCTTCTCTGATTATGTGATTTGAAGGCATTTCCTCAATTCAGAATTCTTCTCTGGACTATAGGTTGTTTCATAATATGTAGCTACATTAGGTTAAATTCTATTGATATTTTCTAGTGCCTTTTTTACATTCCACCATTCGACATTGGAACCACCTTGGTGATCGGTCTAGAAACAATTACTAGCATTTTTCTATGTCATGCCTAGTTATAGAGAAATGTGCACATATTTGAGGACCATCACATTCTTCTTGGGTCCCTTGGTGATGAAGCTCTTCTCACAACACATATTGTATGAGTACGATGCTCTATCTCAATTCCAAAATCTGATGTGCCTAATCTTATCAATGTAGAATCACCATGTGCAGTATGGTGCCCAATATAGTGAGAAAAATGGGCCATAGTATGAACTAGTACAAGTCCATTTCATTTCTATCGCAAGTGAAAACCATTTATGATATCAAACTTGCTTTGTAGATAGCAAGCTTGCCAGTAATATCCTAGTCTGATACCAAACTTGATCTGTAAACTGGTCTTTTTCAACCAACAGAACCTTATAGGAAACTTGTTTTTAATTCTAATTTTACCGTGAAATAAATCAACTTAAACAAATGTAATGTAAGAAAAATAACTGATACTACAAAAGAGTTGATAATGGAGTTTGGAAAGTGCATACGTCTTTGAGTTTACTAAACGCTAAAAAATCAAAGCTCCATTATGTGTTTCTCTAGTGCAAAATCACATCCCCAAGCATTGTACTATTATATTCTATTAGATTTATTGGCACTAAGCACCATACTATACAATTTTCACAATTCCATATTCAAATCTAGCACATGTACTAATAAGTACATATGCATACTTTGTCAATACTACTACCTTTCCTACATTATCTCTCATTTATTGTTACAACTTTTTATAACCTTTCTTTCAACTCAGTGCTCATTTCGTGACCCTTCACCCTTTCTCCAAAAGGGGGGCATATAATCAAGATAATCTTATAATCCCTCTTAGAATACAACACAATTAATTAACACTCCTAATACATTACTATCACAATTTTCTATGATCTCATTCAAACACAGTTACAATTATTCTATACAACTATCAATATTTGCTGCTATTTCAAATTTATCCCCCCAAATGACCTAATCTAAGGGCAAAGAAAAACCTCCCCATGATTAATCTTATAAATAAATCTTATTCAATCAACTATTATCACTCAAATCAATCAATCAATCAATACAATAATCACAGTTATTATCAATCCTAAATGACCTAACTTGGGAGATGCATTGCATCACCATTGCTTCCAGATAACCTAACTTAGAATCTATCTAGAACTATTCAAATCAGAACACCCATTACTGTAGGAGTGGGGGAAATGAGACTTAATTTCCTTTCTTATACTTTTCCTATGTGGTTTATTCAATCAAGAACAAACATGCTACAATCAAATTTAAAAAGGTAAATAATTCAGTCCTTATCCATCTATAATGGTTGGACCTTTTGGGGAAGCATCATGGATGGAGAGAAAAATAGACTTCTCTCTCCCACCACTCTTCCTTTGGTGGCATGATGCCCAAATCCTCTAATTACCAACAAATTAGGTTGGGAATTGATCACTCCCTACCCTCTCTATCACTTTTTGCAAACAATCAAACATCTCCAATGACATCACAACTATTTCTCCAAGGTTCTCCTTACAAATTTTGTTATCTCCTCTTACACCACGCAGTTCAATACATTGATCCATGGTTTTCCATGCTACAAGCTTCTATATTCTGCGTGCACTCTATAATATGGCTTCACCAGAATCTATATAGGTATGTTTCTTACTTCCTTTACACTACTTGAATTTCAATAAAATAGCATAAAGGGGGGGAAATGTAGACACAAAACCATGCACATATTACTATTTTACTATAACATCAATATGTTGTTATATGCATGAATCTTAAGTAAGACAAGTATTCACTGGGGACACTATCTCTTGTCTATTTATGTCTTTACTTGATTTTTACTATAACTCTCTTCCACATATGTCATTTCTGTATCCACTTCTGGTCAAGTCACAGGGATCCCTATCTATCTGTCTTTCCATATCTATGATTATTTTTCATAGGAAGCTAGTGCCTTGGTGATTGCGTCCATTTTGGACACTTGTCCTGTTTATTTTTTTAAACATTTTAACATTTTTGGTCAGCCTTTTCACTTTTCTTATCCTTATCTCATATTAAAATTCATCCTTTTGTGTCACTAGTGAAAAAATTAAAAAAATATACTTATATATATACGCAACATACACACTATTGTTCTAAATGACAATTCACAAGATCTATCACATCTACACATTATCACTACTACCAAAAGGGACTACATTTTAGGCTACATACACTACATAGAAAGTGGAAGTGTTGAATTCTAAACCACACATTTGCATAAAATTTAGCTATAGCCCACTATCTTGGCAACATCAGCTTGAGGAAAAACCTAAGGACACTATTTTAAACACAAGCACACAAAACTGCATGGATTCTGAAATGTAGTGTAACACTCGATACTAAGTTCACTCATCGGGTGATTTTCGGGGACAGTTTGACTTCACATATTGCATATTTTATTAAGATCTAATATGTTTGTGAGATTGTACAGATAGTTGGGTTTTTTTTGTAGGTTACAGGTGTGATCAAAACCATAACAGTGAAGTCAGAGTGACAAAGCAAATTTTGGAGTGAAGACCCTCAGACCCAGAAAAAGAGCAGATCCTAAATATTCAAACTGACACTAGTGCTCGATCACTCATGTCCTCTTGTGGGCACTTATGTCCCACATAGTACAGAGTCTCATAACTCTCTTCTAGCCACTGTGATATCATTTCCATCCAAATCCAACAGATACATAGTCCTGACTACCTACAGTTTACACAGAAATAAGCTAAGTCATTTGTCTCTCTTATTTGCTTAGATTTTTACATTGTTTGAGTATTTAGCACTTGTATATTGTCATATATTATAATTTTTATATCACTTGTTACATTATTTACTCTGAAATATAAATTCAATTCAATTTATATTAAATCATATGCTAAGTTACGCAAATTGTTTTTACAATGATAAGATCCTATGGATGTGGCTAGTGTCCACTAACCTGTATAATTGTATTATTAATTATCACATTAGCTATTTTAAAATGATTTAGAATAATGAAAATTAATTGTATATCCTTTCGGCCAAGACAAAATAAATGTGAAAAATCACTACGAATTATCTTCCTTGGAATGTAATATCTAGCCTAGCATCTGCTCATCTCAAATGTTCGTTATGTTGTATCAAATCAATGTAAAGAACATTGAGCTTAGCAGTTGCTACGCTTTTTTTATCATGTAAAAATATTTATTATATTTTTCCTTTTAATCAAATATAAATAAATTATACAAGCTACAATTTATACGAGAATGAGAATGGGCATATGTCCATTCTAAGAGTATTGCCTATACCAGAATGGGCATCTGATATGGCTAGCCTTATATAACTTAGTGGCCACTAGCCTTATGTCCCTTAGTGGTTGATAGCCTTATGTTACTTAGCGGCCACTAGCCTTATGTAAATTATCTTCCTATACCCTTTTGTCCCTTAGCGGCCACTAGCATTGTGTTACTTATATAGTTAAAATATGGGAAGACACCCATTCTCATATAGTTATTATAGAGGCGGTAGAAAGGGCATATTCTCGTTCTCATATTTGTTACCTCTATATTAACTATCTAAGAATGGGAATCTTCCCATTCTCATATTCATTAATTATATTATCCCTCTATATTGATTGTGTGAGAATAAACATCTTCCCTTTCTCATATTCATTACCTCTAGGCTAGTAACTCCAGACTCCCATTCTATTATAAATAATATTCTTAGAATGGACTTATGCTCATGATCATTCTCATATAAATTGTAGCTTCTATAATTTATTTATATTTTATTAAAAGGAGGAATACAAGAAATATTCCAATATGATATTCCAAGCCTAGAGTTATATAACTTGCAGACGCTACTCTTCTCTCCCTTGGTGTTCGTTAAGTGACACAAGGCTAGTGGTCACTAAGCTATACATGGCTAGCAACCACTAAGTTATACAAGACTAGCATCCACTTGGTTTCTTAAGGATAATGATCATATATTCCCATTCTGATATAGACAACATTCTTAGAATGGACATATGTCCATTCTCATTCTCGTATAAAGTGTAGTTTGTATAATCTTTATGTTTTCTTAAAAATGGGAATATAATAAATATTCAACTCAAATGTTTATATATCTTATCAGCCTCTATATTAACTATGTGAGAAAGGGAAGCTTCTCATTCTCATATTTGTTACCTCTATGCTGCCTCTATATTTATTGTGTGAGAATGGCCATGTGCCCATTCTCATATTCATTAACTTTATTCTGCCTTTATATCAATTTTGTGAGAATGGACATCTACCCATTCTCATATTATTCGTTGGCTTTACCCTACCTCTATATTAATTATCTAAGAATGGGCATATGCACATTCTCATATTAATTACCTTTATTATGCCTCTATATTAACTAAGTGAGAATGGGCATCTTCCCATTCTCATATTCGTTACCTATATTATGATTCTATATTTATTATGTGAAAATGGACATTTTCCCATTCTAATGTATTCATTACTTATATTCTACCTCTATATTTATTGTGTGAGAATGGACATGTGCCCATTCTCATATTCATTACCTCTATTTTGTCTCTATATCAACTTTGTGAGAATGGGCATCTTCCCATCCTCATATTATTTATTGGCTCTATTTTTCCTCTATATTATTTTTTGGCTCTATGTAACACACGACTAGTAGCCACTAAGTAACACATGGCTAGCGTCCACTAAGTAACATAAGGCTAGTGGCCACTAAGGGACATAAGGATAGTGACCACTAAGTTACATAAGGCTAGCAGTCGCTAAGTTACATATGGCTAGCGGCCACTAAGTTACATAAGGCTAGTAGCCGCAAATTCCCATTCTAATATAAACAATATTCTTAGAATAGACATATGCCCATTATCATTCTCATATAAATTGTACCTTATATATTTTCTTTATATTTGCTTTAAAAGAGGAATACAAGAAATATTTCGACATGATATTCCAAGCCTAGCCTTATGTAACTTACAAATGCTGCCCTTTTGCCCCTTAGCAACCGCTAAGTAACACAAGGCTAGCGGTCACTAAGTTATACAAGGATAATGGCCACTAAGCTATACAAGACTAGCAATCACTTAGTTTCCGATTCCAATCTAGAAAATATTCTTATAATGGACATATTCCCATTCTCATTCTCTTATAAATTGTATTTTGTATAATCTTTATATTTTCCTCTACATTATTGTGTGAAAATGGACATGTGCACATTCTCATATTCGTTACCTCTATTATGCCTCTATATCAACTTTTTGAGAATGGACATCTACCCATTCTCATATTATTCGTTGGCTCTATTATGCCTCTATATTAATTGTTTGAGGATGGGAATTTGCACATTCTCATATTAATTACCTTTATTTTGTCTCTATATTAATTGTGTGAGAATGGGCATCTTCTCATTCTCATATTCGTTACCTCTATTTTGATTCTACATTTATTGTGTGAGAATGGACATTTTCCCATTCTCATATTTGTTACCTATATTTTGCCTCTATATTTATTGTGTGAGAATGGACATGTGCCCATTATCATATTTGTTATCTCTATTCTTCCTCTATATAAATTTTATGAGAATGGGCATTTGCCCATTCCTTTATTAATTTTTGGATCTATTATGCCTCTATATTTTTTTTCTCTATGTAACACAAGGCTAGCAGCCGATAAGTAACACAAGGCTAGGTTTTGCTAAGGAACATAAGACTAGCAACCAATAAGTTACATAAGGATAGCAGACACATATTCCCATTCTGGTATAAACAATATTCTTTGAATGGACATATGTCCATTCTCATTCTCATATAAATTTTAGCATGTATATTTTCTTAAAATGAGGAATACAAGAAATATTACAAAATGATATTCCCATCCTATCCTTATGTAACTTGCATACGCTACCCTTTTCCCCCTTAGCATCCGCTGAGTAACACAAGGATAGCGACCACTAAGTTATACAAGGCTAGCCGCCACTAAGTTATATAAGACTAGTAACCTCTTAGTTTCTCATTTCTATATAGATAATATTCTTAGACTAGACATATGCCCATTCTCATTCTAGTATAAATTGTAGTTTGCCTAATCTTTATATTTTCCTCTATATTTATTTTGTGAGAATAGACATGTGCCCATTCTCATATTTGTTACCTCTATTCTACCTCTATATCAACTTTGTGAGAATGGGAATCTTTCCATAGAATGGGAATCTTTCCATTCTTGTATTTCTTACCTTTATTCTACCTATATAATTATTTTGTGAGAATGGAAATGTGCACATTATCATATTCATTACCTCTATTTTTTCTCTATATTTATTGTGTGAGAATGGACATGTTTCCATTCTCATATTCGTTACCTCTATTTTGCCTCTATATTTATTGTGTGAGAATGGGCATTTTCCCATTCTCATATTTGTGAGAATGGGCAGATGCCCATTCTCATATAATTAATATAGAGGCAGACTAGAGGGAATGAATATGAGAATGGGCACATGCCCATTCTCATATAAAAAATTATCATGCAAACAATACTATGAGTTTAGTTTGTGATCGGTAATATCCTTGTAAAAGGTATATAACTAAATAAAAATAATATGTATTTTTCATTATTTTAATACTATTATAAAAAATTGGATGGGTCTAAATCAATGAGATCATTGTTAAAAGTTGATACCGTTTAAAATAAAAATACACCTTAATAGTTAACTTTATTAGTATTCATTGTAATACATTTTATAGATTCATTTTAATTTTTAAGCTTATTTGAATGTTTAAAGCACCTATGAAAACAAAGATAGTTTCATTCTAAACAAAAATAAATAATTTAACATTTTGTATTGAGATATATGTAGTTAAAAGAATTAAATAATATTACAAATACCATTTCATTCTATATAGAATAAAGAATGTAACATTTTGTATTTGTCTAACGATTGCATTGGAATGAAAATAAGAAAAAACTTTCTAGTTCTACAAAAGAAGATTTTAGAAAATGAAAATTGTTGGGATGAATGTGAAGAGATTTGGTTTGATAGGATACATAAGAAGATTTTAGTATGTATGTTTTCATGAATTATAGTGATTTGTGTTGGTCAAAGAAATTGAATAAGTTTCCAAGAAGTATAGAGGCTTACGCGCAAGAACGTGCACACATGGAGGAGTAAGGATAACATGTAGGAGGGTGCACACGGATGTCAAATAAGGTAGCACACGGGAATGCACAAACAGTAGTTAAAGCAAGGAATTAGTTGAATTCCCAGGATAGAGCTAAATATAGACTTGGAGTTCCAACATAGTAAAAGGAAAAATCACATGCAGATCAAGTTAAAGAAAACGCATGGAGAAGGTTAATAATAGGATTAAAGCAAGTCTTATCTTTAGATTAGTCTATAATTAACTAGTTTTTATAAAATCATAAAATCTTTGTACGCATGGATATTTTTAGGAAATAAAGCTTTGTACACATGGCTATTTTTAGGAAAGAAAGCATGCAAGATTTGTACGCATGTTTTTATTTAGGAAAGAAAGCATATAGGATATTTTGTGCATGCATATTTTTAGGGAGTGCATGGGCGGTGAAGGGAAAGTCCCCACCCCTATATATACCTAATGCATGTCATTGTTCTAGTGTTTTTCATAGATTAGATGTTTAGAGTACATAACATCTTGTATCGATACAGATCTAAGGGGTTTCAATGGTCATGTGTATGGTCCTGTGAACTATTGTATTTCCTAAGAAACAACTTCCATATTATGTATTTGATTATGATCTCTAATGGATAACTATGGTTGGATAATAGTTGTTCACTTATCTAAATATGGTGTTATAATGATACAATTGACCTTAGTTATTGTTTAGATTGTTCATCTTCCTTATTATATGTGTTGCCAAATTGCTATGGTTAGAATGACTATTTATGTGTGAATGGTTAATGTTTAACAATATGATGAGTATACATGTTGACTTCCTATCTAGCATAACAAAGGAGGGACATAGTGGCTACGCGTGCTTTGGGTGAGCATTCAGATGTCTGAATGAAGTTCTAATGTGTTTAGCTAATGAATGTGTAAATAAAATACTACATTTTGGTTTTGTCGTCGGGACCTATTTTTAATTTTTCTACTAGGATGATGTATGCATATGGTGTATCAATTGTCTTTGTAGAGTATTGAGAGCTAGGTAGAAGATGACCAAGATAAGTTTACACAAAGGTATAATACTAGACCTAATTTCAATGCGTGAAAGTGGGTGGAAGATAATCTTTATGACTACATGTATGATATGTTCTTCATCTTTTTCTCGGTAGAGTTGTACCAGTGGTTGGCAACTTACTTATCAAATAGAATTTACTACCCTAGGCCTAGATTTTAGACATAGGAAGACTATAAGACTCTTTTTTATTCAACTGAAATGTGGCCCAGAGATGTTGATCATTGGTGGGAAAGCGTGCTACACAACTATACCTTATAATACATAATTTTGATGTATTATTTCCCTGAGGAACCAAAGTTCAAGTTTTTGTGCAAGCCTAGAAGATCCTACTTGCACATCATACCTTTAGCTTTCAAGATATTAATGATATAATTGGGATTGGAAATATCACCTATGGCTAGTTAAATCACCACCACACGCAGGGGAAAGAATAAGTGTGGAGAAGGATGGAGGCTACCTTGATGGAGGAAAGGAAAAGAGAAGAGAGATGACTCATGTATAATGAATCATGAGAGAGGGATATTGAAGCAGTGTTATTGTTGAGAATAATGATGGCTCACGAAGGTATTGAGACAATCATGGAAGAAGAGGAGCTGCAACATCATATCCTCTCAATATTTGGAAAGAATAATAGAGATACCCCATTAGTTTTGGATGAGATCTTGTCAAAGGGAATAATGAGGACTGCAGGAATGCATCTGACCCAACCTAAATACCTATCCCTTAATGAAGGTGTTCTAGATCCAGAGGTAGTTGTTAAAGGGCATCATATTAAAGGTAAGTAGGTAGTATCCCCAAGTGGAGAAGGAGATACGAGTAGATATAATTTTGTGTTAACTTAGGTAGTTAATTGAACTAGGAACATGTCTATGGCAGCGTAATAGGCACTAGTTTTTGGAAGTGTACTTGGGGGATTATTCACAGGAATATCATCTAGACAAAGTATTGGCGCGTAGACTTTTGGAAGCAGTTATATAGGCGTTATTATAGCATAGACAATTGGTGTCCAATTTAGTACAAAAAATGGGACACAAGGGAGTTTATCCATAGGACCACAGGTTATGGCAGGAAGCGTGAGAGGCTCAAGAGGATCCAATCAGCCACCACATGGAGGGAATCTTGGTGGAGGGTTAGGTTTAGGATCTAGTCCTAACCCAAAACAAGGTCCACAGACACCACTTCCCCAAACTCATCAAACACCACCTCAACAACCACATCAACAGACACCTCAAGTCTTCTTTGAGATGTCTCTTCACTTGCCAGAGTATAGAGGTGTGGAGGATGTAGTAGAGAACATGCACAAGTGTGAGCTATTATGGCACGCTAAAGGAATTACAACCCTGAATAGAAAGGAAAGTCATTTTTTAACCACACTTTAAGAGCACGCACATAGTTGATACATAAAGTATGATCCACACCAGACTGTGATGGATTATGATGAATTGTGCACCATGTTTTTGGCTGAATTTCACATTCCAGGGTTTGAACAGTAGAGTATCAATGTTCTTAAGGACATCAAGCAGGGATTTTTTGAAAGTATACTTGAGTATGATGCGTGTTTTAAGACTCTATTGTCTAAATTGTCTCATAATATCCACCCAAGTCAGGATACACAGTGGTTCGTTGCAGGATTGTTGACTCTGTTTCAAAGATTCATGTTTTATAATACATGTGTAGACTCACACGAGGCCTTGGAAGTAGATCTACGCATTGAAGTGATTATGAGTTTTGATACGAGAGTGAGCCCTTTTCTTGAGGCACAAATAACAGCTATGGCTAAGTAGTTGGAGAAGCTCTCTCCTAATTCAGGTCATGAAATGCGTAGTGGTATATGGTGTACTGATTGTGAGGTTGAAGGAAATATGAAGGATATCTTCCCACACATGACGGTGTGTGCGTTGTTATAGGCTTGTGAGATTTTCCACAAGAAACATGATTTTTGGAATTTCCCACTCTTGCAACACGTAACGATGAAGAATGTATCCATGTACTACAAGATATTTGATATGAAGGATTGCTAGCTGATAGATCAAATCCATGAGGCATGTGAGACTGGATTAACGAAAACCATAGTTTAAAGAAATTATTAGGTATAATGTTGGTTGGGAAAATTTTACATTAATTCAAAAAATAGTTCTGGGGATAGCAGTCCCTCCTCTTTATGGGAGAGGTTCCCTTATTCAACACACACAAAATATAAAATCTACTTATTCAAAAATTTACAGACTATCAATATTTGAATGAGGATTTTGATGTTAAAAATCTTCCCATATTCAATAATTTTTTCAATATAGAAGACAAGAAATATAAGAATTTATCAAAAGAAACAATAGCTTTGAATGAGTAAGACTGGTAAAAATGAAATCATGAGTTCACTTTTCACCTATCGAGAACCCAAGTGTTATCCTTGGTTACCCAAGATTACTGGCTATTAGAATGGAGGAGCAAGAAGAAGGGAAACACTTTCAGACATATAGGTTGTAGAGAAACCTCATAATAATGCATGCATGAAATTTTAACAATCATATGAATTTGTGTATATTCAAATAACCCATGAGATATAAATGTTTCAAACAAAAATTTATTTGCACCAATGCACTACATCCAATGAATTGAACACAAAGTTTCCTATTTGAATATATCAAAAACACATATGCATATTTAAAGGAAAGAATAGGAAGAATACAAGAGGGAAGAGGGAAGAACTTCTTTTGTATTGATCAAGATTTCTGTATATCTACATTCTAATCATCAAAATCCAATCCCTAATAATGATATAAAGGTGCCTTATATAGCGACATAGGTAGTTAAAAATGAAGTATTTTCAGTTTCCATTTCTTCTAATTAAACATTAGCACTTAATCAAATACATTATAACTTTGAGTTGGCCTTAATTACAAATTACCCTATCATCAATAATAAAGTCAACTTTTAAATAAATTAATTAAAAGAAAGGCATATGCACGAGATGAACGAACATTCGAGGAAGATGTTGCTACAGTCTTCACTTTAAGAATATGGCTCTTGAACTTCACAAGTGCTCCAACACTCTCCATGCCTTGAGGAATAATGGTGTTTGCAGTCATATTTTCCAAACTATTTAAATAGTGTTCCATCTCCTTTCCAAATTCTACATTCTACAAGAAACCTTTATTTGCTTCAATGACTACAATTTGGAGTGCACAAATCTCCTCCATATTTTCCCTAGTTAAAGTGTCATTCTTGAACAAGTCTTCCTTTATGAATGCTCAAAATTTGACCTTGATATCCTGCATTGCATTTCTCTCAATGTAATTTTCTTTGAATAATTGATAATGAAGGTTCTAGAACTTAGCAAGTATGACATATTTGAAGGCTTCTCCCTTTTATGCCATGTTCTTCAGTTCATCCATTGCTTCCTCAACTACTCTCATCTTCTACTACACACTGTATACCCATTTCTTTCAGAGATTGTTCTTTGAATCATAAAAAAAAATACCTGCAATGAGAACTTTCTCATTTGTTTCATTCATCATCCCAGGATCTTATATGCATTCACTCCACAATATAAGTTCTTTATCCAGGCCAGTGATAGTTGATTCAAATCTCTCCTGTATCAAAGAAGTACTGTCATATGCTTTGTATGCTTCCTCAATGAAATTCAGTCCAGAGAGCAATATTCCATCAACCATATCCTCTATTGCCTTTCCATAAGCAAAATGTTTATGGATTTCCATGAAGGTTTGAACTTATTCATCAGTCAAGACAATGGGAGGTGGCATTGAAGTGAGAGGAGCAGGGTCCAATACTTTATCACTTGCCAATAAGAATTTGATAAAATCAGAAAGTTTTTACACTTGTTCCTCAAGTTTCTCTTGTGTTTTTTCCCCTTCTCAACTCTTTTAATAACTTTGGACACAATCTCCTTTAGATTTTAGACCTCACTCTCAGGATTAGATTCACCCAATGGAATCCTTATCAATTTCATATCATTCAAATTCAAATCCCTCTCATCCTTCTCTATCATTGGTTTAAAAACTTCCAAAAATTGTTGGCCCTTTGAATTGGATACCAACCTTGAGGCAGTCTTTGCCTTCTTGATAGATGAGGCAGGATTTGTGCCTAAGAGGGAAGCCACAACATCAAATTTGGGAGCAATAATTTGAGATGAAGATTTCCTTTTCTTACTCTCAACAAAAGGCTAAACCCAAGTGAAGGTGCTACTATAAGTTGGGGTGAAAAGAGGACCTAAGGAAGTGTTCTCATGGAGCCAAGATTTTGTGCAGTAGATACTTCCACATGGGATGTTTCAATACTAGAAGCAGGTATCTCCTTGGTAGGTGTTTTTGGAATTCTCACTACTTTAGCTCCTGATTTTGCACTATTTTTTTATCCTCCACTTCATCTTCTTTCTTAGTGTTTCCTCCCTCATAATTAATTTCTTGATGTTATTATGTATCCTTCTCTTATCGTTTTAAAAGATCAATGATTTTCTCAATCCTTTGGGTTGTTTTTGTTTGCTTGGGAGAGAGGTTGTTTGTTTTCTTTTTCAGTATCTTCTTCTATCTTTTCAATCTTCTCAGCCTTCCCTTTCTTAGTGTAAACCAAAGTTGAAGATTCAAGAAGAGAGTGAGTTGATTGAGTATGCACTTTAGGAATTGAAGTAGGAATATCTCTTTGAGATGTAGATGCTTCTTGAGAAGGGGATTGCATCATGCCCATATTATATGATCTCATTTTCTTGTCAAACTAGACCTTTATTATTACCATGACTGGGTTTATGATTTATCATAGGTCATCCCTTTCTTTCTTGAACCTATCAATGGTAGAAAGGGGAGTATGCCAAATAGACTTATTGTATTTTAAGGAGTGCAAATCCTCATCATCATCCTTCAAATCTTCATGTGCCTTGTAAATTCCAAAATCTCTTATTTTCTGCTAGGAGAGTCTACCATAGTACCTTCTTCTCACTTCATAATCATCTGAGAAATCTACCCAATAATCTTCCAGAGTAGGTGAATGATAGAAATCCATTATGAGATTGTTAGAAATGAAACCCTTTAGATCAAATCAAGACCTCTTTTGAAAATAATAAAAATTAAAGGTGATAATAGTTCTCTCAACATTTTGTGCATCAAGGGCAGTTCTGTAGGTATAATTACCCAAAGTAATTGGGAGTCAAATGCTAGTTATCTTCTTATCTCTATAGGTTTTGTACAACATATCAAGTTGTATACAAACTTCTATAAGACCTATCTTATTATTACAAAACATTGGAAGCTTATGGGGTGTTCCTTCAAATCCTACTAGCTTGATGTAGGAGAACCTTCTAAATTGAATGAAATATCTACCATATGTGGAAATTAATTGCTTTTCCTGAATAGAGAACATTTCAATTGTATTTCCCTCTAGAAGTTTAACAATTTACATAGTGAAAGAATCATTGACTCTCCTGAAGTGATGTTTTTTTCTCTAAAGTCAATTGTGGATAATATTCATACAATGGAGCATTCTTTTTACCATCCACTAGAGAGAGTCCTAACCAAACCCTGTATGCTGCAATAGTATACATCAAATAAGAGGTCACATATAAGGTTTGGTTTCTTTTCACATTTATCAATTTCGCACTAAGGTTCTCACAGATGATTTCCCCCAGTTCAGACTCTATTTTTCCTCACAAATGATGTTTAGGTAAGAGCACATCCAGAAGTGGAATTCATTGGTTGAAGGGAGACCCATGAATTTAGACAAGAGAGTGATAATATCTGAAAGCTATTCTTTGAAATCAACTTTTTACATGGTCTTGGATAGTCTAGATGATCCTTTCTTTGGAACTTTAAGCCAATAATTATCTATCATCATCCTATACTTATCATTGTTTTGATCAAATAGACCCTAAGATTTTACCATATTAAGGGTATTAGAGTCTTAAACAAAAGGAATCCCAAAAGCAACATTGATACACCCAAAATCCAATTTAGCAATTACTTGGCCTTGAGGGTCTCTGATTTCCCTCAATTCTGGATAAAAAAAAGAAGCACAAGCCAAAAAAGTGTATGCACATTGAACTAAGATGGGAAAACCACCGGTATAATCAATTCCACAATCTTTAACACATTAGATCATGAGAGAAAGATTATCACTAGAAATCTGTGCCCAAAACTCATTGAAATCAATATGTTGCACATCATTTTCCCTTATATTTGGTATTGAGGTTTCAAGGGAATAAATATGCTCATAGCCCCTAAATTAGTACTTCATGATGGCTAGGGAATTGAGAAACATACACTCAGGAAGAAATGGATGTTTCAAAGGTAACTTTAGGAGAAAAAGTAATGCGGTAGGGCACAGAACAAACTAACTTCAAATTCTCGTAGGAAGCTTTAAAACCATTAACCTTGACTGTAGAATGGATGATGACATTCCTAGGAGCACAACACACTTTGAATTTTATAAAATGGCCAAGGAACACTCCTGTTATGGATAGAAACAGATTGGGAGGCACGGGAACTGAATGCACTAAACTCAAATGTATTTTACAATGGTAAAAATGACCAATTACATCCCTTTTTATATTACTCTGTTTGAGGAAGAGTTAGCGTAACACATTAAATGAGGGGATTTTAGTGTATTGCAGGAAACAAAATGACTCACAACACATATTGTTGACTTACCCTTTGAATTGCAGATGTGGTGGAGATATAAATGACATGAGGCCCAAAATAACATGGGATGTTAGGGACATGAGAATCCAACATCTCCGTAATATAAAGAAAACCAATATAGAGTGGTGAAGGAGGGTCTATGATGAACTAGGGGATGAGACGCACTTGGGACATTTGGGACATGAAAATTTGAAATGTCTACAATACACCGATGTTCAATGGAATGCAAAAAATTCAAGTGAATGATGCACAGAAGGCCCACATGATATGGGGACACAAGTTCTCCGTTGGCCCGAAACATCCACAATACAAAGAATACTTAGAAAAATTTGAAGAAGGCTTGCGGGTTGGCAATGCATACAGAGAACACGGACATGTGGGGAGTGACAAGTGTCATTGGGCTTGTACTTTAATCAATTTAATCTATCAATCCATGGCGGCGTCCAACAGTTGTTTACAATATAAGGGAATAGTAGGAACACATTATCGACATGGGTTTCTATCTTAAATCTAATAATTCATTGAACTGGTTGTGATGAAAAATGAAATGCATGAAATTAAATTATTAGAATTGAAAGAAGAAACTGAGTTTAACTTAAAACATCAATATTAAAGATTGCATTGCATTCAAAAAGTAATAGTAAACTAGTAACATAAATTGTTAAAGAACAAGGTAAGAAAGTAAGAATGAATATCCCTCTCACTAGGTAGGAGTGGCCCTTGCTCCTAGCCTTCGATCAGGTCTATACCAAATTTCTATATAAATAAACTTACTCCTGAATTTGATCTTTATTGAATTCAAAATATGTTGTTACAACTGGAAAAAATATGGAATCCCTAACTCTAATTACATTCTCTCTTTATATCCAAAAATTGCCCTAGTCTCTCCATGGGACATAGTTATTCTGAATGACTAATTCTAAATCTAACTACTTGTTTGAATTAAAAAATTCCCTTGATTCTTGGTAATACATTAATTGCAGGAACAATTTGTAGGTGTTTGATCTTGAAGCGTTTACAATAACTGAATAGGGGGTCGATGATTGACTCCTTAAAGGAATCAATCACCCCTAGAAGATTCTCCAAATCATAACTGATTAAATAAATTGAAGTGGTTGTGAGTCTTCAATCATTATTGCTTCGTTCTTCTTGTGGCTTGAATGTTGACTGATAAATGGCGATGATTTTGGGTAGAAAATGATGTTTTCAGCTGGAATTCCAGAATATAAGTTATCTGAATGCATGCTTGTATCACTGATCAGGTTTTGATGATCCAGACATTTGATCGACAAGGATGAGATTCCTGTGCCAACACATGAACTAAAGTCCTACGCTATCACACAAAACAAATTCCTCCGCCAGTGTATGTACCAAGTCCTGCGCTCCATATAACAATTCAATATATGCACTTTTTGGACACATAATTAATATTTATCCACATCATATTCAAGCCTTTTATGCACAAAAAATTAACAAGGTGAAACATCATAAACACACACAATAATTTCCCTTAAACATAGTAAAATAGTAAATATAAAGTATGTATTTTTCCATCATGCATAATAATATCAAAAGTAGAATTTGTTGTGGCATGGCTTGAACATAATTACATAAGGTTTATCATGACAAAAATAGGGCTCATCAAACAGGAAAACGGGAGGCACAAGGGTTGTGGGTTCTCGAAAAGACCAAAACACATGCAATACAAGGGGAGAATGCAAAGCAAGGAAATTTCAAAAAATGTGGGGATGTGGGGAATATGAGGCTTGTGAGAACTTGGGGCATGAGTGATCCAAAAGCCGAACTTGCCGCAATACAAAGAAAAAGACCTGAAACTCAACAATGATTAAAATTTGACTAACTTTTGGAATCATATTCTTTTCTCCGGACTTCATAAAGGAAAACAAAGACATCATAGAGGGAAACTTACCCAATTTTTTTAAAATTTGGTAATATTACACATATTTTGGGTGAGTGACAACATATAGGAAGATCATCCCACTAAAGGGTGCAATAGTGAAGGTGGATTCCATGGAGAATATAAGAGCATAGGTCAAGGTGGTAGAGGTAGATTTATGCATAGAACCTGTTACACTTTTGGATCCCTTGATCATTACCAACACGAGTGTCAACAAAATTGGGTATGCGTGTATTGTGGAAAGTAGCATAACATTGAAGATTATCCTGACCTTTATGAGCATATGTGTAAGAACAAGAAGAAAGATAAAGGCACGGGGATGATCAAGGTGCAACGTGTGAAGACTGATCACTGAATGCCAAAAAAGATGCATGATTTTGAGTTACAACCCTTGTTGGTCACTACACAAGAAAAAATAGCACATGACGTGAGCCTCTTAAGGCCAAGCCACTCATTATGAGAGAATAAGTTATGCATTCCAAGTATCCAAATGTTGCTCATCAAAATGAGGTCTACCAAGATATTATAGGGGTCATCAAAGAGCTACAAGGTGAGATAAAGTGCTTAAAGGATCAGGGGCATGAGAGGGAACACGTGAAGAACATTGGGCTTCTACAGAAGGATGTAGATGATCTAAAAGAGGTATGTAAAATGTTAAGACAAGATAATATCATCCCAATGTTAGGGGAATGGTTATGTGAGAAGGTACCATGCACTAGAGTTGAGTGTGAGTGACATATACTACATGTAAATTTTCAAGCACAAAACCATGAGTATGACAAGGAAAACATGTTGGAAGAAGTGATTAATGTGTGGTTGGTAAGAAACATTCTGATAGTAGTGGGCACTGAGGTAAATGTACTAACTCTGGATGTATGGAATCATATGGGGATACTAACATTACAACCATATTCAAATATGTTGTATATGGAAAATAAGACAAGGGCCATTCTTATTGGGGTTTTGAAGGATGCATCCATTACCATACAAGGAGCCAAGTTTACTAGAGTTTTGTAAGTATTGGAGTTAGCTAAAGCATACATTTTTCCAGCATTTCTTGGGCATCCTTAGTATTATGTGAACAATGTTGACTTGCAATTCAATAATAAGATATATTAGTTTTGATAACAAGGATGAGTGTGTAATCACACCCCTAGATGATTTGAAGGCTACACCTTATACTAAGCTAGTGAGTGAAGAAAAGTTGAATAGAATTTATGTGTTCGCAGTGCGTGACCCTGAGACTGTGGAACCATTAAAGGAAGGCATACTTTAGTGGGAAGACACACACTCGGTAAGTGACACCAATAGTTTTACTTGTGATAATTGAGCCCATGACACATGAAATGGTCAGGCATGAGATGAAGGGGAGAGTAACTAGGATGATCAGGTTGCACATGGTTAGGGGTTTGGGAAAACCTTAGTTATCTAGGTATACTGGTGAGGAAAATCTGGAATATTTCTTGTGTGCCATAGAGAAATAATTGGAAAATGAGGGTGATTGAAGGAATATGTTATTTTATACTTTTCATGGAACAGTAGCGCATTGGTGGGTGACACATAGAGATAATTGTTTGGGATAACGAGAAGTGAGAATCATGTTTTCAACAAGGTTCACTCGAAAAAATTTGCCTACACTTATCTACGAGTATGATGGGAATACTATTGCTTTGGTACATGTTCATAACTATGAGATACAATGGGCACAAGTTCATGAGGGTTTACCGCTATCTCTATGGGTACATAAGTTTTATTCCACTTTGTGTGGGTGCGCATGAGCGTGGTATGTACACGCTAAGCTCAAATAAGAACCTACAAGTTGGAGAGGTATGACTAAAGGTATGGTTCATACGTTTGATTATTTTTCTAATAAACCTCTAGTCCATGAGGATTTTTAGATTATGAAGTGCATCACATTGGGGATAGCGTGAAATTGGAAGAACTCACGCTTCAGTTACTTAGGGAGCTTAATCCGGAGGCACACGTGGATGTGCTAGAAAAAAATGAAATGCAGCTAAGATGTGCCTGGAACAAGAAATAAAAAGGAATGTTATTCTATATTATTAATGATGAAGAGGTAGAGAATTTAGAAATTAACCATACAGAGGGTGTGTAGGAGGTATTGGATACTACAGATGGAAAGGTACGCACATATCATGTTCCCATGAAGACCAAGAAGGTCAATATCAGCACTGAGGATGTGCCAAAGGAATCCATCATTGGATATTACTGGTCAGAGAAAGAGGTAGAAAATATCATTGAGCTCTTTCTTTACTTCCAAGAATTATTTCCATGAGGCTATCATGAGTTAAAAGGAGTGCATCCCTCATTGGGAGAAATGAAGATTTAGTTGAAAGAAGGTGTGCATCCAGTATGGAAGAGGCCTTATAGGATGAAATTGAACCTACATGTAAAGGTAAAAGAAGAAATAGATAAAATGCTTAAGTTCATAATCATTGAGCTAATTGAGTAATCTAAGTGGGTTAGTCCCATGGTAATAAGAATTAAGAAGGATGGGCAGATCAAGATCTATGTGGATTATAGGGAACTTAATGCCTCGTGTGTCATAGATCTGTTTCCCACACCATTCACAAAATAAATCCTTGAGGAAGTAGCAGGGTGTGAGATCTATTCCTTCACTGATGGATTTTGGGGATATCCCCAAGTGCGCATTGCGTGTGAGGATAAGGAAAATACTACCTTCACCATGGGATGGGTAAATTTTGCATATAATGTAACGCCTTTTGGACTGAATAATGCGCCAACAGTATTTTCACGCATAGTTGTGTAGGATTTTCATTACTTCATTCACAATTTCTTTCAGGATTATCTTGATGATTGGACATTCTATGGGTTAGTTAAGGATCATTGTGATAATCTAAGGCCGATGTTCGAGAGATGTGAGCAGATGAGCATCTCTCTTAACATTAAGAAATATATCTTTGCTACACCCTTTTTAGACACATCATTTTTAGGGATGGATTATTGGTAGACCCAACTAAGATTGTTGTGATTTTGGGATTAGAAGATCCTACCAACCAAAGTGAGGTGCACGGATTTTTGGGGCATATTGGGTATTATACAAATTTTATCAAGGGATATACAAGGATTGTTGCGCCCCTGGAGGAATTTCTCAAGGCTAAAGGAAAGTTTTATTGGGGTGATGTGCAACAATAGGCATTTAAAACATTGAAGGATAATCTTACCACTGCACCATTCTTGTGCTTCCCTTCACGGGACAAACATTTCCATGTACATGTGGATGCCTCTGGTATGGAAAATTACACAGTCTTAGTGAAATCCAAAGAGGGTAATGTGGATCATCCCATATGTTTTGCAAATAGGAAATTAACACAAGCAGAGAAAAATTATAATACCACAAACTGCGAGGCATTTTCCATTATCTATACATTTTATAAATTTTGGCAGTACTTGTTGGCTATACCATTCTTCTTTTATACACATCATATGGAATTAAATTAGTTAGTCAAAAATCATGTGTTGCAAGGATGCATATGTCAGTTGATACTTCTTTTTCACAAGTTTTATTTCACAATTGTTGTAAACCCAAGTAAGAGAAACTCAAGGTTTAATCACTTATCAAGGTTCAATTCTGGAGAGGATACACAGAGTACTAAGGACACTATGTTTGATGGGCAGTTGTTTGGAATGAACCATGTGCCCATATATTTGGAAGACATGGCAGTATTTGTGTGCACTTCACTTGCACATGAAGGGATGAAAACATTAGAAAATAAGTAGCTTGTTATTCGCGCAGAACCTTATCAGCTCATTGGAGTATACTTATACAAGATGGGCTGCAAAAAATTCTTAAGCAGGTGTGTTCTAAAGCATGCACATGAGGTGATTATGGAGGAATATCGTGGAGGTATCTTAGGAGAACATTATGCATTAGATGAAACTACGCACACAATTGTTCTAGCTGGCTTATGGCGGGAGACCTTGTACAAGGATACCAAGGCTTATGTTAAATTGTGTGATCATTGTCAATGACTTAGCATGCCTAGAAGTAGAAATGAGATGTCGTTACGACCCATAATGAGCACGAAACTTTTTGAGAAGTGGATTATTGACTTTGTAATACCTATTGCACCACCCACACATAGGACTAGAGTGCACTACATAATTACATACACATACTATTTGACAAGGTGGGTAGAGGTTGTGCCTACAAAATATTGTACTACAACCACAATAGCAAAGTTCCTTTTGGATAACATCATAAGTAGGTATGGTTGTTTATTAAGATTGACCAGTTATAAAGGAACTCATTTCTTGAATGAGACAATATGAATTCTATTGGCAGAGTTTATGGTGACACACCATAAAACCACCCCTTATCACCCTCAAGCTAATGACATTGTAGCATATTTTAACAAGATCTTGGGACAAGCTTTGAAAAATATTTGTGATGTTGGAAGAAAAGATTGGGATGATAAAGTATCACTTATACTTTAGGCTTACAGGAAAACATATAAAAGGTTAAACAAGACCACACCCTTTCAGTTGGTTTATGGCATAGAGGTAGTACTACTTGTGGAGTTATTATTACCATCTCTGCATATTACGCTTGTATGAGGATTGTCAAATGAACAAAATTTGGAAGAGTGCATTAAGAAACTCATGCAACTAGATGAGAGGCACATCATTGCTTGTTGGGGCCAGAAGAATGAGAAGGCATGAAAGAAGGCTTGACATGATAGGAACATTAAGAACAATTCATTTGTCATTGGAAAGATTGTCCTTCTATATGACTCCAAATTTACGCGCCACCTAGGGAAGTTGAAGGTGCATTGGTTGGGACATTTTGTAGTATCCAAGATAATTGAATTAGGTGAATGTCAATTGCAAGTGTTGAATGGCACCATGTTTCTTGGTTACTTCAATGGGAGTAGGTTAAATCCCTACTATAAATAAGCTTCTTGATGTTTATGATAAGATAATATTGCTGCTTAGATTAGATTTTCTTTCATGTTTTGTCTTTGCTTCACTGTAATAAGTGTGCTTATATGTAGGAAGCTGGTTACTATTTTCTGAGATGATGTGCAGAGGACCACGCATACTTTTAGTATGGGGTGAAATAGATCTACGTGTGAAAGAAATTTGGTTGAGATGTGCATGTGTCAGTGAAAAGGTGGTATGTTGGTTAAAAGGTGCATGCAGGGAAAATGAAAATGTGCGTAGGTGTTGATGATTGATTGGGTGTTTGAAAAATTACTTCAAATGTAGACCATGCAAGGATGATGCCACACAATGTAACCCAAGGTAGGTAGCAATAGGATGAGCTATGTAATATATGTCACAAAGGAAGATGTGTTATGGCGCAGGGAAGTGCACGTAAGGATTTCTGTAGATTTGATGTAGTCACGCACCAGAAGGTTACGACTACTGCATGTGGAAGAAAGCAACAAAAAACATGGAAAAAGTAAACATCATATTTAAAGATGTAGTACAGTGGTAGGTAATGAGCAATAAATGTGATAAGAATTTATAAATCTATAAAAGGGGTGTTGGAGAGAGTTTATTTTCACCTTACCTTGCGAATTTTAAGAGTGTGAAATTATGTGAACTTGGGAAAATTTGTGAAGAACTTTGAGGATTTGAGCAACCCAGTTTGAGAAAACACATGGCCAAGTTAAGAAGCTCCTTCAGGTGGAAGTTTACAGCTTGAAAAATGAGTGAAGGTTTAGTTTTTAGCTAAGTAGGGTTTAAGTTCTTTGATCCAGGGTTTGCATACACATAGGTACACATAATTAGAGTTAGGGCACAAATTTGGTTGAATAATACTAAGGTTTGAAAGAAAGTAAGGGGGGTGGAGTAGACTGTTTATCATGGATAGTTAAGAAAAATAATTTTAGGAACCTAGGACACGGAAGTTTGAAATATGAAGTAAAACCTTACATAGATGAAGGAATGACATCAAAGAAGGCATCCACTATCTCACTGAAGGACACATGAAAAAGAAAGAATAATCCTGAGGTCAAGGATGTACTAGAGGAATGGTACTCGTAAATGTAATACCCGAAGGGCATGATTATAGGGTAGGCATGGGTGTCCCATATAAGGAAGAGCAAGGTTAGTGACTACAAGCATCATTTGGATGCAAACAAGCGTGAAATATAAAATGAGCTAATACAGAAGACAAATGAGAAGACTACTAATGGGAATTTGATCTATGATGACAAGGTGTATCAGGACTTGGAGAGTGAAAGGGTTCTCCAACTTTATGAGAATCCCTATTCTGGCAAGCCTAAGTGCTTATATCATTGGTTAATGTCGTGAGTCCATGAGGACTATTTTTATTTTATGGGTAGAAGGATGTGCCTCACCGCGTAACTAATTGGAATATTCATTGGTCCACAAAGCTTGGGAAATAAAATAAAAATTGATTTTGATGATGATGTTGGGGTGGAGGTCAATGCTGCTACCTTGAAGTATCAAAGAGGGGGTTGTGCAATGGACATTGTCAAACTTACTGACCCTGTTGTGAGAGTTTTCATGAAACTGATCACCAAGTTGGGAGCGTAGGAAAGATGGACCTAGGTAAACAAAAGGTGGCTCTACATTGTGCAAAATATGGATAGCAAAATTATCTACAATACTGTTGCATTCATTGTTAAGGGGATCATAGATGAAGCACACACAAGATATAGAATCACTTGGGGAGTAATTCTCTTCTTGGTCGTATTTTCAGAAATTAGGGTACCTTACAAACTGAATGATAAAATGTGAAAGTATCCCCCAGAGAACAAATCCCACGCAAAGAGATTCCTCGAGTAAACATATGACGAGATCAATAATGCTTATAATTTAAGGGTGCATAGATGTTACATGTGAATGTGTGAGGTATTGGAACATGAGTGGTGCATTCCAAGTGATTTGCCCATGGTTTTGAAAGGAAAATCAGAGTTTGTAGTATATCAACACTATTACCTCAAGAGATTATATTTTAATACTGGTGAAAATATCACTTGGTGCAAACTTCCTTTTCCTTTACAGTGCGGTACTTCTAAGAATATACGAATAGATTTTCCAAAGCACGCAAGCTGAAAATTGATGTGGATAAAGTGGATTTTGAACACCATACACTACACAAGAAGTAAATATACCCTGGGAAGTATATAGAAACTATGATATGAATATTAACTCTATAACTTTGATGATAGGAAATGAGGAGGCATAAAAATTTAATATTTACTTAAAGATGAAGTTAGCCAATGGTAACTATGTAGATGAAGAAGATGTTACACTCCTAACACCACCTTAGGGGAAGTAAATGGTGGGTACAAAAAGGACATGTGAGGAGACCCGTCCTCATCAGGAAGAAGAAGAAGAAGATAGAAAATAAGAGGAGCCACAAAAGGAAACAAAAATAGGTGCAAGTACATCTATCATGACCAAGAAGTCATCAAAAAATCCAAGTCCTAAGAAGAAGACGTGCGTGAAGAAGAATCCCAAAGTGGTCTCAAGTGAGGAGACTGAGGAGGTAGATAAATTTGGTGAAGAGATACCATAAATATCTTTGATAATTCACACCCTGACAAATAAAAATGAGGAAGAACGTGAAAAGTGACATGAGGAAATGCTAAAGAGGAATGATGGTGAAGAAGGCCATGGTGATCCCCTGATAGAGGATGTAGGTGGAGAGCACAAGGAAGAAGAGTGCAATGTTGAGTGTGAGGTTGAGCATGAGGAGGAAGAAGAAACAGTTAAGGGTTCCCTTATAGGAGAAGATATAGGTATGGGGGAAGTGAGTAGTGTGCTTCACTCCATTACACAGGAGGTACCCAAGGGACATAGAGGAAAGGGGAGAAAGCATAGGAATATTCCCCAAGGCCCCCTAATGAATTATAATGATGATCCTTCAAGGGTCCTACAAGCATGATATTAGAGTTTAGTGGCCAGAAAAGATCTCTTATTGGCCATTCTTTGATTAAAATGAGGCTCTTTTACGTACTTAGCAAATGCTATCTTGGGAATATAAATCACACATGGAGGAGCCATAGTTCAAGATCAACGCGCAGTAATTTTTAGAGACTCAGATTAATTTAGCTCGAGGAGAGGCTTTCCCCATGGTTGATGCACAGCTACTTACATACGAACAGGCATATAATGCACTTAATAAAATTTCATCAGAAGTGGGAACACAGATTTCTAATAAGGAATGCATGATCAATAGAGTACGTGATGAGATCCAAGAAAAATATGAAATAATTACACGATTGAAATTGGAGTTGAGAGAAGAGAAGGGGAGAACACACACAACATAAAAGAAGGTGGAGGGTGTTGCAGACATTGTCACTAACACATACCCTGACATAGATACACACACCAAGGAAGAATGTGAAACAACATTTCACTATCTAGAGGACTTGGCATGGATGATATCTTATGAGTAGAGGAAGATAAAGTGATTAGCAACCAAGGAGTTAGCCTCATAAAATAAAATGGATAGGGAGCTGATAGAGAGACATCTTACATAGTATGAGGCACTAGGTGTGGAGGCTAAGAAGGTTGCACAAAGGGTATAATTTTTCTTTGATAACTGTCATGATTTTGACCAAGTAGTGGCAACACAAGAAATGAGGGAAGAAGTAGAGTTAAAGGAATTTTAGGCCAACACGAAGAATAATAGGGCTGGAAGGAGAGAATGTTAGCTGAAATAGAGCAAAAAAGGGATTTATTTGCCACTCTAAAATCCACACTCAAAGATATATTGAAATAAATCTTTCCCTTAGTAATGCGTAGGATGGATGCCTTGGAGGATGTGGTTTCACAACTTAAGAAGATGATTGTAAATCTCAAAGGCTAGATTGATGAGGTCACTCTTACTGAAGTGCTTGTTATCGTTGATGCCACATCGATCAAGGCAACCAAGGAATTGGAAGGATGGAGGGAATTAGAGAATATTTTGGATAAGGAATTTCCAGGGATCCTTCTACCTGAGAAGAATTGTGCTTGATTATTTAATTCTTTGGTGCAAACCATATTATTTCATTCATTCATTCAAGGCATTCTTAAGTTGTGTATTTTTTGGAGATTCTTTAATTTAGTGTTTTTGAGGAAAGACAACATACCTAATGTGGGGTAGTGTTGGTCAAAGAAATATAATAAGTGTTCAAGAAGCATAGAGGATTATGCGTAGGAATGCATACACATGAAGGAGTAAGGATAGCATGTGAGACTTCACACACAAGAGTTAAAACAGGGATTTACTCAAATTTTTAGGATAAAGCTAAATATATACTTGGATTTCTAATCAAGTAAAAGGAAAAACCACATACAAATCGAGTTAAAGAAAACACATGGAGAAGGTTAATAATAGGATTAAAGAAAGTCTTATCTTTAGATTATTTTATTATTAGCTAATTTTTATAAAAGCATACAAGCTTTGTACACATGGATATTTTTAGGAAAGAAAGCATGGAAGCTTTATACGCATGGTTATTTTTAGGAAATAAAGCTTGTAGGGTATTTTTGTGAGCACACCTACTTTTAGGGAGTGCATGGGAAATGAAGGGAAAGTCCCCACCCCTATATATACCTGATGTATGTCATTTTTCTATTGTTTTTCATGGGTTGGAGGTTTAGAGTACATAACATGTTGTCTCGATACATATCTAAGGGTTTTTTATGGCCACACACATGGTCCTGCGAACTATTACATTGACTAAGAAACAAATTCCATTTTATGTATTTGCTTATGATCTATAATGGATAACTGTGGTTGGATAATGGTTGTTTACTTATCTAAATATGATGTTATAATGATATTGTTATCCAAAATAAGCCCCTTGCTTATTTTTGGCTAATTCTCTTTCATTTCTTTCTTCCTTGTGCCTCAGTAAAGTTTTTCCACTTTTTAGGCACTCAAAATTTTCTAGAAATTGCTTTATCAGATAGAGAATTTTCTCACCTTTCTAGAAAGGTAAAATTTTCCTTCTAACTCCTTATACTTTGTAAGTTATGGCTTGGCAGAGTTTTGGAGGGAAATTTTCCCTAGGAAGGTCCGCGGACCAATCAAAATGTGCCACATTGGCGGTGGAATGGCGAGTCGGCGGAGGAAAGTTAGAAAAATTTTCAAAGTTCTTAGCGGGGGAAAAAAGAATAATTTTGGTACGAGACCCTGTGATCCAATAAAAAGGTGACACGTGTCCATGGATCCGGTGGGGGTCGGAGGCGCGGGGGGAATTTAAGAATTTTGCCAAAGGTAGTTAAGGCAAATGGCGCAATAATACTCTGACCCCGAAAAGGCCTCGTAGCCAATCAAGAAGGTACCATGTGTCCTATTTGGGGTAGTGGTTGGCAACACAAAGGGAAGTTTAGAGTGCACACCCGAGTGAATGGGAGAGTGCCACGTGGCATCGGAGCAGCAGGGCGCAGAGTGATTTTGGAAACTTTTCCAAAAAATTTTAAAAAGTGAGAAATGGTTGGTTGAACCCATGAGCCAATCAAAATGTGCCATGTGACATCAGAGCAGTGGGGGGTGGATTTTTTTGGGAAATTTTTCCCAAATTCGAAAAAGAGGGAAAAATTTTGGGTTTTGGCCCGCCGATCCAATTTTTGCCCTGTTTTGCCCTAAATATTCAGAGGGGCATATCTTTCAATCTAGAGCTTGGTTTTTCTCAATTTTGGTGTCGTTGGAAAGATATTGAAGTCCTCCACACAATGGAATCTTCAATTTTATTTTTTGGTGGAGTTTGGTGAGATAATTAAAAAAAACACCTTTAGCATGGGGAAAAGAGCAGAACTGACATTCAACCACCATTTTTAATGCAGTATGGTTTCCATTCTTCTCCAGCATGGTTGAAAATCTAGGGGAATGAACTTTTAAGGGTACCCATGCTATTTTGATGGATCTGGTTGGTGGTTGAATGATTCTTTTCATTTTTCCCGCGTTTCTCCTTCCTGAGCTCGAGTTTTCATTGTTAAAAACTAGATTTGGCTCATTTGTAAAGGGTTGGACATTTTTATGATCTGCAGGCTCCCTCCTTCACCCTGAAAATGAATTTGTGGAATATCAGACCTCTTTTAGGATTACAACATGTCTTTCCTCCTTTATGTTGTAATACACTGTATTTAAAAATGGAAATGACAATGCAAGCTCTGTGAATGAATTTTCAATCCTTTCTTGTGTTGTTTGCTCTACCCTGATCTCTCATTACAATTTTAGAAATTTGTGCATGATTTGTGTTGCATTTTTATAATCTATGTCAATTTGTAGAAGTAAATGTTCACCACTCCTTTGGTGTACCACCTTGTTAGTTTAGCTTTTATCTTCTTTTCCCTCTTCTATCCTTGTCTCTTTGGTAGAATTAGAGTAGGATTTTGTGTTAAACCTCTACGAATTTCATGCATACATCTAATCAGAGGAGTAGAGGAACAAACCTTTAATCTGGAGACTCTTTTCACATTTTTGCAAGTCCCACACTTGGGGAAAAGATTCAATGTTGTGCAATCACACTGGATGCCCATTATCAAACTAGAAATCTGAGAAAACATCCAGGGGTGCTGCTGATTTGCACTAACAGTTTTGGCATGCCCGGTGGGAGCTTAGAGGTCTTCATCTTCATTACAACAAATTTTATGTGCATTTTTTATAAGTTCCTTGCTTAAAAAGAGCCCTAATTTACACATCTGGTGACTCCAAAGAGATAAAATCAACTAGTTTCAGTAGTTCAAGCCTGAAGATTCATGAGAAGGATCCAAACAAGGTCAAGGGCTAGAGAAGAAGGATTGTCTGAGTATTTTTAGTTATCCCTAGGAAGAAGAGAGAGAGGAAGAAGAATTCAAAGGTCTCCATCTCCACCAAATAGAACTCTATCAACTCCTCCACCTGGTAGACCTTTCACCCAATCAAAAAGGGTTCTCAAGCCAATCAAAATAGCACAAAACAACCCTTATGTCAACTTCATCAACAGCAGCCCACTTGCTCTCAATGCACAAAACCTAGTTCTAGTTGCAGCATTGAAGAACATCCCATACTTTACTGGGGAAAATCAGACCACTCCTGGTGATCATGTCAAAGACATTACTAATGTTTGTGTAATCCATGAGATTGTTGAGATGCAAATTGCTGTCAAATTGCTGGCATATTCATTCAAAGGGAAATCCTTGCAATGGTTCAGAAGCCTTGGGGTAGGCTCTATCCAAAATTGGAAGCAGTTATGCATAGCTCTCCATGAACAGTTTGGAGAAAAGGGAGATAATATGTCTCTATTGGAACAACTGACAACTATCAAGAGAGCTCCCAATGAGCAGCTAACAGATTTCAATTTCAGATTTGAAAGGACCTGGGATAGAATCCTAGTGGCGGTAAGGCCAACAACTGAAGGTGCTTTCTTATACTATGTCAAAGCTTTAAATTCTGATATTTCTATGTTAATCCAATCCATGGGAGGTGCAAATATACCTACAGCTTATAACATTGCCATTAGGGCTGAGAATTGTTTGATCCAAGCTGGTAAACTGGAACCTAGGCCTCCCATGCCCTTATATCCAAACTTGGAAAACCCAAGCACTAGTCAAGCACCTACTTTAGCTCCTATTCCCACTCCTAGAAATCAGAGTTCAAATGAAACTTCTACTTCATCCTCTAGTGCCTCAAATGAACTTCAAGAAGTCATGAAACAATTACAAAATTTAGGCAATGAGCTAGTTACACTCAAGAGGTAGCAAGCCCAAAGTTTTAGACCTTCTTATCAGTCTCAAACGCAGCCTAATAGGCCACCCAATCTAGCTACAAATCAAAATCAAGTAAGGCCTCCTACCAATAGACCATTTCAGCCCTATAACCCCAATGTTGCATCTACCTCTAAAGCCTTAGTGCCAGTGCAAAATAATATAGCTCAAGAGTATGATTGGTGTTTCCCATGCAATGAACCCCACAACCAGTCCATGTGCTTCAATGGTGCTTTGAACCAAGCTTTGATGGTGATGAAAACTGGCGTAGAGAGTGAGGTGAGTCAAGAAACAAACCAACAACAAGGAACATCTCAGCAAAATACAACTCCAAATGAGACTACACTTGTGAACTGGCAGGCTGAAGATTTTTGTGGTATGAATCAAACAATTTCTCAGAATGTAGCAGCTAACACACGGTCAAAGAAGAGGAATATTGGTGAAGGGTATTCATTAGATCTAGGTGATCCACAACCTTCCATCACTCCACAAAGTGTTGGTAAGAAAAATGCAGTTCCAAATGTGTAAGGACAGCCCAAGCCACCTTCTAGACCAGCTCAAATGCCAGCTGTTACAGCCCATGTACAAGAAAAGAATGTGTAGGCTAAGGGGCAACAAAGAGATGTTTCATCCCCATTTAGCATCATTGAACAAATGAAGAAGAAAAATGTGAATATATCTATGTGGGAATCACTATCCATCCCAGGCCAAAGGGATCTACTACAAGCTGCCATGAAGAATTGGTCAACTTCAAATCAGCAAGCTCATATGCAAGAGAAGGTACTCACAAATGCTGCTCAGCCTGAGGGGAAGCATGGAGGACAGAAAGGTAAAGTTTTGAAGCCCCCTCCATTCTATGTTTCATTGATCATTGGGGATAAACTAGTACACAATTGCATGATTGATTCTGGGGCAAGTAGTTCTGTGATGCCCAAGTAAAATAGCTGATCAGCTGGGCCTCCAATATGAATTCATATCCAAAGGGGTGGTGCAACTGGATGGGACAATAGTAACAACAGTAGGGGTAATTAAATATTTGAGCCTCACTTTGCATGCATGCCCCAATGTCACTGTTTTGCAAGATGTCTCAGTGATAGATTTACCACCACTTTTTGCCCTATGTTTGTCAAGGGATTTCACAGCTAGAATTGGAGGGTATTTATCTACTGATTGGTCACACATGTTGTTTAGAACAAGATATGGAACTAAGGCCACAATCAGGTCTGAACCTATTGCAAAATTTCACATTGAGCCTCATACTCCAAGCCTAATCAATGCCAACTATTTAACATTTGATCAAGAGGATTATCCAGGCACTAGATGAAGCTGACACCAAAGTTGGAAGCATCCTAGATTTGACTCTTGATGAATGGGCAAAGCAAGGTACATGCTTTTGATCCCTACAAGGAAATAGAAGAATCTGAACTAGGAGTTTATTGCATGCATGAAGAAAATCAGCCTATTCCTAACATCACCAAGCCAGACCATAAAGATGACAATGAGGTTATTGTAGTTGTTCTTTGATGGATCAAGAAGTAGACAAGGTATAGGGGGGAGCTATGACTTGTTTCACCTCAAGGCATTAAGTATTATTCAGCTTTTATATTTCAGTTTGCATGTTCTAACAACACTGCTGAATATGAAGCTTTGATACAAGGATTGCATTGGTCAAGAAGAGAGAGGTATCAAAAAATTACAAGTCTTTGGTGACAGTGAGTCTGATTGGTAATCAAGTTAAAGGGAAACATGCTGCCAAAAATGACCTTCTCAAGTGTTATAAGAATAGGGTGTGGGACCTCATTGTGGATTTTGAAGGCTTTTGTATCAACTCCATCCCTAGGAAAGAAAACCAAGCTGCTGATAGGCTTGCAGCAGTTGGAGCAGCCTTTGATGTTGTGGAGAGTATCAAGGAAGATAAAGTGCAGCCAAACATTCATGTTATTGTAAGGCCATCAGTACCAGACAATAATGTAAGTTGGCAAGTGTTTGAAAGTGACCAACAAATCATCAATTTCTTGCAAGAAGAAGCTAAGTTATCAACTAAAAATTAGAACAACAATATGGTGATCAAGTGGTACAGCTGAGAACCAACAAACTACCAAAAGGACTTGTCACTTTGGAGTCCATCATTTAATCCTAATGATCAATTTAGGAAGGAGAAAGCAAACATCCAAGTCAAGGGAGAAGATTCAGTGCCCATCTCAGTGGGAGAAGGCAAATCACTTCAAATTGGTAAAGTGGCAACCAAGCAAGAAAGGTATGAGTTCATGTAACTTTTCCAAGAGTTCCCAGATATATTTTCTTGGAGCTATGAAGACTTGAGAGGTTTCAATCCCAAGCTAGCTCAACACACAATTGAATTAGATCCAAGTGCTAAACCCATCAGGAAAAAAACAAAGACCGGTCAATCCACACATGGAGCCTCTCATGAAGAAGGAATTGAATAAGTTAATAGAGGTAAGTATCATATTTCCTATCAAGCATTCAAGCTGGGTTGTAAACTTGGTTCCAGTTAGAAAGAAGAGTGGAGAAATCAGATTGTGTGTAGACTTTAGAGATTTGAATAGAGCATCCCTCAAGGATCATTACCCACTTCCTTCTAAGGAGCAGATTTTGCAAGTTGTTGCTGGCTCTGAGAGGTTTTCATTGCTAGATGGTTATTCATGGTATAATCAGATCATGGTAAAGGAGGATGATCAGTTCAAAACAACCTTCACCACCAAATGGGGAACCTATGCATATAGGAAAATTCCATTTGGGCTGTCTAATGCCGGAGCTACCTTCCAGAGGGAAATGGATATGGTGTTCAAGGGATTGATAAAAAAAATAGTGTTGATATACCTAAGATGATATTACTATATTTTCTAAAATTGCATAGATCATCTCTTTCATTTGAGACAAGTGTTCCAAAGATGTAGAAAATTTGGGGTATCCTTGAATCCCAAAAAATGTATTTTCCTAGCTCATGAAGGAAAGCTCCTAGGCCACATTGTTTCCAAAGAGGGATTAGTAATTGATCCAGAGAGGGTTGAAGCAATAAAAGCACTGCCAATACCAGTTCACAATAAGGCCCTTCAAAGTTTCTTGGGAAGAATCAATTTTGTTCAAAGGTTTGTTCCAGACTTTGCAGCCCTTGTCAAGCCAATAACTATGATGTTGAAGAAAAGTATGGCTTTCAAATGGACAGCTGAAGGTAAGGAAAGTTTTGAGGAAATCAAAGAGGCTATCTCACAAGATCCAACTCTCATTAACCCAGATTTCTCTAAAGGATTTTTATCCTTTATGCATTTGGAGGTGATGATAAAATTTCTATAATTTTAGTACAGCATAACAAAGAAAATGTAGAGCAGCCAATTGCCTTCTTTAGCCAAAGCTTGGAGGACTATGAGGTGAGGTATTCCTTCATTGAGAAGCATGTTCTTGTAGTGATTAGGAGCTTGAAGAAATTTAAGCATCTAGTTTCAAACAACAAGGTTCAACTGTTGGTTTCTCATGTGGGAGTTAAGGACTTCCTCCTCAACAAATACCTAAATGAAAAATGTACAGGGTGGATTACTCGTGTCATGGAGTATGACATTGAGATCAAATTCACCAAGCTGGTCTGAGGAAAGGGATTGTGTGAGCAGCTGGTCTTGAGAAAATCAATGGAAGCAAGCAATGGGAAGGATGTTGTTTTGGTGTTGCAAGACAACCAAGAACAAAGAGGTGTTCAAGAAGAGAATGGTGATATGCTCACTCCTTACTGGACCCAAGACATAATGCACTTCTTACAAATAGGCCTATGCCCTCTAGAGATGAACAAAACCAAGAGAAGACACTTCAGATTGTAGGCTATTCCCTATGCACTTGTTGATGGTGTCTTGTTCAAAAAGGATATAAATGGAGTGCTGCTGAGATGCATTGGGACAAATCAAATTAAGAGAATGTTAGAAGAGTTCCATGATGGATCATCTGGGGGTCATTTTTCTCCAAGAGTGATAGCCCTCAAGATTATGAAGGCTGGCTATTATTGGCCCAAGGTGTTTAGTGATTGTTATGCATGGATTAAGAGGTGCAAAAATTGTGCATTCTTCACAGGCAAGGAAAGATTAGCAGCCCTTCCATTGCACCCAATTTTAGTTGACCAACCATTCATGCAATGGGGGTTTGGACTTCATTGGATTCATTAACCCAAACTCAAGCCAAGGACACAAGTGGATTCTAACAGCAACAAACTACTTCACCAAGTGGACTGAGGCAGTGGCACTCAAAGAGGCAAATGAATCTAGCATTCTAGACTTCTATGAAGGGATAGTAACTAGATTTTGCATACCTACCACTATAATATCAGATAATGCATTGGCATTCATAGGATCAAAGGTGACTGAATGGGCTGTTAAGAATGGGATCTATCTAAGAACTTCATAAAATTATTACCCCCAAGGTAATGAGCAACCTGAGTCTACCAACAAGAACCTATTAAAGATCATCAGGAGGAATCTTGATGAAAATCAGAGGACTTGGCACACTAAACTTAAATCATCCTTATGGCATGATAGGATAACTCCCAAGAGATCCACAGGTAACTCTCCATTTAGACTTGTTTATGGAAGAGAGGTAATCTTTCCCATGTCACTTGAGTTGCCAATGTTGGAACTCATGAAGCAATTAGAATTTTTGGAGTTTGAACCCATGGAGGTTAGATATGTAGAATTGATGGAACTCCAAATAATCAAAGAGCATGCAGCCCAAACAATGGAGAAGGACCAAGCCTTGATCAAGAGAACCTTTGATAGGAAAGCTAAGGCTAGAACCTTCCAAGTTGGAGATTTAGTGTTGAAATGGGATGCAGACCGAGCAAAGCCAGGAAGGCATTCAAAGTTTGATGCCATTTGGAGTGGCCCCTACATGGTCACAAAATGTAAGAATAGTAATGCCTTCCAATTGTCTACATTGGATGGTGAAGAACTACAAATTCCAGTTAATGGAATCCATCTAAAGCATTGCTACTAGAAGGGAAACTCCTCACCTTGTACATATTAGTTTGGATTTTCATTCCTGCAAATGCTTGTGCACATTTTTTTGTTGTAGCTTAGTTTTACATTTCCCTAAGTGCTTTGGCACAAGCTTTGTTGTCCCAAGGATGCATCTTTGTAGGCCATACTCCAGATCAAGTGATGTTCTACTCTCACAATCTTCTTTCTAGAAATTTTCTAATGAGTTGAGAGTACCAAATAGTTAAGTTGATGACTCCATTTCCCAATGGATTGCTTCAGGTAGCTGATCATTCATCCAGTAGGCAGATGACCCCTATGAGTCACCAAAATTGTTATCCAAAATAAGCCCCTTGCTTATTTTTGGCTAACTCTCTTTCATTTCTTCCTTCCTTGTGCCTCAGTCAAATTTTTCCACTTTTCAGGCACTCAATTATTTTTTGGAAATGGATCCATCAGATAAAGAATATTCTCACCTTTCCAGAAAGGTAAAATTTTCCTTCTAACTCCTTGTATTTTGCAAGTTATGGCTCGACGGAGTTTTGGAGGGAAATTTTCCTTGGGAAGGCCCACGGACCAATCAAAATGTGCCATGTCAGCAGCAGAATGGTGGGTCGGCAGAGGTTAGTTAGAAAATTTTCCAAAGTTTTCAGTGAGGGGTGTAAAGAAAATTTTTGGTCCAAAACCCCGCGAACCAATGGGAGAGCGATACGTGTCCATGTGGCCGGCGGGAGTCGGAATTGCGCGAAAAAATTAGTTTTTTGCGAAAAAAAGTTAAGGGCAAAAAGAAAAACCCAACCCAAAGGCCCACAGCAAATAAGAAGGTACCATGTGTCCTATTTGGGGAAAATGAAGTAATAGAAGTTGGACTAATCAGGTGTGAAGGGAAGTTGGGGGTTAGAGTGTTTACCTGAGCGAATGGGAGAGTGCCACGTGGCATTAGAGCGGCGGGGCGCAGAGTGATTTTGGAAAATTTTCCAAAAAAATTTAAAAAGTGAGAAATGGATGGTTGAACCCATGAGCCAATCAAAATGTGCCATGTGGCATCAAAGCAGTGGGGGTGGATTTTTTTGGGAAATTTTTCCCAAATTCGAAAAAGAGGGAAAATTTTTGGGTTTTGGCCCGCCGACCCGATTTTTGCCCTGTTTTGCCCTAAATCTTCAGAGGGGCATATCTTTCGATCCAGAGCTCAGTTTTTCTCAATTTTGGTGTCATTGGAAAGATATTGAAGTCCTCTACACAATGGAATCTTCAATTTTATTTTTTTGTGGAGTTTGGTGAGAGAAAAATAAAAAAACACCTTTAACATGGGGAAAAGAGCAGAACTGACATTCAACCACCAGTTTTAATGCAGTATGGTTTCCATTCTTCTCCAGCATGGTTGAAAATCTTGGGGAATGAAATTTTAAGAGTACCCATGCTATTTTGATGGATCTGGTTGGTGTTTGAATGATTCCTTTCATTTTTCCCGCGTTTCTCCTTCCTGAGCTCGAGTTTTCATTGTTAAAAGCCAGATTTGGCTCATTTGTAAAGGGTTGGACATTTTTATGATCTGCAGGCTCCCTCCTTCACCCTGGCAAGTGAATTTGTGGAATATCAGACCTCTTTTAGGACTGAAACATGTTTTCTACCTCCTTGTTGTTGTAATGCATTGTATTTAAAAATGGAAATGACAATGCAAGCTCTGTGAATGAATTTTCAATCCTTTCTTGTGTTGTTTGCTCTACCCTGATCTCTCATTACAATTTTAGAAATTTTTGCATGATTTGTGTTGCATTTTTATAATTTGTGTCAATTTGTAGAAGTAAATGTTCACCACTCCTTTGGTGTATCACCTTGTTAGTTTAGTTTTTATCTTCTTTTCCCTCTTCTATCCTTGTCTCCTTGGCAGAATTAGAGTAGAATTTTGAGTTAAACCTCTACAAATTTCATGCATACATCTGATCAAAGGAGTAGAGGAACCAGCCTTTAATCTGGAGACTCTTTTCCCATTTTTGCAAGTCCCTCACTTGGGGAAATATTCAATGTTGTGCAATCACACTGGATGCCCATTATCAAACTAGAAATATGAGAAAACATCCAGGGGTGCTGCTGATTTGTACTAACAGATACAGTTGACCTTGGTTATTGTTTAGATTTTTCATCTTCCTTATTATATGTATTTCGAAATTGTTATGGTTGAATGATTATTTATGTGTGAATGGTTAATGGTTAACAATATGATGAGTATGCATGCTAACGTCCTATCTAGCATACCAAAAGAGGGACTTGGTGGTTGTGTGTGCTTCAGGTGAGCGTTCAGATATGTATGAATGAAGTACCAACACACAAGCTAATGAATGTGAAAATAAAATACAACAATTTGGAAGTCCAACATTAGTAGGTACATTTTTTTTAAAATATTCAATTACTAATAAATTGTTATGATGATTGCCACTTGCAGAGATATAAAAACAAATAATTTCATCTCAAACACAGTTGCAGAGATAGAGACCGAAAGTGATATCAAAAAATATTAAGAGCACCATACACATGTAGTTATTCTATTGATTATCTCATTAAAACTAAAACAATTTTTATTTTTGTAACTATTTGCTATAACATTTAAGCATGGAAAGTAAAAAAAATGTTTTTTGTTATTGTTTTCAATAAAAATTTTGGGTTATGTTTGTTTGTTGTTAAATTTAAACATGGAAATAAAAAACGTTTTTCACTTCTATTTAAAATATAAGATCTAGTTTATGCATTTTTCGCATTAGAAATAAAAGGAATAATAAACGATATATAGGAAAAAAACATGGATAGCCTCCTCTGTAAATGATGAATTCCATGTGAAGTAACTATGAAAAAACATGGATAGCCTCCTCTTTCTCCTGCTAAATCAATGTAGCTTCGTTTTTCTCCTGCAAAATCTTCGTATCTCCATCTTTCTCCTGCAAAATCTCTAGATGGTCATAAGAGAAAAAACCAAAACTTGAATAATTCAAAATAAATTCTTTTATAATGTACATGACCACTAACAATTTCCTCCCAAAAATAGAGTGCAAAAATTTTAAAATTTTAATTTAACCTACCATAATAAATGCATCGCATCTACCAAACTCTTTTTTAATGAAAATCGTACTTATTAGTTCCGTAATAAGTAGTTGACATATAAAAAAGTGCATTTTATAAAATTTTCAAAATAATGCCGCCTAACATAAAGCAAACTAAAAAATTAAATCCTTATATAATTAATATTTATAAAATTTAAACTCATTTATATATATATACTACAAATTTAATCTTTAGAAAATTAGAAATGTTTACAAAAAATACATATTTTTTCTATTTAAAATATATGCCAATAATTTTTTATTAGATAATGTAAGAACATGGATTATGGATCCAAGAGGCCTTACATCAAATACATCATGTACATAACCAACCAAAGCAAAAAAGGAACAAGGCACAATAAGGGCTAAAAAATCTTAACCCATACCACATCCCAAATAAACCAATACCGAGCTAAACTAGAAGGAAGATAACAAAACAAGTCAAAGCCAACAAAAAAAGGGAGAGCAACCCTCCCAAGAGAAAAGTCCAAAAAAAGTCTGTCAAAATCTCTGAAAACTTAAAACTATTTGGCCTTTAAGAGTTTGAATGGACTAGTGTGGTGAGCATCTTGACCTTTCTAATTTTCATCCTAGTCGGCTAGGGTTTGGGTACCGTCCTTTTTCATCTCGTACTCTTCATAGATGCTGAGATATAACTTTAAATTATAATTTTTGGAACCTTGTTACAACTTTTCCAATCTCCTCTGTATATCCATAGCTATATTATGTAACCTAGTAAGCTCCTCTCTTACATAATTTTAAAAATTACATGTTTTCTTTGAAGCATCAATACAATTCTTCACACTATCCTCCAAGTCATTCCCCACCTCACTTAGAGAGTCAACATATTTCTCCACCTATTGTACCCAAAGGGTGATTTTTTCCACATTCAAGCCCCAATAAGAAACCAACTTATCTTTACCTTTAGAAGACTCCCCTTTCATGCCAGAAAGAGTAACAGCAATCATAACACAGTCCTTCCCCTCCCCATGAATGTCAATACCCTTCTTCTTTTGCAATCTATTCATGTGTTTGGCCAGGGTACAATTATCATCTGAGTCCTCCAAATTTGGATCCAAGTCCTTAGTAAACATTTTCTTTCCATTTTTTAGAGGAGAAGAATAAAGTCATGATGCAGGGGGGTTTTGGTCTTCCCTTGTTAGAAATCCTTAATAGACATCGAGAGATACATAAGCAGATAAAATAGGAGGCTCGTGATAACCTTATGACGGAACATATTGAGCATAGATAAATCATGAGTATAAATTTTCCTATATTTTCCCTCGAGGGTAATATATCTCATCAAATGTAAAAAAATTGTATTCCAAATCCCAAGGATACAGAAGTGGGAAATACCATCAATAAGAAAGTATACTTTTTTGTTACCTTTGAAAAAATTCTAGATTTCATGAGTACGTTGAGTCCTTTCTTTAAAGAGTTTTAACTCATTCATTTCCATCCTTGTTTCCAAAGAAATTTATTTTTCAAAGACTTGAATCTCTATACCACGCACAACCACATTCCTATTGTCCCAAGCACGGCCAAAATCTAGGACAAGGAAAGGGTCTGACTTAGTGAGCTTATAAATGAAATATTTAAAGCCCCTAATGTTTCTGTCACCTCCCATGGTATCCCAAATCACATGAAAATTAGAAACAAGAAAAAAATAATCAATACAACCCATAATCAAGGAATTAATAGAAATCCAGGAAAATTTCTCGCACATGTCATTAGTCTTTCCTTCCACGAATCCATTGACAACAAGGATCAAATTCAAATGAGGGAGAAAAGAAACCCTCAAGTTAGTACTTTTCATAATTAATGATAGTATTAGTATTATTAGGGATCTCACTCCCCTCTACCCATATTTTGAAATCATTACCCCTCACTCCCAAATTTGCAAAAGAGTAGGCACATTTATTTCCACTTCTAGGGATGTGAAGAAGGAAAAGGTTGTCAAAAACTTTAAGCAATTCCTTAATATCATGAAATATATTGCTAAGATTCCAATTGTGAATCCTAGCACTTTTCAAATATTTAATTATAAGGATGGAGTCCCCTTCAATCTATATCCTCTTGAAACCCTTCTCTTTAGCAAGATTAATACCCCATAATTCTACCATGGCTTCAGCAAAATTATTGGTTTGAACACCTAATGGGCCAACATAAGCAAAAATACAATTTCCATCATGATCTCTAAGGATACCCCCACCACCAGCTAAACCAGGGTTACCCTTCAAAGCACCATCAAAATTTAACTTCACCCAGTTGATTTGTGGTTTTGACCATTTTATACCAGTTTGAGGAAGCTTAAGAGTGGGTGGACTGGAGAATAATTTTTTAATAACTAAAACCTCTTTCTTAGGACAAGGGGATTTTATTTTACCCTTAAAGAGTCTGAAATTTTCCTTAAGAGAATAACAATGGTGAGCACTCGCCTTCTTAGTAGAAGTAAATTAATCCCTAAAAATCCTCTCATTTCTCTCCTTCTATAGGCACTAAAGCATATTCCTAGCAGCCACAAGCACGATATATTTAAAAGGGAAAACCCATTGTGAACAAATCACATCCATTGAATTGGGCAAGGTCCACTGAAAATTGAAAATCTCAAACAGGGAGGAAAAAACTACCAAAGAGAAAGGGCAATGGATGAAGAAATGATTGGCATTTTCCTTTTGTTAACCACAACGAATGCATCTGTTGGGAATGATCATTCCTCTTTTCCTTAGTAATAACTAATAATGGGAATGCATCGGGCAAATAGATGCCAATAGTGATATTAGTAATAATTAATAATATTTAAATACAAGTAATAATATCCTTTCCAATAAAATTACTATTTAATCACTAATAAATTTCAATTAATATTTACTAAGAAAACTAATAATATCTAATACTAATAAAAATATATAATACTACTTAACAATGAAAAATAATAATAATTTAATAACATTATTTAATAATAAGACTAATTAATAAGAAGAAAGAATAACCTATCTAATAGTATTCCTAATAAAATATCTAATAATATTTACTAATAAAATATCTAATAATATTTACTAATAAAATATTAATAATATATAATGTATTTAAACAAAATAGAATGAAACTTAAACATTAATAAGGTGTATTTTATTTCTAATGGTATCCACTTTTGACAATGAGCTCATTGATTTAGACCCATTTAAATGTTTATAAAGGTATTAGAATAATCAAAAATACATTTTGTTACTATTTAATTAAATTTGGATAGATTCCTAATAATATGAACTTATAGCATCACTATTTATGGTTAATATTACCACTCACAAACTAAACTCATAATATTATTTGCATGATAAATTGTTAGGAATAACCTTTATTCTTAAACAAACATGTGCTCGTTCTTTTTCTCAATATCATAAGGAATACGCTCATCCTCATACATTTACATAAGGCTAGCGTCCACAGATGCCTATTTAGGTATAGACAATATTCTCGTAATGGACATATGCCCATTCTGATACTCATATCATAAATGGATAGATGACCATTCTCAGAAAATTAATCTAGAGGCAACAAATAATATGAGAATGGGCACATGTCCATTCTCACAAAATATACAGAAAGAATAAAGGTAAAGGATATGATAATAAAATCATGTCCATTCTCACACAATAAATATATAGGTAATGAATATGAGAATGGGCACATGTCCATTCTCACGCAATAAATATAGAGGAAGAATAGAGGTAAGGAAAATGAGAATGGACACACGTCCATTCTCACATAATAAATATAGATGTAGAATAGAGGTAATGAATATGAGAATGGGTACATCTCCATTCTCACACATCAAATATAGAGGGAAAATAGAGGTAATGAATATGGTAATGGGTACATGTCCATTCTCACACAAAAAATATAGAGGAAGAATAGAGGTAAGGAATATGAGAATGGACACATGTCCGTTCCCACACAGTTTATATAGATGAAGAAAAGAGGTAAGGGATATGAGAATGGACACATGTCCATTCTCACAAAATAAATATAGATTCATAATATAGGTAATGAATATGATAATGAACACATCTCCATTCTCACATAATAAATATAGAGGAAGAATAGAGGTAAGGAATATGAGAATGGACACATGTCCACTCTCACACAATAAATATAGAAGAAAATAGAGGTAATGAATATGAGAATGGGCACATGTCCATTATCACTCAATAAATATAGAGGAAGAATAGAGGTAAGGAATATGAGAGTGGACACATGTTCACTCTCGTGCAATAAATATAGAGGAAAAATAGAGGTAATGAATATGAGAATGGGCACGTGTCCATTCTCACACAATACATAGAGAGGAAGAATAGAGGTAAGGGATGTGAGAATAGAAATTCCATTATTACATAGTAAATATAGAGGAAAAATGCATGTAATGAATATGATAATGGGCACGTGTCCATTCTCACACAATAAATATAGAGGAAGAATAGAAGAAACAAATAATATGATAATGGGCAGATGCATATTCTCACAATGTTGATATATAATGGTAGTGAAATTTTTCTTGTTGGAAGAACAATGGACTGAGTGGGGGCATAAATCATTCCAAAATAATTTTTACTTTAATTACAAAACCATACATTCATCATTTGAGTTGTCCATACATCATTCATAACCATGCATGTGCATATTAGATGTGCATTAACCATTCACAATAACACAATGACAAGAGGAACCTACTCAAGAAACTAAATATAAGTGTGAAGCAATCAAGGGGAATAAAACCCACTGAATTAAAACTATGCTTATATTAGCACGAGCTAAAAATATGGAATGAAGCACCAACTCCCACAAGGAGCACCAACCCCTAGTTTAATAGAGCAACAAACCCTACATTTAGTGAAGAATGCACTCCAAAAGGATGAAAAAACACCCATAATAGTGTTCTAAGAACCAACTCAGCCACCTCAAGATGATGATCTCTAAATTTTGTTCTCTACCATGTAATTGATGGAGATCAAAATTTCAGCTCACACATTTACTTTTAAACCCTCAATCACTTCAACTCACACAAACTTATTAATTCCACTACTGCCTTGTATTTACTCCAAAACATTTCTCACATGCATCTCTATTACTCTTAAGACTGTAACACCCTTCCTCAGACTCTGATAATCATGCATTCATACCTATGTTATACCTCTAACATACCTGGGGTTACAATTTTGCCCTCCTTAGTAGCAACTAGTTCAAATTTGAACTCAAAAACTTCACTTTTATACCCGATTCTCTAATCTCATAAAATCAAAGGAGGCTAGGTCATAGACATTTGTTTCAACCAATGGATCATAAAAAATATTCCCAATACAATTCATTTAAACATTCAATAAGTGATACCCATATATGTCGATCATTGCAAAAACAACTCAAAATAGCACAAAAACTAGCTCAAAAACCCCATCTCGTCAATGAGCTAACACCACAAATGCAAATACCTAAACAATGATTAGTGAAGCTCCAAAAATTAATAAAACATGTGTAATAGTGACATATTTACTGCTATCCATGGTTTTTTAATAATCTTGTATCAATCAAATTTATCCATTACTAACTTAAGCCAACAGGCTCATATCCTTCTACCAAATAGTTATTTCCAACAGCTCTGTCTACACCTATTGGGCCTCACCACCACCCAAGAACAGACTCAACTATGAAATTTAGCCACTATATGGAATAATAAGGACCTATAGTATCACATCGATGCATTTTATATCTCATGAAACATCCATATGGTGCAAACCATGACTATTTTCCTCTTAACCAAATCAAGTTTCACATAAACCAGTACTTTTACAAACTTAGCTATTTATGAATCCTTTATACCACTTCGAATACCTAAAAATTCCTTCAGTAAGAACAAGATTTCTCCCTATTCAATTTCCAACTGATATAACATCATAAAACCAATTCATCTCATGCACCTCATTAAATTCATTCTTTCAGCCTCAGAAGTAGTTCTTATCCTGGATAAACCAAGAAACCTTGTTTGGATGGTAAGTTTCTCTTGAGCTTTCAATGACCTATGATTTATAAACTCGTCAGGAAATAATGTAACTGATATCATATATATATATATACCTGATTAATCCTTTTTCCATAGCATATTATTAATCCTTACCAACTCAAATTGAATGCCTTAAACTCATATAATGTAGCCTCTAGATTACTTCTCATTTGACCTTCTAGGAATCAAGAACCACCTATGATCTCAACTTCCTCGAGTATGTCCTCACTATTGGACAATTTCCAGACTGATAGTAACACATAATTTGTCATTTTCATGCATGCATGCAACATTTTAGACTATGAATTCATGAGTATTTTAGCCAAAGTAGGTTATTATCCGCATAAATAAGTAATGCGCTTCACCGTCTCTACATTTATTGAGTTGATTACCCACGTATGAAATACTTCAGACTTTATATGAATAATATATGGGTGATATATATTATGGATATATATATAGCATATATTATATGGGATGAGCGACAATACTAAGTATGAATATATACTTATACACACTCGTATAAATCTCTGTTGTTTCCATAGAATATGTAAATATTCCTTTTAACTCAAATTTGTTTACTCCTTAAACCAAGATATGCCTGACTCCAACTGGTCTCATTTGAATAACCTGTCTAGGAATCTTAAAACTAACCTTGATCTCAATTTGCTTTAGTTGGCAATTGAAATCTCACTTCCACACTGGGTAAAAAAATCATGTGAAACCCTTATACATGCTGTCTACAAGTCACTCAAGTACACCCAACTTCAATAATCAAGAAAAATGGGTAGAATCATCAATTTACTTTCTTGTGAAGCCATTTGTGTGACACATGCTAAGACTAACCATCCTCTAGATTTGACCCTCATAGGATACAAAAAGGGTCATAACTTATTATCAGTATAATATCTAGAAAACAAGTTTTATATACCAATAGAAATATCTCATGAAATTTAAGATCACAATTTTTTTAATTTAAATTCTCTGACTCTTCACTTGTAGCTCTTGCAATTCCAAGTTTTAGTCACAAGCTGCTCCAAACTACCTGAAAAATTAGTCTTCATAAATAGGGAAAAATTTTACCATTTTTCAGCTTCCACCATGATCTGAAACTAGCATGAAAATTTTGAAGAACTCCATGTATAAAATACAATTTCAATTTATTTCATCACCTTCTTTAGAGAACTTCATAAAAAACTGAACTTCTTCAGAAACCTAAGCATTTTCTAGGTGAGGCCCACAAACTTTCACAAGCTATAATACTTATCTTCTATGGAAATCTAGAGAGATTCCCTATACAACATCATAAAAATTACTTTGTGCAAAAATCAATCAAAATAGACTCAATATAGCTCGTTTTTTCCAAGTCACGTTTTTGTTAGGGTTTAGTTAGGGTTTTAAGGAAACTTATCCTCTTAACAATTGTTCATAAAAAAATATGATGATCAAAACCACCTCATTATTTTTTTCTAAACCTTCTTATTTAGATTAGAAAAATATCCTCTAAAATATGTATGGCTCCCATTTATATCACACAATTCACATCGAGTATCAAAATTTCTAGTTTTACCTTAAAATCTTCACTCTAGAAAACCCAATTTTACCAAAAATGACATATCTTGCAAAAATATTGTCCAGAATGACCTATCAAAACGTTTCATGAAGCATCATGATAATAAAATCCTGAACTTTCCTTTCTTATCACCATCTATCTCAAATATCTCTAAAAATATCCAATCCAATCTCATTTACTCATTTTATCTTGCCTGTTCTCACATGCTTGTTTCCCAAGGGCCTCATAGATGCACTTGTATCACTGAGTAATGACCTAAAACTCACCCTAAAACTGATATATCATGTCATAACTACCTTATGATATCATACTCTGGAACAATAATTATCAGCTCCTAAATCTCACTACTTCCTTACCATTCTGCACGTTTGAGGGCTTGTAATAGGCCTTGAATGAGCTTGACTCAACAATGAATCCCCATGAAATGACCATGCAGACATTTTACAAAATACAATAACACCTATAAAAAAACCTCTATGACCATGATGTGACCTCATAAAAATATCCAACCAATCATTGAATAAAACATCATTACTATGACCATACAAGTTGAAGCTATGCTTAAAGATGTCATGACAGGCTTCACCAAATTTTGTCACTACTAATCAGTCTTCATGTTTGACACCTAACTAACACCTCATGAAGAATCACATGAATTCATGACAACCTTTTCCATCAATTTAATTAACATAAATGACAACACAAACACACAATGTCCAACAATAAGCTCACATTTGAGCACATGTTCCACAACATTCTTAAAACCATGATACTCTGGTAGGTGCAAGGACATTTCATTAAAAATTATTTGGTGTGGCCACTTGTTATGTGGTTTTTAAATTTCTACCTTGAACATGAATATTAACTACCAGTGCATTGCCTCCACTTTTTCTACCACTTGCATCTGAAGAATTAGTCTTAACTCCTTGTTGTATTGATTTATTTCCTTGTACGCATGTCATCACTATTGTGGTGGTGTTGGTATTCATCATCCCGAATCATTACATTTTTGGTATCTTAGGCTTCAATGGTTGTCTCCTTGGTGTTAGTTTCAATGACTATAAAACATATGGTAAAATGTTATCCAAATTTTCCTTCTTATCCCATTTGGATTTTTTGTTATTGTCACTTTCTATTGAAACGTGTTCTATATTAGCTAACCTAGTTGCATGAGTAGGCATGAGAGGTTGGATCAAGACACCATTGATGTTATATTATCCTTATTTTTCCTTTAGATCACACATATTATCTTAGCACATTGTCATTCCTTCTTGGATATCCTTGTCATTGTTGCCCTCTCCCTACCCTAACCAATGTTGATGTTCATCGCCACAATTCCTAGAGTTGAGTCACATAGACATACTAGCTTTCTTATCAATGCCTTGCAATTTTTCTCTTCAACAGGGTGCACTCATCCAAGGAATCCATAAATTTTTATTGATATCTTCTTATCCTTCATATGTACTAATGTAATTCCTTGTATATTTGTCACCATTGGTGTGGCGGTGTTAGTATTCATCATCTCGAATCATTATGATTTTGGTATATTAGTATTCAACAGTTGTCTCAATAGTGTTGGTTGTGATGATTGCAAAAAATATGGTAAACTATTATCCAAAGTTTCCTTCTTATCTGATTTGGATTCTTCATCACTCTCATTTTATATTAAAACTTGTTTTGTATTAGCTTACACAGTTATGTGAACAGATGCGAGAGGTTGGATTAGGATACCACCAATGATATATTGTTATTCCTCATCCTCTAGATCTCATATATTCTCTTAGCGTGTTGTCATTCCTTCCTGGAGATCCTTATAATTGCTTCCTTCTACCTTCCCTAGCCAATGTTGATGGTCATCACCTATAGTTTCTAGAGTTGAGATGTGTAGATGTATTAGCTCTCTTTCCAATGCCTTGTGTCTTTACTCCTCAAACCACCTCCTCTTAAGGGTGCCCTCATCCAGGGAATACATAACTTGTTCCTAATATATTATTATGATTCATATGTCATGCGCCTCCCACAATGTGGAGCCTTTACCCTTCCATTGGGAAATTTTCTATCCCTATATCAATCATCAATTTATTAATCTATAATGGTAGATAGTGTAATTACGATCCTTGTATCTCCCTAAAGAAGTTATAGAGTGCATCATCCACAAAATAAAAGTTTGAAACTAAATATTCAAGGATATAGATTCAAAGTGTGCCCTTCCACCAATATTCTACCGCATGTTTCCAGGTTACATCATGTTGTGCTAGCTTCTTTGTGCACTCAAAATTCTGAGGATATTTTTGACCCAAATTCTTGCTCTTTCACAGACAATAAAAAATTAATCATGCATGCAGGTTTATCGGAAGCTCACAGTAAAATGTTTTATATAGTTCATCATAAAGATTAGCCTCAACCCAATTTGTTAGAGAAAAATAATTACAACTTGATTGATGTTTTATGAAAGCATCCTTAGCTACATGTAGCTAGGATTTGATGTTCTCTTGTGTTAGAAGATACATCTTATGTCCACTTCATCCTTACATTTTAATAAAGTTCTTAGAAATGGAAAAAAAAATGTTAAAGTCTAATAGTATTCTTCCCTTATGCATGCATCCTTTCTATATTGTTTGTGCACATGTTTCCACACCATCATGCTAGAATATCACACTTAGATAGACTAAGGCGTGTTCACCCAAAGTACGAGGGGTTTCTAGGTCCCATAATGGTTAGCAACAGTGAAATGAACTGTTATTATAACAATTAGACTTGTATTCCTAGTACATAAACATATAACATAACCATGTATAGACAAAACACAAAGCTCGTATATCATTTGATGCATAGTTACAAGTTCTAGCCATCTAGTAGCCAAAATCTAAGTACAAGCCATTCCTACCTCACTCCTCCAGCTTTTTATATAAATTACTTAATATTATAGACCCCTTTATGGGTATTTATACTAATGGGAATTTTTCCTTCACTAGTATTATAATAGATAATAATAACCCTCAAGTCTACATTTCTAGTTAACTAATACATTCAATCGGTGGAAAAAATTATCCTTTCACCGCCTTAATCCTAAGTTGCATGCTAGTCTTCCACACAAGACTCTTCTTATCCTTAACTTTATCAAACCATTTTTCAGCTTCATAAAAGTGTCCATAACTGAAGCTTTAGTCTATTATTGAACTCATGTTTATGTGTATCTCCTAATACTCTACACATCCTTTCCTTGATATTATCTTACACTACTTGATCCTATGCGGTTATTTTATCTTATCTTATACATTTATGGTGTCCTTTGGAAGCACATAATTCTTATCCTACTTACGTATTTACCTTCTGCGCTTTCCCCTTCTCATATCCTGCACATCCCTTTATGGAATTCCCACACACAAATGCAATGAATAATGAATCATGAATAAATAATATTAAGTCCCTAAGGAATTAAAAAATAAAGAATACAATAAATCATGAGCCCAACAAAAACTCCTTTGTTTTACCATATCTCTTTCCTCCACACATCGAGCTATAATTATGGATTAATATATCAAACCTGGATTAAGAAGGTGATCATCATGTTGGATGTTATCCTTGAGTCTACCCAAGAAGAGATCATTTAGATGGTCCTATGAGATGGCATTCACTCTTAAGGATATATTTTATAATTGTTGGATATAATCCTTAACTGAACTATGATGTGGACAAAATAGTACTTTGTAACAATATTACTAAAGTGCTTTTGTAGCTCATCAGTAAACATATACCAGGTAATAGAGAGAACATTATTTTTTTTCTCACACTTTCATCTATACCAAATGAATTATTTTGGTTCTAGGTACAAGGAAGTCATTACCACCTTTTGTCCATTTGTAACTTGATGCAGATCCAAGAATTTCTCCATTTGGTTAATCTAAGTGATTAGATAATTCCCATTGATCTTGCACATCTCCACTCTAGGAATGATTTTATGTCATTGATTAGAAGATCCAGTGGTGTGTGCAGAGGATCCACCCTGGTTGGCGTGGTTTGAATTGAATTTTGCTTGCTTAAGGAACCCATATAACTCAAATGGAAATTATTGCTAGACTTCAGGAATGATCTCAATTGTAGAAATTCCTTCAATGAATCAAATTCCATTTTCATGTCACCCTTCACTATTTTCAATCATTTTCCAATTATGACATCACTTCACCCTTTATTACATTCAAGCTATGACTAAACTCTGTTTGTACATTGTTCATCTAGTTGTTCACCATGTCCTCAAGTTGGGAGACTATCTCTAATGCCCCAAAAAAAAAAGATTCAAAATTCACATCTTCTTTACTATGAGTTTGACCATTTTCTTGGCCTCTATTTGATCTCCCTATCATGATGTAGGGTTTGTGTCTTGGGATATCAAGGTTTGGATATAAATTTAGGGCTTGGGGTTTTATAAGGTTATTGGCTTAATAGAGCACTAAATATGGACATATTCCAGTGAATCTGGACTCCAGTATTACAAGTTTTGGAAGAAATCTATCTCCATTTTTTCTTATATTGGATTCCATTTTTGTCTATATTGGATTCCATTATTACTATTATTGGATTCCATTAGTAGCAATATTGGATTCCAATATTGTCATTATTGTACTTATTCGAGTTCCAATTTTTCTATTATTGGATTCCAATTTCACTATTATTGGATTCTAATATCACTATTATTGGATTCCAATTTCACTAATATTGGATTCCAATATCGTTATTATTGGATTCCAATTTCACCATTATTGGAATCCAATTTCTAAATTCTAATTTTTGGATTTCAATTTTGCTATTTTAGGATTACTATTTTGTTATTTTTAGATCCCCCACATAAGACTATCAGTTGCTAACTTACATAAGCCTAGCAGTTTATAACTTACATAGGCACGGTGACCATTAACTTACATAAGAATAACTTCCTCTAGGTGAAATAATCCTAGTAGTTGTAAAGTTACACCAACCTAGAGGTAGAAAGTTACAGTAAGCCTACCCACCACTAAGCTACATAAGCCCACTGCTAAGTTACATAAGCTTAGCCACCACAAAGTTACATCAACCTAATGGCCGCAAGATATATAATCCTATCAGATGCTAAGTTACATAAGCCTAATGGTCTCTAAGTTACATAATCATAATGGGTGCTAAGTTACATAAGCCTAACTGGCCACATAAGTGGTCTAAGTTACATAAGCCTAGCAATCGCTAAGTTACATAAGTCATCATGGTCGCTAAGACACATAAGCCTAGTAACCGCTAGGATACATTTTTTTAACATTTATTTGATCAATTTTTAAAATGGAAATCATTTAGAAAATTTCAAAATAGAAGAAAATACAGATAATGTGAACTAATTTTATGCTTTTCCATTCTGTAAATCATAAAGAACAATAAAGAGTTAAGAATTATGTTAAACACGTTGTTTTGAAAAAATGGATTTGAAAATTTATTTCCATAGGAAATCAATTCCTTCAGGATAATTATATTGAAAATTACATAAGGATTGATCCCTCTCAAGGGTACCTAGTCCAAAAAAATTTAATTACAATGCATTAATTATTGTTCTTGAATTTGTGCAAGGTATGGTTGGATAACATCATGTCCCCAATTTCAGTATTTTAATTTGATCTCCTTTCCATATTTTTCTTGGTCTCCATGCCCAAATGACATTGTCTATATCAATATCTAATGTGTCCCTTGATTTTTGCCACCATTGCTTTTTCTTTAAGCATTCTTGGTACCTTTCTTTTTCTGTATTTTATTTTCTTGTGGGTTCCCACCAGCGTACCCTTATCTTTTGAGCCTTTGTGTGAACATCATGTATTAGAATTCATTATACCTTTCCTATCCATATAGGTATGTTATCATCAACTAGTCTTACTAGTATCATTTGTTCAACATTCACATCCACTACTAAGTCAAATTCATCTCGAGGTCTATCAAAAATACGCCCAACATATATATCCTTATTTGAAAGTACATTTTGACTATAGTAGTTATCCATGTAAAAATGTGGTGCACCCACTATCTAATCATACATTATGTTATCTTGAATTATTTTTAGCCAAAAACAATATCTCCTCATCATGCTACAATTGACAAAGGGATTCTCTAGGGCACACAGAACATTTTTCCAATATGTAATATTTGGAACCCACAATGCTTCTCCACCATTTGTTGAACTCTTTTCCCAGTGTTTGATGTATGCTTAAATGCCTCTCTTTAGGGATGCCATCTCTTTTAGTTCTTTGAAGGGTGCCAATGGAGGATCCCCTTTAGGAAAGAAAGGTTTCCCATCCACTTTTTTCTAGATCTCAATTGGTTGTGACCATAAGGCATCCATGATTGATGCTTTGTACTCCATGATGGGAATGTTGTTGATGACATGGAATTTAAACATCTTTGGTTTGTTGATACCCACAATCTTGTGGTTTCCATCTAGCAGATGTGGTTCCACAAAGGCCTTAAATTCATATACTTCCTTGATAAGGTACAGAGTGAATGTGTTAGACTCCTCTTGGCATGTTCTGTAAGTGTCCATTATTTGTGAAAAAGAGAATGTATCCAATTTGCACAATGTTGTTGATAATCACCCAAATGTCCCATCTATGTCTTCATGTGTGTGACCCACTGGAAGAAAACTCACAAACACTATGTTGAAAACCCTTTTGGCTGTTAGCATGGATGTAAAACAAACAATGTGTGATTTTTGTTGTCACTTGTAACATTATCTAGTTGCAAGTAAAGAATTGGTGGTTGTTTTCTAAATGAACTTGAACATATACTTACAATATTAGTTGTATGAGCCTGCTCATTTTTCTTCTTGTATTCCTTGCACTTTTCATACACATCATTTTTCAATAGTGCATCATGTAATGGGTATTTTGATGTCCCACTAATGTATAAAAAATCACCATAGTGATCTATAAGTGGTTCTTCTAACTTCTTGATACATAGTGCCAATGATGTTATTGTGAATTTTACTCCTCATTCAATAAAAGGGAGACCATAGTGACCTAAAACCCCCTGGTTTTGTGCCCACATGTCAGCATACCAGTCAAGGTGATGTGGAGGCTAATAACATTGCTTATTGACTTTATTTTTCTTTCTATCCTTGGTACGCCAATTTTCATCTTGTCCAGTTTTTCATGCAAAATGCTCAAGAAGCTATTAATATGTTATTGTTGTGATTGTTATTCTATGTGCATAGTAATTTGAATGAAAACTTTGAATGTAATCATTGTGCCATTTCTGGTGTTGATCTATTTGTGTCAGTATTTCTAGACATGAGGTTGTTGCATGTTTTTCTTAAGCTCTATGCACTCGTCACATTTGGCAAAGAATTTGTTCTTGGTGATTGAAACATGGGAGAAATGTTCTTGCCATATTTTGTTGATATTTGACTGTGATGTTGGAGGAAGGTCCAACAAGTGAAAGGCCCTCGTTACACTTTTGTAGGATGTAAGCATAACTATAACATGCAGGAAAAAGTCTCATTGTTACTTTAGTACCATCTTGTCCCACTAAACGAGACATGTGTGGTGATATATCAAAATTCCTCTCCACCATTTTGGATATCAATGCAATAGTTATGACAGTACTTGGACTTTGTTTCTATTTTCCTATATTTCCATTTATTGCCTTCCTCTCACCATTAATCCAATATTGTATGTATCTGTAATAGGTTTTTTTGGATTCCATGACATATGTACCATGCATTCTGACATACATCCCTTCCACATAACTTCAATTTATCTATAGTTTTCTCAGAAGTTTGACCTTCATCACAACTGCTAGCATTTGTGGTGAATGCATTAAGTACAATTTTTTTATGGAAGGTTCATTCATCCCTAGAGTTAAATTCCAACTGTGATTAAAAGCATTGAGAGATAGATTAGAGAGACATCCTTCCTTGCAACAAGGTTTTTTCTCAACTTCAGACAAAAATTGTTCTCTTGTTTTTTTTTTTTTTTTTTTCTCATTTTCCCTTTCCTTTGGTGTACTAGATGGAGTAGTATTTACCTTTTGGCATTTGTAGGCATTGTAAGGTATTTTTATCAAGTTTTCATTACTACTACATATGGAGGATTCAAATGAATTTGGGTATACCAGTTGAGGAAATGGCTCTTCAAATGCACTCCACATTTTTACCAGCAACTCTTCTAGAATTTATTTTAGCCTTACTTCCATAACAAAACCATCTGGATGGGCCAACTGGCTGGCTAGTAGGCTATTGGATGAGAGATCCTTCTGATATGGAGCAACCCTTTAAAAAGGCCTGATTAATTTATCAATATGCACCCCAAATGTATTGTCATCTAATTTTTTAAAGTGCACCATGTCTCCTTCAAAGACATTTGTAATTGTTGCTTCTGCAACAAATTTGTGTTCTTTTAAAAAAAATGTATCAAATTTGCAACAACCCCCTTGAAATTAAAATTGAAGTCAATGTTTGATGTGGTGGTTCTTTATTGAAGTTCATAATTTCTATTCACATGAAGTGCAGTTCTTGTTTCTAGATACACTAGGTTTTTGATTGGCCAGGTAACTTTGTTGTTGCATTTTATACTTGGATAGAAATCATTTCATGTAGTTATAATCTTCTAGAAAAAACACCAAACTGTGTGGGTCCTAACACTAATCCAAAATCAAATGTTTTTCTTGCACCAGGCATATAAACCCTTCGGCTATGTCACATTTTTGTGGAGCACACTTATGTTTTAGCACCATATAGGTTATAGTAAATTCATCCTTATTCTTTAAGAGTTGTGAAACAATGTCTATCACTATTAGAATTCAAACCCTCATCCTCATCTAATATGTACTCCATGTCACTACTCATGATGTTTTTAATGCCATCACCCCCACATGTGAAACTTCTAAAATCACATGCTTAATCATTTTCTTCCTTTCCCATGGGATAAAGTATCCCTTGTTTTCAATTTCTTCCAGGGTTTCACAATCATCAATTGTGTATGGAAGTCTCACTCTTCCATTGAATACAATACTTATTGTGACAATGAATAAGTTAGACCCCATGTTTCTACAATGGAGTGTAGTTATGGATGGATAAACTAGTCCCTCTACAAATTTCACACCTTTGGATAGTAAATCCATATGTGCCCCATATTCAAAAACATAGTTCATTTTCAATTGTATCCACAAATAAAAAGAGAAAATTAGTAGCGAGGACACTTAAATCTTGAACCTATGGAGAATTGAAAATGAAAAATATCAATAAAAATTCCAAGGTTAAAACAAATGCTTGAAATCACAATGAGAAAATAAAAATATACATCTTATATGAATATCTTTGAAACCTCCTTTAATCTAAATCTTGAACATATGGAGAATTTGGCTCATATTTGACCATATTAGTGCTCTTATGTGACCATATAACACATTGTATTAGACTCTTAGATCTCGGTGCTATGTGTATCTTTTTATCCATAGACACATAGTGTATGGCTTTCAAAATCCTTGTCTAGCCTAACATCCGTTGGGACTAATTTTTCTCGTACATGTAATAACTCAAATATTTACTAGAATGTCATGTCAAATGTTAGTGATCACACTTCAAAGTGTGAGTGATCACAATTCCAAGTGTGAATGCTTGTACTTTGATGTGCAAGTGATCGCACTTGGTAGTGTGAGTCAAGGACTCACACTTCTTAGTGTGACACTCACATGTTAGTGCGAGCATTCACACTTGGAAATGTGATCACTCACACTTCGAAGGGTGATCACTAACATTTTACAAGTTACCTACCATTCTATTCAAAATTTGTCTAGCCTAAATTATTACTAGGACTTAAATTTTTCTCGTACATGCAATAATATTGAAGACAACTATTTATAAAATTATTACTCACACTAAGGAAAAGTTCAATGTCCTCCAATTTAAGTTTAGTAAATATTTAGGGCCATTAATATTGTGTCAAAGTAATTCATTATTGTATTTTACTCTCTAATTATATAGGTATGTTTATTTGATGGTATAGAGTTCAAGTTTAGTCTTTATTTGATTAATGGTGGTGTTATATACTTTGATTCAATTATGAGTGTTAATTGTTTCTTAGCTTTTTATATCTTACATAGTATTTTAACAATATAAGTTTATTATTAATAATTGTCTACAATATTGAGTAGAAGTAACCCATTCTACGTAGTTTATTATTAATAATTGTCAATATTAAAGACTAAATTTCAATTAAATTTATGTATGTCAAATTTAAGTTTCAAACAATGTCAAAATTTAGTTTTCATACATTAAAAATTAAATTATAAAATTCTTACCTTAATTCACTACAATACCAATTACACTTTTTTGTAAGGTCAAATGCTAATTAATATTGTGGTTCCCTCAACATTAATTGACCATTAAACCTAATAATGTAAAATCCTCCATTTGAAAGTATTCTTTTGTACTATATTTAATGTTAAGTGGTACAATATTAAATTTTAATCCACACAATATCTGTCAACGTGTTGATTTCAATGCAATAAAATGGAAAAGTGTATACTCATTTGGAAGGTGACAACACCAAAACAAGGGAGCACATATACAAATGGGTGAAGAACATATTTATAGAAAATTAAAAGAGGTAAAGCATTGTTATTCTATTTTGAATAATTTCATTTTGTACACCCATTTCACAATGAATGTAAATATTACATTTTTTATTAGGTATCCCATAAACCAATTTTAAATGTTTATCCATATTTTTTGATTTTTAAAATGAACACATATATTATTGAAAAATGAAAAACAAAATGAAGTTTGGATAAACTATATGATAAGAAAATTGTTTTATTTTTGAATGTTTATAGTAACTAATAATTTTGTAGGACATGGAAAAATCACCATTTTTCTTGTCATGTATCCAATCCCAAGGTCTCAAATCCACTCCAAGAAACATTGAAGACAATATGGGTTTTTCAACACATCTAAGCAACTTCCATGAAAAGGACTTCTGCGTGCAGAACTTTGATGGAAATAGTGTCTCAAATTTGTAAGAAAATACAAGGGGCACACAGAAATTGGGTCATTACATTCCACATTCACAAATAGATATAAATACTCCATATATTGTTGATGATGTTGATGATTCAAAAATGGAAGAAATAGTTTCAATAATCCATGCATATGACAGTGATAGAACAAATGAGAAGCTGAAGAAAGAATACAAAGAAGAGATTTGGCCAAAACCTGTTGTGAAAACATTGATTTCAAAATTTGAAGAGGTGTATGAAGATTTAAACCATGGAAATATTGGTAAGAAACATTGGGATAAAGTAGCAGATGCTTTGAATCATGTTTATGGAAAAACATTCACTGGGATGCAATGCAAATACAAGTTGAACAGGTTGAAGAAAACCTTCAAGAAGGAGAAACAATTGGAAAACACAACAAGGGAAACACCTTCAACATGGAGTTTCTATGAAGATATGGATCACATTATATGGAAAACACCCAAGGTTATTGGTCTTATGGGAGGTTTTAATGGAAAATAATGGGTTAATATAAGCACTTCTACTTCTGAAAAAGACATGAAAGGGAAATCAGAAATCCCTTCTATCAACATTGAAATTGTTGAAGGAGTAAACCAAGAAACCCCTTTGAATAAAAGTGGAATTGAATGCAAATGTGTAAAGAGAAAAAGAAACTCTTATGGATATTTGAAAGAGATAATGGAGAATAACATGCATCTATTCACTCAGACAATGAAAGAAATTGAGCAGGGAAGACTTCAACTTGAGCGTGAAAAAATGGAACAAGAGAGTAAGCGAATGGAGAAAATATTGGATGTACAACTTCAAATTGCAAGTCTTTTTACCCAGGTAAATTACAATTTTTTAACCATAGTAACATAGTATTGCATCATACAGTCCATTTTAAAATATGGTATATATTATGTAAGGAGAAAAAGGATATGCAGAATCCCCTATAATTTGGGGATAGATAATGCTTTCTTCAATTTGGAAGGTTGGAGACGCTAATACTTCTCTATTTTGCATTCTTCTTTTTATTTCAGAACAATTCCAATGATCAACATCATGGGCACCACCAGGAGCATTGACACACACATCCCAAAATATTTTTTGTGCAACAAAACACTTTTAAAATGATGTTGGTAAACATGTATATTTTTGTTTGGGACAATATGATAATTTAATATGTGTGACATCAATTGCACCACATATCATTGGAAGTAGAGTCAAAGTATGGAATACTTATATACTCACTATGTAATTTATAGATGATAATATTGACAATGACCATGGTGTTATTTTTTATGATAATATTGACAATGATTCTCCTACACAATACAATTCCACTATTATATTGGGCAAGACGATGCAAAACAACACAAAGTAATTTTGTAGATTGTATCGGTTCTCTTAAAAATTGAACTCTATTGGCATGTGGCATATATGGTTAATATTGTGGTTCCCTCAACATTAATTGGCCATTAAACTGAACAATGTAAAATGTGTCATTTGAAAGTTCATGTGCTATTTGAAATATGTGTGCCATTTGAAGTATTTACTTTTTGATAGCCATTAATTAGCCAATAAATATAAAGGAATATAATGTCATACGTGTGTCTTTTGTAATTCATGAGCTGAAGAAAGTGGCGGTTGGAAGTGTCAGTTCCATGACACTATAGATTGTCATTTTTAGTATATTTTTTGGAAACTAAAGTTTTTGAAGCTTTTAGTAAGAACATGGGCGTAAGCGCGTCACTACGTTCATTTGGGAAATATAATCACGGTTTGATTTCACAAATCCTGAGCATGATTTTATTTCATCAAGGTTTCAAAAATTGGTATGCGTTCTCACCTTTATCCCTTCCAAAATTTGAAAATCTGTAAATGTAGAATTTTCTATAGCCTTTTCAACAAAACCCTATTTTGTGTGCTTCCAGTAGTCAATTTTATCCATGATACCATATTATTTCATGATTTTTAACAAATAGTTCTCAATTCAAAGGGTTTGGCATTGTTTTTTCATTTAATATGTTGATCCCTAAATGATTTGTGAAATATGTGTATATCGTGCTTGCAAGAAATGCACAAACAGGTTATGGGCCTTTTTTTCACAAGAGGGTTGAGAACTGTTTCCTTAAATACCTGTCATGGACAACAATGATTTGGAAGTGAACAAAATGGGTGTTGTTGAAAAATGGGAAAATAGTTGTTGAAAAGGGTGAGGAAAATAAATTTTAAGACCGATATCGGCATGTTTCTCTAGACATTTAGGGATTAATTAGTGATAGTAACTGCCAGAAGATAACATGTTCTATTTTTTCTTAATGAGGTTGTATGGAAAGTTTCCTTAGTAAATTTGATATTAAGAGACTAAAAAAGACAAGTAATTGTTAGCTTGTTTACAGTAATTATTTTCTTGCATAAGGAAATTGTGGGAAATACAATTTTATAAAAACATATATGTGATGGCCAAGGAGAAAATACAAAGGGTTCAGTCTGTGTAGGTTCCTCCTAGAAAAATAGTGAATCAGAGAAGTATAAAACCTGCAATTTGAGAACGCAGGCTAAACAAGATTTTGAAGATTTTATCACTGACTAGATAGTTCTGAAAAGACACATGCAACAATTACAGACTAAAATTACAGGCTCTGGGTGTTTTAGTTAAATAAACTAATGATATATCGACACTAAAAATTATAAGATGACAAGGTTTTTCTTTCTTAATCTAACTTTAATAAATGCGATGAAAGTTTTTTTACTAAAGATCTTGATAAGAGCCAACAAAATACCACTACTTTGCATGCAAATTGAGGTAAGTGAGATAAGGGAATTTATTCCTTGTTTTTATTAGTGGCAGGTGGTAGTGTAAGGAAATTGTGAGATTTAATATCTTGGGAAATTGTGATATTTAATGACCAGGGAGATTATACATAGGGTTTGGAGTCTGTATGTTCATACTAACACTAGAAAGAGTGTGGTCATTATATTTAAACTCATTATACCATGTTTATAATGGATAAATTGATGCAAATAGTAATAGGATCAAAGAGGTTTTCTCTTCTTGACAATTTCTCTAGTTTTAAAATTGTAATGGTCACATAGGATTTACAATTCAAGATCACCTACACTACCAAAAAAGAGACATATGTATACAAAATAAATCCCTTCACAATAAGCCAAGAAGAACTCTATGTAGATGGATAAATAATGTTATGATTGACGAAGTTACTTGGGTACTCATATGCATCATGAGTCGATCATCATGATGTTGTAAGAGTACCCTAGGAGCTTTGACAATATTTAACATTTTTATTGACTAATCAGAGACCTCGATGGCCTTTGAGACTTCATTTATCCTTAAAATGTGTAATTTATATATTCCTTTCAATAACTTATAATATATATTATGAGAACTACATAAGGTTTGATCCCTCTCGAGGGTATGTAGTGCAGCACTTGGCTCTGCCAGGGATAGTCCAGCCAATATAGTACAATTATAAATAATTAAAGTGAGGTATACACATCCCTACAACAAACTAATCATAGAGCTAAGTAAAGCTTGACCCCTTAAGAAAACATGTATTGCAACACTTTTCTTAGTTCAATAATAGATGTCCATTGAATGATGCCTAGCGAACACTAAGTTCAAAATATTTTGTCGAGGCTGATCTTAGTGACCACTAAGCTTTAAATATTTCATTTTGGCTGACCTTAGTGATCACTAGGAATAGAAATATGTATGCCTTGACCCCTCAATAGTGCATGTATTACCCCACTTTTCTAATTGCATTAATAGTTTTCCTGTTAATGATGCCTAGTGACTGCTAAGCTCTAAATATTTTTTTGTGGTTGACCGATAATTTATGTAGTCACACTTTGCACATTGATTTTTCTTGCTAGGATGACCCAAACTATCATATATGTCTTGACCCCTCAATAGTGCATGTATGTATTTCCACACTTTTTCTCATTGACCATTAATAGTTTCCTATGAATACTGATTCCTAGATACAACCAAGCTCTAAATATTTCATTGTGGCTGACCCTAGTGACCACTAGGATCAAAACTATGTATGTCTTAACCCCTCAATAGTGCATGTATTACCTCACTTTTTCTTATTACATTAATAGTTGTCCTATAAACAATGATTAGATACGACCAATCTCTAAATATTTTGTTGTGGTTGACCTTGAAGTTTAGGACCATCTAGGATGAATAATTGAAGTATGTTTTGAGAACATAGGCATAAGTACTACATCACTTTACTCCATTGGAAAATGAATGATCTAGTGACCTCTAAGCTCTAAATATTTTGTTGTTTGATTTCTAGGATCAAAACTATGTATCTTGAAGCCTCAATACATGTATTGCATTTTTCTCATTGATTTTTCCTATGGTGCAAAAATGGTATGTACTCCTAGGATCAAAACTTTTCTCATTGCATTAATACTTTTTTTCATTCCTGTGAATGGTTCCTAGCGACTGCTAAGCTCTAAATTTTTCATTATGGATGACCCTAGTGACTGCTAGGATCAACACTTCTTACATTTATTTTCCAAATGATTTTTTAATCTAACCAAATATTCAGAATAAGAGTCATAAGGGTGTTGTAAATCCAAGTAAGTCCTTTGGCTCAGTATTTGTTTCTGTTGATGATATATGCAGCATTCGTGGACCTGTAATTTTTCAACATGGTGGGAGAACAAGCACTATCAACTGTAGATGCTTATTAATATTCCTATGAGGACACCAGAGTAATTAGAGATATTATGTTTGATCCAACTACCTTAAATCATGAATTTCAGCATTACTCAACTATTTTTTCCACAGTCCAAGATGAAAGTCTTGATGTAGATGTCGTAGATGAAAAGAGTATCCTGACAGATCAAGCACTAAGGTCATGAGACATAAGGGAAATAAAAAGATCTGGTCTCCATTTAATTACCACTAAACCAGAGGTGCTTCCATTTCTGGAACTGATCGCTTCCTATCTAATTCTTTCCAAGTCCAAGGAGTGGACCTTATTTTCTAAATCATGGAAAAATAGAATAGGTTTTTATGTTGGGCATGCATACAAATGTTATTATAAAATTCCAGAGCCAGACACCCTGTACAATATAGATACAGTCGAGTCCTGGATGGCCACAAGGAGAATAAGAGTTCTTTTACAGAGTTGGGCCATGGACCCAATTGATAATATGGATGATTCTCATATGAGCGATATCCTTATTAAAAGGTTTAGACCAGGAGTCTGTATTGGCATGGCCCTCATGAACAGGCTATATGGAAAACCTTCTACCTCTAAGGTCGATGTATCTTGGATCCCTTTACTTTCTATTATTATTGATGAAGGAAAGATTCCCTCCTTAGGGAAAGTGGCTCAGTTTCAATTTAGTGAGCCAAAGAAACAATTTCGTGGACAATGGGAAATCATTTTACATGGCTTCCTATCTTCTTGATGTAGTCTGTGGTGTTCTCAACTATTCATAATTCTATCAAAAATGGCTTCCTTCATGCCATTTGCAGCTAAATGAACTATATTCAGACTTGTATGCCCATCGGTTCAGATATCATATTCAATATATATGCACTTATTTGTATCCTACTCTCTACCAAAAATTACATGAAACAATGACACCCAAAATATCTGCTGACATCCTCACTTCCATAAGGAAAATGGGAGTTGTATTCTTCTATCCAGAATATACCATTATCATGATCGAGGGGCTCCTTACACCTCCTTTTCAGTTTCCATATTATGTTCCTAAAAATTGGCAGAACAAGAGGTGGCATATCATATTTGCAATGGTATTATTGGAAAGTGCAAAGAGAAGAAGCTTAAAACACATCCCCCCTCTTAGTCACTGTGGGATGTAGGAAATTTAATAGGTGGCCTGATTTGAAAGTTGCATCAGCCCATAGAAATTCATTCCATCTCCCCCAACACCCTCTAAGGCAATATGATCACATGAAAAGGGTTTCCAAGCACCTTCAGTCACTTAGAGGACAGATAAATATATCCTATACACATGAGGATGATGTCAATGACTGGGTATGGATTACCCAAATAGAAGATAGCCTTGTTAAGTAGAATATGAAGACAAATGGGGCAGTTCCCCTTCAAGAGGAACTATTAAAAAGGAGGCTACAAAGAGAAAGGCAACATTCTATTTAGAACCTTCAGAAAATCCATGTGCTCCCTTTTCTCCATCAATTGAAACTCTATCTGAGGTTCAAGAAGTCAGGCCCACACCAAATGAAGCTCCAAATTTGGTGGCATATGCCTTATCTTCTTCAGATGAAGAAGAAGAGACTATGTAAACTGAAATTTCAGCCAATGCAGCCCCAGTGCAACCATCTCAATCTTCTCCCTCCACTCCACATGAAGTGAGACAAGATTGGGTTGAGAAATCCATAATTTCTCACAAAGAACAACCAGATTGGGAGGCACAAGAAGATTCCTTAGTAAACATTGAATTCAATCCAAGGATGGGAACCTTGAAAAGGCTAACCAAAAAGAAGATGTCAACACAGCAAGCCATTGTTTGGCATGAAACTTTAAGACCTCTTCTCTCTTACAAAGAAATGGAAAGCCAAAGGCTCCCAAGTGGTGCAATATGAGGAAGATTTGGAATCCTTGATAAGGGCTACAACTGAAGTATCCATAGAATTAGTGAGAGGCATACATGTTAGAAATAAAGAGCTTGAAAATCAATTAAAGGAAACAATTCCTGTGGGTATAGTTTCTGATGTAGAAGAGGCATTGCATGGCCTGTACAATGCTATAAAGAAATGCATCAAGGAAAAGGTGAAGGAACAAGACTACCTAAAGAAGACCAGAAATATCATTAAAGCCATGGGATTGATGCAGAAAACATTAATATATATGGGGCAGGTCATTGAAGAAGGCATTTGTAAAGACCCTTCAATTATAACCATGGATGATATTGGTATATGCCAGACATATGCTAATTATACCAAGGAAAGACTAAGGGAATGGAATGATCAGGTAAGAAAACTATCTCTCCAGTTTGATGACATTATTTCGAGAGGAAATCAAATTTTTCAGAAGCCTCAGTCATGGAAGTATTTAAGGAAAACCATGAATTGGTTTCTAGTGAAGAGTTTGCTATATCACTTAAGCAATTCTTGGTTAATTTTCAAAGGAGAATAATAGAGGAAAATGAAGGAGAAAATTTTCATGTCATTGAGATTGTCTCCAAAACCAGGGAAAAATACAAAAAATAGAGACTCTGAAGGAAATCACAAAAATGAAAAATTTTACTCAACAATTTTTACTTGACAAGGCTAGTGTGCTATTTAGAAACCCAATTGTGGACATAGGAAAGATAGATAGAGATTACAATATTTGCAAATAATTCATTCGTGCGGCACAAAAGAAAGATGATACAAAAGGCCCCACACAAAAGTAACAAACTCAGGAAGTAACTTTACATGCAGACTCAGATCAACATCAGCCCATAATTAAGGAAGAACCACAATGAATCATAAGTGGCAGTATTTGAGTTAGATGGAAAAGAAATGAAATATGTATGTAATGTAAATAGAATAATATTTATAATTGATTGAATGTTCATCTATATATTCCAAATGTTATACTTATCTAAACATGCACTTAGTAGTTGTACATCAGAAACTACCAAGTGACCACTAAGCTCCAAATATGTTGTTGTGGCTAAAGCTAGTGGACGCTAGGCTCACCAAATTTTCTTTTAATTTGTAAAATCCTCTCATCACGTTTTCTCAAAATATTACGTTGTGGAAGTATGTAGCGGCCGCTAAGTTCATACTATCTTAATTTTATTTGTTAAATCCTAGTGACCGCTAAGCTCCAAATAATATGTTGTGGCATAATGTAGTGGACACTAAGCTCACAATATCTTACTTTATTTTGTTAAATCTTAGTGACTGCTGTGCTCCAAATATTATGTTGTCATAGTGTCTTAGCAGCTGTAAAGCTCAAAATATCCAAAACTACCTAGAAACCTAAGCTCCAAATATGTTTTTTTGGCATTACCTAGTGACTGCTAATCTTCAATATCATTATGTTTGACATTGTCCTAGTGGCCACTAAGATCATAATATATTAAAATAATTTGTTAAATCTAACCACCAAATTTAAATATTATGTTGTGCATAAGTAGCAGATATCATTCTTTACTTGGCCGCTAAGATCGAAATATTATATTCTTAACTAGATGTTGATTAAATTAGTGACAACCGCTATCGCTAAGCTCCAAATATGTTGTTGTGGCATAACCTAGCAGCCGCTAAGCTCAAAATATCATTCTTAACTTGGTTTTTAAATCTTAGTATGTTCCTGAAATATTATGTTGTGGTAGTGCATAGAGTCGCTAATCTCAAACTTTATTTTGTTAAATCATAGATACTTAAGCTCCAAACCCCCTATGTTGTGGCATAACCTAGTGGTTGCTAAGCTCAAATATATTACTTGTTTTTTTAAAATACCTAGCAACATCTATTCTCCAAAAAAATATGTTGTTGATAACCTAGCGGATGCTAAGCTCAATAATATATTACTTTATTTTGTTAAATGCTAGTGAACCGTTATGCTCAAATATTATGTTGTGGTAGTGCCCTTCATAGAAAATATCTGGCCACAAAGCTCAAAATATTTGTAACTATCTAGAATGATTATCTAAGCTCCAAATATGTTATTGTGGCATAATCTAGACGGTTCTCTAAGCTTAAGAAACAATATCTTTCTTTTTTTTAAAATCCTAGTGACATTTACTAATATCCAAAAATAATATGTTGCAGCATAACCTATGTGGACACTAAGATAAAAATATCATTCTTTAATTTGTTAAATGTTAGCGACCCCATGTTCAAAATATTATGTTGTGGTAGTGCATAGTGGCCGCTAATCTCAAAATATCTTTTGGTAGTGCATAGAGACTGTAAGCTCCAAATAATATGTTGTGGCATAACCTAGCAGCTGCTAAGCTCGCAATATCTTACTTTTTTTTCTTAAATCCTAGTGACAACTATTCTCCAAAAAATATGTTGTTGCATAACCTAACAGACACTAATCTCGTAATATCTTACTTTATTTTGTTAAATCTTAGCGACCACTGTGCTCTGAATATTATGTTGTGGTAGTGCATAGTGGCAGCTAATCTCAAAATATATCATTTTGCCATAAGACTGTAAGCTCCAAATATATGTTGTGGCATAACCTAGAGGTTGCTAATCTCACAATATCTTACTTGTTTTTGTTAAATCCTAGTGACAAATATTCTCCAAAAAAATATGTTTTTGTGCATAACCTAGATGGACGCTAAGCTCAAAATATCTTACTTTATTTTGTTAAATCATAACCTAGCGACAACTATGCTCCAAATATTATGTTGTGCATAGTGCATAGCGGCCATAATCTCAAAATGTCTTTTGGAAGTGCATAAATATTTTAAGCTCTAAATAATATGTTGTGGCATAAACTAGTGGCCACTAAGCTCACAATATCTTACTTTTTTTGTTAAATCCTAGCGACAACTATTCTCCAAAAAAATATGTTGTTGCATAACCTAGCAGATGCTAAGCTCATAATATATTACTTTATTTTTTCAAATGTTAGTAACCACTATGCTCCGAATATTATGTTGTGGTAGTTCCATAGTGGCCGCAAAGCTCAAAATATCCATAAGTATCTAGCGATCGCTAAGCTCTAAATATGTTATTATGGTATAACCTAGCGATCGTTAAGCTCACAATATATTTCTTATTTATGTTAAATCCTAGGGAAAAATAATATCCAAATAATATGTTGCAGCATAATCTAACAGACACTAAGCTAAAAATATCATTCTTTATTTTTTAAATCTTTGCCATGTTCCAAATATTATGTTGTGGCAGTGCATAGTGGTCGCTAATCTCAAAATATATTTTGGAAATGCATAGAAACTGTAAGCTCCAAATAATATGTTGTGGCATAACCTAGTGGTCGCTAAGCTCACAATATCTTACTTGTTTTTTTTAAATCCTAGCAACAGTTATTCTCCAAAAAAATATGTTGTTGCATAACCTAGTGGCGCTAAGCTCAATATCTTAGCTCAAAATAGTGCTCTGAATTATGTTTTGGTAGGCCATAGCAAAATCTCAAAATATTTGTAACTATCTAGCGATCGCTAAGCTCTAAATATGTTATTGTGGCATAACCTAGCGGCCGCCAAGCTCACAATATCTCTCTTTTTTTTGTTAAATCCTAGTGACTACTAATATCCAAATAATATGTTGCAACATAACCTAGTGGATCGCTAAGCTAAAAATATGCTTAATGGTTTTTTTGCTAGCTACCCCCATTTGAAATATTGTGTTGTGGTTAAATCAGTTAAATCAGTAATATTTTAATGGTATGCATTGTTTTCATATAACAAGCTCCAAATATTTATTTGGTGGCATACCTAGTGGCCGCTAAGCTCAAAATATCTTACTTCAAATTCTTAAATCCAAATAATAAATTCAACTAATGTATAAATATCTTGTTTTCATATAACAAGATTATGTCTGTTGTATTTAGTCAAGGCTTTACCTAGTGACCACTAAGCTCTAAACATCAACCTTTTATGTGTTATACAATTATATTGTGATTTATATTTATGTATGTATGACTGCTAGATTTAAAATATGAGATTTTTTTTTACTTTTTTCCAATTTAAGAAATTTAGAATATTAGATGAGATACTATACAAAATTTTGTTTATAATGAAAATTGTTTGTTGCATATGGAAAAAATACAAATGAGCTACATGGCCGCTAAGCTGAACAAATGTTTTCTCCATAAAAAGAATTATAGCCTAGCAGTCGCTAGGCTAGACATTTTTTTCATGATTGAGTATATTCCGATAGGAGAAATCAAATTGAAAATCTATAAACTATAACAAATAAATATGGAATTTTACATTTATATACATACATATACGTGTAGAACGTGAATATAATTATATATATAACAACACTCTATCTTTTCACCAATAATAAGTATGTACCATTTTAAAAATTATGTTTTAAATGAATTTTATTATCTCTGGTTTTACATTTAATTCAAAATAAATTTTTGGTTTTGTAACGTGGTGGTCGAAATAAAGAATTGTTTTGTCACAACCACAAAGCTTTGTGATTTTTTTACATGGCTTAGTAAGTGGAAAAGGAAATATATATTTAAATATATAGTGATTAAAATTTATATTTAATAATATTTACACATATATATAACATGTTTACCTTCCATTGTATAAAAAATAACTTGCTGAAGACATTAAATTTGACTATTTGTACATGGGAAAACATATATAATTGAAAATATTTATCATACAATTAAAAACTTAATATGGTTCTCTAGTTTTAACACATTTTTCTTGCCTCAAATATTTTCCCATAATGTCAACGCTACAAGCATATAAACAATGTACAATGAAATAATTACCAAGGTTTATTTCTATCATCATAATAAAAGTCAGTAAAGGTAGTCCTAAGGAATATATAAAGAATACATTGGGTCTCGCAAACCATTAAATTTTTAAAAAAATGTGACTATGCGACAGGCCATCATTATCGGGAAAAAAAAATCGCAAGAACAAGAATGAAAAATCCAAAAAAAATATCCAGAGAGAGACATAGAAGGGAAGAAATGGGAAAGTGTTCAACAGAGAGAAATACTAGACTGAAAAGGGATTAAATTTTCTTTCGTTAGGGCAGAACAAAAATTTTGTTTTCAAGAATAACAAGGTGGTTTGACAAGGCAATCAAAAGGAACTAGAAACCAGGGTTGGACTGCGGAGCACGATTCGGTAGAGAAAAAATAGGGATAGAATGTGGAGCATGGACTGGACTGACTAGAGTATGAAGCGTGATTCGGTAGGGAAAAGCAGGACTGGACTGTAGAGCGCGATTCGGTAGGGAAAAGAAGGGTTGGACTGTGGAGCACAATTTGGTAGGGTTGGACTATGGAATGTCATGAAAAACACAGGAACTAGCCAAAGACAGAACGACTGAATGAGCCCCCAATAAAAAAGGTGCACATTTACTATAATAGATATAAATACTTGATTTAGCAATATCAAGATTATTTCATGCTTAGTGATGTCTTTGAAACCTCTGTCTGCTACATCAAACAAACTATCTGCATGATTTTATCCACAATCCCTTTTTCTTTCCTCCTTTGTGTGCTTCCTTTGTGTACCTCCTTTACATGCCCACTCTGCAAATGAGATTATAATTACTACCTCGTTGTCCCCTTATAAAATGGTCAAGATTCATGCAATCGTCCCTTCAATCTACTACATGTTGTATTGTTTTATGATTTCACAAGATGCTTTTTTGTAAGACCGAAATGACATAAACCCCAAAAAATAGTTCTCTGGGGTATTTAATAATTTTTTAGCACATTCCAGGCTAGAAATTTTGAAATCAGAAAAATTATGGGATATGAAAAATTTGAAAATTTGACTTTCCCCCATTAAGCAAAAGTGTGGGATATTGAAATTTCAAATACTCTCAAATGCAGGGGAATTCACAATTAAAAATTTGAATTTACCCCTCATTAAGAAAAGGTGTGGGATATCAAAAAAAATAAAAAATACAAAACAATGCCATTTGTTATTGTCTATAACATATATTAATATAAACGTAATAAAAAAATATATTATAGTAAACTAGAAGAAATAAATTCTAAAAATGTATACGCACATTTATTTTTAATTTTTATCAAAATAGATCTCGACATTGTTAGATGTAGTGTACTGCACTAATTTAATACAATTCTCCAATTAAACTATGCCACGTGGAAAGTTTGAACCAGATAGTTAGGAAACAATATAATTGACACATTTATTATGAAATTAAAATATAAAGAAAATCCTATAAAATATTTTAAACCTATATAAATATCCGTAATATTATTATATAAATAGTACCCACTAAAATGATGACGTGGCATGAAATTTCTAAAATTTCTAATAGTGTTATTAAATTTCCCCACATGGATAGTAACAAATATGATACATAACAATGAAAATTCTATCGATCCAAAAGTTGTACACATATTTCACAATGATAAGATAATGGTAGGAGCCTAGTGACTACTAAGCTATTGGATCATGATTTAGTTCGTTCACATGATAAATTAGAAATTGTTGAGCCTTTGTTATGTCATTCCTTTAATAAGTAATGTAACTACTATGCTAATTATTTTGTTATACAAATCAATTGAATATTGTCACAAGCATTATATCTTATTGGCCTAAGGGTATTTTCTAGGGATAGTCCAACCAATAGATACAATTATAATCAATGAAAATTACTATGATCCAAAGTTATACAAATAGATTTTTCAATGACAAGAGGTAATAGTAGGAGCCTAGCGGCCGCTAAACTAGATCATGATTTGTTATTCATTCGCTATTTTCAAATAAATAAACTATTGAGCCTAGCGGCCACTATGTATTCCTTTCAATAAGTAGTGCAACTTAATGGTCGCTAATTATTTTCAATTGATACGAAAAATGTGAATTATATGTCACAAAATAAAATATATTATGAGAACTACATAAGGTTTGATCCCTATCGAGGGTATTTAGTGCGGCACTTGTCCTTGCCAGGGATAGTCTAGCCAATATGATGCAATTATAATCAATGAAAATTACTATCGATCCAAAGTTGTACAAATATTTTATAATGAAGAAGAGGTATGGTGAGCCTACATGATTTTTTATTTGTCTATTTTCAAATTTTTCAATGATTCCTTTCAATAAGTATTATATCTTAGTGGTCACTAATTATTTTCTTTAATATGAATCGATGTGAATTATATGTCACAAATAAAATATCTTATGAGAACTACATAAGCCATGATCCCTCTCGAGGGTATATAGTGCAACACTTGGCTCATCCAGGGATAGTCCAGCCAATATGACTAATTATAATCAATGAAAATTACTGGATCCAAAGTTATGTCAATTGTTTACAATTAAGAGGTAATGGTAGGATCCTAGCAGCTGCTAAGCTAGACCATGATTTTTTATGTGTTTTTATTTTCAAATTAAGAAATTGTTGAGCCTAGTGGTCTATGTCATTCCTTCCAATAAGTAATGGCGCTTAGCAATCACTAAGTATTTTCTTTGATACAAATCGATGTGAATTATATGTCACAAAATAAATATATCTTATGAGAACTACATAAGGCTTTATCCCTCTCAAGGGTATGTAGTGCAGAACTTGTCCCCACTAGGGATAGTCTATCCAATATGATATAATTATAATCAATGAAAATTACTATCGATCCAAAGTTGTACAGATAGTTTTTACAATGACAAGAGGTAATGGTAGGAGCCTAGTGGCTGCTAAGTTAGACCATAATTTTTATTCATTCACTATTTTAAAATTAAGAAATTGTTGAGCCTAGTGACCTGCTATGTCATTCCTTTCAATAAGTAATGCAGCTTAGCGGTTGCTAAGTATTTTATTTTGATACAAATGATGTGAATTATATGTCACAAATAATATATCTTATGAGAACTACATAAGGTTTGATCCCTCTTGAGGGTATGTAGTGCAACACTTGGCTCCACCAGGGATAGTCCATCCAATATGATACAATTATAATCAATGAAAATTACTATTGATCCAAAGTTGTATAGATAGTGTTTATAATGATAAGAGGTAATGGTAGGAGCCTAGCTAACGCTAAGCTAGACCATGATTTGTTATTCATTCACTATTTTCAAATTAAGAAATTGTTGAGCCTTACAACCACTATGTCATTCCTTTCAATAAGTAATGCAGCTTAGCAGTCACTAAGTATTTTCTTTGATATGAATCAATGTGAATTATATGTCACAAATAATATATCTTATGAGAACTACATAAGGCTTGATCCCTCTTGAGGGTATGTAGTGCAACACTTGGCTCTATTAGGGATAGTCCAGCCAATATGATACAATTATAATCAATGAAAATTAACTATCGATCCAAAGTTGTACAGATAGTGTTTACAATGACAATAGAGGTAATGGTAGGAGCCTAGCGGCTACTAATCTAGACCATGATTTGTTATTTGTTCACTATTTTCAAATTAAGAAATTGTTGAGCCTAGCGGCTGCTATGTCATTCCTTTCAATAAGTAATATAACTTAGTGGTCACTAAGTATTTTCTTTGATATGAATCAATGTGAATTATATGTCATAAAGAATATATCTTATGAGAACTACATAAGGCTTGATCCCTCTCAAGGGTATGTAGTGCAACACTTGGCTCCACCAGGGATAGTCTAGCCAATATGATATAATTATAATCAATGAAAATTTTAATATTGATCCAAAGTTGTAGAGATAGTGTTTACAATGAAAAATGGTAATGTTAGGATCCTAGTGGCCACTAAGCTAGACCATGATTTGTTATTTGTTCACTATTTTCAAATTAAGAAATTGTTGAGCCTTATGGCCGCTATGTCATTCCTTTCAATAAGTAATGTAACTTAGTGGTTCACTAAGTATTTTCTTTGATATGAATCGATGTGAATTATATGTCACAAAGAATATATCTTATGAGAACTACATAAGGCTTGATCCCTCTCAAGGGTATGTAGTGCAACACTTGGCTCTTCCAGGGATAGTCCAACCAATATGATACAATTATAATCAATGAAAATTACTATTGATCCAAAGTTGTACAGATAGTGTTTATAATGACAAGAGGTAATGGTAGGAGCCTAGCATCCGCTAAGCTAGACCATGATTTGTTATTTGTCCGCTATTTTCAAATTAAGAAACTGTTGAGCCTTATGGTCGCTATGTCATTCCTTTCAATAAGTAATGCATCTTAGTGGTCACTAAATATTTTATTTGATACAAATCGATGTGAATTTTATGTCACAAATAATATATCTTATTAGAACTACATAAGGCTTGATCCCTCTTGATGGTATGTAGTGCAACACTTGGCTCCACCAAGGATAGTCCACCCAATATGTATAATTATAATCAATGAAAATTACTATCAATCAAAAGTTGTACAAATAGTGTTTACAATGACTAGAGGTAATGGTAGGATCCTAACATATACTAAGCTAGACCATGATTTGTTATTTGTTCATTATTTTAAAATTAAGAAATTGTTGAGCCTTGCGCCCTCTATGCCATTCCTTTCAATAAGTAATGCAACTTAGGGATTGTTAAGTATTTTTTGATACGAATTGATGTGAATTTTATGTCACCAAGAATACATCTTATGAGAACTACATAATTCTTGATCCCTCTCCAGGGTATGTAGTCAACACTTGGCTCCATCGGAATAGTCCAGCCAATATGATACAATTATAATCAATGAAAATTATTTATCAATCCAAATTTGTACAGATAGTTTACAATGACAAGAGGTAATAGTAGGATTCTAGTGGATGCTAAGCTAGACCATAATTTGTTATTTTTTCTCTATTTTAAAATTAAGAAATTGTTGAGCCTTGTTCCCTCTATGTTATTCCTTTCAATAATTAATCAATCTTAGTGGTTGCTAAGAATTTTATTTGATACAAACTAATGTGAATTATGTGTTATGCACAATATATTCCAAGGCCCAATTTCAAATAATAATCATTAGGTCTTAGTGGCCACTTAGTTATTCCTTACAATATGTGTTAATGAACAACTAAGCATTTTTATGTATAATAGATACTTCTTAGTGACCACTAACTCCATTATTGAGATTTGTTTGTCAAACACTCTCTTCAAAATATGAAAAATTAAATCTTAATGACCTCTACTCTAGTCCATTCAATAGGTGTAAATGAACAACAATGAATGTTTTAAACAATCCATTTATATGTGACTAGAATCCTATCTGCCACTAAGATCTATATTTTTTAACGTTCCTGTCATGATATCTACAAAATGTTATAGTTTTTCAGATACAAGGATAATCCTTTCAAAAATATGTTGAGGTGTTATTTTGGATAGAACACTTTTGGATAGTTTCTATTATTATTAATTTGATCCACAAAATATGAATTACTCTAACCAGTTTAAGGTTAGATACGTAGTCGAAGCCTAGCAGTTGCTAACCATTATGTTAATTACTCTCCAATGATAAAAAGTAATGGAATCCAGAGTTTGCTAAATGCTAGGCTAATACTTATATGCATTATTAGAAATGTGAAAAAATAATTTATCTTTGATATGTGAACTAATTATTAATATATTCTACTCCAATTATAGGTAAAATGTCTTCCATTGTTCACACTCCATTCTTGACAATTCCATTCATTGAAGGCACTGAGTGTTGGAAGAAAAGAGATGAGGAATGGTTTGTTGAAATCCATTCCCCTGAAAACTACTACATCAACATGTGGTTATTTTTTGTTATAGATGAGGGACATGAGGCAGTCGGTATGGTTATATCCTCAACAGTTATTGATTTGAGGACACTTTGTGTTCAGGTCGAACGCATTGAATTTGAAAATAATAAGTGTCTTATTATGGATATAGAGTTGGATGTTTCTTTATTAAAAAATGGGAAATGCAAGCCTCAATAGACAAAACAACCATATTCATGTTCACTATATGGTTGGAATTTGGGGTTGTTAATAGATTCTAACAAAATTGGTTGTTCAAATGCAGAAGACATTCATAATGGCATGCTTATAGTACTCAAAAAATTGTATAGAAATGATAAAACCTCTTCTATTTGTCATTTTTTGAATAGAACAGGTTTTCTTTCACCTCCAAAACATGCCAAGTTGTTTACTATGTTGAGGAAAACATATTTGGCTAAATTGGAGATCGACCCATCTAAATCAAAGTTGCATGGGTTGAAAAAGAATACTAAATCAACTACATTGCTGAAGAAAGCAACCACTATATTTGCGATGATAGAGCCTTTAACTATTCAAAAGTTTCATTTGTTTTTGTTCAATGGTGAAGTATTTTCTATTGATGTTTCAAGGTTCCATGTAGCACCTCTAGAATATCAGTATCATCCTATAGATGATGATAATGTTGACCTTCTTGTCCACTCCATGTTGATAAATGTTATTCCTACACAGAGGGACACAATTCTTCTTCCCTTCTTGTAGTCTATGAATAATGTTGTGGAACTCGAAGATCTGAAAGATTTGGAAAGGGATGATGTCAAATTTTATATACTTGACGGCCAACATACAATATGTGCACAAAAAATGATTTTGGGCTTAGAGACTTACAAGTCTTTACATTTGAGGCTACGGTTTCAAAAGGCTCACATTCTATCTACAAAAGCATCTACCGAAGCCATTGCTAATATTCACAAACAATAGAATGAAGTAAAAAAAACTTGGATAGAAACCAAGTTTATTGATTTTTTGTACAAAGCTAGATCAGTTTGGTAATCACTAGGATGTCCTCAATGGCCCGGATTGACAAAAAAAAAACAAAAGAGTGGAAGGTAATGTATTTTAATTTTATTGCATTGGTTATTAACATTTACTTTTGTCATATAAAAATATAAAAAATATATGTTTTTCCTTTGAATGCAGAGCTTTGAGAATCAATTCCTTTCAATTTTCCAAGTGCAAAAAATAGAGAGTCTATACGAAAAATGAATTTTCTATTGTTTTTGATGATATATGGACTAAATGGAAAACAAATTTTAGTTGTTTAGATCAGGTGGCCTTTCTTATTCACCTATTAAAGATAATCAGGTTAACTTTCAGCCAAATTCATTGGCAATATTCACAACCAATTAATTTAGGGTTGCTAGAGGAATGACCAACGAAGAACTAGCAGATAAAGTGCAATCAGGGGATTTCTAGTTAACTGGCTCTGTTGAGGCAGGCGTGATGGTAGAGACGTTTGATGCTTACAGCCGGAGAATAAAAGGAGACAGAAAAATGAGAGCTAAAGTTCTACATTATTTGAAAGATAAACATCTAGATAATATTCTATTGTCATCCTGTAGTGAAACCAATGAAATTGAAAATTTTAAATTGCATGAATCACACTACCACTAGTTGTCTATATTGTTAGGTGAAGAGAGAAAAGGAAAGATAAAATTTTATTCCCAAATAGGGGGGAAAAGGCCAAATGAAAAAAGGACCCTGTGGTGGAAGAAGTTCTTCCTATCGAGGCTCAGACAATATTAGACAACTATGTGATGTCAATGGAAGAAAATATACCCATAAGGATGGAAGACAAAATATTGTACTTGTCAATGTGCATATCCATTCCATCTTCTGTCAACTTTATCATCTATTCTTACAACCAATCCTTTCAATGTTGAATGTGTGATCTTTGATTTTTGTAATTTGTCTAGTGATATTTCTTCTGATGTAATAATGGAGCTACTAACAGTTATCAGAACCAGTGTGCTGGATTGTATTATTATTGTTCTCATACCAATTGATTATTCAAAAATGTTAAGAGAAACAGTAAAAAGATACATGGAAAAGGTTAAAGATAGTGGAGAATCAATTCTGGATGGATGTTACAGACTCTATGACAACAACGAGAAATTTAAAATTTTGTGTCTTATGTACACAATAACTGGTGTGCACAACTATGACAATAATGATGATGATAGAGAAGAAGTCACTAGGGATTGGATGGAGAAACTGCCACAAAAATTGGTAACTGCAAGTGAAATTGGCCTGCAAGGAAACATCCATCCTTTTCCTTGTGAATGATCTTATGAGTTCTGGGCTGAGATGTTCACTCGATGTTATTCCCAAAATTCTCTAATAATAGTGCTTTACAATGGAAGTGTTGCACTGCATGCATTATTTGATTCCAATCTGTCTATTGTTTTTATTGTTAAGACACATAGTCAAGAATTTTTTTTGAAACATTACTATTCTCATATGAAGAAAGGTTCATCGCCAAATACAATTTTAACAAGTGACTTTGTTTAATGGTTTTGAACCAATATAATCTACTTATACATTTATTATTTATGTAGACAATAAAAAACTATAGGATTTGATGTACAACCCTTTCAACTTGACGCTACATAACCAGTTCAACATGGTGATTGACCTTCAATAATTTTATAAATATGTTTAATGAGATCTATTTTCAATTGTCATGATTTTTGTAAATTTAACAATATTCTATGTTTTACAGTTCTAATGACAGATAAGGAGACCTCAGGCACATCTGACATGAATACGCAATCAAATCATGGTATGTTAGTCATGTGAATTTATAAAAAAACCACTAATAAGCCCCATAAGTTTATAAGATAATTAATGGTTTTATGCAAACAAACAACAATCGGAGAAAGTAACCGTGGAGTGCATGGGGGTATCAAGTACGAATATGTAGTCGGAACCCGGTATGTTAGCCATGTGTGTTTTTAAACAAAACCATTTATAAGGCTCAAAATTTATAGAAAATGATATCAACTAACTCTAGAAGAGGGACCATTTTCAAAGGAGGAATAACCAAATAACCTATTTCAAAAGTTCATGGTGGCATCTATTGCTCCATAGTTTGTATTTGCCATTTCATAACTAAAAACATTAGTATTAATGCTTAGTCCAACCAATGATGGCATATCCTAGCAGTCGCTAATTCACATTAATAGCTTCAGAACTATTTCCTGCCAAAGGGTGGTTCTATTAATAAAAGTGTACCCTAACAGCCGCTAAACTTCATTCATAAGACAAAGAACAATTGATATTGAAATTACTATGGTACCATGGAGAGGAATATGCTTTTTCAATTAATCTTTCATTTGCCATGACATGAAATCGATTATGAATTGATTAATGTTTGTTTGCAATACATCTTGCATCAAAATAACCAATAATGGGTAAGGGCATATGTAATCCAATTGCCAAGCTCACTCGATAAGTGGTATCCTTCCAAAGTGTTGATATTGAACTTACCATTATTACCACGTAGACCACTATGTTTTTTCAATTATGCTTTCATTTTCCATAAGCAATAGCAAGATTATGAATAGATTAATGTTTATTTGAAATATATCTTACATCAAAGGATCCAGCTGCGGGTAAAGATGATGAAATCCTAGATGCAAGATCAATCGGTAAGTTGTAGACACAAGCTAAAATATTGATTATTTCCATTGTTAGAATTGATATGTTGGCAATTAAAATAAAAATTATTTACTTCCACACAGTTAGCCATAATAATTACTTACTTTTTTTAGATTGTGATGGCTTGCTATATGAGAAAAACCAATCACCCTCTAAGGATATTTCATTCAAGTTCAACAAGGAGACTATCAACCTGCGTGGTGGCTTGAAATAATTTATAAAGCCGTTATCAATAAAATTTGAAATGGGATTCTGGTCTGTTATCCCGTAAAATTGACAAGGGCAATTTTACCGATAACCATACCGAAAATTTTGTTTCGATCCCTCGTTAGGGATCCTTCAAGTTCGAAAGATTGTAAAATCCCTTCTCGGGAAATCTAGTTTTCGAACTTAGTCCTTTGAGCCTTTTTTGGCTGGGCGCATGGATTTTCCTTGTAACACTAGCTTTTGATGCGCCCCCTTAAAAGCCTTTGGCGCATGGTTTTCCATGTTAACACATCTTTCAGTGCGCCAAAGGATGTTGAGTCTATTTTGCGTGTGCCAAGGCGCATGCGCCTTATTGTTGACATTGCTTTTGTTGCTCCACTTTTCGGTGCGCCAAAGGGCACACATAATATCGCTGCAATACAAAGTTTTGGTGCGCCAAAGGGTGCACGCTTTCTCCTGTCGACAGTAACTTTCATGTGCCATTTCAAAAGTGGTTGGCGCATTGATGACAAGTTTTTCTATATATATCAGTGCGCGCCCAATGTCATTTTCATTCTTTTTGTCGAGCACGTGATCACTCTGGAATTGTCAGCCTCTGCTTCGTCATTTTCGTCGCCCCGTGGACCCACTCTCAATTTTGCTATATATCTAAGGTAAGAGGTTCTCCCTCTTCTCCATTTTCGTGCTTTCGATTCTTTGCATGTTCTTGGTCTGTGTTGTGGTTTGCTAGCCGGTGTTAAAATAAGTTTGGTTTGAGCTAGTTTCCCTCGTGTTGTCCTGTCTTCCTTTCTTCTTCCTTTCCCCTCCCCTCTTTCCGGATCTACTGGAAGGGAGTTGTTTTGAAAGGACTTGGTCTGCCAAAATTTTTATATGAAACCTTATATGTCCATGCTATCTTTGAAATGGAAGAAAGAATGAAAATGATTGAGAAATGAGTTTAGTTCTATGGCGCACTGGCGCGTCTTGTTGCACTTAAGACAGTTGTGCCCCTTTGGCGCATCTACCCGCCATTTTACATGATTAAAACCCGCGCCAATGGCGCAACCTTTTGTCCTGCTACATCTAGAACTCATGCGCCTTCAAAGCGCACCCTTTTTGCATGCTACAAGTGTAAATCCCACGCCTTTTACCCATGTTACATCCCGTTTCCATGCGCCAAAGGGTGCACCCAGCTTTCATGTAACACAAGCCTTATTCGCGCGAGTATAAAGCCATCAAGGCGCGGGCGCACCCTCCATTGCAGTAACATGATGTTGTATAAACCCTTCATGCGCCGCACCAAAGCCTTTGGCGCACCATTTGTTAATGTTACATAATCCATCCATGCGCCAAAGGGCGCACCGAACCTTCATGTAACATACTCTTTCCATGCGCCCTGCTATAAAATGCAACCTGCTTCATCCATGCGCCATGCGCCTTTGGCGCCAGTATAACCTCTGCAACATTCCTTTTCTGTGCGCCTTATCTATTTAGGCCTGCCAGTTGCATTTTTCCTGCGCCCTGAGCCTTAAAATCTCTAACTCTTTCTTCTGCTAGCATTCCAATGGAAGATCAAATGACTAATTCAACCTTTTTGGATTGGGTCTCACTTCTTCTTCATGCAGATCAGCAACTGAGTTCGAAAGAACACATGTCTACGTCAAGCAAGAAACCCACCAAACCAAGAGGAAAGGCTAAGCTGACAGAAGAAGAGATGAAATACAAATATCAGAGGGTCAGGATGCCCGAATCACAGGCTGAGTGCAGTATGGATGTCAGAGACTCTGAATTGGGTCACATTGACATGGATGAGTTCTGGGTTAGGACTCAGAAAGTCACAAGAAGTCCATGGATGGAAAAGTTAATAGGCAGTGCCCTGCACTTCACCGGAGGAATCCCCGTCAGCACTGTCAACAACGAATTCATGATGGTGATTGCGCAATGTTACAACAAAGACACAAGATGTGTCGAAAATAGTAAGGGCGAGGCAGTCATAAACCTCACTGCCCGTCATTTTGAGTTGATACTTGGCATCCCTCATCACCGGAACTTCGTGGATGTTAGCCAACGAGAATGCATCAAGGCCTGGGAAGACAATGAAGACCAGTGCATGCAGTTGATGAATGAGGTCTACCTAAAGAACAAGAAGGTGGTGACCCGGTGGCCTCAGACTATCCACCGAAGTGATTTCTCAGAGGAACTCAGTGATACTATCACTTTCCTGAGCAGGGTCTTCGGGCTTTCAGATGCCCACTATTTCCATAAGTGGATGCTGCGGTACCTGGAGACAATGAATAAGAATTTTCCTGATCAGCGCTTTTGATGGGGGGAAATAATAAGTAGCACCATATCTGAGCAGCTACAACAGTTCGCCATAACAGGAGTGTTCCATATGAAATCCTATGTAGTCTACGCTGCAGCATCGGCGAGGGATTATCCGGGGCTGAACCAAAGTGGAGTATGGCCTCAGGCCAAGATATTTGATTACTACCCAGAGCTGAGGCTGGAGAATAGCATCCAACATTTCGCAAAAGTTAACGATGCATTCTTCTATCATGTCATCTGCCTACTGAGGCCAAACATGACTCATAGCCGGACGACCAAAAACATAGTGGCAGTCACAGAGAAATGGGGGGGCCCTGTTCACCCAATTTCCCACGTTCACCTATTTGAGGGCTGCCAACTTTTTGGGAGAGCCAACCAGGCTACCAAGGTATGCTGGGCCTAAGCTGATTCTACTAGAACTGTCAAGGCAGCTGGTCACATACCATGAGAAGTGCCTCAAAAGAAAGAAGGGTGGAACTCCTTTCCCCCTCAAAGTGGGCCGATACACATGCTCCACCCACCATAAGGTGAAGTAAATGTTCGCAGAGCTGGAACTACTCAACTTGAAGCATGACTTCCTAGCCAGGCCTACCTTCGACCCAAGAAGTTGCCTGCCAAAAGTGAAGCTCGATCCGATCCATGTCCCTCAAATTGAGGATATTTACATTGACGTTCTCCATGAGGCGGAACTCAGAAGAAAGGATCACTCTCGCCTTAGCATTGGCGGAAATCATCCAATACGGAGTGGCCATTGTCCCCGAAGGCTTCCAGACTACGGAAGATGAAGTAGATAAGGTGTATAATGACATAGATGGGGACAATTGGCCCTTCCCGGCCATTGACAGGAACAAGGCTCCTCAAACAATTGAGGAGAGGGTCAAGGAGACTATGCGGAGAACAGAGCATTGGTGCCGCATGAATGGACTAATCTACCTCGGGGTAGATTTCACAACTTCCCCTTTGGGCAACGCACCTCCAAGGTCAAAGAAGCAGCTGAAAGGCAAAGGTGCAGAAGGTGAACCTAGCACCATTCAGGAGGAAGCCCCTGAAAGTCCTCTTCCCTCAGAGCCAGAACAGGTTATAACTCTTGATGAAGAATTGACAGAGGATAGTCCCTATACGCCCATCCACCCAGGATGTTGGCATCGCTACAACTTCAGAGGTCCCTTCTATCCCTTCTTCTTCTCTTCCTTCCCCTCCTCGAGTGACTCAAACGACCACCCCTTTGGTCATGTCCTCTGCCCCTTCTTCTACCCTTTCCCCTGCTTCTTCATCTATCTTCTCCTCCCTCGCTGATTTGTCTTCCTCTATTTCTTCCCTCATCTCCGAGCTCCCTTCCCTTCCTATGTCTTCTGTAGTTACGGTTTCCCTTCCTCCCATGGACACTTCTTCGGCTATTCTTTCCATGCCGCCGCCGCGTGTCTCCACGTTTTTCCCCTCTTCTACCGTTGCTGCCTCCCCCTCTGTCTCTGGTCCTTCTTCTATAGGACCAGCTTGGATCTCTCAGTAGCTAAGCCAACAAAAGAGGAAAGTCCCCATCACTCCGATGGACTTTTCAGTCATTCCGGCTAAAGGAGCAAAGAAGCACAAGCCGGTTACACGCTTCTTGAAGAGCGCTACAGGTGAGAGAGTCATGGAAATAGCGTACCCCAACCCCCTCAAAGAGAAAGAAGATCTGTCTTCGACAGATTTCACCGTGACCCAAGTCACAATGGGGACATCCTCAGAAAGTCTCCAGGGGGAAGCTCTTTCTGCAGTTGATGCACTCTGCAAAAAGCTTCAGGAAACAAAAGAGGAGAAAAGGCTACTGAAGGAGCAGAACAAATACCTGCTTCAAGCCTTACAGAAGATGGGAAGTGCACCTCCCACAACTTCCGCCGAGACTCCTGAGCTGCTCAGTCAGGAGAAGATTAATGAGTATTCAAAGATCGGCGAGCAAGGTATGGCCGTTTCTGCTTGGAGGAGCCAGATCCTCAAGGATAGTGAAAGAGTAATTGCCGAGTATATCAGTTTATACCTAAACATCGAGAAGGTGAATAAGGAACTCCAAGCATTAGCAGGTCTGATATCAGAAGAGTTAGAACATGCTAGACTCCAGCACGAGACCTTCCAACAAATGTTCGACTATTCAGTCGAAGATCTGGTCAAGTTCGGAGTCTTCGGTCATCCAAGGGCCCTCAACAAAACTATGTCCACTCTGGACTATCAGATAGATCAGCTGGAATTTGTTTTAGAAAAGATAGACAAGGTAAAGGAAGAGGCCCTGGATGCAATGCATCAAATGGAGAAAATTGTCCTCGCCATGACTCCAGGGTTGCTCACTCCTTCGCTTACCTTGAGATCAGATGATGACACTATCTGCATTTTCAAGGAGATAGCTTCTCAAGGGACAGGGCCAGAGGTCACATTCGACACTGAATCTATCAACAACCTACTGGCCTGTAGGGACTTCATCGGGTTCCTTATCGAGGCGGAGAAAGATTATTCCAAACTCCCGGAAAAGCTCATAGACGAGCGGGGAGACTTGCGAAGCAATCAGTGAACGGCAAAAGGATCCGTCACAAGATCAATTTGGGCCGATGATTAGCAAGTTTTTGGAATACCGCACTCAGTTCCACATATCATCACCTGAGCAGCATCAGAAACAGGGCAACCCCCTTTCCGGCCGCAGGATGATGATGATGAGTAGCTTCTTCTTCTTCTCTCTATTCTCCGACTTTCTTTTTGAAATGTCTAAAATGTGTTGATACAAATGATGACATCATCCATGTTGCATCATGGGATGATGTCATCCACCAAGTTGTCAAAGTCAACATGACTTTTAGATATTTTGTAAATATCTTTGTAAATAAGTGGTTGGCTCCATTTTGCCTTCTCTCTCCCTCATCTTCTATAAATATGAGACTACTTGTTGTATTCAGGGTGAACATCTTTTAGATAGAAATAGAAGTGAGGAGAGAAAGAATTTGAGCTTTCTTGTAACAGAAGAGAACAGTAATACAATTATTCAGACTTTGTGCTCAATAGTTGTGTTATACATTAGATCTTTCTTACGTTAGATCTGTATGTGTTTAATCTGTTGGATTCATATCTACTTTTCCGTCATTTGTTTATCAGTATTGCTTTGTTTATTTATGCAAGTAGGTTTGGCTCTGTTTACTACCAAACTAAAAACATAAATCTTCTGACCTTTCTGCTTTGGAATTCATTTCTTTTCTCCCTTCGGATCTGTTCTTTCTCTTCTCCCTCTTTCATTCCTTTCTTTTCGCAGCCTGGAACGCTCTACTGGGATGAGATCCCAACCCCCGAAGGTAGAATCTGTGAGACTTGCATAGGTTCCTGCTAGTAGAAATAGCAATAAACCAGTTTCGCTTTGCTGTCTCAAAGAGGGGCTAAGCCCTGCACACTGTTGGCTCGTCTATCCATAGATCTGTCCACGCGACAGATTTTCGGACCAACATGGTCCAAAAAATTCACTTGTGCTGATGTTGAAAAGTTGACAAAGGCCTTTAATAAAAAAGTATCAACTGAATTGAATCTAGAACTCACCTAGGGAAAGGAACATTGCAATATATTCAATAGAATTTCAATAAAAGATCTAGTAAAGGTTTGGAGTAGAAATGAGGTTTCCTACAATTCTAAAGACATACTATGTATTACATTAGGTGCAAAGGGAAACCCTCTAGAAAATTTTATGGTTGGGATGAACAGAAGAGGAGAATATTGTTCAAAATATATGTGGTTGATGACCGATTTGTATAAATACTTATCATTAATAGTGTCTCAGGGATTGAATGTGGTAGAGGGCATCAAATATTTGGAGTGAGAAAATGCAAAATAACTACTTATCATTTCAAAATGTAATTATGATGGTACTACTTAACATTGTAAATAAAATGAGTCCATTTATTATTATGATGGTTCTGATTAACTATTTTGTATGCTGAGATTGTACAAATATAAGTTGGGAGTATTTATATTTTCACTAATTATAAGTTGAGACTATGAGTGTATAAGTTGAGTATGTGAATTAACAGAAAAGTTGTATTATAACAAAACTTTGAGTAGTTTTTATTAAATAAATATTTATTCCTAAATTAACTCTTAGGATGCTTGAATACTAATTTTTGCTTCCAAAATAAAAATTGTATACCACGTTCATATGAAATGAAATAACTACAATACAGTTTGTAAAGACTCATCGCATTTAAACATTACATTCGATTAAAAAAAATCTACAAAAAAAAATATTCCTAGTACAATAATAAATGAGGAACACCCTTTAATTTTTTACCTACGTCACCACCTACAACCATTTGATTTTTGATATAACAATAAAAAAAATTGTGTTTTTTATTTTTTGATTGATTCATCGCACTCAACCATTTGATTTTGTTTTTTTCTTTATTTACAAATAAGAACACATCCAACATGAAACTGATCATATTTGATATAAATGGTGTTTTGGCACACACCATCCACAAGGCTGATTCATCATACAAGAAGTTAAAAAAGTTTGGCTGCGTCGAGCTCAAAACAAAAATTTATTTTCTCATCTACTAAATGTGAAAGAGTTCTTGTAACATAGAAAAAAAATCAAAATAACATTATGGACATAGACAAAAAAATCAAATGTTGATGACATGATGCATTCAATCCTTCAAAACATTGGCTTAGAGGTTGGAAGCTTCACGCTCATATTTACACAAGAATATTGTGTCGAGACCAAATACACCGATTATGATGGTTCAAGGAATCCAAAATTATATCTCAAGAATCTTAACTCCATTTGGTGACGGTTTAATGAATCGTACCATTGTAAAAATATAATGCTTATAGATGACTCTTTAGAGAAAAACAAATTCAATGATGTGGGGAACTACATAATTGCTAAAACATTTAACATAGATTCTAAGCTAGAAGACAAATACTTGTTAGACAAGTTGTGACCTTTTTTGCAACCAAATAAAGGACGTCAAAGATGTTCGATATTTTATTAAATAAAAAACTCAATTATATGGAGCTTATTTTTTGGAGATTTACTATGATTTCTATCATTGATTTGGGAGCCCATTTTCGGGAATAGTGTTTCAATAAAATTCAAAATATTCTTTAAAATGTATTACTATAATTCTACCTTTAGTAAAGGAATTTTAATTTATTTCATAACTATATTTAAATACTAAAATATATCAGGGATGGTTTTATAATTAATTTTAATTACTTTTATATCCATATTTAAATATGAAAATATATATTCAATGGTTTTACATTTAATTTGATATCTAAATTTAATATGAAAATATATCTCGAATGGTTTTACAATCAATTACATTCTCCAACACTAGATCGTCACCTCTGCTAGTTTCTTCTGAATATCTTCAGTAATTCTCTGGTTGCGTTGTGGTTCAATTACACCATAGTAAATGAACATGGAAGTTTCTCACATATCTTGAATTTCATTAGCCTTGTGGCCACAAGTCATTTTAAATATTCAAATCTGCATAATTTAATCTTAAAGACATTTTAAAACTGATAAGATTCTTATTCCTAAGCAAAAATTAAGCCTAGTGGCCGCTAGCCCGTATAAAACATAACATGTTTCTGTTTTATACGAGCTAGTGGATTTTAGGCATTATTTTTCATATCAATGTTGGATTCCCTGAAATCATTAAACGATTTTTCCCATATTCAATAATTTAATGCATAATCTAATATATTGGACTCCACAAGGAGGTATGAGATGTTTTGATATTTTAATATTTGTATTCCAATATTTTGATTTTTGGATTCTAATATATGTGATTTTGGAGTACATTAAATTCCAATATATGTGATTTTGGATTCCAATATGTGTGATTTTGGAGTGCAGATAACTCAAATATTTAAAATTTTGGAATCCAAAACTAGTAATATTGGATTCCAATATTGCCTATATTTTTTAGCAACTCGAACTAGAATAAGTCCATATTTAGTGAAATAAGCGTTAATTACTTATATAAATCTAATTATCAACAACAATTGAACACCAAATAACACCAAAATACAGAGAAATGATCTCAATATGCAACTACAATGACTTAGCCACTTCAAGGGGGAAACCTCCAAACCATATAATGAGACTCAAGTGCTCAATATGATGATAATATCCTCCTCTCTAACTCCTATATATACCCTACTATATTATCCAAATCCCTAAGTCCGACCCACTAAGCATATGAAAGCATAAATAATTATGATAAGATATTATGTTAGCTAAAGGTTGGCTATCCATGTCCCAATTTATGAACTAGGGTTAAAGGTGTAGCAGAGACACTAATATCACTATCAACATGGGAATTCAAATAAATTAGGAATAAATTCAACATTCAAGGCACTTATCATTTAATTCAACATGGTATTCACCTATTTCATCTTCACTATGATTATAAAGAGGTAAATAATCATTCCAATCAAATTTATTATTAGTTTCATCATAATCAAAGAGTACGACATGCAAAAAATAATTTTCAATATTTGAAAAAAAAAAATATAGAATGGGCCATCAATATTAAGCTAGACTTTAAAGGATATGTATAAAAAACTAGGAATAAGTTTAGAAAAACCAACAATTGTAGCCCTAAAAACATTTAAAAATGCAACAACAAGAGCTAACCCTAATAGGAAAGGTGTCATGAAACCCAAGAATGTAGGTATTTGATAGATACACAGGTTCACCAAGTTGTTTTGTTTTGACTTAAAAGACCCGAATTGGTTAAAACACCATAGAATTGAAATTATTTTAATAGAAAAAAATAAAAACCTAAAAAGTGCTAAAATTGTACATGTAATTGGCGCCAAACAATTGATATTTAACTGGATAAAGTGAAAGAGGAATTTCTATGTAAAATGACAGTACCAATGTAAAAAAAAGATGAAAGAATCTCAATGAAGACTTAGATAAAAAACAAAAGGGCTCATGTAAATTTGATCCATGTCTAATATGTTTGAGAAAATATCAAAAATGGGGATGGTATCAACTAGTGGTAGTGCTTTGGGACAACAATCGTAGTGCTCACTGATAATGACTTGGGATACTCAAATTGGTCTCAAATTTTCCATGCACATTCGTCTATTTTTGAAATATAATATCCTATTCCAAATTTACATGATGTCACACAAGGATGCCACAATGTATTTTCTTTTCTCAATACCATAACAACTCACCAAAACAAGTTAAAATGATAAATAATAACAGACCAAGATAATCCTCATTGGAAGAATTGTGCTACTCATTAATGTGTCAATTGTCTCCTATGTATTTATATACATATTTGAGTCCCATGCGAGAGAAGCCTCATTTCTGCTCTCTAGCCCTTGATGAAATAAAAACAAGAACATGACTTTCTCTTAGGTCTTATGTGGTATAAGAAATAATATCTCCTTAGAAAATAACCAAATAAATATATAAAGAAGATCTTTAGAGTAGAAGTGTTCTTTTAGATGAGCGTGATAATTGTCATTAAAAATACCTTTGATGAATTTGTTTATATAGACTTTTTTATTTCAAATTAAAACCCTATTATCAAGCAAGTGAACCATGTAAATGGGCAACAATCTATCTATGGACATGAAAAACTTATCCAAACATTCAAATTATTTAAAAAATAAAGGGGATCACTTGTTACTGTATGTTTATTACATTGTTGTTTACATGATCACTGGTTACTCTCCATGCTTAGGTTTGTTGTATAACCGACTGTGCATAACTATTTTCACATGTATTTATACCCCCCTTTGCATTGTATAATATCATTCAACATTTCTACATTTGTCTCCTTCACCAACAGTGGAATTAGAGCAACGAGAATTAGGAGCGTCACATCAAAGCAAGTGGAGGAACAAATCAGTTTGGCGCAAGAGCGTGGAGGAAGAATACAAGTAGTCAAAACTTCCCACCAATTTGGTTTCCACCTTTCCCTCCCTACACATCGTGGAGAATTCCTTGGCGTCTATTATTATATTTGTTTTAACCCACAACAAATGTATTAAGGAAGATGTGTCCTAGAGTAACCAATGATTTGGGAAGCATGTAGACCTATCTTGAAGTGGTAGCATACATAGAAGAAGGAACCCCTGGTAGAGGTTGTGGAGCGATCCATTATTTTCTTCATTTCTTGTTATCGTGCCAGAAGAGGGAGAAACCCTACCTTGCAAAATTATCAACTCAAAAGTCCTAGCCTAATTGCTCATGGAAAATTTTGACGTTGCATTAGTGAACCCCACCAAAAACACACATATTTTTTACTTCATTCACACTCATCGAGCCATAAAAAGGAAACTCTGGCAGAACTTTGCTTGTATTCCATGTCACATGTATCAGGAATACCATACTGTCACAAGCCTTCATTCAGGCATCAACTCGTAGTCGGCCTTGGAATCCCTCAAGTAATGTAGTGGCATTTGCAACACATCTGACGACAACATGCTTTTGCTCTCAATTTTATATTGATGCACATTAACAATGCTCTCTAAGATTTCTTTGGGCTGCTGTGGTTACAGACGATCCACACTTATTATTTTGGCTTGGTGTTTTACTATACAAGCATTTGCCTACGGATTATGTGAGGTGACTTGTTCATGCATTATGTTAGCTTGGCCATCATTTGCATTAAGAGAAGATGTTTGTTCAAGCAATTCACCCATAAATACTTTGCAAAACCTGTGCATTGGAGACCTACATTGTTTGGTGCTAGAAAACGAAGAGGAGGAAATTTCATAATTAATTGTATGGATAATCTCGAGCCCCTCCCTACGATTTGAAATGTGTCTTAGCGGCCTCCAACCACCTTCTCATGGGTTCATTAATATTTTGGCCATTGAATTTTGTGGGTGGTTGAAAAAAAAATTTCCCCCACTAATGCTTGTCCACGTGAAGCCTTTCTGTGCTCCTTCCCCTATTCTCCTCCCCATATACGTGAGAGTCTCAGGTTTAACCTTTTGACATGGAAATTTTGGGTCCAGGTCTATTATGTGGAAGCAGTATATTATTTTATATCTATGTTGCAATATATATTATTTTGGGTCCATTTTTGGGCATAATTTTGTGCAGCAAAGGAGAATAATTTATACAGGTAAATATATATTTTATATATATTTACGGCAATGGTAAAAAATTGTAAGGGGATTATATATAATCAACAACATAAGGAGAACTAGAAGACAAAGAAAATAGAGACCCACAACTCAGAATGTACAGAGAGACGAAAAGAAAAAGAGAGATGAGAATAAAAGTGCAACAACACAGAAATAGAAAGAGGGAAAAATACAGAGCAAGAAAAATATAGAGCAACATCTCGAGAAAGAGGGTATTTTTTTTGTAAGAAAAATAAAAAGAATATTTGACACAAGAAGAGAAACAAAAAGGAAAATAGAGCAGTATGAGATTGTAAAATGTTTTTAAATTGAATATGATATATATATTTTGTGTGTGTGTGTGTGTTTTATTTGTGTTTCTGGTTGTCTTTCCCTTACTAGTTGCATTTGGCACTAAATTTTACCAACACTTTGGTATCTGAGAAAAAAAAAGCTAAATAACTCGTGGGTTTGAGTTTTTATTTTATGGGTTGACTTGTAATGGCTTCCAATAACAACAACTCGTGGAAAAAACTCCCAATATTTAATGGGAAGAACTATGAAATTTGGTGTATTAAAATAAATAATTTGTTCTCTTCTCAAGAGCTATGGGAACCAGTTGAAGGAGGCTATACAGAGGTAGCTGACTAGGTTGCATTTAATGCATTGAAACAAGCATAGAAGAATGCTTTGAAGGAAAATATAAAAAGGGATGCAAAATATTTGAGCAATATACAGAATGCAATCACTAATTTAATATTTCCAAGGATAACAACAACTATAAATTCCAAGCAAGCACGGGATACCCTGTAAAATGCTTATCAAGGTAGTGATAAAGTGAAGGTTGTGAGACTGCAGGTGTTAAGGAGAGAGTTTGAGACTCTTATCATGAAAGACTCGTAGTCTATAAATGACTTCTTAATAAGGACTATGGCCATTGTCAATCAGATGAGGACAAATGAAGGTGTGGTAGAAGAGTATAGAATCATAGAGAAGGTATTGAGAAGCCTTCTAGTCATATTTTACCCAGTCATGGTAACCATAGAAGATTCTAAGGACTTAAAACAAATGAGTGTTGACGAGCTGATGGGTTCTTTAAAAACCCATTAACAGAGGATGAGTAGATCAACCAACTCCTCTAATGAACAAGCCTTCAAGACAAATACAAATTCTAGAGGCAAGGGGAGAGGATCATACAACAGAGGAAGAGGGAGATTTAGCAACCAGTAAGAAAGTGTAAGACATGACCACCAACAAGAGACACAAACAAGAGGAAGAGGTAGAGGAAGAAGCATCAACACTTCCAGAGGTGGTTCTTCACAAAGGTATGATAAATCAAATGTGTAATGCTATTATTGCAAAAAAATTGGGCACTATGCCAGTGAATGCAAAAAGAAAGAATATGATTTGAGAAATCATAATCATAATGTAATATTCTCAAATGCAAAAGAAGTTGAACCTGAGAAGAATGAAAAGGGTGTAAATTTCTTTCTAACTTGCAATGTAGTTGAGTAAGGAAACAAGCAAGTATGGTATTTGGATAGTTATTGTAGTAACCATATGTGTGTAATTAAAGAAATGTTTAGTAATATAGATGAAGCAATCAGATCTAAAGTGAAGATGGGAACATACAACAAGGTTCCTGTTAGTGTGAAATCACAACACCCCTAAATGAGTTATGGATTTGCTTTTCTAAGGCAAGGTCATTTGGTGTGATTTGCATAACATTGGATCATTCCCCAAGCTTTGGGAATTATAAATAGAAATGATCCTCTAGAGAAGGTTGGTTCCTCTTCCTAAACTACTTGCCATGAGCTACTCCAGTGTAGACAAACTAAATCTAACCTAATCTAACCATTCCAAGGAACCAATGAGAAAGAAAGAGGCAAAAAATAGAGCCTAAATTAAAGTGGTGATACACTAGCAAAGGGAGCGAGATATTTTATTGAGGGAGAAAGAAATAGAAAAAATGGAGATGAGGGAGGTCAGACAGAAGTGACATGGCCCATATCTATAAATCATCCATTAAACTCCATGAAACACAACATCTTGCACCTGCAAATGTGAAATACATGCACAGAAAACCAAGACTGAAAGGGAGTGGCACGGAGAAACAACAAAATGATACCAAGGGTTGAAAACACCACAAAAACATGTTTTTTATTGCTCTAAAAGGTGCATAGACCATTACATTTATGGAATAGAGGCACAAATACATTTGTCAGGCATGGGAGAAGGTTTGCTGCTAAAAAATGGCATCGAGAAACAAATTTGACAGAGTTTCTATGCCCAGAATGTCTCTCCTTCTCAAATGAGAAGTGTTACAGTATATATAGAAAGAAAAGAGAGTGAAGAGGGAAAAGTTGAATCCTGTTTCAACCACCTCAGGATATGCATCGAATCCCGCTTTGAAAGTTCAACCACTAAATATCAATGCCTTTTGTAAATTTTCCCACAATATGTTGCTTCTGGTTCCCTAGCAGATTGAATCGAATCAGATCTAGTAGTTGAAGAGCAAGAAGATCCTACATTAAAGGCCTGAAGACGTTTCTCCATTTTTCACCTACCAAGGCCACGCGGCATCCTGGCACTCATTTGGGCTTCCCTTTTTGGATTCATCTTTGGAGAAGTGCCACTAGGACACGTGGTTCTTTCTGATTCCTCCTCCATACTAAATCGATTTTGGAACTTTCCTAAACTGTTTTGAACTTGAGAACTTCAGATCTTCACCGCTTCTTTTCCTTCTTGCTCTTGGCTTCTCTGCGACACTTCTCCTTCATTTTTGAGCCCACCTGTAACCTGTTTATCATCCTAGAATGTGAGCTCGCAGGTCTGAGTTGTTTTCTTCGTAATTTCCTTATGTGTAGGAGTTGTCTTAACCAAGTTATCCAGGGGGTGAATTTGGGATAACAATTCCTGTGATGGGTAAAGGAATTGTATCCATTCTCACAAAATAAGAAGAAAAGAAGCATATACATAATGTTTTCTTTGTTATAAGATTAAAGTATAATCTTCTCAGTATTTGACATCTTGTCCAAAATGGATATAAGGTAAAGTTTGAGAATGGAGAATGTGTTTTATATTATAAAAGTGGAAGAAAAAATCTGATTGCAATAGTGCAGGTGACATAAAATAGAATGTTTCCTTTGAGGATGAAAAGTGTAGTAGCAAGCACAACAATGTTCAAAATAATAGCCATCGATCAATCCACTCTCTAGCATCTCAGGTATGGGCACTTGAGTTTTAGTGGATTGATTTTTTTTTATAAAAAGAAAATGGTTAAAGGATTACCTCCTATTGAACAACCAGATAAGGTTTGTAAGGTATGCATATTAGGGAAGCAACATAGAATTTTTTTTCCCTCGGGTAAGTCATGGAGAGCAAGCTCACCTCTTGAGCTAATACATAGATTTGTGTGGTCCCATGAAAACTCCCTCCATGTCTAAAAGTGTATATTTCATTACCTTTATTGATGACTTTAGCAAAAGGATGTGGATTTATTTCTTGAAAAATAAATCAAGAACATTTGAGGTATTCAAATAGTTCAAGGCCATGGTTGAGAAACACAGTGGCCATTATATAAAGACATTGAGAATAGATAGAGGGGGAGAGTATGTATCAAATGAGTTTCTAAACTTTTGTAAGGAGCGCAAGATCAAGAATCAATTTACAGCAAGGTATACACCTCAGAAAAATGGTGTAGTTGAGAGAAATAATAGAACCATTCAAGAAATGGCAAGAAGCATGCTTAAAGCAAGAGGATTGCCCGATGAGTTTTGGGCAGAAGCATTTGGGACAATAGTATATCTACTAAATAGATGTCCTACAAAGAGTGTGAGGAACATGATACCTCGAGAAGCATGGAGTGGAAGAAAACTAAGTGTTGAACACTTGAGAGTTTTTGGATACGTGGCATACACACATGTGCCAAAGTAAAAGAGAACAAAATGGGATAACAGAGGAGAGAAGTGCATTTTTATTAGATATAGTGAGCAATACAAATATTACAAATTATATAATCTAGTTACAAAGGAGTTGATAATCAAAAGAGATGTTTAATTCATTGAGGAAGCATTTTGGCAAGATGCACAAGTAGTGAAGCAGCCATAAGAAAAGACAAATGCACCTATCATTTTTCCTGAATCAACAAAAGGAAGAGAAAATAATTTACCAAGTTGGACACCCATTTCACAAAGGGGTGAATCTTCAAATGACCACATCCAATAAAGTGATTAACTAAAATAATGAATATAGTGGCCTAAAAGGGGACATTAGGGTATTAATGTTAATCTAATTAGAAGGACTAAAACACTATAGTAAATAGACTAAAAATAATATGGAATAAATATAAGTAAATTATCCTAAGTGAAATGAAACCCTAATATGCAAGAGAAAGGAAATAAATGGCTTAGCTGATTGGAAGTGACTGTCGTAGGTTGTCACAGATCTGGAAATGAAATTAGGAAGTGCAGATGAACACTCAAGGGCCATGTGAAGGGCAGATCTGGAAGATCTCAAATGACTGGGGCGCTTGGGAGTGTATTGGGGCACCCCGGAGCACCCTAGTCTGCAATGTGGGCACTTTGATATCTGTAAATGCTCAGAACCTGAATCTAATATGGTTGTGAGGTGTCTTTGAATACTTCATGTTTGTCACACTAGATCTGCCAGATGAGATGGAAAATGACATATAATGAAAAAGGAAGTATCAAACCCTAGAAAAATAAAAGATGTAAATGAATGGGTCAGACTAACCTCAACTACCAAACTAGTGGTCTTATCACTGAGCGTTGCACTACATTTCAGACCCTGATGTAGTTCTAGTATGTGTGTGTGCATGTTGTGCCCTAGGTTCTCTCGTGCCAGTCGCACTTTGTGAAGTAGCAAGAAATAGTAACTATAGAAAATGTAAATAACATGTGTGCATGAAATAGAATAGAATCCCTCCCCCTATGTAGTGTGTGTGATACGGATCTCCTAGCCTTGATGCATGACACTATGTGGATGTAAGTGATGCAATGGATGCAACTCTAGATTGAGTGATAGTGATATGTGATGTTATGACCTAGGACCCTTATTATGGTCTTATAACTTTATATTTATAGGGCTCTCAAGCTTACTTTCATAATTAACCTCGACAAGGCCGACTGAGAAAAAAGATAAAGACAACAAATGGCTAGAAAGGCCCCCAAAAGAAGTGGAAAATGATGTGCATATATTGGGGTGCCCAAAGTGAGACCAAGGTGTCCCAAGGCGCCCTAGTATAGGTTGGGGTGCCCTAATTTAGGGCTAGAATGATGGGGAAGTTACGAAATGGGATGATAAGTGTAATAAAATATGCAGGAATGACAAAATAAAATTTAAAATAAAGATGGCCAACAAGTGGGATTAATTAATACTTTATCCACTTGAGAACCTTCTAAATAGTAGTATAAGACCAGGCTAAATAATGTCTAATGTGCATAATTTTGTGTCTACATTTGCCCCCACTTTATGTTGGTGAGCGAAAAGCTCGGTAACATAAAGTAGATAGATATGTGTACCTGATATCCATGTAGAGTGTAAAAGAATATGTGCCAATGGACTAGACTCAAGCGTGGAATGACAAAAAGAAAAATCTGGAGGAGCGTGGATTCTAAAGATGAAAATACACATAAAAAGTGATGAGAGTAAACCTAGGGTGGAATACATGTGTAGTGTACCCGCATGGTTAGTAAAGGAAAGTGCCTATAGCGGTGTGTTATCGTTGTCGTTGTTGTTGTTGCCCCCAATTTGATTGTTTGTTTCTCATATGGTAGACCTGTAAGGAGAAAATGATCAAGTAGTCAAATATGTAAAATTTTTGTGTAAAATATACATGTGTAAAGTACACAAATGTAAAATACGCTAGAAAAAATGTAAATCGAACATGTGCACTTGATCCATGTCGAGAAAAAGGGTGTAGAAGGATATCTTGTATTGTCATGAGTTTTTTGGGTGATATCATGCCAACCTGGCTGAAGAAGTATAGGTACGAAATACATTGTGCCCTCCAACTTTAACCGCTTCTACTTAAATGTGTGAAGAGTGTTTCACCGATAAGTTGTGTATGAATGAGCAAAACAGATAAGGTAAGGGTGAGGAGGAATACATGTGAATGAAGGTGGAAGGTAGAGTGCGCGCATTCTGATTTCTCGATCCAGTGTTGATTGCAAGAAATTTCTTTTTACTAGAAGGAACTACCTGTGAATGCAAAACAAGACCACAATAGGAATATTAAGCAATATATGTCAGTGGATTGCCTAGCATGTACTAGATCTAGGAAGTGTGATACTTTCTAGATGGCTGTCAATCCATTGTTTATTACAATTCAATACAAGAAATAACATAAGTAGACAACATCCTACTATAGTTGATATGATTTAGGAATCTCATTCAAATACAATAAGTAAATTTAATCTAACAAGTAAGGTTATGATCAGATCTAGAGGTGGGGTAGGTAGTCAAGGTGACTGGGACAGGTCAGGATCAGGGTTTGGGAGATTTGGTTTATTTGGGTGAATGTTATGAGGTTGTTGTTATAGGAAAATTTACCAAATGCAAAGACTGATGTCGGTCTGGTATGACCAATGTCGGTTGAGAGGAAACTGGTGACAATTTAGGTTAACCGGGGTCAGTAGGGTTAGGCTGATAGAGACTCAATAAAGTTTGGTTTTGATGATTCTCTGTGATTACACAGAAAATAGACAGAGAATGATGAGGTTAATGACAGTGTTGTGAATACTCAAAGATGTCTGGAGTCATATATGGAGAGCTGAGAGGTTGTAGGTGGTTAGGTGGAGGGATTGACAGGAAGGTGAGAGGTGATGAGATGTGAAGGAGACTGGGACTCCCAAACAAAGATAAAGAAACTGATTTAAATAAGTATGGAAAAATCCAGATCCAAATACCCTTACTTGTACTTACAAGCCTGGTGGTTGGATGGAGGTGATGGTTGATCTATGGAACTGGTGGTCAGTGCCACAACCGTGCTTCCCAGAACGTTGCCGTGAATGCTTAACCTTAGTTCAATCTTGGTGCTAGTTTAGGATGTTTGGAAATGTAAGAGTGCTCTGGTGTGTGCTTGCATGCAGATCTCTCTTCTCCAAAACTTGAATAATTCTTCCAACCTTTAGAGTAAGGTTCCCAAAGTAAATATATGGTAACCGATGATGGTTTAGGGTGACCAACATCAGTTTCGGGTTGACCGGAATTGGTTAAGGTGGGATATCCTAGGTTGCCAAAATAGCATATCTTGGCCATCTTTTGTCCATTTTTGTCCATTGTTGCGACTTCAAAATGGTATTTTCCACGTAAGTAAGTGTGCATGTGGTTAGAGAAAGAATAGGCACCTATTTTTAGGGTTATACTAAGTCTCAGTTAGTTATGGTAAGTAGAGATTGAGTCACAGTTAAAAGGAAACATGCTAAGAATAGGTCTATGCTGAGGTGTTATAGGTTATGTGGTGGGGTGAGGTGTCTAGATGGGGTGGAAATTAATTTAATTAAGGTATTTATTAATGAATATTATGAGAATGGGTATTAATTTAATCATAGGTAATTAAATTAATATACATGTGGGGTAAAGGGGGAGTGTGACCCAAATTTGGTGTCTACAAAAAGATTTTTGTATTGTCCTAGTTTTTTGGGCGATCCGACGCCACTAGACGGAGAAGTGTAGAGAGGCACACCCACTATAACCCCCAAGCCTATAGCTGCTCCATAGAATTTCCAAAGGACACCATGTCCTGTTAAGGTTGTTGTGTATGGAGTTCATAGACTGGTCTGAACTCGCTCATTGTGTCTGAACCAATGTAAATACGTTGTGTTAGTAGAAAACCCTCAATAATTCCCCCTCTCTTTGGGGGTACATGGAATGAATCTAGAAGGAAAATGCGGCCCCAAAAGAGGACAAACTAAACTCTGACCTATAGAACTCTACCTTGCAGAGGGAAAGGGAAACACTTGGTAGATACCAAGTCGTGTGTAATGCCCCGTTCATCGTTCTTCTTTTTCTTCCTAGACGAATGTGTTGCTAAGCATTTAACGTTGTGGTGCTCATGTTTATCTTTTGTTGGCTTTGCCCTTGTCACAGAGAACAATTGGAATTCTCCCACTTCGTCGTGTCTTCTCGTGTCATGTTGATGTTTTCTGTGGTTGGCCCCACCTCGTCCATTACGTTTTCCTCCTATTAAAGGAAGACTGTGTGCTTGATTTATCAGGCTCGTAAGTTGGTTCTTGTTAATACAATTAACAAGTATTAATAAGTGGTAATAATAATAGTAATATTATTATTATTATTATTATTATTTTATGTATCGATCGATGATAATTTCGTTATCCGATCGTCGACTTGTTATCAACTTTGTTGTTAACTATCGATAAGCGATTGTAGGGAAAACACATAAACTTACATAGTCTTTTAATTAAATAAAAATACATATACAATTTAATATAAAATTAAATAAAACTAAAATGGAGGCTAGGGCGAAAATCTCTAAAACGTTTGCAATTAGGGTTTTGTCTCTTAGGCGTTTGGAAATGGGGCGAGTTTGGGGGGGGGGGGCAGAGTAAAACCAGGAGATTTTTTTTGTATCATCCTCCTCTACCACATGCCAAGGATGTTTTGTCTCTTCTCTCCCTACCTTCACCCAAGACAAGAGTGGATCAGTTTGTTGTTGTCCAATGAAGAACTGACGTGGTAGTTGTTAATGCTCTGGTCGCAAGTTTTTCACAAACCAATGTGATTTGGGCATTTGTTTTTTTGTTTTTTTTAAATGCCTCACCAGATTTTAGCTCATGAAGTGCCATGGTGGTTTGCAGCCTCCCCCAGCCTCCCATCCTCCCAGCCTGTGTGAAGGAAAAAAAAGAAAAAAAATGAATTTCTAGAACCTGTGTGGGCTTTAACAGTGCAAAAGATAGAGGGGTTTTTCTAGATGTTGAATTTCCAAATGCGTGGGGGATGTGTAGGAGTCTGCACCATTCACAGGCCCTTCTTCTTTACCCAATTAGTTTACATTTTCCAACATACCTCCAGCCTATGCCAAAATGGATTTGGGAAAAGGCGTGGGAACTGTTTGCTAGAATGCCTCAAAGAAATGCAGTCTCATGGAGTGTCATGATTGCAAGATCTGAACAAAATTGGTTTGTTTAAAAAGGCTTAGAAACTTCAAAGCAAATGAAATTTCAGGTGTAAATCCAAAATCCACATTTGTAGCCAGATTTCCTCCTAATATATTAATATGGGGGCTCTTCCAATGGATCTGTTATGGCTTTATCTGCAGGTCTATGACATATTTGCACTAGTGTCAATTAGTGGAATATCTGTGTGAATGCCAAAACATTATGCAGTGTAGTTGGTTTTAAGCTCACTTATGGATGTATACCCCATTTTGGATTGCCTCCGTTAAATTGGGAAGTTGGAATGACTGGTGTGCTAGTCGGAACAGTGGAATATGCACTCCTTATGTAACAGTCCTCATAAATCTTTCAACTAATTTGGGTGTTTCATTACCAGTTTTGGACAAGGCTCTTTTAGGAAAAGATAAGCTTGATGACATGTTACACGCAAACCATTTGATAGAATGCCTAATAGATGGATGAATCTTTTGGAGTACGAGTGAAACTGCTTGGTTTATCTCTCATCCTGTGGGTTTGACCGGCTTTGCCCCACCAAGCATGGTTCATCTCTCCTCATCTCTCTTAATTTTTGTTCTTTAGTTTTTCTTTTGCAACAAAATGAAAATTTATAACCAAAGGATTTTCGTATATTATGCTGTATAAAATGAACTTGTTTTAAAAATGGTAAAACCTTGTATCATAATGTACAAGATCCAATATTGCTTGGTAGACAATAAACTTGTTCACTCACGTCGTGATGATCTAATAAGTGTCACAACCAAACTAGATTTCTACATTACCCTTTTAATTGACATGCTGAAGTTGAGTTCCATGTAAATAACTTGACCGCTTCCTTGTTTAATTAGATAAATTGCAATTTCTGGGGACTCGCAAAGTAACCTTCATAAGTCTGGAAAAGGGAGGTTAAGATTTCATCGCGTACCTGGTTATGTGGGGTGTCACTTCAATCCTTGGATTGATCGTGAATGAACATTTGTGATCTTTTTGACGCTCTTATAAGAGCCCTGTTACATTGGTTTACAGTAGTAGAAGACTGTTAAATCTAGAAAGTTGACTTTCGTTTTAAACCACCATTTGAAACCTGGATAGAGAAATTATTTCCCGTCTTCGCAAACCTCTAGTGTTTATACTAGACAATTGCATGGAACATTCAGTTTAGGGGAAAAAAAAAATCTGGATAGTTTGGAAAAGCCATTTTGTAGGCCTCTGGCCGCAATGTGACGAGGTCAAACTGGACCAATTTTGACTTGTTGCTCCAGAAAACTTGTCACCGTTTGAAAATGGTTTTCTAGTTCTCTGTCCCGTCAACTCTGATGAATTCTCCTTATATAGGGGAACTAGTAGGAAGTGTCTCGTTGCATGCTTATCCATCAAACATTATTTTTGGACGTGGTTTTCTGAGCCCTCAAGCTAACTTTTGTCCTTTTACAACTAGGTCAACTACGACCAGTAGCCCTGGAAAAATGGCCGCCAAACACAAGTCATTCACTTTTTCCCAATTCCGTTAGTTGCTATGAACTCTTGGCATGTCTGGGGACACATAGAAAGTTGAACATGGTGTGTGTTCTCATCGGAAGATAACTTTTGGAAGCATTTTCTTAGCCTCCGAGCCCATTTTGAACATTTTGTAGCTAGTAAGAAAATGTAAAAATAGGAAGCTGTGGGACCCTCATTGGGTTGCCAAATCACCGTAGATACTTTGGACACATGTAAATAATTGTTTAAAACTCTATAGTGGAACTTGTTGTGTGATAGAGAACTTTTGATAAATGGTTTTTTCTCTCTCTTCCCTTCTCTTTCTCTCTCCTGGGTTACACAATGAAGTGAAATGAAATGCATTAAATACATGTCTCTAAAAAATTTCTCTCGCTTACAAATTTTAATTGTTATTATATGTAAAATGGGAAAATTGAAAAATGATAATTATGTTTGATTAGGGTGGATGCCATGCCAACGATTTATCGTTGATATCTTGCTCGTGTGGTTTTTTGCAAGATGAAAGAATGATGACGTAACGACGTTGTGTAATGCATTAATTTTCATTGTAATCTATATAGTTCATTTTTAAATGAATAATATAGTATCATGTTACAGAAGGTTATATCTGATAATTTTTTGAAATGCGTGAAATGCTAGTTTCAAGGACATCCAGGAAATGTGCATTTAATCATAGGTCAATTAGATAATAGTACACCTGGTAAAAAAAAGAAGGTTTGACATTTATATAAGGTAAATGAATTTGAAGTAATATCTTATAATGCATATTTAGTGTTCAATAAATGATTTAACAGGTCATCTTGTGCATTCATACTTTGTAAATGTAATAAAGAGATTTAAGTGAAACACACTACCCTTGTTCAACATCGGGACATAACTTGTTTTTCATGTGTGATACTTCTTACCGTAGAAGATATTGAAAACCGTAGGATGAACTTAATCATTGCTCTCGATGGAACGTCCTAAGTTAGGTAAATCAGAGCTCAAGAATGGACTTATTGTTTTAGTTAGTAGGTTCAGTGATATTATCTTAACCCGTTTGATAGGAGTGACATAGTCAAACTTTTCTTGAAGTGTGTAGAGCTAACCCCTCCTTCGTGACCTAGCGGACTACCTTGTCATCCAAAGATAGATTTAAAATTAAAGTTCTTCATCGAGTGAAAACCCTTTTGGATCCAGAAGACATGGATGGAGGTGGTGACTTAGTTGTTTAAGGTCTTAAATGCTTGTTAATGAACCCCTTAACTCCGCTCGGTCAAACGTGTTACCTTGGTTTCTCTCAACATAACACCTTGGTCCCTTTTGGAAGGTCGTTTAGCATAAATTTGTCCTCTCGCTTAAACTCATATTTAGTCGAGGGATAGACACTTAGGTGAATTTGGAATTAATCTAAAGCTCAGTTGATTTGGATGTTAACTTGGGTTCGTGTGAAGCTTCAAGTCTCCTAATCTTTTTGTTTTCAAGAGGTTAGACAGATACTTCGTAACTCCTTTTTCAAGACAATGCTAGTAATAGAACCATAGTGTGACGTAGATAATAAAGCATATAAGAGTAAATACGAGAGTTGAGGTTCAGAATAATGCCTCTAATGAAGGCCATATAACTCAATTAAATATATTCATTTGTTTCAAAGAATATGAATTTTCTTGGTGTGGTCAACCGTCGAGAAAACAAAATACATATATAAATAAAAAGGAAGTCATCAAGTCATTGTTTTAGAGTAACTATGGTGGGAAAATAACCTTACCGTGATCGAGGAATGTTTTGTGGTAAAACACTATCTTGTATCTAAATCTTTGTTAAAACATAATATCACTTTATGGACACCAAGTCACATTCACATGGGTTGTAAGAGTAAAAAGGTAGTCATTGAATATATGTTCGAGAAGAATATTATTCACATAAGAACAAGATAATTAAGTAGGTTTTTGCACATTTGAGCTAAGCCAAATAAGTATGCAAGTTATGGAAACTTTTGTAAAGAATAAGAAACCAACTTAAAAGGGGTGAACGATAATTTAACCGCGGTATGAACTTAAGAATCTGTAGGTGGACAAATGAGAAATTTATCCTTGCTCAATAATGTTCTTGGAATGTTAATCGTAACTAAAATACAATTAAAGAAATGATGTGTTGTGGGTTCGCCATTCCTTGAGTCTTCCTTTTGTGGTTGGGGCATTGCTAGTATTCGTTCATTAGGAAAAGTGTGGCATTGAAATGCCTATTTTGTTTTCACGTGTCTATGTGAGTCAGTGAATTATGTGATTGTTGCGCGAGTCGATTTTTGGTACTTGGATCCCTTGTTGTGTTGTGTGTAGTGAGCTATGTAAGTAAAAAAAATATATCCTGGTATTTTACAGTTGTATTGTGTGTGTAAAATGTGGGCACGACGTCGTGTACAAAAGGGAATGGCTATCCAAAACAAGTGTTAGTCTAAAAACACATGCATACAACAAGACAAGTGTAAAATATGAAGACAATGTAGAAACTACCAAACAAAGTAGTGTAAACACGTAAGAAACAAGTAAACCACACAAAGTGGGTTTCAAACATGGGACATCACTCACGATGTTACAAGACACTCAAGGCCATCATGGTCATAAACAACATATAAGTGTGCACACAAGCAAAGGGAAAATCCCACATACAATGGAAAACAAAACAGACAAGTAGAAACAAACAAGTAGTCATGGAAACATGTAATCCTGCAAGACAATTGTTGCACATGGAACACCCATTAACATGTTAAAATGATAAACAATATGTAAAAGCATGTATGATCAAGTAGTATAAGATGTTAAGTACAAAATGAAACAATAAAACCTGTATAAGATGATTGTGGATTCCCATAGTGACTGGTATAGGAAGGGTAGACGGTGAGCATCCATGCCACGTGTAGAGTCATGTATCTGTGATCACACTAAACAAATATGTGAATGTGCATGTGTGTATGATAATGAAATATAGGAAAGTGAGCTAACATGTGTAGTAAAGTGAGCATGTAAAACACTACCAAGCAAAAGTAAATGCCCCCAAGACAATGCAGTATGTTGTGGATGGATGGAATGGAATGCAAGATGGAATGATAGGAGCAATGTGCCCCCCGAGTGGATGGAAGTGTATGTAGTGAGGTTCATTTTGTTTTCCTCCTCAATAGTCAAGAATGAACCGTAAATGAGAGCGCGTCATCGGGCAATTCTCAAATAGTGTATGTTGTGTCTAACGCACAATGGTGAATGTGTATATGTAGTAGTGGTGATGAAATGTGACATGGGGAGAAGATGTGCACAAACCCTATAGCCGAAGCGTATATCACGACTTTGTTGAATGAAGGAGTGATGATTTATACCTAAGTGTATATCACTATAGGATGAGTGTATGGGGGTGAGACATATGGAAATATGTGTGTGGACCCTATAGCCTAAGCGTATACCATGACTTGTTTGAATAACAAAGTGATGATTTAGCCCTAAGCATATATCACTATGAAATGAAAAGGTGAGAATGGGTGACGATTTAGCCTAAAGCGTATGTCACTATGGGATGGACAAGAAGGGAGTGGTGATGTACCCTAAGGTGTAGGCCACTACCAAATGATATAATGGGGGTGGTGATTTAGCCTAAAGCGTATACCACTACAAGATGATAAGAAGGGGTGACAACTTAACCTAAGGTGTATGTCACTGACACAAGAAACGGTGGATGAGGAAAATGTCGCATTGGTGAATGTAAGGTCCATTTGATTGGTAAACCCTCGGAAATCAAGTATGGACCAAGGAAATAAAGTGTGTCATAGGGTAGTGAGTATAACGCGTAGAAGACAATGTAAGGTAAACGACCAAGGGATGAATATGGGATGTAAATGTGCGGTGTAAGTAATGCACTATAAAATATGTAACATGTGTAATGTATGGAATGCACTAATAGGTGTATATAGAAATGGAATATGTAAAGATGATAGATGGAACTAGACCTATATACAATGGAATCTAATGTAGTATGTAGAATTTACATGATGGATATATGCGTTATGTGAATCATACAATGTAGGAGATGTAGGGTGTGTAAATGATGTAAGATGCAGAAGTAGGTGTAGATAGAATATGTAATGATGACATGTAAATCTAGACCCATGTATAATGTGACCTACCATAAATATAAAATGTAAGAAAAAGATGCAAAACTAGATGCAGGTGAGATGACAACTACTGTAGCATATATGAGATAAATGGTGTATAAATGATTAATAGATGAGGTATGTGCAGGATAATGTAGGATGTAGGGTATGTATGGAAATGTGTATCACCTATCATGTAGTGTGTGGGGTTCAATGTAATGGTAATCCCTCAACTGTCTAGTGTGAACCTAAGTACAAGAGTGCATCATCGGGTTACGAGGATGTTAAAATGTGTACTAGGTATACGTATGAAGAAGAATGTAAAGAGGATAGGTGTGGTTGTGCTAATTATGAGGAAGGGGGGATTGGGTAATGGTGATGCCCCCTAGTGATAATGTGACAAAGGTGACTAGGAAACACCATCAAACAAATCATCGTTGTCTTGATCGAAACCAACAAGAGCTACGTTGGAAACTTGGTAGGTGATAGAATGAGACAAATCATATAAAGATGCATTACGAAGAAGGAGATAAGCATTCATCACATATTCTTCATCCGTAAAAGCAATTGGTGGGCAGCCATGAGCACACCAATGTGAAATGTTAGGAACATAGGCAGGAGAAGAATCATTAGCAATGGAGATAGTGCCAAAGGGCATGGGGAATGAGAGCAAAAAATGAAGTGGGTCAAGCGTGCCACCAATATAATCAAGCCAAGATCATCCAAGTGTAAATGGAAAAACACAGGTAGTGCGTGTAATAAATATTGTTAAATGAAAAACCCATAAGCCATAAGTTGTTGTAATATGGAAGTAATCATGATAAAGGTGGGGTGAATTGAGGGGTGACAATATGTCATTAAGCATCATGCCAAACCTAGGTAATCAATCATATGAATAGATAGTATCAGAGATAGCGAGATCGAGAGGAATGTGTTCCCAAAATGTCCTAGTGATATATAAGGTGCAGGTGAAAGGGGGTCACAAAAATAATTCTAATGGTGAAGAAGATGAAATTGCATCAACATTATTGACATATCATTTATATAGTACCATAACATTAGTGGAGGGATGGTTTTTGAACCAATATTCACCTGGGCCATCAACTAAGAATGTTTCATCAAAATAAGAATTTTCCACATCGAGAGGGGTAAAATCCAGTTGTTGTAGTGACTCATCAGTGAGTTCTACAACATCAACTTCATCATTAGATTCGGTGGAAATGTCGGTATTTGTGTCATTAGTTTGGGTAGCGCTATCAAGGACATTAGTAGGTGGTGTGAGAGTTGAAGGAGGAGCAGAAGTAGAAGATGGTGGGGGTGGAGCACTAGCAGGGAAAAATATAGTGGGCGAAATGATAGGTGAAGTGTGAGTAGAGATGGGAGGATAAGTGATGTCAGGGGTATTGGAGATGGGTGTACTAGATTGACCAAAATCATATTTATCCAAGTTAGCATATAGAATGGGCTGAGGTGGTGGGACAGGCATAACAGTGGTAGGATCAATGCGACAATATTTGAATGGTTTCGGGTCAACTGTGATAGTATGTTCATAACCATCATGAATGAATTTGACACCTTGATGTACGATAGAGGGCATAACTTGCATAGCGTGGATCCAAGGTATGCCTAAGAGGAGATTGAATTGAAAAGAAGCATTGAGGATGTAGAATTCAGTAAGAATTGTTTTAGGTCCAATGCGAATATGGAGGGATATAGTGCCGAGACATGTGCGAGTGGAAGAATCGTAACCATGGATGAGAGTGGAGTTACGGGAGATGAGACTATCATTGATACCTAATTGTTGTAAAAGAGAATGGGCACAAAGGTTAATGGCGGACCCATTGTCAATGAGGACACGCTTAATACAAGTAGTACTAACGACAATGGTAATGAGCAACAGTGCACAAGGACTATTTTTGGTAGTGGGTGATATGTCATCATCTGTGAAAGAGATAGAATGAGGAAAACTACAAAGAGAATGAATGAGATGGGAAAATGCTTTAGTAGAATGATTGCATTCAATGTGGATAGTGCGAAGGGTAGCCTCAAGTGTGGCCCGGTAATCTGGCGCATTGCATAATAAGTTATAAAGTGATATTTTACAGGTGTATTCTTGAGTTGGTCAATAATATCATAGCCTTTTGAAGTAGTTGATGGAGTGGCAGGTTTGACTGGTGGTGGAAACAAAACAGGTGGAGTAACTGGTGGAGTAATGCAAGTGCGGTGGGTAGTAACTACATTGATGGATGGGTTAGATGGAGGCATGACAATGCAAGGGGGGTCTTGGGTACACACATGCATGAAGTCACCCACGGTAGTAATTACATTGGTGATCTTGGTAGGTGTATAGGTAGGATACAAAGATTGGGCCATGACCTCATAAGGAGATGACATTGTGGGAAAATATGGGAATACAAAACCCTAGAAGGCGGTAGAAGTGGAAGTTAGGTTCACCAAAATGATTAACTAAAATTGAAACTATGGGCTAAAAGGGGGGAAATAGTATTAACCCTAGTTAATCTAATTAGGAGGACTAAAACACTATAGTAAATAGACTAAAAACAATATGGAATAAATGCAAGTAAATTATCCTAAGTGAAATGAAACCCTAATATGCAAGAGAAAGAAAAGAAATGGCTTAGTTGATTGTTGTAGATGTCGTTACAGGTTGTCACAGGTCTGAAATAAAATCTGGAACAGCAAACGAACACTCAGGGACCCTGCGAAGGGCAGATCTAGAGGATCTGAGGTGACTGGGGCGCTTGGGAATGTATTGGGGCGCCCCGGGGTGCCCTGGTTTGCAATCTGGACACTCTGATCACTGTAAATGCTCATAACCTAAATTTGATACGGTCGTAAGGTGTCTTTGAATACTTCTTGTTTGTCATGTTGGATCTGTCAGATGAGCTGGAAAATGACCTGTAATACAAAAGGAAGTATCAAACCCTAGAAAAATAAAAGATGAAAATGAATGGGTCGGATTGACCACAATTTCCAAACTAGTGGTATTATCACTAAGAGTTGCACTACATTTCGGACCCGGATGTAGTTCTAGTGTGTGTGTGCATGTCATGCCCTAGGTGCTCTCATGTTACTCACACTTTGTGAAGTAGCGAGCAATAATAACTATAAAAAATGTAAATAGCATGTGTGCATGGAATAGAATAGAATCCCTCCCCCTATGTAGTGTGTGTGATGCAGATCTCCTAGCCTTGATGCATGGCACTATGTGGATGCAAGTGATGCAATGGATGCAACACTAGATGGAGTGATAGTGATATGTAATGATATGACCTGGGACCCTTATTATGGTCTTATAACTTTATATTTATAGGGCTCTCAAGCTTAATTTCGTAATTAATCCCGACAAGGCCGACTGAGGAAAAAGATAAAGACAACAAATGGCTAGAAAGGCCCCAAAAAGAAGCAGAAAAGGATGTGCATAGACCGGGATGCCCAAAGCGGGACCAAGGCGCCCCGGGGTGCCCCAGTATAGGCTGGGGTGCCCTGATTTTGGGCTAGAATGATGAGGCAATTGCGAAATGGGTGGATAAGTGCAATAAAATATGCAGGACTGATGAAATAAAATATAAAATAAAGATGGCCAATAGGTGGGATTAATTAATACTTTATCCACTTGAGAACCTTCTAAATAGTAGTATAATATCGGGCTAAATAATGTCTAATGTGCATAATTTTGTGTCTACATAAAGCGTGCAAGGACCAACAAATGAAGCATCTTCATCGTCATCAAACTCATTGCAGCAACAAGGTCAAATGAGGAATGTTAAAGAGATCTATAATCAGTTGAGGTATGAAAAAAATGAAGATGAAATGATTAATTTTGCTTTATTTTCACAAGTTGATCCAATTTATTATGAAGAAGCAATTAAAGAAAAGAAATGGTGTGAAGCAATGGATGAAGAAATGCATGCAATAGAAAAGAATCAAACATGGGAGCTAGTAGATCTTCTTGAAGGAAAGCAAGTCAATGGAGTCAAGTGGGTTTATAAAACCAAAACTACTCTCAAAGGAAAATTTCAAACACATAAGGTAAGATTAATCGTCAAAGGCTATAAACAAAGGCCTGTACATGATTATAATGATACATTTTCTCCAGTAGCAAGGATAGAAACTGTAAGAACAATCACTGCCATAACTGCTCATCATAAGTGGGAAGTTCATCAAATGGATGTAAAGTCAATTTTTTTGAATGGAGTGTTAGAAGAAGAAGTGTATGTGGGCTAGCCATGTGGTTATGAAATCCCAGGGCATGAAAGAAATGTGTACAAGATGAAAAGAGATTTGTATGGTTTGAAACAAGCAACAAGAGCTTGGTATAGTAGGATTGATTCCTATCTAATTAGTAACGGCTTTAGCAAAAGAAACATTGAGCCCACACTCTACACCAAAGCAAACAATGGTGAGATTTTAATTGTTATTTTGAATGTAGATGATCTGATTTTTACTGGAAATTAAAACAAAGCAATTGATCAATTTAAATCAGTCATGAAAAAAGAATTTGAGATGATTGATTTGGGATTGTTGAAGTATTTCCTTGGCATTGAGGTTAAGAAAAAAGAGTAGGGCATTTTTATATGTTAAACAAAAAATGCAAAAGAAGTTTTGCAAAGATTCAGAATGTTGGATTGTAAATCAACATCTACACCAACTGAATTAAGTTTGAAATCGACCAAAGAAGATTACAACAACAATGTGGATCCTACAAGGTACAAAAGCATAGTAGGAAGCTTGATGTATTTAACTGTAACAAGAACAAACATTATGTATGCAGTTAGTTTAATTTCTAGATTCATGGAGACACCAAAAGAGTCTCATTGGCAAGTAGACAAGCGTATTTTGAGGTATGTGAATGGAACAAGAAAATTTTGAATTTTGTATGCTATTAATAATGATTTTCAATTAGTTGGTTATACAGAAAGTGATTGGGTAAGTAGCCAAGGTGATAGAAAGAACACATCTGGATATGTGTTTAATGTTGAATCAAGATTCATTTCATGGGCTTCAAAGAAACAATTAGTAGTTTCTCTATCTACTGCAGAAGCAAAATATATTGCAGCAAACTCAACCGCTTGTCAAATGATTTGGCTAAAAAGAATCCTCTCATATTTGCATGAGGAGCAACAAGGAGGTTCTGTGATTTATTGTGACAATATGTCTTTGATTGTATTTTCTAAAATTCCATTTTTTCATGGTAGAAGCAAGCATATTGCAATCAGGTATCACTTCATTTGTGAATTGGTGGAGAAAGGAGAAATTGAGCTCAAGTTTTGTAGGTCAGAACAACAGCTAGCTGAAATTTTTACCAAACCTTTGTCAAAGGAAAGGTTTGAGAAATTGAGAGAAAATTTGGGCATCATAGATGGGCTGCCTAGCTCCATAAATTAAAATTCAATTTGGCTCGAGATTAAGGGTGAGTGTTAAAATTAATTGCATGGATAATATCGAGCCCCTCCCTATAGTTTGAAATGAGTCTTGGTGCCCTCCAACCACCTTTTGATGGGTTCATTAATATTTTGGCGGTTGAATTTTGTGGGTCATTGAAATTTTTTTGCCCCCTCCAATGCTTGTCCACGTGGAGCCTTTTCGTGCTCCTTCCCCTATTCTCCTCCCCACAAACATGAGAGTCCCAGGTTTAACCTTTTTGCATGGAAATTTTGGGTCTGGGTCTATTACGTTGAGGCAATATATATCATTTTGGGTCCATTTTTTGGATATAATTCTGTGTAGTAGAGGAGAAGAATTTATACAGGTAAGTATATATTTTTATATATATTTATGACAATGGTAAAAAATTGTAAGGGGATTATATATATGTAACAACATAAGGAGAAATAGAAGACAAAGAAAATAGAGAGCCGCAACTTAGAATATACATAGAGAATAAAAGAAAAAGAGAGAGGAGAAAAAAGTGTAGCAACACAAAAATAGAAAGAAGGAAAAATATAGAGCAACAACTCGAGAAAGAGGGATTTTGTTTGTAAGAAAAAGAAATAGAAGATTTGACACAAGAAGATAAACAAAAAGGAAAATAAAGCAACAACCTTGAGATTGTAAAATCTTTTAAAATCAAATATAATATATATTTTGTGTGTGTGTTTATTTTATTTGTGTTTTTGGTTGTGTCTTTCCCTTACTGGTTGAATTTGGCACTAAATTTTGCCAACAGGAAATGAGACCTCCCAACGACTAGCGACCGATGTGGAAGTGTCCAACAACTGATGTGGAGGACCTCGAACTGTGTAGAGCACCAACTACCTTTATTATCTCTACATGTTTTCTCTCTATTGGTGTGGCTTGCCTGCATGAGAAAAGACATGACAAGAACTTACAGTCAAAGATAGAAGGAGACGATACTTTCCATGGAGCGTGTGACACTTGCATTGCAAATAATTTCACCAAGAAAATTGAATATAAGAGATGAGGATATATGTAGAAGTAGTTTGAATCGAGTGGAACAACATGAGATTAAAATCCGACTTCATTAATCAATTCCACTATAAATCTATAAGAGAAGAACATGAGCAAGTAAACTAGATATTGTGCAACAACATGAGAACACGACAATCACATGACAATCGTGCCCAAAGATGTTAGTAATATTGCAAGAAACCATAGAGATGTGCACCATTGGAGAGACCTAAGTCAAGCCCACGAGAGCACTGATATCTACTCTACATTGCTTAAAATTCTCCAAAACTTGCTATTCGAGGACATAGTGACTGAGTTTTGTTTGAAGTCCCAACGGAGAAAAGTCATGCCAAGTTTATAGAAGGCTATGATGTATATGATGAATGCGAGATCAAATGCCATTAAGAGCATCCACATCTCACTGCATGAGCATACCGAGCTCACCTCTTCATCTATGATTTTGACAAACAAGAGCACATACGGTTGCAATGATTCACAAAAAAACTAGACGACATCCTTGCCATAGGAAGTAGAAAGGATGCATCATGACTCAACAAGTTGGTGAATCCAAAGAAAAAGATGATGATTTGGGGGTACATTTGTAAAAACAATGTAACAAGGGCGGAATGTCAGCATAGGTTTATTACATTGTTGTTTACATAACAGTCAGTTTCTCTCGATGCTTAGGTTTGTTGTATAACCGACGATGCATAATTGTTTTCACATGTATTTATACCCCATTCACACTATATAATAACATTCAACATTTATGCATTTGTCTCCTTCTCCAACATCATTATTGGCGTTTGATAGTTTTTTGGGTCACTAAACCACTTGACACACTAACATACTATATAAAAACCCTAAACAAGCTTTCAGAAATTTCAAGAGCATATGAAGATGTATAAGGAAGAATAAATAGTCATTTTGTAGGTTTTCAAGCATCACATATTGTTCGAATATAATATTTTAGCCCAATATGGACAAAAAATTAAGTTACAAGGAAAACCTAAGGGGAAGGAAGAGTATACGAGGCTCAACACAATGGTAAAATGTGCCAATAATATTGTACTTCAAACTAATGATCCTCATGCATAAAAACACACTAATTTCATTGTAATAATAAGGATCATACTAAAACCAGGTGTTTACAATAATCAAGAATCAATGAATTGTTGAAATCTAGGAAAAAACATTTTACGACAAATATACTTGGTTTTATTGAAAATTGTAAAGTTTTCTTTCTCAAAATACAAGTCTTGGAAACTACGATAAATCCTACACGTATTTCCAAGTACAATCGCTAGTGATAAAAATAAAAACTAAATAAATATGATGTAAGGAAGGAATTTGGGTTATGAAATGTCATGAGTATACTATTTGATAAGAACAAGTATCACGAGTTGTGTAGATCCCAAGGACACACCCTATAATTGCTCTATGTGACGGGGAAAATAATATTAAATATTTGGATAGTGTAGCATAGAGGATGAAGTAAAGAGATAAAATAAGTGGGATATACGCCCCCATTTTAAGATGTTGGATGAACTTGTAAAATATATACCTCAAGAGAAAGGGATTGCACACATCATGCATGAGATGGAAAATATAATCACAGATATCTAAGTAAGATATCATAGTGATGAGATGTATGTAATAACAAAATTATGGCATATGAACATGTGCATAAGCAAAAATGTAGTTTGCATAACATGGGCCAAAATATAATCAATAAAAGTATATAAGTGTCGACAAAATGTCTGTGTAAATTTGGTTGTCATAAATAATGAAATGCATCTACCTATAAACATTGTGATTCAAATCTAGTGGATTAAATATAGTAAAATAAGACTTCTTGATTTTATGAGATTTACACATTTTAGCACTGCACAAATGTATTTAGAGAAATGTGCAATAGATTTATTTAAGACTTACATAAAAGAACATTCGTGAAATACCAATAATTGGCACGGGGGCGGTTTATGAGGAATATTTGTTTTATCACAAATTTGGAGACATTATTTAAAACCAAACATCACAACACAAGTCTAGACAAGGTGAAGGAGACCAAGAAAATTTAGTGTGAAGATAGAACCTTCCGAAAACCATTTTTCTCCTTAACTAGTACCATAGCAGTATGTTTCTAGAAACTACCAGCTAGGGTAAATTCAATTGCATGACCCTATTCATCTGCTTCAGAGATCCAAACACCTCGTTTGTTTTTTTCCCAAATTCCATACCTATCTATGGTAAAATGCCCCCCTTCTTTAGAGTCTCGATAACTCAATAACACTTTGCAAAACCTCTATAAAAATCGGGGAATATTTTGAGATGCTTGTGTTATCCATCCATTATGATCGTGCCCCATTACGCGAACAATTCATTGAAGTCAACATATCAAGTATAATGCAAGACAACATGAAGTTCAACGTAATGTAAATACCTAACATTTATCACTTTTAATAACCTAAGCAATGCAACAATAAATGATATATGTTCTTTGAATGCTATTCTAAATGCATATAATTGTTTTTGGCACGAGGATGTTCTTGTAATGATAATTTGATTTCATTGATTCATTGTCTTATTTGCATTAATGCCCTTATGTATTTATAGACTTCTTAAATGCAAAATATAACTTTATTAACATGAATGTTAATCTACAACGAGCGGGAAAAAAGCTCGAGGGCCTGATATGAGTCGTAAGAGCTTACAAAAAAGATTGTAGCAATATCGGGAAGTCAAATTATATCAAGAAAACCGAAACAAAAGAGAGAAAAACAAAGGAATAAAGAAAATATGTGGAAAGATGCCCAAAAGAATAAGACCCTGATTTAGACCAATAATCAAGAAACATAATCGTAAATAGAGTTTACAACAATTTAAAGTACGTGTCTAAGTTGTAGAGAAATGAGGAGACTCGTACGCTTTTCCCCGGGAAATTTCATAAATTAAGGCTTCGTCTCCCTCCAAATTTCAAATAAATGGAGTGAATCCCGCCAAAAATGGAGAGAATTAGTCGAGTTTTAATGACAGTTGTCCATACGAGTTCGATCACAATCCATCAGTTCCCTGCTCTATTGAAACTGTATTAATTCAAAAGAAATTAGTCATCGATCCGAATGGTTTTGGCTGCGTGTGTCCATTCAATACATTCAAAAGATAAGCCCAAAATGACCCCTGCAAAGGCGAATCTGAATGGAGTTGATGAAGAAAGGAGATTGCAGGCGAATCCGAATGGAGTCGATGAAGAAAGGAGATTTCATGGTCTGCCACCACTGAAGCGTTTCAAATTGCTCAGGAAGGAGAGCAATCGTATTCTTTGTCTGCCAGCTAAGAAACGCATTTGGGCTGTCATGGATTTCACATTCGAGCAGGAAAAGGCCATGGAAGAGGAGGAGGAAGCTCGTTTCAAGCATTCTGATGATGCCCAAGTGCAGAACGCAGAGAAAATTCCATCGAGTCGCAAGAAATCCCAAAAGCAAGACGATGATAGTGATGGGGTTGTATACAAAGACCCCAAACTCGAGGATGAATGGTCCAATCCAAAGACGAAGGCATCACAGAAGGCTAAACACAAGAATTTTAATGACGCCCAAGTGGAGAACAAGCTCAAAAGATCTGAGAAAGTTCCTCGAACTCGTGGGAAATCCCTAAATCAAGCCAAACAAGAAGAGGCGGAAGAAGATGACGACGGGGTTATTTGCAATGTATGCAGTGGTCATGATGGGAACCAAACAGATCCAATAGTTTTATGTGATGGTTGTGATGTTATGGTCCATGCTAGCTGCTATGGCGATCCATTGATCAATGGAATTCCAGATGGTGACTGGTTCTGTGCAAGGTGTATATACTCAGCAGGTATATCGTCCTGCTGCCTTTGCCCTTCGTCAAAAGGGGCCATGAAACGCACCACCCAAAACTCATGGGCTCACATTTCATGTGCCCTACTGGTTCCAGAGGTGTTCTTCAAATGCCCAGAAGGAAGAGAAGGGATCGATTGTTCAATGGTGCCTGCTAGTAGGTGGGAGGTGATCTGCATTTTCTGCAACATGGCCTCAGGAGCTTGCATTGAATGCTCTGAGCCCAGGTGCCCTTCTACCTTCCATGTCTCCTGTGGATTGGCCAGAAATCTGCATATTGAATACAAAGAGAGCAAGGCAGGAGGCATTGTTGTTGGTTTTTGTCATGTTCACACACCCAAGTGGCATATGGTAATCTTCTCCTACCCTGCGTTTTTCTTTTCTTTTTTCCCTTTTCCCCCGGAATAGCCTTTTTTTTCCATAATTATCCATATTTTGGTATTTGCTCATTTTTTACTGCAGGGTCTCATGCACATGTTAGTGTTTCTATTTATTTGGTAAATGTGGTCTCATGTAACCTGTATAAAATTGTTAAGAATTTTTTTTGACACTTAACATTTATATTTAAGCTTCCTTTCCTTTTTTTTCCCTTCCAATAGTTTATTTGAGATTCATGGGACCCCACTTTTGTTAATGCTAAAGACTCCTATTTTGTCTCAGCAAAGAAAAATATAAATTATGGGACCCTATCCCATGATTATTTTTGAAGCCAGTTATATGAAATAATAGAATCTAGGCCTAAAAGACAGGAGATCTATTTTTTCTTCCCCTAAAGTAAAAAAGTTGTTGGAGAGGGGGGTTGGGAGTTCCCCCTACAATTTAAGCTGATTTTTATCCATGTAGAATATAACATGCATTCCCACCAATAATTCATGGTGATTTTAGAGGGAAATATGATTTTTATTTACCTACAAATTATCATAAAACTGCTATAAGATCCTATAATATCTCTGTGGGTATTGATAAAGAAAGTAATAAAAAACATAAGACCTTAAAATTGCTAAAATAAAACCATAAGAACATGCCATTAAGTGAGTGCTAACAAGTCCAGCTGACTATGCTTGGGAGGCTTGCCACCCAATAATACTGCCGCCCCAGGTCCCTACCTGGCACCCACCTACCCATCCAACTACCCACTAAAAGAAGTAAACAAACTTGAAGCTGGTAAACTGTCCCTTCTTGTTCATTTTCACATGTTTCTGTTTTACAGCCTTTGTAAGAGACTATGGTTTTTCAGCATGGGCGACACTCACCCCACGCCTTCTTTTTTTTTTGGGTTATTGTTGGTGATTTTGGTCAGATTTTAAGAGATTTTGATTGAGTTTCGACTGTTTTTTCTTTTTTATTTGGTCTGGTAAAAAAATCTAATTTCAATATTCATACATTTTATTACATTTCATGTCTTTATGGAAATTTAATACAGGTCTTCATTATAAAAGTCCTGATAATTTACCAATTAAGCTCATGCCATTTGATGACAGGTTTTGACTGATTTCATTTGCTGAGTTTTTTCTCTCTATCCCGTGCCCAAATTTTGCCCCCGAGTCCAGGCTGAGTCGAGTCTAAGTTTTAATACTATTGATTTGTATTGATGAGGACTTCATTGCATTTGTATGATATATATTTTTTGTTATTGTTTTTGTATTTGAGACAAATATATTAAGTTGAATCAAATGAGTTGTAGTCTAAAGGTATGTATGATGATGGAAAAGGTATTGTCCAACCATCCACTAAAGTAAACATTTCAAGAAATATTAAGGAATAAGGGGCCAGACTGAGATCATACCCTGAATAAATTTGACAGAATGAAAACTTCTTAACCCTTGGCAGCCCCGGATGAGAGTAATATTCATAAACAAGCGTGCTCTGCCACAATTTCATGGCACTCTTTTCAAATTTTGAATGTTTTTACTCTGATCTGACAGTAGTTTTTTAGTGCCATATGTATTTTCAACCTTGATAGGATTTTGGATTATAACTTCCCAAAGCTAATGATGCTGTTTTGTTGAAATTCTCTTTCAGCAACAAGAGACTGGCAAGTTTAGGATTGTTCCCAGGCAGACTACTAAATGTGGCAAAAGGAGAAAGGACTCACATCACACACATAACCATAATGGTTTCTGACACCAGCTTGGTGGAATTAAGAGCAAAGGATCATATGTGGTGTGCCCTGAGTTTTATCAGCTTAAAATCAATTTGATGGACTTTTCAGCAAGACTTGAATTCAAGGCTTGCTACTAACCATGTAACTGGTTTCGCCCCAGGTAAATTTCCTGAGAAACTAATCGTTTTATACAAAAAAATTTGTTATAAAATAAATTTCCTCAAGCCCTAAGATATGGGTTCGTGTCAACCCATGTTTATTATTATGGTGGTATATTGTCCTCACCACAACAAAAATTTAATTTTGCATAACCCAATTAAAATGTAGCATGCGCTTTGGGGATATTTCACTTAAGTTTGATAATACAAATTCATGAATGTAAAAGCAGTCGGGGTCCATTTCCAAACCTTAATTTTTTATTTTATTTTAATTTTTATATTAATTATCATCCATTGCCAAAATAAATATCAACTCCGTTGAAATTTGAATTATTAATGTTTTAAGTTTCCTCCACGTGGCAGTGCTGGTTAAGGATTGTGCTTTTTTCCTACAACTTATTCTTACATAATGAGTCGCTCTATGTTTTTCTTCAAAAAGATGTAGAGAAACTGTATGTATTGTGAAATATGAAAAATAACAATATAGAGACACGTTTGTGTAGCTTTGAGATTTTGTGTTTAACTGTAATGTATAAACTTATTGTAGATCAATGTATATAATGACACTCATATTTTTATAATGACTTGATATTTTACACATTTTTTTTAACAGTTTTAGATTATAGTTATTTTGTCTTAATATTAAATTGGTATTATCTTTTATAAATCTAGTTTGTACTTTCTTTAATTAGTTTACTTATGTTATTGCAATTTGTTGTATTGATTTAGACATGATTTAAGATACGAATGTTTGTTAGAATTTATTGTAATTTAATATTACTTAATTGTTACACAATTGTTTAATGTTTTAATTTGATAAGCTATAATATGTGTATTACAATTCCTCAATATTCCTATACTCTTTTGGATTGGTGTAATACTTTCTAATCCTTATTTACACTTCCTTTAGTTAGCTCACCTTTGCTTTTGCAATTTCTTGAATTAATTTGGACATGATTTAGGATGTTTGTTAGTTATTGTAATTTGATCTTATTTAATTGTTACAATTATTTAATACTTTAATTAATTGAGCCATAATATTTGCATTACAATTCCTGATTATGCATGTACTTGTAACATTCCTTATTTGATTTTTAAAATCTCTTTGTTTACTCCTTTCCTCCTCCCCCTCAAAATGCCACTCACTCTTTTACCACTTAAAACTTCTCCATCTTTTGCATCTCAAAATGTTGAAATGACTACCATGATGCAAGACATGGAAAAAACATTAAGATTCTTTTTTTCCCAAGGATCAAAATTACCAAATAAGAGGGTTGTTTCATATTATATTCTCTTAAAACTTTCAGCTCATGAAGTTATTGTGGACCCTTTTCCATTAGGTTTTGTTGTTTTATGTTTTGAAATGTTTAATGGAAAACAATACCATCTTGCATCACATAAGAGCTTTTTGTATTTCCTCTTGCTTTTAAAGACAAACTATTGATAGTTATTTATGATAAATTTAAATGATTATGCTCTCAATTGGTTTTTCACTTTTCCATTTGGATATTTTCATCTTTTTCACAACTTTAGTTACTAATTTTTTTATCCCACTTTCAAATCAAAACTGGAGTGAAAGTTACATTTTCCAAATTGGCTAAAATCAAGTAAGGACCAAATGCAATCACTAATGAGTATGATCTCAGGTTTATGACAATAGTCACTAAAATGACCTACATGGGCAATCATATGGTGGACTCCACAACATCTTAATTAATAACTTGCTTTTAATTATTAAAGAAAAAGTCATGTTCAATACTTATGATTCATTTGATGATATTTGTCACGTCGATGGAAGACTTGAAATAAAGCTATTAAATGCTTATGTTCTCAAACATAGGTCAAATGCTTCCAATCTTAGTGCTTAAAAAAATTCTAAGGAAAAATTAAAGGGTAGCTGCAATGAGGGCAGTTTTCCAACCAAGAATGATTCCAAGAATGTGGTCAATTCTATAAAAATAATCTTATAAACTCATCTTGATCCAACAAAGGGTATGCACAATTCACTATGCTTAATGAGAGCTTGTAACAAGTCTTGAAATCAATAGAACTCAACATAGTAACTTTACCCCAATTAAGACAAATTTATCCTTTTATAATACTCAACATTTGGTCCTAAGAAAATTGGTAATAATCATTTTGACATATAACTTAGTATTATCCTACATACACATTTATTGACTAAATATAATATCATCTTGCTCAATCCCCACACTCTGAGTCCACTAGGTCTTGATATGCTCTTCAACTTAATACTTTTGAAAGCAATTCACCTTATATAGAATACATCTTCATACTCTTAACAATTTGCCTCATCTCTCTTATCAAGTTCCATCCTAGGCCTAGATGTGTTCATCATTTGAAAACAAATTTAGATGATGAATTAGTTGAAGGCCAACATACATGTCTATTGTATTTGCAATGATCACATTTTCAAATACACAAATTATCTTATTCAACTTAGAGATAGCTAAACAAGAAATCATCCGCACAAGTCACCTATATAACCACATGCATCCTAACCTATTATTGACATTCACATAATCAAACACACTTAAAATATGACTTTAAGCATAATCATTGAAGCATATTTCCGTTGGAGCACATTACAACAAGCAATGCAAAGTTAAATACATTATCTGTTATTGCCTTAGATCATTTATCATGCACCAAGATTGAAATCAAGTGTCCTAGCCAAGTGTTGAAGGTTTGATTATAGCTTTATCTTATATCCTTTGCACATGTTCGCACACACCTACTGGGAGGGAGAATGACATGGGTTTGAGGTCTCTTTAATGTACTGTTATGTAGGTAGCATTTAGCATCACAAGGGTGTTGAGGAAGCTAGATTGAATTGTAGACTAACTCCTTTTTAGGTCAAAAGAGGAAAGTGGGGATTTCAACGGAAGAAGCAAATATTTGTAGGTATAAAAGTGCAATCACATGAATTAGACATAGACCTAAGATCTAGAAACATAGTTACACTAGATGTCGAAATTAAGTTGTGGGTCACAATAATAGAGGATGAATTTGACAACCTTATGACAATTTTGTTGGGGGAACTTGTCCTAGGTGAGAGAACATGTTCTCCACTATATTTTAGGCTCTCAAATTTTATAAACATCCTTGTTATAGTGTGCATAATAGTTTTGCCCAATTTCATATCATTATCACCCATCCGAATCTCGTATGGGGTGAATATGTTCTAAAAACACTTAACCCTAATTCTGCTATCACTTTCTAAGAAGTGTTAAGCATAAAACTGTCGTTACATAATCTTAGGATCCTCACATTTATTGTTCTTGAATTATCTTATATACATTTATTGTAATATCTTAGTTCGATCAACTTGCTTTAGATATTACATTTTGGTTAACCCACTTTATGTAACACCCTTCAATTTCTCATTCTCTTTTGTCGTAAAATGAATTGAAGCAATAAAATAATTAGAGAGTTACGCGACAGTTGCTACCACTACATTGTCTTGTGTACCGCTTTGGACACGTATGCATAGTCGAAAGGGTATGCATACGCGTGCACAATTATACGCATGACATCACAATGACCCCTGTTATCACGTAGTCGCAAGCTAATTAGGATTGGAATTCTTTCTATGTGTTGGTATGCTACCTTGTTTTTGTAGATGATGGTTTTATTAATCATCTTGGATGGCCATGAGGTCATGGTGGGTGTTGTAAAATATCTTCTGGTTAGAGAAGATGAACTTTCATTATGAGATGTATAACTGACATCTGTACTTTCATGGTTAGTATTATTATTATTGTGTTACTTCTGTTGTTTGGGCGAGTTGAAGTTGCAAAACATGGTTGAACTTATACACAACTCCTATACTTTAGTCATTTATGAGGAAATAATGATATGGTACTAAACTGTATATTGATCTTGGTTTCTTACACGAGTGTTATATTAAGTTTGATCAAATCTTGCATTGTGTAGCATGGGATAAATGTTTGATTAATCGCTGGCGAGCTTGGCTATGAAGTTGTCGTAATTATCACCTTCGACCTATCTGAATATCCTCCACCATGCAAACTCTGCTATAATAAGCTTCTATAAGTTTATGTACTTAATTGAATAACGTTTTAAGTTATAATGAGGCATTCAATTATTAAGATAATTGAGAGGCTAAGAGATAGTGTTCAGATTAATGTAACATATATTTCAAAAATGAAATCTAATATTTAATAGGTATCTTTATCAACTGAATAGGCCATGCCTGAGGCTTAAGGATTTATAAGTCGAATGACTACATTTAAGACCCACCAAGTATAAATTAATACAATTTATAATTTTTCTACCAGGCTTGGTTAATCACCAACCTTGAATTTGATGAGGGTGTTCGCCTTGAGAAACAGATAGTTATATGCCTATCCATTCAAGCGGTTAAATTTGAAAGAAGAATATAAGTTTTCTAAAAATCGCGTCATTTGTGGAGGAGAAGTTGGAGGCCGGCGCTGATGGTTGGTTGGTTATTAATGGCATTGATTATATTTAATGCACCCTTAAATGCGGAGATAAGCTTGGGAAGGGGTGAAGCTTCCTGAAGAGTCTATTAGACCTGTTGGAAATCCATTTTTATTTCTGTTCTTTCATGTAAACTGCGAACTCTTCTTCTTCCTTTGAAAATTCAACTGTTGGAACCAAATTTGCATACAGTTTTTGAAAGGTAGTTCGTTGGAAATTTTAGAAGATAAAAGGGCATTGGTAATCGCTCCTCGTTGGTGAAGAATAGTTGTTGAGACTGCGAGGTGAAAGGATTTCGGTTTTATCAGGCATGGATCGCTCTCTCCCCCTCTTAATACCTTATTCAATCTTCTGTTTGAGTAGATAGTATGCTGCAACATTTTATTTGGTTGAACTATGCATTTGCGGAAGATTATTATTGGGTACTGTATGTTCTTATAAAATTATGAGTGAATGTGTTTAAGTCTTCAAAGAATAGTGGTTTTTAACTGTCATTTTGGGTGTTGTTTTACTGCATAAATATGGCTGTTACTACTGTGTGTTTTTGTATTATTGGATAGTGCAAACCCTTCTATCTAGAGTTATATTACTCTCTATTTTTGAATATTGATTCATTAGCTCTGGGTGTTACCCAGATGCTTGAAATATTTATGCGATTAAGGAAAATACCTTAAGAGGTATGCATAGTAATTTTAGTATTATGGAGTTAATACATGCTTCCAAGTATAGCTAAAACTGTGTTTAATGTTGGATTGTTTTGTTTTAGAGGGTTTGATGATACTTAGTACTATCAGGAACACTAATGGCTAAAATGTTATTACTGAGTTGAAATCATGAAGATTCAATCACTTTTTCCTTGGTCTTAAAACTAGGCACATCCATAAACATTTTGTTTTATGAATTTATTAGGGTCGCTATGACCATCTGTCTAGGATAATAATGAGATTTTGGGATTGCCAGGGCTCAGTGGAAATAAATAATAAGAATTTTGAAGGATAGAAACCTTATCCTCAGTGATGTTAAAAAGGATGCACCGTAATTTTTAATACTATGGAATTAATACTTGTTTCTTAGTACTTATAACTAAATCCGTGTTTAGTTTTGGGTTAATTTCTTTCTGGAAATTGGGGGTCACTTTCATGATAGATAACCCAACGACAATTTTAATTAAGAACCCGTAAGGGGATTTATTGATTGGACGTTCTTGATTGAACACTTTCATCTAGACAGTCTGGGTGCATAATATGATCGATACCACGTATATGTTATAGGGATTTAATTGGTAAAATGAAGTGCATGTTTGAGCGTGAGTGATTGCCTTGTGGACTCTAAATTCTGTATATGTTGTTTAGCTATATCATATCGGCTACTTCTTGGCAATTCAATTACGCCTGTAATAAGTTGTTTCCCTGAGATTGCTGATTGATATCAATGTTAGCTGGGACGAGTTTTGGTTAAACAAGAAGGTTGCAGGTTATTTGAAGGATCTCAATGCAGCAAAAGTGATTAAAAATTACTTTATTAACGTCTACCTGGAAATTGGGTACCTTATTGTCTTATGCTGAGTTTAGTGGATTCTATATCTGGGTAAAATAAGGATTCCTTATTAAAATATATTTAATTTGGAATATGGAACAATAATAAAATTACTTTGCAAGAGTATATCAGCCGTGCCTGAAAGGCTATATATATATTTATTTATTTAAATAAATATCGACCTATTTTAGTAAGAGATGTCTGGTGTGAAGTATGAAGGAGGATGAACGTTTTTGAGGATTGTTGTTCGGAATAACCTTTCCTAGTGAATCTCTATTACATGTATTGAGTAGCACGATGAGATCAGTCCCTACGAACACCATGAATAATAACTTGAGGACATAAGGATATAGTAGCACAGTTGCACATTCTTAGAAGTTTTGCTACCTTGGCTCAATTTTATTAAGTCAATAGCTTCTATTAATTACGCCATATTCCCTTATTAGAAAACAAGATTATGAGGCAATCAAACCTCATCAATTTCATTTCTTTTGTTTCGGTGAACATTAGTTCCAGTTTAAGGTTGAGATACCTTCTGCTACTTCTATACCTACTTACATCTCGAGTCTTATCTAGGTTGAACTTGTTATACTATTTCTGTATTATATATGCAAATGTTTTATTTATCCACTCTTGTTTGTTTCTGATTAGTGAAACTACTGCCAATAATTGGTTTAGACTTGTAATTTACCATGTTGTTGAAAATGGAATAAATGCTATGAATGCTTTAATCCTATGTTGTTATGTAATCTAATCCTATGAATTCCTTTTATTGAGGCATTTAAAATCTATGGCAGCGAATAGTTTTTTGTTGGATGAAAAGGAATTATTCTAACATATGTTGATTGATGTCTTGCATTAGTGTGTTGTTACTATGATAGTAATGTTGCAGCCTATCATTTAATTAAATATCATATTGCATAAGTTATTAGGCGGGGAAAAGGGCTATTCATGCCAGTCATGTTGGACTGACCATGTGCAATTTTGTACATCACTTTTCAGTGCAGGGAAAAAGGAACTTTGTGGCAAAGTTTGGAAGATGCAATTTGTATTTTTCTTAGAATGCGTGAGTGATTGGATTGTATTGAAACTGAAATCTCAGTCATGATATATTGTGAATATGATGGCTATGGAGCTTATGATATAAGACAAAAGTCGATGTATAGAAAAGATCTTTGTTTTATCCAGAGGCAATAATCTTATTTCAATCTATGATCAAAGTTGATTAGACACTTGTTCCCTTTATCTTATTCTTTAATTGTTGTGATGTAATTCGAAGATTTTTACAGATCAACTATTTGAATAAATATAAGTGATGATTATATGATTTTCGATTAGATGTATGAGCTATTTTGTATTATATTTTACAATAAATTTAATACGTGAAAATACTATTGGTTATTTTAACCACTGTCGTTAAGCTACAAAATATGTAGTTATTATGGTTTGTTTGCCCAATAAAACTGTTGAGAAAATATTATATTATGTTACTCATTAACAAGGAGGTAAATAAAGAAATAACTCAGATTATTTCAAGTACTATTGAAAGTAGGATGGCCTCACAGCGTAGACAATGATGCATGCAATATTGTTGCATATCATCAGAATATAACCGAGTGTTATTTGCTTAAATCATGTTGGGTATAATCGATGAAGTGGACTTATACCAAAGGGGTCTTAATAACTTGACCCGTTAGTTTGACTGGAAAGATATGAATATGTGTTGGTAGTACGTATGGATACCCTGCAACACTCTAATCTCAACTACTGTGAATTCAAAAAAAATAAAAAATAAATAGAGCAAATTATTAAAGAAATAAAAAGGTAATTGTCAATAATTCAGCAGTTTGATAATATGATAATCTTCTAAGTAATGAATCATATCTATTACCTTGAAAGGTAATGAAATATAATCCCACTAAAATGATTCAATAATGATCTTTTGAGGATGTAACCATTGTCAATAATGGTGGAAATGTCTACTCTATCTTAGACTGAGATGTGAAGCCATGTAGATAAAAGGATTGGAATAGTAATGGATATATCGCAAAGGAAGTTACAAGGATTAAAATGATCACTACTAAAGGAATCAAAGACCTTATGTAAAAAGGCAAAAATAAGAGAGGATGAATGGGCGAGTAGTGCCTCCAATCTAACATCTCATATCTCCAAACCTAATTTACTTAATGGATATATATTAAAACAAGTACACTCTCTTGATTAAGCTGCCACTAAGAAAAGTGAATTCCTTATGCTTAATTGTTTACTAGTAGAAGTAGTCTATGGTACTTGATAAAAAGCATAAATCCTACCTTAATACCTAGCCTTATGCAAGTACATATCCCAAGAATGTGAAATAAAGAAATATGGGCTCAATTTATTAAGCCGAGACAATAATTAAACTGTAATACTGATCATAGACTTTGATAGTATTGTTTTTCATTTATGGTTAACTTGGGCAAGAGATCTTGAAAGGTAATTTAAGTGTTTGAGGATTAAAGGTCTAGGAATCAACCTTAATCCAGACCTTAGGTACGATCCATTCATGGAGAAGGTGTCATAGGCCTAGGTTGTTCTTTAATGATTTAAAATTACCTTAAAAACAAAATAAAGGTTGTGAATCCATATAATTGAATAAGTGATTAAGGTGAAACGACAATTTCCTAATGACGAGTGTGCCGTCATGGAATTGAGCATGGTATACATGACTCGGAAAACTTTGCGCAAAGTGGTGTAAGCTACTGATTACACTGTCGAGATTTCACTATGATCTAAGCTGTGAGATTCCTGTGGATTTCATAGGTGGAATCCCAGGTAGGCACTTAGATAGGACTAAGCTATGAGATTCCTGTGGATTTCATAGGTGGAACCCAGGTAGACACTTAGAAGTCTTCACTTATATCTTTATCATATTCTGATAAAGGAGAACCAAGGATACATTTATGTATGAGCTCGTACAAAGCATAGAGGGAGAATGAATAGGTTCAGTAATCTCTCATACAGCTGCACATGGTTCATGACAGTTATAAAAATTGGATTGCATTAAGATTTATGCTAGATTTAAATATATGGGTATTTAAATCGAGAAGCATAAAAGGAAAAAAAAAAAATTGGATGTGAAGTGAAGTAACAAAAAGGGGATGTTACACTATCTATTGATTATGCTAACCCATAACTTTGTTCCTCACCCGTAGGTTTTTAGATTTCTAACTCTTATTTTAGTATCGTAATTATTCTTTGAGTATTTCTCATAACCCTACTCTACTTTCGTGTCTTTTACATTATTTCAATGGCTAACAATAATGGCTTTTATGCCCATTTCATCACCCAATCCTAGTCAAACTTGCAACACAATTAGGAGATATTATTCAACTGAACTCTAAATATCAATTTGCAAGAAACACATATATGATGATGAATCTAATGAATGATTTGGTTGGAAAAGAGAAACTCTTCAAATATAAAATATTTCAATGGGTAGACATGGTTTAGATAACCCAAAAAATAACCTCATACTAATCCCTATCCAATAAAATGATTGCCTCCATAACCACCCATTATTTATAATGTACTTTACACTCATTAACCTAAGGACTATTGTCATATTTTTTTATTTCTATCCCTCCCGGAAGTGATCTTAGAGGCACTTGATGTTTTTGGCAGAATCCCTAGAATAGTATAGTAATAATGAAGTCATGTTACTTAAAAGTTTTCCAAGGTCATTAATGGGGTCGTCTCGTTAATGTTTATTTTCCTTACCCCATGCATTCATTTCTTCATTTAACCAATTGAAAGAAACATTTTTCACATATTTTATTCAAGGCATATTCTTTGCTAAATACTTCAAGCCTCTTTTATATCTATACCAAGGACTAATTGAGAGTGTTCACTATTGCATTATTCGATTACATGATATCTTAGTAGATTTTGTTGGCATGAGTGAGTTTATAGGTTGTCATTGATGTAAAATCCCATTAATGGCAAAGAGGATGATCTAGGAGTGTCATAGGATGCTTAGCATGATGATGACATGGTCAATCAAGGTGTGACATGATGGCACAAGTGGACATAGTGAGAATGGCTTGGCCTATTAGGCCTAATCAGGTGACCTAGCTAGCCTAGGTGATAGAGCATGATGGTTTGAGTTGCATGGTGACTTGAGGAGCATGGTAGAGGCATGGAGAGCATGATCAGAGAGTGTTGAGGCACTTACATGAGCTTCAAAGGGTAGGTACATGTTGTGGACTCAGTTGTAGGTGCTCATCTAGACCTAGTCTAGGGGTTTGAAGATCTAGGGGCTTGAAGACCAAATGGAGAATGAGAGTAAGTTGCAGAGCTATGTGAACCCATGTGGGCATGTAGGTGAGTGAGATGTGGTGTCTCAAGGTTTTTAGGGCCTTTTGGAGAGGTTTTAAGTTGAGGTATGAGGATCTACTACTTTGTATTGGCCTAAACTATGTAAAACCCTAAAACCTAGTTGTGAAAGTCCTAGTGGTTGAATAGATGAAGAGCTATTTGTGAGAATATGAGAATTAAATATGTTAGTAGAGGTTGTCAATGTGTGTGGGCCAAGTTTCAGGTTGATATGAAGAAGATTTTGAAAGTTATGGTATTTTAAGTCCTATCGAGCACTAGAAAGCATGTTTTCCAGCTCGAAGTGAGAGAAATGCTCATGGGGAGATGATCCTATTAGGGATGTTGGGGCATGGAGTTAAGAATATCTCAGAGTTGGAATGAGGTCAAATGAGGCCCAAACATTTATGAATGATTGTTAAGAAGTTAAGTCTTTTTTTATGGTTTTGAAACCCTAGGTTATGAGCGATGGAGAATATATTCATGGTATGATCCTATAATGAATTGGTTTTGAAAATGTGATGATTGGAGGTTGTAGAGGACTCTTCTAGATTTCCAATGAGGTATTTCAAAGCTTGTGACAATATGTGGGCCCCACTCAAAAAAGAGAGTTTTTGGAGTTTTTTAATTTGTGCAAAAGTTGTCCATTGAACCTAATGACTAAATCAAAATTTATGGAAGAAATTTTTTTTTACTACATGTCCATGATAGTTTCAGGTCATGGTTGAGGTCCTAAAGTGAAAAGTGTGCCCTATCTTTGAAGACTATTTTTGGGCGTAAAAGGGAAGTTTAACAGTGTTGGAAAATGGAAGTTCTTGAGCACTTGTGAGATTTTTGATGGAGTCTAATGGCCTTGGAGGTGTTGTTGACATCTCATGTGACAATTTTCAGGTTTTGGTGGAGATATGAAAGTGCACTGAGGTGGCATGGATGAGGTCACAAGTTGACCTAGTTTGACTGGTTCAGGACAAAGATGGTTTGGTGAGAAGATGGATGTAGAAGACCCATGTTTTGGCTTAGATGATAATGGATATCTACTTGAGAGTGAAGAGGGATGAATTTTGTCCCTAGTGAATGAATTTTGAGGTCTCAAATGTGTCAGAAAGGGTGCAAACTAGTTGAGTTTCCAAAATTGCTTCTTGGGTAGTTCAATTTTCTGAAGATGAGATTTGGCCTCATTTTCTTTGATGAATGTTTCATGAGGTCTAGAATGCATGTATGTGTTATAAATTTCAATGGATTTCCAATAATTAGTTACATGACATAGTTGAGTTGTTCTTGTGTGATCTTCAACTCCATCGGTGAAGACTGGTTCCTAAAAGTGCCTGTTTTAAGTAAGAAACAATCCTACTTGGTGGTGATATGAAGAAAATGATTAGTGTAGAGAATTTTGAGATTATGGATGATGTTGATATGGTATGTATGTTATGTGAGAAGCCTTCGGAGGCTTGAAAAATAAGGGTGAAGTGCTTGAAGGTATTGATGAGCTCAATGATAGGATTTTATGCATTATTGGGCTTGTCTTGTGTCTTGATGCATTGTCAACCCATATGGGTCATTCATGATATTTTATACGAGTTTAGTGTTCTAATTTTAAGTTGGTATGACCGACCTCTTGGGTCATAACTGACCTATGTTATATTTTCAAGTTGAGTCTCATATAAAAGTACATGTTTTGTTCATTTTTGAACTAATTGTGTAAGAGGGAAAACATGCGAGCTAGGTGAGAGAGTGAAAGTGATTCAAGGGCATCAAGATAGAGTTGAGAGTGTGCGTGAATTTCTGAAGAGTGTTGAAGAGCTGGTGTGTAGGTTGGGGCTTTGGTTAGATAATTTGTCTATTTCAATTCACACTTGATCAAGTTTGAACGAGTTAGGAGAAGGTGCATTTGAAGAGTGTTTGAAGGTGTGTGAGATGAATTTGCGATCCTATCAGTTGTGGCATCAACAATACATTAGAGGTATTCATTTGAAGGTGTTTGGTTGAGTTGGTGCTTAATCACCTTAGGGGGTTGTAACCTCCTTATGGGGTTAGTGCCTCACTAAAATAGGGGTTGGTGCTCCTTGTAGGGTTGGTGCTCTACTAAAATAGGGGTTAGTGCTCCTTGTGAAGTTGGTTCTTGTTGGTCGTCAAATAGGACTTTTAAGAAGAGCAACAGTCAGGGGACAAGAAGTCCCTCCTCTTTAATGGGAGAGGTTCCCTTATTCTGAAACGAACTTATTTACAAATATACAAAACATGATTTGTTGGTTAAACTTGGATACCACGAAAGTGTTTTCTATGAAGGTCATCAATTACAAAAGGACTGAGGAAATGAGAGCATGGAAAAGAGCAGAAAGGCAAACATGTAGAATTATAGATATCAGAGTAATTCTTTATGTATGCGAAGTCACTGTGAATTGAAAACAAGATCATTCGTATAGAACAAGTAAGATGGAATTTAAAGACACAAAGTTCTGTAAATAACATATGCCAGAACGTAAAGTTTCTTAACGTAACACATATTCGTTATCAAGGAAACAAAGTTCCTTCTTGGTTATGCAAGATCACCGTGCTTGCAAAGTTGAAGAGTATGTAATCGATGAGACTAACGAATTTGAGATAAATGATCTTCACAAAGAAAACAAATGAAAGCTTAGAACAGACAGAGATCATATAGACAAAGAAAGGAAAGTCCTTCTGTATAGATTTCTCTATAATCTATTTACACTTGCATAAAATATGCCAAGTTCTTCCTCCTTTCAAAATGGCGCAAAGAAGGCCATTATATAGCTTACAATTCGGTTACTCTTCGTAACCGTTTCTTTTAACTAACGGATAGTCAAGGACCGCCAATCGCAATACCTTAACTAATTACAAGGAATACGAAAGGAATAGGAAGAAGAGAAAAGAATGAAGAAGGAGACAGGTGGACAGTCACTGAGAGGGACCCACCGTCTTCGGAAACCGCTGCTTGAATTTTCTTCCATGTATCAGCTATGTCCTTGCCACGAGGGACACACCAGAATTTTCATCTTGAGGATGACAATGAATATCTTTGAAAACTGATGTAACCAGCGTCTTGAACTTCGTCCTTCGTAACTGCTTCTTTAGTTCTCCCAAGCTTCCTCCAGGAGCTTGATCTTCATATTGATAGTAACAGAGCTGCAAACCAGGCTCGGAAAGGAGTTTCAGAGGGAGGGGACATGTGCGGGTTTTCAAATTGCAAGGGTTCGAAACAATGTAAGAATTGCAAAGGAGGTTTTGCCCGTTATATAGTCGTTGAGGAGAGAGAAGGATAATCAATGCGCATTTGAATTCATATTTTGAAAAACAGCATATTCAGGTAGAGCGGGAAAAACTAAGTATGAATGACCGTTGGTTCGCTTTGGGACAAGTGAGACGCGAATGCGCGAAACACGCGGCTCGGCCGATTCGGGCGAAACGGGGAGAGGACACACAAATGCATTTTGGGACATTTGGGATGAAAAAGAGCGAAGTGCGCGACTCGGGAGTTTCGGCCGAAAATGGGACAGCTTGCACTTTTTAACTTTGGGACATTCGGGACAAAAGTTCCGAAGTACGCGGTTCGGGTGTTTCGGCCGATCGGGGAACAGAATGCACTTTGGAACTCGGGACAGTTGGGACGAAATCGGGCGAATCGGCCGAAAATGGAATAGAGTGCACTTTAAGTTTGAACTTTTGAGAAATTTGAGACAAAAAGTTCCGGAGTACGCGACTCGGCCGGTTCGGGTGAAATTGGAACAGAGCGCACTTTTGAAATTGGGACATTTGGGACAAGAAAGTGCGAAGTACGCGGTTCGGCCGAAATTGGAACATCTCGCACAGTAACTTCGGGACACTTGGGACAAAAACTTTCGACGGGCCCGAAAATGGGACAAATTCGGAGGTTTCGGCCGATCGGGGAACAAAATGCACTTTCGTACTTGGGACAGTTGGGACAAAAATGTCCGACAGGCCCGAAATACTTACAGAATGACCCAAAACTTAGATTTTTTCGACTTCAAAGACTTTTTTCACACCACCAGCTCGACAGAAAAGACATTTAAACTCAAAATTTCGAAATTTTTACTTTTGACAGAACGGGGAATTTTGAGTGGACAACAGTTCTTTACTAAATTATTTTGATTTGAATAATATAATAAAAATTTCAATGGGTTTTCTTCCCATTAAAGGTTTCCCACTTATATCTTGTGTTCTTGTGTATTCTTTCATGGTTATGCTCTCGTGGATGATTGTTGCAAATTATTAAGATCACATTAACACATAGTTGGATGTCAAATGGTGTATGCAAAGTAATTTGAATTTGATTAAGGGATTTGAAGGCCTGATTCAACCCCGCAATACATTGTGATTTTAACAATTGGTATTAGAGAAAGTCCTTTTGGAGAAGTTTAATCACTTGGAAGGAGATCCTTTGAAGCAATAGTATGATAGGTAGACATGTTCAAGTTGAAGAACTTCCTATGATCAAAATGAGAACTTGTTTAAAAACCTTAGGGTTTAACATATGGAATTTTATCCTTAATGTATGTGCACCATCTCCAGCTTATTTGAAGGTTAATGAAGTATGAAAAGAAGATAACGAAGAACATGCTTTGGTTTTAGGCCTTGTAGAAAGAAGGAAAAATGATGAACAATGTCAAATTGCTCAAAATGCCTTTCACGGCCATGATGAAAATCTGATTTGGTTTATTGACAGCGGGTGTATTACTCATATGACTGGTGAAAAAATAAAATTCACCTCTTTGAATAATAATGCATCAGGATCTGCTAGGTTTGGTGATAACACTACCATAAAAATTGTAGGAAGGGGCTCTTTGAGTTTGGATAATGGGAAGACTCTCACTAAGAAGGTCTTATATGTTGAGGGACTAAAACACAACATTCTTAGTATAAGTCAAATGCACAAACAAGGGTATATCCCAACCTTTGATGATAAGGGATGCAAAATTACAAAAAGAGAAATAGGTAAGCTTGTTTCCAAAGCCAAGAAGACTAAAACTAACATGTACATATTGAAGGAGGTCAACAAGAAAAAAATGTCATGAGCAAGTTGAATGAAAATTGGCTATGGCATAGGATATTAGGCGATGTAAAATTTGATAATATTTTCAAGATCAGTTCTAAAAATAATGTGAAGAACATGCCAATAATCATCAAACCAAAAGATACCTTATGTAAAGCATGTCTTCATGGAAAGCAAACTAGAAGAAGGTTCAAGACCAAGGAACATGATTCAACCTATAACTTTACAACTGATCCAGATTGACCTCTGTGGACCTATGAGAACTAAAAACACATCATGCGACTGTTATTTCATGCTTCTAATTGATGACTATCCAAGATATACTAGGGTTTCTTGTTTGAGAAACAAATCAGATGCATTTGAGGTTTTCAAGTCATTCAAGGCTCTCATTGAAAATGAGAAAAATGGAAGAATCAAGAGTATTAGATTAGACAATGGAGGTGAGTTTTGGTATGAATCATTTGATGAATTTTGTAGAATTCATGGCATTAGAATGGAATTTTCAGTTTTTAGAACACCACAACAAAATGGTGTAGTTGAAAGAAATAACAAGACTATTTAAGAGATGGAAAGGACTATCCTAAATGAATCTAAGCTACCCAATGATTATTGGAAGGAGGTAATTTGTACATTTGTTTATATACTTAATAGATGTTAGACAAGGGTAAATAGTGATAAGACCCCATATGAGTTATGGAAAGGTAGACCAACAAATATTTATAGTTTTTGGATGCAGGTGATTTATCAAAAGGACTGAAGACAATCTAGGTAAGTTTGAATCTAGGTTTGGTGAAGGTATATTTCTTCGATATTCTTCAAGGAGTTTAGCTGACATCTGTTACAACAAAAGGTTGAAGACAATATTTGAAAATGCAAGTATGAAATTTGATGAATCCTATCCCATGAGGTCCACTCTCAAGACAAAAGAGCCACTACAAGTGACTGATCCCAAAGAAGAAGAAGAGGATGTGTAGATAAATGAAGAAGAATATGGAGAAGAGGAAAGAAAAGACACCAAAGCACCATCAAGACATATTAAGAGAGATCACCTGGAAGATAAAATCCTAGGAAAAAAAGATGTTTGAGTAACTATAAGAAGGAAATTGGTAAGCCTTCAAAACCAAAAAAATTTCGCATTATTATCAAAATTTGAGCCTAAAAAAGAAGCAAGAAATGATGAATGTTGGATCAAGGCTATGAATGAAGAACTAGATCAGATTGAAAATAATAAAACTTGGGAATTGGTGCCTAGACCAAAGGATACGAATGTTATTGGAACTAAATCTATGTTAAGAAATACTCAATGAGAATGGAGAGGTTACAAGAAACAAGCCTAGATTAGTTTGTAAAGGGCATGCACAAGTTGAGGGAGTTGAATTTAATGAAACATTTTCTCTAGTCGCTAGAATTGAAGCCATTATATTGTTTTTAACATATGCAGGGTTTAAAGGATTTAAGGTGTATCAAATGGATGTCAAATATGAATTTTTGAATGGTAATATAGAAGAATAAGTGTACATTGAGAAACCCGATGGTTTTCCCTTGAAAAATGAGAAGGATTATGTTTGTAAACTAAAAAGGCACTCTATGGAATAAAACATGCCCGTAGAGCATGGTGTGGAAGAATTGAAAAGCACCCAATTGAACAAGGTTTCAAAAGAGGAGTTGCTGATAGTAATTTGTATATAAAAGATGAAGAAGGACATTTATTAATCATTGTAGTATATGTGGATGGCATTATATTTGGGGGAAGCAATGAACTCATGACTCATATATTTTCAGATGCTATGAAAATAGAATTTGAAATGTCTATGCTTGGAGAGTTGTCCTTCTTTTGAGGTCTACAAGTCAATCAATCCAAGGAAGGTATATTCATATCTCAAGAAAAATACATGAAGGAGATGTTGAAGAAGTTTTAAATGGAATATTACAAGCCTATTGGAAACCCCATGGTCACATGATGCAAACTAAACAAGGAGGATGACTCACCTAAGGTAAATCAAACTGATTACAAATCCATGATTAGTAGTCTTTTGTATGCTACTGCATCAGACTAGATATCTTGTAGGATTTGAGTCTTGTTGGAAGCTTTCAAGAGGATCCAAAGGAAACTCACTTGCAAGTAGTGAAGAGAATTTTTAGATATCTCAAAGGAACTGCTAAGTATGGGATGTGGTATCCAAAGAATGATAATTTTTAATTGAAGGCTTTCACAGATGTTGATTGAGTGGAAAATCAAGATGTCAAAAGGAGCACTAGTGGAGGGTAATTTTATGTTAGTAAGTGTCTGTTTCTTGGATGACTAAAAAAACATTTAGTAGCTCTTTCCACATGTGAAGCTAAATATGTTGCAGCTACATTGTGTTGTGCACAAGTCTTATGGATGAGACAAATACTAGATGATTATGATGTGGAATGTGATGGGCCTACCTATATTTACTGTGATATTACGAGTACTATTAGTGTTTCTAAAAATCCCGTGTTGCATTCAAAAAATAAGCACATTCCAATCAAATACCATTTCTTAAGAGATCAAGTGAGTGAGAAAAGGATCAAATTGGAATATGTATCTACCAAGGAAGAGATTGCTAACATTTTGACAAATCCAATTCCAAAATCAACATTTGAACATCTAAGGGAAAGGTTGGGAGTGTTTTTTTCCCCTGTAAGACATTAAGTGAGTAAGGACCTTGAGAGGGAGTGAGAGAAATGAATCATCAACTCTAAGAAACCATGAAGAAGTGTAACAATAGAAAATTAGGTATGTAAGTGATTTTCAGGAATGTTCATAAGTTCACGAAGTGTGTAGTTGGTATTCATTCAAGATTGAGGTATATAAAAAGTTGTCTATTCATCATGAAGTCTATATAAAGGAGTATGACAGGGATTGTCAAATTTAGAAAAAAATAATCTCAGTTGATAAGTGTTGTGTCAAGATTGTGCATGATCTTTTGGAATATGTGGTATTGTATTAAGAAAGAGTGAAGGGTGACAAGAAGTGTTACTAGGTTATCCATGTATATAATGCTGAATCAAAACTTGATGAAGGACTGTGAAACTCTACAAGTGCACCATGAGTCAAAATATGTCTTTTATGTTCATAATTGTCTTACAATACTGTAAATGTACTATTATGGGTCTGTATGTTGGGTTATCAGTTCATGAATCATGACTGAGGTGTCTCTAGAGTACATTTGCATCTTAAGAGAAGTATGGAGGAGTATTGTCATGATTAGATATGTGGAAGTGGTAAAATAAGTTCTTCATGATTGATAAACAAGGTTACAGGTCTGTGTGAGGTCTATAAGATTATAATGGTGTCTTGAACAAGGTGACATGGAGTGTTGATGTTTTAAAAGGTTATGCAAGCAAAAATAAGGATATGCATCTTGATATAAGTCTAAGGGGACTATGTAGAATCATATATATGAGGTATGCTATTGGTACATTGATTCAAATGTATGTATGTAGTGTTATAGACTGTGCATAAATTATCAGGACGTTTAGTAAGATGACTTAGGTTGAGGGGGTAGTAAAAAGTTGTAAAATCTCAAAGCTATAGGCTCACAAAGGTCAGTTAAAGCAGGGGAATGCATGACTCTTAATCTGTTGAGGTAGGACATTTTAGATTGGTTACATGAAGACCGTGTAAGGAAGCATGACTGTAGGATAAGTTGCAAAATACATTGATAAAGCTCATATAAGGACAAGTGTAGTGTGTCTATTATTGAATTTTTTGCACTGTATCAAGGACAAGTACATGTCTATGAATAGAAGAATAAGAGATGCTCTAGAGTGATGGAATATGATGCAGGAGGAGATAATGAGCTCCATGTCCCTTGAAATGTGAAGAGAGGAATATAGTAATATTGTATCTCATGCACTATGAGAAGAAAGTACACTTAACATGGCATTATAGAAGGATGAAGTATTGTAGGTGGTTCTTTTGCACTAAAATGTGTGTGTTACATGTCTATGGAAGGTCTCTCAAGGTAGGGAGAGATGGTTATTTTCATCCATTCAGGTATATCTAGGTGTTTATAAGTGCCTAGAAAGGTATATTTCGTCAAAATTGAAGGTATATTGGCTTGTATAGAAAGACAACATGTTCAGGAGTAAGTCATGTGCTGATCAACTATGATAACAAGGAAAGATGACCAAAAGATATTGAGCAATTTGTTTCAATGGACATGGGTGTCAATGTTCTAATTCATCTATCCATGGACACATAAGCAAGGTATGTGAGATATTATTTATATGCTTAGGAAGTTAAAAAAATATGGTATAAACTCAAGGGAGAGTCATAAGGAAAAGGTTCAAGTGATAAATTATCTCCTATGGCATGGTAGAATATTAGTCAAAATTGCATCTGAAGGTCAGCCTGAGAGGATTTCAGGCCCTAAGAGTTGTGTGAAATCAAGATATTGAAGAGTATAAGTCAAGTTTGAGCCTATATAAAGTAGAGACAGGTAAATAAAGGAAGAGATAAGAATGATGTTTTAAGCTCAAAACCATGATTGTTATGCATGTATTAGAACCATGTATGATTCTTCTCAAGGGGAATTTAGTGATCAATGTACTTTGATAAAGGGTCAAAAAAGAGTTTAAAGTGAGATAAGATACAGGTTTCATTCTAGGATGATGGAATTTAGTTGTTTTTTTCTCTCAAGAGAGGTTCTCCAAATCTGTTGAAGAGGATGAAGACCATGTATGTTACATGTATTCTTTTTCATTGATGTAAAAAAGGGGAGAAAGACTATGAGGGTTTATCCATCAATGAACAAAGGGGAAGATTATTAGCATGTGTTAGTTCTAGGTGTTGTAATTGATGTAAAAGCTCATTAATAACATAGAGATGATGATCTGGGGAGTTTTAGTAGGATGATTAGAATGATGGTGACATGGTACATTCAATTTTGTGACATGATTGAAATGAAGTGGACACGGTAAGAATGGCTTGGCCTAATAGCCTGATCAGGAGATCTAGCTAGCCTATGTGATAGAGCATGGTTATTTGAGTATGCATGTTGGCTTTAGTAGCATGACTAGAGTACATAGTAGATCATATATTAGGATAGAGTGTTGAGACATTTACATGAGCTTCATAGTGTAGGTACAGGTTGAAGACCCAGTTTGAGGTGCTCATTTAGACCTATGGAGCATGAGAATCAGTTTGAGAGCTATGTGATATCATGGAGGCATGAAGAGGTGTGAGAACTGTTGTATCAAGTGTGTTAGGTCCTTTTGGAGAGATGGGAAGTAGATCCATGGTGTTATTCCACTTTGTCTAGGTCTAAACTAGGCCTAATCCTAGTACTTGGAGGCCTAATAAGGCATGATAGTCACTTCTATGTGTGTATGAGATCTTAAGATTATTCATGAAGGTATGTTAGGTTTTTATCATCATGTAGATGCACTTATAAGAGGGTTCTAGGATTTTTTGTAGTGTTGGTTCAGTTAAACTATGGCCTAGAACATGCAACAACATCTAGTTGTGCATAGTCATGCAAATGAGATGTGACATGAATATGCAGAAATATTTATGAGAAATTGGCGAGCATTGGATATGTTTATCTATAGTGTTGTCATGGTTGCATGTGAGAAAATGTTTTAGGTTTCTATGATGATAGATTTTTGCAAGTTATGAGTGTTTTGAGACCAAAACAGGGTTCTAGAAGAGCATGTAATTTCTAGCTTGAAGTGAGAGGAGTTTCTCATGGTTGGAAAATGCGTAAAGTTTGCATGAAAATATTATAATTTCAAGGTATGTTTGGTCATGGATTTAATAATATATTAGAGTTATAATGGGGTCAAATGAGGCCCAAATATTTATGAACAATCGTTAAGAAGGTAAGTCAACTTTTTATGAGATTTGAAACCCTAAGATTGATGAGTGGTAGGAGAATATATTCTTGGTATGAGCCCATAGATTGGATTAGTTCTTGAAAATGTAATTATTAGAGGTTGTAGAGGACTCCTCTATATTTTTAGAAAGGTATGATAAAGATTGTGGCAGTATGTGGGCCCCTCTCAAATATGCGTATTTCTAAAGATTTTCAGTTTGTGGAAAAGTCTTCCATTGAACCCAATGAATAAATCAAAATTGATTGGATAGCATTTGAGTTGTAATATATTTCCATGATAGCTTCAAATAAATTATTAAATTCCTAGAGGTACAAAGTGTTCCCTATCTTATGAAGACTCGGGTCAATGTTGGGCATAAAAGGGTAGTGCTTAAATAGTTAAAGAGATTGACCTGGTTGAAGGCCTATCCACTTTGATTTGGAATGAAATGTAAAATGTTTTGGAAATAATATTCATGATCAATTTTAAAATTATATGTGGTTTGTCTCTTTATTATAGTGCTAGCTCAGGTGGCATGGTCGAAGACACAAGTTGACCTAGATTGATTGGTTCACGTACATGAGATTCTTTGGTGAGAAGATTGATGTAGAAGTACTCGATGTTTTGGCATATAGCTGATGTTTTCTATCTATTTGAGTGTGAATAGGGATTAATTTTGTTCCATAGATGAAGTGCATTTATAGGTCTTGAAATTTGATATAGCAAGGGTAAAAAATAGTTGAGTTTACTAAAACTACTTCCTATGGGCACCTCACTTTGGTGAAGAGGAAAAAAGGTGTGGTTTGCATTGATGGATGTTTCATGAAGTAAAAAAATGTATTGAATGTGTTCTATACAATTTAATTAATTTCCAATGAGTGGCTACATGGCATATTTAATATGTTCTTGGGTGATCTTGATCTTGGTAGGTGAAGACTGGCTCCTAGAAATAGTCTGTTTTGAGTAGGAAATGGTCTTACCTATTGATACAATTATGAAGAAAATGATTGGTGTAAAGGTTATGTGAGAGCATGGAAGATTTTGTTATGATATATTTTAACATTTTGAGAATGCATTTTAAGGCTTGAAAAAATCATGGTGATGTGGTCTTGAAGATCTTTGATGAGATCAATGATGAGGATTTTGAGCCATATTTGGGCTTGTCTTGTGTCTTGATGCATTGCTGACCCATATGGGTCCTTCATGAAGTTTTATATGAGTTTAATGTTCTAATTTTGAGTTGGTATGGCTGACCTCTTGGGTCATTACTGACCTATTTTATTTTTTTGAGTTGATTCTCATATAAAAGTGCATGTTTTGTTCATTTTTGAACTAGTTGTGTGAGAGGGAAAATGTGAGAGCCAGGCGAGAGAGTGAAAGTGATTCAAGGGAATAAAGAGAGAGATAAGAGTGTGCGTGAATGTATGAAGTGTGTTGAATATCTGATGTGCAAGATAATTTATCTATTTCAGTTCATGTTTGATCAATTTTGAGCAAGTTAATAGAAAGTGCATTTGAAGAGGGTTTGAAGGCGTGTAAGCTGAATTTGTGATCTCTATCAGTTGTAGCAAAAAAAATACATCAAAGGAATTCATTTGAAGGTGGTTGAGTTGGTACTTGATCACCTTAGGGGGTTATAGCCTCATTGTGGGGTTGGTGTGTCACTAAAATAGGGGTTGGTGCTCCTTGTAGGGTTGGTGCTCTACTAAACTAGGGGTTGGTGCTCCTTGTGAAGTTGGCGCTTCACTAAATTATTTTGATTTGAGTAATATAATCAAAATTTCATTGGGTTTTCTTCCCCTTGAGGGTTTCCCACTTATATATTTTGTTCTTGTGTATTCTTTCATGGTTATGATCTTGTGGATGGTTGTTGAATATTGTTAAGATCACATTAAGGAATGGTTGAATGTTAAATGGTGTATGCAAATTAATTTGAATTTGTTTAAGGTTTTTCAAGGACTAATTAACTCCCCTTAGTCCATTTTTATTCCAAAAAATTTACCTACAAACCTACTGATATAGTTAAGTGATACCTATTTGGTAAACATTTTCTTCCCAACTTACTACATGATCGATCTAATTATTTGGATTACTTATGTGTTGTAATTATAAAGCATGAGGAATTAATGTTTTGATTTTTTCTCTTGTCCCTAAGGTATAAGAAGAGAATAAAAATTATGAATCACTGACGCAAACATATATATTTTCATATGCTAGTCCAAGGGAAGAATCATTTTTCAAATCCAAAATACTGGCATAAATAAAAAAGATCCAAAATTTGATAAATATATAGTATCACAAGCTGTTTACACCCTTTTTAAGATTAACTTAATATTATATATTGTTATGGAATTTACATCAAACTAATAAAAAGGAGTGTAAGGTTAGAATAATAGGAGTTATTCTAACTAATTAACTTCCAACATTAATCATACAATATCATAATAACATATTGGTACTTGCAACTAGTGTTTATAATATGCTACAAGATTTAAAAAGAAACGACCAAAAGTACTTATCTATACAGAGTGGTTCAATGGAGCTATGAATGCATAGACTAGAAAAATTGGGATAAATGAATGGGCAGATGCTTCAATCTAGAAACTATGACTGGAAACTACACCGGTAGAAAATTGTACATGTCTTCCAAGAACATCTGTGCGGTTGTGGACTTTTTGTATGGTCTTGGACCTGCTGAGAATGAGGCTTTACAACTTGATGTTCCCTTTGATGGTTTCAAAATATGCTTTTATATTTGCTATCAAACCCTAAGTATCACACAATCTCGAAACCATTTTAAATTAGATGAACAAAACTCAAACTCTAACCATGCCTGGAAGATCCTACAATAAGGTAAGTGTTTGGATTGAAGTGCAATCTGTGTACCACCTACATCAGCACTACTCCAAAGAGGTCTCAAGCCACACATAGTTCTCCACCTAACACGTGATATATAGTGTAAACACTAAAATACGCACTTGGGTAAATTTATAGGTCCTAATCACATGCATTGCATTCATATCTTTTATAAGGGAGAAAAGTACTAATTGATCACTATATTTGGCTATTGGACCCCTAGAATATTGATAAAGTATGAATGCATGTAGGCACGCAAGATCCCAGTTATGGAATGGTGTGCAAGATAAGAGTTTAAGGGAGCCCGTAGCATGCATGAAATGTGAAGGGATCAAGACTTAATCATTTTGGATGTCTAGAGAAGAACACGTGAAAAGCATGACTTAGTTGTGCATGGATAAGATACCAGCCTGGCGACAGGTCGGCCCAGGAAGGAGCATGCCTACGATAGAATCTTATAGAAGAACATCATGGAATACAGTGGAAAGATCAGACCTGGAGAAGCATGCTCACATGGAGGACCACATTCGGAAACTTGGCACTAGATCTGAGGGCACTGGAAGGCGAGTTGGCAGTATAGGAAAGCTATAAATACAAGTGCCTGTAGACACAAAAAAAAATCCATAGAGAGTGAGCAGAGCTCTGTAGAAATGTTGCAAGGACTCTGTCAAGTGGATAGTTGTATTCGGGAGAAGATGCATTAGGCTTGGGGGTTGTAAATTTTCTTTTGGGTAGCTTAGTTACTTTAAGTCCAGTGTAATGGATGACTTTGGTCTGCTTCTTTGGGACCCTCTGTAATGGTTCCATGGATGTAATAAGGTTTCCTGTTATAATATATACATGAATATCAATGATTTTGATGCATATTTCTCTCTTATGAGTTCTCTTTCCTTTCATGCTAAGTATTGATGCTTGTATGTTTCTTTCTATCATACTACATGTTATGGATTCTGTTAAGTACTCGGTTTGAAATGACTGCAAGGATCTAGAGGCCGTTCTGAGCCCTATGGTTCTTGTATGTCCTAATTTCCCTTCTGAAATCTCTTACACAAATCATAGATGATGTTTCCCACTAAACTCACATAAAAGAGAGACTCGGTACCACGCGCGTGCCTCGGGTGAGCGCCTAGCTTTCACTGGGTGATAGGCCGACGTGCACATGGGGTTCCTTTCTTTTGTGATAGGAGTAAAAATGACTACATCTTGGTTTCCATTGCCGGGACCTCTTTTCGAAGTTGTAGTGGGATTTAGCATACATCATGATCTGTGTAATGTGTAATGACAGAGCAGTTAACATTGGAAAGTTTTGAATCGTGGTTCAAGAGTACTTAGAGATTCAGCACTAGACCTAAGTTTGATGCACGTAGATGGGTAGAAGAGAATCTCTACCATGATTTGTATGAGACCTTTTTCTACTACTTCCCTGTGGAGATGTATGAATGGCTCTCAACCTATGCATCTAGATCAAGTTGGCATTATGGATCACATGTGTGGACGTAAGAAGAATACCAAAGGCTACAGGATGCAGATCTGATATGGACTCCTGCTGTGGACCATTGGTGGAAAGAAGTATTGGCTAACTACACTCTTGAATATGCCATTTCCACGTATTCTTGTTCGGAGGTTGCTGAGTTTGAGTTTCTGAGGGAGCCCAGAGGATTGTTTCTACGTGTTATCCCTCTGGATTTGAAGATCTTGATGATTACCATGAGTTTAGAGGCTTTCCCAATGGCCGGCTAAACCATTCTGAGTGTTGGGTAAGGAAGCTAGGGTGGAGGAAGATGGCAGATGTTGCGGTGGATGAAAGAAAGGGAGGAGAGATGACTCAAGTATGGTGAAGCATGTGAAAGGGAGATTGCTAGAAAATGTGAGGTTGTAGGTGTGATGGATGTATGGTGGAAGACATTGTGGGAAGGATTTGAGGTTCATGCTGAGGACGTGGAACCTGAGTAGTCTGTGTGACCCCATCTTGGAAAGCGCATGAGAGAAACCCCTTCGGCTTCTGATGAGAGTTCGTCATGCGGAGAAAGAAGAACCGTTGGCGCGCATTTGAGCCCACCTAGTGACCGAAACCTGGCGCTTGGTTTTCTAGTTTAGGGGGATAATGTTGTTAATCTAGTTGGATACATTGGAGGTGATCATTCTAGCCTAGGAGGTATAATTTCTCGTTTGGGACTTCTATGGCTGCAAACACCAACCCAGTGTTAGGACTTTTTTAGGAAAGGTATAGACACACAAGTGTTTGGTCTCATGTTTGGGAGTGGCGCGGGGTATACTATTGGCAGTGGGACATTATCGCAGACTGTAGGCGCACAGTTCAGTGGAACTGTGGGGACCCTTGGCATGACCACTTCAGGACCTGGTGGTCCTGGTGGATTTGGTGGTTCAGGAGGAGTAGGAGCTGGTGGGTCTGGTGGATTGGTGGTTTAGCAGCTAGTGGGCCTGGTGGATCTGGTGGTTCAGGACTTGGTGGATTTGGTGGTTCAGGACGTGGTGGTCCTGGTGGATCAGGTGATGGAGGAAACACAGGCAGAAACCAAGGATCTGAAAAAGGAGGATTTAGGCCCCAACCACCCCCACAAGTTTTCTTTGAAATGTCTCTACATGTTCCCAATTATAGAGGTATTGAGGATGTTATGCGGAACATGTTCACAAGTGTGAACTAATATGGCGCGTGAAGGGTGTCACAACCCCAGAATGGAAGGCTAGGTAGTTTGTAACCACGTTGCAAGGAGGTGCACATAGTTGGTATAGGAAATATGACCCTCATCAAACAGTGGTGGACTATACTGCCTTAAAGAATGCATTCTTGGTAGAATTCCACATTCCAGAGTTTGAGTAGAAGAGCATCAATGCTTTGAAGGAGATTCAACAAGGAATGATAGAGAGTGTGCGGGAGTATGATGCACGCTTTAAAACTCTCTTGTCTAAATTATCATATGATATTCACCCTTCACAACATGCTCAGTGGTTTGTTGGAGGGTTTATCACCCCCTTTAGAAGGGCCTTATCTCATAAAACTTTCACAGACCCGCACGAGGCATTGGAGGCTGCCCTACGCGCCGAAGCTGTTGGTAGTGTTGATACTGGTGTTAGCCTGTTCTTAGAGGCTCAGATTGATGCTATGGCCAAGTAGTTGGAAAAGTTGTCCGCGAACTTAGCACATGAGACTTGCATAGTGGTTTGTGGTGTACAGATTGTGAAATAGAGGGGCATGTTAAGGCTAATTTCCCCTGGAGGACAGTACGCACTGTGGCGATAGCGTGTGAAATTTTTTATGGGGACCATGATGCGAGTAGGTGCTCATTGTTGTAGTGCATAATCAGGAAGAATGTATCTTGTTACTACAAGATTTGCACTTCTACAACCCATGATACTAAGGATTGTAGGCTCATTGATCATATCCATGAGGCCATTGATCATGGGGTGCACCAAACTAGCGTTGCCAGTAGTTCCAAGGGTGATGATCACTGTTATGAGGAGCGTGTAGATGGAGGCATGTGTGGAAGAGGTTTTTGAGGAGGATTCTATGTTGTCGTGGTAACCACAGGGGAGGAATGAGTGAGTTCCCATGTGGAACTTGTTTCAATTGTGGATCTATGGAGCATTACAAACATGAATGCCCAGACCTGTTGTAGTGCTCGTGGTGTGGAAAGAAGCATAAGTATGAGGAGTGCCTGGAATTGTTTGAGCATATGAATCAGTAGCACCAGAAGGACAAGGGCACTGCAATGGTTAGCATCAAGAAGGTAGATATATAGTGGATGCCTCGAGTAACACGAGATGTAGGTTTGTAACTTGCCTTAGTAACAACAAGGGTAGAAGCTGCGTGTGCAAAAGAGATACCAAGAAAGAAGAACCTGGTTTCAAGGGAGGAGGCCATTCATGGAAAGTATCTAGACCCCACACATCAAAAGGAAATATATCAGGACACCATGGATGTCATTCGAAGCTTACAAGGGGAAATCTAGTGTCTAAAGGAGCAATCCAGGAGGGAGGAACAAGGAGAGTCAAGGCACCAAAGGATGACCTGGATGAGGTCAAGGAGGTGTGTAAAATGCTAAGGCAAGAGAATATCATTCCCTTACTAGGATCATGGTTGAGAGAGAAGGTACCACGTGTCGAGAGGAGAGTGCGAGAGGTAGGTTTTGCACATGAACCTTCCCCCCTCATAGCCTTGACTATGACAAGGAGATCAAGTTGAATGTAGTTATAGATGGATGGCTCCTTAGTAATATCCTCATTGACATAGGTGTAGAGGTTAATGTTCTAACTTTGGATGCATGGACATCAGATGGGAAGACCTATGCATTACAGCCATCTTTGAATGTGTTGTATATGGAAAAAAGACTAAGGAAATTGCCCATCAGTGTCTTAAAGTATGCAACTATCACTATCCATGGAGCTAAGTTTACTGGGGACTTCGAAGTCTTAGCGCTCACCGAGGAAGACAATTTCCCAGCACTACTTGGGTGCCCTTGGTGTTACAAGAACAATGTGGAACTTCAGTTCAACAAAGGGTACATCAGATTCGAGAATAAGGAGGAATAGGTCATTATACCCCTGGCTGATGGGAAGTTGACACCCTCTATTAAACCATTGGGGAAGAAGTTCTAGACAAGATATATATGTGCTTAATCAGATACCTTGAGATGATACACCCTACTAAAGGGGCTATCCAGTTTGAAGATGCTCAGTCAGTGAGTGATACCACTAGTCTGACATGTGATAATTGGGTGCATGGGAATTATGAATTGATGGGAAAACAGTTGAGAGGGTCGGTGACCAAGGTAAAAAAGGCATGCACAGTTCAGTGCCTTGGAGGAAAAGAACTACCCAAGTATTCAGGAGGAGCCTTCCCTGAGATCTTTCTGCAGGAGGTGGAAGCTCAGTGGAAGGATGAGAAGGAATGAAGAGGGATGTTAAGTTATGTCCTAGTCAAGACAGTGGCTCGGTGGTGGGCTACACATTAGGAGAGCCTTTTAGAGTGGCGCAAGGTAAGAATTTCTCTCTCTATCATATTTTCTAGGAGAAATGTGCCCACCATCATCAAGGACTACCATGGGAAGGATCCCACCTCTTTCCATATCTAGGAGTGTGAACGGGTCTAGAGAGAAGGCATAGAAGCTTTTCCACCATCCCTCTGGGTGTAATAGTTGTATTCTACACTTCAGGGTTACTCGCGCATGGTATATTCATTCGGAGACACGTCCTCTAGACAAGGAATTGGAAAGAGCTCGCAGCTGACTTTATTCAAACCTTTGAATATCAGAGTACCAAACCATCAATTGATAAGGCCTTGCAGGGTATCAAGTGCCTTACCATGGGGGATAGTGCTAGGATGGAAGATAGACTGTTGGAATTACTTAGTGAACTAGGATTGGGGGTGTGATTTGAAGAAGTAGAGGAAATAGAAGAGTCACAGCTTCAGCATGCGTGTTTGGAAAAAGAAAAAGGATAGTTGGTGTATGTTATCGATGGAGAGGAATCAGAGAGCTTGGATGTTATCTATTATGTAGGGATGCATGAAGTAGTAGACAAGGCTGATACTCACACGTGCACCTATCATGAGCCCTTAAAGACAAAGAAAGTTAACATCAGTTCAGGAGAAGAAATAAAGGAAGCTATTATTAGAGATTACTGGTCGGAGAAGGAAGTATCTAAGACCATTGATCTGCTGTGTGAATTTGAGGATTTATTCCCACAAGGGTACCATGAGCTCAAAGGTGTTCATCATTCCTTGGGGGAGATGAAGATAAAATTGAAGGATTGTGTGCACACAGTTAGGAAAAGGCCCTACTGGATGAATCCCAATCTGTGCATAAAGGTTAAGGAGGAGATAGACAAAATGATAGCTTCTGGGATCATTGAGGCAGTGGAAGAATCAAAGTGGATAAGTCCGATGGTAATCAGCATCAAGAAGGATGGGTGGATTAGGATCTTTGTGGATTATAGGGAACTGAATGCTGTTTGTGTCATCGATCCTTTTCCAACCCTGTTCACTGAAGAAATTTTGGAAGGAGTCACAGGGCGTGAAATCTATTCCTTTACAAATGGATTTTCAGGGTACCACCAAGTCTGGATTGCAAAGGAGGACCAGGAGAAGATGACTTTAACCACTGAGTGGGGAAGTTTTTCATACACATTCATGCCCTTTGGGTTAAATAATGCACCTAATATTTTCTCGTGCACAGTGGTGCAAGCATTCCATAGACTTCATCCATAATTTTCTTCAGGTCTATTTGGATGATTGGACAATTTATGGTCTGGTTAATGACCATTGTGACAATTTAAGGTTAATGTTTGAGAGGTATAGGTAGTTGAGGATATCCCTCAACATTAAGAAGTGTGTTTTTACTACACCCTTTAGGACTTTATTTGGGCATATCATATGTAAGGAGGGATTTCTGGTAGATCCTACTAAAGTTGTAGTTATTGTGAGGTTAGGGGAGCCTACTAGCCAGAGTGTAGTGGACAGATTCCTTAGGCATATGGGTTATTACAAGAAATTCATCAAAGGGTATGCCAAGATCACTGTGCCTTTAGAGGATCTTCTTAGACATAAAAGTGCCTTCCATTAGGGAGAGGCACAACAGAGGGTGTTTGATACATTAAAATATAGGCTTGTCACCGCACCTATATTATGTTTTCCTTCTTGGGAAAAGCCCTTTCATGTCCATGTAGATGCCTCAGGGACCACCATGGAGCAGTGATTGCACGACCAGGTGAAGGGATTTTTGATCATCCTCTGTGTTTTACAAACAGGAAGCTGACACCAACAGATCAGAATTATACCATAACTGAGTGCAAGGCATTATCGATGATCTATGTGCTTTTCAAGTTTAGGCAGTATCTGCTAGTAAACACCCTTTGTGTTTTACATCGAGACCATGCATGATCCTGTTATCTGAGTTCATGGTGGCTGATCACAAGCCTATGCCCTATCACCCACAAGCACATATGAACGGTGGGTGTTGTTTTTTCAAGAATACTGAATTCATACCGTTGTGGTGAAAAGTAATTGTGATGCCTGATCATCTGTCAAGAATTGGGATGACAAGGGAGGATGTGTAGAGCTATATGAGGACAACATATTCCAGGATGAATAAAGCCACACCATGTTTATTTGGTGTGAGGCACGCACCCTCAAACTTGTTTTTTCCAATTGAGATTGCATGTTGACTTCTTTGCAAATAGGACACGCAGTGAGGGTTAGCCGGAAAGAATGAAGACACTTAGATAAAAAGTAGTTGGCCATACACACCACGCCCTACATGTTAAGTTAGATGAGAGACTTATCACTTTCCAGTTGGAGCCAAACAATAGATGAAGTTTTGTGCATGAAGTGTATTAGAGCACGAGTGACTGGCCATCATGGAGGAAGCACACGAAGTTTGAAGTTGTGCAGATGGTTTTACTATATGATTGTAAGGTGATGCCACCGCACTGGTAAGATATTAATGTCCAGGTTTGTGGTGGGAAACCCTGTACACAGGATATCGTAAAGACTTGATTTAAAGCATGTGACCATTGTCTAGCGCATTGTACAAACTAGCTGGAGGAGAGATGAAATTCCTTTGTGACCCTATCCCTGGGAGTAGTGCTGAAGCCCTACTTTGAATAAGTCTGGGCAATAGACTTTGTAAAGGACCTAATTACACCAGTGACGCATAGGACTAGGTCATGTTATGTCATTTCACTTGCATAGATGTATCCCTTTCGACATTGGTGGGCAGTTTTACAACTTGGGTGACTGGTAGCCTTGCATAGCAGCAACAATGGACAAGGTTCTGTGAGTGCGGAGAACATTATCACAAGGTATGGATGTCCAGTGTGAGTTTGAGAAATGTGATAGGGGTACACATTTCTTGAATGAGTACTATGAGGACCCTGTGTCAATCAGCCATGTTGAATGGCCTAGTCTCATCACAAGAGGTACACCCTATGGACCCATAAGAAAATGGAACCATAGGAAGCATGGTGCCAGGACAAAGCTACTTGAGATCCCACGTACCCTGACTAGAAATTTGTGCATTTCGGAAGACAAGATTGGTGATGAGAAAAAGTATCAAGACAGAATTATTGTGGGCTTTGACATTGGAAAACGTATAAAAGGCTGAACAAGAGCCACACCTTTTCATGTTGGATTGTTTGCGTGCTAGAAGGCTGGAGGGTTTTTCTAGTTGCAATTTATGTTGCCTTCTCTGTGAATAATGCGTGCATGATGAGGTTAGCTGATGAATAAGCCACTAGAAGAAAGGATTGATGAGTTAATGAAGATGATATGAGAAGTGATCACTTGCTAGGTGGAGCCAAATAATAGAAAATAGAAAAACAGAAGGATTGAGGCATTTTGATCGCCACATTGTGAAATAAAGAATTTTGAGAGTTGGGACAAACTAGGTTTTACTATATGATTCTATCGTGTTCTGCACCATCCTGGGAAGATTGAAAGTGTGAGTTGCTAGTTGGGTCTTTACAAGCCAATATCAGGACAGGGGTTGACGTCAGGTGCATGCCAGTCACAAGCACTGTGATGAGGATGCACCGTCTTCCTGGACACTTCAATGGGAGTCAGGGCTCGATAAGCCCTAGGGCACAGGTTAAATAGGGTCTTCTATCACAGTGTTTGTAAATAAGGTAGGCTTTTACCAGTGGAAGCTTAGAGATTTTCCTTTATGCATTGAAGTGATAGGAGGACCTCAATAATGGCACCCAAGAAAGGAAAGCTCCAAGGTAAGGCCAAGCAGTAAAAACCTTACATGAGTAATACGAATGAAGAATGGTATGTGCATAGATTTAAGTACCCAGATGGAGTAATGATGGGTAAGGAGTGGGAGTCCCACCTGAGGAACGTTCTCGTGAGTGATTATAACCAATGAACGAACACGATCGAGAAAGAAATGGCACTGGAGTTAGTGCATCCCACGAACAAATAGACACCAGAGGGCTTGCCCATCTATAATGATGATGTCAAGGTCAAATTGGAGAAGGCAGGATTTTTGCAACTCTAAGAGTTACCCTATTTTTGAAAACCAGAACACATATACTAATGGCTATTGTCACGGGTACATGAAGATTACTTCCATTTTACAGGGCACAAGATGTGCATTACTCCCCAACTCATCTCTCAGTTCACAGGCCTCATATGTGAAAGAAACAACTTGGAGGATGACCTGAGTGATAAGGAGGCAATTCAGGAAACCATCACTGAATATGCCTATAAGAAGGGGTCGAGGTAATATGAAATCTCTGACATCAAGAGACCCAAGCTATATGAAGATGGCCGTACATATGGTAACAAAGCTGAATGGCCAAGAGAGATGGACCCAGGTCAATAAACCCTAGGGTTACATGTCTGCGTGTGAAGATTACAGATCTGGGCACCATTATAACTTCTCTGTATACATTGCGGAGGAGATTTCATTTTGCAAACGTGAAGGAGGGGGAAATAATCCTCTTCGGTAACATCTTCCTAACCATCGTATTTTCAAAGATTGGAGTGCCTAACGCATCAGAAAAATTTATATGGGAGTACCCTGCCAAGGATCCTTCACCCACGAAGAGATTTGAGAAGTATGCATGCGACACAATGACAACACCCCACAAGGCGCGACTGGAGAAGTGGTATACGTGCTTGAGGAACGCGTTCAGGGAAGAGTGGAGGATCCCTGAACAACTTCCAACAGCCACTAAGGGGGAAGCCAAATTCGTAGTATATCAACATTTCTACCTGGGCAAGTTTAGACTGGTAGATGAATCATGGAGCCCTTGGTGCAAGCTTCCCTTCACTTTCAGATCTCAATACTTCCAAGTGGGAGTAAACAGATTTAAGGAATACAAGAAGATGAAGCTAGAACTAGGTAGTCTAGACCGGGAGCACAGAGAGATGTAGAAAAGGTTGAACTACCCCAGCGACAAGCACGCGTACATGGAAAGGTACATGTCACATGAGGTCTAGATGATAGGGCTGATAACGCTACCCATTGTAGGAGGATCCACGACATGTGTATACCTTCATATAAGACCAAATTTTGAGAAGGGCATGTACCTGGAGAATGATGTCTCCATACCTGATGATCCCATGGGTAGGAAGAAGCCCACACCCAAGAAGAGGGGAAGAGAAGATGAAGAAGCACTAAGAGTGCATACTGCTTAGACAGTGAGCATGTCGACAATGAGTGCCAAGCCCAGTACTTACACATGGAGAAAGAAGTCCCTGGTGAAGGAGAAGACACCAGAAGTGGAGGCACCTAGGCAACCCCTCACCAAGGAAAAGTCACCTGAGGAAGAGGAAGAGGATGAATCCCCTATCAAGGAGCCACCTCTCAGGAAAAAGTAGAGGATGGAAGAGGAAGTTGACTCAGAGGAGATCGAAAGCTTGGAGAAGTGCATGGGTGGAAGAGAAGATGAGAGTGAAGAAGATTATAGTAAGGAGGATGAGCCTGAAGGAGACCAGGAGCCACATGTCTTCAACATTTACAATTTGGGAGAAGAAAGCAGGGAGGAGAAACATAAGTTTGTATTCGTGCGGCACAAGAGTACCTATGATGAGGAAGGCACCCAGGACATGGGAAAGAGTGAGGAGGTTGGTGTGGAGAAGCAGGAAGCCATAAGCTTCAAAAAGGAACAGATCACTGAGGTGGTGGAGAGAGAGGCAAAGAAAATGCTTGAGGCCTTGGTAGACCAAGAGTTTGAGCGCAACGTTGACATAGTGTTGAAGGAAGGAAAAGAGGAAAAAATTGAAAAGGAGCATGACAACATGGGAGGAGGTCCCACTCTAACGATAATTTTTCCCAAAGGTGCATGTTCGGGTAGGAGGACCCTTGATACAAAACAAAGACAAGTAATGGGCTATGTTAATGACTCAAGGAAGGTACTACGTGCGTAGTTCTAGAGTGCTATACCCATGGAAAGGATTTTAGCCATGGGGTCATTTGAAAAGGAGGGCACGTACCCTAGAACAAAGAATATGCTCTCTTGGGTGTTTGAATCCCACATTGACAAACCAGACTTTGAAGTTTGCCAAGGAGCGATCATCATAGTACCAGAGTCTAAGGGAGCCAATCCCTTGGTAAATTCCCATGAACTCTTAGATGAATAGGTCTGTAACGCGCTAAAAAAGGTAACGGTCGAGATAGAGGCTAGGATCTTCATGCACAATGACAGAATAACAGTGCTAGGAGAAAAGCTCAGGAAGAAGGAAGAGGAGCTAGCGGAGAAGGCCAAGAGCTTGAAGCAAGAAGAACTGATTAGTGCACAACTGAGGCGTGAGCTAAAGGATGAAAAGACAAAGGTGCAAGAAGTTTACAAGAAGGTGGAGTCTATTAAGAGTACCATCATTTTAAAGCACCTAGACCTAGCACCACCTGAGTAGAAGTATGCATCCATTTTGGAATGCTTAGAAGATCTAACATGCATCCTCACCATGGAGAGAAGACCTTTGGCCCTGGAGTCTGTAGAGGAAGTGGCTGCACACTTAAAGGAAGAGGAAAGGTTGAGGGTGGTAGCACTCGTTGCTGAGTAGAACATGGCACTCATAGAGGTTAAAACCACTGCCCAATCTGTTGAGGCCACATATGATACTTGCACAGATAGGGATAAGGTAGCAAGCACCTTGGTCGCCACACTCGAAGTAGAGCTGAAGGAGTTCCAAGAAAAGAACAAAGGAAATAGGACAGAGAGGGACAAGGTTCTTGCCGAAGTAGAAAGCAAATTTGAGGCAATTGAAACATTAAGGGGTTTAATCAAGGCCCAGCTGAAAGAACTATACCCTCAGATTACCAGGAGGATGGACACACTCAAAGACCTAGGAAAGGAGATGGAGAAGATCGTTGACACTTTGGGCACCCAGGGTATTGGCCTAAGTTTTGATGAGGTGAGCATCCTGATCGGTGACCTTTGTCAGAAGGCACAGAGTGAGGTCGACATATGGAACAAGCTGGAGGTAGACTTATGGAAGGATTTTCCTAGCTTGCTGAGTTGATGCCCCCCCATTCTTCCTTCTTCCCCAATTCTTTCATTCCTTTATTACTTTACAAAATGTAAGACTACACCTTGGTTCCTTAAGTCAACATTCATCTTAGTTAAGTGGAGTGTTTCTAAGGAAGGAGAACAGGCGCAGTGTGGGGTGATGTTGGACCCCTGGAATATTGACCAAACAAAGGTATGTAGGCGTGCAAGATCCCAGTTATGGAATGGCATGCAAGGAAAAAATGCATGCAAGAGAAGAGTATAAGGGATCCCGTAGTACGCATGATGCATGAAGGGATTGAAACTTAGTCATTTTGGACATCTGGAGTAGAACACATGAAAAGCATGACCTAGTTACGTGTGGATAAGATGTCAACCTGGCGAAAGGTTGGCCCAGGAAGGAGCATGCCTGTGATAGAATCTTCTAGAAGAACATCATGGAATAAAGTGGAAAGCTTAGACCTGGAGAAGCATGCTCACATGGAGGACAACATTCAGACACTTGGCACTAGATCTGAGGGTGTTGGAGGGTGAGTTGGCAGTCTAGAAAAGTTATAAATACAAGCACTTGCAGACACAGAAATAGATCCATAGAGAGTGAGCGGAGCTCTGCAGAAATGTTATAAGGACTCTGTCAAGTGGATAGTTGTATTTGGGAGAAGATGCATTAGGCTTGGGGGTTGTAAATTTTCTTTTGGGTAGCTTAGTTACTTTAAGTCCAGTGCAATGCATGACTATGGTCTACTTCTCTGCGACCCTCTGTAATGGTTCCATGGATGTAATAAGGTTGCCTGTTATAATATATACATGAATATCAATGATTATGATGCATATTTCTCTCTTATGAGTTCTCTTTCCTTTCATGCTAAGTATTGATGATAGTATGTTTCTTTCTATCATACTACATGTTATGGATTCTATTAAGTACTCGGTCTGAAATGACTGCAAGGATCTAGAGGTCATTATGAGCCCTGTGGTTCTTGTATGTCATAATTTCCCTTCTGAAATATCTTACACAAATCATAGGTGATGTTTCCCACTAAACTCACATAAAATAGAGACTCGGTACCCACGCGTTCCTCAGGTGAGCGCTCAACTTTCACTGGGTGATAGGTCGACACGTATGAGGTTCCTTTCTTTTGTGATAGGAGTAAAAATGACTACATTGGCCTCTTAGGTTCCTTTATGTTCTCCCTCTTGGCATCAAAGAACCTACTTCCTAGTCATATCTTTGATACTTCACTTTCTTTGGCTCTGACACCAACATCCATCTAGGAAGCCATCACCCAGATGCCCTCATCCCCTCTGGGCACCCTAGAACTCTTTATATCTTCCTCGTTCCTTTTGAGTACTTTTTAGCTATTGGGAATCCTTATATCTTAGGGGTTGGCCTTTTAGTGATGAATTACAAAAAAAGAAAGGAAAACATATAAATACAATGTTATGGGATCAAATTTATGGACCAATCTCTAAGCATTTACCATCACCACCTAAGGTTGTATCCAAAGGCATCTAAAGATCATCATTGCATCCTTCTAGCTTCATCCAAGGGAAAACAACTGGTTATTTTACATACACTTCATAGGAGGGGAAGTTAATTTTTCCATGCATACATCTATTTACATATTTTATATCCAAATACTTTCTCACTATCAAGTGAAACATGCACTGTAGTGCCCATTTAAACAACCACTTGAAACTAAAGAAACAACCTAGGGTTGGCTAGAAAATTATGGGATATATTTTTTTCAAATTGAAGTGTCTATAACTAAGTTGCAAGACATTAGTTTTCACTAATAGGTTCCAGAATAAAACTTTCCTACCAAAAAAAAGTTTCCTTTATGAAATTCTAACATGTTTATAAGGTTTAAATTTTAGGGTTACATACTTTAGTTAGGTTCATGGAGTAATCTTACCCCCATGTCTGCTCTCTAACAGGCTCAGAACTTCAACTGGATTTTTTCTCATACTTAGTGCTTCCAAAATTTCCCTAAACCATTCTCAATGGATAGGAAAATTTCTCACCTTTCAGGTTATATAAAGAAGCCCTTTTAACTCCTTACAAAACTCAAGTTATGAGTGGGCAGAGTTTGGGGACCAAATTTTCCCCAAGGGGGACACGTGTTAAGAGTAGGGGGAGTGCACCTTAGGCAGGTTGGCGGGTCACGGGGTGGCATTGGGAAATTTTTCCATCGCGTGGCTCAAATTAAAAATGTGCTCCGCAGCCCTGCAGGTCCCCATGGGACACATGTCAGGTCCAGCCGTAAGGCAACAAAAAGGGGAAAGAAAAGGATGGGGCGGCAGATCGTTTTAGTGCTTAGCGCCCCAAAAGGGAAAGAAAGAAAGAAAGGACATATGGGTCCGCGTGCCCACTGAAGAAGGGAACCTGATGGATAAGGTGGAGTTACGGGCTATGGAAGGATTTTGTGAATTTTTCCCAAAGGGCGTAAAAGGATGAAAAGAAGGTCTGCCCTGAAACCCTGCTGCCAGCCCAAGGTGTCACGTGGCACGTTTTCATTGGCCGTGGGCCGACGGGGTCAACATGGAAATTTTTCAAAAAAAAAATTAAAAGCTAAGGGGTTTTAAAGAATCCACGCCTCCACCATAGACACAAGGGGACATGTGGCACCCTTTGATTAACTGCGGGCCGGCAGAGGAAAAAGTGAAAAATTTCCAATTTTTTTCAAAAGGTCTAAGGGGTAAAATTTATCCGTGCCTCCACCTTAGCCCATGGAGGACACGTGGAAACCTCTGATTGGCTATGGGCAAGTGGAGGGAAAAGTCAAAATTTTCCCAAGGTCCAAAATTTTGAAATTTTTCCTAAGGCCGAAAAGACGGGAAATTTTTGGCTTGCGGGACCACTAGGAAAATTTTCCCAAATTTTCCCGCCCAAGCTCAAAAATTTCAAAGTGCCATAACTTGAGCTAGAAATCTCAGTTTTTAGAAAATGAGGAATTTTTAGAAATCTCTCGATGTCCTATTTTCACAAGGAACATCAAACTTTCTTTTAGATGAAGTTTTAAGGGTTAATTTTATAAAAATGATGTGCATGCCTTTATTTGGCAAACTGGCAATTTCTAACTTATAATTTTGATAAAATTTGAACTCCTCCTTCGCTCAACATGTCAAAAAGACATGGAGGATCAGTCCAGGGAGGGTTTAGACTGTTTAGGGAAGTCAAATTATCCAATTTTTCAAGGTTGCATTTTTCTGGCAATAGACAGAAAAATGACTGTGCAAGCTCCGAATTGAAATTCCTTAAGTTTTGGAGATTCATTCTTGACTGTTATAGTGAATTTGAGTTTCTTAGGTAGTACTAAGTATATTTTTCAACGTTTCATAACTTATTGTTTAGTGTAAGAATGAACTATTCATTTTTATTAAAATGTGAGTTTCCAGGATGAAGTATATTACAGTGAACTGTTTCTTTAAATTGGAATCTCAATTTTGTCATTTAAATGTGCATATGATTCCTAACTTATTCAAAAACATTTCTTATTAAATCATCCATCCAATTCTAAATGAAACTACATTTCTGATTTCAATTATAATATACAATTTGCAAGGAAAATAACATTGGCTTTCATTCCATATGCATTCTTCTTTCAAAATTCCAAACAAATGTTTCTCATTGCAAGTAAAACTTAGACTTCCAATGGAGAAGATAGCATATGAACAAGGAAAAACAGAAAGGGATACAATCCTTCATTGATCATCAATACAATTTTTCTACTTTCCTTTCTATTTAAATTTCAAACTATAGTACATACAATAACAACAATGTTCCTTATTCCTTTTCAAAATAGAGATATCATTCTTGGACAACAAAAAATTCCAGTATACAATCCAATTTTGAAACTACTTCAATATTTTATTCATATTTTAATAACAATTTTACAACTTATCACTCTTCCAATTTGATTACAAAATACAAAATACAATGCTTATAATATCCTTTACATTTCCTTTCCAAAAACAGAGGACATGTATAATTCTTCTTTACATTTCTCAATTCAAATTCAACTTCCATCTACAATGCAATAACTTCACATTACAATTACTATACATCTCATCCACTCAAGGTGGGAAAGGTTACATTGACTTTGCTCAAAGGAAAGGGACTGTCAAATTGTAAATTTCTTCTTTCTCCAAATAGCAGCATGCAAGTTTCTTCTTCTTTGCAACTTTGATCACAACAAGGAAGGGGGAAAGGCAATGCTCTCCACCCAACCAAGACATCCAATGAGAAAGGAGAAGCCATCCTTCCCCATTGGCCCTCGAGCCCCAACCATATTGAAATGGAGCATGAATATCAACACATGGCAACAAAGGCTTCTATCACATACAAACAACATTCACATTGCATACAATCAATAAAATGCACAGTTCAAAATTAAGATAACAGTTCCCAACTACATTTGAAACAATTCATACAACACATAGGCTTGATCAAGCAAGCCAACAAGAGCAAGGACTATGGGGAACTCCTTATGCCTCCCAATTTGGAATTGGGCATCCACCAAAATGCATACTGCCAATAAACATATCAACCCCATAAACCTTATATCTCCCAACCCCTCCTTATCCCCCCCCAAGTTTATCCCTTATCTCCCCCCAAGAGTAAGAAATGCAAGCGGTTTCTTTTCCAAGGTGGATCCCAAACCAAAACTCCCTCCTTAATAAAACAATGTCATTGGCAATCCCTTATGCCCCCCCATATGAAATCCCCATAGCCTTCTCCTACACCATGCCCTAAGCATTCTACCCAACCAGCCAAGAATGCAAACACAAACACCATTCAAAAATGCATGCAAGAGAAGGAAAAACATTTAAAATATAGCTCAAGATCCTACCTCTCCATACTGGAGTTTGTTCCAAGCTCACAAGCTTTCCACAATGTCAAAGTGTAGTCCAAAACCAACCAAGTATAAGCATGCAAAAAGACTCCAAGCTCTTCCTCAAACAAGCTCCAAAAGAAACAACACCAAAAAATACACCCCCAAGAGGAAAATAACAAAGTTTAAACAACCATAAACAAGCAAGGAGTTTCACTTTTATAGGAGAGGGAAGAGAAGAGGATGATGTGGATCCATGTGGGATGCCACATCATTCTTCCTCAACCCCAAGAGGAAAGTCAACATCCTTCACCAAATCACAATAAATAAAATGACAAAAATGACTTACACACTCCAAAAATGCCCATACTCCAAAAGGACCAAATTTAAAACATGTAAGGGAAGTGCAATTAAAACTTACATATTGTCACTTCAAAATGCATTATAAATGCCTACATTTAACCTCTAAACCAGAGGCATGGTTGGTGGATCATTTTAAGAGGTGTGGGACAAGTTTAACTTGTCCCACAAGCCTCCAAATTTGGCCTCCAAGGTCAAATTCGAATTCCATAAAAGATGGAGTGCTAGACCTTCCAAAATTTACCTACATACTCTTACATGTTTCTTACACATCCTTACAACATTAACTTACACACTCTTCCAACATTAATATCTAAATACAACAACCTTATTAATTACATTCCACATCCCAATTTATTTTAAATAAAATTTAACTATATGACTATCACCTTAATCTATTTAAATTAATTAAAAGAAGGAACACATTACAAATAATTACATACAACAATATTAAAGAAGGAACACATTACAAATAAAATACATATCCCATGGTAACATATAATGGAAATCCCCCCATGGGAAATCCTAACATAACACAACACACAAACTCATAACACAGTTGCCATGGTGACCTTGTTGAATTCACCTGGAATTTTAATATGGTTAGTCTCTAGTCCCCTTGACATTTTTGTGATTTTTAACCTACAAAATACAAATACCTCCTTCAGCCTCATGGCCATATCAGAACATCCAAAATGATATAAACAATATCTCAAAATCATCCAAACACACAGATCACAACAATATCAATAATTCAACATTATCATTTTTAATTAAATAAATCAACTATATCATCATCAAAATCTACCATACCAGATCGACTCAAAATATCTAATGCCATAAGTCCAAATCAACATCTATAATATATCAATGTCACAATAGTATATCATCAACCACATATAGAAAATGTCTCTAGTAACCATCATGCATAATAACCAAATCCAGATCAATAATAATCCATGATCTAACATCTAACCATCATACTAAACAAAACATGATAGTGTCCATAATATGATCGATATCATCAAAATCAGTATCTAAAAGTGTCAATGGGAAGTGGGCACTACATGCACAAGAGCCTCCTAGGGAACAATTCCACACACACACACACACACACAAATACATTGGGTTTGAGATGTAGTGCAATGATCAATCGTAAGATCACTTGTTTGACAGTTGAGGATAGTCTGACCCCTAATTTTACATATTTCTTTTTTAGGATTTGATGTGCTTTTAAGGGTTTTGCAGGTGGTATTCTTTATTGCAGGTTATCAAAAACATCAACGATCATAGTGCGACATTATAGTGACAGACACTGAGGGTTTTAGACAAGTTCGTGACCTTGTAAAATCTAGTTTCTAAGAATACACAAACCTTGGCACCCAGAGAGGGATCCTAGCACCCATGCGCCACAGTACCAGTCTAGGCACCTTGGTCCCAACTTCTCCTACACTCCTACATTTTTTTGAGCTCAGCTGTGACATCCTACACTTCTGTTTTGTCAATCTTTCACCTTTGCACACTGCCGAGATTTTTGTGAAATTATCTAAGTGTTCTAAATATCTATTAAACTTAGAGTTTTACTTACTTTTCTTATTTCTTAGGTCAGATATGTGTTTCATTGCTATATTACTATTATATCTACTACTGTATCCTATCTAGGAATTTAACAAAGAAGACTTAAATAGTTTATTTTTGTCAAATCATTTGGTGAACCCATATCATTAAAACACTATTGAATCCTCATTTTTATTCTATCATGGGTCGTAAAGTTCCTCAAATTTCTTTGTCTGATTTACTTAAAATGCATCCTAATTTCCAGGTTGTTCTGCAAAAATCCTTAGACACCATGTATCTTCCTAAAGATACGCTGCCACATGAAATAAGTCCTATTTTTGATCATCTATATGAAGACCCTATCCTTCACTATCCTCCATCAAATCAACTCATATTGGAGTCAATTCAAGCTTTTCATTATTTATTTTATGAAAAATTTAGGCTATAAAATCCATGATCATATCTCTTAAATCTGAAATCAAACAACTTAAAGAAGCTTCTCAGGATCATGTTTGTTCTCCTTATACATAACATCCTCATTCTATGTCTTATACGTGTGCTCATATTAGTGAGCCTTAAGTCATACCATTACCAAAGCCTCTCACCTTTGATCACAAAACTAAGCAACATGACATTCTTAATGAGCTCTTTAGTCATCAATTGACCACTTTACCAAGTACTCATCACTATCCTCCTTATGGGCTGATCAAATATTAAGGTCATCCATATTGCCATTATCATCGAATCAATGGACATAATTACCCTGATTTCTACGCATTAAAATGAAGAATCAAACATCTTGAGTGTCAAGGATTTATCTCATTCACTGCGCAACATTCTGTTGCATACCCATCTACAAATGCTACATCCAAATGGCCCCCTATATCCAATAAGCATCTTGTCACCCTTTCTAATATGCCTTCTTTGTCCAGTCAAGCACCATCCATTCAACCAATTCCAACTAAGAAATCACCTCTCAAGGTTCGTCTTCCACCACCTACTCCTACTAAGTTGTCTATAGTATTACCAAGTCAATCTAAGCAACCTCCTCTAAAACTCAGTTCAACCTAGTCTCCACTTAAGTCTTCCACAACATTATCAAATAAGACACCACCATGCAAGGTCCCTCCTCAATCCTCACTTCATTTTCTAATCACTTTTGTCAAGAAAACTACTCCTTATATCGATCCCCTTAACATAACCTATTAGATCTCCATCTATTACACATTTGGGGGGCATCATGTTTATTCTTCCCCCCCTTCTAGAATCAATAGGTGTCTATCATTTCTATCATCACATCTCATACTTCCTACTTCACACTTCTAAACATTCATCTTTCACAACTTGATACTCTCCTTGTATCGTTATTACCCTATGATACACTCTTGTGCTAATGTTCACACTTGACTGTTAAGGGTATACTATACACATGAACCTCACACACTGTACATTTCACATTTACGACATCTTATTTTTATTCTGCATCATACACATTGTGTGTTTTCTACATCTTCTACTCACACCTACTATTACACATAATACACATATTACACTTTCTACACCTTCTACACATCTTGTGCTTCACACTACACATCTTCAAACTTAGAACATTCAACATACATATTTTTAGTGTCACATTCTCAAAAAACACACCATACACTTTCAATCTACATAATTCTATCACACTTTTCTTACGTATCACATTATAGTATTCTACATTCTATGCTTTCTAATGGAACCTTTCTAGTGCACATCTCACTACTTGAGGACACACTCCAGTCTCATGGCTCATACTCAACTGTTGAGGGTATAAATCTTAATTTAACCTTATCTCAATCACAACATCCTACATCATACACTTCACATCCATGACCAATCCTTTTAGCAACTTATGTAATATTTCTAGCACATAATGATATGATATTATATAACCTACACTCTATGCTTCATAATGAATATTTCGATCATATTTTTATACACCTATATTAATCAGTTCATCTCTCTTTAGCTTTCACATCATGCAAAATTACTCTATAATTCATGCTTCACACTTCACAAGTGATAATTTCTAGCATCTTATTCTCACATTCTATGATCTACGCTCTATGTTACATCATCAATCATTCTAGCTTCAAGATCAATTATTATAATGCCACATTTAATCTTAAACATCACATAATTCTACAATTTATGTTCCACACTCCAACATTTGACTCTTTCTTGCATACAACACATCATTCAAACCATTTCCTGATGACACACTCTTTTTCTATGGTTCATTCTTGACTGTTGTAACATCCAATTTTTATCACCTCAAATATAGGGATTTTTTTAACTTTATGCTTCACAATTTAAATACCCATATATTTAAATCCAACATAGACCTTAATGCAATCCATTTTTGATAACTGTCATAAACCATGTGCAGCTACATGATAGTATACATATCCTACTCATTCCCCCTAAACACTCTTTGTGAGACAATACATCAAATGTATCCTTTGGTTTTTCCTTTATCAAGCATTGATAATTAAGTGATGCTTTCTAAGTGTCTACCTGGGTTCCACCACAAAATTCCCATCCAACATCTCATAGCTTAGATCTTGGTGAAATCAGGATAGTGTAATCAACAACTTACACTACTTTGTGAAAAGTTGCAGAGACATGTATGCCATGCTCAGTTTCGTGATGGCACACTCACCATTGGGAACTTGTCATCTCACCTTAATCACTTAATATGTTATATGGATTAACACTCCTTGTATTTCTGTGGTTAAGTCAAGATGTTATTAGGTTAAGTGTTAAACTTCTTAAGTAATCATTAACATTCATTCAAAAGAATCTCTTAATAGTACCTAACAGCCCATGATAAAGGACTCATGTATTTGCTACCTCCTCAGATGTCCCATACCACCTAAGGGGGTCTTTATGGTAAGAGACCTAAATCTGGGTTGTCATCACACACAAGGAAGATAATGTCCTTAAAAGTTTTCATTTATGTATTTCCCAGTTTTACATGTTTTAAGGTTCATTTACAAATCTAAAAGAGTTTATAATGAAAAAAATCAATGTATATTGTATTTAAGTATTACATACATTATCCTATTCTTCCCACTTTGTAATAACAACTATTCCAACTAGGTAGTATTCAAGTAATGAAAACTCGCATAAAAGTCCCATACCAGTTATGCAAATTGTGATTGCAAGAATCCTAAAATAGTAATTTTCATCTCCAAGTGACTCATCACAAATAATTTCCAACTTACAAACTTGGCCTTAAATTATTTCTATGGATCAATTTACTGATTCAAGCTAAAATGTTCATTATTCAATCTTTTGAGCTGGGGCTAGATCTTGGAACATGAGAATTATAATAGCTACTAAATTCCTACCTCAAACCCATGGTTTTATTTCACAAATACCCCAATAGGATGAATGTAGTTCTTAGTTGTACTTCACATTCCTTTTTACTGCCTAGAGGAAGATTTAAACTTAGCTTACTGTATTAATTCTACAATTCTTATTTTGTCAATTACACTAGCAAGTATTGTTCCAAGTATTTCATTTAATGATTCTAATATCAAAATGAGTAAATATAATTCATAATGCCCATAGCTCATGTATGTTAAATTACAACATTATCATATGTTATTCCATAAGTTTGATATTATCATAATAACATTCCAAAATACTCAATCCTAGGTCCCAATGTAATACCTCAAAACAAAGGAGTGACCATTTCCACAAAGATGGTCTAATGAAGGTACACAAATTTTCTTTTTATTTTGATGAAAAGAGAGACCTTATAATAAGAAAGCACATGAGCTCATCATGCATCCAAGACACATTTCCTCTTATAAAAGTAAAGTATTAAGTATAGAGTAGTACTTAATTGGATTGATTCCATTCATTAACATGCCTTACTTCATATAGTTTAATTATAGGTATCTCCAAGCACACATACTTCATTCAATGTATAATATGTATTTAGTTTCAAATTCACTATAGAACACTTATAATTGAATATTAGCAACACTTAGAATAGAGGTTATATTATATTTCATCACTTAATAATAACAAACTTATTCCTTATGAGTTCTCAATATATGTAAACATTCGAGTTCAAGAACCCTTTTAACAAAATTTCCAACGAATAACAATAATTACCAAATAAATAACACTTCTCATTTATTTATTTTCAATTTTGGGGCTGATATAACAAAATTTTCCACATTTTTAATCCGTAAACAATACATCATTTCCTTTGATCATAAATTCACTATGTTATCAATGCATCTTTATAATTTAGTTAGAACAAATAAATACTTTCATCTTCATTTTCCTTTTAAACTTAAGTAACTCCTTCTGTAAAATATGTGTTGATGGAGAATCACAGCACCCCTGAATGTCTGCAACTTGATGGCTTGAGACTCTCAGTGTGATTGCATAACATGGAGCTTTTCCCAAGTGTGGGACCTTATGAATCGGGAAAGCTCTCCGGATGAAGGCCAGTTCCTGTTCCTCTATTTAAATGCACACATAAAAATGTAGAGGGTTTACTCAAAAACCTAATCTAACTTTCCAAGGAGACAGGGTAAGAAAATACATAAAAATAAACCTAAACTAACAAAGGTAATGCACCGAGGAATGAAGAAATGTCTATCTTGCCAATAAACACAAACCATTAAAATGTAATGCAAGATCATGCACAAATAACTAGATTTGTAGTGAAAGATCAAGAGGATGCAAATGAACACAGAGAGGGTTGAGAATCATCCACAGACATGCATTATTTTCTCCAAATATTGATACAATACACTACAAAATGCCAAGAGGCAAAGTTACATTACAGTTTTAGATGGGAGGTTTGAACTCCACAAATTCACCTGCCAAAGAGAATAAGGGAAGGGCAAAACAAGAATGTCCAACCTTTAGAAAGAAGCCCCTCCTTAAAATTTATAGGAAGGATGAGAGAGAAAAGAGAGAAATTCCAAAACTAACCCAACCACCTCCAGGTTGCATTTAATTCATGTCATTATGGCGGTAGGTGAGAACCTTAGCAAACCCAAAAAATGGTGAATTATATTTTGCATTTTTGAAGAACTTTTTCTCACCCAATTAAAGATATCCAGTCATAGTTGGATAGAGGACCTTGTAATCTTTCCAAAAAGTCCAACCTTGCGTGAATCTGAGCTCCCTGTGAAAATTTATGGCCATTTGAATATCTGGGTCAGGGTTTGCTTTCTGTCGGGGTGTCAATGCTCAAAATGTTGTGCCTCTTGAAGATGTACCTTGGCGCATCCATCCCTATGTCAACATACTCTTACGTGTGCCATAGGAGCTGAAAATGTGGTTTTGAAACCTTGTGTTGTGCCTCTTGAAGATGTACCTTGGCGCATCCATCCCTATGTCAACATACTCTTACGTGTGCCATAGGAGCTGAAAATGTGATTTTGAAACCTTGTGTTGTGTGCCCCCAACCTGCGCCTTGGGTGCAAATTTTTGCATGTCAACACTTGTGCTGTGCGCCCGTAGCCTGTGCCTTGGGCGTGAATTTTCACATGTCGACACTTTTCTGTGTATATTTACCCAGGGGGGAGATATATACAACAATTTGGTGACTCAACGGGGTTGCCTTTTTGGTAGGTAGAAGATCAGTGGCCTTTTAGCAATCCATTGGGCATGGACTCATAAGCAATAACCTGAAACCAACCTGATATCTGATCCTGAGCCTGATACCGCAACTCCTTCTCCGAGAGCACACTGAACTGTAGAAATTCAACCTGAGAGCAACAAAACCTATGCGAAAGCACTTAGGGAAATTGAAACCTAACTACAACAAGACAATGTGCATATGCACTTAGAGGAATTGAAATATAGGCTAATATTTACAAGGGTAAACCTTTTCCTTTTAGTAGCAATGTTTAAGATAGATTCCGTTAACCGAAATCGAGAGTTCTTCTCCATCCAATATAGAAAATTGGAAGGCATTACTAATTTTACATCCCGTGACCATGTAGGGGCCACTTCAAATGGCATCAAACTTGGAATGCCTTCCTGGTTTTGCCTGATCTGCATCCCATTTCAGAACTAGATCTTCTTCCTAGAAGGTCCTTTCTCTTGCTTTCTTATCAAACCATATTTTTACTAAGGCCTGATCCTTTTCAATTGTCTGAATTGCATGCTCTCTGATTTCTTCCAATTCTATCAACTCTGCATATTTTGCCTCCATTGGTTTGAACTCAGACAACTCCAACTGCTTCATGAGCTCCAATGCTGGAAATTCTAATGATATAGGCAATACTGCCTCTTTCCCATAGACCAACTTGTAAGGAGAACTACCTGTAGACCTCTTTGGTGTTATCCTATCAGCCCATAATGCTGATTTTAGCTTTGTATGGCATGTTCTTTGGTTTTCATCTAGAGTCCTGATGATCCTTAGCTAATTCTTGTTCGTGGACTCTGCCTATCCATTACCCTGCAGGTAATAATTTGAAGAGGTGCTCAAATAGATTCCATTCTTGACAACCCATTCTGTAATCTTAGAACCTATGAATTCCAATGCATTGTCTGATATGATAGTGGCTGGCACACCGAACTTGGTCACTATTCCTTCATAAAAGTCTAGTATGTTAGACTCATTTGCCTCGTTGAGTGCTACTGCTTCGATCCACTTGGTGAAATAGTCCGTTTCCGTGAGAATCCACTTGTGGCCTTGGCTTGAGTTTGGGTTAATGACCTCGAAGAAGTCCAATCCCCATTGCATAAATGGTTGGTCAACCAAAATTGGGTGTAATGGAAGCACTACTAGTCTTTCTTTTCCCGTGAAGAGTGCACATTTCTTGCACTTTCTTATCCATGTATAGCAGTCGCTGAACAGTGTTGGCCAATAATACCCTACCTTCATTATCTTGAGAGCTGTTACTTTTGGGGCGAAATGTCCTCCGGAATCTCCATCGTGAAAATATCGTAACACCCTCTCAATTTGATCTATCCCAATGCACCTCAATAGAACTCCATTGATGTATTTTTTAAACAAAACACCATAAACAAGCACATATGGAATGGCTTGTAATCTGATGTATCTCCTCTTTGTTTTTCTCATTTCTGGAGGGCATAGCCCTGCCTGTAGGAAGTGTATCATATTTTGAGTCCAACAAGGAGTGGGAACATCATCATTTTTCTGTTCCTGACCATCATGTAACACCAAGACAATCTCTTTTTCATCACTTGCTTCAACTTTCCGACTCAAAGCTAGCTGTTCACATAGTCCTTTTTCATGTACTAGTTTTGTGACCTTAATCTTGATGTCATATTCCATGACACAGGTTATCCATCCTGCACATTTCTCGTTCAGATCCTTGATTAGAAGGAAGTCCTTAACTCTCGCATGAGAGACCAACAATTGGATCTTGTTGTTTGAGACTAGGTGCTTGAATTTCTTTAAGCTCCTAATCAATGCAAGGACATGATTTTCAATGAAAGAGTACCTATTTTCATATTCCTTCAAGCCTTGACTAAAGAAAGCAACTAGTTGTTCTGATCCTTCTTTGTTTTGTTGTACCAGGATTGCAGAAATTATGTCTCCACCATTGAAGGCATATAATATGAAGTCCTTGGAGAAGTCTAGATTGATGAGAGTCAGAGCTTGAGATATAGCCTCTTTTATTGCCTCACAACTTGCCTTGCCTTTAGATGTCCACTTAAATGCCATGCTCTACTTCAACATCAACGTTCTTGGCTTTACGAGGGCTGCAAAGTTTGGAACAAACTTGTAGATGAAATTGATCCTTCCTAAGAAGCTTTGAAGAGCCTTCTTGTGACTTGGTAATGGAAATGATCGAATTGCTTCAACTCTTTCTGGGTCAGTTGTCAACCCCTCCTTTGAAACAATATGGCCTAGAATTTTTCCTTCGTGAGCCAAGAATATGCATTTTTTGGGATTCAATGATACTCCAAATCTTCTACACCTCTGAAATACCTGCCTCAAATGAAAGAGGTGATCCACTACATTTATTGAGAATACAGTGATGTCGTCAAGATATATCAAAACTATTTTATTGATCAATCCCTTGAATGCCATATCCATTGCCCTTTGGAAAGTGGCTCCAGCATTTGATAGCCCAAATGGCATTTTCTTGTAGGCATAGGTTCCCCATTTGGTGGTGAAATCCTTCTTGAACTGGTCATCTTCTTTCACCATTACCTGATTATACCCTGAGTAGCCATCTAGGAGAGAGAATCTCTCCAAACCAGATACCACTTGTAATATTTGTTCCATTGAAGGAAGTAGGTAATGGTCTTTGAGAGATGCCCTATTGAGGTCTCGAAAGTTCACACACAACCTGATTTCTCCACTCTTCTTCCTAACTGGAACCAATTTTGCAACCCAGCTTGAGTGTTTGATCAGGAATATAATGCTTGCCTCTATTAGCTTGTTTAACTCTTTCTTCACTAGAGGCTTAATGTGAGGGGTGACTGGTCTCTGCTTCTACCTGATGGGCTTAGCATCTAGATCTAATTCTATGATATGTTGTGCCAACTTCAGATTGAATCCTCTCAAGTCTTCATAGCTCCAAGCAAATACATCTAGAAATTCTTGGCAAAGCTATATGAAATCTGATTTCTCCTGCTCAGTGGCCGCTTTACCAATTTGAAGTGTTTTTCCTTCCCCAACTGGAATTGGCTCTAAATATTCTCTCCTGACTTGTATGTTAGCCTTTTCCTTACGGAATTGGTCATTAGGGTTGAAGATAGACTCCAATGTTACTAAACCATTAGGAATCTTGTTTTTCCGTAGCTGCACTACTTTATCGCTGTACTGTTGCTCTAGTCTATCCTGATTCCTACCTGATAATTCAGCCTCTTTTTGTAAAAAATTGACGATATGTTGATCATTCTCAAACACTTGCCAACTTGTGTTATTATTTGGAACTACTAGCCTCACAATCACATGCATATGTGATCATGTTTTTCCCCTTCTGATGTTGTCAACCACATCAAACGTTGCTCCAACTGCTGTAAGCCTATATGCGACTTCATTTTTCTTCCTAGGTATGGACACCATGTTGAAAGCTTCGAAATCCTCAATGAGGTCCCATACCCTGTTCTTGTGGTTCCTCAGTAGGTCATTCTTTGTAGCATGTTGTCCCCTGACTTGGTTGACGATTAGCTCACTATCTCCAAACACCTGCATGTTCTCTATGCTCTTTTTCCTGGCCCAATGAAGTCCATGAATCAATGCCTCATATTCAGCTGTGTTGTTTGAACAGGAAAACTGGAAACAGAAAGATGAATAATATTTGATGCCTTGAGGTGAAACAAGCATAACTCCTCCTCCTGCACCCTGCCTACTCCTTGATCCATCGAAAAATAATTGCCATACCTCATCGTCATCCTTGTGGTTTGGTTTGGTGATGCTAGGAATAGGCTGGTTTTCTTGATGTATGTAATAGACTCCTAGCTCAGATTCTTCTACTTCTTGGTAGGGATCAAAAGCATGTACCTTGCTCGCCCATTCATTAAGAGTCAAATCTGGGATGCTTCCAACTTTGGTGTCAGCTTCATATGTGCTTGGATAACCTTCTTGATCAAATGATGAATAGTTGGCATTGATTTGGCTTGGAGTATGAGGCTCAATGTGAAAGTTTGAAATTGGTTCAGATCTGATTGTGACCTTAGTACCATATCTCATTCTGAACAACATGTGTGACCAGTCAGTAGATAAGTAGCCTCCAATTCTAGCTATGAAATCCCTTGATAAGCATAGGGCAAAGAGTGGTGGAAAATCTATCACTGACACATCTTGAAAAACAGTAACGTTGGGGCATGCATGCAAGGTAAGATTCAAACCTTTAATCACTCCCACCATTGCTACTACCATCCCATCCAATTGCACTACCCCCTTTGATATAACTTCATATTGGAGACCCAATTGATCAGCTATTTGCTTGGGCATGACAGAACTACTTGCCCTAGAATCAATCATGTAATTGTGTACTAGTTTATCCCCAATGATTAATGAAACAAAGAATGGAGGGGGCTTAAAAACTTTACCTTGTTGTCCTCCATGATTCCCTTCAGGCTGAGCAACATTTTTGAGGACATTCTCTTGCATATGGACCTACTGGTTCGAAGTTGACCAATTCTTCATGGCAGCTTGTAGAAGATATCTTTGGCCTAGGATGGATAAAGATTCCCACATTGATATATTCACATTTGTCTTCTTCATTTGATCGATGATGCTAAATGGGGATGAAATATATCTATGTTGTATTTTAGCTTGCACATTCCTTTCTGCACATGGGCAGAAACAACTAGCATTTGAGTTGGTTTTGAAGGTGGTTTGGGCTGTCCTTGCGTGTTTGGAACTGTATTTTGCTTACCAACACCTTGTGGAGTGATGGAAGGTTGTAGATCACTTAGAGCCAATGACTTCCCTTCACCAATATTCCTCTTCTTTGATCTTGTGTTAGCTACTACACTTTGAGAAATTGTTTGATTCATGCCACAAAAATCCTCAGCTTGCCAATTCACAAGTGCGGTATCATTTGGATCTGTGTTTTGCTGAGATGTCCCTTGTTGCTGATTTGTTTCTTGACTCACTTCACCCTCTACGCCAGTAGTTGTCACCATCAAGGCTTGGTTCAAGGCACCATTGAAGCACATAGATTTTTTGTGAGGTTCATTGCATGGGAAACACCAATCATAATCTTGAGCTATGTTGTTTTGCACTGGCACTAATGCTTTAGAAGCATATGCAACATTGGGGTTATAGGGCTGAAATGATCTATTGGTGGGAGGCCTTACTTGGCTTTGATTTTCAGCTAGATTGGGTGGCCTATTCAGCTGGTATGGTTACCTATTAGGTTGAGCTTGAGGCTGATAAGAAGGTCTAAAGCTTTGGGCTTGCTGCCTCTTGAGTGTAACCAGCTCATTTCCCAAATTTTGCAATTATTTCATGACCTCTTGGAGTTCATTTGAAGCACTAGAGGATGAAGTAGAAGTATCATTTGAACTTTGATTTCTAGGAGTGGGAATAGGAGCCAAAGTGGGTGCTTGACTAGTGCTTGGATTTTCTAAGTTTGGATACAAGGGCATGGGAGGCCTAGGAGCTAGCTTACCAGCTTAAATGAGACAATTTTCAGCCCTAATGACAATGCTATAAGAAGCAGCTAAGGTTGTGCCTCCCATAGATTGAATTAACATAGAAATATCAGAATTCAAAGCCTTAAGATAATATAGAAAAGCACCTTCAGCTGTTGGCCTGACGGCCACTGGAATCCTATCCCAAGACCTTTGAAATCTAAAGTTGAAGTCAGTCAGCTACTCATGGGGAGCTCTCTTGATAGTCATCAATTGTTCAAGTAGAGAAAAATTGTCTCCCTTTTCTCCAAACTGCTCATGGAGAACTATGCATAACTGATTCCAATTCTAGATAGAAACAACTCCAAGGCTCCTAAACCATTGCAATGCCTTCCCTTTGAATGATGATGCCAACAATTTGAAAGTAACATCCATTTCATTTATCTCACGGATTACACAAATGTTAGCAATGTCTTTGACATGATCACCAGGAGTGGTATGATTTTCTCCAGTAAAAAATGGAATTTTCTTCAATGCTGCAATTAGAACTAGATTATATGCATTGAGGGCAAGTGGTCTACTGCCAGTGAAGTTGACAAAAGGGTTTTGTTGCACCATTCTGATTGGCCTGAGAACCCTTGTTGATTGGATGAAAGGTCTTCCAGGTTGATGGGTTGATAAAGTCCTGTTAGGTGGAGATGGAGATCTTTGTGGTCTTCTTCCTCTCCTTCCTCTACCTGGTGATAGCTACAAGTAGACAAATGACCCTTCTTCTCGAGTATCAGACCTAGTTCGAATTCTTCTCATATACATGGGAAACTTGTGCTACTATACCACTAACTTCTATCCCTTCAGAGTTGCCAGATGTGTTGGGGAATGAACCTCAAAAGGTTGGATTTTGCCAAGTTACACACGAAACCTGACAATATTAAAAATAGAATTTAAAACTTTGAAGGACCTGAAAGATACAGTTCTTTAACTTGGTTTTTGGGTCTTGTTATGCAGCTACTAATCCCCTTTTGAATATTATCCCCTGATCTATCAATTGGTGAAATTTTGACTTGTTTTGAGCAAGTTAAGCCTTTGAAAATTGATTTTAGAGTTCAGCCTGGAAAGTGAAAAATCTGAAATTGGAGAACTTGTAACTTCAAAGTCCAAATTTCTTGAAAATTCCTTCAAATCTTGTGGAATGACCTCTTGGTCCCACCGAGCATGCCAAAACTATTGATGGTGAATCACAACACCCTTGAATGTCTGCAACTCGATGGGTTAATCCTCTCAGTGTGATTGCATAACATGGAGCTTTTCCCAAGTGTGGGATCTTGTGAATCGGGAAAGCTCTCCGGATGAAGGCTGGTTCCTATTCCTCTATTCAAATGCACACATAAAAATGTAGAGGGTTTAATCAAAAACCTAATCTAACTTGCTAAGGAGACAGGGTAAGAAAATGCATAAAAATAAACCTAAACTAACAAAGGTGATGCACCGAGGAATGAAGAAACGTCTGTCTTGCCAATAAACACAAACCATTAAAATGTCATGCAAGATCATGCACAAATAACCATATTTATAGTGAAAGATCAAGAGGATGCAAATGAACACAGAGAGGTTAAGAATCATCCATATACATGCATTATTTTCTCCAAATATTGATACAATACACTACAAAATGCCAAGAGACAAAGTTGCATTACAGTTTTAGATGGGTGGTTTGAACTCCACAAATTCACCTGCCAAAGAGAAGAAGGGAGGGGTAAAACAAGAATGTCCAACCTTTAGAAAGAAGCCCCTCCTTACAATTTATAGGAAGAATGAGAGAAAAAAGAGAGAGAAATTCCAAAACTAACCCAACCACCTCCAGGTTGCATTTAATTCATGTCATTATGGTGGTAGGTGAGAACCTTAGCAAACCCAAGAAATGGTGAATTGTATTTTACATTTTTGAAGAACTTGTTCTCACCCAATTAAAGATATCCAGTCGTAGTTGGACAGAGGACCTTGTAAGATTTTTGAAAAGTCCAACCTTGCGTGAATCTGAGCTCCCTGTGAAAAGTTATGGCCATTTGAATATCTGGGTCAGGGTTTGCTTTCTGACGGGGTGTCAATGCTAAAAATGTTGCGCCTCTTGAAGATGCACCTCAGTGCATCCATCCCTATGTTGACATAATCTTACATGTGCCATAGGAGCTGAAAATTTGGTGTTGACACCTTGTGTTGTGCGCCCCCAACCTGCACCTTGGGCACGAATTTTCGCATGTCGACACTTGTGCTATGTGCCCCCAGCTTGCGCCTTGGGCATGAATTTTTGCATGTTGAGACTTTGCTGTGTATATTTACCTGGGGGGGAGATATATACAACAATATGCTAGCATTGGTCAGTTCACATGAACTGAGCATGATAAGCTCTATCTACCCTATAATCACTTATGTCATCTAGTTCTTTTATAAAGGAAATACTGCAATAATCTTAATTCACATAAAGGACCAGGAAAAAACACAAATCAACTTTGAACATTTCAGAAGTGATATTTACATATGTTAAAGATCATTTCATTTATTTAAACAATTTAGAAAGCTAAAACACTTAAGTATAATCTAGTAACAAGTTTAATCATCCAAATCATTAATGAATCTAATTGTTTCCTACAATAGTTAATAATATTAACTAATAGGATAGATTATAAAAAACATACATTCAAGTATAATTATTATTTGATTACCCTACTAAGAACTTAGGTAATTTGTTTACCTTTCAAACATTTGGTAACACTAGTAAAATTTACAACAATATTTACCATTATCATATTGACAGAGCTATTTATTGGAGTACTCAACCCTTGGGTCTAGCGATTAAACAATGAAATATTATAACTAACGTGACATACAGTTTCTTAGTATGGGCTGACTCAAATAATTATTGATTACTTAATATCCCCAAACAGTTAATGTGACAAAGTTGCTTCCATTTATTACTATATCTTTAAGACAAGAATTGACCATACTACCTTATATTGAAGGTCTGTACCTGATGACTCTGTTAAGACATAATTAAAAACATAAAATTTAGCACATGAAGGAAATGAAATAACGTCCTCCAAGAAACCATTCACAACTAGCCAGAAACTCAAAACCCATTTGGGTCTAAAAAGTGAAGGTAAGAAATCATTTTGATTTCTTTAAAAAAATAATAACTCAACACCTTAATATTAACAAGGTAAAATTGCTATAACAACCCAAAGAGATATAATAAATATATCATGATTATACCCAGGGACAATACCTGATATTCTTTTCCTAAAAAATACCCAGGTTTATAATAGCTTAAACATATCAAGGAATGAATGTTTACTTTGACATGGATTGTAATCATTCCAAGTTATCCTAGAGAAAATAAAGTAGTCGATGCCAAAACTATCTATCATTCATACCTACTAATAGGTTTACAGAATACCTTGGGTTTACCTCCATTTTTAAGACAACCCACATTTCATAATGTGAATTTTATCAACTCAGACCATATACAAAACGGGCACACATACCCCAACCAGATATTATGAGATTATTCAATAATCCACAAAATCTCTTAAACTACGAAACCCCTAGGTCGTAGAACAAAATGATACAAGCCTCAATATTCAGCCATAACAAGCATGTAATGATTACACAGTAACATAGGTACAAATACATACATGTCATAGATCTTTAAAAATATTTATCATCATACCCAGATTCATATGCATGTAGAGATATCACAGATTCAATTTAAACAAGAGAACCAACTCTACTATCAACAATCAAAAACTCAAAATAGGATTTCGTTTATGAAAGAAATAGATAAAACAAGTTATTAAGGGAAGATAGGGCCTATCATGCATGGTAGTTCTCCTAGTATTTTCCCAAATTCCTTTGATAGCTAGAATGCAATGTGACACCTCTGAGAACTCCAAATTGATTTGAAACCTTCTTTTCCCCTCTACTCATCAATTTAAAGCACCCACAAAGACATAAAAAGTCACAGAGCAACTAGGTCCAAAACTAATGATTTTAAACAACACTTAGCATGAAGGTTTCACCGAGAAAAACTCAAGTTTAAACTAAAAATCTCTAAACCCTAAATCACGTGCACAAAACAAGAGAAGAACAAGTCCAATTACAAAGCTTTCCCTTTCCCCTTGGTAGCTTCTCTAAAAAGCTTCACACTTCCCTAGGGAATTAATGTTCATTTAAAGCCAAGGTACCAAGATGGTGGTTTCAGGAGTTTTACCACCACCTTCCTTACTTACCTCTAAACTTAACTGGAGCCAATGGTTCAGATAAATAGTTATTAAATTATTCGACTTGGTTGACTGACCCACTATCTACGTGCATGGGTAACCGACATGTAAATAAAAAATCATGCCCCCTTTTTTCAATTCTTTACATGGTGGGGTCATCATGACCTTTTAAATAATAACAATTAGTATGTCAGGGTCACCAACTATCCCCTTGATCATTAGGAAAACAACATAGCTAAGGTGGTTGAGTATATCGACATCCACAATTATATGTTAACAGTTAACATAGAATACTACTTACCCACCCCATGCATAAGGTATTAGGTCCATTGGAACGTAACCAAGATATTATCTCTTAGATACTTCCTTATCGCATCACCCCCCTTATTATGGGCTAAAGCACATATTAAATATCAAGGTATTAAATTCCCAAAGTCTTTACTATAGGTCTCATACAATTTTAATTATAGAACATCATAGGAAGAGTTTGGCTGTAAATTCGTATCATAGTCGTTCAACAATATGTAATGATATGCCATGAGGTCAATGTAGGACCTTATTTCACCACAATATTGTGTATAAAAAAAAGGTAAAGGTGAGGTGAGAAGGAATACCTGTGAATTTGAAGAAGGTTGTGCACCATTGAGAAGACCATGTTGATAAAGAGCTCCTTTTTGGCTAGGAAGCACTACCTGTAGAATCACAACAATACCACCAAATAGATTTAAGTAACACATGACAATGGACTACCTAGCATATGCTAGATCTAAAAAGTGTGATACTTCCTAGAAATGTTTTCAATCTACTGTTTAAAAACAACTTAATGTACATAAATGACAGTAAAAGAAAGGTCCTATTGTAACACTATGATTTAGGTATCTCATATGCTAACAATAGATTATATTTAAGCTAAATATTGAATATACAACTAAATATAGAGAAAGAAGGGTGTCATCACAATTGGATGGTGTGGTAGAGGTGTTTAGGAAAGGATGGGTGAGATTGGGTGAGGTTTGGGTGAGGTTTGGGAAGGTTTTGGGTAAGTTAAGAGCTTGTTGGTCTGAGATAAATTATCAGTCACAAAGACTGGTATCAGTTGAGTGACCGATGCCAGTACCTAGTAATAGCCATCACCAGTTGGGTGACTGATGCCAGTAGGGGAAATTAGGTGTAAAGATTAAAATGAGGTGGTTTTGAGATCTCTGTGATTGCATAGAGAGTTGGGGAGGCTTAGGTAAGGTGGTAGGATTTTATTAAAGACTCAAAGATGAAGAAATAGGTATTTGGGATGGGTACATAGGTCAAATGGGCAAGTTGTTGGGTGGAGGTGAGATAGAAGAGATCCAGGAAGGGTAGAAGGTGAAAGAAAGCAGATACATGATTAACAATTGAAATACTGAAAGAAATGACAAGGTAGAAATGACTTACTTATAGATTAGAACCTGGTTGTAGAAAGAATAACTATGATTGGAGGAGAGACAAGTCCTAATCCCATGCAACAGTAATAGAAGGCTCTAGAGTTCCCTGTGAGCGATCTAATTCTCTAGAACAAACTGTTGATGCTTGGTGGATGTTGTGAATGCTTGGAATGATCTCTGGTTTATCGTGAGGTTGCTTGGATATAAGAGCTAAGAATGCCAGAACCCAAAAGCCAAGATGGAGGAACCTAGGCAAAGGGTTGGAATTCCTTATTTAAAGAAACTGATGGTGGTTAGGTGACCGGAAATGGCCAAGGAATAACTGACATCGACTAGGGAGAAAAGGTCCTATTTTTCTAAAAATAGTCTTTTCTCTCCATTTTTGGCGTTGGTCAAGATTTGTTATGGACTAGGAGTCTGGGTTGGTGCTAAATGAAGTGGGAAATTGGTAGGGGGGATAATAGGTAATGAATGTTAGGGTTAGAATGAGTCTTAGTTAGTTAAGGGGAGTGGTGACTTAGTCTAGGTTAATAAATAGGATTGGAATGGGTCCATGGTGAGGTGGAGGGATGAGGTAATTATTAACTTAATATGGGTAGTTTAATTTATAATAATGTGAGGAGGGGTCAAGGAAAAGGTTATGTTAGTAGATGGGGGCCTAGAGGGTTATGACCCAATTTTGGGTGTCTACATTTGCCCCTTTTTGTCATGTAGCTTGTATTGATAAGCGATGATGAAAAAAATAGGAGGTGGTTTCCCTAGGTATGGGTAGAGGTGAGGTTGCCCCATGTATGGGTGGAGGTGATCCCCCTCAAACCAGGAAGTGATGAAGTAGCATCAAGAATCAATGATGGATTTGATAAGGTGGTAGGTGATGAAAAATGAGGTAAGGTGTGGGTATAGGCAATGATGATATCCATGTGGGTAATAGGTGGGGACATTCAAACACACACACATGTCTAGAATGTGACAAGGCACTAGGATGAAGAGCTCACAAACTCTACATCATCAAAGGTCGATAGTTTATCCAAAAAAGCTTGATATAGTCAAGGTATCCAAGTTATAAGAAGTGCTCCTAGAAACATAACAAGGATAAGTGCAGGAAAGGGCATAGGTGTGTTTCGAAGCATCAAAAGGTTTGGGCTAGTCGAGATAAACATCACGACATAAGGCAAGTCAAGGTTGGTAGGCTAAACAACACGAGTAACATCATCATAAGGTACAACGAGTAAGAAAATTTGAGTGTCAAATGGGAAAGGTTGATATGGGTGTATAGGTAAGGCCATGGGTAAGGCCGTTGTGTAGGAATAAACATTCCCCTAAGTATAATTAGGGAGGTGACTAGGCTGGGAGGTGAGCTAATAGGTATGTTGTAAGGCTGCGGGTGGAAAAAAGATGGCATTGCTGAACAAAGATTTAAGGAATATGATATATTGGGTGAAAGTAGGGTGACTAATACCGGTTGAAGAGGAACTGATGCTGGTAAGGGTGATCAAAATCGGTCACCTAGGAAATGAATAGACCAATGTTAGTCACCCAATCTATAGGTTAAACCAAAAAACCCACATGGTAAAGGTTCATTTGAGCATTTTGAATTGGTGAAAATGACTGGTGGAGAGAAAAACCCATGAATAAAATGACATAGCTACCCTATTAAGTGTGTTGGCAAGAGTTTAGTGGGTGGAGGAATAGAGTGTGAAGGCCCATGAGATCTACCTGAGATATTGTATTGGGTGAGAGGTTGGAAGGGGATTTAGACATGGCAGAGGTAGGAGATGGCTCGAGGGGTGTTCCAGTGTAGGATCTAGAGGTCCCTGCATAGAGGAACCAACGAGTAGAGGTAGGATTTAATCCTAAAGGTTGATTTTTGTAGAAAAAATAGGGTAGGAAAAATAGTAATTTTTTGTTTTTGAAATTGCATGAAAAAAATTGTATTAGTTTAATTAGGGGTTAACATGAACATTGGGGTAATTTGGGTAATTTTGGGTGGGTAGATTAGGTGATTTTGTCAATTTTTGGGATTGGGGGGATGTGGGGGTTTGGCTTTGGGGTTGAACCAGTAACCAATGCCGATCGGGTATCAGGTAATGTCGGTAGACGAACCAGTGATGACGGGTAAGGGGGACCGACATCAATAGGGTTATCGATGCTGGTTAGGTAGGAAATGGTTAATTTTTTAGAAAAAATGGGGTTTTGGGATGTTGAAGGTATGTTTAAGCAAGATGTGGTGTCCAAGGTAGGTCTCATATATGTAGAGGATGGGTAAAATGTGTCCAAAGGAACATCGAGGGTAGGTTTTAGGTAAATGAGAATGTATTGGATGAGTTCAGAGGGACGGGGAAGGGAAATTTAAATAGGTGAAGTAGGTGAAATAAAATATGATGTAAATAAAGGTGGATAGTCTAGATTAGGTGAGGTAGGAAATAGGTTAAGTCAAAGGGGTAAATGATTAATTTGTGTGAATGTTGGTGATGTAGGTGAGGCAATAGATAACAATGAGGGATCAACTGCTACCCTTATTAGTACAAACAAGGCTGACTATTTCAAAGGAGTGGGAAAATATGAGGGATGTTGGGTTAGGTGCTATTAAGAGATATAGGTGGATTTCCCACAATCACAACATGATGGTAGATCTCATTGATAGATGGTATCCAACTACCAACACTTTTCATTTACCAATGGGAGAGATGACCGTCACCCTAGAGGATGTCTATAGGATTCGGTGGCTATCAATTATTGGGGAGCCATTGTATTATGTATCATCATCAGATGTAGTTGATCACATGGCAATGGTGTTTGGGCCGGCTATGGAAAAGTTGTCTTATCATATCGCCAACATCAGTTATAGGGATATGTATATGGCATACCCATAGGAGACTCATCTAGCATTACTAATGATGGTTGGTGTTGGATGTTATGATCTTGCAGAATTAGAGGGTGGGAGATTTACATGGGCCTTGATGGGAGTCTTAGGTGATATGGTATTTGACCAGATTTATTTTTTATGGGCACCAACATACTTGGTGTAGCTATACAAGGAGCTATAGGACTACAAGAGAATACATAGATACGATCTGTGCTATACCTATTTGTTATACTATTAGGCATATGAGCACATTGTGTGCCTACGTCCACTTGGTATACCACAAAAGGGGTGGGAAGTGGCCATAAATAGGGCGGGATATAGGTGGTAGCTATGGGTTGGAGAGTAGGTGAGGGTTGATGGTGTGACTCAAGATGTAGTGTATTATCAGAGGGTACTAGTTAGTTTTTCCCTAGTAGAGATTTTATGGAGACCATAACTCACATATCTAGCATTCACAAGTATGAAGGAGGAGTTGGAGGGTTTACAGCTAGTGAGATGGATTCAAGAGTGCAGGGAAGGGGAGCATGAGTTCATACCCATAGATTGAGTTAGATGCCATTTTGGATTACAATAGGATGTGCCTTTGCCATTCCCATAATATTGCCGAGAGGATTTGGAGATTACACTACCTCTTCCATGTTTGAAAGATCCAACAGGAGTGAAGGAACAAGTAGTTGACGCGATGATAGACGATGCAGGGTGCACATTAGGGTATAGGAAGTGGTGAGAAGTAAAGGTATAGGAAGCACCAACTAGGCCAAGAACAACTGATTTAGCCATGATTATCAATGAGAGGGATAGGATACAAAGGTAAGTTACAAATTTACAAGCCCAGGTCACTACACTAAAGGTGAAAGTGGTCACACTACAAGAACAGTTAGTGGAAATGCAGGCACAGGAACAAGTAGGTGATGGGGGACAGGTTACAGGCCTAGGTTACTACATTACAAGAATATGTGGCCACTTTACATACATAGTTGGCAACATCATAGGTACAGGTTGGTGCTAGGTGACATGTGGGTGACCCTCCTTCACCTTCGAGGGCACATGATGGGATAATGATATCTAGACAAGGTCCTTTACCAAAGGTACTAGTATAGGGACCACAACATTAGGAACAAAGATAGATATCGATTCCACCACCTGTGGTGATATCCATGGACCGATATAGAGAGATTTTGGAGGAGGAAAGATATTATGAGGATGATATTATAGAGAGTGCGATCCCTTTTGTCAGCTGTGATACTTACAGAGCTCATAAGGCCTCTAATGATAGGTCCAGGTCATAGACTCACAGTGCCAATAGTACAGGGAGTCATCGGTTTCATAGGAATAGCCATCGGGAGGTGATCAGTTCACGAAGATAGAGGCTAGGTAAGGGGATAAGAGAGAGTGGGAGAGGAGCCATAACCTCTTATGGATGACATAGATATTTGAGATGTTGTTTATTTTTTATTTTTGATTTATATATACCATCCTACATTCTGAAGAGGTGAGATGTACATGAGAGTTTTTGACATACTTATTTATATCTTTATATACATTGTATTGATATACAAACTTTCCAGTATATAGATGATGGTGCTTTATATTTGTTGTATTTTTATCATGGAAATTAGTTGTAGGCATGGTTGATTTTATGATTTGGTTTGATTTCCAATGTATTGACATTATAAAACTTAAATTTGTAGGCATGGGTTGGCTTAGTTTCCAAGTTATTGATGTTATGGAAACTAGATGATAAGCACAGTTTGGTTTAATTTCCAAGTTATTGATGTTATGGAAACTAGATGATAGGCATGGTTTGGTTTAATTTCCAAGTTATTGATGTCATGGAAACTAGACGATAGACATGGTTTGGTTTAATTTCCAAGTTATTGATGTTATGGAAACTAGATGATTTAAGGATAGGTGTAATGTATGAGTTGATTGAATGGTTTAATTTCCAATGTATTGATGTTATGGAAACTAGATGATAGGTATAGTTTGATTTAATTTACAAGCTATTTATGTTATGAAAACTAGATGATTTAAGGATGGGTGTAATGTATGAGTTGATTATATGGTTTAATTTCCAAGTTATTGATGTAATGGAAACTAGATGATTAGGCATGATTTGGTTGATTTTGTTGTGATATGAAATGATTTTATTTTTATTTCAAAGTTATTTATATTATAGAAACTATCTATGTAGGAATGGCTGAGTTTTATTTGGATTTCCAATGTATTGATGTTATGGAAATTAGATGTAGGCATGGTTTGGTTTTGTTTGTTTTGATTTAATTTCCAAGTTATTGGTATTATGGAAAGTGAATGATGATGTGTATGGTGATGTATGGTTTTTTAGGGTTGATTTCCAAGTTATTTTTTTTAATGAAACTAACTAACTAGGCTTGTTTATGAGGGGAAAAATGGTGGGGCAAAAGAGTGGCCGAGATAACCTCCGAGGGCCCTATGTCCTCGGAGTGATGCTACATAGCCCTTGCAAAAGGGGCCTTAGGATGATGTAGTTATCCCATAAACTAGGGAAGAATGAGATTGGGTTAGGTAAGTTGAGTAGGTAGGTTAGATAGGTAAGTTGGTTGGGTAAGGCATGTTTGAAAATATGCAAAGTTGAATGTTGAATAGGTAAGGTTAGGTGAATTAGGCATAGGCATAGATGAAGGTGTTATGGTTGATTCAATTTCAATGGTCTTGTCCTGTTGAAGAAACAACAAGTAAATAGATAAGAAACCAAAAGAAGTGGCATGCCCATATTTGGCAAGGACCATAATGGTCATACCCTAGAATTATTGAACATAAGTCACTAGATACACTACATGAGCGATAGGTCTAGAGTTTGAAAGAAGTTGTGTGATCACAAATGTGTAGAATATACACCATGTCCCTTAAGTTGATTTAGAAGATAATAAACAAATGGTAAGGTGGAAGAGTTTGTTAAGTGTAACCTTGTTGTGGGACAACATGCCCCTTCTATTCCAAGATACCCAAAACTAGAATAGGCAACTCCATGACCAAAAGTTTGTATTTTTCTTGATTTTTATTTTGTTTTTACTTTTTGCATCTATACATTGATCGATGCGGGAAGTATATATTGGGATAAATAGAAGTGTCTCCTTGAATTATTCATGAAGCTGATCGATGCAGGAAGCTCTAAGATAATTTTTTTGACAGATACAAATTAGTCTTCTTTAGCGGATAAACTAAGTGCAATAAGTGGCTAACTTTTTATAACTATCCTTCGAGGGAGCATTATACTTATAATATCTTGTGAGAGACATAGATGTCCTTTTGAGGGAATCATCTATTTGCAACAATTTTGACTCAAGGAGTAAATTTTTGGCTATCCCATATATTTTTTACTTTTTATTTTGAACTTGAAGTCATGGGCAAGACTATAAAGAAGTATAGGCCTCTTTTATGAAGGAAAAACCATAGCACGAAAAGGTTAGCTATGAAAGAGGGGTTTCAAGTGATGAACGACCATGGGATTCCATCCTGAAAAGGATGAAAAGTATCCATGAGAATCATGCCATGAGTAGAGCCATGGTACTCATATTGAAGATAAGGCTGAATGGTGATGGATAATCACACAATTCTAGTTTATTCATTGGTCCTTAAAAGAGGTAGGTGGAAGGAGAGGTTTTCTCAAAGAAAGAGCATATAAGTGACATAAAGTGATGTAGTACTTTATTCAACAATAGAATGGTCGAAGATACAAGGCATTAAGAGACCCAAGTTCAGGTTTACCCTCAAGAGAAGATAAATGATAAGTTCACGATCCATAGGTATGGGTGACAATATAAGGTCCAAGCCAATTAGGAGAAAACTTTCCTCGTTTAATTTTCTCCACTTTGGTTACATTTTGGTTTTCCTTCAGGACAAGGTCACCAATCTTAAAGGTTCATTCCTAGACATGTTTGTCATAGGCATGCTTGATGCACTTTTGGTAGATTTGGAGATGGTCTAGAGATTTGACGATGTTCATCCAATAGCTCAAGTTGTGCCAAATGTTCTTGGTGAAAATCATCATCAGAGAGCATATATTTGAGTGATATATGAAGAGATGGAATTTGGACTTCGAGAGGTAGGAAAACCTATGTACCATAGACCAAAGAGAAAGGTGTGGCATTGGTAGAGGTGTGAATGCTGGTACGATAAGCCCATAAGGTGAAAGGAATGTACGTGTGCCAATCCTTACTAGTGTCATCAACCACTTTCATAAGAATTTTGTTGATGGTTTTGTTAGATGATTCAACTTGACCATTTTCCTGTGGGTAGTAGGGTGAAGAGAAACTGAGTTGAATGCTAAATTTGTCACATAATTTGTGTAGGGTTTTATTTTTAAATTGTTTTATCTTATCAGTGATGAAGGTGATGAGGAACACCAAAATGTAAAATGGTATGGTGGTTGATAAATTCAGTTATTTTTTCAAATTTGGTAGAAATGAGAGGGATGAATTCCACCCATTTAGTGTAATATTCAGTTAATGTGATGATCCAATGATGATGTTGTAAGGAATGAGGGTTAATCTCTCCAACGAGATCCAAACCCAATTGAGAGAAGGTCCAAAAGTCTTAGGTGACTTGTAAGGCATGACTAGGAGTATGTTGAAGGCTAGCATGTTGCTGACACATCACACAATGTTTGACATAGTCAAAATAGTCTTGGTTAAGGATTGACTAGTAATATCCAAGGTGAAGGATACATTTTGTGACTGAAAGGCCACTAAAATGTTCCCCACAAATCCCATCGTGAATCTCTTTGAAGGTGGATGGGATTTTGGAATTGGTGAGGCACCGCAAGAGGATACCATCAAAGGTGCATTTGTAGAGAAGAACCCCCATGATGATGTAATGAGAGACACTTTTTAGGAAGGCTCCTCATCCATCACGAGTGAGAAATGTAGGTAGAATTGAAAGGGAAAGGTATTCAACGAACTGCTTATACCAAATGTTGCATGGGTTGGTTTTGATTCTTCCCACAAAATTAATGCCATGGATAATATAAGAGGGTGACTGTAACCATTGTACTGTGACAAATATTTTGGAGTCTGAAGGTGAGGCAGGTATTTGAGAAGCAAGACAAGCCATGGTATCCGTGAATTTTTTAGTGGATCATGGAGTGGTTTGAATGAGGAAGTGATCAAACATGGTCAAAAGTATGTCGACATGATGTTTATACTTTTGAAGTTCCTCATTACAACACTGGTACAAACCATTGACTTGGTTCACAACTAGTTGAGAGTCACCAAAGATATTAATGGATTTAACATCTAGGGAAATGTAAATTTGAAGACCTAACACAAGTGCTTCATACTCGACCATGTTATTAGTGCAGTCAAAGTAAAGTTTGAAGGATAAAGGCATAGGCTTTTCATTAAGAGGAATGAGGATGACCCCTACACCTCCACCATGTTGAAATTTGGAACCCTTAAAGAATAAGGTCATTTGGTAAACAATGTCACCCAAGGAAATATTGGCAATGGATTCGTCAGGAAAATCAAAGTTAGAAGATTAATTTCTAGGAAGAGGAGCATCTGCAACCTGATCTACAATGGTTTGTCCCTTTACAAACTTTTGATGAATGAATTATAGGTCTAAGTCTACAAGGAGCATGATAAAACATACGGTACATTGGTGTTGGTAAGGTTTAGCATACATGTAATGTAGAGGGTCAGTGTTGGTGATGATGAAGGTTTTGTGGTTAAGTAGGTAGTGGCGAAGTTTGGTGGCCATGAAGACCAAGGCTAGGCAAAGATTTTTAGCATGAGTATACCTAGTCTCATATTCTAAAAGAGTACAACTTATGTAATAAACCACTTGCTCCCTGTGTTTCTCATCATGATGAGAGAGCATGGCACCCAAGAAATGGTCAGTGGCAGAAATGTAGAGGTAAAAAGGTTTTTCATCTTTAGGTGGGATGAGCATAGGTGGATGAAGAAGGTATTTCTTCAATGCTTCAAAGGATTTTTGGCACTCATTGTTCCAATTGAAGGAGACATCCTTTTTAAGGAGATGATGAAAAGGGTGACATCATTCGAAAAGTTTGGAAATAAATTGTCGAATGGATTGTAATTTTCCTTACAAACTACGAAGCTATCAAAGGTTAGTAGGTGGAGGCATCTCGAGAATAGCCTTAATTTTGGCAGGATTGACTTCGATGCCCTGCAAAGAGATGATGAAACCAAGGAGTTTTCTTGAGAGAACAATAAAGACACACCTCTTTTGTTGAAGGAAAACACAGTATTGAATGAGATGATCAAAGATGACTTTAAGAACTGCGAGGTGTTTGGCACAACTTATAGACTTATTGAGAAGGTCATCGACATAATATTCTAATATGTCATGCATGATATCATGGAAGATATAGATCATAACGTGCTGATATCTGGCACCAAAATTTTTCAAGCCAAAGGGAATGACATGATAACAGAAGGTCCCCCAAGGGGTGATGAAGGTGGTTTTGTGTTGATCTTCCAGAGTGAGTAATATTTGATTATAACATGAGAATCCATCCATAAGAGATAGCATCTCATGGCTGGCTATAAGATCAATGAGTTGGTCGATGCTAGGAAGAGGAAAGTCATCCTTAGGGAAGGCAAGGTTAAGTTCATGGAAGTCCATGTAGATGTGGATTCCCCCTTTCAATTTGGTGACATGAAAAATGTTATAAATCCATTGTGGATAGTCAATGGGTAGAATGAAGGAAACATAAAGAAGGTGCTGGATTTTTTCTTTCACTAAAAAGGACAATGCGTGAATGCATTTTTCATAGCTTTTGTTTCACAGGTTTGGCATCGGGGATAGTCACGATATTGTGGACCATGATATTAGGGTCAATACCGGGCATATCGGCATAAGACCAAGAAAAATCATTTCTATGATCTTAAAGGAAAGAGGTGAAGGCTTCCTGTTTGGTAGAATATAAAGATTGGCCTATCTTTAGAATTTGAGGGTCATCCTAAGTGTGAATGTTGATCTCTATGGTTAATTCATTCAACATGGTTTGTGTCTCAAAAGGTAATGACTGGTGAATGTAATAATTGTCTGCAGCTAAATAAGTTAGAATAGAATCATCATCCTGAAGGTGTGTCATCATCCAATATAATAGGATAAAGAAGAGGAAGGGAAGAGGGCACCTCACCATCATGATGATAAATCAAAGGTCCCAAAGAAACAATATTCATGATTTTTTTAGGAGGGATGGATTCTGGTTTTATAGAATCCATGGGTGAAGGTGGTGTGGTAGGTGAGTTAGGTGGGGAAGGCTTATCTTCCTCTACAAGGTTGATCACAACCTTCATAGGAATAGGTGGCATGGAAAATCCGATACCATGATGGTATTTGTGTTTTCGGGTGGTACAAGATATGAATGTATGAGGACCTTTTACATAAAGACCAAAGAAAAATCCCTTCATGGCACATTGATGAAGAAAAGTGTGGGTGACGCGGTGGTTGGTGAGGTATTAGAACTCATATGAGAAAGGTCGGGTTTGGGTAGGTGGTTCAGGAGAATAAGAAGTGTTGAGTCCTCCATATGTTAGGTTGGTGCGAAGGTGGGGAGGACCGTATGGAAAAAATTATCCTACACGACAGTCATAACATGGATGTTGGTGAAGGCTTTCATACTCCTAAGGAGTAAGGAAAGTGTCTATGTTGTATAGGCAGTACTCCCCTAGGGTAAGGTGTTGAAAAATACCTACTAAGGGGTCTAAGGTTGGTACCTGAGTAACGGGGATTGATGAGCTACTCGAATCCTGAGAAGGTGAGGCATCAATTTCCCATGAAATACGTGGGTTGGTAGATGGTCTAGTTGTGGATGTTATGGAAATAGAGGTGATAAATGGGCTAGCTATGGAAGTTGTAACGACATAAGTGGTAGATGAGGCAACAAAAGAAGATGAAGTGGCATGATTGATAGATACCTTGACTGGAACAAGGACATCATTTGGTCGGTAAAGCATGTTGCAATTTTAAAAGGTGAAGGATCCACCCGAATGGTGTAGGAGTTCCATTCATATTCAAAATTTAGGCAACGGTGAATGGTTGAAGGTACACACCCCTTGGTGTGAATCCAGGGTCAACTAAGTAATAATTTATATTGAAATTCCCCTTCAAGAACATAGAATAGTTCAGAAATAGTGTGGGAACCCACGCGAATGTGGAGGATGATGGTGCCAAGGGTACAAGTCATGACATCATTGAAAGAATGCAACATAACAGGGTTATTATGCATGCAATTGGAAGGTATGCATAATTGTTCATACACATGGGAATAAATGATATTAATGCTAGTACCTCCATCAATCATAACATGTCAGACGTGAGTATCATTGATGTAGGTGGAGATGAAGAAGGGTGGGATCAAGATCATCTTATTGTAGAGGGGAAATATTTGAGTCAGAGAAAATGGTGGTGGAGACCTGAGGAGAGGTAATGGGGGCAGAATTTTGAGGCAGAGTGGTGAGGATGACCACATGATGAGGGGTAAAGATGGCAGCCATAGGTGTAGGATACTTTGGTGGAACCTTGATAGAATGTAGAACCTCAATAAGGGCCTGATGATGAGACTTTTAGGTTTGAATTAGGTCATAAAAGGACATCTTTAGACTAGATTGATGAAGCTATTTACTCATAAAGCAATGTGAAAATATGTCAGAAATAGGATAAGTTGACCAACATATGGTTACCTTGGGCGTAAGTGAAGGTGGAATGGTGGGTGAAGGTGCATTAGATGGGCTACTCGTTTTCTCTTTTCCTTTATCTTTTTGTGATCGAGTGTTGTTGGCAAGAAATTTTTTAGGCACAAATTGATGGCTATCTTTCTAGCGCTCTAGGATTCTAAGTCCCTCTACTTAACCAGTGTAGCTGTCGTACGTGCATGTGTGAGTAAAAATGAGTTTTATCCATGTGGCCTTTTAGATGGGGATCCAACAGGGGCACTCCACTGACCCTGCGACAAAATCTTACATATATCTGCAATAGAGGAATTTGCTAGGAAAGTAGGAAAGGGAGTGAGAAAGTTAGAAAAGAGAAACTAATGCTACAAGTAGAAAATCAGAGACTTGCATATAGAAGCTAGAAATTTCATTAGATGAACTTGAAGTTAGAAGAAAAAAATCACAACAACAAGACCGAATAACATTTAATGAGAAAAAAGTACCACTAAAATCTTCAGTCAAAAAGGCAAAAATTCCTTCTTCCTTTATTGAAGGTCAAGGGAAATTATACATAACATAGAACTATAAGACATTTTTGAGTAGGGAAAATGCAATAAATTTTCTATCTCTTTTCTCTCTTCACAAGGATATCTCTCTCATGAATTCATAAAAAAATATCTCTAATATCTAAGAAGTCTCAAAAGTTGTCTAAGAAGAAGACCAAATGAGGAGCTTGTTACAATTTATAGAAGACGAGGCAACTCTTCATCTTCCCAGTGAATTTTCAAATACTTTAATGTGACTTTAAACTATTCATATTCCACTTAAATATTTAAGTCCACTTTATAAAAACAAGGAAACTTAAAGTTTACATTATGTTTCTAAAGTCACTTAAAGTTATACTAAAAATTGCAAACCTCTACACAAATATATAACATTGATGAGAGAGAGTGTTAGGTGAGAAGAGAATAGAGAGAGAAGAGGAAGAAGAAGAAAGAAGGAGAATTATGTAGAAGGATGAGCCGTTGCAGTGGATTTGGTCTTGCTCCCTAACTGGCTTGCACTTCACGCTCCTGAGAAGGCCTTTGTTCCTCCAAGCTCTTCGCTAAAATGAGCAGTTGTAGGTTCCAACTTGTTGGCATGAGGAATACAAACACGGCTCAAAGTATCTCTTTCTTGATGTATTCTTAAAATGGACAAATGAACTCATTAGCAATTATATCCTCGCCCATTATAGGTACTCCGAGTTTCTGAATTTTCTAATTTACACTATCTTGAAATTTTTACTCTTGTTCCTCTTCCTCTTCCAAATTTATGATGGCCTAACTAATTGCCTCAAACTTGATTACTAAGGTCCTCACCCATACGCATGACAAGTTGTATGAGGGAGTTTTAAATATCTTCCTATTGATTAACTCCTAGCGATGAGTGTTGGTCATTTCATCTACTACTCGGCCCAAAGGTTCCTAATAGTCCCTTTCTTTTTCTAAGTCCTCCTTGAGTGTTCGCGTCCTATTTTCTGTCACACAAATATAAAAGAAGAGTTTGACCACTTCTTAGAGCACTAACTTCCCTTTTTTAGAAATTGAGTTAATCCATTCATTATTCACTCACCCCTGTATGGTGAACTCGTGTGTCTTCCTGATGGATTTTGTATTGAAGCTATTGATGGGTGCAAATTCCTTAGTGGGAATTGTCATGGCATTAGAATCAACTAGATGTTGCACATAGAATGAGAGATTTTGCACCTGCTCCTTTAGTTCATCAATCTTATTCTTATACCCTTTATTTCTTGCCACCACATGAGAAAAATATTGCTGATACATGTGCAAATACCCTTCATGAGTTGCCGGTCCTAGTTGGATTGTACTCATCTCATAATCAGCTGGTGTCATCTCATCCACTAGCTTGATTACCTTGGGCCGAGCTAATTTGATGTATTGATTACCTATTTCCCCACTATAGAACCGTGAGGCTATATGTGTGAGCTTCCTTGATCTTTTTTCTTTGGCCAATGAGACAATCACTGATAGATCAGGTGCCACCACATGCTACATAGTGTGGGTATTAGGGACAATTATTTCCTACATCTAAGGAAACATCTCATTGGACTCGGGCTCAATGATAGGTGCACCAATAATTCCATGTTCTGATGGAGGAGGAAAATATTGAATGGGAGAGGCATGCGTGTCAACAAGAGGTGAAACCTCTTGTTGTGGCTCGAAGATTGGATTTTAAACCATGTGTTCTTCATCTACTTGTGTTTTTTCCATTTTATTTTCTTCATGCATTTTTGTGATCAAATCTTCCTCTCGTAGTGATGCAAATGACCCTTCTTCTACATTGAGTTTCTTTAGCATCTTCTCATGAGGAGAAGCTTCTAGTTCTGTGGCCTTTCTTATAAAACTTGCTCTAGAGTATTTAGAACTGGAAGTCACCTCTACGATATTTGAAGATGATTGATGGGAGACTTGCTTCTAACTTGGGGTAATTCCTCATGACTGGATGATCACGGATCACTTATTTTGAAACCAATTTATCATTCTCCTCACCACTTCTTGGTCCACTCTAATATACCCCCTGATTCATGAACATACTAGTTGATTGGAGGTACATGGGACATCTTGACTACCACATACTTAGGATCATACATCTCTATCCCATCATTGTGTAAAATATATTCATCTAGGAGAATTTTAATTTCCTCATCTCACCTATTGTCATCCTCATATGGTCCTTTTCACGCACTTCAAATTCATCAATACAATTAACCTAGTAGTGCTCGACTTACTGCTAGTGTTGCAATTCTAGGACATAGAAAGAGTCAAGATATTCTCAAATGTAAAAAGTATCCCTGGTGATGTAGGAATGCAAAATAAAATGAGTGAAAGTATCCTCCAGATGAGATGTGTCATTTGAGATCTTGCACAAGAATACCCTGAGAGAGATAGGAAATGGAATCAACTTCTTCCTCCTGCTTCTAAGATTGTTATTCACTTGAATGATCTATCTGTAGAGATCGAACAATAAAATTTGGTCACTAAGGTACTTATGAAGCCTTATTGGAGCTTGGTCATAACCAACAACTTACAGGTTGGAGAAGGTCAAGAATTGTATGAAATATGAACCATATTTCTTAATCCAGGATGCTAATTGTGACAACATCCTAGATTTCAGATCCCCTTCTAAGATTTAGACCACATACATTATGAACATGTCATTCACATGAGTGAAATGCCTATGGCTTTCCTCCATTACCACCTATGGAAGTTTCTCGAATGGATGCACATTGGCGGTAATGTTTTGCGTGAGAGCCAATCCTTTGAATGATCTTGAGCTAGCGAGAGGTAGATAAAGTAAGAAGTCATGTGAAACTTCTTCATCATGGGTAATTGGAGTAGTTGTAGATGGAGGTTATCCATGATGATCTATCCCTAGTTAATTATTTGTTTTCCTTTTGTCAAAGTCAAGATGAAAAGGTGAATCCAATGTTGGAAGTCTCTTGTGCTTGCTTCGCCCATTACTCTTCTTCCTTATTTTCTCAAAATTCCTTCTGAGACCTATATGTTTTCATGGATTAGAGGAAAATACTACTTTTATATACCTGGTTTGAGTTTCAAAAATGGTGGAGTGGTGGTAGGGATTTGCAGAGGAGTTTGGAGGAAGAACTATGTAGGAGAGAGTTAGATATAAGAAGTGGGAAGAAAGTGGTAGTTGAGGATTTAAAAATAATTCAAAAAATATGCACAGAGAGGGATGGGAATTTTTTTTTGTCCCTGAAGTCCCTCACCTTAAAGGGATGTGAGGGACATCAGTTTCCACAGTGAGCAAGATGACGACACATGGTAGCGATTTGACAACATGGAGTGAGAGCTAGAAAATCAGCACTGAGGGGATGGAAGCGGGTCACATGGGTGACCAAAAGTATCACTTAGAGGGATGGGTGAATTTTTAAAGGTTTATGTCCTTGAAATTTGAGGGACATGAGGGAAATAAAATTCCACGATGCTCCTAGAGCTAACACGTGGCAGAGATTTGACGACACTGAAATTGAGCTCCCAATTGCACCTGGGGGTTGAACTAACAATCCTGAGGGTCACATGAGGTTTTAGACGTCATATGGGGGCCAAATGAATTTTTTTATGGTTGATCTTCCTAACCTTGAGGGATTTTGGGGATACAAAATCCCTCTAGGATCTTGGAGATGACATGTGGTTTCCTAAAATTTGGCTAACTCTCAAACTTGTTCCAAGAGGACAACTTGAGATGATGATATCTTGAGCCCCTGATGGAATTTTTGGTGATATTTTATATGATCTTGATTGGAAATGTAATTTTTAATCCAATGGTTGGGGTATCATATCTTGATTATTCAATTTTGTCCCTAAAAAAGTGTATTTTTGATTTTGTAGTCCACTTATGCCTGAGAAATACTGATTGAAGACCTAATGCGCCAAAGTGTTGTGAAAAACATGATTTCACCATATTTTAGGGATTGGAATTTCATTTCCAGAGATGATTTTTTTTCTCCTAACTCCATTTGGAGCTCCCGGAATCACCTGTGGAAGCTCAGCGGCTGTTTTGGTGTGTGTACTAACTAGGCCTGTGAACTCTAATTTTGGCAAAACTACCCCAACTTCTCTGAGCCCTTCCAGAATATTCCAGAATCATTTCCATGATGTCCCAAGACCTTTGAATCACCTCCATGTACACTTTGTCTCTTCTTCTCTACTCCATGGGGTTTCTCTAGCCCTAGGAAGGCCAGTGATATCCCTTCCCACAACTTCTTGTAGCTTATAACTTTTAATGAACTCCTAAAATCACCTAGGGGGAATGAATGAAATTTCTTAAATCACATAGGAGGATGAGATAACATTAATTAGGAGGTCACTTGGATTGAATCGAGAGACCTGGAGTGCCTTGGAATGATAGGACTTGAAAAAATTAACACAGGGGTATGGTTGTCATGCTCAGAAATTGTTAATTTCCTTGTTACACATTTTCATGAAAACAAATGGCTCTAGCTTGGGGACATGACATGGAATGAGTGCAGTGAAGACATGAAATTGGGAATCTAGAATATTAATTTTAGACCATATGATTTGTTGACTAGTGCTTTATCCATTGGGCCCTACAGATTCATGTACAATTTACAAGAGAGAAGGATAATGAAGAAGGAAACACATACACACACAAACACAAAAAACGGTGGAAAGGAAACACACGAAACACAACATAAAAGGAAACACACCTAGAAATCACCTATGGTACAAGGCGGGGGATAACCCGCTTCCATTGAAGATATAATTTTAGGTATTGCCTATTATGAGGCAATTCCAGTGGCGTCCTATCCAAATATGAGAGTAGAAAAAAATCCTCACCGTAAGCTTCATGAATCTTGAATGAGCCAAGCCATAATGAATCAAACATTCCATGACTGCCTTTTGATTCCCTTCTCTTGTCCCACAGTAGGAAAAATTTGCCAACTTTGAATTCTCTCACTTTGGTTTTCTTGTAAAAAATATTCTTTAATTTCAATTGGTTCTCTTTAATACGGTCCACCACTTGGAGTTTATTTTATTATATCTTCTCAAGAACGAGGATATTATTGTGAATAGAATCCTTGTATTGTCCATCACCTATTCCTTGTAGCAACTTGAGATCCGACATCTCAATCGTGATGGGAATTTCTACTTCGACCCTATACAACAATTAGAATGGTGAAATACCTATTACCTTCTTGGGAGTGATCCTGTCCTCCCACAAGGCATCATATAAATTTTTGTGCCAATTCCTTTGGTTTTCATCTATGAGTTTGAGGAAAATGGTTACAATGTTCTTGTTACTTGATTCGGCCTATCCATTTCCCCATGGATAGTAGTCCAATGAATGAGATAAAGATATTTTGTAGCCATAAAAAAACTCAGTCAACTCCCTTGAAGAGAAATAGGAAGCATTGTCTGCTATGATATTTTGTGGCACTCTGAAATGTACTATGATATTCTCCTTTATGAAGTTGCATACTATTTCGGTGTTGGCTTGCTTGGCCAGAATGGATTCTACCTATTTTATGAAGTATTATATCACTGTGAGCACATATGTGTACCCCGAGCTTGAGTGAGAATTTAGAACACTGATGAAATCTAGTCCCCACTACTGAAATGGTTCTTCAATAACAACTGGTCTGAGCGGTAGTGCAACAAGTTGGGGTTTCCCAACAAATTTTTGGCATGCTTCACATTTGGAAACCCATTCCCGAGTGTTTATAAAGAGGGTGGGCCAATAATACCTTCCTCAGAGGATCTTGTGTGCAGTGACCATTGCTGAGAAATTTCCACCAAATGCTTGGTCATGGTATGATTTAAGAATTTTTTCTTGTTGCTCTTTATCTACACACTCGAGGAAACATCCATCTAGACCTTTCTTGTAAATTACATGATTCCAAATTACAAACTTTTTTGCCTTCAACTTGAGTGTTCTCCTTTGCTTGTAATCAAGAAGAGAAGGGAATTATCCCTAAGTTAAGTAATAGGAAAAATCAACATAGCACTCATCAGTAGTGGTTATAAAGAGAACCTGTGGATTGTTTTCAAAATAAGTTGAGAAGGAACAATTATCTTCACCATGTTGAGCTTTGAGTCTTTCATCTTCTGCAATCAACCTACACAAACCATTTCCCCTTACTAGATTGGAGGGTTGAATCTCTAAGTCATATTCTTGAGTCTTTGCAATCCAATTTTCTCTTTTAGCTCCAAGATCCTGTTGTGTCAAGATGGACTTGATTACACTGCCGTGGACCATCACCATTGTATGAGAGTTGAGGATGTAAAACCTGAATATTTTTACAGCCTTGACCACTACATAGGCATGCTTATCCAATTGGATATAGTTTATTTTGTGATTTTTTAATAGAAAACTTATGAAAACAATAGGTGCTTCCATGCCTTCATTATTCTTCTGAAAAAGAACAGAAGAGAGGGTATGTTCTGATGCATAACAATACATGATGAAATATTTGTTAAAATATTGAGATACAAGGTTCAGAGCCTTGGAAATGGATTTTTTGATATCTTCAAACATTTCCTTCACTTCATTGTTCCATTTGAACTTTTCCTGTGGTTTCATCATGGTGGTGATGTGCTTTGTCAATTCAGCAAACTCAGGAATAAAGAAATGAAGAAAATTCATCTTTCTGAAGAAGGAATGAACTCCTTTCTTACTTATGGGTAGAGATAGTGCTTGAATGACTCGTAATCTTTCAGGATCAATGTGTGATCCATGTTTATTCACAATGTACTCCAGTAAATTTCCTTCTGTAACTCCAAAATTATACTTTTACAGGTTTAGTGATATGCCATGTTTTCTACACCTTGCAAGTACCTATTCTAAGTGATTGATATGATCTCCCATCTTCTTTGAAAACACTGTGAGATCATCAAAATATATGAAAATGTAATTATTTAAATATTTTAATTCCAAATCCATCACCCTTTGAAATGTAGCTCCTGAATTGATTAGGCTAAAAGGCATTCTGATGTTGGCAAAAGTGCCCCAAGGTGTTATGAAGGCTGTCTTGGTGCAATCCTCCTTTACCTCTTTGATTTGATTGTACCTTGAGAATCCATCAAGAAATGAAAGCATTTCAGATCTAGTGATTGCTTGCAAAATGTGGTCCATGATAGGGAGAGGATAATTTTCTTTCAGTGATGCCTGGTTCAAGTTACAAAAATCTACACATATTCTTATATCACCATTCTTCTTCTGCACTGACACAATGTTGGCCACCCATGTTGAATGATGGATGGGAAAGATAATCCTTGCATTAAGAATATTAATTACCTCCTCTTTGATGGTATCAAATATCTTTGGGTTATATGGAATTTGTTTTTTCTTGAATGGCTTGGCATCCTGCTTCAAAGGAATTGAGTGATGCATTTCCCTTGGTTGGAAGGATTTAATTTCATCATAAGACTAGGCCAAAACATCTAAATATTTCTTGAGTAACACAACAAACCTTCTCTTCTCCTCAAGTGAGAAACATTTTCCAATATTGAGCATCCTTGGCTCCTTCGGGGTGCCTATGTTTTCTTTATCAAAATTAGGTGGGCATTGAAAACATTATTTTTCTTTCTCTTGAATGAATATATTGTGTTTGTCAAAGAGGTCTTCTAGAGAAATTAGGCCTTTGGGAATATTTTTTCCTTTCAATTTTATCACTCCTTCATCAATACCTTCAATTTATTCTCTCTTCTTTGGCTACCACTTCTTGGTGTGGATTTTCACTTCCTTCAAAGAAGAGATTATTGAAATTATCCCTTTGTTCGAAAAATGCTAGAATCTTGTTATCATCATTAAATACTCAGTGAATGAATTGCACTATCTGGTACACTACGCCTGAATACCATTTCAATGGTCACTTTGTCTTTATGAAAACAAGGATGAAGTGTTGACTAGGGAATCCAACACTGCATGAGAATCATCCATTTCATTATTTTCTCTTGGGATCAGCTTTGATGGAAAATGCATCGAAGGATTTAATGCAGTCCCATACTCTATTTCTATAATGTTCGGGGTCTTGGATTTTTCACCTGATATTATTTCCAAACTTTCTTTACTATCACCTCAGCATCACCCCAACATCTTAACTTCTTGATTCCCCATGTCTTCTTCCATCACCCATGTCATAAGAGGAGAGATTTATTATTCTGACGTGTTATTTGTATTATCAAATTGCATCTTATAGGAAAATGAGTATAATTCATCGGAAGGAGAGTACAACACCATGCCTACTCCTAAACCTACATTGGAATAAATACCATATAATTCCATCATCTAATCTTAATCTTCTTCCTCTTCCATAAGAAGTGGAAAGTTATCATCTTTATCTAATGTGAGGAATTAGTTTCCTAGCCCACTATCTTGAAAAATAATTTTTGCCTTTGGATCATAAGACTTTCATACTGTGAACTTCATCTTCCTTACTAGTACACAAATCTTCATCTCACCTTTCACTGGAATAGTTGTGGATGACCAATCCATTTTATTTCTCCATCCAAGTCTCTACAGAAGACTTCATGGCTCAGCATAGCATGCCAAAGGATGTTGGGATGTCCTCCACTAGAATTTTTATAAGAACCTTCTTATTTAGAAAATCATCCAATGCTACCTATGCATCTTTGATTCTTCCTACCAACGACACTTGTTTAGATTCCATTGAATAGCAGGTGTCCATTTTCTCGGGTCAAGGTGAATCCTAGATCATTTTCAACTTTGACTAGGATCACATTATGTGAGGCTTTGGAATATATGATGTAATTATTGAGTTGGAAGCCTTTAATGAGGAGTAGACAGGTAGAAAGGTTCAACCTTGTTGGTTTTGGAGGAACTGAGGGCTAGCATGTTTTGAGAAGGTGGTGTGGAAGATGTGGGGAGTAAGCCTTTGGAATTTGGACATGAGGTTATAGGATTACCACTACATGGACTACATCAATAAACCTATCAAATTGGGTAGGGCAATGTTTGTAGGTATTCTATTTCTGTGGAGTTGAACATTAATTTTTCTTGCATGTATTCCACAACAGTCAAATGGGTTTATGGTGGGAAAAGTAGAGGTTTCTGAGAATGACAGAAGATTTTACATGGTGTAAGGATTTCGCTACTTTAGGGGTTGAATTTTTGTTCAATGAGTGCAGTAACTGGTCTTAGAAGGAGATGGGGATGCAAGTTGTCATGGAACCTTAGATGTTTTTTTAGGAATAACATTTGAAGGAAAATTATTTTTAGCTAACTTTTGAGATGGGAGAAGGACTAGGATGACTTACTTGGTGTGACAACATGATCCTTGCTAATCTATTGGGTCTAATTTTTTCTTTAGTTGACTCCATCAAAAGTGGTAATTGTGATCCTCTGCTGCTGATTTAATTTTTGTGGAAGCTACACAGGAGAATCTTTTTTCTTCTTCTTATCCTTTTCCATCAGCTGTTGAGGATAGAGAACACCTTTCTTCGACTATGTGCATGAGTTAAAACTATGACATGAGAAACTTAGAGTTTCATCATCATCATCATCATCTTCATCATAAATGTACTCAATTAGACCATTGTGCATATCACCATCAAAATTCCTCGACCTCAAGATAGTTTATCATCATCACCTGCACATTTTATTCTTCAGGTTCTTCAATTTCCACTTCCTCCTTTGGTTCTTTAGTGTCACAGGTGGTTTTGACTTGGTGGTGCTTTGGAGAGCGAGTTGGCAAGGAGGTAGAAGTGATCCTTGGTCTATTGGGAGGATTTTGATTTCCTTGGAGTTATTCTGCATTATTGATCTAGGAGAGTTTTTTCTTCAAGTCAACCAAGTAATTTTCCATTTTTTTGGAACATTGGGTCCATGGTTACTAAGCTTGAACTCTAGCCTTTTTACTTTCCATTTGGGCCTTTCACTTTACCCAACAGATGATTAGATCATCATCAGTTTCTATCACATGGTCTTGAGCTTACCTAAATGTTCATAGTTGGGTTCTTCTAAGGAAGAAACCTACTTCTGATGGCAAGGCACTAATGAAGAATCTCTTCAAATTATTTTCAGGAGGTACCCAATCTTCAGGGTTTATTCTTATCACTCTATTATATCTTTATATGAAGTCTCTCATAGATTTAGAGGTTTGTTTCTTCATTTTTACCAATTGAACCAAGAGATCCTGATAGTCTTCCATGGTCTTGAACCTGTGTTTGAATGCACTTCTAATATCTTCCCAGCATAGGTGATAGACCTCAAGGGTAGCATGTAGAACCATTCAGAAACTTTTTCTTGAAGTGAATCCATAAATATCTGAATTGACACATATTTATCCTCAAAACCCAATACACTGCAAGTGGTGATAATAATGATACATGTTCTTCAGGGAGTTGAGAACCATCCAATCCAAATTTTGGAAAGTTATTCCTTGATCCTTTTGGTAGCTTGTGAAGTGGTTGAGCAAGGGTGAGTGGACCGATGTTTCTCGCTTATGGTACATTATGCCTAAGGACCTCATGATCACGATCCCCCATTCCATTTCTAATTCTAGCTTCCAACCTTGTTAAGGCTACAACTTTTACTACTGCTCTTTCTTCTGCCTTGAATTGAAGTCTTTCAATTTCTTCAATTTGAGCCCTTATTTCATCTTCTGCTCTTGCTTCTATTTCTCTAGCTTCTTCTTCAGTCTCTACATCAGTGAAATATTCAAGGTTTTTTTTGATGTATGGAAATTAACCTTCCAAAGGATTACAAAAACTTAGGTTCTCAACATGACTGATTGCTTGAAGAGAGGGAGACCTCTGAATTCTAAGAAACTCTTGTCTTCTTTGAAGATCTTAAAAAGTTAGGTTGGTTTGTCCTCCTTGTCTCTATTACTAGGTGTATCTTCTATTCGCCATATTGGAAATCTATGCTCTTCTTTGTGGTGCTAGAATTTATCTTAGCCTTTCCAATCCAGCAGCGTGTTCTTCTTCAAGGTCAAAAATTCTCGCGGTAATGAAGTAGTGGTTGACTATTTTCCTGTTATGCCAGATAGCTTCTCTCAAATCTAAATCAATATCCTCTTGGAAGTGGAAGATAAATTTAGGTCTTTCAATAGGAGGATTTCCTAGAATATCCATGGTTTGTATACATGAGGCTCATATAGCTATTCAAATTCTAGAAATTTTCCTTTTTTGAATTTTGAATTTTCTAATTTTTTTTTTGTATTTTTCTAACCTTCTGGTCATATTTAGGTGTGGATGGTACTAAATCTGCCCCATGGTGGGTGCCAAAACTGTTGGGGAGAAATTTGTCAGGGAAAAATTGGTGGTTATCTTGCCAATGCTCTGGGAGTCTAAGTCCCTCAACTTAACTGGTGTAGCTTCCATACGTGTATGGGTGAGTAAAAATGAGTTTTTTCTTGGTGGAATTTCAACCAAGGATCCAACAGGGGCACTCCACTAACCCTGTGGAAAAATATTGCATATATCTGAAAGAGAATAATTTACTAGGAAAGCAGGAAAGGGAGTGAGAAAGTTAGAAAAGAGAAACTAATGCTACAAGTAGAAAATTAGAGACTTGCATATACCAGCTAGAAATTTCGTTACATGCACTTGAATTTAGAAGAAAACAAATCCACATAACAACAAGATCAAATAGTGATTAATGAGCACAAAGTACCACTAAAATCCTTTGTCAAAAAAGGCTAAAATTCCTTCTTCCTTTATTGAAGCTCAAGCAGAAATTGTACATAACATAGAAATAGAAGACCTTTTTGAGTAGGGAAAATGCAAGAAATTTTCTATCTCTTTACTCTCTTAACAAGGATATCTCTCTCATGAATTTAAAAAAACATCTCTAAGCTCTAAGAAGTCTCAGAAGTTGTCTAAGAAGAAGACCAAATGAGGAGCTTGTTACAGTTTCTAGAAGAAGAGGAAACTCTTCATCTTCCTAGTGACTTTTCAAATACTTTAATGGGACTTTAGAATGTTCATATTCCACTTAAATATTTAAGTCCCTTTTATGAAAAAAAGGCAACTTAAAGTTTACATTATGTTTCTAAATTCACTTAAAGTTATATTACAAAGTGTAAACCTCAACACAAAAATATAACATTGATGAGAGAGAGCATTGGGTGAGAAGAGAAGAGAGAGAAAGAAAAGGAAGAAGAAGAAATAAGGAGAATTATGTAGAAGGATGAACTACTGTAGTGGATTTGATCTCACTCCCTGACTAGTTTCCACTTCATGCTCTTGAGAAGGCCTATGTTCCTCCAAAATCTTTGCTGAAACAAACAGCTGTAGGCTCCATCTTTTTGGCATGAGGAATGCGAACACATCTCAAGGTATCTCTTTCTTGATGTATTCTTCAAATGGACCAATCAACTCATCAGTAGTTGTATCCTCGACCATTGCAGGTACTCCAAGTTTATGAATTTTTTGATTTACACTATCTTGCAATTTGTATGCACGTTCCTCTTTCTCCTCAAGCTCTATGATGGCCTAAATGATTACCTCAAACCTGATTGCCAAGGCCCTGGCCTATACACGTGACAAGTCTTCTAAGGGAGTTGTTATCTAAATAACTCTCCTAGTTATTAGGAAAACTTATATACATCTTCTAGCTCTGAGCTATTCATTACAAGGTTACGCGTGCCCTTCTTTTCCTCACCTTCCCCCTTCTTTTCCTCACGTGCCTTTGCACACTTCTCCTTCTCCCCCTCCCCTCTACATTTTCCTTTTCATCTTTGTTCCACTCCTACCTTGCACGCATCCTCTATGCATCCAACTTATTCCTAGCAAATTTTCACCCTGTGCACATGCCTCACACTTGCTTCAATCAGCCAAGTCCCTGGCCCTTGTATGTGCCACACACATCATCTATAATAGTTGTGCCTTGACCATGCATTCTCTGCTTAATAATCTACTTTATTTCCTTGAGTGCATTACGCGTGCCTTCCTTTTTTTTCCTCCCGTGCATCATTATTTCATGCACATATCTTTGTGAGCTCCTTTGTGCCCTTCTGCACTAGGTTATCCTCTTACACACTTGATTTTTCCATAAGTGACCAATCAAAGCATACCAATAGGGTGCTTGATCCTTGCAACAAATAAATGAGTGACACGGGGCAGAAATGATAAGAACATTTACACATTTGGCCATCCTTTTAGCTAATCCTCGCGTACCATGTGTTTTACGTGTGCAAATGACTCTAATTTTTTTTGACAGATGTTTCTTTTGCTACAGAGCTCCAATCAGCGTGCACCTAGACTTTTTAGATAACTTTTGACATAGGCTATAGTGTTAGAAATTCAAATTCAAATTTTTGGTGGATCTGGTAGGTGAGAAATGGGAAAACATATTTATAAACATTAATGAGTAGATTTAATTGCTTCAACCACTTGATTTGATATGATTCTCCCTCATTCCTTATTCAAACACACCAACAAACCTAGGGAAGTGCATTTGATAGATTTGCAAGAGGCTTTGCAGGCATTGAATTCTTCTTGTTGGTGGTTGCATTTCAATTTCAAGTTTTACCTCGTCCTCTTATTCTTCCATGGATTCATATATAAATGTAAGATATGGGCTCATTATTAACATTGGACATTTCTGATCCTTAAGAATTTTGCTAAGGACTTGATATTTTCTGTATTTTGAGTCGTAGACCTTTAGATATGGCTCATGCATATAGATATCATCCTCTTTCACCATTGTAATAGCTCTATGCATTTTTGGAAGTAATAGAAGCATCATTTTGTTACTATTCTCTATCTTTATGTGTTTACATTCCTTCTTCTTTCCTTTCTTTTGCATTGCATGCTCATTGTACCATTCTACATCCCTTGCAGCTCCTTATTTAGTTGTGTTCCATGAAACTAATCTAGTAAATACATTTTAAGTTGTGTTATACATGCCTAGCCTTCTTTCATGCATTTCCCTTCATTTTTGTTCAGAACAGATAGTGTTCATCCCTCTTTTCTAGTGCTATCACCTTTTAGTGTAGGTTTCCTTTCATGTTATCATTCTATCCCTGGTCCTTTAGCATTGTTAGCTTAGCTTTTCCTTTCAACACTAGGAGTAGCAGTAACAGTAGAAATAGATAGAGGAACCAAGCTTCTCTAGAGATCCATCCCAAACACACAAGGTCCCACAACATGGGGATGGTTCTATTATTGTCACAAATGACTTGATTCTTCTAGATCTAAGATACGGGCACAAGTTTGATGACCAATAGTTTCTGGCACGCTAGGTGAGATAAGTAATGAAATATTAAATTTCATATTGCTAAGTTCTGGTGTGTGGACTTAGCATTTCTATCCTTTCAAGGATAATTTCAACACATCTAGCGACTCCCAACATTTGTAAATCTCTATTTTAAAATTCCTAAGTGCCTTCCATGAGAAGAGTGAATACAAGGTGAAGTACAATAGTGGAAGATTGTTTCAAGTACCTCAAGCTATCCCCAAGAATATTTCATTCCAGTATGCGTGCATCTCCATCTCCAATGTGCTGCACCCTTTCAAATACTCACAGTAGACAACCAACACACCCTGCTATGGTGCATCATCCACCTCCTCCACTAAGGAAGTTTTCTAACTTCACCAGAGGAAGTCCCCTAGTTTTGGCTGTGCAACGTGATATGCCAAATGACACACTCAAAAGAATTCCATATTTTACTAGTGAGAATCAAATCACCCCTTAGGAGCATATCTAGGATGTAACAAACATATACTCACTCTATTTGATCACACATGACGATGTAGCAGTCAGGATACTTGGAGCCTCTTTCAAAGGTAAAGAAATTAAATGGTACTACGGATTGAGACTTGTATCTATTGCCACATAGGATGAGCTTGGAACATCTCTTTGCAATTACTTTGAAGATAAGTCAGATCACCTATCTTTGGTGGAGCAACTGAAAACAAAAAGGAGGGTACCCAACGAGAAGCTGACTAATTTCAACATCAAATTTTAGAAGACCTGTGACATAATCCCTCTTGTGGTAAGACCTACAACTAAACATAATTTTCTGTATTATCTAAAGGTGCTGAACAATGATATCTCAGTCATGATTTAATCCATGGGAGGTAGGACTTTACTAGTTGTTTTTAATATTGTAAGGGCAAAAAAAAGTATTATTTAGGTGGGAAAGATAGTTCCTTGACTGCCTATGCCCTTATTCCAAAAAAAATCATAAGTGCCCCAGCCTTCAATTTCACCTATTCCTATCCCTAAGAGAAACATGTAGTTAGTTGCATCAACATCCTAATCTCTAGTGTAGCAAAAGGAATATGAAGAATTAAAGACCCTAATTAGAAATTTATCAAACAAGGTCATATCATTAGAGAAACAAGAGGCACAAGCCTATAGAGGTAGTTATAATTAGGTGCATAACCAAATTAGTCAGCCTTGGTGGAATCAATATGGAAACCAAAGATATGCATCCAATCAACCAAATGATAGATGACATGCTAGTGCACATTTGCACTTGCAAGTTTTTCCTCCCAAACACTCTCTTCCAACACTTAGTGCAAGTTAGGTGCTTGTTCTAGTTCAGAAAAATTTGGCATAGGAGTTAGAATGGTGATTCCCTTGAAACATGCCTCATAGTCAATATCACTATGCCAATGCTACGTACACACAAGCCTATATGATCTAGAATGCTTCCACCTATGAGCCTTCAAAAATTCCTCCTAAAGTAGATAATAAGGAAAGACTAGAGATTCATCTTGATTCCAATTTGACGTTCTTTGGTGCTAAATAATTTTGTGTAATCAACCAAGTAGTAGATAATACAAGAAGACCGTGTGACCAAGTTGTGGAAAACAAAAGATACAAGAAGAAAATGCTCGAGTCTGGCGTATAGGTCACAATTCCAACAACAAAAGTAGACCCTAAGAAATAGAAAGATGCAGCCAGTGGATCTAGTGGTAAAAATCCTCAAATTCCTATACAAGAGGCCCCATGCAAAGCTCCTTTAGAGGTGACACACACCCCTCCTTTGGTAGGTGAAGCCTCAAATTCTGTTAAATCCCCTACCTCTGCACATGAACAATCTAGAAAGGATGTCATTATGCCCCAAATGCACAAATTAGTGGGTCTTCCATTTAGCATTGTGGACCTGATGAAGAAGACACATATAATGTCACAATGTGGGATTCCCTGACCATTCCATCCTAGCACAACTTGTTGCATGAGGCCATGTCTCAACTCTCGCGTGCTGATCTAGCTATATAGAAGCCACATGCTTCTATCAACATCTACCAAGAAGAGGAGAAACAAGTAAGTAAAGTTTTTAAAACCCCACCCTTCTATATGTCCTTGATCATAGGCAAACATATTATCCATAACTTTATGATTGACTCAGGCGCTAGTACTTCTGTCATGCCTAAGAAGATTTCTAATGTCTTAGGTCTTAAGTATAGCCCCCTAACAAAAGGAGTCCCACAACTTGATGGTTCAACTTTCACTACCTTAGGAGTCATCAAGGATCTTGAGTTGACCCTTCATGCATGTCCAAGCCTCACCATAACTCAAGATGTATCTATCATTAACTTACCTCCTTTGTTTTCCCTATGTCTATCAAGAGAATTTACTGCAAAAGTGGGTGGTTACTTGTCTTATGATTGGTCTCATATGTTACTTAATATAAGGTATGGTACTCAGTTTACCATACAAGTTGAGCCAATATTTTCCTATCATGTAGAGTCATATGTCCCATCCCCTCTCTAAGCCAATTATTTAATCCAAAAACAAGCTTCAGTTCTTGAAGAGTAGCCTCTTCCACCATCTATTTCTGATCTAGTTCTTGATGAGTGAGTAGAGAGGCACTACAATGTTAACCCATATGCCAAATAACTAGAAGCCTATGAAACCTGGCTTGATACTTACTACATTCTTGAAGAAGAAGCTGTGCTGCCACACACGCTTAAGAAAGACCAAGTTGAACCTAGTCTATAGAAGTTATACTTTGATGGATCCAGAAGCCGAAACAACGTTGTATTAGGAGTTGATCTCATTTATCCTAAGGATGATAAATTCTTCTTCACACACAGGTTGTAGTTTACATGTTCTAACAATGTGTCAGAATATAAAGCATTGGTGCATGGCCTTCTTATTGTTGAAAAGAAAGGGATTAAGGCACTGCAAATCTTTGGGGACATAGAATTAGTTATCCATCAGGTTACCAAAAAATTATAGGAAAATAATAACCTTATCAAAGCTTATAAGCATAGAGTTTGGGACCTCTTTGAGATATTTGATGCTGTAAATCTGTAGGTGGTGCCTCATAAAATGAATAAGGAAGCTGACCAAATGGCCTCACTTGGTTCGTAGTTCTATCTTATTGAGGAATTTTTCAAAGGAAACACTTAACACATTAAGGTGGTGATCAAACCATCCATTCTAGACAACAATACCAGTTGGAAAGTGTTTAACAGTAACACGCAGATCATCTAGTTCATTCAAAATGAAGGCTAAGTTCTCATCAAGCATGCAAGCTGATTTGCATGACAACTATGGGGACCAAGTGATATAGCCGAAGAAAAAAAATCCACCTAAAGGGATGGCCACGTTAGAATAAATTTTTATCCTTGATGATGAGTTCAAGAGTGAAGAAATGTATATATGAACCATGTAAGAAGACTGCTCCCCAGTCACTATTGCATGTAGAAGAGAGTTTCTGCTCAAACAAGCTTACGCGTATGATGAAAAGTAGGTCTTCATCTCTCTGTGTCAAAAATACAGTGATATATTCTCATGGGAGTATGAAGACCTCAAAGTTTTTGATTCAAGTGTTTCTCAAAACTCCATTGACCTTGATCCTGATATGAATCAAGTCAAACAAAAGCAACGACTAGTTAATCCAAATATAGATCCCCTCATGAGATATAAATTAACCAAACTCATTGAGGTGAAAATTATTTTTCCCATCAAGTACTCTACTTGGGTCGTGAATCTAGTTCTAGTGCATAAGAAGAATGGTGAAATCTTGCTCTGTGTTGATTTTAGATATTTGAACAAGGCATATATAAAGGATCATTATCCTTTGCCTTTAATGGAGCATATTATGCAAACTATGGCTAGCACGCAAAGATTCTCAATGTTAGATGGGTATTCAGGTTTCATTAAGATCCTAGTAAAGGAAGAGGATCAATTCAAAATGATGTTTACAACCAAGTGGGGAACATATGCATATGAAAATATTCCCTTCAGTATGTCAAATGTAGGCGCGACATTTCAACATGCCATGGATATTTCCTTCAAAGGTTACATAAATGAGTTCATCTTAGTTTACCTTGATGATATAACAATCTTCTCAAAGTAGAGTGAGGAACGTATGGTGCACTTGGAGAAAGTATTTGAGAGATGCATAAAGTATGGGGTGTCTCTTAACCTAAAGAAGTGTAATTTTGTAGTGGAGAAGGGTAAGCTCTTGGCCATGTAGTTTCCAAGGATGGCATCACAATTGATCCTAAGTGCATTTCAGCCATCCTATATTTTCCTTGCTGGCACACAAAAATCCATTGTAATCCTTCCTCGGTAAGATAAATTTTGTTAGCTGCTTCATTCCTAACTTTGCAGGTCTAGTTCAGCCCATCACCTTGATGTTCAAGAAGGACATAGCCTTCAGATGGACAACAAAAAGAAGAGAAAGCTTCAACCAAATCAAGCAAGAAATTTCTTGCACTCCAAAACTCATCAACCTAGATTATTCAAAGGATTTTATCCTTTATGCTTATGGTATTAATGTGAGTGTGGCTGCATTCCTAACCTAAGAAAATGAAGAAGGGATGGAATAACCAGTGGATTTCTTCAGCCAGATATTGAAGGATTATGAATTAAGTACAATCACATGAAGAAGAAAGTCATTGCCATCATACACACGCTAAAGAATATCAAAATCATGCTTTCCATAAATCATATTAAGGTGTTAGTCTCCCACTCTTCTGTCAGGGACTTCATTACGAGAGAAAAAGTTAGTGAAAGAGAGCATGATGGGTGACCAAGATCATGGAATATGATGTGACTATCAGAGCCACAAAAATGGTGAGAGGTAGTGCACTCTTCAAGTGAGTTTCTAAGGATGCACACAATAAATTGAAGGCTTCATTGTTTCTGGATGAAGGTCTCCTGCATGTAAAACTCAAGTAGAATACAGACCTTGATATGCGTGACTGGATGAAAGACATGATCACATTCCTTTCCGAGGGTGTATACCCTCCTAGTTTGAACAAGGTAAAGAGAAGACATCCGAGGTTACAATCTATCCTCTATGTTTTAATTGATGGAGTTCTCTTCAAGAAGAATCTTGATGGTGTGCTGTTAAGATGTATCAATGACGCACATACTGAAAAAGTGTTAGCATAATTTCATGATAGATTCTATGGTGGAAAATTCTCTGCCAAAAATATCACAATAAAGATCATAATGACAAGAATATTTTGGCCTACCTTGTTTGCATACACACACAAGTGGGTCACAAAATGAAATGAATGTGATTTATTTGTAGGAAAGAAGAGATTGGCAGTGCTTCCCCTCCAACCAATCCAAGCAGATCAGACTTTTACGTAATGGGGTATCAACTTTATAGGCATGATCAACCAACCTTCAAATGATGGACACAAGTGGGTGCTGATAGCTATGGAATACTTCACCAGATGGATAGAAGCTGTCGCGCTTAAAGAAACAATAGAGTTAGTCATCCTTGAGTTTCTTGAAGGCATAGTCACAAGGTTTGGTGTTCCTCAAACCATTATCTCTGATAACGCAAAATCCTTCCTTGGGACCAGAATCATTGATTGGGCACTAAATCTAGGAATCTATCTGAAGACTTCTTATAACTATTACCATTAGGGAAATGGTCTAGTAGAGTCAAAAAATAAGAACCTGATAAAAATCATGAAGCGTACGATAAATATAAGTCAAAGATAGTGGAATACAAAAGTCTCATGTGTGCTCTGGGTAGATAGGATCACAGTTAAAAAGGAAATAGGAACTTCACCTTACATTATTGTCTATGGCAAGGAGGCTATCCTTACTTTAACATTAGAATGGAATTCATTAGTGCTTTCCCAACATATGGAATTGGAAGGAACATAATAGAGAGAAATTAGAATGGTAGAGCTAGATAATCTTGAAGAATTAAGGAACTCTGTCATGATCAATATAGAACAACATTAACAAACGACAAAGAAATGGTTTGACAAAAGGGTTGGGCTTCAATATTTCAAAATTGGGGATTTGGTTTTGAAATGGGATGTTGACAGAGCTAAAACAGGGTACCATTCAAAGTTTGATACACTTTAGAGTGGCCCATACATCATCAGTTCATGAAAATAGGGTAACTCTTTTGAGGTTAACTCATCTTGATGGAGGCACGCTGCAAATCCCAGTAAATGGGATCTATCTAAAACCCTTCCATTAAGTTTGTTGCATCATTTTGTAGATATTAGAGTAGTTTCAATTCCTCTAAGTATGCTACGTGCACATTTTTTATTTGTACATAGTTATTTCTTCTCGCATGCTCCCTGCATGCGCTCTTCTTTTGCTTTAAGGATGTCAATCTTCTTCCAACAATTTCCAATAGCTTACATGATTCAAAATAGAGTCAAGAAATGATCCTTCAAGTTCCTTCAAGGGTAGTTCTTTAAAGTTAAAAATCAGAATTTCATGATTACATAGTAGAATTAATTCCCAATGGATGCTTTAGGCTATTGATATCCTTCATCTAATAGGCAGATGGCCCAAAAATTCATCAAAACTGATATCCAAATAACTCTCCTAGTTATTTGGATAGCTTATATACATCTTCTGGCTTTGAGATCTTCATTGCAAGGTTGTGCATGTTCAAGATCACTTGGCACATTCCCTTGGTTGTAGTTTCCTCATGTACCCCCATTCTTTTCCTCACATTCCCTTACACGATTATCCTTCTCCCCCCTCTATTTTCCTTTTCCTTTTTATTCCACTCCTCACTTGCGTACATCCTCTGCGCGTCTGTTTTCTTCCTAGAAATTTTTCACCATACGCGCGTGCCTCACACTTACTTCAATCAACCAAGTCCCTAGCCCTTGCACGTGCCCCAAACATCATCTGTAATAGTTGTGCCTTGACCATGCATTCTCTGCTCGACAATTTACCTTATTTTGTTGAGTGCATTGCATGCACCTTCCTTCCTTTTTCCTCCCATGCATCATTCTTCTACGCACATATCTTTGCACCCTATTTTTCACCCTTCTGCGCTAGGTTATCATCTGATATGCTTTATTTTTTTCACACATGACCAATCAAAATGCACCATTAGGGTGCTAGATCCTTACAAAAAATCAATGAGTGACATGTGGCAGAAATGACAAGAACATTTGCACCTTTTTCCATCTTTTTAGCCAATCTGTGGGTGCCATGTGTTTTGTCTGTGCAGGTGACTCTGAAAAAATGCTGACGGCTGTATCTTTTGCTACAGATCTCCAATAAGCGAGAACCTGGACCTGTTAGATAGCTTTTAACGTAGGCTATAATGCTATACATTTAAATTCAAATTCTTAGCAAATCTAGTAGGTGAGAAATGGGAAAATGTCTGTATGAACATTAATGAGTAGATTTAAATGCTTCAACCAACCTATTTGATCTAATTTTCACTCATTCCTTCTTCAAACATGTCAACGTACCTAGGGAAGTGCATTTGAAATATTTGCGTATGGATTTTTAGGCATTGAATTTTTTTTGTTGATGGTTGCATTTCAAATTCAGGTTTTTAGACATTTTGGATCCTTACACATTTTGCTAAGAACTTCATATAATATGTATTCTGAGTCGTAGACCTCTAGATCTAGCTCATGCATGTGGATATCAGCCTCTTTCACCATTGTAATAGCTCTGTGCATTTCTTGAAGTAATAGAAGCATCATTTTGTGACTATTCTCTATCCTAACATTTTTGCATTCCTTCTTCTTGTCTTTTCTTTTGTATTGCATGCTCGTTGTGCCATTCTACGTCCCTTGCAACTCCTTATTTAGTTTTTCTCCATGAAAATGATTTGGTAAATACATTTTAAGTTATGCTACATGTGCCTAGCCTTCTTTCATGTATTTCCCTTCATTTTTTATCAGAATAAATAGTGTTCATCCCTCTTTTCTAGTGCTATCACCTTTTAGTGTAGGTTTCCTTTCATGTTATCTTTCTATCCCTAGGAGTAACAGTAGCAGTAGAAATAGATAGAGGAACATAATTTCTTCAAAGATTCGTCCCAAGCATGCAAGGTCCCACAACTTGGGGATGGTTCCATTATTGTCACAATTGACTTAGTTCTTCTAGATCTGAGACAGGGGTGCAAGTTCGACGACCAACATGAGTTTCAAATATCTTCCTATCGATCAACTCCTAATGATAAGTGTTTCTCATTTCATCTGATACTAGGCTCAAAGGTTCCCAATAGTCCCTTTCTTTCTCCAAGTCGTCCTTGAGTGTCCGTGTCTTATTTGTTGTCGCACATATATAAGAAAAGAGTTTGACCGCTTCTTGGAGCACTGACTTCCCTTTTTTGGAAATTGAGTTAATCCATTGGTTATTCACTCACCCTTGTATGGTGAAATCATGTGTCTTCATGATGGATTTTGGATTGAAGATACTGATGGGTACAACTTCCTTAGTGGTAATTTCCGTAGCGTTAGGATCAAATAGATGTTGGATATAGAATGAAAGATTTTGCACCTACTCCTTTAGTTCATCAATATTCTTCTTATACTCTTTATTTCTTGCCACCATATGAGTAGAAGATTGCTGATACATATGAAAATTCCCTTCATGAGTTACTAGTCCCAGTTGGATTGTATTCATCTCATAATCAGCTGGTGTCATCTCATCCACTGGCTTGATTACCTTGGGCCAAGCTACTTCAATGTATTGATTACTTGTTTCCCCATTGTAGAATCGTGAGGCTATATGTGCAGTCTTCCTTGATATTTTTCCTTTTTCTAATGAGATAATTGCTGATAGATCAGGTGCTACCACTTTTTACATAGTGCAGGTTTCAGGGAAAATTGTTTCTTGCATCTAAGGAAACATCTCACTGGATTCAGGCTCAATGATAGGTGCACCAACAGTTCCATTTTTGATGGAGGAGGAAAATATTGAATGGAAGAGGCATGGGTGTCAACAAGAGGTGAAACCTTGGATCTTGAACCATGTGTTCTTCATCCACTTGTGTTTCTACCATTGTATTTTCTTCCTTAATTTCTACAATCAAATCTTCCTCTCGCAGTGATGCAAATGAGCCTTTTTCTACCTTAATTTTCTTTGGCATCTTCTCGTGAGGAGAAGATTCCAATTATGTGGCCTTTCTTTTCAAAATTTCTCTGGAGTGTTTAGAACTTGAAGTCACCTCTACTACCTTTGAAGATGATTGGTGGTAGACTTGCTTCTAACTTGGGGGAATTCCTCGTGACTGGATGATCATGGATTGCTTCTTTTAAAACCAATTTCTCATTCTCCTCACCACCTTCTTGTTCCAATCTAGTATATCCCCTAATTCAAGAACATACCAGTTGATTGGAGGTACAAGGGACATCTTGACTACTACATACTTAGGATCATACATCTTTGTCCCATCATCGTATAAAATATCTTTGGATCATTAGAACTTGAATTTCATCATCTCAAAGATTTTCATCCTCATATGGTCCTTTTCATGGAATTAAAATTCATCAATGTAATTAGCCCAGTAGTCCTCAACTTGCAGCTCGTGTTACAATTCTGGGACATAGAAAGATTCAGGATCTTCTCGGATGTCAAAATTAGGCCTGGCGATGTAGGAATGTAAAGTCAAATGAGTGAAAGCAGCCTCTAGATGAGATGCGTCATTTGAGATCTTGCATGTGATTACCCAGAGAGAGATAGGAAATGGAATCAAATTATTCCTCCTACTTCTAAGTTTTTTATTTACTTGAATGATATGTCTGCAGAGCTCAAACAATACAATTTGGTCACTAAGGTACTTAGGTAGCCTTAGTCAGGCTTGGTCGAAGCCAACAACTTGCATGTAGGAGAAGGTTGAGAATTGTATGAAATAAGAACCATATTTCTTGATCAAGGATGCCATTTGTGAAGACATCCTAGCTTCAGGATCCCCTTCTAAGATTCAAACCACATACATTGTGAACGCATCATTCATATGAGTGATATTCCTATGGATTTCCTCCATCACCACTTGTGGAAGTTTATAAAATGCAAGAACCTTGATAACAACATTTTGCGTGAGAGATAATCCTTTGAATGATCTTGAGCGAGTGAGGAGGTAGACTAAGTAAGAAGTCATGTGAAAATTCTTCATCATGGGTACTTGGAGTAGTTACAAATGGAGGTTTTTGCTGATGATCTATCCCCAGTCAATTCTCTTTTTTCCTTTTGTCAACATTAGATGAAAAGGCCCATCCAGTATTGGAAGTCTCTTGTGCTTGCTTCTCCCATTACTCTACTGAGGAGAGTGATGACATCTGACTATACTTATAGAAAATCACATCTTGGAAGGTTCTTGGGAATCCTTGAGGGATTTCTTCTTATTTTTAACCATGACCTGAGCATAACCCCTTACACATATGCATCCATCATTTCCCAATCACACAAGGCCCTGTCTTTTGAGATGACGACCATGCTGGGTGATGTCGGTATCTACAGGGAAAGTGAGATGGTTCTAGGTCTAATGAATTCCATTATTGTACCATTTTTGGCTCAGATGGTTTTTGTTTTGGGATCATAGTGATCAGAGTAGGCTAGGACTAACTCAAGGCTTTAGACAGACACTATATGTCCTGCAACAACAAACAAGTCACTTGTGAATATCTGATCTTCAATCTTCTTTTGATCTTTAGCTGCCATGTGAGTTCTAAGGTCATTCAAGTCCATGTATAAGATGTCACTGTATTCTATCTTATACTCACAGGTGAAGGGTTGTGCCAGCTTCTGTCCTGTCCACTTCTGCTTCATGTTTTCCCTAGAATAACAACTCACTATTTTTAGTATGTATGAAAAATCAACTCCCACGAACCTCAACTTCATGTTATGACCTTGATTCCCCCTTCTCCCTGTGTTCCTCCCTCCTTCTAGATCAAATTAATATTTTTAGCAAGTGCTTGTGGGACCACTTACTATTTTTTGTAAGTGCCAAAATGTCCGTTTTGATGAATTCTCTGTTGCAGTGTAGGTCCAATGTCTCCGTCTCATTTGCAAGTTCTTCTGTTGTTGATTTTACCAAAATAGTAGTCCCTTATGCAAAAGACTTGCTATTTTTAGAAAGTGGGATTCTGAAGGTTGGATCGACGTGGAATGGATTTTTCTAATATGGTTTTTTTCCTCGCCCCTCTAAAATTTTAGACCTACCCGCTCAATAGTCCAAAAGATTTTAAACTTTTAATTTTTGGACCTAGCAGTGCTTTTGGACACAACATCCATCAATGGACCTCAAAAATTGTAGGTATGTATTTCTCCTCCGTTTGCAAAAAAATTATATTCCTGATATGGGTTTTTGTTTTGGTGCTTCACGTGAAATTTCGCTTCAATCTAACAACTGGTTTGATGGGAAATTCAACTTTTTCTTCATTGAGCCAGAAAGTAGATTTATTCGCTATGAATGATCTATTGAATGAGAGGTGAGTTTGAAGGTATGTTTTGGATGGTATTGGATAGAGGAACAAATAAAAAAAAAAGGTTCGTTGCTTCATGCAATAGTTTGTAATATTTCTATGAATATTTGTTTCACATCTATGGAGATTTTAACTATTTTCTTCTCTTCGTTCTTCGCTTCTTCTTCCTTATTTTCTCAAAATTCCTTCTAAGACCTATATGTTTTCATGGATTGGAGGAAAAGACTACTTTGATATACCTGGTTTGAGGTTTAACAATGGTGGAGTGGTGGTAGGGAGTTGTAGAGGATTTTGGAGGAAGAACTGTGCACGAGAGAGTTAGATGTAAGAAGAGGGAAGAAAGTGGTGGTTGGGGATTTAAAAATAATTCAAAAAATATGCACAGAGAGGGATGGGTGCATTTTTTTTCCTTGACGTCCCTCACCTCAAAGGGATGTGAGGGACTAGAAGTATCCCTTAGATGATTGGGCACATTTTTCAAGGTTTGATGTCCCTAAAATATGAGGTATTTGAGGGAAATAAAATTCCATGGCACTCTTAGAGCTGACATGTGGTAGAGATCCAACAACAGGAAAATTGAGCTCCTAATTACACCTGGGGGTTGAATTAACAATCCTGAGGGTCACATGAGGTTTTATAGGTCATATGGGGATTGGGAAATTTTTTTCTTGGTTTATGTCCATGACCTCGAGGGATTTTGGGAACACAAAATCCCACCAGGCTCCTAGAGCTGACATGTGTCCTCCCAAAATTTGGCTAACTCCCAAACTCGCTCCAAGAGGAAAACTTGAGATGATGATATTTTGAGCTCCTGATGGAATTTTTTGGTGAAATTATATATGATCCTAATTATAAATGGAATTTTTAAACCAATGATTGGGGTATAATATCTTGATTATTCCATTTTGTCCTTGAAAAAGTAAATTTTTGATTTTTTACTCCACTTGTGCCTGAGAAAAACTGATTAAAGACCTAATGGGAAAATTTTTTGTGAAAAAATGATTTCACCATATTTTAGGGCTTGGAATTTTATTTTTGGTGATGCATTATTTTTTCCCTAACTCCATCTAGAGCTCCCGGAATCACCTCCGGAAGCTCAGCGGTTGTTTTGGCTTGTGCACTAACTAGGCGTGTGAACCCTAATTTTGGTAAAACTGCCCCAACTTCTCCGAGCCATTCTAGAATCTTCCTAAATCATTTCCATGATGTCCTAAGAGCTTTGAATCACATACATGTCCACTTTGTCTCTTATTATCTTCTTCATGGGGTTTCTCTAGCCCTAGGAAGGCTAGTGATAGCCCTTCCAACAACTACTTGTAGCTTGCAACTTTTAATGAACTCCTAAAATCACCTAGGGGGATGAGAAAAATTTAATCAGGAGGTCACTTGGACTGAATGGACAAACTCAAGTTGTCTTGGAATAATAGGACTTTAAAAAATCAACACAAGGGTATGGTTGTCATGCTCAGAAATTGTTAATTTATTTGTTGCACATTTACATGTAAACAAGTGGATACTTGGACCATATTTATTTCACAGATTGGAGGAGGAAAAGAGGGTTGTGTAGATGTAGGTAATGGCCACTAAATAAATATAGGGCTAGACCGTGTGGTAGTGGGTGAAGGGGGAATGAAATTCTCGTCCAACAGGTTATCTTCATCGAAAAGACCATCCAAAGTACAAAGTTCAAGGAGAATGTTTTGGAGGCCCTTACAACCTTTGATTTCATGCCCTGGTGAATGATGATGTGTGCAGATTTTGGTCTCGACAAACCCTATTGGTTTGGGTTTGAGTGGGTCATAAGGTTTAATATGAGGCAGTGAGATAATGAAGGTTTCTAATAACCTAGTGAGGATATTAAAATAGGATACTGCTAATGGATCATAGTGAGAAGTTTGAGTTAGCTTGGATAGAGGTGTGGGTGAATTTCATGGGAGAGGTGCTGCTAGAGGTGGAGTAGGTGTGACTACCTTTCTGGTAGGTAGTGAAGGTTTTGGTTTTAGTTTAGGTTACACCTTCTTGGGTAAAGGTGTAGGAGGGGTGTGCAAGGTAGAAGGAGATGTAGAAGGTAGGGGTAACCTAAAAATACAAGTTGAGAGTGGTAGTGTTGGTAATAGTGTGGTTTTAGGTAATGGAGAAGATGTAGGTAGAAGAGGTGATGAAGGTGAAGGTGTGGGAAAAAGAGAAGGTAAAGTTGTGGGTGTGGGTTTCTACACCTTGGATTTTCCTTGGTGAAGAGGTAAATTGAAAAAGGTGGAAGGGTGTGGGACTAAAATAAAAGGTAGAGGTGAAGGTGAAAGAGAAGGCATCTGAGAGACCGAGGTACAAGGCCTAGTAGGTTAGGTCTTCCTCTTAGGTGTGGGAATTGGTTTTGTTACGGGTGGTGGTTGAGTAGACAAGTCTAGTTTCATTGCGGGATGTAGTAGGCTAGGTGTTGGTAGGACCCCTAAGGAAGTGGTAGGTCTAGGTGTGAATAGAGGTTTGGGTGAAGGAAATGCTGAATAAGAAGGGACTGATATGATCAACTCATGTGCCATGGTTTTAGTTGTCTTGAATACCTTAGGATAGATAGTTGAGGTATTTAGGGATAACATATGCATTTGGGTGGATACTAGGAGTCAAAGGCGCACCTAGAGAATGGAGTAATCAACATACTCTAATCAGTCCACCAAATGTGATAATGGTTTTGGTTTAGAAGATGATGAACTAGTGGTGAAACCCATCCATAAATTTGAGTCCTGTGATACAAGTAAGGTTTTTGCCTCTGATTCAGTAGCCAAAAGTGATGTAAGAAGAGTGAAAAGATATTGGAAGATGCTATGAGAAGCATCACCTATAGGAAAAGGAGATAAGAGTGGGTCCTCTATGGGTCGAGGAGAAGGAAAAACAAGCGACGTGGACTCCTCTTTAGGTAGAAAGGTGAATAGGGTAGATCCTCCTTGGGTGGAGGAACAAGTGAGATAGGTTCATACTTGGGTAGAGGAACATGTAAGATAGGGTCTGCAATAGGTAGAGAAATAGGTGGGGTAGGATCCTCTGTGGATAGAGGAGTAGGTGTGATAGTATCCTCTGTGGGTAGAATATTTTTTGCCATAATTTCCATGATAGAATCTACATGAAGAAACTGGCTAGATGGAACAGGTATTGTTTTGAAAACGACATGAACCTCATGCACATTGGTGTCACTAGTAGAGCTCTCGAAAGCCTGGTTTGATAATTGGGTATGATTAGGAAAATTTTTCTTAAACACACCCATATTGGCATTGGCAGGTGCATTAGGGTTGTCTAGGACAAGATCACCACTATCTAGCATTCCTTGGATAATGTTCTTGAAGGTTTTGAAATTTCCATTACTATGTCCCCTAACTTAGTGATAGCTACATAAGTTGTTTTCTCTGTACCATGATAGTGTAGGACGAGAAGGATCAAAACCAATGTTTGGTTTGATAGGTGGAAGGGTGATGGCTCTAACTTTTAAAATATTTTCCAACACAGAATAATACGATTTTCTAATAGGAGTGTAAGTCCTATGTTCATATTTGTATTGAAAGTTTTGAACATGAGAAAGGTTAGTAGGTGGTTTTGGTTAATTAGATGGATGAGAGGGACCAAATAACAGAATCATTGCATTGGCAGATCCTATGGCCTTGGAATGGTTATTCGGAAGTTTAGAAGAATATTAGTTCTATTTGAAGTTAACATTCTTGCTACGTAACTTAAGTTTCTCTTCTTCAAGGGCACAAATCTCCAGTTTCGGGGCCATGGTGAAGGCTTCATCAAATGTACAAAATGTTTAAACCTGGAGAGTTGAGAAATGTGTCTAGCACATGCCCTTGTAAAAAAATCTATGAACTCTACTTGTGGTAGCTGGAAGGTGAGTTGATTGATGAGGCCTTGCAAATATGTGATGAAATATGCAATAGATTCATCCTCAGATGGAAGAATAGAGTATAAGTCCATCATAGATACATTCTTAGAGATATTGATTAAGAAGTGATCAAGGAAGGTTTGGGCCAATTGGTTGAAGGTGAAGACCAAGTGCCAGGGAAAAGCACTATACCAATCTAGGGTGGGTCCCGACAGTGACATAGGAAACGTTCAAAGGATCAAGGCATCATCGTGTCCTATCAAATAACAAATGTGTTTGAATGATTGAAAATGTTGTTGGGGGTATTCCTTACTATTAAAATGGTTTTTAATTTGGGCAACTCTCATTATGCAGGATAAGGGTGGATAGGTATGGATGGGTGGATGGGCTTGTTACATATTTCATCGTAAGTGAGGACATTGTGAAATCCAGAAACAAAGGCCTCAAGTTTTTACATGTTATATATCATCATCTTGATAAGATATATGCTAGGATTAGATTGAAGAGTGCCCCTTTTGGTAGAATGAGGTGGATGAGATGAATAGGTCATATATGACATATTAGTGTATGGTGGTGCTGAATATGTGAAATGAAAAGTGGGTATATAGGCAGGAATAGATGATGAGGGCATGTACCCTGAATATGAAGTTTAGGTTATAGGTTTGAGGTGGGGTGTAGGTGGGAGGATCTTATGGGAATATCCTCATGGTAATAGGTGGTAGAGTAGGAGGAATTGAGACAAAAAAATTCTGATAAGGTGTATAGGATGTCGACACGAAGTAATAGGTACTGATGATACAGGGCTCCTTTTAGTAGTAGTTCTGGATGAGGAAATGGTAGATGTCAAGGTGTTGATAGAGGTTTGGGGAGTGACAAATGTCAAAGGTGCGATAGAAACTGAAGGTATGCCAGATGCCGAGGTTGTAGTAGGTGGAGTTGACGCGGGAGTAGGTAATGCTAAAGTAACATTCATGGATATAAAAGGGGGCATGGAGGTAGGCATACCAAATAGTGGTTGGCATGATGAGTCATAGGTAGAAGAGTGGGAAAGGTAATGTTATAAGGCTATGACATTATAATCGAGGAATTTAGCTAATTCCTCATCATCTACAGGTATAGTTGTAGGAACATTGGGGACCATTGGTAAAGAAATAGATGATGACGAAGGAAAAGTAGGTAACGCTATGCAACTAGTGTGAAAGGAAAAATATCATGCCTATTGGTGAGTCCAAACCATAAGAAAGCTAGAAGAAGGTATTCTAGGTTCTGTAGAATTGAAAAAAACTCAGAAACAAATGATTGGTGAAGTCTGGAGGATAGAAATAGGTTGTTGTTTCTGATAAAAATAAAAAACACAAAGACTGATACCGACCAGTAAACCGGTGCTGGTTAGGGAAAAATATTGATATTGGTTACTGAACCAATGCTGATAGGAAGGTAACCAATGTTAGTTACTGTGAAAATGAAGAAATTTGAAAAATTTGAGTTTGATTTGATCAAAAGTAGTCCATAAAGAAGCTTTGTGTAGAAAATCTGAAGTAACACAAACAGGAAAAATAAGAATTAACTAGTTATGATGGTTGAGTGTGGAAAATATAAAAATGTGGTGGATACATCTGCACAACTCAAACTACAAAAGAAAAGAAAGAAATTAAAAAATCAAACAAGAAAAAACTAAATAAACACGTTATCCTAGAATAAGATTTTTAGCATTTAATTGGATTATGCCTTAAGGCTGATTGTGAATGATATAAATTTTTTGGATAACAAAGGTACCTAACAAGGAATCTACAGATGGTTTTAGTTTTTTTTTTTGGTGAAGGATTCCTCGATATACCTTACGATACATGAGGTTCAAGCTCTGGTATGAAAAACCGGCCATAACAATGTGCGGGGCCCACCATCAATGGGTTTTTAAAATCCTTGACGACTTCTTCTTGGAAGGGAATGTTTAAGAAATTTTTAGATTGTGTTAAATGATTTAGATAAGGAGTGTGTGCACAAATGTGAACTACACTTTATTAATCAATAAAAAAATGGTCATGACCTCCGTCATATGATTGCTACTTAAGTATGTGAGCTAAATATGCAGACATACAGGGATGAGATGAAAGTGTTTTAAGCCCCAAATCAAAATATGATATTCAATGTAAACAAGAGTGAATGGGAAGAAGGATGAATTTAACTAATAAAAACTTGGGAGAAAATAAGAAGGATTATTTTTAAATGTACCAAAAGAAATGTTTCATTTAAAACAAGTAGAAAGAAGGAGCAGATTACCAAAGAAGAAAATTTAGTGAATAAAAATTTAGAAAAGAAACACATAATATCTAACCTATATGAATAAAATGAAACCCACAAATGAGGGTCCCACTAGGCGTGCTAAAATGTTTCACCACAATGTTGCGTATAAAAAAAAAGGTAAATATGAGGTGAGAAGGAATACTTGTGAAGTCAAAGAAGGTTGTGCACTATTGAGATGACTACGCTGATTGTAAAGAGATCCTTTTTGGTTAGGAAGGACTACCTGTAGAAGCACAACAATACCACAAAATAGAGTTAAATAGCATATGATAGTGGACTGTGTAGTGTATGATAGAATGTTGACGAAACAGATAAGGGTAAAGGGCTAGGAGGAATACCTGTCAAAATGCTGGTTGTAGGTTGTTGCATGCGTATGACTTCTTGATCCACAGCTGATCGTGAGAGATTCCTTTTTTCTTGGAGGAACTACCTGAAATGGAAAACAAGACCACCAAATGAAAGTTAAACAGTATATGCAGTGGACTGCCTAGCGTATGCTAGATCCGGGAAGTGTGATACTCCCTAGACGGCTGTCAATCCACTGTTTAAAACAACTTAATGCTAACAATAAAGGAAATCCTACTGTAGTTAAAATGATTTAGGTATCTCATTCATCTACAATAAGAAAATTCATTCACAACAGGCTAAGCTATGACTGAATCTGAGGGTCAAGGTGTTTGTCAGGGTACTGGTACTGGTCAGGGTCAAGTTCTGGGTTGTTTTGGGTATTGGGTAGAGAGTTCAGGCTCTGTTCTTGGTCTGATGGTAAAAACATAGAGACCGACATCGGTCTGATAGGACCGATGTCAGTTTAAGTGAACTGGTGATGGTTGTGGGTAACCGGTGTCGGTGTGGTCGGGGTATAGGAAACTCAATAAAAGTTTGAGGTGAGGGTAGATCCAAGGCTAAATGGAAATGGAGAGGGCTATGACAGGGTCTGTGTAGGTCTTAGGTATACTCAGGGGTGATTAAAATCCAAGTATGGGTAGTTCAAGGGTGTGGGTGAAGGAATGGTCAAGTTTGCATGGAGGTAAATGGTGGGTAAATGGAAATGGGAGCAGAAACTAATAACATAAGTAAAAGAATCTACTAAAAATGGCAATGGACAAGTGTTGGTTAATAAAACACTTACTGTTGCATGAGCTTGATGTCTGGTTGGTAATGGTGGGTGATCAAATGAAAGGAACTTGGTGTGGTGCAGGTGCTTCCCTGGATGCTCCCGTGAAGGAAAATGGCTCTGTGGTTGCTTCAGGTGTTGGCTGTGGATGTTCTAATGCATGTACAAATGTTGGTTCTACTTGCATGTAGCTCTGGTTTCATCTCTCACTCTCAGAAGATGTGCCAACCTCTCAAAAATGTCCCAACCCTAAAATAAGGTTGTTTTAGGGATTAAATGGTAACTGACGGTGGTTTTGGGTTGACCAGTGGCAGTTTAGGGTAACTGGCGTCGGTTAGGGTGGGATTTCCTAGGTTTACTAAACTGGGAAGATCCCCTTGATTTTCTGGGATCTCGTTCATTTTTCTCCATGGATTAGAATGGAAGCTTCCTTTCTAACGTGCGGGAATGTGGTTAGAGGGAATATAGGCTTTGATTTTTAGGGTTTGGGTATGTTCTTAGTTAGTTATGGCAACATACTAAGAATAGGTCTTAGGGTGAGGTGGCTAGATGAGGTGTATAGGTGAGGTGGATATGTGGGCATTATTCAATTAGGATATTTAAATAATAAATATTGTGAGGATACTGAATAAATTTAATTTATTTAATTAAATTAATATTAGAGTGGGATGAAAGGGGCCATGGTTAGGTGAATGTGTTCAAGGTGTTTATTTGACAAGGGACCAAGGGGAGTGTGACCCAATTTTGGTGTCTACATTTTCCCCTTTTTGTTGCGTAGCTTGTATTGGTAAGTGACACTGACAAAAATAAGATGTGGTTGCCCCATGTGTGGGTGAAGGTGATCCCCCTCAAACTAGGAATTGATGAGGCAGAAGGTAGAATTGGTGAGTGGTTTGATAAAAGGTGAATGTGAGGAGGAAGAAGGTGGGCGACGGGGGTAAAAAGGGAAAAAGGTCCACTTGGGTAATCTAGGTAATGGGTCAGGGTCAAAGGTAGTAACAGTCAAATGCACGCACACGTATAAACTACAGCATGGTACCAGGTTGAAGAGTAAGAAAACTCTACATTGTCTAAGGTTGATAGGTTTATCCAAACAAGGTTGAAGTGATTCTGGTATCCAAGGTATAGGATATGGTCAGGAAACATGACGTAGGTCAGGTGTAGGAATGTTTAGGTATGTTCTGGTACACCAAAGGTTGGGTCAAGATAAATGGTCACGACAAGAACCAACGTATGGTTAGTATGTCCATCAACATAGGTAACAGTGCCACAAGGTATAGCGAACACATGAGGTCACATGTCACTAGTGATGTTCCAGGTCCAAGTATCTAGGTCACGACATAGGTAGGTCTGAGGGATGGGTAAAATAATGAGTCCCCGAATGAGGACAATGTGAGGGGGTAAATGATAAGGTCATGAAGATAAAATGGAGTGTCCAAGTGAGGTGTGGGTGAGGTAAAAAAGGATTGAGGTCAAAAATTTGGGGTAGGGGTAGGAAAAAGACTAAGTAGGTAAACTGATGACGGTTTGAAGGAACTGATGCCGGTCAAGATGGACCAACCATCGGTAAGCTAGGGCACATGACTGATGTTAGTCAAGGGAAAACTGTTGCCGGTCAGGTCAGGTAGGTTATAAAAAAGAAAATTTGCCATGTTTTTCAAATCATTTGTCTTTTATCAAATTGGATAAAATGACAAAAGAGAGGAAAAGGTGGAAAGTGACAGAGTGAGATGGAGGACTGAGTTGGTGAGCCACGTGACTGGGGATAGTTGGTCGATAGGTGGATCCACGAGCTAGGTTGGATTGATTTGATTGGTTGGAGAGCGAGAGGTCATTTGGTGATGGTAGAGGTAGGAGAGGGATCAGGTGGACCACCGGTGTAGTGGCCCGATGTGCCACCATGGTGGTGGTAGCATGATGAGGTAAGAATCAATCCCTTTTCTTTGTTTTGTTGATTAAATTTATTTAGATATCGTGTGGGAAAAAAATGGGTTTGGGCGGGAAAATGTAGTTTGAATTGTGATTGGGTAAAATCGAGTTAAATAGGAATGGGAAGAGGGGTGATTGGGTGAAGGAAGGATGGGGAGGGGTGGAGGGGGGATTTGGGTGGGATTGGGTGGGTAGAAGGGAGAGAAAGGGAGATTTGAGGAAGAAGGGGGATTTGGATGTCGTGGTGTTTGTGGTGACAGTGAATGACGTCGGTTGAAGGTTAGCTGACCGTCGGTAGTAGTGAACCGGTACCTGGTCATGAAATAGGTGACCGATGTCAGTGTAAGGGGGACCAAGGTCAGTTAGGGGTAACTGATACCGGTCATAGTTTGGGGGAAAAGGGGCCAAATTTTCCCTAGGTTGGGTGGAGGAGGTAGGTAGTGGGAAGTAGGAGGTGTTTTGGGGAAAAGCATGACATAGGTAAGGGGTAAAAATAGGTAAGGGTGAATGATAGTGAATGAGGGGTAGGATGGGTAGATAGAAGATGTGATACAAAGGTAGTGAGGTCTAGGGAAAGAGAGGTAAGGTGGTTGGTGTAGGTGAGGTGTCGAGTGGGATTGTGGTTATGAGTAAGGTGAAATTAATGTGATGTTTGGCTGGATGCAGGATGAGAGAGAAGTTGAGGATGAGAGATATGATGCCACCCCTGCTCTTGAGAGTTTGAGGTGCAACAACGGTCGAGGAGTGGAGGCATGTCATAGATGTGGGCCTGATTGGGGTCTGACGTTACCAGCATGTGGTCCAGCAGCCAAGCTTGATGGTTGCTCTCATCGATAGATGGGATTCCGTGACCAACACATTCCACCTACCGATGGGGGAGATGACCATCACCCTAGAGGATGTGTATAGGATCCTGTGATTACCTATATTGGGGATGTAGGTATATTTGATCTCCTCAGAGGCATCTAAGGAGTTGATGCTGATGGTATTTGGTGAGGGACTGGCAGAGCTGACATTCCACAGTGCCAGCCTGAGTTATGGAGAGATGCACCTAGCCCATCCAGAGGAGATGAGGCTAGTAGTATTATTGATGGAGGCAGTCTATTGTTTTGCACTGCCAGATGTAGAGGGTGGGAGATTCCCATGATCATTGATGGGGGTCCTACATGATATGATGATGGACATGACCTATTTTGCATGGGTGCTAGCATTCCTTGTGTAGTTGTACAGAGAGCTATGGGCATATGGGTGGCTCCGCAGGTTCAGCCTATGCTACACATTTATTCTACACTGTTGGGCCTATGAGCACATTATTTGTGTTCATCTGATGGGTATGCCCCAGACAGATGCATTTGAGCCTGGTTTTGTGTGGGTGGGGTATAGGTGATGGGTGCCTGCGATGGGAGAGTGGCGAGCAGGAAGGGTTACACATGATGTAGCCTATTACAGGTGGCTACTGGAGGGATTTTCTGACATGGACATTGTTTGGAGACTGTATGTGGGCTATCCCTTATAAAGATAGATGGCCTTCAGCTACTCAGATGGATAGAGGGGCGCCATGCAGGGGAGCATGAGATGATCCCAGTTGACAGGGTTAGATGACAGTTTGGGCTGCCACAGGATATACCTCCACCCTTCCCACAGTACAGGAGAGATGACGTGGAGAGGCCATTGCCTCTACCATAGTTGACAGTGCCTATAGGGTAGGAGGAGCAGGTGATAGACTGGTGGATTGATGATGCTAGAGTGACAGATAGATATAGATAGTGGTGGGTGGCTCATTTACGAGCAGTACCACCCAGGCCAGGGCAACCATATTTAGCCACTATCACGGTGCAGAGAGATGCCCTACAGGGGAAGGTGGCAACCCGGATTACCTAGTTAGGGATGGTACATGGGTAGTTAACAACTTTAGAGGTGGAGGTGGCTGCGCATTACATGCACAGGTGGCCAGTCTATAGGCCCAGATGGCCCAAGGTGCAGATGGAGAGGGTGATGATGAGAGGTGGCCACCCTACAGGCACAGGTTATAGGGTTACAGGCCAGTTGGCCACTACAGCATAGATTCAGGCATTACAGGCTTAGATACAGGCACAGGGTGCAAGGCCGATGACACCTCCATAGGCACCGGGACAGGGTCCCAGTTCATAGGTAGGGGCGGGACAGGGTCCCACAGGATAGGTACAGGGGTAGAGGCCGATGGGGCCACCACAGATGTACCCATATCTAGGTTACAGGATGCCTTAGGTGAGGCCAGATATTACCAGGACCAGTTGATGGCAGCCGGGATAGATTTTCTATCTTATGGAGAGTACAGGGCACAACAGGCCTTGAGTGAGAGGACCAGATCCTGTACCCACAATGTGGAGAGCACAGGGGGCCATCGAGCTCTGAGACAGGATCAGGGTGAGGCCACCAGTTCACAGAGGCCAGCTCCAGGTGATGTACCAAGTAGGGACCCGCCATGGCCTATGGCGGGTGGTGAGATGTTATCAGGCCACCAGACAGGAGCAGAGGAGGAGACATGAGAGATGGATATGGAGGATGTCTGATAGGATGATGCCTGATGCACATCCCTCCATTTTGATGTATTTGATTCATTTTTGATATATACCGGCCTGCGTGCTGAAGAGAGTGAGGATGTATGAGAGTTTTGTATATTTTTGATCATATACCAGCCTGCGTGCCGAAGATGGCCGTGATGAAGATGGTGAGGCTGTATATGAGAGTTTTGAGAGATTTGGTTATATATACCGGCCTGCGTGCCGAAGATATTTGAGAGTTATGTATATGGAGACACATGTTTGGATATTTTTATTTATAGAGATGATGATGATTATGGTCATTATGTGTATACATGGTTGTGGTTATCTTGTTATTTTGATGTGTATATGTGATGGAAATCAAGTAGTGTAGGCATGATAGAGTCAGGTCATAGGCATGGATCGAGTTAGGTTATGGTCTAGGCATGGAGTCAGGTCATAGGCATGGATGGAGTTAGGTTGTGGTCTAGGCATGGATGGAGTTAGGTTAGGCATGGATTGAGTTAGGTCATAGGCATGGATGGAGTTAGGTTGTGGTCTAGGCATGGATTGAGTTAGGATTGAGTCAGGTTGTGGTCTAGGCATGGATTGAGTTAGGTTGTGGTCTAGGCATGGATTGAGTTAGGCATGGTGGAGTTAGGTTGGTTGAGTTTGTAATTCATTAATTTGTGTAATTTAATGATGATATGGGTCATGGTTGAGATGTTTATAGTAACATGCATGATAATGGTAAAGAAATGGTAGACATAATGAATGTATGTTTGATGATGATAAAGGTGGAAAGCAATTTGTTGTTTGTTTGGTTTAATTTCCAATTAGTGATATAAAAAGAAATCTAACAAGGGTAGATTGTGATTTAGGACAATGAAAGGTGCATTGGTTAGGGTAGAGAGTGGCCGAGCTAACCTCCAAGGGCCCCATGCCCTCGGAGTGCTGCCTACATAGTCCCAACGAAAAGGGACCTCAGGCCGATGTAGTTCTCCCATAAGCTAGGGAAGAATACGAAGAGGTATGAGTATGGGTTGGTAGGTTATAGGCATGATTGGGTTTAGGTATTTTTTAGGTATGGGTGAATTGTGGGTACATTGGTATGGGTGATGTTGAGTTGATTATGGTGAAAGAGGAGAAAATTACCCAAAGATAAGCGTCGAGGATCTAGTCCTGTATAAGGTAATCAATATGTAATAAAGAAGGTTAAAAGATAAGAGGAGGAAAGAAAGCCACCTGATTGGTAAGGATCACAATGAGTGGGTCATACCTTAGAGAGGTGGATGGACATAAGACCCAAAAAAAAACTGCATGATTGACTATTCTAAAGGGGAAAAGTAGTCACATGATCACCAAATGTCATGGTTCCATGAGGTCCCTTGAGGTGGTAGGAAGTGAAAGTGTGAATGGTGAGAGGGTGAAAAGTGGTTAGTTTTTATATGGTACTAGGTAGCATGCCTTTTGGCAAGAGATCCAAGGTCACAATGGGCAAGTCCATGACGAAAAGGGTTTTTTTTTGACTGAATATTTGAGATAGACTGATTGATGCGGGAAGTCTATGTGGGATGAAGAAATTAACTCCTTGAGGTCTTCATGAAGCTGATCACTGTGGGAAGCTTCAGATTCTTCTCTCTCTCTCTCTGTTGAAAGAGCTTTACATAGTTGTCCTTTGAGGGAGCAATCTATTTATAGCAGTGAGGTAGAGAGAAAGATGTCCTTTTGAGGGAGTCATATTTTTGTTGGAAGTTTGACTCAAGGAGTTGGATCCCACGTGAGGACTTTGAAGTCATGGACAAGACTAAGGTGATGAATTGGATTCTTGTTCAGAAGGCAAGGTGAAATGACCATGGGATCTCATCTAAAATCAGACGAAAAGTATCCATGAGAATCATGCCATGTGCAGTGCCATGGTACACATATTTAAGAGAGGATAAAAGAGTGACAGGTATGCACATGATTCTTGTTTAACCATTGGTGATGGCGTAGGAAGTGGATAGCGCTCAAGGAACGAGTATGGAAAGAGGTAGAAGGTGAGGTAGGACTAAAATTCAACAATAGAATGGTCGAAGATGCAAGGTGTTAAGGGGCTTAGGTTCAGGTTTACCATCGAGTGAAGATAAATGATAAGCACTGGATCCATAAGTATGAGTCACGATGTATGGTCCAAGCCAATTAGGAGAAAATTTTCCCCATTTACTTTTTTCTGCTTTGGTTACATGTTGATTTTCTTTTAGGACAAGGTCACCGACTTGGAAGGTTGTTCATGGACACATTTTTCATAGGCACGTTTGATACGTTTTTGGTAAACTTGGAGATGGTCAAGAGCATTAAGATGATGTTCATCCAATAACTCAAGTTGTGCTAAATGGTCCTGACGAAAGTTGTCATCATTAAGCATGTCATGGAGAGAAATGTGGAGTGAGGGAATCTGGACTTCGAGAGGCAGAACAACCTCTATACCATAGACCAGAGAAAAAGGTGTGGCAGCAGTGGAAGTGTGAATACTAGTGTGGTATGCCCACAGGGTGAAAGGAATGTGTGTATGCCAGTCCTTCCCAGTATCGTTAACCACTTTCATGAGAATTTTGTTTAAGGTTTTATTGGTGGATTCAGCTTGGCCATTGGTTTGTGGGTAATAAGGTGACGAGAAACTTAGTTGAATGCCAAAGGCATCATAAAGTTTTCACAAGGTTTTATTTTTGAATTGTTTTCCATTATCAGTGATGAGGCGATGTGGGACACCAAAGTGAAAGATGATGTGATGATTGATGAACTCACATATTTTCTCAGCTTTCATGGAGATGAGAGGTATGGCTTCAACCCATTTTGTGTAGTATTCAGTAGCGGTGATGATCCATTGATGTCGCTGGGAAGAATGGGGATTGATTTCTCCAACAAGATCCAAACCCCATTGAGAGAAGGGCCAAAGGTCACGGGTGACCTGTAAGGCATGACTGGGTGTATGATGAAGGTTGGCATGTTGTTGGCATTTTACACAATGCTTAACATAGTCACAACAATCATGGTTGAGGGTCAGCCAGTAATAGCCTAGGCAAAGAATACGCTTAGCAACAACAAGGCCACTGAAGTGACCTCCACATATACCATCATGAACTTCCTTAATGGTATAAGGAATTTCTGAACTCGTAAGGCATCGTAAGAGAATACCATCAAAGCTGTGCTTATAGAGGAGGCCACCCATGATGACGTAATGAGAGACCCTTTTAAGAAAAGTGTGTTGTCCATTACGAGTGAGGTCGGGAGGCAAGATGGAGAGGGAAAGGTAGTCTGAGTATTGTTTATACCAAAGGTCACTCGGGTCAGGGGTAGTGGTTCCGATAGAGTAAATTTCATGAGGTAAATAAGAGGGTGATTGGAGTCTTTGTATGGTGACAAATATTTTAGAATCAGTGGGTGAAGTGGGTATTTGAGAGGCCAAGCAGGCCATGGTATCTACAAATTTTTTGGTAGAGCGGGGGATGGTTTGAAGGTCATAATAGTCAAAAGTGGTCAAAAGTATGTCCACATGATGTTTATACTTTTGAAGTGTCTCATTACGACATTGGTATATACCATTGACTTGGTTTATGACCAATTGGGAATCACCAAAGATGTTGATGGATTTGACATCCAAGGCATAGGCAGCTTGGAGACCTAATACGAGTGCTTCGTATTTGGAAATATTGTTTGTACAATCAAAATTGAGTTTGAAAGACAAAGGCATGGGTTCACCATCAAGCAGAATGAGGATAACACCTGCCCCACCCCCACGCTGACACTTGGAACCGTCGAAGAAGAGTGTCATTTGGTATGCGGGCTCGTCCAAGGAAAGGGAAGCAATTGACTCATCTGGAAAGTCAAAATTAGAAGGTTGATCCCTGGAAATAGGTGCGTCGGCCAATTGGTCAGTGATGGCTTGGCCCTTGATGGAATTTTGATGGATGAATTTGAGGTCGAGGTTGGCCAAAAGCATAAGCCAGCATGCGGCATGTTGATTTTGGTAAGGTTTGGCATACATGAAGTGTAGGGGGTCAGTGTTGGTCACAACATAGGTTTTGTGGTTGAGTAGGTAATGGCGGAGTTTCGTGGCAATGAACACTAAGGCTAAGAAAAGTTTTTTGGCATGGGTGTATGGGTTTTGTAGTCCAAAAGAGTATGACTTATGTAATAAACCACCTACTCCCTGTGTTGTTCATCATGATGAGTGAGCATGGCCCCTAAGGAGTGATCGGTAGCGGAGATGTATAGGTAGAAGGGTTGATCATCTTTAGGTGGAATGAGTATGGGTGGTTGGAGAAGGTATTGTTTTAAGGCCTCAAAAGCTTTGTGGCAGTCATCATCCCATTTAAAGGAGACATCCTTCTTGAGAAGATGATGAAATGGTTGACACCGATCAAACAATTGTGAAATGAAACGGTGAATAGACTGTAACTTACCTTGCAAGCTACAGAGTTGCCAAAGATTAGTAGGTGGAGGCATTTCAAGAATGGCCTTAACTTTAGCAGGGTCAACTTCTATGCCATGCAAGGAGACAATAAATCCCAGGAGTTTTCCCGAGAGTACAATGAAGACACACTTCTTGGGCTGAAGGTGAATGCAATATTTAATGAGGTGGTCAAAGATGGTTTTGAGGATGGTGAGATGCTCAGAGTGGTGATTGGATTTAGCAAGGAGATCATCCACGTAATCTTCCAATATATGATGCATGATGTCATGGAAGATGTAAGTCATAGCCCACTGATATGTGGCACCAGCATTTTTAAGGCCAAAAGGCATGACTCGATAGCAGAAGGTCCCCCAAGGGGTGATGAATGTGGTTTTGTGTTGATCCTCTGGGGCAAGAAAGATTTGGTTATAACCCGAGAAACCATCCATGAGTGATAGCATCTCGTGACCAGCAGTAAGGTCAACCAGTTGGTCAATACCAGGTAGAGGAAAGTCATCTTTTGGGAAAGCTAGGTTGAGGTCACAGAAATCCATGCAAATGCGAAGTCCCCCTGTCACCTTAGTGATAGGGACAATGTTGGAAATCCACCAGAGGATAATCAATGGGTAAGATGAAGGAAACGAAAGAAGGCACTGAAGTTCTTCTTTGACCAGAAGAGCAATGCGAGGGTGCATTTTCCTCAGCTTTTGTTTTATGGGTTTGGCATTGGGAATGGTTATGATATTGTGGACCACTATGGTGGGGTCAATACCGGGCATGTCTGCATAAGACCAAGTGAAAGCATGGTTATGGTTTTTGAGAAAAGAAGTGATGGCTTCCTGTTCAGTAGTATCTAAAGATTGTCTGATCTTTAGAATGTGTGGGTCATCTGGAGTATGGATGTTGATTTCGATAGTTGATTCATTCAACATGGTTTGGGTCTCAGATGGTAATGACCAATGAATATATGAGTCTTCAGCACCAAGGTAGGTGAGTATAGACTCATCATCTTGACATTGAATGAATGTTAATCGAAGGTGTATCATCGTTGATCATTTCAGGATACAGGAAGGGAAGAGAGGAGGGAGCCTTGCCCTCACGTTGATAAGTCAGAGGCCCCAAGGAAATGGTGTTTATGAAAAAATTTAGGAGGAATAGATTCTAGATCCATCGACTCTATCGTGAAGGTGGTGAAGAAGGTGGAGCGGGTGAAGAAGGTGGAGAAGGGCTGATGTCCTCAATGAGTTCAATGCGGGCCTTCTTGGTAGGTGGTTCAGCAAAGCCGATACCACTACAGTCGTTATGTTTGTGGGTAGTACATGGAATAATAGTATGGTGGCCTTGCTCATAAAATCCAAAACCAAAACCCTTCCATGCACATTGGTGTAGGAAGGTGTGGGTGAAACGGTGATTGGTGAGTGACTGGAAGTCAGTGGAAAATGGGTGGGTTTGTGATGGTGGTTCAGGTGTGTAAGTGGTAGTATCAAGTCCCCCATAGGTGAGACTGGTATGAAGGTGGGGAGGACCATAAAGGAGGTGCTCTCCTATACAGTGATCATAGTGAGGGTGCTGGTGAAGACTTTTGTTCTCTTGTGCAGTAAGGAATGTGTTGACACTATATAGGTGATACTCCCCTAGAGTGAGGCATTGAAAAATTCCCTCTAAGGGATCGGTGGTTAGTATGTGGGTAGCTAGAATAGATGATGTGTCAGAGGTCAGATTGGAGATGGGGTTAACAGATTGGGAGGCTGACGGTTCGGCCGTGGAGGTTGTGGCAGTGGTAGGAATGGAGGAGGTATGTGCGGTTGAGGTAGCGGCTACACTGGTGAGTGGAGGTGTAGGTGAAGAAGCAGTGATTGTGGAGGTAGATGCTTTAATGGGTATAAGCACGTCATTGGGTCAGTAAAGCATGTTGCAAGTTTTGAAAGGTGATGGGTCAGCCAGAATGGTATAGGTGTGTCCCTCATGCTCAAACTTTACACAACGATGCAAAGTGGAAGGAACACAACCCATAACATGAATCCAGGGTCTACCAAGCAACAAGTTGTATTGAAATTCCCCTTCCAAGATGTAAAATAGCTCTGGAATAGTGTGGGGGCCCATGTGAACATGGAGGATGATGGTGCCAAGTGTAGAGGTGATAGCGTCATTGAATGAATGCAACATGATGGGATGTTTATGCATGTAATTGTCAGGTATGCACATTTGAGTGAATGCATGGGAGGAAATGATATTAATGCTAGCGCCCCCATCGATCATAACATGTCGTACACATATATCATTGATGTGGACAGAGATGAAGAGAGCTGGATTTGGGTCATCGGTTTGGTGCGGTGTGATCTCTTCCTCTGAGAAGCTAAGGGAGGCTACTTGGTGAGTAGGTGGAGGTGTAGAGAAGATGGTAATTTGGTAAGGGAGGCTACATGATGAGGTGTAATAATGGAGGCCATGGGTGTAGGGTCATTGGGTAAGACCTCAATAGACTGAAGAACCTCCATGAGAGCTTGACGATGGGATTCTGAGGTTTGGATGAGGTCATATAGGGACATTTTGAGGGGGGATTGGTGTAGTTGTTTGAGCATGGCATGATGTGTAACCCCATTAGACATAGGATATGTGGGGCTGCGGATAGTGATTTTAGGTGTGGGTGTAGATGGTATGTTGGGTATAGGATTGGTCAGTGGGTCGGTTGCCTTTTCCTTTCCTTTATCCTTCTGAGCATGGGTAGCAACGTGGATCATGTTGATTTGAGGTGGGGAGGTGGGTGAGGTAGGTGAGCCATGAAAGGTATAGCGACAAGAAGGGAAGAAGCCCAGGGGTGGGAAGGAACCTTGTGAGATGAGTTGGGCACACTGACATTTGGGTGGAGGTTTGGTGAGTTCTCTGATGTGAACCATGTTAATTTTGAATCTTGGGGGTGGCTCTAGGAGTTGTGGGGGTGGAGGTCTTGGTTGTTGAGTAGGAAATGAGGGAAGAACTGTGAGAATGGGTGCTGGTGAAATGGGGTCCTCATCGAGAAGGTCATCATCGTCAAAGTTTTCTTCAGGAGGACACAACTAGATAAGAATGGTCTTTAAAGCCTTGCAGTTCTCCACATCATGCCCTGGCACATGATGGTAGGCACAAATTTTGGTGTCGTCAAACCCCTTTGGTTTGGGTTTGAGAGGGTCATAAGGTCTGAGAGGTAGTAATGTGATGACAAAGTTTCAAGGAGGTTGGTTAAAATTTTGGCATAGGATCCCACTAGTGGATCACAATGGGAAGTGAAAGTGGGTTTGGGTGTAGGTGTGGCTGATTATAGAGGAAGGGTCTTTGCATGAGGGGGAGTAGGTCGAGCTATGGTTTTAGGTGTTGGTGTGGTCTTAGGTGTTGGTCGTGTTTACTTGGGTAGGGGTATGGTAGATGAACTGGCAAGAGAGTGTGGGGTTGGTTTGACTACCTTAGTGGGGGGTAGTGGATTTTTGTCTTTAGGTGGCACCTTCTTGGGTAAAGGTGATATGGGCACATGAGATCTAGAGGGAAAGGTAGATGGTGGAAGAGGGCAAGTTACCCATGGGGATAACTGAGGTGCTATGAAGGTAGATGGTGTGGGTCGTGCAGGAGGTGTGAGGGAAAGGGACTGAAGTGTCGTGGGTAGTGAAGAAGTGATCGATGGTATTAGAGGTATGGGTGGTGAAGATGCTACAGGTGTGGGCGGAAGTTGTGTTAGGTGCTTGGGTATGTTAGGGGTATGTGAGGGAGGAATGGGCTACTATGTTTTTGGTGGGTAGAGGTGTCTTAACCATGCTGGAAGGGCGAGGTCCTAAGACGGATGGAAAGGGTGAAGGTGATGAAGGTGTGATCGACGAGGTTAGAGTATGAGATCTATGGGATGGGTTCTTCTGTTTGGGTGCTGGAGTAGGTTTGGTGTTGGCTTTGGAGGATGTAGCTAAATCTAATTTGATGGGTGGATGAGTAAGGCTGGTGGCTGGGATGACCCCTAAGGTAGTAATAGGTTTAGGTGAGGAAGATGATGTAGGTGTAGGTTTGGATTTTGATGCATGTTGGGTTATGGGTAGGGGTGTGAGTTGAGCCATGAGTGGTATCGTGGTGGAATTTGTGATAGTTGTGGTTGTGTTTGGTTCAATCGGCTGAAATATTTTTGGATATATAGTGGAAGTATCAGCAAGTGACATCTGCATTTGTGTGGAGACAGGAAGCAGAAGATGCCCCCAAAGTAAGGCTCTATCCACATAATCTAGGTGATTGGCTAAATGTGAGAAAGGCACTATTGTAGGTGAGGCTGATGAGGATCCAATGGAAATTCCCATAAAATGTGTCTTAGAAATGGGGAATTTTCTAGCTTCAGCTTCTGTGGGTAAGAGAGCCGAAAGTAAGTCCGCAGGATCTTGGGTAACTGATGGAGAATGGGCACCTAGAGGTAAAGGCATTTCTACTGGATTTTTGATAGGTGGAGGAGAGGATGGGTGCTCCTCTATGGGTGGAGGAGATGATGGGTGCTCCTCTATGGGTGGAGGAGATAAACAAGCCTCTTCCATGGGTCAGAGAGGTATAACAGGTGATAGATCTCTAGGTGGAGAAGCCAAAGGTGAAATGGTTTCGATGTTAACAGGAGTCTCCTTCATGGGTGAGGGAGGAGATGAAGGGTGTTCCTCTGTGGGTGGAGAAATAGGTGAAGTGGGTTCAAGTATAGGTGGAGGGCTTCGGGCTAGAATTTCCTCTATGGAAGGAACATGAGGTAATTGGGAAGCAATGGGTGCATCACTGAAAATAGCATGGACCTGATGGGTATGGCTATCATGAGTCGAGGTCTCTCCAGTTTGATCAGCAGAAGGGGCATGATTAGGAAAGGGTTTCTTAAAGATGTGTAGGTTTTGATTGGCAGGTGCGTTAGGATTATCCAAGGTTAATTTTCCTTTCTCAAGCATTTCTTGGACTATGTTTTTGAAAGTGATGCAATTTCCGTCACTATGACCCTTTACTCGATGATAGTTACAGAAATCATGCTCTTTATACCACGTGGGTGTGGGGTGAGAAGGATCAAAACTAGTGTGTGGCTTTACAGGAGGAAGGGTAATGGCCCCAGTTTTAATGAGATTTTCTAAGATAGAAGAATAAGGTTCCCCAATTGGGGTGTATTTCCATTGTTCCCATCTGAATTGAAAAGTCTGAATGGGTGAGAGATTAGATGAGGGGTTAGCCTGATTTGAGGGATGAGCTGGGCCGGCCTTGAGTACCACTACGTTAGCAGTTCCCTTGGATTTTGAATAATTGTTCTGTGGTTTCAAAGAAGAAGAGGTATCATTTGACTTGAATGCTGAGTTCTTATTTTGTAGTTGGATTTTATTTTCTTCGATGGCCTGAATCTCTAGCTTTCATGCCATGGTGAATGCCTCATCAAAGGTTTGAAAAGTATGGACCTACAGGGTTGGTGAGATATGTCTAGCACAAGCCCGCATGAAGAGCTCTATGAGTTCAGTTTGTGGTAATTGGAATGTGAGTTGATTGATCAGGCTACACCAACGAGTGACAAAATCTGTGATAGATTCGTCGTCATATTGACGCGTAGAGTAGAGGTCAGTCATGGTAACCTTCTTAACAACATTGATGGAGAAGTGATCCAAGAAGGCTTGGGCTACCTGATTAAATGAGAAGATAGAATGTCTAGGCAACCCACTATACCAGTCTAATGCGGGCCTGATCAGATACATGGGAAAATTTCTTAGGAGCAAAGCATCATCATGGACAATAAGATAACACCCATGTTTAAAAGACCAAAAATGTTGTTGCGGGTCCTCCTTGCTGTTGAAGCGGTTAAATTTAGGCATTTCCCAATGTACGGGATATGGATGAATAGGAATGGATGGGTGGATGGGCTCATTACAAATCTCATCATAGGTAAGAGAATTATGTGTGCCAGAAACTGATGCCTCCAGTGTCTGCATCTTGTCCATCATTAACTTGATTAGGTCGTTGGTAGGTTGTGATTGTTGGGTACCTCCTGTAGCATAAGGAGGTTGGTGTTGGACATATGATGGAGGTGGCATTCTTGTATATGGTGATCCGTATAGGTAGATTGAGAAGGAGGAAGTGAAATAGGGGGTACGTACCCAGAATGAATGACAGATGTAACGGGAGGCTACTGATAGTATGTATATGGAGGTGGAAGGGTCATGGTGACCCTAGTAGCAATGGGGGCTAAGGATTGTGGAATAGAAAGAACAAAATTTTGAAAAGGGGTAGGGGTCACCGACACCGGTGGTGGTTGTGTAGTTACGGGTATATGTGAGACAATAGGCACGGATGAGGTTATGTTTTAGGTGGTTGGTGAAGGTATATTGGATGTAGCAGGTGTAACAGATGTGGCCGATGCGGTGGTCATAGCAGGTATAGGGCCTAGCATTGAAACGAAAAGGGCCAAGGCAGATGTGGGTAGCACGAAGCTAGCGGAGGCTGGAGTAGAAGTAGGAGCGAGTGTCGGGGGGATAAATACAGGCATGCCGTATATCAACTGACTCAAGGAATCTCAAGTGGATGAGTGGGAAAGATAAAATTGCAAGATGGTAGGGTTTTGTTCAAGGATTCATATGAACTCCTTGTCCCCTATGGTGATAGTGATAAGTTGGGTAGGATCCATGGGTGATAAAATAAAAGGTGGCAAACGGATAGGTGGGAGTGATTAATAGTTGGCATGGAATATGAGGGCATTTTCTTGGCTATGTGTCAGCACCATGTGAACATGTACTGACATGGTAGGACTGCTTTCTATAAATGCCCTAGAAATATAGTAGAGATAGGAGAAATAGGTGGTGGTAGGTGGATTGGGGTTAAAATGTTAGCTGGATAATTACACAGGCTAACTAATTCTAGTTAGGGTAAACCGGTGTTGGTCACAGTTAACCATGGTCGGTCACTGTGGAAAATGGTCAGTTTGTCAAAACAAGGTAAAAGGCCAATAATTTGCCAAGTATGCAAGATGCTAATGGAATTTACCTGGAAAGTGAATATGATGAGAGTGACAGAGGCTCTGAGAAAAAAAGAAGGTGAAGCAGGTGTCCTTTTGGGTAGGTTAACCAAAAGCATAGTTAACTGATGCCGGTTGAGTAAAATTGATGACAGTCAGAGGGTAACCGATGACGGTTACTGGACAAACACTGGTTACTGTGAAATTGAAATAGAGATGAAGAAAAAGTGGTTGTGAGTTAAAATCAAATATGGAATCAAACCCAGGATTCTGAGAATGAAGAGGCACACTCAGATGAAGTTGGAATACACCAAATATGATGAGGAGTGTGTAAGGGGAAATAATAAAATGAAGAACATGTCCTCTCACCTCAAAAAGCAAGCCAAGTAGAAACACTAAGAAAAATTCAATCCTAATAGTTCTTTTTCTATTATGTTTGTTTAGCTTATGATATTTAAGGACTCAGTCATGAACTTTAGAATAGAATTTTTGGTGAGGATGGCTTCCTACGAAGAAGGAGATCTACAAGGATAGGTTTCAGGTTATGTTATGGCGGGGGTGGTCTGTCCTATGATGGGGTACTGTATAGAGATAACTAGCGGGGTGCCCACTATGCTATGATCATGTGATCACCTACAACTTCTTCTAGGTGAGATGTTGTTTAAGAATGTGTGTATTTTTTTTTCAATTTTGTGATGTTTGGTAAGACTCGGAGAGAGAGAAATAGAAAGAAAGTTCTTTTCTATGATTTTTTGTCAACCATTAGCTGGGCATTACTTCTAGTGTATAGGTTGCCCTCAATTAATGTGAGATAATGTAGAAAAGTAGAATGAAATGAAATGATTTTTAAACGTAAATTGAAATGTTGAATTTGATGACACAAAAAGATGATCAGGAGAAGGGATGATCTTTCACTAATGTCATACTAATGAAAGGGAAGAAATTTTATATCTAAAACACCAAAACACGAGTGATTTTAGAAAATATAAGAAGAGAAGGTTCCAAGGGAGAAATTTTAATGTAAGAACATTTTAGAAAGGAAAAAAAATGCAAATTTTCACCTAGAAATGAAAGAATGCAAAGAACCCCAAATGGGTCCCACCGGGCATGCCAAAATGTTTCACATGATTCTAGATTATTTCTTTAAATGTTGATGAAACAGATAAGGGTAAAGGGCTAGGAGGAATACCTATCAAAATGCTGGTTGTAGGTTGTTGTGCGCGTATGACTTCTTGATCCACAACTGATCGTGGGAGCTTCCTTTTTGCTTGGAGGAACTATTGTTGCATGATCTTGATGTCTAGTTAGTAATGGTGGGTGATCAAATTAAAGGAACTTGGTGTAGTGAAAGCACTTCCATGAATGTTCCTGTGAAGGAAAATGGCTTTGTGGTTGCTTTAGGTGCTGGTTGTGGATGTTCTGATGCGTGTACAAATGCTAGTTTTTCTTGCATGCAGCTCTAGTTTCATATATCACTCTCAAAAGATGTGCAAACGTATCAAAAAATGTCCCAAACCCAAAATAAGGTTGTTTTAGGGATTAAATTTTAACTAATGGTAGTTTCGGGTTGACTGGATGTGGTTTAGGGTAACCGGCGTTGGTTAGGGTAGGATTTCCTAGGTTTACTAGACTAGGTAGATCTCCTTTATTTTCTGGGATCTCGTTCATTTTTCTCCATGGATTAGAATAAAATATTCCTTTCTAACGTGTGGGAATGTGGTTAGAGGGAATATAGGCTTTGAATTTTAGGGTTTGGGTAGGTTATTAGTTAGTTATGGAAATACACTAAGAATAGGTCTTAAGGTGAGGTAGCTAGATGAGGTGTATAGGTGAGGTGGATATGTGGGCATTATCCAATTAGGATATTTAAATAATAAATATTGTGAGGATAATTAATTAATTTAATTAAATAAATTAAATTAATATTAGAGTGGGATGAAAGGGGCCATGGTTAGGTGAATGTGTTCAAGGTTATTATTTGATAAGGGACCAAGGGGAGTGTGACCCAATTTTGGTGTCTACAACAATAAGTGTGATACTTCCTAGAAAGGCCATCAATCTAGTATTTAAAAACAACTTAATGTAAAGAAATAAAAGTAAAATAAAGGTACTATCATAACAATAAGATTTGGGTATCTCATATGCTAACAATTGACTATATTTAAGCTAAATATTGAATATACAACTAAATATAGAGAAGGAAGGGTGTTGTCATGGCTAGTTAGTGTGGAAGAGGTGTTTAAGAAGGTCTGGGTGTGATTGGGTGAGGTTTGTGCAAGTTAGGAGCTTTCTGGTTTGAGATAAATTACCAATCATAGAGATCAGTATCGATTGGGTGACTGATGTCGGTACTTGGTAATAGCTGACGCCAATTGGGTGACTGATGCCTATAGGGGAAATTGGGTGCAAAGATTAAAATGAGGTGGTTTTGAGCTCTCTTTGATTGCATAGAGAGTTGGGGAGGCTTAGGTAAGGTGGTAGGATTTTATTAAAGACTCAGAGACAAAGAAATAGGTATTTGGGATGGGTATAAAGGTCAACTGCTAAAGTGGTTGGGTGGAGGTGAGATGAAAGAGATCCGGGAAGGGTATAAGGTGAAAGAAAGTAGATAAATGATTAACAATTGAAATACTAAAAGAAATGAAAAGGTAGAAATGACTTAGTTGTAGATTGGAAGCTGGTTGTAGAAAGAATAGTTGTGGTTAGAGGAGAGACAAGTCTCGATCCCACGCAATAGAAAAAAAAGGATCTAGACTTCCCTGTGAGTGATCCAATGCTCTGGAATACACTGTTAATGCTTGGTGGAAGTTTTGAATGCTTGGAATGATATCTAGTTCATCGTGATGTCACTTAGATGTAAGAGCTCAGAATGTTAGAGCCCAAAATCCAAGATGGAGGAACCTGGGAAAAGGGTTGGAATTCCTTATTTAAAGAAACTGATGATGGTTAGGTGACCGGCACCAACTGAGGATTAACTAACGTCGACTATGGAGAAAAGTTCCTATTTTGCTAAAAATAGTCTTTTCTCTCCATCTTTGGCATCGGTCAAGATTTTTTATGGACTAGGAGTCTAGGTTGGCATTAAATGAATCAGGAAATTGGTAGGAGGGATAATAGGTAATGAATGTTAGGGTTAGAATGAGTCTTAGTTAGTTAAGGGGAGTGGGGACTTAGTTTAGGTTAATAAATAGGCTTGGAATGGGTCTATGGTGAGGTGGAGGGGTGAGGGAAATATTAAATTAATATGGGTAGTTAAATTAATAATAATGTGTGGAGGGGTCATGGTAAGGGGTATGTTAGTAGAAGGGGAACTAGAGGGTTGCGAACCAATTTTGGGTGTCTACAGACCTTTCATTTTGATGTATAGAAACCTTAGTAATAGAGAATATTTATAGTTAGATCCCATAGTAATCATTCATATTCTGATACTAAATTAAATATATATATATATATATATATATAATTATTCCAGAATGTAAACAAAAGAATGCCATGATCATCAATTTCAAATATGTGGGAAAGAACTGTGATCATCAGTTACGACTTACCCTTTTTAAACACGAAATAAGTTTTACGGGGTGTGACAACTACTAAGGGGTCTTGTATAAATGAACCTCATTTCACTCATTCTTACATCCATACTTGGGGGGCACACTTCCCCTATCACATTCACACTGTATACCATTCTATTCATGATCACATGTTGCATATCTTGGTTGCACATAGTTCTTATTTGCTTATAATCACATGTATAATTTTCTTATCATACTAGTTAGATATCTTGTATGTGAGTATTGTTCTACATACACATGCACATTCACTTGCTTTCTAGTTGTGATTTTAGACCCTAAACAAATTGATACATGCGGTATGAATTCTTGGTATAGTACCTTATTCCAGTCCCACTATGGCTCTTGTGGGCATCCACTTTCGTACATAATACATGTGCTATTGTTTCATTTCATACTAGCAAAGTACTCTATCGGATTATACACAATTTGACATACTTTCTATCTCTAACGATTTAACAGGTGCTTCATATGCAACATTTTTCTTGCAGGAACCTATTTGCCATCATGGTTATCTGATGTTTGCTTTATCTTGTTTGTAATTGTTTGTCATTTTTTGTGGGATTTTTAGTATGATTTATCTTGTGTGCACACTATATACTTTTGGCCACCGTGGACTTGATTTTATTTTTACATTATGAGTGAAGTCCCATGTTTACAACCCAATTTTCACGATCTACATTGTAGTCTTGCTTATTAGCTTAAGTTATTTTCTACATGCATGATTTTTTACACTAACACTTGTCTCCTAGCCATTGTTTGCATGTGACTTGGTTTCTACCAAGCACATTCCCTCCTATACACCAGTATCAATTCAACATGGGGTCCTCTTTTGGGCTGCATCCTCCTAGCAACGTCACATGCACCCAAAATGTGGGTGAAATCTATTGGGTGAATCATTCACCCCATTCAGTAGTCCATAGACATAGTTCATTACAAAGAAAACATAGTCTACAGTCTCAGATAGGGCTCAATATAAAACTTGGGTGCTTACTTCAGCATATACAATACCACCTAGAATCAGACTTGGGAACCTGGGCACTTCTGTCCCTTCCTAGGCACCAGAGACTAGGGGAAGATACACAACATTTTTTCTAGTTTAGCACATTTTTCAGCATTTTCATAGAGGATTTTTATAGGACAACAATCCTTCAGCACTTGGCATTCGCATTAGATCGGATTCATACACACCATCTGTAGTGGTGTTTTTACTTCAGCTTGCAGTCAAAAGTTGGATAATAACACTAGACCTTTCTCTTTACACTAATTTTTTTGTGACATAAGATCGCCTAAAAAACTCACATTCAACACAACTAGCGTGAGATCGCCAAAAAAACTCGTTCTTCATCAACATATTCAGGATCCTTTCTATCTCTTTCACTCATCACGAATTAGGTGCACATGTTCTTTTTTCTACTTTTTAGAATTTTTCACACTTTTTACATACATTTCATACATTTGGATCAATTTTTTTATACACATATTTAACTACTTATTCAATCTTCTCTTTTATAGGTCCGTCCTTATGGGAAGTGTTAGTCAACATCAACACACACCAATCAAACTTGAAGTACATAATCAACAATAGGTACAATTTCATATCTACACATACACTTTTATGTCACCCTAGGGCCATCATCATCAATTTTTACTTCCTCTTATCTAGCTTCCACACTTCAATTTTTATCACTCCATGCTTTCATTTGTCTTGGAACACTCTTCTATATCGATCTACATGGTTATCAAATACACATCTCTATCTAATTTATGTTACCAATATTTCACTCACCAACATAAAGTGGGGGAAAATGTATACACTAAAATCACACACATGGGTACATTTCTAGGTCTTAATCACATGCATTAAATTCATATGTTTTCTAAGGGAGAAAAGTACTAATTGATCACTATAATTTGCCTCTTAGGTTCCTTTCTATTCTCCCTCTTGGCCTCACAAACCCTGCTACCTACTTTGACCCTCGATAGTTCACTTTCTCTAGCTCTAGAAACCAGCACCCAACCAGGATGCCAACATCTAGGTGCCCTCGTCCCCTTTGAGCACCCTAGACCTCTTTGTATCTTATTTGATCCTTTTGGGTCCTTTCTAGTTGTTGAGCATCCTTATCTCTTAGGGGTCAGACTTTTAGTGATCAATTACAAAATTCAAACAAGGGAAGCATATAAATATAATGTTATGGGATCAAATTAAATGACCAATCTCTAAGCATCTATTACCATCACCTAAGGCTGCATCCAAAGGCATCTAAAAACATCATTGCATCCATCTAGCTTCATTCAAGGTAAAATGGATAGTTATTTTCTATACACTTCATTGGAGGGGAAGTTCATTTTTCCATACACACATATATTTACATCTAGTTACTTATTCTCTATCAAGTGTGACATGCACAAGAACCACCTAGGGCACAGTCCTGCACAAAAACACATAGAACTACATTGGGTATAAGATGTAGTGTAATGCTTAGTTGTAAGATCACCTTTTTGATAGCTGAGGACAATATGAACTCTCATTTTGCATATTTCTTTTTTAGGATTTGATGTGCTTTTGAGGGGTTTATAGGCGGTATTATTTATTATAGGTTAGCAACAACATCAACAATCATTGTGTGACACTATAATGACTAAAAACGAGGGTTTTAGATAAGTTTGTGACTTTGTAAAATTTAGTTTCTAAGCATCTGGGAAGACCCTGACACCCAGAGAGGGATCCTAGCACCCATGTGCCATAGTAATAGTCCAGGTTCCTTGGTCCAGACTTCTCCTATGCTCCTGCATTTTTCTGTGATTGACCATGACATCCTGAACTTCTATTTTTCTAGTCTTTCACCTTCACACACTGTCGGGATTATTACAAAATCAACTAAGTGTTTTAACTCTTCATTGTACTTAAGGTTTTACTTACTTTTCTTATTGCTTAAGTTATATATATACTTAATTTATATATTATTGTTATATCTACTATTGTAGCATACCTAGGAATTTAACAAAGAAGACTCAAATAGTTTGTTTTTGTTAAATCATGTAGATGAATGCAACTAGTGGACAACTTGAATTGCTTTGAACATGCTTAAGATGGTTGTGATCTTGGCAAAACATTGAGTAAATATTTTTGAGTGCTTGGAAATGAGGGAATTTGAATTCCTTAACCTAGTTGAGTGCTTCAGAACTATAATAGTGGCTTCCCTAGTGGAGGTGTGTAATATTTGAGTAGATTTAGGGAGCCTTAGGTGCCTTTTGTATGCATTTTCAATGAGTGTGCCAAGTGATCGCTATGTTCTTACCAAGTGTGTCAGGTGAGTAAATCAGGTGATGTTAACTTGCTTATATAGGGTTCCAAAGGTGAATCATTATGATAAGGTTGAACCAGGAAGTTGAAAAGACCTAAAAAATGTTAATGCATTGAAAGTAAATTTGGAAGATGTGTTAGTCCAAGACCATACAGGTTGGTCAAGACCATATTTCACATCCCAACCTTCATGTAAATTTTTTGAATAGAGAGATGGTGGATAAAATATGCAAGATGCATCATGATGATCAGAGGTTAAGCATTGAATTTATGGATTTATATTAATAAATTGTCAACACATCAATGTGTAAGAATAAGCAAGCTATGAGAGAGATAACAAGATGTATTGAGTGGGCATAAGATGTAGGTTTTTGACTGATCCAAGAAGCACATTCATAAGCAATAATGTCAAAATGATAAAATTTGAGTATTTACATTCCCCCCTTTAAGTATGAAATAAAAATTACATTCTTATAGGAAAAGATTCCCAAGTGTGTAGACACACTTTGTATACTCTTGGATTTTTGTTGTCAAGATTGTGGTTATGTTGACATGTTATATGATGAAACCTATAACACAAAGCGTAGTCAAGTATATAGTAAAAATTAAATTATAAATCAATTATATATATAAATTTTGCATAAAGTGAAATCAAAATATGTAAAATAAGGAAAGAATACACTTGTTCATTTTACGGAGGGAAGAGCATCCATTTTCCTTACTTGTAGTTGAAGATTTGGATTTGTATTGCTGAATTTTCCAAAATACTAGGAGTGATTAGTCCCCAATTTGTGCCGAAGGAGAATCCAAAGTATTGGGTGCATGTAACCCAACAATGAATATGAGGTAGAGAGAGAAGAAGAGAGAGGTACCAATACACCCCGTGAAGGAAAAATATTGTGTATCAATTTTTTAGTAACCTTGATATCTGCCCCTTTAAAATGAGGAGAGGAAAGACTATCTATGAAGATATTATATGATTAAATAATTTTTATAACCCCACATACCATACTGCTACAGATGAATCTAGGCACAATTTTGTATATATAGACACAAGGTATAAAAGAGAATGAGTGCCCCCATTCCCTTCCCATATGTAGTAATTATGAGTAGAAGTGTGTATTGATGTTAAAATGATGATTAAGAAGGGGGCTGGTGATCCTAAAAACATGTAACTTACAACCAAAGATGAGTACTGAAGTGGAGAAGGAGAAAAATATTCATGCCCCTGTAAACTTCTCTGAACTATATTAAGTGAGTATGAGATTATCCCAAAAAATTATATCTATAAGCAAAAATACAAAATTTTAGAAAAATCTAGTGTAACTTCCCATACGGAAGAAATGTAAGGTCGGGTCAAGAACATCCATATCGTCCTAAATTTTCTATACAATTTTAAACTTGTATAAATTCTTCCAAATTTTGATATTTGGAGATGTTTCTAAGAACTTGTTCCCTATAAAAAATGTGCCTGAACCAAGAATTTTTCTTGTAGATGTATAATATATCTTGATGACTATAACCTCTTTTGAGGCACATGTGATAAATCATTTAAACATGTAACTTAAAAAAAGAGATGCATAACCATGCAATGATTATTTGAGAAGTTATAGAAGAGTGTGGAGTGTTGAAGTGGTGGCCAAATATAGAAATATGTACATGTATAAGGGGTTGCACATGGTGGATACCATATCATGCAAATGAAAAAAAACAATAGAAACAAGGGAAACAATAGTCATGATAAAAAAAATAAAAAATAAAAATAATAACACATATGTAGTAGAATTAACTTAAAGACAAAATAACAATCAAGTGAGCAAACAAAAGACATAACATGTAGAAAAGAGTCACATAGAGGCATAATTCACAAGCATGGGATACCCATAGTGTCATAATACAATCAAGGCATGTAGGCCACAAATAAGAGAAGCAATTCCATGTAGAAAAGGAATAAATCTCACCCCATAAGAAAACAATGCACACATGACACACACAATGAAATAGATAAGTAGTAACACAAGCCAGTAACAACCATATATAACAAACATTTATTTTAAAATGTAATAAAAGAAATATAAGTATTAGGAAAGCACATGAAGAAGATATATCAATGCTACATAAGACACATTTGTAAGTCCTATTAGCTCAAAAGATAGCATGAACACAATTTATGTAATCAAGTGTGATAAAGAAGTAGAAAAGAACTATAATGAAACAAGACACAAGATCAATAGATGCTAACAATACATGCAAGATACAAATATCAATAAAATGTAAGAACCTAGCTATCTCCTGTTAGCATGTATTGATCTTTGTGTCTTGCATCAAGCTTAATATACCTCATGAATGCATGTGTGTAAAGAGTAGTAAATATATGCTATCAATTAAAACATAGTGAAAAACAACATATGTAATTTAAAGTGATAAGAAGTCAAGCTATGTGTATAGGTCTTGGTTTTGTATTTTTATAACTATTTAAATGTTTTTATATTTTTAAATGTAGTGATGTATAATATAGAAACTTATTAACTAAAATATGGTTATTTTATGAGTTAATCTAAATAAAAAAAAATTAAATATTAAAATGTTAAATCTAAATATTTTCTTTTATTATTTGGATGTATTAGAATAATAAAAATAAGAGGGATATGGTACTACCCCAAATTTGACTTACCTTACTATGTGCTGAAATAAAGCTAATTGATGTGTAGACCAAGAAAGATGTGAATGGAAAAATTTGGGAATGACAGAAGTTGAATATCTGAATGGACTGGGGTGCCCTGGGGCACCCTGGTCTATGATCCATGAGCTGAAGTCTATAGAAAAGCTCAGGATTTGAATCTGGTAGTGTCACAAGGTCTTCATAATACCTATATCTTTGTTGCATAGTTGTCATGATACCTTCTCTTATGTAACTGTAAATGTGATGTGAAGATCCACTTGCAAAACCCTATTCAAAGCATCAAATTATAAAAACTAAAAATTCATATGAATAGGTCAAACTGACCTTAGCTTCCATAATGGTGGACTTATGACTAAGTGCTGCACTACATTCCAGACCCCATGTAGCTTTGTGTGCATGTGTGTGCAATTTTGTACCTAATATGCCCTAACATATATGACACAGAAGTAGGGGGCAATAACTAAATGTAAAAATGCAAATAGTGGATGGAATGGAAAGAATACAACCCTTTCCCCTTTGCTTTTGTGATGTAGATGTAGAAGATGCCCATATGTAGTCCCTTTCCTTAGTAGATAACTGGCATTGATAGTAAGATGTCTACCCATAGTGTAGTAATTATGCTATGTTTATATAGGGATCTATTGTTTAAATTTTGACATTAATGACCTGAAACATTGACCAATACCTAGAGGAATGCACGAGATAACAAAAAAGACTGAATTTGAAAAAACAAATTAGAACAACAAATAATGGGAATCAGGGCACCTAAAATCATAGACTGGGGCACCTCGGGGTACCCTGTAGTGCCCACTTCCATTTGAGACCAGTTGATGCTGATTTTGATACTGTGATTTCATTATAGACATTATTTTGTTTTGATTTAGTATGTTGTTAGACATTGGATCATGAATAATTGTTGATCTTGATTTGGTTATGATGCACGATGATTTCTAGAGACACTCATATGTGGATGATGATATATTATTTGACATGGATGTTTTATGGATATTGTTTGGACTTAGAAAATGGATATTATATGATGATGATATAGTTGTTGATATAAATTGTATGTGATAATGTTAAACTACTTTGATGTTGTTGTGATTCACATATTTAGATGATTTTGAGATTATATTTATATCATGCTGGAGGTTCTGATATGGCCACGAGGCCAAAGGAGGTATTTTTATTTTGCAGGGTTAAAAATCACAACAAACATCAGGGGATTGGAGACCAACCACAATCAAATTATAGGTGAATTCGACAAGGTCACCATGACAACTTGTTTTATTGTGTTGTGTTTGTTGTTTTTAGGGATTCCCATGGGGGGAATCGCCTTTATATGTAACCATGGATTTGTGCATTTTATTAATGTGGTTTATTTTATTATTTTTGTATGTATTTTTTTAGTGATGTGTTCCTTTATTTTATTTAATTAAAATTGTGGTAGATTAATGTGAGAAATCATATGGTTAAAATTTAAATAAATCAATTGGGATATGGGAAAGTAATAATGGAAGGTGTTGGCTCTTTGTATTAATTATGTAAGGGATGTGTAAGTTGTGTAAGTTAGATTTTGGAGTATGAAACACTCCACCTCCTTGGAAATTCGAATTTGTCCTTGGGGGATGTTTTTGAAGGCTTGTGGGACAAGTAAAACTTGTCACATACCTCTCAATTTAATTTACCAACCATACTTATGGTTGGAGGGGTGGATTTAGACTTTTATAAGGCATTTTATTAATCATGATACAAGTTTTGATTGCACTCTCTTACATTTTATTTATTTTACAGTCCTTTGGGGTGTGGGATTTTTTGAGTGTGCAAGTAAATTGTCATATTTTCACCCACCTCTTTATTGTGCTTGGGAGAATGAAATTTTGTCTTTTGTGTTTGGAGTTGAGGATGCATGATGTGACATCCTACATGGATCTACATCATCCTCTTCTCTTCCCCCTTCTATAAAATTCAAACTATTTACTTGTTTTGGGTTGTTGATTCATTTTATAACTTCTTTTGGGGGCACATTTTTGCTGTTTGGAACTCTTATGGATTGTGGAGGAGATTGAAGATATTTTCATACTTGGCATTTCTATTTTGGGACTGTGTTTTGGACATTGAAGCTTGTTATTTAGATACAAAAGCTACATGGAGAGGTAGGAGTTTAACTCTTCTTTTATGCTGTTATTTTCTTGTTGTGTTGTGTGAATGGTGAATGTTGTTATGTTTTTTGTTGGCTGTATGGTTAGACTACCATAGGTATGGTGGAGGAGAAGGATATCGGGAATCCATGTGGGGGGTCATAAGGGAATGGAATTGGCATCAAAATTTTGTGGAGGGATTTTGGGTTTGGGATCCACCATGGAAAAGAAATAGCTTGCATTTCTTACTTTGTGGGGGGCATAACAAAATATGTGGGGGGAATAAGGAGGGATTGTGGGGGGCATAAGGATATGTGTCATGAATTCTATTGGTGGTTTGTTACAGGTGGATTCCCAATTCCCATTGGGAGGAATAAGTAGATTCCCCCATAGACCTTGCTCCTTTGGCTTGCATGATCAAGCTTGAGTTTTTTTTTGATTGTTTTCAAATGTAGTTGTAAACTGCTGTTTTTGTGTGGACTTTGTTTTATAATGAATTTTGCATGTTGAAATAATGTTGTGTGTTTAGTGGAAGCTAAATGTCTTGCCATGGGTTGAATCACACCTATTATTATATTGTGGTTGGGGCTTGGGGGCCAATGAAGAAGGATGGATTCTCCTTTCATTGGATGTCTTGGTTGGGTGGAGAGCATTGCCTTTCCTCTAGTTTTGTTGTGATAAAACTGGAAGAAAAAGAAACCTTGCATGTTTCTATTCTAGAGTAGAAGAAGACATTTTTTCCAGCCCCTTATGAAACAAATACATTTGTAATCCTTTCCCACTTGATGCGGATGAAATTGTAATATATATATATATATATATATATATATATATATATTATATATATATATAAATATATATATTTGTGAAGAAAAGATGTATGTAATTGATTGTGGAAGTTGTACATTCGAAATGTGAAGGATATTTATACTCTGTCTCTGTTTATTGGAAAGAAAGAAATAGAAATGTGTTATTTCATTCAAACATGGAAAGATGTAAAGTTGTAATAACTTGGAATTCAATAAAGAAATGGCAAGATCTTCTCTCATTTGCATTGTTTTGATTGAATTGGAATATCTAATTGTGATTGGAATCCCTGATAGTTAGATATCTAAATGGAAAAAAGAAGAAATACGTATGAGGGAATTAAATTGCTTTGTCTCTTATTGAAATATATTGGAAATTTGGAAATTGGACTTTACAATTTGAGCTTTGAAATAGAATGGTTGTTATAAAGCAAATAAATGTATTAGAATACATTAGAAATGAATTTCCATACTTAAATGATGAAAATTTGATGAATAAATCCTCTCAAGATTTGAACCCTGTCATTGTAAATTCTTAAAATTGGCAAATAAACTTAATCAAAATGCACAGTTCGGGCCTACACATTATAATCAACTTGGAAATGTTAAAATTTAGCATGCTGTGATCATCAAGGAACTCAAGTTGACAAAGAACACTTAAGTAAACAATTTGAAACATTACAAAATCGAGCACAATTCCTTTCACAACCATTTTTTGTCAATTGTTGGAAAAAATGTCAAATTGGAAATCAATCAAGTGAAATTTACCTTCCTAAAAACACTTTAAATCCTTCCTATGATCAATTCTCCGTGTCTGTTTGGCATGTTGAGTGAAGGAGGAGATCAAAATTGAATCAAATTTCATAAGTTGGAAATTTACCAGTTGGATGTTTAAAAGCTTGTAGATTCATTTTTGTAAAATTGACCTCTTAAACTTTAGAAAAATGTAAAATTTATGCTTCATATGCAAAGAGGGCATCAAGATATTTCTAGAAATTCCTTGTTTTTCCAAAACTGAGCTTTCTAGAAAAAGTTATGGCACTTTGAAGTTTTCTTTCCTTGGTGGGAAAATTTGGGAAAATTTTCCCTGGCATGCCCGCGGCACGAAAAAAAAAATCCCAAATAATTTCCTGTTAGAAAATCCTTAGAAAATTTGTCTTGGGACTTTTTTTGAAATTTTCTCCACTGGTCATGCAACCAATCGGAGGCTGCCACATGTCCTCGTGGGGCAGTGGCAGAGGTGTGGCATTAATTTTGTCGCTTCGGGGACTTTTTAAAAATTTTTGGGGAAAATTTTTACCTTTTTCCTTGCTAGCCCTGTGGCCTATCATAGGCTACCACATGGCAGACATGGGGGGGGCCATGTTGGTGGAGGGGGTAGAACCCTAGTGACCTTGTTGGATTTTTGAAAATTTGGGTTAAAAACCCCGCGGCCCCCGCACCCCCACCCTCACCTTGGCGTCATCCCCTCCGCGGATGTGCGGACCCGCGCGTGCCTTTATCCCCTTGTCTCCCCCTATGGCAAAACCTTCTTAAACCTCTCACCACCCTACCCTTCCATCCTCATTCTTCATGTGGTTTGGTTAGGCTGTACATGTCCCTCGGACACTACTCGCAGGCACGTGGGTGCCAATGTGGATTTTCTCCCTCCCTTTGGCAAAATTTTCAAACCTTCCCCGCGTGATGGCTCAGAGCCTGACACATGTGCCTGAGTGGCACAGCAGGAGGCATAGATGTACAAATGTGAAATTTTCTCCCTGTGTAAGGAAAAATTTCAAATTGCATGCCCTGTGACCCACACAACTCAAAAAATGGGTTTTCTTCCCTGCTCGACATGTGTCCCCTTGGGGGAAAATTTGACCCCTAAGGTCCACGTGGTCCATATCTGGAGTTCTACAAGGAGTTAGAAGGACTTCTTGTATATCGTTGGAAAGGTGAGAGAAATTTCCTATCTAATGGGAATGATTTAGAGAAATTATGAATGTGTTTAGTGTGATAAAAATCAAGTTGAAACTCTGAGCCTGTTAGAGAGTGGGTATGGTGTCAATTTAACCCCTGAACGTAACTGAAACTTCTAACCCAAAATTTTGGACCTTGTGACCCTTGATAATTTTCAATAAAAATAAAGTATGTTCTAGTACATTTTAGACTTGTTCCAGAACCTGATAGTGTTAACTGTTGTCTTACAGCCTGGTTGTGGACACTTCTTATAAAAAAAAATGATTCCATAATTTTCCTAACTTACCCTAGGTTGTTTCTTAGGTCTGAAGTGGGTTGTTTTAATGGGCATCACACTTAGTATCAGAGAAGTGGTTCAAAATCTTGGACCATTGGGAACACTAGAAAACTTGGGACATGAAACTTAAACCTAGCACATTTATTTTAAAATCTAGAAACAGACATTAACTTAATTTAGAAATTGCATATGTTAGTAAACATGGAAATTGAATAAAAACCTAGAAAAATGAACTAACTCTCACTTTGGTCTATGTAGGATGCATAGATAGGGTAGGGGGAATTTTCACATAGACTCAGACTTACCACCACCACCACCACCAGATCAGGGTGTAGCAACTATCCTACCCCAGTTCTTCCAGACTCTTTAGGATTTCATTGCCACTATATGCAAAGGATTAGGAGGAGGACATGCAGCTAGTCATGACAGAACCCCTTCCATTGAGGGTTAGGTGTCTCCTCGACCTAGTGAGGAGCATAGAGGAGAGAACTCCCATGTGGAGTTAGCCAAAGAAGATTCACCACCAATTGGATAGGGTGACCAAGTTTCAGAACGTAGAGAGAGGTCTCAGAGTCCTAGGCTTAGGGATGAGCACACTGAGAGACCTAGAGGCCATCAGACCACAGATGCAGATCACATCAGAGAGATCCTAAAGCTTTGGCCATCACATACTCAAGTGACATGGGTGGATTTTAGGTAGAGGCCTGACTAGTGAGCTTGAGCGATTGCTTCAAGCTTTGTCCTTGTTCTAGCAACATGAAATCTCGTGTTGTGATCCATCTACTGAGGGATGGAGTATGAGTTTGGTGGAGGACAGAAGAGTGGAAGCTCCATGTGGATTTTGAGATAGTGACTTGGGAGATATTTGAGGAGAGATTCAGGAGTAGGTATTTGTCATGGAGGTTCATATAGCAGAGGATCAACGAGTTCCATGACCTCCAACATGCATCTCTTTCAGTATGAGAGTAGATTTATGGATCTACTCTAGTACATTGAGTATATGTAGGATGAGTAGGTGCGGATTCATAGGTTCATACGAGGCCTAAATTTAGATATTGGAGGTGTAGTGTGGATCCACTACCCATAGACATTAGCTGAGGCCGTCGAGAAGGCCTATATAGGAGAGGATACTCAGGGGAAGACCCAATAGCCTAGAGATGGAGTCCGGAGCCACATACAATAGATGTAGGATAATAGATCGAGGGGGTCAGTACCTCTCCCTCGTGGTGGCCAGGGTTTAGCACAGTCATCCTTTAGGCCACGACACTAGCAACAACAATAGCAACAACAGTCTCGCCCACCTCATAGACCTCCATAGAGAGTTGACGCACAGAGAGGTCAGAGTATGGGGTCTCCTCCTAGGGGTCCCATCAGGACACAGGTTGGACCAAGAGCTTAGTTAGTAGGAGCTCACCAATAGAGACCTCAACAGACTGTAACTAGATCATCAGGATCCATGCCACAGACTTCTCGAGCACCTACTAGAGGTGCTACTCATTAGGGAGGATCAGGAGGATGTTTTGGATGTGGAGTTATTAGACACTTTTGGAGAGACTATCCAAAGAACCCTAATAACAAGGGTAAGACACAGATCTCGGAGTTGATGATTGGTGACATGGGATGCAACCACAAGATTTATGTAGCGGTTGAGAACTGCTAGGTAGAGCATTAGAGCACAGTCATTGAGACCACATGTAGCACTGGTGGTATTCCTACCTATGTATTGTTTGATTTTGGTTCTTTTGATTCTTTCATTACACCATCTTTAGTAGAGTGATAAAGGTTAGCGAAAGTTAGGTAGGGTCTTAGTTGGGATGTCGAGATGGCTTCTGGAGCCAAGATCTCTGTAGAATCCTTAGTTAAGGAGTGTGTAGATTTGGGACCTTTCACCACTACCTCAAATCTCCGTATCCTTCCTTTGGGCTCGTATGGAGTCATTTTGGGTATGGATTGGTTATTTGCACACAGGGATAGGATGGTTTGTTACCACAAGGCTATATCTTGTGCAGATGATTTGGGAGTTGAGTCGGTGATTTTAGGGGTCAGGAGACCCATTTCTATTCATACCATCTCTACTATGTAGCTTAAGTGGTGTGTGCGATGGGGTTGTTAGATTTATGCTATTACAGTTAGTGACAGATCAAAGGATGGATCTAGTGGACCATCACTTGATGATCATCCCATTTTGAGAGAGTTTGTAGATGTCTTTCTAAGGGAGCTACTGGGGTTACCACCCCGACATGAGATTTATTTTCATATAGATCTAGTTCCCGTAACACAACCTATCTCAAGGGAACCTTATCGGATGACTACCCCAGAGCTCTGTGAGCTCAATTTGTAGCTTGAGGGCCTTTTGGAGAAAGGCCTTATCTATCCTAGTGTATCCCCTTGGGGTGCACCAGTGATCTTTGTGAAGAAGAAGGATGGATCCTTGCGGTTGTGTATTGATTAATGCTAGCTAAATAAGGTAACGATTAAGAATCATTATCCCCTTCCTCGTATTGAAGACTTGTTTGATCAGATGAAGGGAGCCATAGTTTTCTCTAAGATTGATCTTAAGTCAGGGTACCATCAGCTGAGGATTTTAGAGGTGGACATTCATAAGACTGCCTTGCGCATGAGATATGGGCACTATGAGTTCACAATGGTGCCTTTTGGTTTGATTAATGCCCCCACAGTGTTCATAAGTTTGATGAATGGGGTATTCAGAACCTTCTTAGATAACTTTCATGCTCATCTTCCTTGATGAAATATTGATATGCTCACGTACACGTGAGGATGATGAGGAGCACCTTCACCAAGTTCTTCAGTGTCTTCAGGAGAAAAAACTTTACGAGAACTTGGAGAAGTGTGCTTTCTTTCAGACATAGGTGTAGTATTTGGGTCATATCATTTTTGGGGAAGTTATTGCCATCTATCCTTGCAAGATTAGAGCTATTATGGATTAGCCAACACCCACTACAATGACCAAGATACACAAATTCATTGGTTTAGTAGGTTACTATAGGAGATTTGTTTAGGACTTCTCTCGGATTGTGCACCCTATCACTCCCCTTCAGTAGAAAGGGAAGAAGTTGTTTGGTTAGACAGATGTGAGAAGAGCTTCAGGACACTAAAGGAGTGCCTCACTACAGAACCTATTCTTGCAGTGCCATATCCACAGGGTGAGTTCTTTGTTTACACAGATACTTCTTTAGTAGGACTTGGAGGTGTGTTGATGCAGGAGGGTAGAGTAGTGGCTTTTGAGTCTCACAAACTCAAAGATCACAAGCTTAATTAACCAACTCATGATATTGAGCTTATGGTAGTTGTGCATGCTTTGGTTATATGGAGACACTTTCTTCTTGGTTAAAGATTCACCCTCAGGATAGATCATTTGATTCTTCATCACCTCTTCACGTAGCCCAATCTCAACACTCGTCAGCAGTGTTAGATGGAGTTTCTTTGTGAGTATGATATGGAGATATAACATGTGAAGGGGAAGGAGAATGTGGTAGTAGACACTCTCAGTATATTAAGACATGTGGTTATGGCCACATTAGTGAGCACAGATTTGTGGAGCAGGATTCTTCAACATCTTCCTCTTGACAGCTTCTACATCGCAGCATGAGCAGAGATTGAGTCATAAAGACCCCTTGAGGTGAAGTTTGATGGTTTTTTCTTAGAGACAGATGGTCTTCTCAAGCACAGAGGCTGGATATATATTCCTAGAGATGGGGGCTTGAGGTAGGACATCTTGGTAGAGGCACATCGTGTACCCTATTCAGCCCATCCCTAAGACAATTATATCATTGGAGATGAATTCATCGAGACATGGCCCAGTTTGTGTCATGATGTTTAGAGTTCCAGAGCGTTAAGGCCAAGCATCAACATCCATCATGCCTTATTTATCCTCATGCTATACCGGAATGGAAGTGGGACACCAGTTCCATGAATTTCATTGTTGGGATACCGATGTCAAGATATCACCATGATGCCATCATAGTCACGGTTGATAAATTGATAAAAGTGGCTCATTTTTCTCCAGTGAAGACCACTTTATAAAGATAGAGCAGTGGCATGAGTGTATTTGGATGATATTATAATGCTACATGGGATTCTGTGGAAGATCGTTTGTGACCACGATCCTTTGTACACTTCACATTTCTAGACTACCATGCAGTATGCCCTCGGGATGAGAATCAACTTCAGTACAACATATCACCCCAAGACAGATGGATAGATTGAGTGGGAGAATCATATTTTAGAGGACATGCTTAGGTTGTATGTGATGGATCAACAATATAAATGGGAGGGGTACCTGTACTTGGTGGAGTTTGCCTATAATAATATTTTTCAGAGTTTTATAGGCATGGATCCTTTTTAGGATTTGTATGGTCGAGAGTGCAGGACACCTCTTAGTTGGGATAGGTTAGAGGAAAAAGTATCTCTAGGACCAGCTCTTCTATAGGACATGGAGCAGCAAGTGTTGTTGATCAGAAAGAGATTATAGGAGGCAAAGGACAGGCAAAAGAAGTATGCAGATTAGCATAGGATCGACCGTAGTTTCGATGTGGGCATGAAGGTGTTACTTCATGTTAGGTCACACAAGAACCCTATCCATTATGGAAAAAGGTTCTAAATTAGCATCTATATTTGTTGGTACTTTTGAGATCTTGGAGCATATCAGCCCTTTGGCCTACCGTCTAGAATTGCCACCTATCTTGTCTCACATACATAACGTTTTTCATGTTCCAATTCTCAGGAGATATATTGCAGACCCTTCTCATGTGCTGGATTGGACATCATTACAGGTGTAGGATTAGGGGTAGGTGATGGTGGATCCCATTTGCATCGTAGCTCATAGGACCCTGGGCCTTCTAGGTAGAGAGGTTGATCAGGTTTAGGTGTAGTGGGATAGATATGATGAGACTACAGCTACATGGGAGGATGCTACTTCATTACGAGTTCAGTTTCCACATTTATTCCAGTGACTTCTAGGAGGAATATGAATCTAAGGGTAGGGGGATGTAGTTTCCACTTCCCTTTGACACCAGTTGATGCTGATTTTGATACCATTATTTCATTATGAACATTATTATGTTTTGATTTAGTATGTTGTTAGACATTGGATCATGGATAATTGTTGATCTTGATTTGGTTATGATGCATGATGATTTCTAGAGACACTCATATGTGGATGATGATATATTATTTGACATGGATGTTCTAAGGATGTTGTTCGGACATATGATTTTGGATATTATGAGTAGATCTAGAAAATGGATATTATATGATAATGATATAGTTGCTAATATAAATTGTATGTGATAATGTTAAACTGCTTTGATGTTGTTGTGATTCACATATTTAAATGATTTTACGATTATATTTATATCATGTTGGATGTTTTGATATGGCCACAAGGCTGAAGGAGGTATTTGTGTTTTGCAGGTTAAAAATCACAACAAACATCGGGGGATTGGAGACCAACCACAATGGAATTATAGGTGAATTCGACAAGGTCACCATGACAACTTGTTTTATTGTGTTGTGTTTGTTGTTGTTAGGGATTCCCATGGGGGGAATCACCTTTATATGTGGCCATGGGTTTGTGCATTTTATTAATGTGGTTTATTTTATTATTTTTGTATGTATTTTGTTAGTGATGTGCTCCTTTCTTTTATTTAATTAAAATTGTGGTAGATTAATGTGAGAAATCATATAGTTAAAATTTAAATAAATCAATTGGGATATGGGAAAGTAATAATGGAAGGTGTTGGCTCTTTGTATTAATTATGTAAGGGATGTGTAAGTTGTGTAAGTCATATTTTGGAGTATGAAACACTCCACCTCCTTGGAAATTCGAAATTGTCATTGGGGGCTATTTTTGGATGCTTGTGGGACAAGTAAAACTTGTCACATACCTCTGAATTTAATTTACCAACCATACTTATGGTTGGAGGGGTGATTTTATACTTTTATAAGGTATTTTATTAATCATGTTGCAAATTTTTATCGCACTCTCTTACATTTTATTTATTTTGCAGTCCTTTGGGGTGTGAGCTTTTTGGAGTGTGCAAGTAAATTGTCATATTTTCACCCACCTCTTTATTGTGCTTGGGAGAATGAAATTTTGTCTTTTGTGTTTAGAGTTGAGGGTGTGTGATGTGGCATCCTACATGGATCCACATCATCCTCTTCTCTTCCCCCTTCTATAAAATTCAGACTTTTTGCTTGTTTTGGGTTGTTGATTCATTTTATAACTTCTTTTAGGGGCACATTTTTGTTGTTTGGAGCTCTTATGGATTGTGGAGGAGATTGGAAATATTTTCATACTTGGCATTTCTATTTTGGGACTATGTTTTGAAAATTGAAGCTTGTTATTTGGAAAAAAAATATACCATGGAGAGGTGGGAGTTTAACTCTTCTTTTATGGTGTTATTTTCTTCTTGTGTTGTGTTAATGGTGAATGTTGTTATGTTTTTTGTTGGTTGTATAGGTAGACTGCCATAGGGATGGTGTAGGAGAAGGATGTGGGGAATCCATGTGGGGGGCATAAGGGAATGCCTTTGGCATAAAAATTTTGTGGAGGGAGTTTGGGTTTGGGATCCACCATGGAAAATAAATAGTTTGCATTTCTTACTTTATGGGGGGCATAAGCAGGGATTGTGGGGGGCATAAGGATATGTGTGGTGAATTCTATTGGTAGTTTTTTATAGGTGGATACCCAATTTCCATTGGGAGGCATAAGTAGCTTCCCCCATAGACCTTTATCCTTTGGCTTGCATGATCAAGCCTCTGTTTTTTTTATTGTTTTTAAATGTAGTTGTAAACTACTGTTTTTGTGTGGACTGTGTTTTATAATGATTTATGCATGTTGAAAGAATGTTGTGTTTAGTGGAAGCCAGTTTTTGCCATGGGTTGAATCACACCTGTTATTGTATTGTGGTTGGGGCTCAAGGGCCAATGATGAAGGATGGCTTCTTGTTTCATTGGATATCTTGGTTGGGTGGAGAGTGTTTCCTTTCCCCCACTTTTGTTGTGATCAAACTAGAAGAAAAAGAAAACTTGCATGTTGTTGTTCTAGAGTAGAAGACAACTTTTCCAGCCCCTTGTGAAACAAATAAATTTGTAATCCTTTCCCACTTGATGTGGATGAAATTGTAATGTATAGTTGTGAAGAAAAGATGTATGTAATTGATTGTTGAAGTTATACATTTGAAATGTGAAGGACATTTATACTCTATTCTGTTTATTGGAAAGAAAAAAATAGAAATGTGTTATTGCATTCAAACATTAAAAGATGTAAAGTTTTATAATTGGAGTCAATAAATAATTGCAAGATCTTCTCTCATATGCATTGTTGGATTGAATTCAATGTTTCATTGTATGGAAAAAGAGATAGTTAGATCTCTGTATGAAAATAAGAAATGTACGTGGAAATAATGTTGTATTTTGTATATTTGGAAATGTGTAAAATGGAATTCAGTATTTGAATTTTGAATTACAATGGTTTGTTTAAAAAAAATGAATGTATTAGATTAGATTGGAAATGAAATGCCATACTTTCATGATGAAAAGTTAGATGAACCTCTTTTAATTTGATCTCTTTTAAATTCTTAAAATTGACAAATAAATTTAATTAAAATGTATAGTTCAAACCTGCACATTATAATCAACTTGGAAATGTTATAATTTAGCATGCTATGACATCAATGAACTCAAATTGGCAAAGAACACTTAAGAAAACAATTTAAACATTGCAAAATCGATCCCAATCCCTTTCATAGTTGTTTTCTATCAATTGTTGGAAAAATGTAAATTGAAAATAAAACAAGTGAAATTTCCTTCCTGAAACACTCTAAATCCTTCCTAGAATAATCCTCCATGTCTGTTTGGCATGTTGAGTGAAGGAGGAGATCAAATTTAATAAAATTTATAAGTTGAAAATTACCAGTTTGCTATTTAAAATCCTGCATATCGTTTTTGTAAAATTTAACCCTTAAAATTTATCAAAATGTAAAATTTATGATTCTTGTGCAAAGAGGGCATGAGAGCTTTCCAGAAAGTCCTTCTTTTCCCAAAACTAAGCTTTATAGAAAAATTTATGGCACTTTGAAGTTTTCTTGCCTTGGCGGGAAAGTTTGGGAAAATTTTCCCTGGCGGGCCCGCAGCCCGAAAATAAATTCCCGTTAAAATCCTTAAAAATTTTTAAAATTTGTTTGGGAATTTTTTTGAAATTTCCTCTGTTAGCCCACAGCCAATCCGAGGCTGCCACCTGTCCACACGGGGCAATGGCAGAGGTGCGACATCATTTTCTCCCTTGGGCCTTTTAAAAATTTTTGGGGAAAATTTTCACCTTCTTCCCCACTGGTCTGTGACCTATCACAAGCTGCCACGTGGCAGCATGGGGGTATTGGTGGAGGGGGTGAAACCCTCGCGACCTTGTTGGATTTTGGAAAATTTTGTTTGAAAACCCCACGGACCCCACACCCCTACCCTCACCTCAAAATTATCCCCCACAGATGTGCATACTCGCGCGTCAAACCTTTCCCTTTTACCTCCCTTGGTGAAATTCCTGAAACTCTACCATCACCGCCCCCTTCCCTCTTTTCTCCCAGCGATGGCTCAGATCTTGACACATGTCCCTGGTGGCACAACAAAGGCATGGTCACAAATTGACATTTTCTCCCCGCGCAAGGAAAAATTCCAAACGCCGCCCCGTGACACGCCAACCCAAAAATTACTTTTCTTCCCTACTCGACACGTGTCCCCTTGGGGGAAAATTTGACCCCTAAAGTCTGCCGGTCCATATCTGAAGTTCTTCAAGGAGTTAGGAGGAATTATTTATATCGTTAAAAAGGTGATAAAATTTCCTATCTAATGGGAATGATTTGGGGAAATTTTGAATGCGTTAAGTGTGAGAAAAGTCAATTTGAAACTCTGAGCCTATTAAAGAGTGGGTATGGTGTCAATTTACCCCCTGAACCTAACTAAAACTTATAACCCTAAATTTTGGACCTTGTGACCCCTAATAATTGTTAATAAAAATAAAGTATGTTCTAGTAGATTAAACTTGTTCCTGAACTTGATAGTGTTAACCATTATCTTGTAACCTAGTTGTAGAAACTTCTATCACAAAAAAATTATTCCATAATTTTCTTGACTAACCGTAAGTTGCTTCTTGGGTTTCAAGTGGGTTGTTTTAACGGGCATCACATGCCCTAGTGTGGGGCTAGAGATGATAATCGAGTAAATTATGACACCTGAGACTCCCTAAAAGATGCCCAAAACTATATAGACAAATGACGATTTTACCAGACAAATAACAATGATGACCAACTAATTGAAAACAAGACCAAGGGATGGGTCATTAATGAATACTTTTATTATGCAATATCAATATATAAAATAACATATCCGATGGTATAAATGTAATAATAAGTACATGATTTTTATAAATACATTTTCCCCCACTTTATGTTGGTGAGTGGAAAGCTCGGTAATATAAAGTAGATAGAGATGCGTACCTGAGAAGAAGTCGGAGAAGCCAATGATATAGAAGAACACACATATGTGTAGTAAAATATGTCGATAGAACTATAAAAGTATGCTGAACCATGGATCAACGGGTCGATCCATGTAACGTAATGAAAAAACATAAATTTTGCGATGAAGTGTGCTAAATGAGAGTGATGAATAGGATGTATGATGATTTTGAATGCGGTTTAATGATGAATAGGTGGGTAGGGAGTGATTAATTCCCATCCTGAATGCTCATACACAAATGAATAATCAGAGGATTTTGGTGTAATTCCACTGGAGAAAGACTGTAGGGAGAAAAGTGTGTTATTATCCAATCTTTAACTACATCCTCAAGATCTTGTCACTACAGATAGAATCAAATCAACATTTTGAGATTTTTGGATCCAAATGATTTCGATTAAGCAGTTGACCCATATAAGAGTAATAGAGGAAAGGAAATCTTTCCCCCACTCCACGGATGTCACCGTAATGTGAAATTTTCCAAGTTGGATCATCTGGAATCAAAAAAATATGAAAAGGAGAATTCCAAGTTAGGTCATCTGGAAACAAAACACAAGGTGAAAAAAGTGGCTTCTAAGCTAAGTCATCTAGAAGCGGGCACAAAAATGTATGATGGCTTCTAAGTTAGGTCATCTGGAATCAAGCATATAATATAGAATAAATTCTCAAGTTATATCATCTAGGAAAGAGTGGTGAATGTAACTCCCAAGTTAGGTCATCTGGGAGACCTTTTGTAGATTTGAACGATATGATTTTTGATCTGACCATGTTGATTTTGGTTGGTTGATTAATTGTTTTGATTGGTTACTCATGGAGAGATTTTAAACTAGTTTCTCCTAGGTTAGGTCATTAGTGAGATTCGATAGAAAATGATGACCGATTGTATTATAAAGGAATTTTAATTTCTTCCTATCCCCAACTTAGGTCATTAGGGGGAATCAATAGAAAGTGGTGTGTGATCATATTTGGAAGGTTTTAAATGTTTTTTCCCCAGATTAGTTCGTTAGGGGGAATTAATGGTGAAATATCACGTGATATATTATTAAGTGTAGAATTTTCAATGTTTGAACGCGCGGTGATGTGATGAGGATTATAGGGGGACCCCCAATAATATGCCCCCCTTTCGGCGAAAGGGGGAGTGATGAAAAGAATGAAAGCTAAGCTGAAAGAGGTTAAAATGTATATGCATTGAATGGATGATAATGGTGAAGATATAGAATGCACACCAAGTGTGTAGTAGGTAGAATTCTAAAAATAATGTCCCAAATGGGGTATAAATAGGAGTAAAAATGCTCAAGATATGAGTGAAATGGTGTAGTATGCATTAGTTGTGGAAATAAACATGAAATAATGACCATAGTAAATGTAGTGATGAAAAGTAACTATAAATAGCCAAGTGAAAAAGTGTTTGGTTACCTCATTTGTCTTTTGTGCAAAAGTGAGAGTGTGCATGAGGTGAGTGAAGATGCCTCAAGTGAAAGCTTTGCATCCTAGTTGGTTTGAGAGATTGGCGACTACCATAGCATCATGGACGACCATGGAGTTGGTAAGTGCAATAGTTTTTGCAAAATGTTTGGTATAGTAGTAGTTTTAGTTGAATTTTTTAAAATTCGAGATAGTTTGATTTTCTTGGTGTTTTTGACCTAGACAAGAGCGTAGAGGGATCCAATGACCCCTGGGACCGGAGTGCCTAGAACTAGTTGCTAGTGTCCTGCTCCTGGGTACCCCAGTCTTGCATCTTGGTGCCCTAGTCCAGAAATTTGTATTTAGTGGATAATAGTGAAAAACTTGTTTCTAGTATGTTGAATAAGGATTTTTGGTTTTGTAATGTGTTCTAACGTTACGTTTGTTGTCATTTACTATTGTGTAGAGGGATATCCACTCGAGGGAATTTTGTGGTGGCCGTCATATGAGCACATTGCTTAGATTGGGACTGTCTGATGTGGAGTGGGATATAATGGACCATATCAGCCTATGAAATATAACACGGATAGAGGATGTACCCCATATTATGCCCATGTTGACTGCACTGTGTGAGAGATGGTGTGCAAACACATACACATTTTGGTTACCTACAAGTGAGATGACTATTGTGTTGGAGGATGTATATCACATATTACAATTACCCATTATTGTGGAGAGGGTATGAGTGATGGCAGTGGAGGATATGGAGTTACCTATGCATTTGGTGAGATGGTATTTTGTGGGGAATCGAGTACCTATTGAGGACCATATCAATTTGGATGATTTTTTATAATCTAGGGTTTTGTACTTGTGAAAATTTATTGTAGTGGTGATTGATTCATATATAGCTATGGAGGGAGGAGGTTTTGGCATCTTATATAAGATGCATGAAATATGTCAGTGGATAGAGGAGGAGGGTACGAGATACGTGTGGGCACGATGTGTGTTGGCCCATATATATAGAGACTTGTATCAATATTTGTAGGATGAGCACGGTGGAGGTATATGAGCCACCACATTGATGCATGTGTGAGCATATGAGTATATAACAATATTGAGATCAGTTATAGGGACACGAGGAGAGTGTGATCACTCGAGATATATTCTCTATGCTAGGTGGAAATTTTTAGTAGGAAGATGGATATAGATACCTTTAGGGTACTTATAGATAGGATGGGGCCTGATGCGGTTATATGGAGGTCATACCATGACTATGGGGGATGACTCGAGGATGCTATAGAGTTGGGATGTATCTAGAAGACTATATGGCTAGAGGACTACTTTCCAGGTGTGGTGGAGCTTTTTAAAGTTGAGAGGGTGTAACATTCCCATTTTAAGACTTTAGAAACAAGGGAATTTTTTATATAATGTTCTTTGTTCTAAATAAAGCCTTATTTAGAACAAACATTCCATACCAATCGATTTTAAATAGATAACCATATGTAGTTGTAAATGACACAGTGATCCACTGATCTATTTATGTTAACCTTAAGTATTGAATACTTATCGTATACTTGGTTTTTCCTACCCTAAACCGGGTACTGAGTGATTTGTTTAAAGAACATATCTTAATATTTGTTACCAATATTCATCTGATATCATGTTTCTTTAAACTAGGTGATGTAGGACAACGCAACCAGCAGCTTGCGATACTTTGGCCAAATTTTTACAACATACTGTGTATGTTACTATTCTTAGATGACATACTCATCATTTTGGAATACGTCCTTCACCTCACTCCTCTATTATCATGACTGGTCTTTACTAACTACCGTCAGTCCACTTGTCCCATTTTTAACTCTAGCCGTGGTCAGAGACATAAATTATTATAGGGAGATGCTCACAATTACTCAGGGTAGATGGGCATACTCAATTGACCTAACTGAAATAGATGTGCCAAGGTACCCTAAGCCATTGGAAGCTACTTCCTATCCTAAATATGCAACTAACTTGACCTAGAGAGAAACTAAGTTCAAGTCCTTATTTGTGTGTAGATCTAGATGATCAATGCAGAAGGTTGTTGCCACATGTCAACTGCAATGATGTATCCTCGAGAAGACCCAAGTCTTCTCAAAGGTACATTCCTACAGTTGGTGTGTGCCAACATCCTACATAAACTACCTCATCATGATGTACATACCCCAAGGAGGTTATTAATGAATTATTAATTTGGATTAATACACTGGTTTTAGTAACCCTGCTAAACCCTAATCCAACTCTCCTTAAGTTCTTATTGTATACTTGTATCAATCAAGTATTAAAGAACTTCATTAAACTCGTGATTGCTTTTAATGTTAGTTTTTATAGTGTAACCAACAATTAACCAAAACATAACAACAGTAACATAAGTTTCAATAAAATGTACTTTAACATTCAGGAAGGTTTAACAACTGCATATGTCCAACTAGAGTACACTTCATACAAAATGAAGTCTAATGATTAATAATCATATCTCTAAACCTTTTTGGTTTCCATTTAATTGAGAGATAGAAAGAGTCTTCCTCTACATGATTACGTGTTAGGGTATATCATTCACAATATCCATATTTCTTACTGTATGTGCATTATGCATCACATTACTATCTTAAATTGTTTAGGTAAAACACATCATATTATACAACTCAACAAGTTGCACCATTATAAGGGAAATTGAACCAATTCTCTTTATCCATCTAATCAAATATAATAAGAGAAGCATAGTATAATATGAAGAATATAAACAAGATAGAACTTTCATCTTCTTTATAAAAGTATGAGATAATTTACACAACCAATACAAATAAATCAAAACTCACAATTCATCATTGCAATTTATAAATTTACAAGACTATGCACTTTAGGCATACTGCATAACAACAACCTTCATTCTATAAAGTATACAAATTTTCTTTTACAATACAACAAAAGAATGAATCAGAATTCTTTACTAAGAATTAGACTTATATCAGCCAATGCATCATATAAGTTTTTTCCTTCTTTTATCACTTCCGTCATCCATCTACAAAATTGCTAGCATGGGTCAGTTCAATGAACTGAGCATGATAAGCACTAAGCATTAAAATGAAGTGCATTCCACTAATTGTTTCATTAAAGCAACACTGATTTAAAGAGATAATAAAAATATCATACAATAAACATAAGTGATATCAAACAGAAATAAAGTACATTAATAAATCTAGATCAACTTTTAAGGGAAAAGTAGAATATAATAAACAATATTTTCCTAAGAACCTAAAGTTCCATTGATCCTATCAATGGCTTGTAAACAAACAATAGATCTTGTCATCCCATTATTTCATAATTCTATCCTAATAGAATATCACATTTATCAGGATGAAAGCATATTGCAGCCCCACTGAATAAAAGAAGTTCCAATTTCAAATCAAATCAGGATGAAAGCATATTGTAGTCCCAAAACATCATACAGAACCCAAGAGAATACAATATACTTTCTTTCTATAAAAGAAGCCAAGGACTCATTCACTGTATCAGACAAGAATAAAACCCCAAAACAACAACTATCAAGTTCAGAATTGACCACGAACCCAAGACTAGAGACTTACAATTGCTTCACCACTAAATACAAAAAGATAAGTAGTTCATGATTCAAAAGAACCAATCACAAAACAATCGAACAGGGAAAGTATCCGTCCAGGATAAATTTAGTGTCCACTGTTAATAACCCAATCAATTCCAATGCAATAGAAATGGAATTTCAAAACTTCACAACCACAAAATTGCGACAGAGGTGACTTGGTACAAAACAATTCAGTCAACCCAAAATGCGGGTTCCCTCAAAACAGAGGGGAAAGAACACTTCCTTCTATTACCACACCAATACCATCTCGATACAGTCATAGAACTGAAGTTTTACATTATTTAAGCAAGACGTTTCCAGTTCCAAATCTTGAAGATATTTTTAAACGACTCAAACAAGATTTCACCCAGTTCCCTGGTGAGTAAGTTACTCAAATAAAGAGTTATAAGCTTAATCATTTAATAAAAGAATAACCCAATACAAAAATACCAAAACAAAATCAAATGCATCGACCCAAATGCAAGCTCATAACACTCAAGTGTTAAATAGGAGTATAGTGACGAATCCAAGCTTCACACCAAAGTTCAAAAATTCACAAGTAAAATATTGCAAGTACAGTGCCAAATATGAACTCCAAGCAGCAGTTCAATGATGAATAATTTTTCCAAACACTGGTTCAGATCAACACAAAACACTAACAAAAGTTTATGTCCAAAAATGCAACCCAAAAGCAAAATAAAAAAAAACTCAAGTTTCCCCTAAGTTTAGATCCTTATATTGCCATGAAGGTCAGTTCAAAGCACAACTTTGAATACAAGATATAGAGTGTAAAAACAAAGATACAGAAAAAAGTTTCACATACAAACTTCACATTCATCCTGTCATAAAACTTGCACAGAGAGATAATTTCCAAAAAAACACTATTTTTTCCATGGATTCAAATCCAAACAACACAAATATTCACTAAACCCAACAAGAAAATAAATTGTTAGACATAAAAACATGAATCTCATGAGAGTAGAGTTCTAATGAATCATTTAGAAGAAAGCAAAGAGTCTTAATAGTTAGAGCCTATCATGCCTGATAGTGCTTCCACCAAATTGAAGGAGCCTTCCAACTGAGCTTCCAAATCTTTTTCTCCTCCACAAAAGATCAACAATCAAACATATTTTCCTCCTATGTCTCATATACTTTCCTTCAATCACAAATAGACTGTAGAAACCAAAAATATCTTTGAAGTGAAGTTCGAACTACTGGTTCGAAGAACCAGTTAGCTCCATGCAGAGAAAAATCCACCATGCATGAAAAACCAAATAACCTCATACACCCACCTTCTAAGTTTCCAAGACAATTTGCACAAAAATACCGAGGCCCATTAATGCCATAAATGTCATTAATTCTAAAATTCCCACTTATCTTTCCTTGCCAACACCTCCTAAATCTAGCGAATGCCAATTTCATAAAAAAACACAATTCCATTTTTTAGTGAGGCTTCCACGTATGCCTCCACCAAGTCAACTAGCCCCTGCCAAATCTGGTAGTACTTCCATCCATAAAACCCTATCAACTCATTTAAATGACATTAGAACCATTTCCTTAGAGACATGCGACCCCCCTTAGGTTCCCTTTCTTAATAGTTTAGGATGGATCCAAATAGAACTTAGGTTAGTTTAGCAATTACCAACATAGGTCTTAAAATTTTTTAGGTTAGGTTCAATTCATAACCCTTTAGTATTCGGTATTAGTTAAAATAGCCTAGTATTACTTTAGTAATCCTTCTCTTATCCATTTAGCACAATGCTTAGGTTAGGATGCCAACCCAACAAATTAGAATAAGAGGCTTAGGTTAGAATAAAATCCAAGTAGGTAAATGTAGGTAGAACATAGGTGTTCTTACCTAGCTTAGGATACTGTTAGGACTCTGAACTCCTCCCCTGTGGATTGAATTTTTCTTAAGTCATTAATGTTCTGCCAATATCAATCACCAAAGACTCGAACACAACATAAAGTTAAACGAAAACATGTTCACATGAGACCACAAAATTTGTAACATACTAAGTTTAGTCTTCTATGTCCCTTAAACTACTGAATGTAAATTTATCATTCAGTCTATGAAGAGGATTTGAAACATTCCTTGGATCATTGAAATTGATGCAACGATGACTCAAAATAAGAAATAAGTCTGAAAATCTTAAAGCCAGATTGTAGCTCATCTTTCCAAAGTGAAAATGAATTCTTGATAACCATACAATTTTAGTTTAATGATTTTTAATAATAGAAAATATTTATCCTTATCAAGCATGATCTTCAATAGTCAAAAGAACACATCTTTATCCAGAAAATCACATGTCAACACTTGAAATGCAAAAGAGGAATATATAAGTTGTTGAGGGTTTTACAGAGGGTGTCATGCCAATTTGGTATGGCTCTAAATGTGCCCCCAGAGCCATATATATGGTTGAGAGCTATTATAGCACCTAGGAGGGATGATGTTAGGACAGAGCCCATGGTAGAGGACTTAATACCACTAGGGCTAGATGAGGCAAATCCAACGATAGAAGTTGTGGATGGAGATGATGTGGGGTGTACCAAGGAGTATCAGGCATGGTGGGCAGGCCATCGGTGGGTATTATTATACCTGATATTTGTAGGTAATATGGAGCTACCATGTGGAGGGAGAGGGGGAGGCATCCCCGACCTTGTAGCAGTAGCTATGGCAGATTGTAAGTATTTGTGTATGCTTAGTGTTTAACGGATTGTATACATTGTTTTATATGTGGTTAACTAATGCATTGTTTTATGTTATGATTGCAGGGGATGCTAATTGGTCGTTGATTATCAACACATTGGTCTATACTTTGACGTAAAATGTGTCGAGTGATGTGCTAGGTGGAGGGATGCTAGAGCGTGTTGATGACATTACAGGAAACATTCCCATATTTTATAGCTAGTGGCCATAATAGTGGTGACATGTACAGTGCTACTAGGTGAGAGGGATGAGGCACGTGAGAAGAATCAAAATGCCCAAGAAGTGATAGGTGGTGGTCCCTTGGCCCAGGACATGTTCACACGGTATGTAGAATTGCAACATTAGTTTTTGGAGCAAGCTATAGAGATTACTATCCTATAGAGGATGGTGGAGAAGTTCTGAGGCCACAAACTATGGCGTCACATTGGTGGACAAACATCTGTTTCTAGGGATCTCGTAGTACATGAGACTGATAACGATGATGAATTCTAATTAGGACTATTATATATGATGTGGGGGAATTTCCCCCAGTCATGAAATGGTTTTGTAATGATTATTTTACTTGCCGTATATGTATGGACACCGATTTGTGATATATGAAAAACCTATGTTGGAATGTTTTTCCATTGCAATGTAATGAATGTTGTATGACTCTATGGTTATTTTCCTAGTATGTGTCTTGATCATGTTTGATGAATATAAATTCACATTATAATGTTAGTAATAGTTGATAATGTGTGTATGAAAATAAATATCAAATGACATGTGAGTGATGAAATGTTTAATGAATGGAATGCGTAGCTGTAGCTAATATAATGATGATAACAAAATAGATGAAAATGTATGATAGTGAAATGAATATATCATAATGAATGTATGAAAATTTAATGTAGTCATAATACATTAGTATGATGAAAATGGGATGATGAATGATGCCCCCCTAGTGTGGGAATGAAGAGGCTCACATATTTAAGACCCCTCAACATTCGAGTATGAGCCATGTAAACAAGATTGTGTCATTGGGAAATGATTGAGTGCGCTAGACGATACAAAAGATTGCATGATGAAAGGTTGTTAGAATAAATCCCTTAATAGTTGTGTAAGAACCGTAAGAACACAAGTGCATCATTAGGGACTTAGGTGATAAGAATCACCTACCTAATATCAAGATGACGTGTGGTGGTAGAAGCATGTGGATTTGACACAACATGAATGTATGGACCATATGGAATGTCATGTGGAGTAACCATGGGATGTGAAAAGGTTGGTGGAAACTGTACGTACCCAAAATTGTAAGGTACTGTACTGCCGGAACAGTGTAACAAATGCCCCAATGATGATACAGGTCTCCTCGCAAGGTGTTCGGGATCCGGAAAAGCTCTCCGAGTGTGCGTTAACATCCCGCATGCCCCGCTTAGCCCCCGCGTCCTTTGTTTTTCCTTTTTCCTCTCTTTTCTTGGCCTTTTGCTCTTCAGTGATGAAACCACCGCCCTGCATGGGCGGTGGTCTCGTGACCGCCGCCCTGATCAAGGCGGCGGTCCTTTACGCGTTTTCCAGAAAGCGTTTTGACGCGACTCACATAAAGATCAACGTTTCACCAGCTTTTCCTTGCCGACTTGGGCTTGCATTTATGTTTTTGGTCCCCTGGAATAGTGTTTGGCCATTGTTTATTGTTTTAGAGTTCAGTTTGGTTTTGATCTTTGGGTGAATGCAAAAGCTATAAATAAATGGCTTGTGCTCAAGAAAATGGCCCTGAAGTTTGTCTCTGAATTTCTCTTTGCAATAGGCTTGAGCTTTCATTTTTCTTAGAGTGCTTAGTTTTAGTTCATTATATGTCTAGTTAGCATTGTTCAACTGTTGGTAAGCCACATATCTAGCTTGTGCAAACGGTGTTGTTGTTATTTATCCAATCCATTGGAGTAGAATAGCTTAGGAAGCCATTAAAGTTGTAGGTTTTTCTCTTCAAAAAGGATAGTTTCAGGTTCTGGATGCTTTATGTTGCATGACTCACAGTAAATCCTGCTAGGAATTGCATAAGCCAAGCTCTGTACTCTTGCGCTATCCCTCTCCTACTCGCATTATATTCAGTCTGCATTCTGAGCTGTCCTTGTCCCAATATCTATTTCTGTTGATGCTAGTGGTACACGCTTTTCTGGATTCACGTGAATACAAAAGAACGAGGAGATCACACTGAGGGGACAAAGATCACACACACACCATCGGATTCGCCACTGTTCTGCGGAATCCAGGTTTTAACTTTCAAAGTTCTAGTTAGAATCATATCAAATAAAGTAGTTAATTGCTTCACTTCAGTAAATTCTATTCTCGATATTGCCAGGGAAGCTGTGGGGATTGATAGTTTCTGAGAAACTATGATTCACTCCTCACTTCTGAGGTAGGATCGAGAAATCACAAATAGATCAAGCAAGTTATTTCATTATTTAGAATAAATCTACAAATTACACAGACAAATAACTACACTCGGTTATTTTTTTTGTTTTAAATTGTTATTTAGTTGTTATTTCTAGATACGTTTAAATAGCTTGCTTTTCTTTTTAGAAAGTTAATACAAAAAGTAGAAGTTATATATGTTTTAGATGGTTAAAAATTTGTTTTGTTGCAGTTAGATTTATATTTTTTTTTATATGACAATCACGGGACCTCGGGATCCCAGGGAATACGTATTTGAACCAATCGTGAATCAGCCCAACCTCGTCACAGCAATAGTTGACATAGACCAGAACCTTAGAATACAAGTCTTCCAAACAACAACAGATTTACGACTGATCAGCTCTCAGTTGAGAGGGTTAAATATAGAAGACGACCAAGCACACACGTTTTGGTCAAATCAACCGAACTACAGATTACCCTAGGCAAAACATTCACATGACTGTAGAAGGGTTCGAAAGAGAACAAACCTTTGGTTGTGATCCTTTGGTCCCACAGCCAGGTGCAGGAGACACTCTCACAGACATAGATACTAGTTTAAGAATCCAGGTTGCACGAACACCTGTGAGATATTCCAAGAAAATCACACAGTTATTAAGTCTAAACGTAGAAGCTGAGAAAGCGTATGATTACTGGATACTAGGGATTAGGACTTGATTTCGTACATGACCATAACAGGACCGCAACAACCAAGAGTCTACGGTTGTGATCCACAAATCCCACAGCCTAACGAATCCATAAGTCAATCAGATATAAACACTGGCCTACGCACACTAGTATTCCAGTCCACTCCACTTCCACCCATCATCATCGAACAATTGTCCTTACTAGATATAGCGGCTAACAAAGCTAGAGAATTCTGGACTAGGCCAGAGAATCGTCTGTAGAGTCAATTGTATTCACCATCCACCATATGACCTTATCTGGAGACATACATGAAACTATCCCAGGTCATTTTCCCACGTATTCCACAACCCATAGATCGAATCACGCCAGAGCTCGATATTGATTGGAGCCTTCGAGCAGTCATCCTTGCCGATCGATCTATCACACCAGTCCAAGTTAGAAGGGCCTTCTTTGCCTTAGATTCACAAATTCCATTAGTGTGTGTCGAAGACATTAGATTACCTAACTAGTTTGTTTGCATCCCACGCATATTCCATCCCCACCGGCTGTCTCGGCACGACCTCGGGAGGTCGGGTACGTGGAAGAGTTACCTGTAGATTCCCACGCTCGCTTGTCGCTTTTCTGGCGTACAAAATTGGTGAACCTGACGTGAAACAAACAAAATTAGTGAAGCTGACGTAAACTTCCTACTTTCTCGTTCGGAGTCATAGTATCACGTGTTCTTCCAAGTTTAGTTTACTTTTCATTTTTTCCACCTCATTAGTCTTTCACAAATCACCTTCACTCCTTCCCATTATTCTGCGGGTATTCATATACCCCCCGAATATGTCGGGATTCGATGCATATGGCAGACCCCTCTTGGGTCTTGAGGCATACTACGCCCAACAGAAATAGGCAATCATCACCCTCGCTCTCAGTATGGGGCGATAACTATTCAACTAATCAGTTGTCAACACAAACCCCAAGAATCAGATATAATTCATCTTTTCAAACTGAGGAGTTAGATCAACCCCCTCGAACGCAACAAACAGAGCCTTCAGGCTCGAACAATATGACGTTTACTGGAGAATCTAGTTCGTCTCCTCAGATGCTACTTAGACCACAAATTAGTAGACAATCTGACCCATACCTGGTCTTAGATGATGAACAGTCAATACGTTATCCTAGAAGTGAACAACGCTCCTAGGGTATGTACCCATCTATTGGAGGTTTACAAATACAACCCGAGGTCTCTTTTCAAGAAAATACCTCTATGCCACTACATATAGGAAATACTCTCAGAGAAACTTGGCAAGATAGCGATCAGTTCATAGCAGGATATCACATGCCTATACAACACCAGGGTATACAACAAACGCCGCTAAGGAAAAGCACCGTGACTTCACCAAATGAAGTCATTTCAACGTTAGTAGAAAAAGTGAGAGGGTTAGAACTTGCTCAAGCAAGTCAAAATTCTCAGTTCATGCAAGCAGGAAGTTCCAATCCTCCATACCACCCTGGCCAAGTAGATCTCCTCACAGGAGTAGGCACGTTAGGCATGCCTCCTCAGTATCCGCAACAAACGCCAACAAGGCCCATCATCTCTAACACTATTCTTCCCGGTCTAGTATCAAACAATCCATTACTAGACAATACCCCGTCATACTTAAACATGTACTCCAAATCACCACAAGGAGATATGTTCTCCTCTCCCGGCATTTTGGCTCAAACGCAGGGACTTCCCTATGCCCCTGCCAATGCATACGCTGCGCCATATCAACAACCCATCCCACCACCACTCCCTCAGCAACCACCATCAATGGTCGAAACCTATGCGATAGGGACTTATTCAGAATATCTGAAAGAGCCCTTAGACTTCGCCATACGAAGCGTCATGCTTCCAAGACCCCTTCCCGATTTACCCAAGTACAAAGGTGAGGGAGATCCAAACGTGCATATCAAAGCTTACGCTACAGCCATACGTGAATTACTCCCTTGGGATGGGGTTGTTGCTAAAATATTCCCCAAAACCTTAGAAGGCATTGCTCTCGACTGGTATTATAGAATACCTGAAGCCTCCATCCATTCATTTAAACAACTCGTATCAGAGTTCATTAAGGCGTTCGACATGAACAAACTGTTGAGAACAGGAATCAGGGAATTCATTGCACATCAAACAAGAACACAACAAATCTATCGCCCATTTCATCCAGAGGTGGCATACAGTTCTTTATTCTTCAGCAAGTGCTCCAAACATGGATCAGATGGAACTATGTGATTTATTCCTTCATTCTCTCAACAGAGAGGTGAAGGAAGAAGTCCAAAAGTTCCCACTAAGAAGTTACGATGAAGTACTTGAGAGCGCTCTTCTGAATAGATCAAGCAGCGATAGATAGTGGTCATAAGACATATGGAACAAATGGGAGGTTAATCACCCCCAATCAGAACATTACAAATTATCCCACTACCACAAACGTCAATCAAGGACCTAAAATCCTTAACAAAAATCGATGGTGTAACAACGGATGGAGTAACCGACCAGCCCAAGAAGGTAAATGTGGTCAATACTCCATCACAACAAACAATCAGCGAAACAACAACTTTACCCCGATAATCAATATAGTGGATTTTAACCACCCACAACAACAACAACAACAACGGTGAAATCCTATACAAGGGCCAAGCCAAAACTCATTTGGTTATCAAAACCAAAGCCAGAAACAACAAATGCAAAATTTTAATCCTAATAGGCAACAGTTTGATCAGAATTTTAGGCCACAATATACACCAAACCAACAAAATAGGAATTACAATCCCAATTCTTATTATGGTTTCCACAAAATTCGGGGTCATGATACTAGAACGTGCCGTGACTACAATAAATTCATGCAACGTTTGCCAGAAGAACAAAGACAGTTCTTCACAGATTTGTTTTTGGCAGATCCTGTGTCATCACCACCAAATACGCTCGCAGGGGCAGTTTCCCCTCAGAATGCTCCCCTCAAGATCTTTAACGATCCACTCCCAAATCATGATAGCACTACAGGCTAACTTCCGACTGGAACAAACTTGAAAGTGCAATGACGGGAAACAATGATCATGAAGCCTCGACTTCGATAGATAGTGGTCGTAAGACAACCGAGATTGGCAAATGGGAGGTTAATCACCTTGAACTGGGCCCATCAGAACACTACAATTACACTAGAACATTTCAATCAAGGACCTAAACATCCTTAACAAAAATCGGGGAGTAACAAATAGATAGAGTAACCGACCAACCCAAGAAAGTAAATATGGTCAATACTCCATCACAAACAAACAACCAATGAAACAACAAATTCACCCCGATAATCAATACAGTGGATTTTAACCATCCACAACAACAACAACAACGGTGAAATCCTATACAAGGGCCAAGCCAAAACTCATTTGGTTATCAAAACCAAATCCAGAAACAACAAATGCAAAATTTTAATCCTAATAGGCAACAGTTTGATCAAAATTTTAGGCCACAATATACACCAAACCAACAAAATAGGAATTACAATCCCAATTCTTATTGTGGTTTCCACAAAATTCATTGAGGTCATGATACTAGAACGTGCCGTGACTACAATAAATTCATGCAACGTTTGCCAGAAGAACAAAGACAGTTCTTCACAGATTTGTTTTTGGCAGATCCTGTGTCACCACCACCAAATACGCTCGCAGGGGCAGTTTCCCCTCAGAATGCTCCCCTCAAGATCTTTAACGATCCACTCCCAAATCATGATAGCAACAGGCTGAATCCAACTGGAATAAACAAAAGTGCAATGACGGGAAACAATGATCATGAAGCCTCGACTTCACTAAATCCATCAGTTGCGCCACAGTTAGGAAGTCAACCGAGACCCAAGATAGTCAGTTTGGTAGAATTAGACGCTGAACTACCTATCGAAGCTATAACAAGAACACGAGAATATTTCTCTCAACCGAGCCCAAGTCATCTGCCAAAAACAGATAAGAGTCAACAAATAGTAGAAAAACCCGTGGGTGCCTATGATTTAATTAGTGACCTAACAAAGACCTTCTCGCACATTTCATTTTTGGATTTACTAAAGAACTCTCCTACTCACAGAGCTGCTCTTTTAGAAGCATTAGGTTTAGGTCATCTAATTAACATCACTCCACCTCCTGAAACACAAGTAAATCATGTAGATTTTGATATCCACCCTCCGGGGCAGCCGGACAAGGATGTCGAATTCATATTCGAAATAAGTAAAATGCCTACAGATGCTGAGATCGCACGCCGAGGTGATCCAGCCTTACACTTACAAGTATGGGTTTATAATAACTATGTAAAATGGGCAATGGTTGACGATGGGGCCGCAGTTAACATAGTCCCTTTCTCTTTCCTCCAAAAACTAGGATATGGGGAAACAAACTGTTCCACCACTCGAAATACATTAAGAGGCTATGATAGCCTTAAAGCCACTTCGATAGGAACTATAATACTGCCGGTCACCTTAGGACCCAAAACAATCCTGACTGAGTTTTATATTATAGATCGGGAAACTAATTATAATATGATACTCGGCCGACCATGGATACACCAAATGAAGGCAATCCCTTCTACGTTATTTCAAGAAGTAAGATTCTTACATCTAGGAAAGGTATTTGTAGCCAAAGGTGATCCAAAACCTTTCGATTTACACCTAGCTGATTTAAAGAAAAGACCAGGTGTGCACTCAGAATTTGAACTTCCAACAAACCAACTTAATAAACCCACTGACCCAAAACCAGAGAAAAAGTTGGTACCTACAACGGATCTTGAAACTATCAGCATAGCCAAAACAACCCCAACCCCCAAAGATAAGGCTATAGAAACGGTATCATTAGGGACTACTGCAAAAATCGTTGAGTTAATAGAACAATATTCACCAATGTTCTTACCATTTGATTCAGTAGGCAAAGGATATTCCCTAGGTGTTGGTTTCCTTCCAGCAGAGGACCTTTGCATGGTAGAAGTTGAGTGCGCAAACACAGTAGATACCCCAACATCTATACTCTTGACTAAATATTGGACTCTCCATTTCGATGGAGCTAAATGCCGTTATGGAGCGGGGGTAGGTATAATTCTTACTTCGCCCGAAGAGAAAGTCCTACCATTTGCCTTTAAGCTAAACTTTGAATGCACAAACAACGGCACTGAGTACGAAGCCCTCCTCCTTGGCCTCACCTTAGCCAAAAGAATTGGTATTGATAACATCAGAGTCTTAGGAGACTCGCAATTAGTGACAAACTAGGTTTCTGAAGTATACGAAACCAAAGCCGAACACTTGCAGCTTTACAAAGAAGCCGTATTAGATTTAAGCAAGGCGTTTAACTTCATATCCATTGAAGCAATCCCGCGAGAGAAAAATCTTCTCGCTGATTCAATAGCAACTTCAGCATCACGTTTTACTCCAAGCAATGAGTTAGAAGATACCCAGTTCACGGTGTCCATTCGTGATGAACCATTGATAAAAACAATGACAAATCCCCTTTCAAGCGGAAGTGAATCTACCGTCCTAGACCGTATTGATAGTGATGCGGCTACTTTGGATTACTTAAACACCTATGCAGCACTACATCTCTCCTATCATATGCTAGATTTATCCTTAATTCCACATTCATCTTCCTACTTCGGAAATCCCGTGATGGATCTTCCCTCACAAATGGAACCTAGCATATACGCAGTAGAAAATGGGGATGATTTGGATTTACCTCCAGCACCACCTGAGTTTGAAGAAGGTAACGCCTCTTTGATCGAAGAAACAATCGATGTCAACATCGGGACAGAAGATGAACCGAGAATATTGAAACTAGGATCCTCGTTAACCCCAGAAGAAGTAGAAATACATACTCAGATCCTCAAAGAACATCAGAAGGCATTTGCATTTAATTATAAGGAGATGACAGGAGTCGCACCCCACATTGCGGTGCACAACCTCATCACTAAATCAGATGCAAATCCAGTTAAACAAAAATCAAGACCCATGAAGCCCAAGGTAGCTCTCATGGTAAAGGAAGAGGTAATAAAACTCCTCCAGGTAGGATTCATCAAGCCAGTCGACTACTCCCAATGGGTATCTAACATCGTTCCCGTTCTCAAGAAGAATGGAAAGATACGCATCTGCATAGATTTTCGAGACATCAACAAAGCATGTCCTAAGGATGACTTCCCATTACCATCGATAGATGTCATTGTTGATGCAACAGCTAGATTTGAACTTTTGTCTCTCATGGATGGATTGTTGAGATACAATCAAATCAAAATATCTGAGCAAGATCAAGCTAAAACTACGTTTATAACTCCTTGGGGAACCTATTGCTACGTTGTTATGCCATTCGGTCTCAAGAATGCTGGTGCTACCTACCAGCGAGCTATGACATATATATTCCATGATTTAATTCATAAAATCGTGGAGTCCTACGTAGATGACTTATTGGCTAAGGCCAAGAAGCGTTGTGACCATCCGAAAGTACTCCGCGTCATTCTTTCATGCCTAATAGAATACGGAGTCACACTAAATCCAGAGAAATGCGTCTTTGGTGTAACAGGAGGAAAACTCCTAGGTTACATCATATCGTCACGAGGGATAGATGTTGATCCAACCAAAATTCGGGCTGTCCTCGAAATGGTCCCACCTTCGAATGAATCTGGAATCAGATCATTTCTCGGAAAACTGGGTGCAATCCGGAGATTTATCCCGGACTTAAGCTTCGCCATTCATCCAATCAACAATTTACTCAAGAAAGACTATAGCATTGATTGGACCAAAGACTGTAATGAAGCCTTTGAAGCAGTTAAGCGTTTCCTATTATCGCCACCTACGCTAATGCCACCAAAGCTAGATCGCCCATTAATTTTATATTCACGAGCTACCAATGTCTCGTTAGCTTGTATGTTGGCCCAAGAGGACGATGACAAGAAGGAACGTGTGATTTATTTCATCAGCCGAACGCTGCTCGACTATGAAACACGCTATACACAGGCAGAACGAGAATGCCTTGCCATAGTCTTTGCTACTAAACGCCTAAGACATTATATGCTAAACCAAGAAACAAGGGTCATGGTAAAAACGGACCATTTACGAACTTTCCTCACACAAGGGTCCTTGTCTAAAAAAGGCTGGACGTTTTATAACCTTAATGGGAGAATTCTGAATTAACATTTGTAAATCAGAAGTCGGTTAAAGGAAAAATCATCGCAGATTGGTTAGCTGACAACCCATTAGACAGAGGCGATTTAGTAGATTTAGACTTTCCAGATGAGTGCGTATACTACATCGAAACCCGACCCTCTATCTCTGAGTGCCTTTGGTACATGGATATCATTAATTATATCATGGACCATACGTACCCAGAAGGAGTTACACCGCAACAAAGAAGGCGGTTACGCATTATCGTAGCTAAATACGTCATTATAGAGCAAGTGCTCTACCGAAAATCATTTGATGGAATGCTCCTAAGATGCGTCGACACAGAATAATCCAAGAAGATTCTCCATGAATCTCACAGTGGAATATGTGGAGGCCACTTTGGTGGCCATGGCACCACTCGAAAAATACATCGAATTGGCTATTTCTGGCCCACTCTAGAACATGATGCAATAGAGTTTTTACGCAGGTGTCATAAGTGCCAAGAATTATCCCATGAGATTCATATGTCGACACAAGCTCTGCAACCAATCGCTACTCCATGGCCCTTTTCTACATGGGGTCTAGACTTAATAGGGAAATTCTCTCCCTAATCCACAGATGACCATAATTTTATAATCACGGCCACTGAATATTTTACCAAATGGGTAGAGGCTATGCCTCTTACTACTGTACCTGGTTTTGTAATCACCAAGTTCATTATGAACCAAATCATTTGCAGGTACGGTATCCTGCAAATCATTATCTCTGATAATGGAACTTCTTTTAAGAATGAAGAGGTTCGCGAACTATGCAATAAATTTAAGATAATCCATCATACGGCTTCCTTGTATTACCCCCAAGCCAATGGAATAGGCTGAAGCGACAAACAAGACACTGAAAGCCATTCTCCTTAAAACGGTAGATGAAAACAAACGAGATTGGCATTTAAAGTTATATCCGGCCTTGTGGGCCCACCGAACCTCAATAAGAACACCAACAGGAGCAACTCATTTCTCGCTAGTATTTGGGGTAAAAGTAGTTCTCCCACTTGAGGTCAAAATACCCAATCTCCACATTTCACTACAAGGGATTCTGGATGAAGACGCTTATAGAGAAACACGTCTTTCCCAACTAGAAATCCTAGATGAAACTAGGTTAGATGCTGAACAGTGGCATAGAGCTTATGCTGACCGAATGTGCCGGCAGTATAACAAGAAGGTCTATGAACGTGACATATACGAAGGTGATCTAGTTCTAAGGCTAGACAGTCGGATCGACAAGAAGACCGGCAAGGGAAGGAAATTCCGGCCCAAATGGTTTGGCCCGTACCGAGTCATGAAAGACTACGGAAACGGTGCATACCTCTTATATACGCCAGAAGGCGAAGAATTTGGCGAAACAGTCAATTCCCTGCACCTCAAGCGGTTTTATGCATAAGCGGCTAGCACTACTTATAATAATTATCTACATTGCATCTTCATATAGATTAAGATCATTTTGTCCACTTATTTATTACATAAATGGTGATCAAGGAATCCATCCTCAAAGTAATTCATTACAAACTCATGATGTTGTTGGCATAAACTTTCTAATCATACCTCTCCATTTTCGTGATATCATCAAATCATCTCAGAATCATTTTATCAAATAAAGTCAGACATGACGAAGTCTTAACGGTAACCATACCAAGATTTGCAAGTTTATTCTCGCTTTGATTTCTTCTTAGGATAGGTTCCTTACCTATGGTCTGTTCTAGAAGCTTCATGGTGTCACATCTATCCCATATGTATATCTCTTTGGAAATAAGCACATACTGACATTTTACTCAAGAAAGCAAGTCAACAAGTGATTAAACATAAAGTTTTAATTTTACACATTTCCTTGCCCCACCAACCTTTGGTAATGAGCTTGTGTCTCTTACTAATGACGTAGGGTTGGGAAAGGATGGAAATTCCCTTACTCACCTATGCCTTGTCCACAGTGATAAAGCCACTCTTCTTACTAGTAGCGTGGGGCAAAGTACAAGGGGTCCTCTTGACAAAGCAAACATTAAAATTCATAAACAAACAATTCAAACTTTGAGTCAAAAACGAATGAATCAGATGTTCAAAATTCTAAGAGAGTTAAAATCCTAAAAACCCAGATTTTGTCTACTATGTGGCCATCTACGGATCTAAGTCTAGATAAACCGCAAAGTAAGTTACATTCTAAACTATGAAGTCACTCAGGTAGAGTAAGCTTGTAGTTTCCTATTTGGTTCCACCAAAGCTTTGTCTGTCTTTCATTGCTATCATTTCAGCTACACCTCATAACTTGTGCCCTTTCTAGCTCTCGGTGAGGAGCCCTCACATCTTACTAGTTGCGTAGAGTTAGGAGTGGGGCAAGTTTATCTGTTCATCATACTGGTTTGTATTCATCACTCTGCAAAACAAACATGAGGTATCCAAAATTGCTTACGGAAGCTAAGGTTCAAAATCACATTGTATCTACATCTATGTATATCAGCATCATGAAATACACAAAAATAAACAAACATTTGCATCATCTGTTCTCCATTGCATACATTCTAAAACGCATATAAACATACATCGTAGTATATACATAGAAAGGTTGGAAATAGAAAGGAAACCACGAGTGCCAAGATTCTGATCCAAAACAAATGCATATATATAAATAATCAATGTTTATATACAATGCCATCATGCTCTAAGCATGGTCAAAACACTCAAAGAGCCCAGTGATATACAAAGAAATATATAATACAAAATACACGAGAGCCAAGTGGCCTCTCAATCCCTACGTGACCCCTCCGAAGGTGCACGCCCACGCTTAGGACTCTGGCTACGCCGGCGCTCTAAATGCACAGAAGGATCAGGATCCCGAGGGGCAACCACAGCCTCACCACGAGAATGACTCCTCATAAGGCATGCTCAGTCGTCCTATAGCCCACTAACTCAGTGCGGAGGGTCGACACCATCATGGCCATGTGCCAGACAGGAGCAAAAATGTCGGTATGCCTACCGGCTGCTAAAGGCTCCCCAGCCTCCACGGACAGCTCTGCGCGGGTCCTATCCATGGGGATCATCAGGGAATCGGTACATACCCGACGGATCAAATCCCGCCACTCATCAACAGTCTCTGCAAACAAAGAAGAGAACGAATTAGAAACTAAGCAAGAAACTAAAAGATACAAAATAAAAACTAAGGAGAGCCTACAAATAAACATTAAAAGGGAGAAAGGGTAACTTACTCGGATCCCCAGGCCTCCAAGATGGGTCACTGGGGCCGACACCTGCCGCGGATGCCGTTGCCGACTGAGGGGCTGATCCTGTGGTAGGGGCAACATGTTTCCCTGCAACTGACTCATCCTCTCCACCATGGCCCTGAGAGAGTGGCTCCTCTGAGACTAGAGTGTCTCTCTCTACGCCCTGCTCAGCCCTCTCTACCTGCATGATATCCTGAGTGTCATGCCACTCAGGATCGCTATCCTTGGTCTCCTCCTCTGTCCCTCCCTCTGCAAACTCCTCGGACTCAGAGTCAATATCAATAGGGTCATCGCTGCTATGAGTAGGACCCGCAGTAATCTGAAGCAAAGGTGCCCGAGGCACACTGGCTCTCCCTCTAGCATGAATTATCCTCATGGCTGCAACAGGAATGCCAGGAGTAATCATTGTCCAACCTCAGCCTCTAGGCCCCCCTCTGGCCTCGCGAACTGATCTGTAAACTGGTACCACTGAGGGAAGCATACCCGCGTATGGAAGGCCAAACTGCTGAGGAGCTCAGCCAAAGGGGTGCACCTCCACTCGTCCCACTCAATCAATAAGCTGCCCTGTGGTGGAGTAGGAAATTAAGGTAAGGGCCTCCTTGCCCCATATACCGGCCATGGTCTAGTATGATGTCACCTCCATATCGGTGGTAGTCAGAGAGGCAACTGGTTGATGAGGTGCTCTAAGCACCGACATGTCTGACCATCTCGCTGCCCTTACAGCTCTAGGATTTGCTACGTCCACACCCCTACCATAGGGGATGAAATGCTCATAAACCCAACTCATGACTAGAGTTGGGTGGCTCAACGACTGCCCCTGTAAACGGACCACCCTGTATAGATTGTGGTAGGTGGTCCCAAGAATATTTGCTCCCCAAGCGTATATCCGGCCGTGGCCCTCTATCTGTGTAATAATGGGGGCCCAACAGTATAACAATGTGTCCCCTCCCTTGTCCCTGATCAATCTCGAGGCAAGGATCCCCAAAATGGCCTGACAAAATATGGGGATGGGCAAAGAAGGAATGGATCAAACTCTCACCCCCTTCTTTGACCCTGTGGAGATGGCTGCATCTCCCATATAAGTCGCCCTCTGTGCAATCTGTGCCCGTGAGCCTGCTGTCTCCAAAGTGAGTCACCTCCCAATAATCGGGACCCCCAGAATGTGGTAGACATCCTCCAATGTAATATTCCACTCACCATGGACCCCTGGCAATCGGAAGGTGTTCTGATCTGTATCTGAGTAAAAGAATAAGTCACAAAGGATGTGACTAGATGGTGCAACATGGGGCACGCACGATATGCACAATATGCCAGCCCTCTGAAGTGTGTCCTCCTCATCCTGTGAAAGGGCATCTAATACCCTTGAGAGCCAATCACAATCTCTCTCTCTGCTCCATTGGATGTACTCCTCTCTCACTTGCATACATCCAAAAACACACAAAACAAACTAAGTTAGCATCCAGGAAATGCTGAGAAAGTCATAAAAACACATAGAAATGCTAAAAATATAAACACAATCTCAAAAACAAGTTCTTTTGCATTCTGTGCAAAACCGCCGCCCTGAGCAGGGAGGCGGTTTTGTAAATGCCACCTTAAAGGCAGCGGTCGTGTAACCACCACCCTGAACAGGGTGGCGGTTATGTAATCGTCACCCTGGCCAGGGTGGCGGTCGTGGTCAAAAAACCCACGCGGGCTTTTAACCTAAAAAGGCCTAAAAGTGCCATAAAAGACCTTTTTAACTAAAAACAAAGCCTACCCATTAGGTGCCCCCCCTAGGTGGACCTTTTGAACCTAGCATTTTCAAAAATGACCCCCCCATTACAGAGTATTTAACATTTCAAAATTAAGGGAGGGAAAACAATAAACTGAAGAAAACCAACCTGTGATCGCTGAGGTCGGTGTTCCGCACGTGGAGGGATGATCACAATCTCACTGTGAATGTTTTGACTCTACTCACGCAAGAGACCATCACCGTGGGTCCCAGAGCTCAAAATCAATCAAATCAACTCACGCAAATGAATAGGAAAATGGGCCCACTTTCATATATATAGCACCATGTTTCATTTCAAAATGACTTTTTCATAGGTTTGGAGCACTGATGGAGGTAAGTTTCTATCCCCACACAAATGGTACATTCTCATTCCCTATTATTCTTAGCGTTTATCTTTCAAACTATTGTATCTATCTGCACTTGAGTTCTCTTTTCATTTTGTAGGTAGCGGGAATTTTGGATGGCGTCATTTCAACACACGAATGTGTCAGGTATAACTTCTAACTTCCCATTTCGGGACTGCCATACTCAGACCCACCATTTTACACCTCTTCATGGCTAAAACACTTCTCTGAGGGGGCAATATGTACGTACCAAAAATTGTAAGGTAATGTATTGCCGAAATAGTGTAACAAATGCCCCAATGATGATACAGGTCTCCTCGCAAGGTGTTCAGGATCTGGAAAAGCTCTTGAAGTGTGCATTAACATCCTGCATGCCCCGCTTAGCCCCCGCGTCCTTTGTTTTTCCTTTTTCCTCTCTTTTCTTGGCCTTTTACTCTTCAGTGACGAAACCGCCGCCTTGCATGGGCAGCGGTCTCATGACTGCCACCCTGATCAGGGCGGCAGTCCTGTAACCGCCACCCTGCTCAGAGCGGCGGTACTTTATGCGTTTTCCAGAAAGAGTTTGACGTGACCCACGTAAAGATCAACGTTTCACCAGATTTTCCTCGCCAACTTGGGCTTGCATTTATGTTTTTGGTCCCCTGGAATAGTGTTTTACCTTTGTTTATTGTTTGAGAGTTCAGTTTGGTTTTGATCTTTGGGTGAATGCAATTCCTATAAATAGATTGCTTGTGCTCAAGCAAATGGCCCTGAAGTTTGTCTCTGAATTTCTCTTTGCAATAGACTTAGCTTTCATTTTGCTTAGAGTGCTTAGTTTAGTTCATTATATGTCTAGTTAGCATTGTTCAACTGTTGGTAAGCCACATATCTAGCTTGTGCAAACGGTGTTGTTGTTTTATCCAATCCATTGGAGTAGAATAGCTTAGGAAGCCATTAAAGTTGTAGGTTTTGCTCTTCAAATAGGATAGTTTTAGGTTCTGGATGCTTTATGTTGCATGACTCGCAGTAAATCCCATTAGGAATTGCATAAGCCAAGCTCTGTACTCTTGCGCTATCCCTCTCCTACTCGCATTATATTCAGTCTACATTCTAAGCTATCCTTGGCCCAATATCTACTTCTATGGATGCTAGCATTACATGCTTTTCTGGATCCACGTGAACACAAAAGAACGAGGAGATCACACTGAGGGGACAAGACCACACACACCATCAGATTCATCACTGTTCTATGGAATCCAGGTTTTAACTTTCAAAGTTATAGTTAGAATCATATCAAATAAAGTAGTTAATTGCTTCACTTCAGTAAATTCTATTCTCGATATTGCCAGGGAAGCTGTGGGGATTGATAGTTTCTAAGAAACTATGATTCACTCCTCACTTCTGAGGTAGGATCGAGAAATCGCACAAATAGATCAAGCATGTTATTTCATTATTTAGAATAAATCTACAAATTGCACAGACAAATAACTACACTCGGTTATTTTGTTTGTTTTAAATTGTTATTTAGTTGTTATTTCTAGATACGTTTAAATAGCTACTTTTTAGAAAGTTAAAAACAAAAGTAGAAGTTATATATGTTTTAGATGGTTAAAATTTGTTTTGTTGCAGTTAGATTTATATTTTGTTTAATATGACAATCACGGGACCTAGGGAGCCCAGGGAATACGTATTTGAACCAATCATGCCTCAGCCCAACCTCATCACAGCAATAGTTGACATTGACCAGAACCTTAGAATACAAGTCTTCCAAATGACAATAGATTTACGATTGATCAGCTCTCAGTTGAGAGGGTTAAACATAGAAGACGACCAAGCACACATGTTTTGGTCAAATCAACCGAACTACAGACTGCCCTAGGCAAAAAATTCACATGACTGTAGAAGGGTTCGAAAGAGAACAAACCTTTGGTTGTGATCCTTTGGTCCCAGAGCTAGGTGCAGGAGACACTATCACAGACATAGATACTAGTTTAAGGATCCAGGTTGCACGAACGCCTGTGAGATATTATGAGAAGATCGCACTGTTATTGGTCCTAAACATAGAAACTAAGAAAGTGTACGATTACTGGATACTAGGAATTAGGACTTGATTTCGTATATGACCATAACAAAACCACAACAACCAAGAGTCTACGGTTGTGACACACAAATTCCATAGCCTAACGAATTCATAAATCAATCAGATATAAACACTGGCCTACTAGTATTCCAATCCACTCCACTTCCACCCATCATCATCGAACAATTGTCCTTACTGGATATAGCGGCTAATGAAGCTAGAGAATTCTGGACTAGGCCAGAGAATCATTCGTAGAGTCAATTGTATTCACCATCCACCATATGACCTTATCGGGAGACATACACAAAACTATCCCAGGTCATTTTCCACGTATTCCACAACCCATAGATCGAATCACGCCAGAGCTCGATATTGATTGGAGCCTTCAAGCAGTCATCCTTACCGATCAATCTATCACACCAGTCCAAGTTAGAAGGGCCTTCTTTGCCTTAGATTCGCAAATTCCACTAGTGCGTATCGAACACATTAGATTACCTAACTATTTTGTCTACATCCCACGCATATTCCATCCCTACCGGCTGTCTCGGCACGACCTCGGGAGGTCGAGTAAGCGGAAGATTTACCTGTAGATTCCCACGCTCACTTGTCACTTTTCCGGCGTACAGAAAGCCATAGGACACATGAACATGAAGAGGTGGATAGCATGGATGTAGTGGATGTAATGAATGTGCTATTGGAAATGATGTTGAGGTGGAGAGTGTGCATGGGGTAAGGGAGATAATGACCGCTCGTGAGAGACGAAGGAGATGATATCAGTATCCACTAGTTGTTGTATCCTCTCACATAGGGCAAGGCAATAATTGTCTTGATGGCCATTGATGCGATGATAATTACAATAATGTTGGTCATGATGAAGTTGTAATCAGTGTGGGGGATGATGCTGGTTAGAGGGTAGCCAAATTAATTGTTCATTAAGTAATATACATAGCACATCATGTGGTCAAGCATGAGGAGAGAAATATAAAGGTGCTTGTGATGTAGGTGGAGTGGTAGAAGTAGTATCTTACTGCAGAGTTGGAGGACCATGAGCTAGTGGTAAAGGATTGGGTTGAGCATGTTTGAAATTTACTTTAGGAAAAGGTGGAGATTGTTTGTTATGCTCAATTGGAGGTATGAGTGGAAGACTGAAATATGGAATGGTTGGAGAAACATGTGTAGGTTCGATGATATGTGAGGACAAAATATATTTTACTAGGTCAATAAATTTATATCATAAGAGGATGAATGACTTACAAGTATCATATTGTAACCTTTTCTTAAGTGGAGAAATGAGGCCGCGACAAAAAATGAATTACTTTTCTAAGTCACTAGGTTGGAATATGAGTTGGTGTATATAGAGATTAAACTGTAAGATATAATCCTCGATAGGTTCAAAAGAGCCTTGATGTAGAGTAGGTATGTGGTCATAAGTAACCCTAGGGCCATTATTGATAATGAAACGATAGAGGAAAATGCCCTCCATGTTATAAAAAGTGCTAATATACCCAAAGGGAAATGAGTGTACACTGTAGTGCCTCGTCAACAAGACTATAACGAGAGGCCTTAAGTAATAATCGATCATCAGAATGAGATGCAATAAGCATATGATAGTGTAAGATATAATTGTGAGGGTCACCAATACCATTAAAAAATGTGAAAGTGGGCATGGAAAAATTTTTAGGGAAGGAAGAATTATGATTTTTTTAAGAACGAGACTACCATGTAAATAATTATTGTCGATAGAGGCATAATAGTCCTTACTTTCTAAACTAAGAGTATGAAATTAAGATTAGAGATGACCTACAACATGGATGAGAGAGAATGTCTTGGCAGGGGATGGTAGAATATGGAAACAATGTATTAAGTGGTTGAAGTTTTCCATTATGAGTGATCATAGGGATGCCAAAAAGTGATACCGTGGATTTTGATGCTAAAGGAACATTAGTAGTATGTGTCAAAGGAGCTATGGTAGATGATGGTGGAGGAATATCGATAGCAATAGTATGACTAATATCGATATTATACATAATAGGTGAGGTGACCAAGGATGATACCTCTATAGGTGAAGATGGAGGAGCCATATATGATGTGGGAATGGAAGGAGAAGAAGAAAAATATGGTGGTGAATCATCCACAATAGTAGATGCACCCTCAAGAGAAGACAAAAATGGAGTAGGAGAGGCACACTTAGCGGTATAGAAAGAAGGAGACTCATGATAAACATCAGTAGTAGATGGAGTGCCAAGAAAAATGTTGTTGCTAACAAGACTATCAATAAGATCATCAATGTAATATGAAGGAGAATGAAAACTATAATGATATGTGGGAGGAGTACTATTAGAATTAGTAGAATACATAGGAGTAACTATAACAATAGGTGGAATAGAAGAGGAAGATACATCATGTATACTTTACTATGGATCAATGCCCAATAAGTAATCGATGATAGAGTCATCTAGAGCATCGGGTGGAATATCAGAAGAAGGACCACAAGCGACTGGATGGCATGTTGTATAACAAGTTAATGCAATAGGGTCATCAATGAGGTAGATATTGATAGGAGAATCTACAAGACTAGTGGGCACATTTTGTTGGCCCTTTAAGAGTTCCTGTTGAGTATCATTGGGTGTAACCATTAGGTTACTATATAAATCTTTGAGTTCCACTATGATGGCCTCATCATAGATAATATTGACACTAAAACAAGACATGATGGGAAAAAAATAAGAACTATACCCTACCACTAAGGTATTGAAAATGATCAATAGACAAAGTATTCAAAAAGTAGGGTTCACCAAAATGATTAATTAAAATATGGATATTTTATGAGTTGATCTAAATAGAAACAAAATGAAATATTAAAATTTTGAATCTAAACATTTTATTTTACTATTTGGATGTATTGGAATAATGAAAATAAGAGGGATATGGTACTAACCTAAATTTGACTTACCTCGTTGTGTACTGGACTAAAGCTAGCTGATGTGCAGACTGGGAAAGATGTGATTGGAAAAATTTTGGAATGACAAAAGTTGAATATATGACTAGAATGGGGCACTTGGAAGGTTAGTGGGGCACCCTAGGGTGCATTGGTCTATGATATGAGTTTTGTAGTCTGCGGAAAAACTTAGGATTTGAATCTAGCAGTGTCGTAAGGTCTTCTTAATACCTTCATCTTTTTCATAATACCTTCACTTATGTCACTGTAAATGTGATGTGAATATCCACCTACAAAACCCTATTCAAATCATCAAATTCTAAAAAATAAAAATGCATATGAATATGTCAGACTGACCTTAGCTTCAATAATGGTGGACTTATGACTAATCGTTGCACTACATTCCAAACCCCATGTAGTTATCTGTGTGCGTGTGTAATTTTGTACCTAGGATGCCATAGAGCCAATGATGCAGAAGTAGGGGGTAGTAAATAAATGTAAAAAATTCAAATGGTGGATGGAATGGAAAGAATACAACCCTTTTTCCCTATGCTTGTGTGATGTATATGTAGAAGATGCCCAAATGCAGTCCTTTTCCTTAGTAGATAGCTGCCCTTGTTAGTAAGATGTCCACCCATAATGTAGTAAGTATGCTATGTTTATATAGGGATATCTTGTTCAAATTTCGACACTAATGGCGCGAAACGCTGACCAATACCTAGAGGAATGGATAGAATAACAACAAAGACTAACCTTGAACAAACAAATTAGAACAAAAAATTATGGAAACAAGTGTGCCTAAAATCATGGACTGGGGCACCCTAAGGTGCCCCAGTGCTATCCTAGGTGCCCTAGTGTAGGAATGGAGATGCAAATCGAGAAAATTATGAAACTTGAGATTCCCTATAAGATTCCCAAAACTATATAGACAAATGACGATTGTACTAGAAAAACAACAATATGATGACTAATTGAAAAAAAGACCAAGGGATGGGTCATTAGTGAATACTTTTATTACACAAGATCCATATATAAAATAACATACCCGAAAATATAAATGTAATAGTAAGTGTTTGATTTTTTGACTACAGTATGACATATATGGATGTAGCGATATATGGGGGCTTTCCCCCTAGAAAAACTATGTTTGTAACTATGATTTTTAACGATATATATATATGCGATGTTTGGTATTTTTTTTTTATGATTCTCATTGACATGTGGGATGCGATGCATTGTTATTCATATTTCTTGTTTGAAAGATGTTTAATTTGATATCCTACATTAATGCCCCCATGTTGATTTTAAATAGATGATGATGTAGTAATGCTTGAAAATTAGCATTGTATGTCTGAATGAAGATGGACAATTATGTGATATATTGTAATAGATGTATGTGAGATGGTGAGAATAATACATTACTAAGTGTAAGAGATGATATCAATGATCTCAAATGTAGGCATGTGTAAGTATAATGAAGAGGGGGGAAGATCCAGTGATTGCCCCCTAGCGTGTGGGATAGAAAAATGAGGTTCATTTAGCATAAGACCCCTCAACAATAAAAAATGAACCAGGTAGATCCACAAGAGTGTTTCATCATTTGGATATTTGTGTAGCCTTGATAACGTGTGCTAGATAGATAGATCAATGAAGCATAGAGCGTGAAGATGGGGAATAATTCTATTGAATTAGTAACAGATCTTCTTCATCAATAGGATTGAGATGTAAGACACTAAATCACAGAACTTTTTGTAGTGCATCTAGTCGGGTAATGAGGTGATCATTCAGAAATCACCTGATTCATAAGTGAGAAAAGTACTAATTGACCACTATCTTTGGCCTCTTCTGTTTGCTTTCATTTTTCTTTATTGGTCTTACACTCCTTTCCCAGTCTATCTTTTCATACTTAGGCATTTCTGACTCTGGACACCATCACAAAGCCAGATTATGCCAATGCCCAGGTGCCCCTGTCGTAGCCCTCTGAGGCAGGACCATGACCTCTTTGATACTTTGCTCACATATTTTGGGTCTTTTCTAGCTATTTTAGGCATCTCACTTTTTATCTAGTTAAAATTTTAGTGGTTAATTAGTGAAATTCAAACTAAGGGAAGCACACTTATAAATATAAATGGCTATGTGATCATAATAAAGGACCAAACACCCTAATATTATAGTATCTACCACCTAAGGTTGCATCCAAAGGCATTTACAAGAGCATTTAAGCATCCAACTAACATCCAAATAAGGGACAAGGGAATGCATTTTTTTTCATACACTTCATAGGAGGGGAAGTTCATTTTTCCATGCACAAATCTATCTAAATTTTCTACATCTAGTTATTACTTGCGATATCAAGTGTCGACTCAGCAACAAGAGCTACCTAGGGAACAATTCTACACATACACACAAAATCTACATGGAGTTAAAAATGTAGTGCAATGCTTCATTGTAAGTTCACTCAATATGGTCGACCGATAGGGGTCAGTCCAACTCCCCATTTGAGATCTTTTAATTTTTAGGCATTTGATGTGTTTTGGGATTTTGCATGTGCTTAACATTTCTTATTGTAGGTTTCAGCTGAATAAAAACAAAATACATCGACATACATGGACCCCCTTATTAAAGGAGATAACTAGTTAACATCTCATGTACCCTACACAAAGATTGAGGTTTCATGAGGCTTATAAGCTAGTCATAGGTTCCCATACATAGGTCTATGGTGCCCCAGGTTCCTTGCACCATTACCACAAGTGCCCTAGTACAGTGACATGATTGTCGTCTCACTACCTATAATTTTCTGAGGTCTGGTTGCAACATATTGGTTTCCTGTTCATGAGTTACACAATCTTGACATAAGTCTAAGGATTGATTCACTGCAAATCAGTGAAATATTCTATCGTACTCCATTTAAAACTAGGGTTTCATATTTTCTAGCTTACTTTCCTGGGTCAAAAATATGTACTTAATTGTTTATATCATTACATTGGTATATATTTAGATTTAACATTTATTTATTCCAATATTTGCTTAATCATTTGGTGAACCCAAATGTTCACTTCGCAACACTCTTAGGAATCCTCATACTTTAGATTTGCTTTTATTTTCTTTATGATCTTCTCAACATAAGATATCTCTATTCATGATTTTTTGCTAGCCAATAATTGAGTGTCGCACTAAAATCATTAATATTTTGGCTACATACTCGTATTCCTTCCACCACATGCATGCCAAAGGTCACATCAATGCATTTTCTGGAACAGATTACTTTTCCATATACTATAGCTGAAAATATTCTATGTATGACAATGATTCTCACTTCCAAGAGGTATTCTAAATAGGTCCAAGCACGCTTGATTTGATACTGAAGGAAAATCTCGAACATAAATATTGAATGTCCTTTAAAATTCATTGCAAGCTCTAGATATTATCAAGAATTGAAATTAAGGTGGAATAACTGATGACATCTGTAGGAAACCATACGATCTCCACTGAAGGCATCCATCTACGTACACTTAAATAAAGTTGTATTATCACAGTTTGGCAATGTCTACGTCACTATGGTTCGATATGTTGAGATCGATATTAGGTGGAGACTTCGTGATTTGCTAGGAGACAAGTAGGCCATGACTTCATACGAAGTGATGGGATGGAACTTTCTAATGAGCATACCAGCGAGGAGTATCAGAACTTGGAGGAACCCACATGATAGTATTTATAGGAGAATTCCACCCAATAGATAGTAGCAGAATTAGAATGGGATTCTCACCTAATCCAAATAGTTATTACCTATCAATGGATTCTACTAGCTATAATTCCTATAGTAATATCAGGGTAAGTGTCCAAGGAAGTTGATGGACAAATATAGGGTCATCCGTGGACATCATATTGATAAATAACAACATAATATCAACTTGTAGGGATTATTAGCAATACATACACTCAAAATTAGACAAAATTATATTCAATATGAATCATAGCATCCAAAATCTAGTTTCTAAAATACTAATTTTTGTAAATAAATGGACAAGATTAGCTATATTAAACACTCAAAATTCAATGACTTGGTATTTTTTTTTAAAAACGCCGATAAGATTATAGTCCATTTGCCCACAATTTGGATGACCAAAAATTGATATATATTTTTTTCCTCAAAAACAGTGAGAAGTTAGGATGCCACTATCTATCATTGGGATGGATTTTATTTTGTATTTTTTTGAGTAATATTTTATTTTTTTATGATTTTTTCCGTGAAAGTGGTATGAAAACATAAAGAAAACAGAGAACTTTCCGTTTGCCGGCCATAACTTCATCAAAAAATATTGAAATCAAATAATCCCATTTTTTTTTGAACATGTATATAATTTCACCACGGTTGGGATGGTATAAGTTTTATCACATTATGATAAGTGAAACAAATTTTCAGTCTTAAACGTAGACATAAACATTCACAGGAAAAAGTGTCTTAAAGACCTACTATTAGTAAAAAATTATAAAATGATATTTATCCTCTTATATTCACTTTAAAATCAGTATTTCTACAAAGCTAATAGTCTGTGGCCCTACGCAATGGTACCATTTTTATGACATAGTTTTTGGTTGTCAGGCATGTGTTCAAGTATGCGGAAGTGCTAATGCCGATGTTTTGTAATGTTTTTAATGCTAAAATGTCATGATTTGGTGTCCAATTAATGTGTCCCCCAACTTGGTGGACTTACCCATATGTGTCCCATGCATTTATTTCACCCACCACATACTGTGACCCCCTACTTGAGCCATGTAGCATTTGTTCACGGTAATACATGTGTTCCAGTCCTCTTTATTACCCCGAGTGGTGGCACTAATTTGTACTGGCCACATCGTGTAACCGAGATGTCTAAGCCTGATACATTGGAAATCATAGCCCACCGATAATGCATTGGTGGTGGCATAGTTGTGGCCTATGGTGTATATATTCAAAGCTGCGACACATGAGGTCAAATACGAGCTCTTTGTACGAACAATGCTTTCTAGTCACGACATTGGCATTCGATCCTAATAGTGTAATGAAACTCACTTTGCACATAGTAATGACTTGTCTCGACCTTGCAATATGACACTAATGAGATCGTCTAAGCTATCCACTATCATTAACCACAGTATGGATCAGTCTAATGCACTATCATTGTGGTGGAAAACTAAGTGGTGGCCTAAGGACCCACCACGTGATGTAAAAACGATGCGGCAACAAAGGCAACCCTATGTGAAAAGAGTATGCCAAACCTCAGTCGAGGGCCCCCGACTCAACAAAAAGTGGGAAGTCTAGCCATCCGAATACATTGGTGTCACATTAGATCCGGTAAATCGTAATACCACGATTTTATTCCTTATGCTCCTCTGAGTACATGTCTGCTATTTGCCATGTGTCACTGCTCACATATGGTCACAAAACCTTGACTCATTGGTATGCACATCTGATGTCCTTGACCAAACTTCATTGACCAAGGAATATGCAATGAGCATGTACACTATACGTCGTATTTTCTGCGTTCTAGGTGACCAATGGACATAGCTATTGCTTGATCATGTCTCTACCACTATCTCCATTCATGGTTTTAGGGAGATCATAGGGATAATCCTAGTATCCTCTTAAATGTCCTTACTGGATCACTCCTTTATCATCATACAAGTCTACGTTAATAACTCGGAACTCAAGCGTCCCCTTAGTCTAATACTAGATATTGAGCTCTAATCTTTTCCCTTTATCACTCTACACTTTAGGCTATAGGCACACATGTCCTGATATCATATGTCTTAACCAAGACATCTATTTATGTTTGAGCATATTGATTGTACTACATGGTCTCATGCTTAGGCTATTATCACGTTGCTACTCATAGTTGGAAGAAAGTACTATTCCAGTTCCATTATTTTTGTCATTTGATTTATCCCACTTCCATATAATTTGCAACTTGGTTGTACCTATGGCTTCATCGTATGCAAGCATTGTCCTATTATCCCATGTCGTATTAGCACTGATTGGTGCACCCATATTTATTACATGAGGGATTTGAATAGGTGCCTTGGTTCCCACTTATTCCACACCTGTTCTCAAAATTGCAACCTAGATCCCACCACTTATTAGGCATTCTCCTATTCCAATTTGTCATTATTATCTTTCATCATGGTTGGCCTTTTGATCTGTGACCCATGAAACTAGACCAAGACAACCCTATACATATAAACTCGAAGAGAACATAATGAGGCACATTAACATCGCTATCTACCATCACTGCTTCTAGAATCCCACCTCCATCTATTACTATTTGCATCCATGGTAACTCCCATTATCAGGGGACATTTTCGTGAAATATCGGCATCATACTTCATAGGGGGAGGGATTTCATTATCCTCCATGCACTCATGCTATCCTACATTTGTGATAACTTATTTCAGCTATTGCATTACTACTTCAAAAAGTGTGCTTGACCCAAGAGCTCCTAGGGCACAAAATTCACACACACACACCAGAACTACATCCGGGTCTGAACACTATTTGTACACGTGAATGGATTAGTACGACAACTATGGGTATCACAGCTCGACGATAGTCTTACCACCACCTCATTAACCACATCTTTATATCATAAGGGTATGCTTGCATTACTTCCTGCTTATGGCCTCTTGTAGGTTATTTCATCTCCTTGGAATCTTTAGGCACACAGAACTCCACGTGATAGGTTTCACCAGCTTCAACTCAATTGGCTATGACCCTATATGGGCTAGCACTTTCGATCATGATCATTGACTAAACTAGGGTGCTCAGATCTCATACTAGAGTGATCTTGGGTGCCCCATGTCTTTCATTTGGAATGCACTCTATTTCTTGGTTATGTCATCCAGATCTGTTATTTTGTTGGTATATACATGCACATTTGTCCATTACCACCTTTCTAATTTGATGAGAACCACTATGCACATAGGGCAACAGTCACTAGTTCTAAGCCGCAATGGCTTTCCTTTCCCTTGATACATACCAGGGTTTACTATTACATTACCAAGTCTCAGATGCATGAAGATCTCTTAGACGATGTTACCTTATCTACCCTGATCTCTCCACACTACATGGGGGCATCATACTATCTTCTCCCTAGCCTAAAATAGTCAGTTTTCAAGTGTCTCATCAATATTTATCGTCTCACTTCTTCTTTTGACATACTAGTGATTTCACATGTGTCTAACACATCTTAATATACACTTGTATTGTCATACTACACAAAATGAGTCACACTCTACTGCTATGGTTCACACTTAACGCACTGTTGAGGGAATACTTACACTCATGAACCTCACATCACATCACATAATGCGCACTACACACTCGGTACACATTCACGATGTATCATTCTTTCATCGTGCACATTCATCATGATGTGCACACTACCCTATGACGTACTCTAGTTCCACTGGTTCATACTTGATTGCTGAGAGGTATAAATCTAAAATGAACCTCAGAAAAATCACATACTCACTCTCTACACTCTACACTTTGATGATCACATCTTGCTCGCACATGCACAGGTTCAAACCATTTCCTGATGATACACTCTTTGTTCTATGCTTCATTATTCAACTGCTGAGGGGGAATGTATAAATGAACCTCATCTCATGTATACTCATACACATTCTCAATCTAGGGGGCATGCAAAGATCCTATAACATTCACTCTGCATTCCATTCCATTTCACACTTATATCATATTGCATATCTTGGTCGCACTTAGTCTTGCTTGACATTTACATTTTACATGTACGACTTTATTACACATGTTAGATAGATACTTTGTATGTTCATCATCTATTCTATACACAAATGCACGTTCACTTGCCTTCTAGTTGTGATCACATACTCTACACAAATCTATTACATGCAACATGGATGTTTAGGTGTAATACCTCTTACCAGTCCCGCATCAGGCTCATGGGGGGCATCCACTTTCATACACACTACAGGTGTTATTATTTCAATTTTCATAGCACACTACTATATCGGATTATACACGCTTTGAAATACTTTATATATATTTCTAACATGCTAATGGGTGTTCTCACATGCAAGATTTGTATTTGTCAGATCTATTTTCCACCATGGTTGTCTGTTATTTTGCTTGGCTACTATGTTTGTCATTAGCTTGCTCATTGTATGCCATTGTATTTGAGGGATTTTCCCTTTATCGTGTGTGCACACTGTATGATTTTAGATTCCAACTCGGCCTTGACTGTCTCGCGACATCATGAATGAATGTCCCATGTTTGTAACCCAATTTTTTTTGTCTACATTACTTTCTTGCATATTTCCTTCTTATGTGATAACTTACACATTGTCTTCTTGATTGTTAGCTTACATATTACCTTCTACATGCGTGTTTATCTTGTTCACATTAACACTTAATTTCAACCATTTTTATAGTGTGTGCCTTGGTTTCTACCAAGCACACTCCCTCCCCCTGTAGGGTATCAATTACAGTTCAATGGTTAGTCCTCCTTTGGGCCATGTGTTCTCCTCAGTGATGTCACATGCACCTCAAATGAGGAGTGTGGCATCAATGGGTGAATCAGTCACCCCCATTCAATAGTCTACAACCATAGTACAATATAATTCAACACTAGTACAACAACACATTCTTTAGTCATAACAACGACCCAAAACTCTGACTTGGGTCCTCAGCATAGCAACATAGACACCAATGCCCTAGACACAAATATGTAATGCCTAGAGCACCCTTGACCCTTCCTAGGCTGCCTGTGACCAGGAGGAAGTTACATATTTTTTGTTAGTCTTAGTCATAGTTCAATACAATTTTCGGTAGTACATAGAGTGACTTTTATAGGACACACATTCCTTTAGAACTTGCAACATGCATGCATTACACTTTTTTTTCTACTTTCACATTCGAATGATAATGGAACATGCATCATATGCAATGGTGTTTATACTTTGGGAAGTAGTTAAAGGTATGAGAATAAAACTATACCTTTATCCCTTCACTTATTCCATACTTGGTGCAACTTGCATGAGATCACCCAAAAAAAATTTACTCAGTGCAACTGGTGTGATATATCCCAAAAAACTCGTTCCTCTACAACATCTTCAGGAGCCTTTCTAGCTCTTTCACTCATCACAGATCAAGTGCACATGTTCCTTTTTTCAAAAAATTTTCACATACTCCTTTACATATTTTTTTACGCGTTTTGATCAAAATTTTTCATATACACAAATTTGACTACTTGTTCGTTCTTCTCTTTTGCATGGCATGTCCTTATGGGAAGCGGTAGTCACATCAATCACACATCATCACACATCAAATGCTACACCAACGATAGGTCCAATGTGATATCTACACATACGCTCTCACCCCTAGGGTAATCATCATCATTTTTAACTTCCTCTTCTCTAGCTTCCATGCTTCATATTTTTATCACTCCACATTTTCCTTATATCTCGGCACACTTTTCACCACCAATCTATTTGGTTATCAAGTACGCATATCTTGTCTACTTTATGTTATCAAACATTCACTCAACAACATAAAGCAGGGAGAAAATGTAGACAATAAATCACACACTTTGGGCATATTTCTAATCCTAATCACATACTACTATTCATATGATATCTAAGAGAGAAAAGTACTAATTGAATCCCTACCTTTGGCCTCTTTTACATGCTTTCTAGTTTTCCTTTTTGGTCTTACACACCTTACTTTCCTAGTTTGTCTTTCCATACTTTGGCATTTTTGACTCTGGACACCAACGCCCAGGCACCCCTCGTCCCCTCTGGGCACCCCCGACCTCTTTGTACTTTGCTCACATATTTTGGATATTTTCTAGCCATTTGGGCATCATTGATTTTTACTAGTCAGTCATTTTATTAGTTAACTATGAAATTCAAACTAAGGGAATCATATAAATATGAAGCTATGTGATCATAATAAAGGATACCAAGCACTAAGAATCCATCTATCACCACCTAAGGTTGTATCCAAAGGCATTATTCTAAGAGCATTCAAGCATCCATCTAGCTTCACATAGAAGGGACAATAGACTACATTCTTCTCCATACATTTCATAAGAGGGGAAGTTCATTTTTCCATGCACACATCTATCTACATCTTCTACATCTAGCTATTGATCTCACTATCAAGTGCTGACTCGCACAAGATCCACCTAGGGTACATGATTCTATACACATGCTTGCAAAAATACATGGAGTCTAGAAATTTAGTACAACTCTCTAGATCATAAGTTCACTCAGTCAGGTGGCTGTCGAGGTCAGTCTAACTCCCCATTTACATCTTTTTATTTTTAGGATTTGATGTGTTTTGGGGTTTTTCCGGTGCTTCTTTCTTCTTACAAGTTTCAGGTGAATAATAACAAAGTACATCGACATACAAGCGATTAATGGTGAATATTAGAGAACATATCGCAACCCTACAAAGATATTTTTCTGAGGCTATGAGCAGTCACATGTGGATAGAAAAGGTCTATAAAACCCCAAACATGCTTGACCCAGTCCAAACACCCTACTCTAAGTAGATCATGTGGTCACACAATTTTCTTAGCTTTGATGCGACACTTCCTTCCTCATGTTCGTCATGTTTTCAACTTGGCACAATACATGATTATTTATGAAATAAATAAGTATTCTATCCCTCCATTTACAACTAGGGTTTCACATTTCCTAGCTTACTTTCTTGGGTTAAAAATATGTACTTAATTATTTATATCATTACGCTAGCACACATTTAGATTTAGAATTTATTTATTCCATTATTTTCTTAATCAAAGATTTAATTTTTGTAAATGATCATTTGACACATCTGGGTTTTTATATTCTTCACAATATTAACCAAAATAAAAATCATATATATTATCATAATTTATTAGTAGTGATAAATCAATGTTATATGTGAGATTATACTGCATATTTCCCCATTAGGTTAGAGCGGTTGTGGAAAAATAATTTTTAGAAGAAAACACGTGATTTAGATGGTGAGTTCCTATACATGTAGAGATACATTTATAAGTATACATATCATCATCATTAGTAGTTTTATTTAGATAATTCTATTCACACATAGTAGGTGTCACCTTACTAGTAGCTAGAACTCAAATCAAATCATTTGTATGTACATTAAAATCGTTATCATCATTTAAATGAAGATATATCACAACTTGTTGTGGATATGTAAATATATCTAGAGAAGGCTCACTTGGTGTATCAATTTATTAATCATCACTAGCATCAATATCATATTCAGTTCCCCCAATGGGATTGAAATCTAATGTACACAAATGTTCATTTAACATATCAAATATTTCATTAGGATCACTCATATATTCCTTATACTTAACATCTCAATGGATATCATAATGTGAATTAGAATCTATCTTAGTTGGTTGAGGAGGAGTAGAGATATCTATAGAGTTTATTTTTGTTTTTCCCCCTAATTAGGCTTGTGAATACTCTAAGTGCTCTGAGGTAGTGTGAAATTGTTCATGCTCGATTGAGATTGTTGCTATTATTATTTGCACAATAGTATAATGCAATTCCATCACTAAGAGTGGTGCTTACAAAGGAGGTATTTCATTCTTATTATCTTTATGAGTACATGAATCTTGTTGTATATCCAAAGGTGTATCATTTAGCATCGTAGTATGCTCATTAAAGATAGTTGTTATAACTTTTGGTATCCATTGATATTTTAGGACTTAAGATGATTACATAGAGGAATGTTATGTATTGAAATAAATAAAGCCATTACAATCAAGTTATTGGATTCAATGTTATAAAGCATAACAATCGATGTCAGTTAATTCCATGATAATTATAAAATATTTGACCTTTTATTTATCCAAGCTAATAGTAGGAATAGTAATGAGTAGGTTAAAAAGTGACGAATCACTTATTAAGTGACTCATATAGGATATCATGTTTTATAACATTATTGGAAAACTAAATAGGTGCCTTTTGTTGTGGTTTCCTTAGTATTTAAGATTGATCTTGTGGAACATACACATTATTGCCTTTATGTAGGACTTATTACCTCAGTTATATGAACACATGTATCATGCATAACATTTGTATAACATTTATTTTCAGTAGCCTTAGAAATAAATTGATCATTGTGCATGGATACATTATTGACATGGGAATTGGAAGAATCCTTTAGATGAGCTATCTCATCCTTGAGAGAATTTATTTCAATACTCATAACTTGAAATTGGGATTGAAAATAATTTTGTAATGCTTGAATTGACTCTAGGAAAACTTGAAATATTTCATCATTATTAATAAAAAAGTTGGAATATGTCTCAAAATTGAATATACATGGGAAGATTTCATGTCGATAGTGCGAATTGTTTATTGCATTACTTTCAAGATAGTACATTTACATCTACAATAACATTGAATAAAATCATATAATAAAACTTAGGAATTTGTAGCATAGGTTTTCATGGAATAATATATGATAGAAGAAACTCAAATTAGGTAGAAATAATAATAATAAGCACATGGAGGGCCAGAATTTCTAGAGATCATAGAATATAAGACCCAAAAATTATGTTAAGCAAAATGAGACTGCCTTCAATTTATGAAAATAAACAATAAACTACATGAAACAAAAATATTATTTTTTCAATATAATTATATGAAACAAAAACCTCAAAGGGATTTAAACAAAAGAGTCTTATTTTTTTGATTATAACCTAATTACTAACAATATAATTTTTGAGTTTTTGAAAAGTGTACTAAGAATTAGAGAAAACAAAAAGAGGTTTTCGTTAAATAGGAAAAAATAAAGAAAAACACCAAAGGAATTTGAAAATAGAGCCGTTATGATTGAAATGTGAAATGAAAGGTTTTATGGCAATTAGGAGCCCTAGAATAAGACCCAAAAGGTGGGACCAATGATGAGACCCTAGGGAAATTTGTGCAAAACAAAATTAGGGTAGGTAATAGGTGAAAATCAAGTTTATATCATAGAAATGAAACCCTAGGGAACCTAGGGTTTGAAAGATGGTACAATATATAATAATAAGCCAGGTTCACAAATATTTAATCACTTTTTAATATTATATTGTTATGGAATGCACTAAAATTTAAAAAGGAATGTATTAAATTAATTAACTAGGAGTTATTTTACTTAATTAACTTTCAACATTATTCATACAATATCAAAATAACATATTGTTACTTAACACTAGTGTTTACAAATTTCTACAATATTGAAAACACAAGAGGGAATATGTACTTATCTATACATAATGGTTCAAGGTAGATTTAGATGCACAAGCTGGGATGATTGAGAGAAATGAACCTGTAGATGCTTCATTCTGGAAATTGTGATTGGAAACTTTGATGGTACATAAACATACATGTCTTCCAAGAACATCTGTATAATTGTTGTATGGTCTTAGATCTATTGGGAGTGAGATTCTGTAACTTGATGTTCCCTATAGTGGTTTAGAAATATGCTTCGCTATCAAACCCCAAGTGTTGTATGATTAAAAAACCATCTAAAATCATTTGAATGGAACTCAAAACCTAAAAAATGGGTGAAAGACCCTACAATAAGGTTAGTTTTTGGGTTGAGGTAAAATCGGTGCACTACTTACATTGTCACTACTCCAAATAATTCCCAAACCACACATAGTTAACTACATAACATGTGATATCTCTAGTTCATTGCAACTAGTTGAAAATTTGAATCAATTTGACCATGATTGAGATTATTGTGCTCTTATAGAACATTGAGTTTGGATCTTTGAATACTTGGAAATGAGGGGCATTTAACTTCTTAACCTGGTTGGGTTCTTGATAATTGTAGCAGTGGCTGCAATAGTGGATGATTATCATATTTTGGAAGATTTATGGAGGCCTCAGTTCCATTTTTGTAAGTGTAACTTGTTATAAGAGTGTATGATAGTTTCAGGTTGTTCCTACTTGGTGAATGAGGTGATATAAACTTGTTTATATATGGATCTGAAGGTTATTTGTTATGTAAAAGGTTGGCCCATGATGATTAAAAAACTCCCAATAAAGATAGTGTAATTGAGATTGGAGTTGGAATATGTTTTGGTCCAAGACTATAAATTACATCATGACCCTACTATATGGTTTTGTATAGAGAGGTAGTGAATGAAATCTAGAATTTTCATCGTGACATGCAACATTTAGGTAATTATTTTATGAAATTTAATAAAAATGTGACAACACATCTATTTGTACGAATCATAAATGAGAGAGAGAGAGAGAGATGTAATGAGTGCAAATATGATGTTCCGTTTTTATAGCCAAGAAGCAAACTCAAAGCACCATTATTAAAAGGATAAATCAAGGATTTTTTAGTAGGCAAATATTCATAATTTGGCGAATATTCCATTTTATAAAAATTTTAAAAGGTGAATTTTTTGGAGTTAGGTCAGTGTATTGTTCCACCTAAAAATGTGAGTATAAATTTTTTTAGGGGTCGACTTCACCTACCATTGAAAATAACTCCTATATAAACCTAGGCAATTCGCCCTGTAGTAGTATACTAGGAATTTGCTGAGGTACTATTCAAATTACTTGTCTATATAGTGTTACTGATGCGCGACAAGGGAGGGTTACAGATGTGTGATAAAAGAGTATTACTGATGAGCAACAAGGGGTTACAGACGATCGATAAGGGAGTTAATGCAATCTTTATTGGTGTCAAGTAACAGGAAGGTTTGTTGTCACACAATAAAAAACCTTACTGTCACGCGACAACAAGGTTTTTTGTCACATGACGACAAACCTTATTGTCACACGACAACAAGGTTTGTTGTCATGCGATAGCTAGTTACAAGAAACATTTTCATGCATTAAAAAAAAAATCAAAAAAAAAGTTCGCCCCTTAAAAAACTCACAGGTGAAAATTTGAATTTGAAATCCCAGAATATTCACCTTTACTGCAAAAGTGGTTCCAAGATATTCGCCATAGATTTTCCACCTCCAATTTCCTAGAGGATTCTTAAAATGAACCCTGGATAAATTTCTACATTTGATTTTCTATAATTCCTATTAATGTGTCGAATGTTTCATAGTGGGTGATGGATCCTGTTTGAACATATGTAACATAAGTTATCTCCATTGAGTGTTTTTTAATATTAATAATTTTTTAAATCTAATTTATAAAGATTAAAAACATATATTATAGCATTCATTCCATATTTGGGTTGGTTCTACAATATTATCATTTGCAGCAACCTTATAAGTTCAAATGGTCATTATTTGTTATATTTGACATGGAAACACTTCAAATTTTTTTATTTGAGTTATGTACTTCAATATCACTCACCTCAAAGAGGAAATCTTTATCAAGGTTATCATAGAAATATCTATTCAAATTAGGCCACACAAATAAGACTATAAATATAAGCTATAATAACAAATATATATGATTCAAGATAAAAACATGTAAAACTTATATATAAGGACATTACCATTCATTTGGACAAAAGAATGTACATTAGTGTCCTAAATCTAATTGTTCTTTGTAACTTAATTCCAAATTTTCAAAAATACCAATTTTCATAAAAATTCAGATTTTATAGTGGTTTAGGAAGATAATAACTAATACGAATATTAAATAAATTAAATATTCAATATGTTTTATTTAAAATATACGGGGGTGATCAGTATGGAAGTTACAAACTAAACATTTAGTAATTTACATAAGTTTATTTTTGTTTCAATAAGATCAATGAGATAAACTACTACAAATCTAGGTCTTTTTATAGTGGTGTGATTTAGCACAAATATGTTAGTGTTTAGTGAAATTAGACATCTTATGAAATTACATTTTTTGGCCCCTTGCATTCTTTCCATTAATCAATTGTTAGAATTAAAATTCTTGAATTTTTCGTTTAGTGATCTCTATTAGCATGTGTTTAGAAAAATTATGCACACATAATTCTTTTATTATTACTCTACATGGAGACAGACTAAAAAAAATTTGTTGGATTGCACTCTTGAGGGCATATTTCTAACCATTCAAGAATTTAATTAATCAAATAATCAAGAAAATACAAAGTGTGTTTACATATACAAATATGTCTTTTTTTTCACAAAGAAAATTTCATTTATTACATTAAGAAGGTAATGTAGAGACCTAAATTTAATAATTATGTGCTCTAATACATATTATTTTCCCTTATATTATTTAATTACATCTTACACAAACAAATAAAACATAAATGCACAATATTATTGTCTTCTCATGATCACAAATTATTCAGATTCTCTAACTCTTTTACATAGACACATACATTATCAATATCATTACATATAAAATTCATACATATCTTATCAAACTTCTTTAAATTTGTACTTTCTACATTCTACTTCAAATTAACTAATGCATTTCATATTACATTGTATTAGTTAAGGCAGTTACACTTTCCTGTCATGTTATTACTTCCTAACCGATTTCTCTCCTTGTATTTATATGCTCTTCACATTGTGTAATAACCATTCATACATTTTTTCACTCTTGTGTTGCCAACAGTGGTATCAGAGTGATAGGGATCGGGACTCGGGAGTGGCACGTTTGAGCAAGTGGAGGAAGAATACAAGCTTTTCCTAAGTTCCCACCAATCATATTTCCACATTTCCCTCCATGCACGTCGTAGAGCATTCATTGGCGTCTATTATTACAGTTGTTTTGACCCGTAACAAATTTATTGATGAAGACATGGATCTGGGAAGCGTGCAGACCTCTCTTGGAATTGGCAGCATGCGTGGAAGAAGGAACTCTTGTTTGTAAAGTGTACTGAAGTGCAGAGGTGGTGGAGTGACCCATTCTTTTCTTGGCTTCTTTTTGTCCTACTGGCGGAGGGAGAAAACCTACCTTGCAAATGATTAGCATGAAAGATCTAGCCTAATCGCTCATGGAAAATTCTGACACTGCATTAGCCAACTTCATCCATCAATACGTGGTAAGAATTCCATCACCAGCGCCACTCATTGGCTTTCTTCAAAACCCTTCACTTGTTTAGGAGCTTCTCTCTAATAAATAGTACAATCTGCAGATGCTCGATCGCTATCAGATTGGACATGTTCAGATAGAGGCCATTATAACAATATGCCAAGTTTCAGTTTAAGTGTGGTAACTACTCTGGGGCATCATATTACTAATATTAATATCGTGCTTTATTTACAAACTGTGAGAGGAATATTAGTGCCTTGTGGGGGAAACTACTGAACTGATCATTAACAAAAGGAGGAGAAACATGCTATAGAAGTTGATTAAAGTTACTCAACAAGAGCAATACGCATATAAAGATCACATCACACAGAATTTATGGAACCCTTGGAAGTTGCAGTGACAAGGGAAAAAAACAATTTAAAGCAGAAAAGGATACCACTTGAGCATATGAAGTAGCAATGCCCTCCAAAATCCCAGAAGTGTATGGGAAGAATCCTTCCCCCAGCGTGTTCTCTAATACTATTGCATGAAGTACATCCATCTTCTTTTGTGTTTTAAAGTGAACAACCTTGGGAAACGACCTAAGCATTGGATCCTCCTCTGCCTCTAAAGAAACCAACATCTAGACAAGGAAGACATTAGTGTGACACCTAGACCTGTGTGCAGCATACAAGAGATCAAGATACATGTGTAAGTAGTTTGAATCAATTGGAACAACATAGGTTCAAACCCCCAACTTCATTTCATCAAATATTCTATAAAGCTATAAAATACTAACACGAACAACCAACCTATTATCCCGTGTAACAATCTAAGAGCATAGAAATTGTGCCCAAAGATGTTATCAATATTTCAAGAAACCAAACAGATGTGTAGCTATTGAGAGACATAATTTAAGCCCACGATAGTAGCGGTATCTACTATGTGCTTTAAAAGTCCTACAAACAATTGTAATTCAAGGACATGGTGTATGAGTCTTGTTTGACATCTAGATGAAGAAGAGTCGTGCTAAGATTGTAGAAGGCTACAATAAGATGATGAAAAAAATATCGAATGCTATCACAATCATCTGTGTCTCACTTTACAAGCATACCAATCTCACCTCTTCAGCCACAATTTTGAAAAATGAGAGCACATCCTATCATAGTGATTCACATAAATCCAGATGACATCCTCACCACATGAAGCAAAAAGGACATGTCGCGACTCAACAAGATGGTGAATCTGAAAAAATATGATAATGATTCAGGGGTATATCTGTAACAACAATCTAATAAGGGGGGTATATTAGCATAAACTAATACAGTCGTATTACATTGTATTAGTTAAGGTAGTTACACCTGTCTGTCATGCCAGTTACTTCCTAACCGCTTTCTCTCCTTGTATTTATATACTCTTCAAATTGTGTAATAACTATTCAAACAAACATTTTTACGCTCTCACATTGCCAACACTTCCCTCGACACAATTATATGAATCTAGATAGAACTGACATAAGATTTTATCCCTTTCCAATGGTTTTATCCATGAAGGAGAAATAATTAATTAAATCCACTTAAAGGCTGCCATCATCTCACCAAAGGGGGCACACTTTTTTGCACAATATAATTCTATTTTTAAGAATTTTTCACAATGGGATTCTTTACCCTGCAAGGCAGCCCTGGAAATCCCATGATCCACTTAAGTAATTTGAATTTGAAAATGGGATTATTTACCCTACAAGGCAGGCAATAAAATCCCATGATTTCACTTAAGTCACTTTCCTTTTATTTTATCATGGAAACTTTTACCTTGCAAGGTAGGCAATGAATTCCCGCCTATCTACAGCAACTAATTTTCCCACTGCAGCTTAAGTGAATTTTATATCATGGGAAAAAGTACCCTACTAAGCAAGTACAAAATTCCCACCTTGGCTACTACTTCCATTTTTCCCATTGCAGCTTGAATCCTTTGTTTTCCAAAAATGCACCCAACCCCGCAGGGGCTTTCCCGTGCATAAATTCACTTTTTCCCAGTGATCTAGACATCTGATGGTGATTTCCTCTAGGAATAACATGAGTATATGTTTTCCATCTACTCCAAGCCAAAAATCAGGCTTACTCGGTAAAGGAATTATTCCAGAGAAATTTCACAGAAAATGAAACGGGACAGCACAAAAACATGAAAAATTACCAAAAGGCACAAATAAAGCCCAAAACTTATTCCAAGTTAAAACCCTTCTGGTACATAGAAAGAATGGCATGTTCGATCATAAAAGAGTTAAAACGGAGCACAAATAGCCTCATACGGGGCTTAAAAATATTAAATACAAATTTTCTGCAGATAAATCCCGATGATAGAATATAACAATTTTGGGCATCTGGGTATTTGGTGAAAAAGGATAATATGGCTCTGTGAGAATATCTTGATGCAATACAAGAACTTTTAGGAAATGAAAACAAAAAATGACCCATTATTTTAAAAATACAAATTTTTTTTGGATAGGGTAGTCACAGATTTCAGGATGAAATCTAGGTAACACCAGTCAGCTTCGTCTGTGGACATCTTTTTCTCTGTCAGAATGACAAAGGAAAAATATGATATCCCATCATCTCTAGTTTCGTATCTTGTCCTTTGGGTACGGAGTCAAGCAAACAAACACAACACAACATGAAAACAAAAACTAAACAAGGAAAAACAAACAAAGTTTTATTTATGTACATATAGGTTTTACCCTGCTTCTCTTGTGCAGAATAGCTTCAAGTGTTGCCCATTGAAAGGTGACAGAAATTCAACTCCATCCTAATGAGAAAGAATGAAGCTATCTGCTTCAGTGATCCTCTTGATCACAAAAGGCCCTTTCCATAGTGAATCAAACTTTCGATGCATGCCTTTTGTTTCTCTTCTTTTGTCCCATAAAAAGACCCAGTCATTGACTTCAAACTTTCTTTCCCTGGCTTTTTTGTCGAATATGAATTTCACCTTCCTTTGATGCTCTGTCAACCTATCTGTAACTTGAGTTTATACTTCCCTCAATCCAGTCAGGTAAATAATTCTTTTATCAATAACACCCGTGGATGTGGAATCCTCCAGGGCCTTAGAAAGTTGTAGGGCAAGAAGTTCCAAGGTAAGAGGCAGCTCCATGTCTCTACCATATAACAGCTGAAATGGGGACATGCCTATCACCCTCTTTGGTGTGATTCTATCAGCCCATAATGCATCAAACAACTTTTTATGCCAAGTCCTTTGATTTTCTGTTACCAGCTTGCGCATGATAGTTACCAAGTTTTTATTACTAGATTCAACTTGACCGCTCCCTTGTGGATAGTAGTTTGAGGAATTAACAAGATGAATCCCATAAGTGTAGCAGAAGTCAACCAACTCCTTATAAGAAAGATTTGAAGAATTTTCTGCTACAATTTTGTTGGGCACGCCAAACCTGACAATAATATTTTCTTTTATAAAATTGCACACCTCGGCGGAAGTGGCATTCTTCACAGGAATAGCTTCTACCCACTTACTAAAATAATCAGTAGCTGTTAGAATGTAATGGTGGCTGACACTGGAAGCTAGGTTAAGCATTCCAATAAAATCCATTCCCTACTATTGGAAAGGTTCTTCAATCACAATGGGTTTTAGAGGCAATGCAGGAAACTTCACACGCCCAACAAAATGTTGGCATGCTTGGCACTTAGCTACCCAATTTATAGTATATTGAAAAAGATTGGGCTAGTAATACCTTGCTCTAAGGATCTTGTGTGCAGTGACTCAGGTTGAGAAATGACCACTGCAAGCCATGTCATGGAACTATTGTAGTAGCTGATCCTATTGAGCTTTATTGACGCATCTGAGAAATACACCATCAATTCCCCTTTTACACAAACCATTATCCCAAAGAACAAAATCTTTGGATTTCAGTTTGATAGTTCGTTTCTCTTTTCTAGAAAGTTGATCTGGGAATTCTCCATACATCAGAAAGTAAGAAATGTTACTATACCACTCCTCTACCAGATCTATAAAAAGTACTACAGGTAAATCTCCATCTATATCATCTTGATCCACTTCTGGCACTGATGTTTTCATCTTCGTCATTAATTCACACAGACCTCTTCCTCGAACCAAATTTTTTGGTTTAATATCCAGGTCATATTCTTGAACCTTTGTCACCCACGTGCCTCTCAACAATCCCAACTCTTGCTGAGTAAGGATAGATTTAACTGCAGTATCTGGAACCAAAACCACAGTGTGCGAGGAAATAATATAATACCTGAATGCTTTGCATGCCTTCACTACTGCATATGCGTGCTTTTCCATGAGAGTGTATTTCAACTCATAGGCTTTAAGGAGCATGCTCATGAAAGTAATAGGAGCTTCTGCATCCTATTGATTTTTCTGCACTAGTATTGCTGACATGGTGTGTTCATAGGAATAACAATAAAGAATAAATTCTTTACTAAAGTCAGGTGAAACCAAGACTAGAGATTTTGATAGGGCCTCTTTAATTTTCTTGAAAGATTCCTTCCCTTCCCTACTCCATTTAAAATCTTGTTTCTTCTTCATCATATTCGAAATATGACAGGTTAGCTCAGTAAAGTCAGGAATGAATCTGCTGAGAAAATTAACTTTTCCAAAGAAATAATGAACTCCTTTTTTGGATGTGGGAAAAGGCAATGTCTGGATGGATCTGACACATTCTGGATCTATCTTTGTTCCTTATTTGGAAACAATGTTCCCTAACAGCTTTCCTTCGGTTACGACAAAGATAGATTTCTTGGGATTCAAAGAAATACCATATTTACGACACTATATGAAAATCTCTTCCAAGTTTGAAATGTGTGTGCTTCTATCTTTGGAAAAGATTGTCAGATCATCCAGGTACATAACTATGCTTATATCTTTGAGATGAGAAAAGGTGAGATCCATATCTCTTTGAAATGTAGCACCAACATTAATCAGGATGAACGGAATTTTCTGGTACGTGAAGGTTCCCCAAGGTGTGATGAACGCCATTTTGTATTGATCTTCCTTGGTCACCTTGACTTGATTGTAGCCTAAAAATCCATCAAGCATGGAAAGAATCTCAAATCCAGTGAATGCTTGTAGACGGTGATCCAGTATGGGGATGGGGTAGTTATCTTTCAGTGAAGCTTGATTAAGGTTGTGGAAATCCACGCACAACCTAATCTCGCCGCTCTTCTTTCTTACAGGGACTATGTTGGCCAACCATTTCGAATGATGTATGGGATACATAATCTTTGCGTCTAACAACTTCTGGATTTATGAAAAGATGGTGCCCAAAATGGGAGGATTGTGCCACTGTAGCTTCTACTTGAAAGGCTTTTGTTCTGGTTTAAGTGGGATGTAGTGTTGAACTTCCGCAGGTTGATATGTTTTTAGATCCTGGTAAGACCAGGCAAAAACATCCATATATTTCTTAAGAAGCTTAGTGAAAGCTTCTCTTTCAGCCCCTGAGCAACACTTACCCAGATTTACTAATTTGGGATCATTGTCGGCTCCCAAATTCAGTAAATGTGTGTCGGAGGAAGAACCTTCCCCACTTTCTTCATTTTTCTTAAGCATCTGATCATGCTTATCAAACATTTCCTCAAGAGATACCAAGCCTTTGGGAATTTTAATTCCCTTTAGCTGGATAATCTCCTGACTTCCTGAGGCATCCATATCCATTTCTCCGACAGTGGTCTGCTAGGAGGTGAATTACTTCCCTCATAATAGATTTCTTCAAAGTTGTCCTTTTGTTGGAGAAACGCAACAATCTGTGTGTCATCGTTGAAAACCTACAATTGCTGGACATTGTCAGGAACCTTTGGATGAAAAACCATTTCCACCTTGTAGTCTCCTTGTCTAAAGAATGCAGGGGGCTGATCCAGATTTAACAAGGCTGCAGTCACTGCGAGCGAATCAGCTCTTGAATTTTGTTCTCTTGGAATGTAAGATACCGAGAATGTTGAAAAATCCAGGATGGCAGAGTAGACCCGATCTTTGTAGTGTCGCAGTTTGTCTTTTTTGACTTGGTAGAAGCCCCTTATCTGCTTCACAATCAGCTCAGCATCTCCTCTTGCGTGTAATAGTTTGATTCCCATTGTTCTTGCCTGCTCCATGCCTAACAACAACACTTCATACTCAGTTGTATTGTTAGTATTTTCGAGCATCAATTTGAAGGAATGTGCATGCACCTTCCCTTCAGGAGAGATAAGAACAATGCCTACGCCGGATCTAAATGAACAACAACTGCCATCAAATTCCAGAGTCCAAATCTTGTTGTTAAGTTGATGTGTTTCTTGAATCACTAGCTGAACATCTTCTTTATCCATTTCTAGATAATAGACTCCGTGATCCGATTCTTGAAACAAGATCTGAGATCTAGGATCCTTAGACTTTGATACTATGTACTTAGATTTCTTCTCAGGTTCTAGCTTTTGATTTACTCCTTTGATTGGTATGTGCACACAAGACCAATCCATCTTGACTTCTCCACCTAGCTCTTTGCAGAAGTTTCTACTCAACAACATGCCATAAGAGACTGGAATGTATGCTACAAGGATAGTCATTTTTAGTCTTTTATCTAGAAAAGAAGCAAGTACTACCTGTGCATCTTTGATTTTGCCCACAAGAGGGACTTGTCTTTCCATTGCATAACATCTTCTGATGGTTTTTTTCAATGTGAGACCCAAGGCATCAGTAACTTTGGCAGGCATGCCATTATTAGAAGCTCCAGAGTCCAAAATGCAATTTCTCAATTTATGTCTGTTGATGAGCAAAGATACATAGAATGGTTTGATCCTTTCTGATGTAGTAGGAGAAGAGGTAGAAGGAGAAGAACTTGCCGCTACATTATTTGTAGGAGTATTCTTTGGATTTGACAAGATACCCCATGAAGTATTATTTGCTGGGCTAGGACCATTACTTTACACATATTTGACCAATCTATTTAGCTGATCAGGAAATGCCCTCAAATACTCAGCTTCTGACATTTGGACCTTGTTCCTCTTGATGTGATCAATTATGTCGAAAGCTTGACTTGCTTCAGCAAGATGTGTGTTGGCTCTTTACTGCGAATTGAAAGAATTTGAATATTTATCCTTAGGTGCTAATGAAGAAGGAAGAGTGCTACCTCTTTTCAAGATAGTAACATTCAGGCCAGGATCTTCTCTTTCTCTTCGGCTGCTTGTGGATGCTTCGGCATTTTGGCACATCTGAGACCTTGTAAACACCACAAAAGTGTGACCATCAGAATCTTCAAAAGATTCATAATATCCATCATCAGATTTGTAGTCGAGGTAACCAATATTGGAGTTTCCAGCGGGATCTATAAAGTCTTCATCATTGAATGATTCATCAATGCCTTGATCCTCTTCATTAGTTTCCAAGTTATTCCTTGGAGCAACTTCTATTGCCAACCGCTATGGTGCAACAGCAAGTCTGTTTCAGTTTTGATTTTGATTTTGACCATTAAAGGTCTAGGTAGGAGCTATTCTTGAGGGGGTTGCATTCCCTGCTTGAGAGATCTGCTTCTTGATCTGTAGCATGTCATTAGCAAATCTCTGCAATAAAGGGTCTGAAGTACTAGAAGAAGCGCCATCACCTTTATGAGATGGTTATTTGAGTTTCCCAGCCATGATCAAGTCGTCCTCAACTTCCACGGAAACATTTTGTGCTTCAAGTAGATTTATAGGTCTTGCCCTTCTCAGTTGATATCCAACTTCGGGCAATAGAACGTTTATAAAAAACGTCTTTTGATTTTCGTCGCTCAATGCGGCAGAAGTGGGGATTTTATATAAAATCCTTTGGAACCTTACAATAAAGTCCCGCATGTTCACGCTTGGCTCTTTCTTCAACTACGTCAGTTGGGTGATCAATGTGCTAGCATCCTCTGTAGGCTACTAATATTTTTAGAAATCACTCATGCATAGTCACCCAGTTGGTTATGGTGCCAGGATCTAGCCTATAGAACCATTCTCCAGCCAAGTCGTGTAGAGTATCAATGAAGAGTTTGACTGAGACATCTTCATCCTCTACTACAAGCACACCACATGATATAAAGAAGGCCGCCAAATGATCATTTGCTTTCCATCTCCAAAGAATTTTAGAAAATTCTTTCTAGAACCCTTTGGCAGCTTGTGCATAGGTGGAGCCAAGTTCAGAGGTCCAAAAGCTGCTCCCCATGGAACAGGTACTAGTTGATGCCCCATGTTGACTTTAGTACGTCTCCTCCTTGTGTAGACTTTATGGATAATTCCATCCACCGGATTATGCTGAAGACGATCTGGATCTGGATGGGTGTGCACTCTCCTTCTTGGTGAGAGACTAGATGTGTGGTTCTAACTTGAGGAGGATGATTAAAATTGAATTACTCCTGTAGTCTAAAGAAATGATCAGTCCTTCCTTGTGCCTTCATGGATCGGGTGAATGGATGTTCATCTAGGTTGAGATTCGTATGTGAAACACTTTGATCTTCAATAGACAAGATTTGATCTGAAAAAAGAGTTCTTTCCCTAGCGGAGTCGCCAAAAACTGTTGGCTAGATTTTTTGCATAGCAAAAAACCTAGGAAGTCATGAGATAAATCTCCCTCATTTAACTAGTGAGGCTCCCGTGTCAGATTTTTCAATTCAAGTATGCTAATATGTAAATGGGGTTTTACTTTAACTACTCAGTTCATGAACCATAACTGAATAATTCTGTAGCAAGTAAACAACTGTTTAAAGAAAGGAGAAGTTATAGAACAAGGTAATTACATAAACATATAGAAGAAACGGGGAAGATGTGCATCCCAATCAATAGATGACAGAGTTGATTGCATCTATGTAGAAGAATCCAATAGATATAAACACAAAATTCTAAAACAAAGGTAGCTCTAGATCCATATCTAAAATAACACAAAGTTTATTAAGAGATCTAAGATTAAAAGTAAGAAACACAGTACACCGTGACACAAAGTTCTCCAGAAACCTGCTCCTTTGTATTCCTTTGCTTCAAGTGGATCTCAGGGGTTCAGGACAAATTCTAGAACACAAGATTGTTGCTTACAAATTCTGACCCTTAACTCAGAGGTTCTTTTCCTACTTATAGAATGTAGGAGGGAAAGTACAAATTAGAAATCTAACTAAACTGAAACATAAACAACAAGTAAAGATGACATTTGGCAATCATCGTCAACTAACTTCTCCTTAAGTGACACATGTATCACTTAAGTAGTAGAATTGTTCCACATGAATTTTAAGTAATGGTTGCAAAACCAATAACTTAAAGTTTTACAATTTCATCCGAGAACATTAAAAATAGAAGAAGAAAGAATAGCAGAAGAAGTCATGCCAGCTGTAACACTTATGTATTCTTCTTATTTTGATATCAGATATACTTATCGAACATGTAATTCAACATCTTTCCATCTGTTTTAGCCACTGCTTCCTTCTCTGTCCTGAACTGTAGTAACCCTTCATTCAAAACTTTGATGCACACTTCCACATCTTCCAAGTTAGGCTGAAACCTTGCAATATCCTCTTGTAGCACCACCAGTCTACTGATAGAATTCATCGTGAAAGGCTTAGTAGCTTTATCAATTCTCTTTTGTACCATCAGAGGAGACCCGTCTAGGGAATTAGGCACCTTGCTAGGAACAATCCACACGTATGAAGTAACACTCCCATCCACTCTCTCCTTAATGAAAGAATTGATACTTTCTAGTAAGGATAATGTCCTACTCGCAAGTGCCTGCATCCTCTTCAGCAAAACTCTGCAGATCTCCAAACAGAAAGATACTGCAAACTCTAGCTGCTTCCCCTTCACAACTGATCCATCCAGTATAATTTTCTCTACAACCAATACATCTCCTGACAGCTTGTTGATCTCTCCCAAAGTACTCAGGTTACTCTCAGCAACTGTGTTCATGTCCATTATGCTCATCACCAGTTATTGCAGCTAATTTTGTGCATCATTCATAACCTTTAGGTGGGCTGACACTTCTCCAAGTTGTATAAAATCTTGATGAATAATCAAATCCTTCCATTCGTCAATAGCTTTTACTTGAATGCTTGCATCCTCCATTTCCTACATAAGATGATCACTCACCTACTCTGAACTGGGCTGAATGGAAGGCTTAACAACCTTTGCTATGATCTCACACAACTGAGATACTTGCTTCTGAAGTTATTCTTTTTCCGGCTTTTCACTGTCAAGCCTAAGGAATAGAGCATCTATCAATGTCTACGTGTCCTGCTTCAATCCTTCAGTGGTGGCTTGAACGAGGGGTACTCTAGTTACTATAACATCTTCTATCGTGAGCTCCTCCTCCTTCTTTTCTTTTGCCGGAATTGATATCTCAGCAAACTTCTACCCTGATTCCTCGATGATCAACTTAGAAGTTACTTTAGCAACTTTAGGCCTTCTATCTCTTCCACCCAGATTCTGGAGTAGTTGCAAGTCGTGCTATTCTAAGTTCATCTCCACTCTCGCTTCTGGAACCAACCATTCCGAGAAGTTACTTCTTAGAGAATGAGAAGTCACTGAGTGCACTACCATCTCCCGCTCTACCTCCTCTCCATCAGAAAGTGCCACAGTGTTATGGCTGCCATCCTCTGAATCATCCAAGGACAAAGCTCTTTCAAACTCCACCATCTATAGCTTTAACATTTCCTCTGGAACAGGTGCTGAATGGAGTGGCTGAGGAGAGAAGATGAATGTCACCGGATTCAGTAGAGGCATGGAAGTATCCTACTGCGGTGCAATAATTGGTGAAGTACTGGTTGCTGGAGAAGCCGGAGCTAAAGCCATGGTCATAGAAGTGCTCTTCTCCTTTGATTGAGATCTTCTGTGTACTTTCAACTTCTCAGACATTCTGCTACTTTCTCCTCTATGCTTCCACTTGAGGGAATATCCTACGCCAAATTTTCCCATGACTTGATTCATCAATGCTTCATCAAGGCAATATCCCTTCGTCAGCAGCCAGTTTGAAGTATTCACCAAAATAGTTCCAGATCTTTCTTCAAGTATATGGCCACCTCCTACATTATCCTAATGTATGGCTTTATCTCCTCCCATTTGATGGTAAGTGTCAAGTACTACATTCCCATCATCTTTAAGATCCACAGGTACACTAGTCCAAAGTTGAACACTTACTTTGCTGACAGTCTGCTGAAATCTCTTTTTCTAACCTTGTACTCACTTTTGCACTTCATCTAGCAATCTTCTAATGAAGGCACATGTGCATACTCCTCAGAGATCATCTTCCTGGCTACTCCAAATGGATCCAAGTTTAGCTATGCAAGGAATAACTCTTGCTCATACTCAGATAACATCTGCATCTCCATCCCTCGAGCTCTATGCATACTAATGTAGCTGTAATGTCCCACAGTGATTAGGAAGAAGCCCATAGACTTGTGCCACTTTGATTGAAGGTCGTGTAACTCCACAAGTTTCTTACTCAGCTCCATGGTGATCAATCTATCATTCAGATACCTAGGCATCTTTATTGGTTCTCCAGAAAAGATTGTAACCCTAACGTATGTGAAATCTACAAACTGAATGAATAGGCTACCAATCTTGGACATAGATTCCCATGCTTCCTTGCATACCCTGTTGGCCTTTAAGTCTTTGTCTAGCCTGTAAATGAAATCATAAAAGAATTCATCATTGACCACTTTGAAATCATTCTCACATGTAGGTACAGTAAGCTGTGAGTAGCATTTGAAAATGGGGTCCTTAGAAAGAATACCACATCTATCCAGCTTGGAAAAGACACCTTGTGAAGATGCAACATACACCAAGTAGGAAGTCATTTTGAAGCTGAAAGTATGCTTCACGTTCTGGAGTTGCTCACCAATTTTGTCACTAATAATTTCTGAACAATTGATTATGGAATCAATTTTTTTGACTTCAATGGTCCCAATGAAAGCATACATCCATGTACGGTAAGTGTAAGCATTCACCTCACCATTCATCCTACATAGCAATTTGACCACATCATCAACCTCCTACACCAAATTGGATAGCGGAAGAGTTCTTGGGAACTTTGAAGGAGATCTAGGCTTCTTCATGTATTTTCTATTCATTATGCTCCTGCAATCAGCTTTATGCTTCTCCCACCTGCCGTCGGCATCCTGAAGACTAATGGAAGTCACCACCTTTCGCACTAGAATCTTCAAAATAGTAATTGATGAACTCTACATCCAAATGAATTACTGTCTTTCCCGTAGCATCATGCACTAATCTGGATGAAGCATGGTAAGATCTATTGCACTCCATAACAAACTTTGGTAACTGGGCTGTGCATGGAAAGGCTGCAGCTCGGATAATTCCATTGCTTTTAACCGCACGCATGAGTGAAGTCTTTCCTACTCTGGATCTATTAATCAATTTGGAAAGAGGTTCCAGACCTAGATATGTGTCTCCTATGTCTGCAAGTTTGGAAATGATGGATGAATTCACCGTGCTTTCTTTTTCATCTCCCTTTTCCATGGATTTGTCTATCTTTGTCTAAATAATTCTTTTTTTTCTTACTTGGTCAGATTTCTTCAAAACTGGTGCAGATCTGGACAATTCTTCAGATTCGAAGGATATATGCAATTTATTGGAAATTGATTAAAGCTCCTTTTCTTTTGTAAAGCACTTGTAATGAATTCCTGTAACACCTATGCAAACAATTATGTAGACAAAGATCAACCTCCTTCAAAGTGTGCACAAAATTTGGAAGCTTTTAGCCTTGTTTCCACGTTGCCTGAGCAAAATCCTTCTTCAAATGGGGCACACTTTTCCTCTTGGCTGCAATTATTTACCTATGAATTAAATAATTCACCCATATGGTAGCCCATGCTTATATAACCCTCACAATTCTATAATTAATAATTTCCCTTCCTATTCCTGGCAATTAATTAATTAAAAATCACGCTTCTCTTTTTAAAAATAGCATGTTTAAGGACAACCATCCAATAAATTAAATTAAACCAATTTAATCCTTCACACTTCACTTCACTTAAGCTTCATAGTGTGCCTTGACCATAGCCACTGAAAATAGAAATTAATCTAATGATTTAATGCCTCAAAAATCATTAAATATATCCTAAATGGGGCGCACTTTTTGACATGAAGGGGGCAGCCTTTAAATAAATTAAATTTAGTCAATTTAATCCATTTAATTCTATTTATTTTATTCCCCTTTGACTTCTTGATATTCTTCCATGCCTGGGTGCCTATTTTAGAAGGAGAAATAATTAATTAAATCCACTTAAAGGCTGCCATCATCTCACCAAAGGGGGCACACTTTTTTGCACAATGTAATTCTATTTTAAAGAATTTTTCACAATGGGATTCTTTACCCTGCAAGGCAGCCCCGAAAATCCCATGATCCACTTAAGTGATTTGACTTTGACAGTGGGATTATTTACCCTGCAAGGCAGGCAATAAAATCCCATGATTTCAATTAAGTCACTTTCCTTTTATTTTATCATGGGAATTTTTACCATGCAAGGCATGCAATGATTTCTTGCCTGCCTGCAACCTCTAACTTTCCCACTGTAGCTTAAGTGAATTTTATATCACAGGAAAAAGTACCCTACTAAGTAGGTACAAAATTCCCACCTTGCCTGCTGCTTCCATTTTTCCCATTGCAGCTTGAATCCTTTGTTTTCCAAAAATGTGCCCAACCCCACAGGGGCTTTTCCGTGCATGAATTCAATTTTTACCAGTGATCTAGACCTCCGATGGTGACTTCATCCTGGCATAACATGCGTATATGTTTTCCAGGTGCTCTAGGCCAAAAATCGAGCTTACCCAGCAAAGGACTTGTTCTAGAGAAATTTCATAGAAAATGAATCGGGACAACACAAAAACACGAAAATTTGCCAAAAGGCACAAATAAATCCCAAAACTTATTCCAAGTTAAAACCCTTCTGGTACATAGGAAGAATGGCATGTTCAATCATAAATTTTTTAAAATGGAGTGCAAATAGCCTCATACGGGGCTCAAAATAATTAAATACAAATTTTTCGCAAACAAATCCTGACGACAAAATATAAAAATTTTGGTCATCTGGTGTTTGGTAAAAAAGGCTAATATGGCTCTATGGGAATATCTTAACACAATACAAGAACTTTCAGGTAATGAAAACACAAAACAACCCATTATTTTAAAAGTATGAAGTTTTTTTGGATAGGGTAGTGGCAGATTTCAGGATGAAATCTTGGTGACACCAAACAGTAGCTATCATAGTGGTTTTGCATCATCTTTAGGAATATTTAGGGAGTATTGTGTTCATTTTCTATATATTTGTAATTAGTGTTCTAAGTGATTGGTATGTTCTTGCCAAGTGTTGCAAGTGATTACTTAAGGTGATGTTAACTTGATTATATTTGGTTTTGAAGGTAAATAATTACGATAAGTCTGGACAAGGAAAATGAAAAGATACCAAAAGAGTTATTGCATCGAAATAAAAACTGGAAGGTGTGTCAGTCCAAGACCGTATGGACAGCCATGACCAGATTTCACATCCTGACCTTCTTGTACATATATGGCTAGAGAGACGGTGGATAAAATATGTGAGTTGCATCCTGATGGTCATAGGTTCAACATTGATTTTATGGATTTGTAATTGGAATTTTTTGACACATCAATGTGTAAGAATAATAAATTTAGGAGAGAGATAACAATATATATTGAGTGGGGATAATATGTAGGTTTTTGTCTTAGCCAAGTAGCACAATCATAATTAACAGTGTTAAAATGATAAATTTCCAAATTTGGGTATCTACACAATATCATGTTAATTATATGGACATTGACATGGGTGGTGCTCCAACCATCATATTTAATGTTCTTCAATTAAGAAACCATGGCCTTGAAAAATAAAGACATGAAAAGAAGGTTGATCTAAAAGTAGCCACATGAAGTATTAACTATCTTGGTTGTAAAAGATCTCATTGAATTCCCTCTAACTAACATTGTTATAAAACCTATTTAATTGAGACTTGTGGAAAACCCTTTGACATATTTCATCAAATTACATGGCATGATATACATGATCGAACCTCATTACATGCAAAAATCATCTAAATCATTATTCGTAATCATATTGCAGGAATAATATTCCACATCATAAATTCATATATGCCACCACTGTCACTACTGCATCCTATGGAGCACATGTTCTTTACTAGTTTTAATGAGATGAAAAAAAGAAAATTAATTCATAAAAACAAATTCAACCCAAGGTTTAGATCAATAAGAATAGTGAGGGTTAGATCAAAGAATAGCGAGGTTTTCCATAGCTAAAATTGATGAAGACTTAAAGCATTTAGATCTATGACTAATATATCATTCTACAGTATATGTTCATATATAGATCTTAAAGACTCATGAATCACATGATAAACATAATGAGATCATTTATGTAGTAATAAACTATAACCATGATTAACACTTTGATTCAGTCAGTAACCTCTATTATATTAAATGTAGTAATACACAGAAGATTCTTATAATAATGGCATCATATGCTCATGTGCGTACAAATCTAGTAGTATAATCACATAGCAATCCAATCCTTAAATAATATTCTCACACACACTTATACCACATAGTTCATTACATATTTATAAGGGTGGGGAATTACCCTTCACCACTTATGTATTCCCAAAATAGGTCACATGCTATTATTAGCTAGGCACTCGACAATAATAGCCACACATGCAAGTGCGCTAACAATAGAATTCTTCTAGTTAATTGTCAGTAGTAAATCTATTCTCATCATGTACTCATGCAAAGTGCTTTGTAGCTGATTCTCCAAAAATAGCAAATGCATCTCACGCAAGTTTCCAACTGGTTTGTGTGTTGCGCACGCCATCTTCAAAAAATAGATCCTCTTTGTGTAAACAGCTAAGTCCTGAATCTTCCTCTGTCCTCAGTGTGTGATTCCTTCCCGATCCTCCCACACTTTTGAACACGCTTTGATCTTCTGCGTAAAACTTCTGTATGTTTTTCACTAAGTGTTATATTTTGATTGACCAACATTACCCCACACTATTTTCATTGTTGCCCTGAAAATGGTCATCTCCAAAGCGAATAAAAGAATGTGTTTAGAGAGATAGAAAGAATTTTAAGAATAAAAGAATGATTTTACCCTGTAACATCATTTGATTCAACCTGAAGAATCTATTCTGGGTATTCTTCTTTTATTTTTTCCTCTAAATTCTGCCAATCATTGAGTACAACCTCTTCTTTTTTCTGGAATATCCATTATAATTGACTCTAGCTCATATTTTGCAATCTCCCCTTTCATTTTGCAAGGCCAACACAATGCTAGACATGGTAGTCATTTTTCCTTCTAATAAGTCCATATTTTGCATGATGAGTTTCCCAAGTTCATCTAGCCTTTCCTTATGTGGTTCTTGAGTTGTTGTAAGGGCCTCACACTTCTGCTTGACAAGTGATAATCATTTTGCACAACCGAAGGTCTCATATTTCATGGCTTTTAGGAATTCATTGTCCTCTATAATGGTCCTGGTTTTTATAATGGCTCCTGGGGCTGTACAAATATTTAGTGCTTGATCTGATTTCTTTAGTTCCTCCTACAAGCTCTGAAGCAACCCCTCAAATGATGCAATATTTCTCATCACCAAAGCATTTTCTCACTCTACTTCCTACAAAATATTCTTTGGTTTGGGCATGCGCAGAGGTTCATCTTCAAACACCAAGTTCACCAAGGTTTGTACATAATGCATTGTTGAAGAAATTTTTTTGGGTACCTCAGGCTCTAAGTGTGGCTTTGTTTCCATGATATTGTCCCAAAATTCCTCTACCATGCTAATGAAAACAATGTTCTTCTTATGTGCCAAGTATTTATCTTGCTTTAAGTGCACCATTTCTACATCACTGACCTTGAGCTCTTCCCACAACACCCTAATTATTGTAGCCTTATCCACATTTCTTCTTGCCACCTCTATCTATACTTTCACCAAAGCATTGCTCCTTATTCATCTGACATAACAGTAGGCTTTACTGTTATGTGTCTAGCTTGAGGTGTCTTCTTCAACTTTCTTAATACACACGACTCTTCACATACATCAAAGTCCAGTTTGTCCATGTGTGTGTGTATAAACCATGACAACTGCTTCCTTATGTGCATGGTCACCATATTTTCATCCATCAACTCCCACCCATACAACTCCTTTGGTGTCATTGTGCTTTGAAAACAGGCGTGAAAAATTTTACATGTGTCCTTAGCATAGCCCATGAATGATGCAACATATTATCCACTTGTTCTCTTCGATCTTGGCCCCTTAAGAACTTGAGCTTCAAGATTTGGAGATTTTTCTACCATAACCTAAGAAATCTCAGTCCCTATCTCATCTCCCTACTTCTTTCCTTCCTCTCCATCCTTAATTTCTTCATCCTTTGGTTCTTCCATGTTATCTGGAGGTGTAGGAGATTCGGGCACGATCTCCTCAGACTCTTCCACCTCCTCATTCAAATTCAAGTTCCTTCTTCTCTTCTCAGTTATCTCCTAATATAGAGAGAGTCGAGGTGATCTATGCACTGATTGTGGAGTAACACCTTGGGTCCTTGTTCTCCTAAATACCCTTTTGAAGTGGCTCTCTCTTTGTACTGCACCCAGATCCTCATCTTCTCCTTACTGCCCCTGAGGTGGTGTAGTCACGTGCTCCATTTCTACCTTTTCTGTAGGATTCTTCTTGCCTCTGTGCTCCAAAACACCACTATATTCATGCTCATCTTCTTCATATTATACTACTATTTTCTTTGTGGGCTTAGGTGCTGGAAAAATTTCCATTGTATGCTTACCTTTTGGCAGCCCTAAGAGCTCGAACTCATTCTCCAAATACTTATTATTCTCCATCTTGGGCTTGAATTACAGGTACATAAGTGCTACTCCAACATCTCCAATGGCCAAGATTATAGGCTTCATGCTTATAATATATGAGATCAGCCTCTCAATGTAGGTAGTTCATCCTAGGTTTACATATGTCTTTCTCAGTGTATGCTAGATGTAATCTACCTTGTCTACATTGAAACTTAAGCGGTGCACATTTGAAAATCAGTAAATTTATGCCTGGAAATATCATGCTGTGAAGGCATATGGTAATTTACATAATGGGATCCAAGCCCCATCTTACATGGCGAACCACACGATCCAAAAGTGTTGGTATACCATGAACAACACTACCTTCCCTACTACCAAAGGTAACTCCTTGGGTATGTGCCATTCTTCTTTGAACATTGGACAAAGTCTATCATACCATTTCTCCACCCTCTTCTTGAATGGTCCGCTCATTGATCCATCACACACGTACTTTCCAAATCTTTCCGCAAGTGAATTTTTCTCCATAGGGTATTCCCAAATTTTCTCCTTTGGCCCATAAGGCACCCCGATTTCCATAAACACCAGAGATAATAGAACAACCCCGAAAATTATTTTATCTCATGTGTGTGCTTATTTAATAATAGTTTCCACTATGTAACTAGAGACATTATAAATCTATCCCTGTGAAATTTTCTTTGCAATGTGTAACCACATTGTGTTTACTTGCGACCATCTTTCTTGGTCATTCAACTTTGTTATAAGATGTGAAACTTCCTGCACTACTCGATACTTCTTTAATTTGTCGATGTCCATGTTGCATAGACCCTTGGTATACCCCAGCTCCTTCCTTGCCTCCAGGATTGTGGCCTTCTTAGTTAAATTTCCGTTTAGATCTACCCCTTTACCTTTTAACCCTGTTAATATTGAGATCAACACGGCTATGATTCTAACCCTCCATCCGACAAAGTAGAGGAAGTCCTCATGGAATCTATTTATCAACCATCAATACAATGGTTCATACTTTCCAAAGTATGGCAGCTCATACAACTAGTATACTCTAATTTTTTTTAGTAACTTCTCACCAGTGTCATCATACACTGAAATATCTTTCATTGTGCGCTTGTTCATTTTTGTGCTCAACAATGCATTGAGATCCTTCTTATTATCTGATGTACGATGGTTGTAATCTCTTATTTTACATTGATGGATGTGGTAATCCCATTCTTATCCCATGATCATGCCCTCTAGATACTGCATTTATGAGAAATTAGTCTCACGAGAAATTTCTTCTTCCACTTTGAACTTCTTCTTCCCTTTTACTCCTGTTGCGGGTGATTTATTCGGTGCCATTTGAAAAATATCTCTTTTCTACCCTCTGTAATCAAGAAAGTTGAAACCATAGTTCAAATCTCCATTCCCTAGTGGAAATCACATGCCCTAGGTTATTTGTAATGCGTCTTCTTCACTCAAACCCTTCACCTATGGGAATGTAAGCTTATCATATGCAAAAACCTTCTCTTCACTTTTGGTTTCACACTCTTTGCACCTCAACACGATTTCTTGGCTCGTTTGCATTTATCTCTTTTCAAATTCTCTCAATTGCAACAATAAAAATGAACTTGCATCCCATACTTATATATATTTTCAAAAATTTATTACATTTATTGCTCCTCCACCTACTAATAATCCTCTCATTAAATGACCATTTTCATTCTTTCCACATGGTACATCTTCATGCCCAAGCTATAACCTTCTAGTGCACCTTCCTACCTTCTAGCTGTAGAATTATCTTCAGTACGCCTCCATGCACCTAAGTACCTCACCACTATGCCTTCTTTTGGTACTTCCCATGGCCTGTAATTACCTCACGTTATACTTGTTTCTTCATTTACCTCCTCCTATGGTCCTTATTTCTAGAAGCAATCTTTTTTCTTTCAATTTTCCAACTTGAATAATACATGTAGCAATTAGTTCCTTTCATGTGTACTTATTTTCATCGGTCCTATACCTAGATATCAATAACCACCCCACATTAAGGGTATGTTCAGTCCTTTGTGCATGAAAATTCTCCAAATAGTAATTATCTTCTGGCATGTAAATGCACTTATTACACAAAAACACCAACTAAATTGAAAAAGCATAGCGACGAAGAAGGAAATACATTACGAAATGTAGAATTAGAAACCTAATCTAAATGGCAACTCTGCCTTATTAGAAACACCAAGAAGACTTATTTATAGTAGGGCTTCAGCCTACTCCCATTGAAGTAACTGGGTAACCATGTGCCATCAAGCGCCTCTAATTGGAAAACACCTATTTTGAGTATGTGAGTTCCTGTAATATCCTATCATGACCCAATTGTGATACTTTATCATCCCAATCCTTTCTTCCAACATCACATATTTTTTCCAAAATATGCATCATGCCCCCTATCACTGGTCTGCTTTCTACCTAGCCTTTTCTTGTTTTTGAATCCAACGTTCTATTTCTCGTCACTCATCAAGCTTAATTAAATTTTCAATCCATTCTTCTAATGCTTTCTCATGGTAGGCTCTTTTAATCCTATAATGTCTCTTCCAAACCTTATCTGGATCAACCAACAAACCTTCCTTGCAGATTATGTTGTAGCCACTATACAGTCTTTTGTAGGTGATGATTCTACCCACCTTGTCAGATAATCTATGTAATTTATGATATAACATGATCCATTCCTATGCACGGCTAGTGAAATAGGACCCAAAAAATCTATATCCCATTTCTCAAATGGTTATGCACTATTAATAGGTCTTAGAGGCATTTCATCTCATTGACCTAGTTTTCCAAGATGTTGATAATTATCACAAGCCTTGCAATAATCCTTACAATATTTATATAGGGTCTCCCACCATAATCTAGTGAGTAAAATATTACATGCAGTAGAATCACCTACATCGTGGCCACTTGCAATACCACCACGTGCTTCTTCCATGATATTTGTGTACTCATGTTCCAATATGTAACAACGTAATACTTCATCCCGACCTAAATTATATAGGTCACCGCTAATTAACATATAGGGTGTCCCATGTATAGAAATTTGTTTCTTTTCTAAGGACTTCATTCCTTCTGCTGCCATACCTATTTGTAGAAAGACAACAATGTCATCTAGTTCTGATGGTGCTCATTGTAACCTGTATAACTATGCATCGGGCATGGTATCTTCAATGTCATGTGCTTATTCTCTTGACTATATTATGGATAAATGGTCTGGTCTAGAATTACTTTTCCCTTGTTTTACCATGATTGTGAAATCAAATTCTTGAAATAAGAGTACCCATCTGCATATGCGCCCCTATAAAATGGGCTATTTTACCAAATAATTCAATGCAATGTGATATGTATAAAATAAAAATGGTGTAGCTAGTAGGTACTGTCTAAATTTATGTAGTGCATAGATAATTAACAAAGCTTAGCGCTTTGTAGTTGTGTAATTATGTTCAGCAGGAGTAAACATTTTACCAGCAAAATAGATATGATGATCTATAATACCTTCTCCTAGCTAAGCCAACACTGCACCAATGGCCGTGCTAGAGGTGTCCACATGTACATGAAATGGTTGGTCCCATGAAGGAAAACACATAATAGGTGTGGTAGTAAGTTTCTCCTTCAATATCTCAAATGTGCGTTGCTGTGGTTCTCCCCAGTAGAATGTACCTTTTCCTTTCAGTAACTCCTCCAAAGGTGTGGAAATCTTGGTATATCCTTTAATAAAATTCCTGTAATATCCTATATGACCCAAAAATATGCACACCTCACTCTGACTGGTAGGCTCTTTTAATCCTATAATGTCTGTAACCTTATCTGGATCAACCAACAAACCTTCCTTGCAGATTATGTGTCCTAATAGTATTCTAAATAACAAATATGAAATTCTTGATGTTCAAAGATATACTCAAATTTCTACATATTTCAAACATTAAGCGTAGATTTTCACAATGATCCTTGACCATTCCATACACCGTCCAATAATCTAAATAAACCTATAAGAAGTTGTGAATAAATTCTTTAAATGTCTGAACAACTATGCACAAAAATACAGTAGGAACATTTTTCAGATGAAAAGGCATCACAGTATAGGAAAAGCTACCCCATTCAGTAGTAAAATTAGTCTTTTCCTGATCCTCTTGGGAAATCCTAACTTGATGATACCTAAAGAACCCATCTGTAAACGAATAGATTTCTCGCCCTACAATGCCAGTGAATGGATTAAGAAAGGGATTCACACTAGCACTATGATCAGTCACACATATAGCACTATGCACCATATAGTCCACAAATATCCTAATATGATCATCCTTCTTGATACTGATCACCATTGGACTAACCCATTCTAACTCATCGAGGGGCTTGATGATCCCAGACTTTCTCTTCTTTGAATTTTTTGGAAAAGTTGGGGTTCATCCTGTAGGTTCTCTTTCTAAATGGGCATGCACCCTCTTTAAGCTTTATACTCATCTCCCCTAATGATTCATGTACACATTTAAGCTCATGGTATCCTCAAGGGAATAAGTCTTGATAATCCTGTAGTAACTCTATTATTTTTGCCACTTAAGAGTCTAACAAATAGTTCCCAATTATGGCCTCCTTAGGCTCAACATCTAAACCAATATTCACTTTCTTTGTCTTCATAGGTTCATGATAGGCGTGTGTGGTGTTATCTGCACTATACAACACTTCACGCCTACCTGTTGAATGGTTTATGTCTATATTTTTTACTTCTTCATCATCCACTAAGTAGACCATTTTTATTTTTTCTTTCTCAATGCAAACACGTTGAAGTAGTATGGCATCAACCTCTATGTCTTCAATAAGATGATCTACTAAGTTTCCTTCATCCAATAAATCCTGAATGATTTCTTTAGCGTTGGCACTATCCCCCATAGTTAAGCACTTTATGACCTTTAATGCTTCTTTCACCAGAGGATTGGTAGAGAAGAAGTAAAACATCTGGGTCATTCCTGTAATTAAATTATACCAATTTCAAGTCTCTCTATGGAGTTTTACATATACATACCAAGCACGTGCACAACCATGTAGAGTGGAATAAAAATTTTGCACCTAGAGCAAAGGTGGTAAATCTTCCTGCCCCTCTTTCTAGAGTCTCTCACACTTCTGAATGTAGTACTGAACATGTTGATTACCATGATAAGTATAGATTTGAGTAGGTGCATTTCTCCTATAGAACCTAGTGGTAAGAGCAATCCTAATTTCATTTCATCCTATAATATTATCCTTGTGGACCACCCACCAGCACGTTGTTATCCCGCATAGGGTATATGCAAGCATATTCCTTCTCTCTAACATGTCTATCCACCATTCTTCCATGACACACATGAATACCATAAGATCTCCTTCTCTGGTGTAACAAGGTACTGAGTTGTTACCTATTCTCCTAATATAACATGGTTTGTTGTCCTTAGGAAATATGCTCTTTACTACGCACCCTACCAAATCATAAGTGCTTTGAGCCCAATTATCATAAGAAACACTTGTAGTATCACTAACAGATTGTGTATCCTCCCACTAAAGGATTCCTTCTTTACATGGCTCAAGCACCTCTAGATCCCAGACGACGTGTATATAAATCCTATTAAGGTCTTCTTCACTCAAGGGCTCAACATAGGGTTCAGATTTGCCATCTGTTAGAGGGATAATAACTCTTTCTTCCTTGTTGAAAGAGTTAACCCTTGTTGAACCAAATATTAACATTATTTTCACAGCACCAAGGATGCCCTAATAGAGATGGGAATTTATCTAACTCAAACAATGCTAAAACCTCAAAATATCCAGTGAACTTGGCTCCTTGTATGAAAATGGATGCATATTTTAAAAATCTGATGGGATTTGCCTTAGTATGATTAGCCATGAATAATACATTAGAGGATGGATGCAATGGGGGTCTCCCTATTTTTTCTCATGCATCTAAGGTAAGAAAATTGACTTCCGAGCTAGTATCAATCAATATATTACTCAATAGCCACCCATCCAAAAAAACATTCAGATTTATTTCCTTGTCATAATCTAGGCTATGAGGGGGAAGATTTGCTTGTAGGATCTACTGTCCAGTCTCAGTACTACACGGAGTGTTTCCTTTTAATCAATTCCCCAGCAGCGGAATGATATTCTCCTAGTGAAACAATTTGCACACTTCTCTCAAGTCATCCATATCAGTTTGGATCATCTCTGTTGCTTTCTTTTACCCCTTTTTCTGTGATTGCTCCTTCAAATACTGTATTTCACCCTGATTATTCCTACATAACTCCATGGTTTCCTAGTAAACCTCCTTCTGCTGGAAATGATATGGGTACCATGCATGTCGAACCTTATCCTTAGTTATGGTAGGCTTCTGCTGCAATGCTTCTTTGTTGGGCACTACTTCAGTGCCGGTCGTGATCTTTACCTGTAATGCGTTAGTTTCTACTTCCAACTTGGGAATCCACTGATTTTCCACAACGCATTGTATCCTAACCATCCTTGCACCTTTTTTTTCCTATTTATATTTCTTACTAAGATGTTCATATAAGTCTAAACACTCCTCATAACTATGATTCTTGCTACAGAAAGAACATGTAATATTATGAGGACATTCGCGCCTGTAGTAGTAAGGAGATCCGCATGTATATCACATTCTGTGAGGGAACTCACTTCTTCCACCAGCATGGCCTCGACCTCCATATCCTCCTTAAAACCCTCGACCTCTATTATGACCTCTTCAAAATGCCCTTCATTCTAATCAAAGTGCACCTGATTGCGATCCCGATCATGATGCTCATTCTTACCTTTAGAGTTATCTAAAACTCTTATCTGTCGTACATCGATATCAATTGCATCATAGATCTGACCAATTAGCTGGAAGTCTTACGTGTCATGAGTCGTGGACCTACATATTTTTTAGTAGCATGAAATGTTCTTCCTTATTGCGCATTGGCTAACATCATGGTTTAAATGGCATATCTCACACCCCAACAATAATGAGCACACCAATCTTTGGGGAAAACTTTCCTTTGTGTGACCTTCCACTTCATAATCTATGCACCAAATCCCTGTGCGCGTCTCATGTGCTTATTTTTTGATAATTTCTCCAACTTCTTTGCCAAAGCTGCAATATGTGCTTCTAAAAATAGGCTTACCCTAGTGTCTATAATTCCAACTTCCTTAATGTGTAAGGATTCTTCAAGTTCTTCGTATGGATTAGTGTATGTTTTATGTGATATCACCCTCCTAAAAGGTGTAATTAGACCTCCAACAAACCATTGTGCATGTTGGCTTACATGAATATCATAAGACGACTTAGATAACAATGTTTTAAAATGGGCATCATACTCTCTGACACTCTCAGTAGTGCCTTTCCTAATATCCTTGAGCGCACTTATACTCTTATGCTCTAACTTAGGGATGTGAAACTCTTTAAGGAAAGCATCTTTTAAAGATGCATAGTCTACGCAAATCTGATCAGGATCAAACTTTTTATACCAACTGTGTGTGTGCCCTCGTAACGTAGTAGCAAATTGAATTGCCCTACACTCAGAAGCCATGATTCCTTTTACATGCCACAATATTTCACACATGTGTACATGTTTAACAACATCTTCTATGCCCCTATACTTTAGAAGATGAAGAGGCATCTCCATGTAAATATTCTAGGGTTTGTTTAGACCTTGCTCACCTGATCCAGAACCTCATGTGTTTCCTCTACCTCTAGAACCACCAGATCCATCAGAGCTAGAGCCACCTATACCTCTTGATACCAAACTTGTAGCTAGGGTTGAACCAAAAGATGTACTTCCATGTGTCCCAGTAGTAGTACTAAATTATACCTCGATAGTCTGTGAAGTGTTACTACCCCTAGAAGATGGTATAAAAATATGCACACCTGAATTATATGTGGATGATATACCCAAAAAGGTACTCCTATATAACAAAAAATCCATTTATGTTGCCATGGATGTGCTTCTTAAATGACTCACTCTTGCTCTCCTACTTCTTGAATTGGCTTGCTGACTGTTTGTTGTACTAAATACTAGAAGACCAAGTGCAAGGAAAAATTTTCCAGGTGGATTCATATGCACACCCTTGACCCAGGTCATTTATGCTAGCATGCTTCTACATGAGGCCGAGGAGAGGTCCCTGTCATGCTTTCCTAAATGGGGGAGTTCTTGATGCTTGGGTTCTACATATTTTGCGTGAACTTCAACTCCTTCCCGAACTATCTTTCTCCACAATCCCATTTTCTCTGCAACCTCCCGCTACTTCTCTACCACCCTCTCGCGTGCCTCATTATACTTAAGCCTCCTTTCTTCTCTCTACCTCTTTGACACTAGGTTTTCCATCTTTCACCAAGCTTGATCCCACCATTGCACATGGTGGGGTTTATTCAACCATTGGTTTGTTCTCCAAGTTTAGGGTTACCATCAGAATTTTGATCACCAGCGGAATTCCTTATAGGTAAGTTCCCTTGAGATATCATAAAAATTGGAATTCAACTACCTCTAAGCATGAATAAGTTTAAATTGAGTACTCTAATATATAGCTGTTTAAAACACCATGGAACCATGTATCCAAAACATGAGTCCAGATCATATTAGCATCATAAAGGGCTTGAAATTATTCTTACGTCCAAAAAAATGTGCGATACCTCTAATTCCATTTAGATGCATAAATAACTAGCCACTCATATAGTTCTACCAGAAAGATAATGAAGAATATCTCATACAAAAAGTGATACAAATTCTGCTCCACCCACATGTTTGCATTAAACTCAGATCTAATGCTAAACCTCTATGCGTATTATTCTTCTAGGTCATGTATCCACTCCTCAACACGTTCTATGGTCAACTGGTATGTCTTCATTCCGAACCATCCCGAAAACAACTGAAAAAGAGGTCCTGGAAATAGAACCAATGATGCAACCTAGAATTCACCAGTAAAGGCCCAAGCATTGATCGCTCATCGGAAGTGCACAAAGGTACTAGGCCGCTGTTTAGGGTTACTGTTGCAGCATGTTAGCATAATGAAGATTTAAAGCATTTAGATCCATGAATAATATATTATCCTATATTCCATGTTTAGATCTATATCTTAAAGGCTCATGAATCACATGATAAACATAGTGACATCATTCATGCAGTAATAAAATATAACCATGATTAACAATTTTATTCAATGAATAACCTCTATTATATTAAATGCAGTAACACAAAATATTCTTACAATAATGGCATTATATGCTCATGCGCGTACAGATATGATAGTATAATCTCATAGTAATCTAGTCCTTACATACTATTCTCATAAACACTTATACCACATAGTTCATTACATATATATAAGGGTGGAGACTTACCCTTCACCACTTATCTATTCCCAAAATAGGTCACATGCTATTAATAGCTAGGCACCCGATAATAATAGCCACACATGCAAGTGCGCTAACAATATAATTCTTATATTTAACTATAGTAGTAAATCTATTCTCAGCCTATACTCATGCAAAGTTCTTCGTAGCCAATCCTAAAAAAATAGCCAATGTGTGTCATGCAAGTTTCCAACTGGTTTGTGTGTTCTAAACACCATCTTCCTAAAATATATCCTCATCATGTAAATGGCTGAGTCCTGAATCTTCCTCTATCCTCATTGCGTGATTCCTTCCCGATGCTCCCGCACTTTTGAACACGCTCTACTCTTATGCGCAAACCTTCTATATGTTTTTTACTAAGTACCATATTTTGACTGACCAACATATTCCAAAATATCATTTACATGTTTAGAGTAGGTCCAACATGATCATTATATTTTCTGGTTGCAGATACAAATCTTCCTACTGAGTTAATTCCATATGTCATAATCTAATCCGTTTTCTTAGGTAAAGTGTTAAATATAGTATAATACTTAATAGGGATGATTCCCGATGTTAACATCAATCCATAATTTATATAATTCAACTTATATATATTTAATTACCCATATCACTTAGTATTTTAGTACTATATACATTTACATAACACGACAGTATATTCGAAAACCAATAAACCCATTAATAATTCAACATGTATGTATTACTCTTTTAATTCTTCATGTTATTTCATACATGAATATATAATATATTAATCCATATAAGTTTCCATACATGAAATCAATTGAGATAAAGGAGCCTTCCTTATGACTTTTTGATGCAGTCAAGATTTAAATAATAAAAGAATATATCTCATTCAATTTTTCTTTGAATCGGTTATAACAAAATAGGATAACTCAGCCTGTCAAAAATTTATGTAGTACACCGTTATTTCACCTAATTACAAAATCACAATTAGATTAAATACAACTTTTATAAATAAAATTGAATAAGAAAATTATTTCAACTTCATTCAGATTTAGGCTTAAGTACTCCATCTACAAAATGTTACCCATAGTCAGTTCATAAGAACTGGCATGATAAGTCCCTTTTCCATCTTAACTATTTGTACCATTTAATATTTGAGTAATCAAATTACTACAATATTTAAAATCATTTAAATCATTTCACTAACAATCAAACTTACTACATCAACAAAATACAACTTAAATTTGCATCCTTAAGAGCCATTTAATGTACTTAACTATAAATGCATTCAATTATTCTACACCAATTAACACACCTATCAGTCAGAAATCAACATATTTTCATTCTTTGCATGACTTCTTAATGATAACTACTAAAATGATATCTCATAAGTTAATCATAACTTACACACACACACACACACACACACATAATGTATGCCATGAATCAAATCCTATCGATGCTACCCTGAAGTGTTCATGCTTACCAAAAGAAAAAAATAAGATAATAACTATGGTTATCCTTCATAACAGAATCCATTAAACCATATCACAACTAAACCCCCTAAGTGGAATCACATAATTAGTACATGTCTTCATAATACCAAGGCCTTGCAAAATGTCTATTTCAGTTATACGTAGACTACAATATAAGTAGTCTATTATTTATAAGTTCCCTTACTTATATAAATAAGAAGTAAATGTTCAACTCCCTTAAGGTGTGAATAGACTTACCTTAATCTCTTCGAAGCCCAAGACAGACCATTCACTACACAATCATCGATCACCTTTCAAAAACATTACAGTAGGCAACCAACCCAAAGTAAGAGCGTAAAAGTTAAACATGAATCTCTACGGGCTCACATAAACTAAACTATGAAGAGAGTCAGAATAAGGTAAACCAAGAGAGATATTCCCAAATTACAACTCAGAACCCTAAACCCAAGCACCATCATTGCAAAGTTTGAAATAATGCTAACATGACCTCTAATATTAGGGTGTCAATTAATAATACAGAAATTGATCACATAAAACATATGACTGTTCATAGAGATTCATAACCAAATCCTCACAAAGATATAACTTCTCTATGAAGTGTTACCAACTAGCGAGTGTAAAAAAAAAGCAAATAACATCACGGTAGGGACAAGGATCCCGTAAGCCACATCTAGCCTGAGTTCTTCCTTTCAACAACTAGGATTCGAATAGGTGAGGTATATGATAATACCAAAAGGTACATATTCATTCATACTCTACAATCATAAAATGAATCAACCCAAAGCAAGCCAAAAATGAACACCCAGTATATATATTAATCAAAGGCTTAACGAACATTCAGGTTTGAAGCTGAGGGCTCTCTTTATATAACAATAAAAATCCCAGAGATTCTGGGTATTTCTAACAATTTGAACCCATAAGTTACAAAGATCTATATATGATAATATAAATATAAATGAGCATACTATAAATTTTTAGACCTCAAAGCAGCATTCAGAGCTCAAATCCATACCCAGAATCTAAGAATAAACACATGTTATCAAATAGAGATAATATCATGAACACCCAGAACATCAATTTCACTCAAATAACTCATTGAAGGAATCTACATCAAGAAAATAGTAAATGAGACAATTTTTTAAGAAGTAAGAAGAACATATCATGCCTTTTAGACTTACAAGCTTCCAGCTAAATTCCAACAACCAACCTTAACGAATTATTCAAGAAATTGTTCAACAATGATCAAGGATTTCAATTTTTCTTTCTCCACAAATTCAAAAATAGATCACTTCCAAAAAACTCCCAATATCCCTCAAAGATTCATGTTAAAAAGCCCTCATTTTCACCATAATCACAACCAAAATTATGGCCTATAATTTCTTCCACCTAAACAACAATTACAGATCAAAATAGACAACTCAAAACCCTATGTACAGAACTCGAAGTAAAACTGAAACCGCATCACAATACCTTGCATGATTCTTGATAGCTTCTTGAAGAGGATTCAAAGTGTTCAAGGAAATTAATGACCATTAATGACCAAGGTGCCACATAGGTGGACTAGAACTCCCCGCCACTTCCATTCCCCACCAACCAAACTTAGTTGAGGTTAAAATAAATATCCAAAACTAATCATTTACACATATTGGCTTGCATAGTCAATCCTTATTAGGTTAGATAATAATAATAGTGATAACATTGACCATATAATCAATTACTACTTATATTAAAAAATTTATGCAATAGATAATATTTACCCCCTATATCTTAGTTGATCCACTTCTAAAAAATGTATGGTCGACTAATCGGGGGAAGCATAATGATCAACTAATGATCAATCCTCAAACCCTTACCCATGCATAAGTCACCTAGACCCTTAGATATCACATGTTTTTTGAATGTTTAGTAAATCAAATAGTCAACATATATGATGATTCATAATAGTTACAAATTTTCCATAACAATTTCACCAGGGTAAGGTCTATGAACCTTAGTGAACGATGAAACATATCTAATCATAACTATTACGTTAGAAAACGGCCAACACAATTATTGGATGCATCAAAAACTTAATTTTTTCCTTAGACATTCCTTTAGTAGTCACGCCCCTCCATGATTTATAAACATTAAGCCCTGCATTATATTTTTATAACATAACTTAATTCAAATGATCAACCTTAGTCTGACATACAAGGAAACATCAAAACCCTCATACTTTTACCTAATCCCAAAGTGAGCTTACAACAGAGCACAGTCTAGGCACTAATTTACCTAAATGTGATCATATTACATTATCAACCTTGCTTTCCATTTTCCTAGGTTGAGTCATCCATTGGCAATAATAAACCAAAATATAGCCTAAGATCATTGTTATGATATCTTAAATTTAAAACATATAATGCTTAAACATTTTTCAAACAAATGCCACTGTACACCAACAAGACAAAGAACCTCATGATGAAATTATCCCATCTCCTTCCTTGATTCAACATACAATTGGCATTATCTTCTCATCTTGTTATAGCAACATAATTCAGAACTTGCAGGTGAAAGTTAGGTTCATACAGAGGATAGTCTCAACATAACCATGATACTCATGTATGCTCTGAAATCATTTAACAACTCCAATACTTTCCAATATCCTTTAATAAAATTAATTATGATCATAAATCTTGGTAGAGGTCATGATAAGAACCATACAAATGTAAATCATCACAATGGATCAAATATTGAATTTAGTACAAGTTTTTACTAGCTAAACGAATCTCACAAAACATCAAACACTGAAATTAATAGTTTACGACTTACCCTATTGTAATCATAAATTGAATTTGTGGGATGTGACATACTTCCCCCCTTAATGAATCATTGTCCTGATGTTTTTTACCTCATTAATTAAAATAAAAACAATCAAACATAGGTTATATCCAATAGTCTTGGAAAAAAGTCATTATTTTCCATAAAAATTTACAATTTTCAGATCTGAAACTCAAATTTATCAATTGTAACAACATTTCAACTGCAAAAACTGTTATACATTCAGAGACATTACATAATTTTTGTAATAATGGTCAGTCAAAACATAATATATTACTAATTATACATAACACATGTCATAAAAAAGTTATATGTCATAGAAAAAATAAGAGAAACTCTGTTTTCATCCTCACCATGTCTTCCCAAACAATGTTGTTTCATTCTTACACTTGTCTTTTCAGAATTTTCCTTTGTACAATTCCCAAATTTCTTTACAATGTGCACAATGATTTTTTTTTTAGGTAATGATTAAAACATCACGAGTTGATCTTTTCCTCAAATAGCTATGGTTGTTTAACATGTTACAAATAAGTAAACCTTATTCAGTAACATCCCATGAAGGTTGCATTCATACAATAATTGTATCACTCCTTATTAAATTTCGAAGGATCAAACATCCCTACTCTCAATGTAGTTATGAAATAAATTTTCCAAATAATAATGATCTCTTACAATATCCTCAATACAACTTATTACCCAGTCAACATCTCTGGATATCTATATTTAAATCTTATAGGAATTTTATATTTGTTAAGTCACCCTTCCCTTGTTAGATGATCTTAATGCCTTCCATTTCTTAATGGTACTTTAGTTTATATAAAATGCTTCCATATATGGATAACATTAATGGTTATATTCCAAATAGATGTTGATCTTAATTCTTAAGTTTTTCAACATCATAAACCAATTTATGAAAAGGATTACCATTTGGAAAATCATAACTGAATTTATCATTTAATAATGCCTTTTCAACATCCAACACTCCTAACCAATCCTAGGTCTTACATATTAGATTTAAGTACCTAAGTATAATTATTTGATTCATCCTTGGTCTAGTAACATTCAAAAATTATACTAGAACATCAATAGAATGAATACTTCATAGATTCATAAACTTATACAGTAGCTTCTATTGTAGCAAATCAGCAGCACCCCTGGATGTTGATCAGATTTCTAGTTTGATCATCCTAATCATCCAATGTGATTGCACAACATTGAATCCTTCCCCCAAGTGTGGGACTTGTAAAAAATGGGAAAGGAATCTCTAGATTAGAGGCTAGTTCCCCAAATCCTCTGGTCAAATTTATCACTTACAAGTTGCAGAGGTTTACATTCCTAATCCTACTCTAGATTCCAAAAGGGGAAAAGATGGAGAATGCCAAAAAAAAAACTGAAACTAATGCTAATAAGGTGATACACCAAAGGAATGGTGAGCATTTTTCACTTCTGCAGATTGACACAGTCCATAAAATGCAACAAAAAACCTCATGCACAAACAGATAACTATAATGAAGAATCAGAAATTAGCTAAACAACATAAGTAGAGGATGAAAACTAATCACAGGGCCTATATTGTTATTTTAACATCAAAATCACTTGCATTACAACACCTGAGAGGAAAAATAAAGTTGCAGTTCTTATAAAAGGTATGTTATTCCACCAAAATCACTTCCAAGGTGAGAAAGGGGACCTGTAATACACAAAAAATGTTCAACCTTTTGAAAATGAGCCAAATCTAGCTTTTTCAGTGCAAGGGATGAGCCCAACAGAGAGAAACGTGGGAAAACATGGAAGGGATTCAACCATTGACCAAAATGTAATCAAAACAGAATGGGCATCCTTAATGACCTATCCCTTGACATTTTTAGCCATGCTGAAAGAGAATGCGAGCCATTCTTCATTAAAAATGGTGGTTGAAACATCATTTCTGTCCGTGACCACGAGCCAGAGGTGTTTTTTGATTTTATCTCTCTAAAATCCATCAAAATACCAAAATGACCCCAGAATCTTGTAGATAATTTCACCATCTTTCCATTGATATCAAGAACGCAAAAAACTGAGCTCTGGATCGAAAGATATGGCCGTTTGAAATTTTAGGGAAAAACAGGGCCAAATCGGATTGGCGGGTGGAAATTTGAAATTTTTTATCTTTTTTGCATTTGGGAAAATTTCCCAAAAATTCCCCATGCTCCGCCATTCCAGGTGCCACGCAGCAAGTTTTTATTGGCCACGGGCCCATCCTGCTCCATTTTCCTTTACTTTCGCCTTTGGAAAAATTTCCCAAAATTCCCCACCGGGCCGGTGAGTTTGGGACACGTGGCAAGCACTGATTGGACGTAGCCCCGTCTTTCCTGAATCTTCTGTGGGTCACTTGATCATTTTCAACCTAGACACGTGGCATAACCCCATTGGGTGAGGGTTTACTGCTTAAGATTTTAATTACGGGATTTTCTTAAGTTTTGGCGCCATCTGGACACGTGGCGAGATTCCATTGGCTCGCAATAAGGGGGGCGGGCTTTCCTCTTTGAATTTTCCTTTGTTTTCTCCTTTGGGAAAATTTCCCAAATTCTCCGCTCCCTCCGCTGGTCTGAGACACGTGGTGGTATTTCATTCGTTGTGGGCCATCCACAACATTTTTCACTTCTACGCCAATGCTTTGGGAAAAAATCTCAAATTCCTCCCATGCTCCGCGGCTCCGACACCCGAGGACACATAGCGAAAAATGATTAGTGGGCGGGGGCAATGGGCCCAAAACTCCTTTGAAATTTGGTGAAGCATTTTTCCAAAAACCCAACTTCTCCTCCACCCTTCGAAACACCCACGCCATAGGACATGTGACACATTTTTATTGGCTGCGGGCTTTCCTTCCTAAATTTCCATGCACCAACACTTAGCCAATTTTTTGCAAATTTCTCCCCTGGACACGTGGCATCATCTGGTTCATCGACGGGCCTGGGGGAAAAAATATTCCTTTTGAAATATCACCACAACACTTGGTAAAAACACAAGTCTTCCTCCGACCCCTGCCACTTCCTTGGACACGTGGCGGCATCTCATTGGCTGCGGGCCTTTTAGGGGAAAATTTCCCACAAAAACTCCGTTGAGCCACAACTTTAAAAATACATGGAGTTAGGAGGAAAAATTTACCTTTTTAGAAAGTTGAGAGAGAGCTCTATCCAATGGTGTCATTTCCAGAAAGTTTTGAGTGCTTGAAAAGAAAAAAATTATGATTGAGGCACAAGAGAGGGAAGAATGAAAGGAGTTAGCCACAAAATGAGCAGGGGGCACATTTTGGATAACAACTTCATTAACTACTTCTTTTCACGTCCAAAAAAGTGATCCCAATGCTCTTTCAGCTGACTGCTTTTGCCTCATAAAAAAATAGAATAACTCAGATTTTTTTCCTAAGAAGACACAATTAATTATAGAAAAAGAGATCCTCTACTTCTATGGACGCAAGGATTATTAGATCATCTCAACCCTTTGTAACAAGCACAACCTTAACCAGGGAAGTCTCTATTAAGTTTTTTAGTGCCACTATCCCCATAATAAGTTATAAGATGATACATAGTGGTGTGAAACTCTGACTGTGTCAACTAATTATGGAGTAAAATATTTTAGATGTAAGGATACCGTACTTATCTCATGGTTCCTATCAATTTAAATGAGTTTTCTCAACACGAAAACATTACTACCCTTGACTTATCAATCCTCTATTAAGATTATACAATTTTAATGCAAGTGTTACACTTCTACAACTTGTTATCCATTCCATAGATGATCATCAATGATACACACTATTGTTAGGTTCAAAAAAGTATACAAGCCATGATACAACAAGGATTTTCCTTAATTCTTATATGCAGTAATATATATATATATATATATATATATATATATATATATATATATATATATATAGGCTTATATTGATAATTATCTCAAAATAGAGATGAAAATTTTCCTTTCGGATAAAGGCAGAATGATAGCATCTTGGATGAATTAAGGTATATATAAGAAATTTTTATGATACAAAATACCTTAATCTTTACAACCTCTACTATACTATTTTCTTACCATAAGGAAAAGTAATTGTTCATACCACTGAACTTATTTGACTATATAGTGGGATACTATATCTTTAAACAATTGATATTATTATGCAAAATATGAGTTCATAAATTCATAGGATTGGTTCCCAGATCTTATCAATAAAATATGTGCCATAAGGCTCACATAAAATAGATCACAGATATATCTTCCATTCTAATTTGGAACTCCAAGTAAGCATATATATATATATATATTTGCAGCCATAATCTTTTCACATAACATACAATATATAATTAATATCACATACTTTATTTTATTGGGTAATCAAAGCACTTATCCCAAAACTCAGAAAGATTTACATTCCAACTTTAAGCTGCACTCAACGATATCCCTTTTCTGGCGGTATTTTATCCAAATGCATCCATTGTTTTTACCTTTTGGATATCTACCTCATAAATTCATTGTCAATGATTACTTAATTAATCCAAATTGTTCCTCTCTTTTCCTTTTAGGCTTGTTATTTATCATACCTCCAGGTACTGGTTATCTTCCATATCAACAAAAACATTGATTTATGTCATATCAATTAAAGTTAATCGTTATGTCTTAAGTCCTTTAAGATCTCATTAAATCAAAATTTCATGTTGAGGCTCAGTCAACGTCAATGTTAGTGTTCTATTAATAGTCATAGATTTACAACTTTTCTTCATATGCAAAGGATAATTTAGAATTCTAAGTTTATTTAAGCTAAGCAATAGATACCAAGAACTTATTTGTACTTGTATCAAATTAAAACAACAACAGGAAGTTATACTCAACAAACCTTGTTCCTTCATCTTAGCTTGTTAGTCACCATAGCATTGTTATGCTACTTGTTGGAAATTACAAGAAGTCTTTCTTGTTGAACTCATTCTGGTAATATACATTTGATGCCAAATTGTCTCCACTATTTTTACAAAAGTTGTAGGTGGAGAAGAGCTAACACTCTTGTATACGTTTTATTTTTTCAAGTCAGAATTTATTACAGATCTCATTCTAGCCTAATTTTCCTTTCAAATAATTGTGACTACAACAGATATTCCTCTCCTATCTACTTCATCTCCCCTTTGCAATTTTTTGTTTCACATTGGATTCAAGTTCCAAAATCTACCATCATGATAGTTCAACAATCGATAAACCCTATGCTGATTTTTATCAATCAGTTCAAGTTATTTACCTTGACTAATCATGTCCATGCTTTACCAGTTGTTCCCAACATCCTTCTAGTTTTGTGTGTCATTAAGGATGGTTTGAGTGCTATCTAACTTATTTACCACTGAAACTGAAGCATAGTTTGGTCTAGTTCATTATCCAATGTACATCCTTCTAACATTTATTTTATCTTGTTAATAAAATCAGAATTAATTAAGGGTAAGGACCCAATAAGTCCAAGAGCTGCAACCTTAGGTTCTGATACCAAAATGTAACATCCACTTTTAACACTTAAATTCTAGGGATTTTTTTGTTTAACTTCATGCTTCATTGATTTAAATACCCATATATTTAAATAAAACATAAATATTAAGTTCATATCCCATGTTTCCTTGTTCTAAATTCTCATAATTTAGAACTAACATCATCTTAGTCAATCCATCCTATAAAAATCATAAACCATGTGTAATTGCATGAGTCTGTTAGTAACCATCCCCTCATAGATTACTCTTTATGATTTTTTATAGAAAATATACTAATGGTTTCTTTCATTTATCAAGGATAGTCAAATATTGCATTCTAAGTGTCTACATAGGTATACATAATTGAATCCCATATGACATCCTACAAGTTAGATCTTGGTGAAATCATGACAATGTAATAAAAAACTTACACTACTCTGACTATATTTTTAGAGACATGTATGCCATGCTTGGTTATGTGATGACACACTCATCATTAGGAATTGGTATTTCACCTTATTACTTAATTTTTGTTATCTAGATTAGGATAAATTAGTGGATTTATAACCATTTACAAGTTGTGTACAAGGTACTAATTTAGATAATCCTAAATGGGTAAGTGCCACTATGTCGTCTTAGGATAACTAAGGGAGAATAAACATCTCCGTAATGATTTGCATCATTACAAGTCACTCCCTTTTCTATAGTCATCATAATATGACATTGGGTACTTAACCATGTAGTACAATCCACATTCATACCTAGGACGTTACTTACATTTTAGTGCATCACGACCTTCACATTTAGAGTAGTAACATAATAGATGCTTTGTTGTATCCAAATAATGGCCCTAGTTATTAAATGGATACTACGTAGTAACAACCATATCGACTTGGCTCTCCACAATACGCTAAATGGAAACATCATATCTTATGAATTTAAGGCTATTTAATTAAGTTACGACATGTCAAGTCCTAGTTTTTAATGATACTCCCAAGCGATAGGTTTCATACCCTAAGGTTTAAATGAGGGATTCCTAAATATATTTTACATGTTTAGAGTCAATCTAACATTATCATTATCTTTTCTAGCTGGAGATGTAAATTTTCGTACTGAGTCAATTTCATATATCATAAATTAATCCATTTTTTCAAGTAAAGTATTAAGTATAGTATAGTACTTAATATGGTTAATTCTTAATGTTAACATGAATCCATAATTCAAATAAGTTAACTTATCTATATTCAATTACCCACATATAACTTAGTATTTAAGTACTATATACATTTACATAGCACAATAGTATATTCAAAAACAAATAAACCCATTAATAATGCAACATGCATGCATTACTATTTTAATACTTCATATTATTTCATACATTAATATATATTACATTAATCCATATAAGTTTCCATATGTGTAATCAATTGAGATAAAGGAACCTTATATATTTATGATGAGATCAAGATTTAAATAATAAAAGAATACATCTCATTCAATTTCTCTTTGAATCATTTATAAAAAAATAGTCTAACTTAGCCTCTCAAAGATTTACGCAGTACAATGTTATTTCACCTAATTACAAAATCATAATTTGATAAAAAGAATCTTTTATCAATCAAATTAAACAAGAAAATTCTTTCAAACTCATTTACATTTCAGATTAAGTACTCCATCTGCAAAATATTAGCCAAAATTAGTTCATAAGAACTGGCATGATAAGTCCCTTTTCCATCTTAACTATTTGTATGATTTAATATTTAAGTAATCAAATTACTACAAGATTTAAAATAATTTAAATCATTTCACTAATAATCAAACTTGCTACATCAAAAAATAAAACTTAATTCTACATCCTTAAGAGCTATTTAATGTACTTAACTGTAAATAAATTCAATTATTCTACACCAATCGACACACCTATCAATCAGAAATCAACATCTTTTCATTATTTTCATGACTTTTTATTGGTTAGTAATGCATCGATATCTCCTAAGTTAATCATAACTTTCATATATATATATATATATATATATATATATATGCCATAAATCAAATCCTATCGATACCACCCCGAAGTGTCCATGCTTACCAAAAGACATAAATACAATAATAACTAATGGTTATCCTTCATAACAAAATCCCTTAAACCATATCACAACAAAACCCCCTAAGCGGAATCAAATAATCACTATAGGTATTCATAATGCCAAGCCATTCAAAAAGTCTAGTTTGGTTGTATGTAGACTACAATATAAGTAGTATATTATTTATAAGCTGAATTACTTCTATAAATAAGAAGTAAACGTTTGAATCCCTTAAGGTGTGAATAGACTTACCTTAATCTCTTTGAAGCCCAAGAAAGACCATCAAATATACCGTCGGAGATCAACTTTCAAACACATTACAATAGGCAACCAACCCAAAGTAAGAGCGTAATAGTTAAGCACAGAGCTCTAAGAAATCACAAAAACTGTGCAAAGAGTCGGAATAAGGTAAACCTAGAGAGATATTCCCAAATTAAAACTCAAAACCCTAAACCCAAGCACCATCATTACAGAGTTTGAAATAATGCTAACATGAGATTCAATATCAGGGTTTCCATTAATAATACATAAATCGATCACAAAAAACATATGACTATTCATAGAGATTCATAACCAAACCCTCACAAAGCCATGACTTCTCTATGAACTGTTAATAGCTAGTGAGTATAAACAGAAAGGAAATAACATCATGGTAAGGACAAGGATCTCGTAAGCCACATCTAGGGTGAGTTCTTCATTTCAACAACTAGTATTTGAATATGTTAGGTATATGATAATACCAAAATTACATATTCATTTATACTTTACACTGATAAAACAAATCAACCCAAGGAATCCAAAAATGAACACCCAATATGTATATTCATCAAAGGCTTAAGGAACATCCGAGTTTACCTGAGGGCTCTCATTATATAACAATAAAATCCCATAGATTCTAGGTATTTCTAATAATACAAACCCATAAGTTACAAATATCTATATATGCTAATATAAATATAAATGATCATACTATAACATTTAAGACCTTAAAGCAAAATTTTAAGCTCAAATCCATACTCATAATCTAAGAGCAAACATAGGTTATAAAACATAGATATTATCATGAAAACCTAGAACAACAATTTCACTCAAATAACTCATTGCAGGAATATCCATTAAGAAAATAGTAAATGGGACAAGTTTTTAAGAAGGAATAATAATATATCATGCCTTTGAGTTTCTTAAGATTCTATCTAAAGTCCAACAACCACCCTTAACAAATTCCTCATGAAATTCTTCATCAGTAATGGAAGGATTATTATTCTATGGTTTTTTAGCCACAAAGTAAAGGGTTTTTCACTTTCAATATCATGTCCAATATGTGTTATTGTGTTCATCTTAAAAATCCCTCATTTCCACTATAATCACAACAAAAATTACGGCCTAGATTTTATTCCACCTAAAATATAGTTACAGATATAATTTTACATCCCCTAGTCTTATCATGGTACCAGAGTGGGATTAACAATATAAATCCTAAATTCATAATCGGTTTGGAAGTTAGTTCTAGTTAGCTTTTGGGAACCTAGTCTTAGACCCCCCCTCTCTGAGGCATTTAATTTTAATTTGAGTGTGCCATCGTAGGAGGAAAATTATTTGAAATCCATTTTAACACCTCGCATTCCCCAAAAGTTGAACTCTAGTTGAGGTTAACAAGAACCTGGAAAATAATCAGGTACAGGGTCTCGACATTACATGTGTAAATCCTTACATTAGGATTTATATATTTTTGAATAGTGCTAACAGGTTGAGTATTAATCGATTACTACTTATTTTGAAAAGAGCATGCAATAGATAATATGTACCCATTATATCTTAGATGATCAAGTTCTAACAAATGCATGGTCGATTGACTAGGGGTATCATAATTATCATTTATTGGTCAGATCCTCAAACCTCTTATCCCCTAGCATGATGTTACCTAGACCCTTATTATTTTCAAATGTTGATATTTGCATGACTTATTAAATATCATTTTGGGCAAAATTACTTCACCTTGATTCTATAGTCAGCCATCTATGATGACCCTTCTTAATTGTAAGGTTATAGTTGGTACGAATCAGCAGCACCCCTGGATGTTGATCAGGCTTCTAGTTGACATCTTGGACATCCAGTGTGATTGCACAACATTGAATCCTTTCCCCAAGTGTGGGACTTGTAAAATGGGAAAGGAATCTCCAGATTAGAGGCTGGTTCCTCAACTCCTCTGACCAGATGTATTACTTGCAAGTTATACAGAGGTTTCAAACTCAAAATCCTACTCTAAATTCCAAAGTGGACAGAGATGGAGAATGCAAAAAAACTGAAACTAGTGCTAATAAGGTGATACACCAAAGGAGTGGTGAGCATTTTTTACTTCTGTAAATTGACACAGTTCATAAAAATGCAACAAAAACTTCATGCACAAACTGATAACTGTAATGGAGGGTTAGAAATGAATCAAACAACACAGACAAAGGATTAAAACTCATTCACAGAGCCTGTATTGTCATTTTTACATCAAAAATCACTTGCATTACAACATCTAAGAGGCAAAATAGGTTGCAGTCTTGGAAAAGGTCTAGTTTTCCACAAAATATATATTTTTTAAGTGATAGAGGGAGCCTGCAATACATGAAAAAATGTTCCACCTTTAAAAAATGAGCCAAATCTGGCTTTTACAGTGCAAGCCACGACCCCAGGAGAGAGAAACATGGGAAAACGTGGGGGAGATTCAACCATTGACCAAAATGCAATCAAAACAGCATGGGCATCCTTACAGGCCCATCCCCTGACATTTTTCAGCCATGCTGGGAGAGAACATGAGCCATTCTTCATTAAAAATGGTGGTTGAAACGTCATTTCTGTCCATGACCATGTGTCAGAGGATTTTTTCAATTTTCTCTCTCTAAACTCCATCAAAATAAAAAAATGATCCCATAATCTTGTAGATAATTTCACCAGCTTTCCATTGATATAAAGAACGTGAAAAAATGAGCTCTGGATCGAAAGATATGGCCGTTTGAAATTTTAGGGCAAAACAGGGCCAAATCGGATTGGCGGGTGAAAATTTGAATTTTTTTCACCTTTTTTGCATTTGGGAAAATTTCCCAAAAAATCCCCATGATCCACCATTCCGGGTGCCATGTGGCATGCTTTGATTAGATGTGGGCCCTCTGCCCTTCATTTCCCTTTGTTCTTGCCATTGGAAAAAATTTCCAAAAAACTCCGCCGAGCCGATGAGTTGAGGACACGTGGCTCGTGCTAATTGGTCGCGGACCTTCCTTCCTGAATTTTCTGCGGGCCTGACTGATATTTTGAAACCACTGGACACGTGGCGAGACCCTATTGGATGCGGGCTTTCCCCTTCAAATTTTCCATGCGGGCTTGGTGATGCTTTGGCCGCCACCGAACACGTGGCAAGATTCCATTGGCTCACATTTTGGGGGGGCGTGATTTTTCCTTTTAAATTTCCTTTGTTTTCCCTTGGGAAAATTTTCTCAATTTCTCCCCGCCTCCCGCCTGTCCGAGGACATGTGGCATCATCTCATTGGCCGCGGACCCTCTGCAAACATTTTTCCTTTGTGTGCAATCCTTTGGGAAAAAATCCAAATCTCCACCCACACTCCATAGCTCTGGTCCCAGGGACACGTGGTCATAATCTCATTAGCTACGGACCCTTTGGGGCGGAAACATTTTTCCTCTTGAGCACAATCCTTGTGAAAAACACTTCACCAAATCTACCAAATCCTCCTCCGCCAGTCTGAGGACTGAGGACACGTGGCCTTCGCTCATTTGGTGCGACGGGGCAGCGGACCTAAAAATTTCCTTTCTGAAATTTGGCAAAACACTTCGCCAAAATTCTAACTTCTCCCACGCCCTCCGTCCAGTCCAGTGAGGCCATGAGGACACGTGGCACAATATTGTTGGGCGCGGGCCTTCCCTCCAAAATTTTCCATGCGCCAACACTTAGTCAAATTTTGCAAATTTCTCCTGTGGACACGTGGCATCACATGATTGGTTGGCGGGGGCAGCGGGAAAAATATTCCTTTTGAAATTTTGCCAAAACACTTGGTAAAAAAATCCAAGTTTTCCTCCGACCCCCGCCACTTCCTTGGACACGTGGCAGCATCTCATTGGCTGCGGGCCTTTCAGGGGAAAATTTCCCACAAAAACTCTGTCGAGCCATAACTTCAAAATTACATGGAGTTAGGAGGAAAACTTTACCTTTTTGGAAAGCTGAGAAAGAGCTCTATCCAATGGTGTCATTTCTAGAAAGTTTCGAGTCCCTAAAAAGAAAAAATTATGACTGAGGCACAAGAGAGGGAAGAATGGAAGGAGTTAGCCACAAAATGAGCAAGGGGCACATTTTGGATAACAATTTTGGCGACTCAGAGGGGTCATCTGCCTGCTAGATGAAGTTACCAGTTTCCTGAAGCAATCCATTGGGCATGGAGTCATTAAATTCTCTATTTGGTACCCAACTGATTAGAACACTGCAAGGAGGAAGATGGAATATCATCTGATGGAGCAAGGCCTGCAAACACATTCCCAAGAACAACAAGCTTGTGCCAAAGCACTTAGGGAAAGCAAACTAATCTACAGTAAAACAATGTGCACAAGCACTTGGAGGAATGAAAACCTAAGCTAATATGTACAAGGTGGAGAGTTCCCTTCAATAGCAATGCTTTAGATGGATTCCATTGACTGGAATCTGCAGTTCTTCGCCATCCAATGAAGACAATTAGAAAGCATTGTTGTCCTTACACCTTGTGACCATGTATGGGCCACTCCAAATGGCATCAAATTTTGAATGCCTTCCCAGTTTTGCTCTGTCTGCATCCCATTTTAACACTAGATCTCCAACTTGGAAGGATCTATTCTTTGCTTTTCTATCAAAGGTCTTCTTTATCAAAGCTTGATCCTTCTCCATTGCTCGGGATGCTTGATTTCTGATTTCTTAGAGCTCCATCAATTCTACATATCTAACCTCCATGGGCTCAAAATCCAACAACTCCAACTGTTTCATGAGTTCCAATGTTGGCAACTCAAGTGACATGGGAAAAATTGCCTCTCTCCCATAAACAAGCTTAAATGGAGAGTTACCTGTAGATTTCTTGGGAGTTATCCTATCAGCCCATAAGGCTGATTTCAATTTAGTATGCCAAGACATCTGATTTTCATCAAGAGTCCTTCTAATGATCCTCAACAAGTTCTTGTTTGTAGACTCAGCATTGGCCATTAACCTGAGGGTAATAGTTTGATGAAGTACTTAGGTAGATCCCATTCTTGACAGCCCATTTAGTCACCTTGGACCCAATGAATGCCAATGCATTATCTGATATAATTGTATCAGGTACATTAAATCTGGTTGTTATTCCTCATAGAAGTCTAGGATGCTAGATTCATTTGCTTCCTTGAGTGCTACTGCTTCAATCCACTTGGTGAAATAATCTGTTGCTGTTAGAATCCATTTGTGTCCTTGGCTTGAATTGGGATTAATGACTCCAATGAAGTCTAAACCCCATTGCATGAATGGCTGGTCAACTGAAATTGGATGCAATGGAAGGGCAACTAGCCTCTCTTTACCTGTGAAGAATGCACAATTCTTGCACCTCTTGATCCATGCATAACAATCACTGAAAATATTGGGCCAATAATAGCCAGCCCTCATGATCTTTAGAGCTGTCACTCTTGGTGCAAAATGACCACCAGCTGGTCCACCATGGAACTCTTCCGAACACAATCCTATGAATCTGATTTGTACCAATACTTGACTCCTTGAGATGAAACAAGCATAGCTCCACCTCCTGCACCTTGTCTACTCCTTGATCCATCAAAAAACAACTTCCATACCTCATTGTCATCCTTGTGGTATGGCTTGGTGATGCTAGGGATAGGCTGATTTTCTTCATGCATGCAATAGACTCCTAGCTCAGATTCTTCTATTTCTTGATAAGGATCAAAATCATGCACCTTGTTTGCCCATTCATCAAGAGTTAGATCTGGGATGCTTCCAACCTTGGTGTTGGTTTCATCAGTGCTTGGATAATCCTCTTGATCAAACGTTGAACAATTGGTATTGATCTGACTTGGAGTGTAAGGCTCAATGTGAAAGTTTGTTATAGGCTCAGATCTGATTGTGGCTTTAGTTCCATATCTTGTCCTGAATAACATGTGTGACTAATCAGTAGATAAGTAGCCTCCAATCTTGGCTGTGAAATCCCTTAACAAACATAGGGCAAAGAGTGGTGGAAGGTCTATTACTGAGACATCTTGTAAGACAACAACGTTGGGGCATGCATGCAAAGTAAGACTTAAGTTTTTTATCACTCCAACTGTTGTTACTACTGTCCCATCCAATTGCACTACCCCTTTGGATATGACTTCATACTGAATTCCCAACTGATCAGCTATTTGCTTGGGCATTACTGAACTACTTGCTCCGGAATCAATCATGTAGTTGTGTACTAATTGGTTTCCAATAATCAATGAAACATAGAATGGAGGGGGCTTTAATACTTTACCTTGTCCATCCTCCATGATTCCCCTTCATGCTGGGCAGCATTTGTGAGCACCTTCTCTTGCATTTGGGCCTGCTGGTTTGAAGTTGACTCAGTCCTTCACGGCAGCTTGTAGCAAATCTCTTTGGCCTGGGATAGATAGTGATTCCCACATTGATATGTTTGCATTTGTCTTTTTCATCTGATCAATGATATTGAATGGAGATGAAGTATCCCTTTTCCGTCCCTTGGCCTGCACATTCATTCCTTACACATGGGCAGCAGCAACTGGTATTTGAATTGGCTTAGGAGCTGTTTTAGGAAGTCCTTGCGTGTTTGGGATTGGATTTTGTTTGCCAATAGTTTTTGGAGTGATAGAAGATTGAGGATTGCTTGGGACTAATGGCTTGTTCTTCACCCAAATTTCTCCTTTTTGACCTTGTGTTGGCTGCAACACTTTGGGGAAGCTGTTTGATTCATGCCACAAAATATCTTCTGCCTGCCAGTTTACAAGTGTGGCATCATTTGGAGCTGATTGTTGTTGTAATGTTTCTTGTTGTTGGTTATTTCCTTGGCTACCTTCACCTTCCACACCAGTAGTTGTCACCATTAATGCTTGATTCAAGGCACCATTGAAGCACATAGGACTGGTTATGAGGTTCATTGCATGGGAAACACCAATCATACTCTTGAGCTATATTGTTTTGTACTGGCACTAATGCTTTAGAGGTAGATGTAGCATTGGGATTATAGGGCTGAAATGGTCTTTTGGCAGGAGGCTCTTGCTTGATTTAGATTTGCAATTGGATTGGGCGGTCTTTGGGGTTGATATGGCTGCCTGTTAGGTTGAGCTTGGGGCTATAAAGAAGGTCTAAATCTTTGGGCTTACTACCTTTTGAGTGTAACCAGCTCATTACCTAAATTTTGTAATTTCTTCATGACTTCTTGAAGTTCATTTGAGGCACTAGAAGATGAAGTAGAAGCTTCACTTGAATTTTGATTTCTTGGAGTGGGAATAGGAGCTAAAATAGGCACTTGGCTAGCACTTGGGCTCTCTAAACTTGGAAATAATGGCATTGGAGGCCTAGGAGCTAGCTTGCCAACTTGAATCAAACAAATTTCAGCTCTAATAGCAATGCTATAAGAAATGGGGATAGTTGTGCTTCTCATGGATTGAATTAACATAGAAATATCATAATTTAAAGCTTTAAGGTAATAAAGGAAAGCACCTTCTACTGTTGGCCTGACTGCCACTGGAATTCTCTCCCAAGTCCTTTGAAATCTGAAATTAAAAATTAGTCAGCTGCTCATTAGGAGCTCTCTTGATGGTTGTCAGCTGCTCCAAAAGGGACAAGTTGTATCTCTTTTCTCCAAACTGCTTGTGGAGGGTTATACATAGCTGGTTCCAATTTTGAATAGAACCTAAGGCAAAACTCCTGAACCATTGCAAAGTTTTCTCTTTGAATGAAGATGCCAACAGTTTGACAGCAACTTGCATCTCATTGATCTCATGGATTGCACAAATGTTAGCAATATCCTTAACATGATCACCAGGAGTAGTTTGATTCTCTCCAGTAAAGTATGGGATGTTTTTCAATGTTGTAACTGGGATTGGGTTATGTGCATTGAGAGCAAGTGGGCTGCTTCCAGTGAAATTGACATAGGGGTTGTTTTGTGCCATTCTGATTGGCCTTAGAACCCTTGTTGATTGAATGAAAGGCCTACCAGGTGGAGGAGTTGAGAGAGTTCTGTTTGGTGGAGATGGAGACCTCTGAATTCTCCTCCCTCTTTGCCTTCTTCTTGGAGATAACTGCAGATACTCAAACAACACCTCTTCTTCTCCAATTCTTGACCTTGTGGTGATTCTTCTCATGAGTTTTAAGGCATGTACTACTAAAACCAACCAATTCTTCTTCCTTGGAGTCGCCAAATGTGCAATTTAGGGCTCTTTTAAGCAAGAATCTTGCAACAAATGCACATCAATTTTGTTACAATGAAGATGAAGACCTCTAAGGTCCCACTAGGCATGCCAAAATTGTTGTTGCAAATCAGCAGCACCCCTAGATGTTGATCAAACTTCTAGTTTGACATCTTGGACATCCAGTGTGATTGCACAACATTGAATCCTTTCCCCAAGTGTGGGACTTGTAAAATGGGAAAGGAATCTCCATATTAGAGGTTGGTTCCTCAACTCCTCTGACCAGATGTATTACTTACAAGTTATACAGAGGTTTCAAACTCAAAATCCTACTCTAAATTCCAAAGTGGACAGAGATGGAGAATGCAAAAATAAAAATAAAAAATGAAAATAATGCTAATAAGGTGATACACCAAAGGAGTGGTGAGCATTTTTCTACTTCTGCAAATTGACATAGTTCATAAAAATGTAACAAAAACTTCATGCACAAACTGATAACTATAATGGAGGGTTAGAAATGAATCAAAAAACATAGAAAAAAGGATTGAAACTCATTCACAGAGCCTATATTGTCATTTTTACATCAAAAACCACTTGCATTACAACATCTGAGAGGAAAAATAGGTTACAGTCTTGGAAAAGGTCTGGTTTTCCAAAAAATTGATTTTTTTAAGTGATAGAGGGAGCTTGCAATACATGAAAAAATGTTCCACCTTTGAAAAATGAGCCAAATCTAGCTTTTACAGTGCAAGCCACAACCCCAAGAGAGAGAAACACAGGAAAACATGGGGAAGATTCAACCATTGACAAAAATGCAATAAAAACAGCATGGGCATCCTTATAGGCCCATCCCCTAACATTTTTAGCCATGCTGGGAGAGAATGCGAAACATTCTTCATTAAAAACAGTGGTTGAAACGTCATTTCTATCCATGACCACGTGCCAGAGGAATTTTTTCTATTTCCCCCCTCCAAACTCCATCAAAATTAAAAAATTACCCCAAAATCTTATAGATAATTTCACTAGATTTTCATTGATATAAAGAACGTGAAAAACCGAGCTCTGGATCGAAAGATATGGCCGTTTGAAGTTTTAGGGCAAAAAAGGGCCAAATCAGATTAGCGGGTGAAAATTTGAATTTTTTCACCTTTTTTACATTTGGGAAAATTTCCCAAAAAATCCCCGCGATCCACCATTATAGGTGCCACGTGGCATAATTTTATTGTATGTGGGCCCTCTGCACTTCATTCCCCTTTGTTTTTTCCATTGGAAAAAATTCCCAAAAAACTCCGCCGAGATGATGAGTTGAGGACACGTGGCGAGTGCTAATTGGTCGCAGACAATCCTTCCTGAATTTTCCGCGGGCTTGACTGATATTTTGAAACCACTGGACATGTGGTGAGACCCTATTGGATGTGGGCTTTCCCCTTCAAATTTTCCATGCGGGCTTGGTGATGCTTTGGCCGCCACCGGACACGTGGCAAGATTCCATTGGCTCGCATTTTGGGGGCCGCCTTTTTTCTTTTTTAAATTTCCTTTGTTTTCCCTTGGGAAATTTTTCTCAATTTATCCCCTCCTCCCACTGGTCCAAGGCATGTGGCATCATCTCATTGGTTGTGGACCCTTTGCTAACATTTTTCCTTTGAGCGCAATCCTTTGGGAAAAAATCCCAATCTCCCCCCGCCTCCCGCCTGTCTGAGGCATGTGGTATCATCTCATTAGTTACGGACCCTCTGCAAACATTTTTCCTTTGAGCACAATCTTTTGGGAAAAAATCCCAATATCCCCCCACCTCCTGCCAGTCTGAGGACTGAGGACACGTGGCCTTCGCTGTTTGGTCGACGGGGCAGCAGACCAAAAAATTTCCTTTCTGAAATTTGGCAAACCACTTCGCCAAAATTCTAACTTCTCCCACGCCCTCCTCCGGTCCAGTGACTGAGGACACGTGGCACAATATTTTTGGATGCAGGCCTTCCCTCCAAAATTTTCCATGCGCCAACACTTATCCAAATTTTGCAAATTTCTCCCCTGGACACGTGGCATCACATGATTGGTTGGCGGGGGCAGCGGGAAAAATATTCCTTTTGAAAACTTTTACAAAACACCTAGTGAAAATTCCAAGTTTTCCTCCGACCCCCGCCACTTCCTTGGACACGTGGTGGTGTCTCATTGGCTGCGGGCCTTCTAGGGGAAAATTTCCCACAAAAACTCCACCATGCCATAAATTCAAAATTACATGAGGTTAGGAGGAAAACTTTACCTTTCTGGAAAGTTGACAAAGAGCTCTATCCAATGGTGCCATTTCCAGAAATTTTTGAGTGCTTAAAAAGCAAGAAATTATGACTGAGGCACAAGAGAGGGAAGAATGGAAGCCACAAAATGAGCAAGGGGCACATTTTGGATAACAATTTTGGTGACTCAGAGGGGTCATCTGCCTGCTGGATGAAATTACCAGCTGCCTAAAGTAATCCATTGGGCATGGAGTCATCAAATTCTTTGTTTGGTACCCAACTGAATAGAACACTGCAGGGAGGAAGATGGAATATCATCTGATGGAGCAAGGCTTGTAAACAAAATCCCAGGAACAACAAGCTTGTGCCAAAGCACTTAGGGAAAGCAAGACTAATCTACAGCAAAACAATGTGCACAAGCACTTGGAGGAATAAAAAACCTAAGCTAATATGTACAAGGTGGAGAGTTCCCTTCAATAGCAATGCTTTAGATGTATTCCATTGACTGGAATCTACAGTTATTCACCATCCAATGAAGACAATTGGAAAGCATTGCTGTTCTTGCACCTTGTGACCATGTATGGGCCACACCAAATGGCATCAAATTTTGAATTCCTTCTCGATTTTGCTCTATCTGTATCCCATTTTAAAACTAGATCTCAAACATGGAAGGATCTATTCTTTGCTTTTCTATCAAAGGTCTTCTTTATCAAAGCTTGATCCTTCTCCATTGATCAGGATGCTTGATTTCTTATTTCTTGGAGCTCCATAAATTTTGCATATCTAACTTCCATGGGCTCAAACTCCAACAAATCCAACTATTTCATGAGTTCCAATGTTGGCAACTCAAATGACATGGGAAAAATTGCCTCTCTCCCATAAACAAGCTTAAAATGGAGAGTTACCTGTAGACCTTTTGGGAGTTATCCTATCAGCCCATAAGGCTGATTTCAACTTAGTATGCCAAGATATCTGATTTTCATCAAGAGTCCTCCTAATGATCCTCAACAAGTTCTTGTTTGTAGACTCAGCCTGGCCATTACCCTGAGGGTAATAGTTTGATGAAGTACTTAGGTAGATCCCATTCTTGACAGCCCATTTAGTCACCTTGGACCCAATGAACTCCAATGCATTATCTGATATAATTATAGTAGGTACGCCAAATCTAGTTGCTATTCCCTCATAGAAGTTTAGGATGTTAAATTTGTTTTCTTCCTTGAGTTCTACTGCTTCAGTCCACTTGGTGAAATAGTCTGTTGCTGTTAGAATCCGTTTATGTCCTTGGCTTGAATTGGGATTAATGACTCCAATGAAGTCTAAACCCCATTGCATGAATGGCTGGTCAACTGAAATTGGATGCAATGGAAGGGCAACTAGCCTCTCTTTACCTGTGAAGAATGCACAATTATTACACCTCTTGATCCATGCATAACAATCACTGAAAATCTTGGGCCAATAATAGCCAGGCCTCATGATCTTTAGAGCTGTCACTCTTAGTGCAAAATGACCACCAGCTTCTAACACCCTATGAATCTGATTTGTACCAATGCATCTCAGAAGTACTCCATTCATATCCCTTTTGAACAAAACACCATCAACAAGGGCATATGGGACAGCCTGCAATCTGAAGTGTCTTCTTTTAGTCTTGTTCATCTCTGGAGGGCATAGACTTATGCTTAGGAAGTGCATTATGTCTTGGGTCCAGCAGGGAATGGGAACACCATTATTTTCCTCTTGAGTTCTTCCTTGCTCATGGTTGTCTTACAACGCCAAAACAACCTCCTTCTCATTGCATGCTTCCTTTTGTTTGCTCAAAATCAGCTGCTCACACAATCCTTTTCCTCTAACCAACTTGGTGACTTTGATCTCTATGTCATACTCCATGACATGAGTAGTCCAACCTTCCCATTTTTCATTCAAGTCTTTGTTGAGGAGGAAGTCTTTAACTCCCACATGAGAAACCAACAACTGAAACTTATTGTTTGAAACTAGATGCTTGAATTTATTCAAGCTCCTGATTACTGCAAGAACATGCTTCTCAATGAAGGAATAATTCACCTCATAGTCCTCCTGGCTTTGGCTAAAGAAAGTAATTGGATACTCCTCATTGTCTTTGTTCTGTTGTACCAAAATTGCAGAGATATTATCATCACTCCCAAATGCATAGAGGATGAAATCCTTGGAGAAATACGGGTTAATAAGAGTTGGGGCGTGAGAGATGGCTTCTTTGATTGCTTCAAAACTTTCCTTTCCTTCTACTGTCCATTTGAAAACCATGCTTTTATTTAAAATCTTGGTGATAGGCCTGATAAGGGCTGCAAAATTTGGGACAAACCTCCAAACAAAATTTATTCTCCCCAAGAAAATTTGAAGGGCCTTCTTGTGGCTTGGTAATGGTAGTGCTCTTATGGCTTCAACTCTTTCTAGATCAATTGCTAATCCTTCTTTGGAGACAATGTGGCGAAGGATTTTTCTTTCATGGGCTAGAAAAATACACTTTTTAGGATTAAAGGATACTCCAAATCTTCTGCACCTTTGGAACACTTGTCTCAAATGGAAGAGGTGATCTGCTGCGTTTTTTGAAAAAATAGTGATATCATCAAGATATATCAGCACTATGTTGTTAATCAAATCCTTGAATGCCATGTCCATTACTCTTTGGAAAGTAGCTCCAGCATTGGACAACCCAAAGGACATTTTCCTGTATGCATAAGTTCCCCATTTGGTTGTAAAGGCTGTCTTGAACTAATCTTCTTCCTTCACCATAATCTGATTGTACCCTGAATAGCCATCAATTAATGAAAACCTCTCAAGGCCAGCAACAACATGTAAAATTTTCTCCATAAAAGGAAGTGGATAATGATCCTTGAGAGATGCTCTATTCAAATATCTAAATTCAACACACAATCTAATTTCCCCACTCTTATTCCTAACTGGAACCAAGTTGGCCACCCAACTAGAATGCTTGATAGGGAATATGATTCTTGATTCTATCAACTTATTCAATTCCTTTCTCATGAGGGGCTCCAGGTGGGGATTGACTGGCCTTTGTTTTTTCCTGATGGGTTTAGTACTTGGATCCAATTCAACGGTATGTTGAGCTAACTCGGGATTGAAACCTTTAAAATCTTCATAGCTCTAAGCAAACACATCAGGGAATTCTTGACAAAGCTGTATGAACTCATACCTTTCTTGCTCAGTTGAAATCTTACCAATTTGGAGTGATTTGCCTTATTCCAACAAGATGGACACTAAATCTTCTCCCTTGACTTGGATGTTTTCTTTCTCCTTCCTAAACTGATCATTAAGATTGAAAATGGACTCCAAAGTAATAAGTCCCTTTTGGTAGTTTGTTGGTTCTCAGCTGTACCACTTGGTCAGCATACTACTACTCCAACTTTTCCTAATTTTTTGCTGAGAACTCAGCCTCTTCTTGCAAGAAATGAATGATTTGCTAATCATTTTCAAACACTTGCCAACTTACGTTGTTGTCTGGTACTGAAGGCCTCATAATCATGTGGATATTTGGTTGTACCTTGTCTTTTTGAATGATTTCAACAATGTCAAAGGCTGCCCCAACTGCTGTAAGCCTATCAGCAGCTTGGTTCTCTTTTCTAGGAATGGATCTTATGCCAAAGCCCTCAAAATCTTCAATGAGGTCCCACACCCTATTCTTGTAGCACTTGAGTAGATCATTCTTGACAACATGCTGCCCCTTAACTTGGTTGACAATCAACTCACTGTCACCAAATACTTGCAAGTTCTTTATTCCTCTCTTGATTGACCAATGCAATCCTTGTATCAAAGCTTCATATTCAGCAGTGTTATTAGAGCATGCAAACTAAAATATAAAAGCTGAATAATACTTAACTCCTTGAGGGGAAACTAGCATAGCTCCCCCTCCTGCACCTTTTCTACTCCTTGATCGATCAAAAAACAACTTCCATACCTCATTGTCATCCTTGTGGTCTAGCTTGGTGATGCTAGGAATATGCTGATTTTCTTCATGCATGCAATAGACTCCTAGCTCAGATTCTTCTATTTCTTGATAAGGATCAAAAGCATGCACCTTATTCTCCCATTCATGAAGAGTTAGGTCTGGGATGCTTCCTACCTTGGTGTCAGTTTCATCAATGCTTGGATAATCCTCAAACGCTGAACAATTGGTATTGATCTGACTTGGAGTGTGAGGTTCAATGTGAAAGTTTGCAATAGGTTCAGATCTGATTGTGGCCTTGGTTCCATATCTCATTCTAAACAAAATGTGTGACCAATTAGTAGATAAGTAACCTCCAATCTTGGCTGTGAAATCCCTTGACAGACATAGGGCAAAGAGTGGTGGAAGGTCTATTACTGAGACATCTTTGGGGCAGGCATGCAAGGTAAGACTCAAGTTTTTTATCACTCCGACTATTGTTACTGCTGTCCCATCCAATTGTACTACCCCTTTGGTTATGACTTCATACTGAATTCCCAACTAATCAGCTATTTGCTTGGGCATTACTGAACTACTTGCTCCAGAATCAATCATGTAGTTGTGTACTAATTGGTTTCCAATGATCAATGAAACATAGAATGGAGGGGGCTTCAATATTTTACCTTGCTGTCCTCCATGATTCCCCTCAGGATAGGCATCATTTGTGAGCACCTTTTCTTGCATTTGGGCCTGCTGGTTTGAAGTTGACCAGTCCTTCATGGCAGCTTGTAGAAAATCTCTTTGGCCTGGGAAAGATAGTGATTCCCACATTAATATGTTTACATTTGTCTTCTTCATCTAATCAATTATGTTGAATGGAGATGAAGCATCCCTTTGTTGTACCTTGGCTTGCACATTCATTCCTTGCACATGGGTAGTAGCAAATGGTATTTGAGTTGGCCTAGGAACTGTTTTGCATAGTCCTTGCGTGTTTGGGACTGCACTTTGTTTACCAATAGTTTGTGGAGTGATAGAAAATTGAGGAATGCTTGGGGCTAATGGCTGTTCTTCACCCAAATTTCTCATTTTTGACCTTGTGTTTGCTGCAAAACTTTGAGAAGCTATTTGATTCATGTTATCCAAAATTCACCCCCAAGGTAATTTTGATAACATGCATCAAATTATTCAGTCCCGAGCAAGTAGATTGATTCGAGGCCCAAAATCATGTTTTTCGGTGTCCCCTCGGCCTTTTTCTAACTCCCCCATCTAAGAAGAAATCCCAACAAGTTAGAAAAAATGGAAAAAATGCAAAAATAAGGTTGCAGGGATGTTTTAAGCATTTTGGGTCTGAAGGGTTTGGGTCATACTAAGGTTCGTCGTACCAAGCTTGGGGCCAAAAAAAGGTAAGAAAATTGGCTAAGTCAGACATTTTTATCCCAGGCGGTTCACGGGACAGTTGGGACATTGGGACGCGAGGGACGTAAAAAGCCAAAATGGCCGAAAGTGGAAAAAATCACCTAAGTCTTTGTTTCACGCGGTTTGGGACATCTGGGACAAAAGTACGCGTGGGATGCAAATCAGTCGGTTTGCCAAAAGACAGTCCATTTCGGGCAGTTTGGAGATATTTGTCCCAGGTAGTCCGCGGGACAGTTGAAAAAAAAGTACGCGAGGGACACGAAAAGGTGAAAAAGCCACAAATAGGAGCAAGGAAGCCCGTATCGGCCGAAGGAGGAGATTTTCATCTGGGACAGCTGGGACAAAAGTAAGCAAGGGACGTGTGGGACGTGAAAAGGCAAAAAAGCCAAAAAGAGACAAGGAGGCCCACAGACGAATCAGAACGTGCCATTTGTTAGAAGGGGAAGAAAGTTGAAATTTTTTCTAAGTGTTTGGTGCAAGGTAAAATTTTGAAAAGAGACCCACGGATGAATCAAATCTCACCACGTGTCTTCACCATCGACCCAGCAGAGCGGGGCAAAAAAATTAGAATTTTTGGCAAAATGTTTTGCCGAAAGTCCAAAGGATGAGTTTTGGCCCACTACCCCCACCACCGAATGGAATCTTGCCATGTGTCATCCAAGTGGCAAAGCGCTGAATAAATTCAAATTTTTTTCCAAAGACCAAACGGGTAAAAAATTTAAACCTTTTGCCTGCCGATCCATTTTTGGCCTGTTTTTCCCCTAAATCTTTGAATGGCCATAACTTTCGATCCAGAGCTTGGATTTTCATGTTCTTTATATCAATGGAAAGATGGTGAAATTATATACATGATTCTGGGGTCAATCTTATGTTTTGGTTTAGTTTGGAGAGATTAAATCAAGAAATGTCTCTGGCACTGGTAATGGCCAGAAGTGATGTTTCAACAACCAGTTTTAATGCAAAATGGGTCGCATTCTTCTCCAGCATGGCCAAAATGTCAGGGCATGGGTCTGTAAGGATGCCCATGCTATTTTAATGCATCTTCATTCAATGAGGAATGGCTCCCACATTTTTACACATTTTCTCTCTCCTGGGCTCGACCCATGCATTGTAAAAATCTAGATTTGGCTCATTTTTCAAAAAGGTTGTGAATTTTTTCTTCTCTGCTCTCCTTTATTTTCTTCCCCAGGGTTGAAAATGGAGTTTGAACCTCCTCCCCTACTCTGTAATGGCATTTTTTTCCTTTTACAATTAAAATGATGTTCTGTGCAAACTTCTGGAGCAACAAAAAATGTGTTTTGTGATGCATCTGTCCATCCTTGCTCGTTTTTTGCTTGTTTTCTTCTTGCCTCTCTTCATTACAGGTATTTGTGCACATTTAAATGTTCATTGCAAGGTTGGAGCTGTGTTCATAGTAGTTTTGATAGATGTTCAGCATTTTCCTTCTCTGGTGTATCACCGTTTTAGTGTAGGCTTTTTTTTTCTCTTTTCTCTCTCTCCCTGTCTCCTTAGAGGTTAGATTAGGGTTAGATTAGCTTGCCTACACTAGAACAGCTTGTGGCAGGTAGTTTAGGAAGAGGAACCAGCCTTCTCTGGAGATTCCTTTCTCATTCTTGTAAGTCCCACACTTGGAGAAAGGATTCAATGTTGTGCAATCACACTGGATGCTAGTATGATCAACCTAGAAATCTGATCAACATCCAGGGGGTGCTGTGAATTTGCACTAACAGTTTTGGCACACCCGGTGGGACCTTAGAGGTCTTCCACTTCATCTTTTATAGGTTGGTGTGTTCCTATGAAGATTTCAGCCTTTGGAGGCACTTGCAAACACATCTGGTGACTCCATCTGATCAACAACCCATTTTTGAAGTTGCAGACCTGTTTTTCATCCATTCCCATCCATCCTTCTTTCCATCCCTTTCATTCTTTTCCATTCCATGAAGTTGTGCAATTATGACTTCATTTCCATCATGGAACTCACATTTACAACAGCAGCAATGTTTCCCACCTCCAACATGTTTTTTAAATCCTCCAAATCAGCATACATACCCATATGAGTAGCAATGCCAAAATCAGTTTGGCTATGGAGCTTTCCAAGAGCAAGAGTATGCATATAATGAAGACCATCAGATTGAAGATGCTGGTCTGTTGGAGAAAATCTAAAAGATGGAGGTAAACATGGTGCAGTCCAGGGCTCAAGCACAAATGAAAGCATTTGGAATCGGTTGTGGAGCACCCTGTCCATGGGTGGGACCTTTTCCAAGGCATTACAGCCCTCAAGAGAAGCTTGACTTCATGATTGCAATGCTACCATTGCTTGCAAAGTGGATTGAAGGAATAGAGGTGTATGAGAGGAGTATTCAGCAACCTTGTTAACAGGTAAGCATGCCATCTCATGCCTTTCTTTTTCCTCTTTCCCAATCTATTTTATCTCAGCAGTGTCAAGTTTTAAACTCTCCATCTTCTGTCCCAAGTGTTGAATCCATTTCTCCACCCCCTAGTCTTCCACCTCATCTCAATTATTTTGTCTCTTTTCCTTCTAAACAGTCATCCCCTCCACAAGAGCTAACAGAAATACCCCCTCCTCCATAGAAACAAGAGTTTCTACCTCCTCCACCACCATGAAAAATTCCCAAGCCATTTGAGTTACAATCCAATTCTCCTCTTGCATTCCCAAATCCACGTTGGGAGGATAAAAATCAGAATTCTAGTCAAGGAAAACAACAACAAAAAGAAAAGCCAAACAAGGATGAAGAAATTCAAAGTTTGAAGAGTTGGGCTCTTAAATTTGGGATGAAAAAGATCCCCTTGATGGTTAAGCCTTTAGAAGAGATTGGAGTTAGAGAACAGGTTTTGGTTAAGACTAATTTTGTGGCAGCAGAAGAAGAGAAAAAAGAAGAAGTAGATCAGCAGTCAGTTTGCTCAAAAAGTAGTGTCCATGTTGGCACTCTATTTGAAGGGAATGCTGATTTAATTCAAGTTGCACAATCAGCCATAGAGGAAGAAAGCTTAGAAGAAGATCTTGTAGTCCCAACTTGTCCTCTAGAGCAATAGATTGAAGAATTTGACTTGACAAACTTCATGCTAGAAGAAGAGTTCTATCAAGAGCAGGATTGTCTTCAAGTAGTAGAGGAGGAAGAGGCTGCTCCAAATCTAAAAGAAGAGGAGCACATTCTAGTTGTGGAGGAGAAAAGTGCAGATCCAAAGGATTTGAGCACAAAGCAGGTTATAGAAGAACCTTCAGTTCTTCTTTCTACTTCATCTCTCTCAAGTTCTAGTACCGAAGAAGAGTTTGATCTCTCAAACTCAATGTTGGAGGATAAAAGAAACCATGGTGATCAAGTTGCAGATCAAGAAGACACCAAGGAGGAAGTTGAGCATTTGCAGTAGGACAACAATGAGGCAGTTTACCTGTCTGATTTGGAGGACTATTTTGATGAAGAAGAACCGGTTGAGTTTCCACCATTCTCTCTTTCATCATCCACGTTCCAAACACAAGACCCTGCTGTCATGGAGGAGAGCATTCATTTGTAGCAACCTGCATCTTATAGCAGCTCTTTGGAATCAAGATTGGAATATTTAAATCTTCCATGTTCTTCATTGGAGGAAGAGAAAGGGCAGAAGGGTTCTACCATTGCTTCCACACCATCCATTCAAGAGGGTCTACAAGAGAACTCCATTCTTGGAGTTGAAAATCAGAATTATGGACATATCAAATGGATCAGACCTTGCCCAATCAGGTATTTGGCTTCATTGGAGCCAAAGGAGAAGCCACAACTAGTCATGCTTGCCTCTAAGCATGAGGATGATATGTAAAGAACCAAGGATCAGCTGTCATACCTCTCCAATCCAAATGCAGAACAACTAAAAGAGGTATTGAATTTGCCTTCACCTGATACCTTGATGATTTAGGTGGAAGACCAGCTTCTTGTTGATTTTCCATTCATCCAATCAGCCATGTTCAATGCCAAATCAGTTGCATGGTTGCCAATTTTGAAGAAAGGAAGCTATTTTGCACAAACAGTTGTAGGGTTTGTTTAGCTCACCTTTGCTTCCAGTTAGAGTAGAGTAGGTAGGTTTGCTTTCAGCAAAAGAAGTGCTTGTGCACACTCAGCATGTTCCATTTTGGAACATGTATGACTTTTAGTTTTATACATAGTTTTTGTGCTGCTGGTTTTTCCCTTGCACAGTTCATTTTAGGTGGCATTTTGGTGAGAACAACTCCATGTTCAGTGGGCTTCATGTGGCTTAGAGGGAGGTTCTCAAAGTTCAGATAAGTTTTTAGGCTTGCTTATGACTCCATGCCCAATGGATGCTTTAGGAAACTGGTAAATTCATCTAGCAGGTAAATTACCCCATTGAGTCACCAAAGTTGTTATCCAAAATTCACCCCCAAGGTAATTTTGATAACATGCATCAAATTATTCATTCCTGAGCAAGTAGATTGATTCGAGATCTAAAATCATGTTTTTGGGGTCCACTCGGCCTTTTTCTAACTCCCCCATCCAAGAAGAAATCCCAACAAGTTAGAAAAAATGGAAAAAATGCAAAAATAAGGTTGCAGGGCTGTTTTAAGCATTTTGGGTCTGAAGGGTTTGGGTTGTACTGAGGTTCATCATACCAGAGTTGGGGCCGAAAAAAAGCAAGAAAATCGGCTAAGTCAGACATTTTTGTCCCAGGCGGTTTGCGGGACAGTTGAGATGTCAGGATGCGAGGGATGTGAAAAGTTGAAATGGCCGAAAGTGGAAAAAATCACCTAAGTCTTTGTTTCGCGCGGTTTGGGACAGCCGGGACAAAAGCACGCGTGGGACAAAAATCGGCCGGTTTGCCGAAAGACAGTCCATTTCGGGCAGTTCGGAGATATTTGTCCCAGGCAGTCCACGGGATAGTTGGGACAAAAGTACGTGAGGGACGTGTGGGATGTGAAAAGGTGAAAAAGCCACAAACAGGAGCAAGGAAGCTTGAATTAGCTGAAGGAGGATATTTTTTTCTGGGACAGCTAGGACAAAAGTACACGAGGGACACGTGGGACGTGAAAAGGTGAAAAGGCCACAAAGAGACAAGGAGGCCTGCGGATGAATCAGAATGTGCCATGTGTCAGAAGGGGAAAAAAGTTGAAAAATTTACTAAGTTTTTGGCACAAGGTAAAATTTTGAAAAGAGGCCCACGGACGAATCAAATCTCACCACGTGTCTTCACCATCTTTGGTGTTGCGGAAGACAAGGATTTTGATGTTCGAAAATCACACAATTAGCAAGGCTCTGGTGAACTGCTTTGCCGAAAGTCCAAAGGTATGTGTTGTTTGGCTTCATTTCAAACCCCTTGTTTACCAGTTTATCAACCTGTGCATGATGTCGCCATGTTTCATGCAAGTGGTGGAGCACTGATTTTTTGTCAAAATTTTTATGAGCAAAGACTAAACGTGCTCACCAATTCAAACCTTTGGTGCATCACGCCTTATCCAGTTTAGTTTTAATTTTTGCCCTATTTCTTCGAATGGCCATATCTCCTTCTAAATCTAAGATAAAAATTAGGATTTGAACCTCTGCATGTTGTTGATATCAATGGAATAGATCTGGTTAGAGGAGTTTAGAGGAACCATCCTCTAATCTGGTAGATTCCTCTCTCATTTTACAAGTCCCACACTTGGAGAGATAAAATCAATGAAACATCTGTGCAATCACACTGGTAATGGCCTGAAACATCAACGTTTCAGACAACCTGATTTGCATGCAAAAGGGGTGCTGCTGATTCTTGCAACAACAGTATTTCCACAAACAATGTCCAGGGCATGGGTCTCTAAGGATGTCCATGCAAATACCTTGTGTGATGAATGAAATCATTCTGAATGGAGGAATGGCAATCCAATGAAAATATATTTAACCTATAATTAGAGTAAAACACATTAATAATTAGGCTCGATTTTTGAACTTGTAAAAAACCAGTTTTTTCTTGCATTGTTTCAAAAAGGAATGTTAAATACTACCTTCTAGCTGGACACCAACCTCTATAGTTCTTTACTATTTATCATAAGAAGTAATTAACTTAATGGATTTTGAAGCTACTGCTATGCTTTGATAATGGACATCTTATGTATCCATTCAACATGTTAAAATGATGTTCTGTGCAATTTTGTGGATCAAATCAATAATAACACAATTTTCTGAAACGTCTGGAATAAAATCCTATGAGGCATTAAAAGATATGAAACCATCTTGCACTCTTTTGAAAGGATTACAGGTATGAGTCACACAAGCTATAAAATGTATCATAGCATATCATGATAGGAACTGTGTTCAAAAATAGTATACTTGATAGATGTTCAAGATTTGACTTCTCTAGTCAACATATAAAAGTTTTACGATGCAAAAACATTGTTTTTAGCTCATTTCTCACTCTCACTGTCTGATTGGAGGAAACCATTATGATTCATAAGAGAGTGTTTATGCAACTGGAATCACAATAATGGCAGGTAGTTGTAGGTAGCTCAGGAATTTACCTGTCTCTGAGAGAGTCAATGTGTCATTATGTGTATAGTCCAATCATATTGTGGTAGTAAGGATTCTAATGAAGATGTAATTACACTGGATAGCTGGTACGATCAGATCTAGATGTTTGGTCAATTTTGAGGAGATTATTTGAGAAAAAAATCACATTAACAGAGGTAGTGATAGCTCATTAATTTTTTTTATATAAGTTTACAATGTGAAAATGGTATGTATATTGGACATATTATATTCATTAATTTTTAAATGTCTATAACTAGTTGCTAAGTACAATATTCTTAAGTGTAGTTACCTTGCTGGGAAATTCCATAACAAGCTAGTAAAAAACAAAAAAGAATGATTTAAGGCACTTTTCCTAAGCACATAAGTACTGACCATCATAACAATATCCATTTTTCATGGGAAACACCAATGATACTCTGGAAGGTCATGGTGGGGTTATACACTTTTAAGAAACGATTTAGAGGTAGATGTAACAATGGGTTTAATGAGTACCACAAAAAATAAGGGTCTATTCTCTCTTAGGTCTTGACTATAAGTTAGATTTACAATACTATTTGTAAAATTTATTCCAAATGGTGTTCGAACTTATGTTTAACTGCATTTTAAAGTTCCAGTATTATTAGGATGCAAGGGACATCTAAAGCTGTCCGATACATTGCTACCTTGATTGAGGGTAACCAACTCAGCACCTAAGAATTTAAAAATACTTGATAAACTAACTTGAAGTTCATTTGAGGCACTAGCTTAGCATGAAGCTAGAAGCTTCACTTGACCATTCTCATTTCTTGTCAGTTGTAATCATTGTTTGATAACATATTTTTTTTGCTAGCACTTGGTCTCATCTAAACTTATAATTATATGGCATTGGAGGCCTAGGAGCTAGACTATCCATGGCTTGAATCAAAAAGTGCTCAGCTCTAACAGCAATCCTCGATAGGGATAAAACCATATGTATGTGCCTCCCATAAATTGATATTAACATTGTAACATATCAGAATTCATAACATTTTGTACAGGTAATAAATTGTTTACCTAGCGCTCAGTTTCATTATTTATTGAAAGTAACAACACATCAAACACTAGTTTCTACAGTTTCTTATTTTGAAAATTGCTATAAAATAATAAATTGTGATCTAGTCGAGCAACCGTGAGGATCCTACGATTATGATCACTATAAAAACTATTTGTATAACTTTGGATTTTTAGTGTTTTTCATTGACTATACATAACTAGTTCCTATTTTGAATAAAACCTGAGGAAAGACTCCTGAACCATTGTAAAGCTTTCCCTTTGAACAAAGATGCCAGCAGTTTGACAACAACTTGCATCTCATTGATTTCATGGATTGCACAAATGTTAGCAATATCCTTAACATGATCACCAGGAGTAGTCTGATTCTCTCCAGTAAAGTATGGGATGTTCTTCAATGCTGTAACTGGGATTGGATTCTGCGCATTGAGAGCAAGTGGGCTACTGCCAATGAAATTGACATAGGGGTTGTTTTGTGCCATTCTGATTGGCCTTAGAACCCTTGTTGATTGAATGAAAGGCCTACGAGGTGGAGGAGTTGAGAGAGTTTTGTTTGGTTGAGATAGAGACCTTTGAATTCTCCTCCCTCTTTTCCTTCTTCTTGGAGATAACTGCATATACTCAAACAACACTTCTTCTTCTCCAAATCTTGACCTTGTAGTGATTCTTCTCATCAGTTTTCAGGTCTACATTGCTAAAACCAGCTTATTCTTTCTCCCTTGGAGTCGCCAGATGTGCAATTTAGGGCTCTTTAAACTAGAATCTTGTAACAAATGCACATCAATTTTGTTTCAATGAAGATGAAGACATCTATGGTCCCACCGGGCATGCCAAAACTGTTGTTGCAAATCAGCAGCACCCCTGGATGTTGATCAGACTTCAAGTTGATATCTTGAACATCCAGTGTGATTGCATAACATTGAATCATTTCCCCAAGTGTGGGACTTGTAAAATGGGAAAGGAATCTCCAGATTAGAGGTTGGTTCCTCAACTCCTCTGACTAGATGTATTACTTACAAGTTATACAAAGGTTTCAAACTCAAAATCCTACTCTAAATTCCAAAGTGGACAGAGATGGAGAATGCAAACAAAAAAAAAAAAACTGAAACTAATGCTAATAAGGTAAAACACCAAAGGAGTGGTGAGCATTTTTCTACTTCTGCAAATTGACACAGTTCATAAAAATGCAACAAAAACTTCATGCACAAACTGATAACTATAATGGAGGGTTAGAAATGAATCAAAAAACATAGAAAAAAGGATTGAAACTCATTCACAGAGCCTATATTGTCATTTTTACATCAAAAACCACCCACTGCATTACAACATCTGAGAGGAAAAATAGGTTACAGTCTTGGAAAAGGTCTGGTTTTCCAAAAAATTGATTTTTTTAAGTGATAGAGGGAGCTTGCAATACATGAAAAAATGTTCCACCTTTGAAAAATGAGCCAAATCTAGCTTTTACAGTGCAAGCCACAACCCCAAGAGAGAGAAACACAGGAAAACATGGGGAAGATTCAACCATTGACAAAAATGCAATAAAAACAGCATGGGCATCCTTATAGGCCCATCCCCTAACATTTTTAGCCATGCTGGGAGAGAATGCGAAACATTCTTCATTAAAAACAGTGGTTGAAACGTCATTGAAACGTCATTTCTATCCATGACCACGTGCCAGAGGAATTTTTTCTATTTCCCCCCTCCAAACTCCATCAAAATTAAAAAATTACCCCAAAATCTTATAGATAATTTCACTAGATTTTCATTGATATAAAGAACGTGAAAAACTGAGCTCTGGATCGAAAGATATGGCCGTTTGAAGTTTTAGGGCAAAACAGGGCCAAATCAGATTAGCGGGTGAAAATTTGAATTTTTTCACCTTTTTTACATTTGGGAAAATTTCCCAAAAAATCCCCGCGATCCACCATTATAGGTGCCACGTGGCATAATTTTATTGTATGTGGGCCCTCTGCACTTCATTCCCCTTTGTTTTTTCCATTGGAAAAAATTCCCAAAAAACTCCGCCGAGATGATGAGTTGAGGACACGTGGCGAGTGCTAATTGGTCGCAGACAATCCTTCCTGAATTTTCCGCGGGCTTGACTGATATTTTGAAACCACTGGACATGTGGTGAGACCCTATTAGATGTGGGCTTTCCCCTTCAATTTTCCATGCGGGGCTTGGTGATGCTTTTTGCCGCCACCGGACACGTGGCAAGATTCCATTGGCTCGCATTTTGGGGGCCGCCTTTTTTTCTTTTTTAAATTTCCTTTGTTTTCCCTTGGGAAATTTTTCTCAATTTATCCCCTCCTCCCACTGGTCCAAGGCATGTGGCATCATCTCATTGGTTGTGGACCCTTTGCTAACATTTTTCCTTTGAGCGCAATCCTTTGGGAAAAAATCCCAATCTCCCCCCGCCTCCCGCCTGTCTGAGGCATGTGGTATCATCTCATTAGTTACGGACCCTCTGCAAAACATTTTTCCTTTTGAGCACAATCTTTTGGGAAAAAATCCCAATATCCCCCCAAAACCTCCTGCCAGTCTGAGGACTGAGGACACGTGGCCTTCGCTGTTTGGTCGACGGGGCATTTTCCTGCAGCAGACCAAAAAATTTCCTTTCTAAAATTTGGCAAACAACTTCGCCAAAATTCTAACTTCTCCCACGCCCTCCTCCGGTCCAGTGACTGAGGACATGTGGCACAATATTGTTGGATGCAGGCCTTCCCTCCAAAATTTTCCATGCGCCAACACTTATCCAAATTTTGCAAATTTCTCCCCTAGACACGTGGCATCACATGATTGGTTGGCATGAGGGGCAGGGCGGGAAGCGGGAAAAATATTCCTTTTGAAAAATTTTACAAAAACACCTAGTGAAAAATTCCAAGTTTTCCTCCCCCCCCCCGCCACTTCCTTGGACACGTGGTGGTGTCTCATTGGCTGCGGGCCTTCTAGGGGAAAATTTCCCACAAAAACTCCACCATGCCATAAATTCAAAATTACATGAGGTTAGGAGGAAAACTTTACCTTTCTGAAAAGTTGACAAAAGAGCTCTATCCAATGGTGCCATTTTTCCAGAAATTTTTGAGTGCTTAAAAAGCAAGAAATTATGACTGAGGCACAAGAGAGGGAAGAATGAATGGAAGCCACAAAATGAGCAAGGGGCACACATTTTGGATAACAATTTTGGTGACTCAGAGGGGTCATCTGCCTGCTGGATGAAATTACCAGCTGCCTAAAGTAATCCATTGGGCATGGAGTCATCAAATTCTTTGTTTGGTACCCAACTGACTAGAACACTGCAGGGAGGAAGATGGAATATCATCTGATGGAGCAAGGCTTGTAAACAAAATCCCAGGAACAACAAGCTTGTGCCAAAGCACTTAGGGAAAGCAAGACTAATCTACAACAAAACAATGTGCACAAGCACTTGGAGGAATAAAAACCTAAGCTAATATGTACAAGGTGGAGAGTTCCCTTCAATAGCAATGCTTTAGATGTATTCCATTGACTGGAATCTACAGTTATTCACCATCCAATGAAGACAATTGGAAAGCATTGCTGTTCTTGCACCTTGTGACCATGTATGGGCCACACCAAATGGCATCAAATTTTGAATTCCTTCTCGATTTTGCTCTATCTGTATCCCATTTTAAACTAGAAAACTAGATCTAAACATGGAAGATCTATCTTTGCTTTTTATCAAAGGTCTTTCTTTATCAAAGGCTTGATCCTTCTCATTGATCAGGGATGTGCTTGATTTCTTATTTCTTGGAGCTCATAAAATTTTCGCATATCATAACTTCCATGGGCTCCTCAAACTTACAAAATCACTATTTCATGAGCTTCAAATGTGGCAACTCAAATGACATGGAAACAAATTGCCTCTCTCCCATAAAACAGTTAAATGGGAGAGTTACCTGTAGACCTTTTGGGGAGTATCCTATAAGCCCATAAGGCGGATTTCAAACTTTGTTATGCCAACGAGATTGATTTTCATCAAGGAGCCTCACCTAATGATCCTCAACAATGTTCTTGTTTGTGGACTCAGCCTGGCCATACACTCGAGGGGTAATAGTTTGATGGAAGTACTAGGTTAGATTCCCATTCTTGCACCCATTTAGTCCACGTGGACCCAATGAACTCCAATGCATATCTGATATAATTATAGTAGGTACGCCAAATCTAGGGCATATTTCCCTATAGAAGTTTAGGATGTTAAATTTGTTTTCTTCCTTGGAGTTTAATGGTCAGTCCACTTGGTTGGGGGTTGAAATAGTATGTTGCTGTTAGAATCGTTTAGTCCTTGGCTTGATTGGGATTAATGACTCCAATGAAGTCTAAACCCATTGCCTGATGGCTGGTTCAACGTGAAAGTGGAATGCAATGGAAAAGGGCAACTAGCCTATTCTTTACTGTGAAGAATGCACAATTATTAACCTCTTGATCCATTGCATAAACAATCACTGAAAATCTGGGCCAATAAGAGCCATGCCTATGATCTTTAGAAGATTGTCACTCTTAGTGCAAAGACACCAGCTTCTAACACCCTATGTAATCTGATTGTACCAATGATCTCAGGAAGTACTCCATTCAATCTCTTTGAACAAAACACCATAAACAAGGGCATATGGGACAGCCTGCACCTGAAGTGGGTAGTCTTTTAGTCTGTTATCTCTGGAGGCATAGACTGATTGCTACGGAAGTGCATTATGTCTTGGGGTCCAGAGGGAATGGGGAAACCATATTCCTCTTGAGTTCTTCCTGCTCGTGGTTGTCTTACAACGCAAAACAACATCATTCTCATTGCATGCTTCCCTTTTGTTTGCTAAAAACAGTTGCTTCACACAATCCTTTTCCTCTAACCAACTGGTGACTTTGATCTCTATGGTATACTCCATGACATGAGTATAGTCCAAATTCCCATTTTCATTCAAGTCTTTGTGAGGAGGAAGTCTTAACTCCCACATGAGAAACCAAACAATGAAAATTATTGTTGAAACTAGATGCTTGAATTTATTCAAGCCTCATGATTACTGCAAGAACAGCTCTCATAAGGAATAAGTTCACCTCATAGTCCTCCTGGCTTTGGCTAAAGAAAGTAATTGGTACTCCTCAGGTCTGTTCTTCTGTTGGTACCAAAATTGCCAGAGATATTATCATCACGCCCCAACGCACTATAGAGATGACAATCCTTGAGGAAAAACGGGTAATAAGAGGTGGGGCGTGAGAGTGGCTTCTTTGATTGCTCAAAAACTTTCCTTCCTTCTACTGTCCATCTTGAAAACCATGCTTTATTAAAATCTTGTGATAGGCCTGACTAAGGGCTGCACAATTGGGACAAACACTCCAAAAAAATTTATTCTCCCCAAAGAAAATTTGAAGGGCTCTTGTGGCTTGGTAATGGTAGTGTCTTATGGCTTACTCTTTCTAGATCAATGCTAATCCTTATTTGGGACAATGTGGCGAAGGATTTTCTTCATGGGATACGAAAAATACACTTGTTAGGATTTAAAGGATACGCCAATCTTCGCACCTTTGGAACTTTGTCTCAAATGGAGAGGTTTGATCTGCTGCGTTTTGAACAAAATAGTGTTGATTATCATCAAAGATATATCAGCACTATGTGTAATTCAAAATCCTTGAATGCCATGTCCATTACTTTGGAATAAGCTCCAGCATTGGACAACCCAAAGGAATTTTCCTGTATGCATAAGTTCCCCATTGGTTTGTAAGGCTTGTTTGAACTATTCTTTTCCTTCACCATAATCTGATTGTACCCTGAATAGCAATCAATTTAATGAAAACATCTAAGGCCAGCAACAACATGTAAAATTTTCCCATAAAAGATAAGTGGATAATGATCCTGAGAGATGCTCTATTCCACCTTACTTAAATTCAAAACACATCTAATTTCCCCCACTCTTATCCTACTGGAACCAAGTGGCCACCCAATAGATGATTTGATAGCGGAATCTGATTCTTGATTCTATCACTGAATTCTACCCCCAATTCCTTTCTATGAGGGGCCTCCAGGTGGGGGATTGGACTGTGGCCTTGTTTTTGTCTGATGGGTTAGTAATTGGATCCAATATTCAACGGTTTATGTTGAGCTAACTCGGATTGAAACTTATCTTCATAGCTCAAGCAAACAAATAGGGAATTCTTGACAAAGCTGTAGGAACTCATACCTTCTTGCTCAGTTGAAAATCTTCCAATTTGGAGTGATTTGCTTTATTCCAACAAGATGGACACTAAATTCTTCTCCTTGATTGGATGTTTCGTTCTCATTCCTAACTGATCATTAAGATTGAAAATGGACTCCAAAGTAATAAGTTCTTTGTGGTTAGTTTGGTAGGTTCTCAGCGGTACCACTTGGTCAGCATATACTACTCAACTTTTTCCTAATTTTTTGTGAGAAACTCAGCCTCTTCTGGCAAGAACTGAATGATTTGCTAATCATTTTCAAACATTGCCAACTTACGGGTGTCTGGTACTGAAAGGCCCTCATAATCAGTGGAGATTGGTTGTACCACTTGTCTTTTGAATGATTTCAACAATGTCACGGCGGCCCCAACTGCTGTGTAAGCCTATCAGCAGCTTGGTTATCTTTTCTAGGAATGGATCTCATGCCAAAGCCCTCAAAATCTTAAATTGAGGTCCACACCCTATTCTTGTAGAACTTGAGTAGATCATTCTTGACACATGCTTCCCTTAACTTTGTTGACAATCAACTCACTGTCACCAATACTTGCAAGTTCTTTATATTACCTCTCTTGATTGACCAATCAATCCTTGTCAAAGCTTCGATTCACAGTGTTATTAGAGCATGCAAACTAATATCAAAGCTGAATTACTTAACTCCTTGAGGGTACACTACATAGCGCCCCCTCCTGCACTTTCTACTCCTTTACGCCTTGATCGTCAAAAAACAACTTCCTACCGCATTGTCATCCTTGTTGTCTCAGCTGGGTGATGCTAGGAAAAATGCTGATTTTCTTCATCATGCCAATTAGCCCTAGCTCGTTCTTTCATTTCTTGATAAGTAATAAAAGCATGCACCTTATTCTCCCATCATGAAGAGTTAGGTCTGGGATGCTTCCTACCTTGGTGTCAGTTTCATCAATGCTTGGATACTCTCAAACGCTGAACAATTGGAAATTGATCTGACGTGGAGTGTGGAGGTTCAATGTGAAGTTTGCAATAGGTCAGATCTGATTGTGGCCCTTGTTTCCTATCTCATCTAAAAAAAATGTGTGACCATAGTAGAATATGTACCCGCCATCTTGTGTGAAATCCCCTTACAGACCTAGTGCAAAGAGGGGGAAGGTCTATTACTGAGACACATCTTCAAAACACAAAACGTTGGGGCAATGCATGCAGGTAAACTCAAGTTTTTTATCACTCCACTATTGTTACTACTCTGCGTCCCATCCCAAAATTTTTGTACTACCCTTTGGTTTATGACTTCATATGAATTCCCAACTAATCATCTATTTGCTTGGGCATTACGGAACTACTGCTCAATCATCATGTAGTTTGTGTACTAATTGTTTCCAATGATCATGAACATGAATGGAGGGGGCTTCAATCTTTACCTTTCTTTCCTTCCCATGATTCCCCTCAATAGGCATCATTTTGAGCACCTTTTCTTGCATTTGTGTGTTGGGCCTGCTGGTTTGAAGTTGACCAGTCTCATGGCAGCTTGTAGAAAATCTCTTTGGCCAAATGGGAAAAGATAGTAAAAACAAAAAACAATTCCCACATTAATTTTTGTACTTTGTCGTCTTCATCTCATCAATTATTTTACTGGAGATGACGCATCCCCTTTGTTGTACCTTGGCTTCACACTTCATTCCTTGCACATGGTAGTAAAAATGGATATTGAGTTGGCCTAGGAACTGTTTTCATATTCATTGGCGTGTTGGGACTGCACTTTGTTTCCAATAGTTTGGTGAGTGATAGAAATTGAGGGATGCTGCTTTGTGGCTATGGCTGTTTTCTTCACCAAATTTCTCATTTTTTTTGACCTGGTGTTTTGCTGCAAAAACTTTGAAGCTATTTGATTTCCATGTTATCCCAAAATTCACCCCAGGTAATTTTTTGATAACATTCATCGAAATTATTCATCCCGAGCACGTAGATTGATTTCGATGCCCAAATCATGTTTTTCGGTGTCCCCATCCGGCTTTTTCTATTTCTTTTTTTGTTGTTTTCTCCTAACTCCCCCATCTAAGACGAAATCCCAACAAGTTAGAAAAAATGAAAAAATGCAAAATAATGTTGCAGGGATGTTTTACGCATTTTTGGGTCTGCAGGGTTTGGGTCATACTAAGGTTGTCCGTACAAGCTTGGGGCCAAAAAAAGTAAGAAAATTGGCTAAGCTCAGACATTTTTTATCCCAGGCGTTCACGGTACAGTTGGGACCGTTTGGACGCGAGGGACGTAAAAAGCCAAAATGGCCGAAAGTGGAAAAAATCACCTAATTTCATGTTTCATTCACCACGCGGTTTGGGTACAATCTGGACAAAAGTAACTCGTGGGATGCAAATCATCGTTTGCCAAAACAGTCCATTTCGGCAGTTTGGAGTATTTGTCCAGTAGCCCCGCGGGACAGTTGAAAAAAAAGTCACGCGAGGACACGAAAAGGTAAAACCCCAATAGGAGCAGAACCGTCTCGGCCGAAGGAGGAGATTTTCATCTGGGACAGCTGGACAAAAGTAGCAGGACTTGTGGGACGTGAAAAAGCAAAAAGCCAAAACAAGAAAGGAGGCCCACAGACGAATCAGAACGTGCCCATTTGATTAATAAGGGAGAAGTTGAAATTTTTTTCTAGTGTTTTGGTGGCAAGGAAAATTTTTTGAAAAAGAACCACGGAGGATCAAATCTCACCACGTGTCTTCACCATCGCCCCAGCAGAGCGGCAAAAAATTAGATTTTGGCAAAATGTTTTGCCGAAAGTCAAGGAGAGTTTTGGCCCACTACCCCCCACCCACCGCATGGAATCTTGCCATGTTGTCTCCAAGTGGCAAAGCGCTTACTAATTCAAATTTTTTCAAAGAACAACGGGTAAAAATTTAAACCTTTTGCCTTTTTGGCCCGAAAATCCATTTTTGCCCTGTTTTTCCCCTAATCTTGGTGTGGCCATAACTTTTGATCCATAGCTTGGATATTCATGTTCTTTATATCAAGAAAGATGGTGAAATTATATCTATTCCCGGGGTCAATCTTATGTTTTGGTTTAGTTTTGGAGAGTTAAATACTAAATGTCTCTTCTGGCCTGGTAAATGGCCAGAAGTGATGTTGCAACAACCATTGTTTAATGCAAATGGTCTCATTCTTCTCCCAGCATGGGCAAAAGGTCAGGGCATGGGTCCTGTAAGGATCCCATGCTATTTTAATGGCATCTTCATTCAAGAAGGAATGGCTCCCAGCATTTTTACACATTTTCTCTCTCCTGGGCTCGATCCCATGCCTTGTAATTTAAATTTTGGCTCATTTTCAAAAAGGGTGTGAATTTTTTCTTCTTCCTGCTCTCCTTATTTTCTTCCCCAGGGTTGAAAATGGAGTTTGAACCTCCTCCCCTACCTCGTATAGGCATTTTTTTTCCTTTTACAATTAAAATGATGTTCTGTGCCAAACTTCTGGAGCAACAAAAAATGTGTTTTGTGATGCATCTGTCCTCCTTGCCTGTTTTTTTGCTTGTTTTCTTCTTTCCTCTCTTCATTACGGTATTTGTGCACATTTAAATGTTCATTGCAAGGTTGGAGCTGTGTTCAATAGTAGTTTTGATTAGATGTGTCAGCATTTCTTCTCTGGTGTATCCCCGTTTTAGTGTGGCTTTTTTTTTTCCCTTTTCTCTCTCTCCCTGTGCTCCTTAGAGTTTATTAGGTTAGATTAGCTTTCCTAACTATAACAGCAGCTGGGCAGTAGTTTAGGAAGAGGAACCCTTCTCTGGAGTTCCTTTCTCATTCTTGTAAGTTCCCACACTTGGAGAAGGATCAATGTTTGTGCAATCACACTGTATGCTAGTATGATCAACCTAGAAATCTGATCACATCCAGGGGGTGCTGTAATTTGCACTAACATTTTGGCACACCCGGTGGGACCTTAGGTTCTTGCTTCCACTTCATCTTTTAAGGTTTGTGTGTTCCTATGAAGATTTCAGCCTTTGAGGCAACTTGCAAAACACATCTGGTACTCCACTGATCCACAACCCATTTTTGAAATTTGCAGACTTGTTTTTTCATCCATTCCCATCCACCTTCATTTCCATCCCTTTCATTCTTTTCGCATTCCCTAAGTTTGTGCAATTAATGACTTCATTCCATCATGGAACTCACCTTTAGCAACAGCACAATGTTTCCCCCTCCAACATGTTTTTTAAATCCCTCCAAATCAGCATACATACATACCCATATGAGTAGCATGCCAAATCAGTTGGTCTATGGAGCTTTTCCAAGAGCAAGAGAGGCATATATGAGACCACAATGCAAGATGCTGGTCTGTTGAGAAAATCCAAAAGATGGAGGTAAACATGGTGCATCCAGGGCTCAAGCCAATGAAGCAGTTGGAATCGTTTGTGGAGTGCACCCTGTCCATGGGTGGGGACCTTTTCCAGGCATTATAGCCCTCAATATAAGCTTACTCAGATGCAATGCTACATTGCTTGCAAAGTGGATTGAAGGAATAAGAGGTGTAGGAGGGAGTATTCAGCAACCTTGTTTACAGGTCTAAGGCATGCCCTCTCATGCCTTTCTTTTCCTCTTTTCCCATCTGTTTTTCTCAGCAGTGTCAAGTTTTAAACTCCCCATCTTCTCTGTCCCAAGTGTTGAATCCATTTCTCTTTCTCGCCACCCCCTATTCTCACCTCATCTCAATTATTTTTTCTCTTTCCTTCGAACAGTCACCCCCTCCAAGAAGCTAACGAAATACCCCCTCCTCCATAGAAACAGAGTTTCTACCACCTCCCTCCACACCACCCATGAAAATTCCCAAGCCCATTTGAGTTACAATCCAATTCTCCTCTTTTTTGGCATTCCCAAATCCACGTGGGAGGATAAAATCATATTCAATGTCAAGGAAAACAACAACAAACAAAAAGCCAACAGGATGAAGAAATTTCCAGTTTTGAAGATTTGGCTTCTTAAATTTGGGATGAAAAAGATCCCCTTGATGGTTATGCCTTAGAAGAGATTGGAGTTAAAACAGTTTTTGGTTTAAGACTAATTTGTGGCAGCAGAAGAAAAAAAAGAGAATTAGATCACATGTCAGTTTGCTCAAAAAGTGTGTCCATGTGGCACTACTATTTGAAGTGAATGCTGATTTAATAATTCAATTGAACAATCATCCATAGAGAAGAAAGCTTAGAAGAAGATCTGTAGTCCCAACTTGTCCTCTAGCGCAATAGATGAAGAATTTGACTTGACAAACGTTCATGCTTAAAGAAGATTCTAATCAATCGCAGGATTGCTTCATAGTAATGAGGACGAGGCTGTCCAATCTAAAAGAAAGAGGAGCACATTCTATTTTGTGGAGCGAAAATGCAGACCAAGTATTTGAGCACAAATCATGTTTTATAGACGAACCTTCAGTTCTTCTTTCTACTCATCTCTCCTCTCAAGGTCTAGTACCGACGAAGAGTTTGAATTCTCTCAAACTCATGTGGAGATAAAGAAACCATGGTGACCAAGTTGCAGATCAAGAAGACACCAAGGAGGAAGTTGAGCTTTGCAGTAGGACAACAATGAGGCGTTTACCTGTCTGATTTGGAGGACTAGTTTTATGAAGAAGACGGTTGAAAAGTTTCCACCATTCTCTCTTTCATCATCACGTTCCAAACACACGACCCTGACTGTCAATGGAGGAGAGCATTCATTTTTTTATCAAACCTGCATCGTATAGCATGCTCCTTTGGAATCAAATTGGAATTTTAAATTTCCATGTTCTTCATTGGGAGGAGAGAAGGCAGAAGGTTTCTTACCATTGCTTCCACACGGGACACCACCATTCAAGAGGTCTCCAAGAGAACTCCATTCTTTGGTTGAAAAATCAGAATTAATGGACATTCAAAACATGATCAGACCCTTGCCCAATCAGGTTTGTCTTCATGAGCCAAAGGAGAACCACAAACGATCATAGCTTGCACTCTAAGCATGAGGATGATATGTAAAGAACCGGATCAGCTGTCATCTTACCTCTCCAATATCCAAATGAGAACAACTAAAAGAGGTATTGAATTTGCCTTCACCTATATCTTGAGATTTAGGTGAAGACCACTTCTGTGTTGATTATCCATTCATCCACGCCATGTTCAATGCCAAATCAGTTGGCAATGGTTGCCAAATTTTTTTTTGAAGAAAGGAAGCTATTTTGCACAAACAGTTGTAGGGTTGGTTTAGCTAACTTTGCTTCCGTTAGAGTAGGTAGGTAGGTTTGCTTTCACAAAGAAGTCTTGTGCACACTCAGCTTTTCCCCCCATTTGGAACATGTATGACTTTTAGTTTAGTATAGTTTTGTGCTCTGGTTTTTCCCTTGCACAGTTCATTTAGTGGCATTTTGGTGAGAACAACTCCATGTTCATTGGCTTCATGTGCTTAGGGAGTTCCTCAAAGTTCAGAAAGTTTTTAGTCTTGCTTATTGACTCCATTCCCAATGGATGCTTTAGAAACTGGTAATTCATCTAGTCAGGAAATTACCCCATTGAGTCCACCAAATTTGTTATCCAAAATTCACCCCCAAGGTAATTTTATAACATGCATCAAATTATTCATTCCGAGCAAGTAGATTGATTCGAATCTAAAATCATTTTTTGGGGTCCACTCGCCTTTTTTCTAACTCACCCATCCAAGAAGAAATCCCAACAAGTTAAGAAAAAATGGAAAAATGCAAAAATAAGGTTGCAGGGCTGTTTTAAGAAGCATTTTGGTCTGAGGGTTTGGTTGTAACTGAGGTTCATCATAACAGAGTTGGGGCCGAAAAAACCAAGAAAAATCGGCTAAGAAGTCAACATTTTTGTCCCAAGGCGGTTGCGGACAGTTGAGATGTCAGGATCGAGGAGTTGAAAAGTTGAAATGGCCGAAAGTGGAAAAAAAATCACCTAAGTCTTTGTTCGGGTTTGGACACCGGACAACAGCACGCGTGGACAAAAATCGGCCGTTTGCCCGAAAGACAGTCCATTTCGGGCCATTTCGAAGAAAGGGTAACAAGAAATGCGAAGAGGTGGAAAAAGAAAGGGCTCGTCCTTTTTCCCATTCCTATCCCCACCGGGAGCTGGGACAAAAGTACGTGAGGGACTGTGGGATGTGAAAAAGGTGAAAAAAGCCACAAACAGGAGCAGGAAGCTTGAATTAGCTAAGGACTTTTTTTTCTGGGACCTAGGACACAAATACACAGGACACGGGGAACTTGAAAATGAAAAGGCCACAAAGAGACATGGGGGAAGAGGCCTTGCGGATGAATCCGAATGTGCCATGTGTCGAAGGGGAAAAAAAGTTGGAAAAATTTACTAGTTTTTGCAAAAGGTAAATTTTTGAAAAGAAGGCCCACTGACGAATCAAATCTCACACCACGTGTCTTCACCATCGACCCGCGTATCGGGGCAAAAAAAAAAAAATTAAATTTTTGGTAAACTGTTTTGCCGAAAGTCGCAACAGGGAGGTTTTTGGCCCGCTGCCCCCACCACTTAAGTGGAGCCTCGCCATTTTCAAATCCAAGTGGTGGAGCACGGAAAAAAATTCAAACATTTTTCCAAAGACTAAAACGGGTAAAAATTTCAACCCTTTTGCCCAGCCGATCCATTTTGCCTGTTTTTTTGGCCCTAAATCTTTGAATGGCCATAACTTTCGATCTAGAGCTCAGATTTTCATGTTCTTTATATCAATGGAAAGCTGGTGAAATTATCTACATGATTATGGGGTAAATATTACATTTTAGTTCAATTTGGAGAGAGAAAATCAAGAAACATCTCTTGGCAACTGGTCTGGCCAGAAGTGACTCAACACCAGTTTTAATGCAAATGGTCGCATTCTTCTCCCCCATCATGGCCAAAATGTCAGGGCAGGGTCTATAGGATTCCATGCTATTTTAATAATGCATCTTCCATTTAATGAGGATGGCTTCCCATGTTTTTCGGTTTCTGCTGTCCTGGGCCGACCATGCATTTATATAATAATTTATATAAACATCATATTAAAATTTATAAAGTTTTGAAAAAAAACTATATATTAAAAGTCTTAAACCATATTAAAATTACATGGGATTGAGTGAAGAGTCAACAGACCATATTCTAAGCCTAAGTTTAAATCATATTTAAACTTAACTTATAAATCTAGGCATATATAGTTAAAAATAAAGAAGAAAAAAACCTAAGTTTGAATCATATTATATATATTTAGTTATTTTAACTCGATTAAAATATAAATTTTATTAGATTTGGTTTATATATGTTTAAAAAAAAATTAAAGTGCTTACTTTTTTTACTAAGGGGCCCATGTTTATTTCTTGGCCATGAAGGGATTACTTTTTAAATTTTAATAATTATTAAATAAAACCTAACATGTGTCCCTAATCATTTATATTATCCATGTAAGGGGGCGGTACCATTCATTTAGATCTTATAATTTATAAAAACTATATAAATAAACCTATTTAAATGTTTTCTTTTATATAAGAGTGGGAGTGGAGAATAAAATGAGATAATATCTCAGGTATAAATGTGGAAATCTCAAGTATAAATGGAGAATTAAAAAATGGGCTAGTTTATTGGTGGCCCACATGAAGTGTGGTAAATATTTATTAAAATATTGGTAGTTATAGCCACATAAAAGTTTTAAAGTTTTTAGCTTGCAGAAATATATAAAATATTTTACAATATTTCCATACTTTTAAATATGTGCAGGGTAAAATTAAGAGTAAATGAAGGGAAGACACAACGTTCATGAAAATAAGAGATTTCCATTTATTTCATTTGTCAGGTGAAATTACTTGTCTCCTGTGTAAAATATACAGGTTAATCTATACTCTCATAAATCTACTTACACTTGGTAAAATTCTTTTAACTTGGTCTATGTCCTTTAAACCCCTTTAATAAGGGTTATGTGTTTTTAATATAAAAACAATATACTATAGTTTATAATTTTTATGAACTATATGTTGTTTTTTATTTTTATTTTATAAATTATATACATTTTTTTAATAAAAAAGTGTATATATTTTTACATTATAAATTATTATAGGTTATTATAATGTGTTAAAATATAACATCCCTAATATTATACAAAGAAGAAATTCTAGAATTTCACATTCTAGAAATACACAACACGTTTTGGCTTCATTAAATTTGACGATCAAATGACCGTTATGGTAGACCAAACATAAGACAATATGACGGTCATTTAGACGTCAAATTTAAGCTCATAAGTTCCAGGAAACTATAACTATGTTAAAATTGATGGTCAAATGACCGTCACGATAGATAAAAAATAAGCCATTATGACGGCCATTTAGACGTCAAATTTAAGATGGCCAAATTTATATCTACATTAAATTTTTTTCAGAAATTTGAAGTTGTTATGCATTATTAGGGGTCTCTTCTTCACTTGTATATGGTTAAAAAAAAAATTTATATAAAAATGAGGTATACTGCAGAGCCCTTTATAATGCGGGTTATTATATTGATCATGGGAGGTTAATTAGTATGCATTGTAATAAAAAAATTAGTTATGATCAAATAGTTTTTTTAGATCTGTAAAATTTAGATATGATTATGTTAAAAGTGTTATTTTTATCGATAAATATGTATCTAACTCTGTGGTAAATTTTATATTATAATGATGCATGTTTTACAGGTTTAGAAAAATAATGATGTCTAACTATTTTTGTCTTGACAAAACCTAGATCCTGAATGAAACCAACTACAACATTTGGGTCAAAATATAATTTATGGTGAGGAAACTCTAGACAATTGTTTCTAGATCTGAGGTTACTCCCACTGGTCGTCAAGTAACTATCGATAACATGAATATATTCTTGCAACGAATGTAAGATTATCTTTTTATGCAATGTGAATGATGAGTACCTTCTACACATTGGTAATATCAAACATCCGAAAAAGGTATTGACACAACTAGAATCCATGCATGAAGGATACTTGGTATATCAAGGATAGTAATGAGAGTATAATAGCTGAAGGAATTCAAAGAAAAGATCTATATATTTTTGATGATTTTTCTTTTGCATCTTGTTTTATATCTCATAGTTTGAATAATTCAAAACTATGACATGAAAGGTTAGGACATGTTAATTATTGAAACTTATATGAAATATATAGATATATTCTAGTGAAAGGTTTACATGTGTTGTCTTCTTCTCTTGAAGTTACTTCATTAAATGCTTCTAAATGATGGTTTTGATTCTTATTTAGTAAATGGTCATGATGATGTTTTGATGCTCTAGATGTTTCTAAAAATCTTATCTTCCTGGATAAGAAATTAAATTGGGCTCAATCTATGTTAGAAAACTCAAATCCTATTAAGCTTAGGAAAATGACTAAAAGCCATCATATGTACCATACATTAATTACCTTGTATGAACCTGAGCTGTGAAGTATTATAGGGTCTAGGTGGATATACAAAGTAAAATATAATGGTGATGGTAGTATTAACAAACATAAATCTAGACTTAAGGCTAGAGGTTTCACTAAAAAACTTGGTATTGATTATGTTGAGACATTTCCTATACCTAAAATGAGTACTGTTAGGGCCTTATTTGCAATTGCCGCTAAAATTGGGTGGGAAATCCATCAAATGGATAAGAAAAATACTTTTTTGAATTAAGATTTAAAAGAAGAACTTTACATGTTTTAACCTAAAGGATTTGAAGAAACTGGTAAAGAAAACTATGTTTGTAAGTTGAGAAATCCTTGCATGGTTTAAAACAAGCTCTTAGAGCTTGGTATGTGAAAATTATTTCCTTCTTTAAACTATTAGGTTTTGCTAATTGTTCTTCTAACAATGATATATTCACTAAGCAATAAGGCTCACATATTATCATTATATGTCTATATGTTGATGATTCACTTATGTCTGGTGTTAATTCTAATTTAATTCATAGGATTAAAGAACAATTGAAGTAGTACTTTGAAATGAATGAGTTAGGTCTCTCACATCATGTTATTTGTATGACTATATTTCATTCTATTGTTATTTTTCAAAACACAATATGCAACCATTGTATTGAAAAAGTTTCTTATGATTGATCATAAACCATTTTCTATTTCAATGGAAGTTAAAATAAATATTGATCATAAATCTACATATGAAAAAGGTTGATCCTATTTTATATATGTTGTTAATTGATAGTTTGATTTATCTAACTATAACTAGATTAGATATTTCCTATACAAAAGGAATTACTTCAAGGTTTATGCACGGACCTTTTTTAGAGATCATTAGAATCTTGCAAAAAGAATTTTTAGATATTTGAAAGTAAAAATCAATTATGGGTTACATTATAATAAGAATGAAAATGCTATCTTATATGGATTTTTTGATTCTAACCATACTGATGTTGTGTTATAAAATATACTAGATATTTGTTCAAGTATTTTGGTGTAGGAACCATTACTTGGAATAACAAATACAATCGACAATCTCCATTTTTTCTACTGAGGAAAATAAGTAAAATGGAAGAAGTAAAGAAGCCATGTGGGTGCAACGACTGTTGGTAGAGATACACATGAAAGCTAAAGGAATTATTTATCTTCTATGTGGTGGTCAGAGTTGTATTACTCTTGATTAAGAATCCATTTCAACATCAGATGAAAAGGAACATTGAGATACATATATGCTTCACTTATGAGAATGTGTAAAGTGATGAGATAAATCTCAAGTTCATGTTGATTGGAGAGCATGCTGCTGACATCTTCACAAAGTTCCTGACTGCTGCAAAGTTTTGTCACTTCCGTGAAAATATTTGATTGTCAGAGTTTCCATTGACGGGGAGTGTACATGACAATTTCACCTCCTAATGGAACTTGGTTTTTGTAAAAATACCTTCGGGCATTTGTAAAAGACCTTCAGGAAAGTGTAAAAATACCTTCGCGCATGTATACCTCCTTGAATTCTTTTTTAGAAATAAGTGTAGAAAGATCTTAAAGGTGGTCTTCAGTAAACTCTTTAGTAATATTGAGTTTACTGGTAAACATCCAGTACAAACATATTGTTAAGGAGGTCCTTGGTTGTAAAAGGATCCTATTGTTGCAGGCACAGAGCACCCCTGGATGTAGATCAGGCTTCTAGGTTGATCACTCTAGCATCCAGTGTGATTGCACAACATGGAAACCTCTCTCCAAGTGTGGGGACTTGTGAAACTGAGAGAGGAATCTCCAGATTAGAGGCTGGTTCCTCAAACTCCTCTGATTTAGATCTATATTTTGCAAAACTACAGAGGTTTAGATCCTAATCCTACTCTAACTCGCAAGGAGACAAGGGTAGAAATGCAAAAATTGAAAACTAACTAAAGATGGTGATGCACCAAAAGGAGTGTTGAAACATTTCTATTAAGCAAATAGACACAGACCAAAGATTGCAGCATAAAACATACAAAAGCTGATAAGATATAATTTAAGATCTGAAATGAAGCAAACAATACAAACAAAGGACTAAAACTCATTCACAAAGTTTGTATTATCATTTCCAGTGTCAAACTCATTATATTACAACCTCAGAGAGGTAAAACTGTTACAGTCTTTGGAGAGGTCTGATCCTTGCTTCAGTCACTTGCTGGAGCTGAAAGAAGAAGCTACTATGTACAAAATTGTTCCCCCCCTTTCGGAAATGAGCCAAATCTGGCTTTTACATTGCATGGGTCGAGCCCAGGGGACAGAAAACATACAGAAACATGGGAACCCATCCCTCCTTAACTGCAGATGCATTAAAACAGCATGGGGGACCTTACAGACCCATACCCTGTCACTTTGACCAAATTACAGGAGAATGTGACCCATTCTGCATTAAATCTGGTCGCTGAAATGTCACTTCTGGCCATGGACACGCGTCAGATCTATTTCTCAATTTTCTCTCTCTAGACTACACAAAAACTCAAGATTAACCCTAGAATCACGTAGAGAATTTCATAAGCTTTCTGTTGATATAAAGAACATGCAAATCCGAGATCTGGATCGAAAGATCTGTCGATCTGAAGATTTAGGGCACAAAACAAGTGAAAATGCGTTTTAAAATTTCTTCCCGCGCTCTGCCACCTGGATGACACGTGGCATGCATTGATTGGTCGCGTGATTCTCTCTCCTTCTCTACTTCATTGGACACATGTCCTCCTTTTACTGGCTCGGGTCAGTGCTTGAAACCTCGCCCTTTGACTTTTGGACTTTCCTCCTTGTGACACGTGTCATGATTTGGTTGGTCCGTGGGTCTGCCAGCTCTTCGTGCCCTTCGCGTCCATTTGTCCCGAATGTCCTAGATGTCCCAACTTCTTAGTATGAAAGTTCTCCATTTTGGCCGATCCAGGTGGTTCACATCCTCAAGGCCTAAATGTCCCGAGCAGTTAGTCGATTTTCTTCTCCTTCGGTCGAACTGACTTTCCGCGTCCCGACGGCCTGATTGTCCCTGTGCTAAAATTTTCCTTTTCGGCCGAACAGGCCAGTTCGCGCCTTTCGCGTACATTTGTTCCATTTGGCCCAGTTCTTCATGGGCCACTTGGAGGTGTTTCGGATGAACCACGCTTTGGTGTCCCGAATGTCCCAACTATCCCTAGGACAAGGACTTAGCCAATTTTCACAATTTTTCCTAGCCCAAGCTTATTTTCTGCAACTTTTTCACATTTTCTCAGAGCTTGCTCTTTTCAACCTAGACAGGAGAGTTACAAAAATTTCTGAGAGGACCATAGAAACATGATTTTTTCCCTGAATCCATCCATTTTCATGGGACTCGATAATTCTAATGTATGTTATCAAATCAACCCTGGGGGTGGATTTGGATAACAATTTAGCGACTTAGCGGGGATACCTGCCTGTTAGGTAGAAGATACCAGTTTCTTGAAGCAGTCCATTGGGCATGGAGTCATCAAATATTTTTTTTAGAACCTCAACTGACTCAGAATGTGCAAGGAGGAAGATGGAATGTCTCCTGATAAAGAAAGGACTGCAAAACATCTCCATGGACAACAAGCTGTGCCAAAGCACTTAGGGAAAAAAAAAACTAACCTATAGCAAAACAATGTGGACAAGCACTTGGAGGAAATAAAATCTAATCTAATATTTACAGAGGTAGTGAACTTCCCTCTAGAATCAATGCTTGAGATAGATTCCATTGACTGGAATCTGTAGTTCTTCTCCCTCCAGTGAGGCTAATTGGAAAGCATTACTGTTCTTGCACTTTGTGACCATGTATGGGCCACTCCAAATGGCATCAAATTTTGAATGCCTTCCCGGTTTTTCTCTGTCCACGTCCCATTTCAATACTAGATCTCCAATTTGGAAAGATCTATCCTTGGCCTTTCTGTCAAAGGTCTTCTTGATCAAAGCTTGATCCTTCTCCATTGCTTGGGATGCCCGATTTCTGATCTCTTGCAGCTCCATCAACTCTGCATACCTCACCTCCATGGGCTCAAATTCAAGCAACTCCAGCTGCTTCATGAGTTCCAGTGTTGACAACTCCAGTGACATGGGCAAGATTGCTTCCTTTCCATAGACAAGCCTGAATGGAGAATTACCCTGTGGATCTTGTGGGAGTGAATCCTATCAGCCCATAAGGCTGATTTCAGCTTGGTATGCCAAGACCTCTGATTCTCGTCAAGAGTCCTCCTAATGATCCTCAAAAAGTTCTTATTTGTAGACTCAGCCTAGCCATTACCTTGAGGGTAATAGTTTGATGAAGTGCTTAGGTAAATACCGTTCTTGACAGCCCACTCAGTCACCTTAGATCCAATGAATGCCAATGCATTATCAGAGATTATTGTAGCAGGCACACCAAATCTGGTTGTTATTTCCTCATAAAAGTCTAAGATGCTAGACTCATTTACCTCTTTGAGTGCTACTGCTTCTATCCATTTGGTGAAGTATTCTGTGGCTGTCAAAATCCATTTGTGCCCTTGGCTTGAATTGGGATTAATGACTCCAATGAAGTCCAAACCCCATTGCATGAATGGTTGGTCAACTGAGATTGGATGCAATGGAAGGGCAGCAAGTCTCTCTTTTCCTATGAAGAATGCACAATTCTTACACCTCTTGATCCATGCATAGCAATCAATGAAGATTTTAAGCCAATAATAACCAACCTTCATGATTTTTAGAGCTGTCACTCTTAGTGCAAAATGGCCACCAGCTGGTCCATCATAGAACTCTTCTAATACCCTTTGAATCTGATTTGTGCTAATGCATCTCAGTAGCACTCCATTCACATCTCTCTTGAACAAAACTCCATCAACAATGGCATACGGAACAGCCTGCAACCTGAAGTGTCTCCTTTGGGTCTTGTTCATCTCCGGAGGGCATAGGCCTGTGCTTAGGAAGTGCATAATACCTTGAGTCTAGCAAGGAGTGGGAGAAGCATTGTCTTCTTCTTGTTTGCCACTTGGCTCATGGCTGTCCTGGACTGTCAAAACAGCCTCTTCTTCGTTGCATACTTCTTTTTGCTTCCCCAAAACCGGTTGCTCACACATTCCTTTCCCTCTTACCAGCTTGGTGATGTTGATTTCAATGTCATATTCCATGACACGGGTGATCCAACCTGCCCTTTTCTCATTCAAATCCTTGTTGAGGAGGAAGTCCTTAACTCCAGCATGTGAGACCAGCAACTGGACTTTGTTGTTTGAGACTAAATGCTTGAATTTATTCAAGCTTCTGATTACTACAAGTACATGCTTTTCAATAAAAGAGTAACTCACCTCGCAGTCGTCTAGGCTCTGGCTGAAAAAGGCAATTGACTTCTCATAATTATCTTTGTTCTGCTGTACTAGAATGGCAGAAATAGTGTCGTCACCTCCAAATGCATAGAGGATGAAATCCTTGGATAATTCTGGGTTGAAGAGGGTTGGTGCTTGAGAGATAGCTTCTTTGATTACTTCGAAGCTCTCCTTGCCTTCTGCTGTCCACTTAAAAGCCATGCTCTTCTTTAACATTTTGGTGATGGGCTTGACAAGGGCTACAAAATCTGGGACAAACCTCCGAACAAAGTTTATCCTTCCCAAGAAAATTTGAAGGGATTTCTTGTGACTTGGCAATGGTAATGCTCTTATGGCCTGAACCCTCTCAAGATCAATTTCCAGTCCCTCTTTCGAGACAATATGGCCAAGGAGCTTTCCTTCGTGTACAAGAAAGATGCACTTCTTGGGATTCAAAGACACTCCAAACTTTCTACACCTCTGAAACACTTGCCTGATGTGAAAGAGATGGTCTGCTGCATTCTTTGAGAAGATAGTGATATCATCAAGATATATCAAAACTATTTTATTGATTAACCCCTTGAATGCCATGTCCATTGCCCTTTGAAAGGTAGCACCAGCGTTGGACAACCCAAATGGAATTTTCTTGTAAGCATATGTGCCCCATTTAGTTGTGAAGGCTGTCTTGAATTGGTCTTCTCCCTTCACTATAATCTGATTATAGCCTGAGTAGCCATCAAGTAGTGAAAACCTTTCTAAACCAGCTACCACCTGCAATATTTGCTCCATGGAAGGGAGTGGATAATGATCCTTGAGAGAGGCTCAATTCAAATCTATGAAGTCGACACACAACCTGATCTCTCCATTCTTCTTCCTGACTGGGACTAAGTTTGCAATCCAACTTGAGTGTTTGATGGGGAAGATGATACTAGCCTCAATAAGCTTGCTTAACTCTTTTCTCATGAGAGGTTCAATATGGGGATTCACTGGCCTTTGCTTTTTCTTGACAAGCTTGGATTCTAGATCCAGCTCAATAGTATGTTGTGCCAACTCTGGGTTGAAACCTCTCAGATCTTTGTAAGTCCAAGCAAAAACATCTGGGAATTCTTGACAAAGCTGAAAAAAATCAGATTTCTCTTGTGAGGTACTTACTTTGCCAATCTGTAATGTTTTTCTTTCTCCCACTAAAATAGGCTCTGAATCCTCACCCTTTACTTGAATGTTTGCTTTCTCCTTCCGGAACTGATCATTCGGGTTGAAGATTGACTCCAAGGTTATGAGGCCTTTTGGTAACTTGTTGGTTCTTAGCTGCACCACTTGGTCACCATACTGCTGATGCTTGTCTTGATTCCTGGCAGAGAACTCAGCTTCTTCTTATAGGAAATTGACAATTTGCTGATCATTCTCGAAGACTTGCCAACTTGTGTTGTTATCTGGAACAGTTGGTCTCACAACCAATTTGATATGAGGCTGAGATTTCTCACTTTTGATACTTTCCACAACATCAAATGCAGCCCCAATTGCTGCCAGTCTATCAGCTGCTTCATTTTTCTTCATGGGTATGGACACGATGTTGAAAGCTTCAAAACCCTCAATGAGGTCCCATACCCTATTCTTGTAGTACTTAAGCAGATCATTTTTGGCAGCATGTTGTCCCCTGACTTGATTGATGATCAGATCACTATCCCTGAACACCTGCAAGTTATTTATACTCTTTTTCCCAGCCCAATGAAGTCCATGAATCAAGGCCTCATATTCAGCTGTGTTGTTTGAACAAGAAAACTGGAAACAAAAAGCTAAATAATATTTGATGCCTTGAGGTGAAATGAGCATAGCTCCTCCTCCTGCACCTTGTCTACTCCTTGATCCATTAAAGAACAGCTACCATACTTCATTTTTGTCCTTATGATCTGGCTTGGTGATGCTGGGGAGAGGTTGGTCCTCTTCATGTAAATAATAAACCCCTAGCTCAGATTCTTCTATTTCTTGATAAGGATCAAAGGCATGCACTTTGCTTGCCCATTCATCAAGAGTCAAATCTGGGATACTTCCAACCTTAGTGTCAGCTTCATCAGTGTTTGGATAATCTTCTTGATCAAATGTTGAACAGTTGGCATTGATTTGGCTTGGAGTATGAGGCTCAATATGAAAGTTTGCAATTGGTTCGGATCTGATTGTGACCTTAGTACCATATCTTGTTCTGAACAACATGTGTGACCAATCAGCAGATAAGTAGCCTCCAATTTTGGCTGTGAAATACCTTGATAAACATAGGGCAAAGAGTGGTGGAAAATCTATCACTGACACATCTTGTAAAACGGTAATGTTGGGGCATGTATGCAAGGTAAGATTCAAACCTTTAATTACTCCCACGGTTTCTACTGCTGTCCCATCCAATTGCACTACACCCTTGGAGATGACTTCATATTGAAGCCCCAGCTGATCAGCTATTTGCTTGGGCATCACTGAGCTACTTGCCCCAGAATCAATCATGTAATTGTGTACTAGTTTATCCCCAATGATCAATGAAACATAAAATGGAGGGTGCTTCGACATATTACCTTGCTATCTTCCATGATTTCCTTCAGGCTGGGCAGCATTTGTGAGTACCTTGTCTTGCATCTGAACCCGCTGATTTGAAATTGGCCAGTCCTTCATGGCAGCTTGCAGCAGATCTCTTTGTCCTAGGATGGATAGGGATTCCCACATTGATATATTGACGTTAGTATTCTTCATCTGTTCAATGATACTGAATGGGGATGAAGTATCCTTTTTTTGTCCCTTGGTTTGCACATTTACTCCTTGCACGTGGGTAGCAACAGCTGGCATTTGAGTTGGCCTAGGGGCTGTTCTTGGCTGCCCTTGTGTGTTTGAAACTGGACTTTACTTGCCAATCATTTGTGGAGCCACAGAAGGTTGTGGATTGGTTGGGGCTAATGGCTGTTCTTCACCCAAATTTCTCCTCTTTGACCTTGTGTTGGCTGCAACACCTTGGGAAACTACCTGATTCATGCCACATAAATCTTCTACTTGCCAGTTCACCAATGTGGTGTCATTTAGGGCTAATGGCTGTTGGAATGTTTCTGGTTGTTGGCTGTTTCCTTGACTTCCCTCACCCTCCACACCAATAGTTGTCACCATCAATGCTTGATTGAGAGCACCATTGAAACACTTGGATTGGTTATGAGGCTCCTTGCATGGAAAACACCAATCATATTCCTGAGCAATGTTGTTTTGTGTTGGCACTAATTCCTTAGAGGCAGATATGGCATTTGGATTATAGGGCTGGAATGGTCTATTGGCATGAGGCCTTACTTGGCTTTGATTTTGATTCATATTTGCAGCTGGATTAGGTGGTCTTTGTGGTTGGTATGGCTGCCTATTAGGCTGAGCTTGGGGTTGATAAGAAGGTCTGAAACCTTGGGCTTGCTGCCTCTTGAGAGTAACCAACTCATTGCCTAGGTTTTACAATTGTTTCATGACCTCTTGGAGTTCATTTGAAGTACTAGAGGATGAAGTAGAAGTTTCACTTGAACTTTGATTTCTAGGGGTGGGAACAGGAGCTAAAGTGGGTGCTTGACTAGTGCTTGGATTTTCTAAGTTTGGATACAAGGGCATGGGAGGCCTAGGAGCCAGTTTACCAACTTGAATAAGACAGTTTTTGGCTCTAATGGCAATGCTATAAGTAGTAGGTAAGGTTGTGCCTCCCATAGATTGAATTAACATAGAAATATCAGAATTCAAAGCTTTAAGGTAATATAGAAAAGCACCTTCTGCTATTGGCCTGACTGCCACTGGAATCCTATCCCAAGACCTTTGAAATCTGAAGTTGAAGTCAGTCAGCTACTCGTTGGGGGCTCTCTTGATAGTTTTCAGCTGCTCCAAAAGAGACAAGTTGTCTCCCTTCTCTCCAAATTTCTCGTGAAGTGCAATACACAGCTAATTCCAGTTTGTGATAGAACCAGCTCCAAGGCTCCTAAACCATTGCAATGCTTTCCCCTTGAATGAAGATGCCAGTAACTTGACAACCACTTACATTTCATTGATTTCATGAATTACACAAAGGTTAGCAATATCTTTAACATGATCACCTGGAGTAGTCTGATTTTCTCAAGTGAAGTAGGGAATGTTCTTCAAGGCTGTAATAGGAACTGGATGTTGTGCATTGAGAACGAGTGGGCTGCTGCCTGTGAAGTTGACATAGGGGTTGTTTTGAGCCATTCTGATTGGTCTTAAAACCCTTGTTGACTGAATGAAAGGTTTACTAGGTGGATGAGTTGAGAGAGTTCTGTTTGGTGGAGATGGAGACCTTTGAATCCTTCTTCCTCTTTGCCTTCTTCTTGGAGATAATTGCAAGTATTCAAACAACACTTCTTCTTCTCTAACTCTTGACCTTGTGATTCTTCTCATAAGTTTTTAGGCCTGCATTACTGAAACCAGTTGATTCTTCCCCTTGGAGTCACCAGATATGCAAATAATAGCTCTTTTTAAGAAAGAAAAATGTAGCAGGTGCACATCAACCCTGCTACAATAAAGATGAGACCTCTAGTCCCACCAGGCGTGCCAAAACTGTTGTTGCAGGCTCAGAGCACCCCTGGATGCAGATCAAGCTTCTAGGTTGATCACTCTAGCATCCAGTGTGATTACATAACATGGAAACCTCTCTCTAAGTGTGGGGACTTGTGAAACTGAGAGAGGAATCTCCAGATTAGAGGCTGGTTCCTCAAACTCCTCTAATTTAGATCTATATTTTGCAAAACTATAGAGGTTTATATCCTAATCCTACTCTAACTTGCAAGGAGACAAGGGTAGAAATGCAAAAATTGAAACTAAATAAAGATGGTGATGCACCAAAAGGAGTGGTGAAACATTTATATTAAGCAAATAGACACAGACCAAAGATTGCAGCATAAAACATACACAAGCTGATAAGATATAATTTAAGATCTGAAATGAAGCAAACAATACAAACAAAGGACTGAAACTCATTCACAAAGTTTGTATTATCATTTCCAGTGTCAAACTCACTGTATTACAACCTCAGAGAGGTAAAAATGTTATAGTCTTTGGAGAGGTATGATCCTTGCTTCAGTCACTTGCTGGAGCTGAAAGAAGAAGTTACTATGTCAAAAATTGTTCCCCCCCTTTTGGAAATGAGCCAAATTTGGCTTTTACATTGCATGGGTCGAGCCCAGGGGATAGAAAACATACAGAAACATGGGAACCCATCCCTCCTTAACTGCAGATGCATTAAAACGGCATGGGGGACCTTATAGATCCATACCCTATCACTTTGACCAAATTACAGGAGAATGCGACCCATTCTGCATTAAATCTGGTCGCTGAAATGTCACTTCTAGCCATGGACACGTGTCAGAGCTGTTTCTTGATTTTCTCTCTCCAGACTACACCAAAACTCAAGATTAACCCTATTATCATGTAGAGAATTTCATAAGCTTTCCGTTGATATAAAGAAGATGCAAATCTGAGATCTGGATCGAAAGATCTGTCGATCTGAAGATTTAGGGCACAAAACAGGTGAAAATGTATTTTAAAATTTCTTCCCGCGCTCTGCCACCTGGATGACACGTGGCATGCATTGATTGGTCATGTGATTCTCTCTCCTTCTCTACTTCATTGGACACATGTCCTCCTTTTATTGGCTTGGGTCAGTGCTTGAAACCTCGCCCTTTGACTTTTGGACTTTCCTCCTTGTGACACGTGTCATGATTTTGTTGGTCCGCGGGTCTGCCGGCTCTTCGCGCCCTTCGCGTCCATTTGTCCCGAATGTCCCAGATCTCCCAACTTCTTAGTATGAAAGTTCTCCATTTTGGCCAATCCAGGCAGTTCACATCCTCAAGGCCCAAATTTCCTGAGCAGTTAGTCAATTTTCTTCTCCTTCCGCCGAACCGGCTTTCCGTGTCCCTCGCGTCTCGACGGCCCGATTGTCCCTGTGCTAAAATTTTCCTTTTCGGCCGAACCGGCTGGTTCACGCCTTTTGCGTACATTTTTTCCATTTGTCCCAGTTCTTCACGGGCTACCTGGAGGCATTTCGGCCGAACCGCACCTTGGTGTCCTGAATGTTCCAACTGTCCCTAGGACATGGACTTAGCCGATTTTCACAATTTTTCCTGACCCAAGCTTATTTTCTGTAACTTTTTCACATTTTCTCAGAGCTTTCTCTTTTCAACCTGGACAGGAGAGTTAGAAAAATTTCTGAGGGGACCCTAGAAACATGATTTTTGCCCTGAATCCATCCATTTGCTTGGGACTCGAGAATTCTGATGTATGTTATCAAATCAACCCTGGGGGTGGATTTGGATAACAAATCCTATATACTTGGGTTCAATAACCTTTTATGAGAACCTGTGAGAACATGTAAAACTCACAAGTCATACTTATCCACTGATCATGGGATGATCTTTGGGATTCCAAATCTTTTTGTACCAAAAGATAAATTGAGTATGATGAAGGTGTTATAATTCCTTCAACTGATGTGTTAGCATAAAACTTTTATGGTTTAAGGATTGTATATCCTGTAGTGTACCACGAGCAGGTAATCTATTGGCATATGTTATGTTATCCCACTTAACTTTAAGGGGGAGTGTTAGAACATAATGATTAAGTGGTCTAGCCAACCCTTAATATATATGGGTCCATCACTAATATATAGGTTAATATTTAATAATATGAAATATTTATATTTCTATTATTAAATATGTTAACCTAGGTATATAATTTAGGTTAAATATTTAATATCATGAAATGATTATATTTATAATATTAAATATTATAAACCTAGGTGTATGTGTCGACCATTTTAGGTTGAAAAGGTGGGTCAGGAGACATGCCCGATCACCTTATATAAAAAAGACTTTAGATCCTCATTTGATATATTCAGGAAATATTTCAAAGGTGTGCAAATCAAGTGATTTGGTTTTACCATTGGTAAATAGGGTTTTAAAGGAGGAGGTGATTTTACTAGATGTAAAATTATTTCTTTGAAGTAAAATGTTATTTTCAAAATAGGTTTTACCCTATTGGGGTTTTCTACTATAAATACTATGTCACCTTTGTTATTTATTTCTTGTAAGTATTTCTTTATTTACTTATGTTATGCTGTAATATTTATTTAAATATTTATTGTAACATTATGTAATATATAAGTTGATTAAATCCGTATTTATTAGAATCCTTAAATTCTAACAGTGCATGGCCATCCTCATAACTGGGTATGGTTTCTCAGCAATGTCAAAGTATCATGACCCCTTCTTGTAGTCATACATGACTACAGTCTCTTTAATATACTCCTTGTCACTCATATCATCATCAATGCTATCTCCTTCACAATTGAGGCCTGTGAACTTGGATATCAGTTGTGGTGTGATGCATATCTTGTGCCATGTAAAATAAAAGTGATCCTCATGCATGCATGACATCAACCATTGATAAAGGCACTCAGGCTTGCCAAAGTATGGAAACTCATATAGTTTTAATAATTCATCCTTCTCTAATTTGACCTTCACCTCATCACTATAAATGGGAATCCCATCTGGTGTCCTCTTGTTAGTTGGTTAGACCAACTCTAACGCCATTTCCTTCTCGATTGTGCTCATGCGATGGTTATAATATCTCACGACCATATTTTGTACATGTGACTCCCACTCTTTTCATAGCAATACCCCATATGGGTACTACATTTCCACATACCATTCTTCATTGGTGCTTGCGACGATAATGATTTTCTTTCCCTTGCCCTTACCCTTTGTTTTCTTCAGTGAAATGGTTGGTTTCCTAGGTGTCATATTTTCTAGTCAGACTGAACTTAAATACTCCTTCCTCTTGCATTGCTCTACTACTCTACTCAATCTCAAAGCTCAAAGCTTCAACTCTTGGAATGAATCCTTCTTTCTCCGTGCCCTAGCTACCAAACCCTAACATAGAAATCATTCCACAAGAAGACGCTCTTCACACAACATTCCTCACACCCATGTACTCCTTCCTTTTGGTTTGCAGATCTAGTCTAGATGCACACTAAAATTTCTTAGATTCTCCTTTCTTCAAACAAATTTCTTCACAAGAGCTTCTTTCACTTTGTAATCACAAGTAACAAATGACTTGCCCAACCTTGTATTTATAGTTTTTGCTTCTTTCCAACATTAAATGCTATACCACCTTCCAACGTACTTTAATATTAAATGTGAATTTTTCCACTAAGCCAACTTTAAGTGCCCTTACCCACACACCACATCCTATGTAAAAAACCATTTACAACCTTCTGGCACACAAAAATCCAACCTGACTGAAGACTCTTATGCGTGCGTCCACAATTCTGAAGGCACTTTTTTTGTAATTTACCCTATTTTTTCCTCACCTAACTCATGTTGTTCCTACTCTCTTCACCCTTTATATACATGGTTTCTTCAAAGATAACCATTATTGCCCACCTCTCTTCTACGCACTTCTTAACCTTACACACTTTTTATCTTTGAACTGTGCCATTCACCGCAACTTCTACTGCTAACTCAAACTTGTATTATAGGCCTATACTTTGTATCACTCCACCCCACACTAAATAGATACGCAGTCATCTGCGCATACACAACCTTGGAAAAATAATGTGGGTACTGGCACACATGACACAAAAATGAAATAAAAATAAAGTAACAAGCAATGAGAAAGGGAAACACAAGAAAGAAAAAGCATAAAGGGAAATTCTAAGTTAATTTAAAATAATGCCTTATTAAAAACACCAAGAAGAATTATTTATAGTAGGGCTTCACCCTACTCCCACTGAAATGACTTGGTAACCTCATCCCATCTAGCGCTAGTAACTAGAAAGTGTTTGAATCAAGAATGTATGAGATGATGTATGGTCCCAACCAATGGAATTTCAACTTCCTACGAGGGCACAAAATACTTGGAATCATAAAACAACACCATCTTCCCAACCTCAAACCTCTTATTATTGATATGAAGATCATGTCATGTCATTTATCTTTATTTTTTCTATCTTCTGACTCCATCTAACAAGTGATCAACTTTCATTTAACTGCATCAACTTATCAATTCTTTCTTTCAGGGCTTATTCATCGGGTAACCATCCTACACGCACTATACATAACAATGGTAAGATGAATTCAACTGGAAAAACATCCTCCATGCCAAACACCAATTGAATGGTGTGGCCTTGTTCAAAATTTTGTAGGTTGTCCTATATGCCCATATAACAAATGATACTTTTTCATCCCAATCCTATCTTCCAACATCATAGATCTTAGTTAACGTGTGTCTTAGTATCTTGTTAAATGCATCAGTAGTCCCATTTTATTGAGGGTGATAAGGGGTAGTCTTGTGATGGTCCTCCATAAATTCTATTAATAGAATCCTGACCGTTTCATTGAGAAAGTGTGTACCTCTATCACTTGTTAAACTTAAAGGACAACCATACATGCTGATTATGTTCTCCCATTAAAAACCTAGTAGCTATCACTATGGTGCAATCCTTTATAGGTGATGCCTCTACCCACCGTGTCAAGTAATCAGTGAAATTGATGATATATTTGGAACCATTCCTTCGTGTGGCTAGCGTAATTAGCCCTACAAAGTCAATTGCCCATTTTTCAAATGGTTCAACATTGGATATTGGTCACAAGGGAATTTCATCTCTCTTTCCAGGTTTTTCAAGGCACTGGCAGTGGTCACAAGTCTTACAAAACTCAATACATTCCTTGTAGATGGTTTCCCACCAAATCCCTTCTAGTAAAATCTTCTGTGTGGTAGCATTTCCTGTATAGTTTTCTCCTATAATCCCACCATGTACTTCTTCCATAATTACCATGCGATCATATTCCAATACGCATTGGCACAGAACCTCATCACGACCTAACTTATATATGTATCCACTAATCAACATGTAAGGTGCGACACATATTGCTAACTACTTCCTCTCCAGAGCCTTCATCCCTTCTGGTGCCACACCTATTTTTAAAAACATTGTGATATCTTCCAAGTCTGAGGGCGTGCACAACAACCTAAATAGTTATGCACCTGACATGGTATCCTTAATGCTTTGTGCATCCTCCCCTAAGTTAATCCTTGATAAGTGGTCAAGTCTTGAATTTCTCTTCCCTAGTTTTATGACCACAATGAACTCAAATTCTTGAAATAATAGGACCCAATGTCATATGTGCTCTTACAACATGAGCTTGTTGACTAAGTAATTCAATGCCATGTGGTCTGTGTAGAATATAAATGGTGTTGCTAACAAATACTATCTAAAATTATGCTACACATACATCATAGATAATGTTTCAGGCTCAGTAGTTGTGTATTTATGTTCTTTTGGTGTCAACTTTATGCTTGCAAAGCATAAGGGATGATCAAAAATTCCCTCACCAGGTTGTGCTAGTACTACTCCCATAGTTGTTCCTGAGGCATCAACATGCACATGCAAAGGCTTATCCCAAGAAGGAAAATGTAATATGGGTGTTGTGACAAGCCTATCTTTTAAAGTTTCAAATGCCTTCTGCCGCGCCTCTCCCCAATAAAATGCACTCTTGTGTTTTAATAATTCCTCCATGGGTGCGACGATCTTCGCATATGCCTTGATGAATTTCCTGTAGTACCCCATATGCCCAAGGAGTCCGTGCACTATGCTTTGAATAGTAGGTTCCCCTAATCCCAAAATAACTACAACTTTGGTGGGATTTACTAGTAAGCCTTCTTTACATATAATATGTCCTAACAGGTTTCCATATGGAGTAGAAAAGACATATTTCTTAATGTTGAGGGATATCCTTTATTACCAACATCTCTCAAACATCAGCCTTGAATTGTCACAATGGTCTTTCACCAATCCATACACAGTCTAGTCATCTAAGTAAACTTGAAGAAATTTATGGATGAAGTCCTGAAATGCTTGTACCACAATGTACGAGAACACAATAAGTGCATTATTCAATCCAAAAGGCATCACAGTGTAGGAAAAAATTCCCCACTCAGTGACAAAACTTTTCTTTCTATGCTCTTCCTTTGCAATCCTAACTTAGTGGTACCCTTAGAACCCATCCGTGAAAGAGTAGACTTCACGCCTAGTTACTCCCTCCAAAATTTCTTCAGTAAAGGGGCTTAGAAACTAATCGATGACACATACTACATTCAGATCCCTATATTTAACACAAATTTTTAACCTACCATCCTTCTTGATACTGATAACCATTGGGCTTATCCATTATAATTCTTCCACTACCTTAATGATACCAAATTCTATCATTTTGTCTATTTCTTCCTTTAACCGTACACAAAAATTTGGATTAATTTGATAAGGTCTCTTTTGAATCAGGCACGAACCTTCCTTCAACTTGATCTTCATTTCCCCTAAGTAATGGTGAATTCCTTTGAGTTCATGGTACCCTCAAGAGAACAAATCCTTGAACTTGTGCAACATATCAATGATATTTGAAACTTATTTTTCTAACCAATAGTCCCTGATGATAAATTATTTCAGTTATGATTCTTTCCCAATGTCAACCTTCTTTGTTTTCAAGGTCTCATGATAGGTGCATGCTCACTCATCATCTCTATCTATGACCTCGCACATACCTTCTGAATTGTTAATATCAAAAGCTTCCATTTTTCTCCATTTACTACATAGACCATTTTTCCTTTTTCTTTCTCCATGCCTGCACTCTCAAGCTATATTTCCTCTTATTCGTCTTCATTGAGGCACGTCTCTAAGTAAGGCTCACCTAGTAACTCCAACAGCCTATCCTCTGCCATAGCGCTATCTTCGACCGTAAGGCACTTGATTATCTACAACGCCTTATCTACTGATGTCTTGGTACTCCTATACTCAAAATATTGAATGAGATCAGCCACTAACTCATGCCAATTACCTCTTTAATGACGCCTCTCTGAATGAACATACCAAGTGTGCGCACAACCTTGTAAGGTGGAATACAACTTATGCACCCATAAAAAAGGCTATAATGCTTCTCCACTTCCCATCTAGGCCTTCTCACATGCTTGGATATGGAATGAAGTAGTGCCTTTACCATGGTAGTCATGTATGACCATGGGCACATTGCTCCTTAAGAACCTTACCGAGAATGTGATTCTTACCTCGCAGCACTCTAGGAGGTTCTCCCAATGTGTAGCCCACTAATGCACTGTAGTTATGAGTAGGTTATAATTGAGCATTCCCCTCCTCTCATCCTCATTTTTCCACTGAGCTTCCATTTCTCGTAGGATAATTTCAAGATATGCTCCTCTAGAATAACTTGGAAACTTCTTTCCTCCTAAGCACTTGACTGAGCGCACATTTTTTTATCCTTGTTACAGATCCTCTCAAATGTCACCCAATTATCTCATAAGTCTCATGTGCCAAATTTTCACATGCCACACTAGTGGTATCACTCAAGGATTGATCATCCTCAAATTGGATAACTCCCTCCGTGTGGTGAATCATCTCAGGATCTGTGATGGAGCACACATAGATTCTATCAAGGACTTATTCTCCTAAGGGATAATTATAGGGCATTGACTTCCCATCTGTCAAAGGAATGATCAACATTTCTTCCATGTTTTCAAATCTGATATACCCTTTTTTAAACCGTAGGTTGGCATTGTTCTTGTAACATTATGGGTGCCCAAGCAATGCTGGAAAATTATCTACCTCACTGAGCACCAAGACTTCGAAGTCTCCAGTGAATTTGGCCCCTTGAATGGTGATAACTGCATCCTTCAAGACTCTAATGGGAATTACCTTAGTCTTGTTCTCCATATATAACAAATTTGAAGATGGATGCATCGTGGGCCTTCCCATATGATTCCAGGTATCTAAGGTAAGAACATTGACCTTTGCCCTCATGTCGATGAGAATATTGCTCAAAAGTCATCCATCAACAAATGTATTCAAACTAATCTCCTTGTCATATTCAAGGCTGTGAGGAGAAAGGTTTACATGAGAGACCTATCTTTCACACTCTTCTTTGGCGCATGGTACCTTCCCTCTAAACCATTTTCCTAGCAAGGGAATAATATTATCTTTCCTTAACATTTTACATACTTCCTTGACCTCATCCAAGTCATTCTTTAGAACCTTCGAATCCTTCCTTTGCTTTAATTGCCTTGATTGCTCCTTTAGACATTGGATCTCCCCTTGTAAACTCTGAATCACATCCATAGTATCTTGATACACCTCCTTATGATGAGTAGGATCTAGATACTTTCCATGTACCACTTCCTCTCTTGAAACTAGTGTCCTTTTTCTTAGCATCTCCCTGGCGCACACAACCTCTACTCACATCATCACTAATACATGCTCTAGTCCTCATTCACATGCCACTCTTGGAATCTAATGTGAATTGGCCTTATTGATGCTCACCTTCCTAGCACCTTTTTCCTTACGATGTTGCTGGTTCATATGCTCATAGATCTCTGGACATTATTTGTACTTATGTTTCTTTATGCACCATGAGCATTGTAATAGATCAGGATACTCACATTTGTAATGCTCCGTAGATCCATAGTTATAATAGGTTCCTCACAGTAATTCACTTTGTCCTTCGCCACGTGGTTACTGCGACCACATGAAATTCTCCACAAAACTATCTTCCACATGCGATCCTCCATCTTACACGCCCATCATAACGACGGTCATCATCCTTGGAAATTCTTCCAAGGCTAGTCTGGTGCACACCTAGATCAATAACATCATGGGATTTGATCAATCAGTTTACAATCCTTAGTATCATGGGTTGTAGAGGTACAGATCTTACAATAGCAAAAAAACATTCTTACTGGATTGTATGCTAGCAGTAGGGGGAACCTACTTGCATCATGATCCCCATGGAAGATCTCACAGTTTACCGACATAGCAAGCGCGTGACAAAATTTTGAGTGAAACTATCCTTTATATGCCCTTCCACTTCAAATTCTATACACCAAATTCCACTACAAAATTCATGCGCTAAGTTTGTATAGATAAATTCTCTAATTGCTTGGCCATTGCATAAATTTGAGCCTCCAGAAAAGGACTAACACTAGTATCAATGCTCTGAATAGCTTCAACACATAGGGTAGCTTCCAATTCCTTGTGCGGGTTTGTGTGACAGAGCCCTTCTAAATGGTGTTATCAATCCTTTGATAAACTATTGAGCATGTTGAGAAGGATGAATGTCATAGGATGGTTTAGAAAAGAGAGTCTTGAAATACGCATCATACTTTCACACAGTCTCTACAATTCCCTGTTAGATCTCCTTCAGAGTGCTTATGCTCTTCTACTCAAACTGAGGGATATATAAATTTTCTAAGAAGGTGTTTTTCAATGCAGTGTAGTCTACCACCATCTGATAGGGGTCACACTTCCTATACCAACTATACACATGCCCTTGTAATGTTGTTGTAAAATGAATCGTCTTTCGCTCCGGGGTAGTGATTCCTTTTGCGTGCTACAGTAACTCACACTTGTGTACATGCTCTACAACATCTTTGATACCCCTATTTTCTTGTAAGCATAAAGACATCTCAAAAAAACTTGGGGAGGTGGCTGGGGTCCTTTTCCTCTCAATTTAGAGCCTTGGTTCCCTTTGGTGTTTCCTCCTCCACCAGATCCACCAGGTCATATTCCTCCTGACCCACTAGATCCAACTCATGCTGTTGGAAAAGGACCAAAAGTGGTCAGGCCTAGTGTTCCTAATGTCCCACTAAAATGGGCACCGATGGTTTGTGATATTGTTCCACTTCCTTTTGTATGTCCTGAGCCACTCCCAGATGTGATACCCAAACCTTGCATACTTGCACCTTATCTAAAGATTCCTCCATATACATGAATGGCTTGCATAGCCATGAATGTTCCAAATGGGAAATTATATTTCCTGGGCACAGATCAGTTACTCCCATCGATACAAACTGGCTTAGTAAAACATCTCCCTCGATCTAGAAAGCCAAGCACCATGGTTTGGTTGCTAGGTTTGTTTAGATATGTGTAGATGGATATTATTTATCCATGTGACAAACTATTATCATAAGTTTAAGGGGATTCTCTCCCGCACTTTCCAAGCTGGGGTAATGTAGACTGCTCAGGTTCCACGTCCTCTACATGAACCTATACTCCTTTCTATAATGTTGTCCTCCATAGATCCATCACACTTACACCCTTGCGTTGTATATTCATCTCCATTTCAGAAGATTTTCCATACTTGAGTCGTCTCTCCTCCCTTTTCTTTTCAGCCACAATGTCTGCCATCTTCATCTACCCTAGCTTCCTCTCCCAGTGCTCAGAGAAACTTAGCTGGCCATGGGAAATACTTCTAAAATCAAAGTAATGACCAATATCTTCATAGCCAAAGGAATCTCATGCAAAAATGATCCTCTAGAATCCCTCATAAACTTGAACTTAGCAAATTTTGGGAATGAATACGTAGAAATGAAGTATTCAAGAGTATAACTGGTCAACACTCCATTCCATCAGTGATCAACAACATGCATCCAAGTCAGATCTACATCCTGTAGCCTCTGATAGTCATCTTGGGTCCGCACATGTGGTCTATAGTACCAGCTTGATCTAGATGCATATGTTGAAATCCATTCATATAGTTCTAATGGGAAGAAACAAAAGAATGTCTCATACATCTCATGGTACAGGTTCTCTTCTACCCATCTACGCACATCGAACTTAGGTCTAGTGCTGAATATTTGAGAAAACTCATCCTCTATGCTCTTGAACTATGTTTCAACACTTTCTAAGGTCAGACGATCTATCATCACACATTATAGGGAAAAATATGCAAGCCATTTCTCACAACAACTTTGAAAAGAGGTCTTGGAAATGGAACCAAGATGTAGTCATATTTTATACCCTTAGACCAATAGTCTAATCCCATGCACATCAGCCTATCACCCATCAGGCATTGGACGCTCACCCAAGGCATGCACTAGTACTGAGTCTCTCCTTTACACGAGTCTTGTGAGAATGCATCATCTTATAACATATATTCCAATGGAAATGAGAAGAAAAGAACCATGCAAAATTCTAAGAACCTAGAACGAGTTGTCATCTCATTACATCCAAAAAAGAGAAATAACAAGCAACATAAGGAAATGGTTCATACATAAAGGAAGAATATAATTATTATACTCCTAAACACATATATGATTTATAAAAAAGCCTTATATTCATATTAACAGGTTCAATAACCACAATACAGTCCCTTGATGTCATAACATATCCTCATATAACCATGCAGAGCCAAGTCATGCATTAGAACTACACTATGTTCATCACAATAAAAATGAATGCAAACCCATCCCTTTAAATGTGCCATTACTTACAGATCTCTCCTAATCCCCAACCCTTAAAATACTACTTTATGTTTATGTAGGGATTCACCTCTCTTTCCCCTTGTTAACCTTTTGACTCCCTCCTTAATCTCCATACTCTATATATTTCTTCTATCAGGCGCTTGTACTTATAACCTCAACAACATGTGCCATACCTTTCTATAGTCATATATCAGTTGCTAAGTGTTGAAGCAGTCCTCCATGGATGCATGCCTTATCATATCAAAGATATCCACTCTTTATAATGATATCTTTTGGAACCTTCCATCGCATGCCTGGAATATTCCCTTTTTGATACCACAGTCGCTAGGCTGGCATCTTATCCATAAGGGTCATGATTTTCTCATGTGCTACCTGGGATGTTGAATGCAGTTAAGTACAAAACTTATTTTTACTTGTGCACGTGCCATGTGTTCTATAAAACCATGCTAGAACCCTTCCATGCATGCCTTCAACTCACATTCCCTTCTTCAAATAGGCCTTGCGCACACACCTTCTTGTACTTAGCTGATATTCTAGGGCCCAAGATTGAGAGCTTGCATACTTTATGTCTTGCTCATTCTATGTAATTATTTTCTGTATGCTTTGTTTTATCACATGTTGTTGTTTTCTTTATATAATGATTAATCACTACTTGTTTTCTTTATGTTCAATTCATGTGGTGCTTGCCACCCATATTGTTTCTAGGATACATTAGTCGATACACCTATATATTAGAAAGCCTATTATGAAATATTATTTTCTACAGATCTTTCTTTATCAAGTTTTTTAGACACAGATTACTTGTGCTACACATTTTTTTATGTGCATATTGATGTGACACACATTGATTAGGCATGCCCTAGACATACATTGTGTATGTCACTTATTATTTATAACACATTTTTTATAGACATATATTTCTCATAGCACATTCGTTGACACATATATTTATCTATATCTTTGTCATTACACATTTTTAGTTACATATTGTTGTCATTCAAAATTTCTCCCATGAAAACCTAAGCCAACTCAATCATTGTGTTTCCATCATAATTTCTAGGAATAATGTAATAATGTGATTTTCAAGTGTTTTTCATGTGAAGGGGATTTAATTGAAGCTGATTAATGAAGGTATCTGCATCTAAGAGAAGACAAACACTTCCAGAGGCCCAAAAGGGCCTATTTTCAGGATTTCCACCTTGTGAGATCCCTCAAGAACATACAGGGAAAATTTGAATCATTCATGAAGTGTTTTACAAATATATGTAATAATACAAGGAAGTTTAGGAAATTTCTATAAGAAAAATCTGGTTTAGGAACAAGTTGTGTAACATTTGCCTAGTTGTAGCATGGTAGATGGAAACAAAAGTAGTAAAAAATCTAGTTAACTTGTTTCGGGTGTATCAGGAGCCTCATGATGATTTAGAAATAAATAATATATTAATTGGAAATATAAGAATGCCTAATTTATAGTGTAAAAGGTTTTAATAAATTCTAAGTAGCAAATTTTCATATTTTGGTCCAGTAGTGCAGGTGAAGATCTCTGATACTTATGAAGACTCAATTAAATATTTTGGGAGTTACAAGGAGATTTGGAACCTGATTAAAATTAAAAATCAGATTAAATTCAACCTTATACATGATCCATATGGTAACTTATACAAAACTACATATTTCTCTCCGGTGGTAGTTCAAACTTTTATGAACCGCTCATGACTAGATTTGAAAAGGGGTCTAAATTTAAAAATGGAGGTAGAATAAAGGTCTTAAATTGGTTGAAATGGATTCCTTTGGTGTTTAAACTCAAAATCATATAATTTTTTCCCATGAAACACTAAGGGAAGCTCTCAGGGCAAGAAGACACTCTAGCAGGGTATTTTTAACAGTGCAATGGTGAAGGAAAGCTTCCAAAAGTATAATTTTTGCACTTGAAGATTCATGATGTCCATTTTTACCTTTGAAAAAATTCAAAGGGTGAATGGTCGATACTATAATGTGCCACCATGGTGAGATATGCATGATTTGAAGTCACACCACTTACAACATCACTCAAGGTGTTAGAAATGAATTATCCACTCGCACTCAAATTTGGCCCCTTCCTCATGATGGGAAGACAATGAGTGAAGTTATGAGGGATTTATGTGAATTTTTCCCATTTTTTCATTACTAAATGTGGTAAGGTACTTGAGGGGGTCTAAGAACCATTTAGTAAGTTTAACCACCACATGGAGGAGGATGTTTTCGTCACTTGAAGTCATAACTTGCTTGCTAGGTTGGTATTTTCAACTCTCCAACTTGAATTTTTTTACCCCCTCTTCATGATTCCTTTTCCCATGGTGAAATTTTATACCCCTTATGTCCCCTTATCCCTTCATAAACTTTGTAAGGAACATGGGAACATTTGAAACCCATTTTGTAACTTTTAATCCATGTTCTCATGCCAGTTAACTCGGGTTAAGTAGGGTAAGTTAAGATACAAGTTATCTTAGAGGAGGTGAGTATAAAGAAATAAATTAGTAAATTTTTAATATTTTTTAATGTTTTCCTTCCCTTCATTTCTGTTATGTCTATTAACTAGACATCCACCATGACTAAAATGTGAATTTGCTCATTTCTCCCAAACCCCTGCTCTAATCACCCTGAAACATGGACTATAGCTTTCCTATGTGAACGCATTTGGAATAATTTTTCAAATGAAATTATTGATGAAATCATTCATTTTTTATAGTATTATGAAAATTTCAGCCATGAAAAATTTCTCCTTAGATCTATAGAGTTAACGATCCAAATTGCCTCAAAATCAGAGATGATGATCTATAGAAAATCAGCTTCCCAATGAACACTTTTTTGCCCCATGAAAATGAGTATGCTTGGAGTTATATAACCTATTTTTTTTACATTATTCCATTTCAAGTTTACATACCTGAAATTTCACTTTCCATTTTGGAAAAAATTCAGATGAGAAAACCCCCGAAAACTAGAGCAAAACATCCCGATATGAAGTAGAATTTTGTAAACCATTTTCACTCCAATCGAACACTCTGTGGCCAATGTATATTTTTAATAAGTCACTATTAAATAAAATTAATAATAATTTTAAGTTAAAATTATTAATGGATTCAAGTCACTTGGTTCATTCCCCAAGAGGAAAAGTGCTCAAAAGTGACAGTTCGACAAAATTGCCAAAACTAGTCACCTAGGAATAACTTACTAAAAATATTAAGTGTCTAGAAAAGGCTTAAAATGGTCATGGTTCCTAATCCTCCACATAAATAACTAATACCAACCATCATGGAATAAAAATAATGCTTTCAAAGGGTTCGAAAATGGCATTTTGTCTCAAGTAGAAGAGTAGTTCTCTCGGTCCTCAATTTTGGCAACAATAGTGTATTTGGGTCTTAACGTGCTTCTCACTTCATCTGATGGGTTGATAAATTTTTTTAAGAATATTCCATATAATATCTTACCTTATTTAATCTCATGATCATATTTTTCTTCACCTCATCTCATTGGTTGCTCCATTTCCCAAGGGTCGAGATCACCATGTTAAATTGTGTAGGAAATGGTCTCAGTTTACATGAGGAAATGGATAATTTGGAAGCATTTTTGTGTTTCAAAGATTTTAATACTTTTTTCAGCGAGAGAAATAATACTTAATTTTATTCATTGGTCAAATTATTGTCATATTTACTTTCAATGAGTCCAAATGTGTTTAATTTTAGGGAGGTCTCAAAGGGGAAACATTTCTAAAGGATCAATCTTCATCGAAAAAGCATCAAAATGTTACATAGGGTCATCAAAGAGCAGGATTCCATCTTCTTCATCATCATTTATGATCTTCATCGAGGTTAAAGGAACCTTAATTTTTGCTTTGGAGCATCCTTTCTCTCTTTTCTTTCTCCTCTTCGACCCTCCCTTCTAATTCTTTATTCTATGTAAGCATGGTAATTTTGTCTTGTTTACTTAAGTGACAAAAAAATATTTGCAAAATGTAAAGGTAATATCTCAAATTTTAAGATAGGTACTTAATTCGTCTTTTATGATATTAATTGGAAAGTCACAAGTGGAATAGGAATATGAAGATCCATGTGGGGTAGATGAAGAGTTGCATTTCAAGGCTATAAATCTAGAGAGCCTCCTCATTTATAAGGATGGGTATTCTTGTTTACCAGATCCCATAATATCTCTAGGAGAAAGCGATAAAATTTCCTCTATTTCCTTTGCTTATTTTTCCTCTCCATATCAAATATACTCTATGAACATTTACTTGTTGAATATTGTGCATTAAGACTTTATGTTTTGTGTGTTTTGTTCCTTGTTGATTCCCATGGTGTCTTCTCCTTAAATTTAGGGATATATTATGGTTTTGAAATAATAAACTATGATGTAATATTTATTGTGTAACCCCTTTGTTTTTCTCTCCACACCTCTCTCTCTCTCTTTCTCAATATTTCTCCTCCTTTATAGTTTCTACAAGAAATTTTCCACATGTGTAGGGAAGTACTCCTGTGTGATCTATGATTGAAATAACACCCATGTTGATAGAGTCACATCAATATTACCTATTTTCAATAAATGGAGATGCCCCATTAAAGTAGAGGTGCTTACTCCTGCATAATGTTGGTAAGATTTCACTCATTTTCCCACCTAAAAATTATTTTGCCAACACATAACTTGATCTTAGCACATTTGTTTACACATATCTTAATCTATATCATGTTCATGCCATATTTATTGTTACATATCTTTCTCATACTATGTTGGTTGACATATACCTTGATCTATATCTTTTCCATGACACATTAATTGTTAAATATATTTCTCATAACACATTATGTTGGTCAATCAAAATATGGAACTTAGTAAAAAACATATAGAAGGTTCATGCTGAAGAGTAGAACACATTCAAAAGTGCAGGAGGATTGGGAAGGAATCATGCATTGAGGACAGAGACAAATTTGGGACTTAGCCATTTTCATGATGATGAGCTATTTTTGGAGATAGTGTGCCAAACATACAAAATGGTTGGAAACTTGCACGACACGCATTGGCTATTTTTCGAGGATCAGCTATGAAGCACTTTACGTGAGTACATGCTGAGAATATATTTACTATTGACAGTTAACTGCAAGAATTCTATTATTAGTGCACTTGTATGTGTGGATATTATTGTAACGACGTGTGGCTAATAATAACATGTCACCTATTTTGGGAATAGATAAGCGGTCAAGGGCAAGTCCCCACCCTTATAAATATGTAATGAACTACATAGTAAAGGTGTGTGTGAGAATAATATGTAAGAATTGAGTTATTGTGAGGTTATGTTGCCAAATCTGATATGCGCATAAACTATGGTAGATTCTATTGTAATAAGATTTTGTGTATTTATTATGTTTAAATGCAATAGAGTGCATTGGATGAAATAAAGAATTAAATCTTGAGTATAATTGGTTCTTGCATGCTTGATTTCATCATGGTTATTATTTAAGTCTACTATTCTCTAGATCTAGATCTGAACATGCACTATAGAATGATATATTAGCCATGGATCTGAATTCTTTAAGGCTTCATCATGCTAACATCTTGCAATAACAACCCTAACTAGGGGCCTGGTACCTTTGCACACTTTGGGTGAGTGCTCAGTCTAGGATGAGTGATGTGCCAGTGCGCCTAGGCTTTTACTAGTGAATTATAGGCTATATCATTGGTTCCATTTTCGGGACCTCTTTTTCAGTTTTTTTCAGGATGGTTCACAATGAAGACATGTCGGTTGACCCTAAAAATTGTTTACGAGTGGATACATGATCTGGAAGAAGAATACACACAGAGGTTAAGCACTAGATATGAGTTTGATGCATGTGCATGGTCTGTATGATTCTTTAGAAGAGAGATTCTTTGCTATCTTTCTAGTAAAATTATATGAGTGGCTAGTTACTTATGTGTCTAAACGGCATTAGAGGTATTGCACACTTGTATTTACATAGGAATAATTTCAGGCCCTTTATGATGCTGATCTGATTTGGACTTGCATTGTGGATATGTGGTTCCATGGTGTTTTGAACAACTATATCTTGGAGTACTCAATTTCCACTTATTCATGCCAAGAGGTAACTGAATTCAAATATTTATGATATCCTAGGGGAAATTACCTACAAAGCATTCCATTGGTGATCAAAATTCTGATGGTAACCACAAAATTGGAGAAGAAACTGATGGCGAACTAAACCCCACCACACACGGGGGAAAGAGCAGGTTTGGTGAAAGATGGAAGATATAGTGACAGAAAGGAAAAGAGAGGAAATGAAACTTAAGTATAATGAGGAACATGAGAGGGAGATAGAGAAGTAACAAGATGTTGCAGAGTGAATGTCATCACAGAGAGAGATAGTTCAGGAAGGGTTGGAAGTTCACGCAGAAGACATGGAAGCTGAGCATAAGGAACTCCCCCATTTGGGAAAGCATGACAGGGAGCACTCCTCAGCCTCACATATAAGTGATCCAATAGAGATGACCTGGGATGCAAGCACACATCTGAATCCACATGGAAATCATTCCCTTGTGCTTGGTTTTCTAGTATCTAGTACAACAAAAAATCAACAAACTAATTTAGGTAGTGGGAGAGTATGAGTGAGTCATATAAAAATCACAACGATGGAAATGTAAATGGCTTCATTGTTATATGGGAGTACCTTTTTTGGTGTATCATCCACATAGAGTTCAGGTGCTCATGCTTTTGGAATCTCTTCTAGGAGTAGCAACACTTTGCAGACTATCAGGGTATAGCTCAGTACTACTGTTGGGATATAGGGAATTACATCTTCTAGTCTAACCCAAGCTACAGGTTCAGGATTAGGAGGTATATGTGGCTCTAGCTCTAGTGGATCTAGAGGTAGAGGAAACACAAGAGGTTCTGGATCAGGTGGGCAAGATTCACACCAACCCCATAATATTTACATGGAGACATATATTCATCTCCTAGAGTACATGGGCATAGAAGATGCTACTGAACACATACACATATGTGAAATAATGTGGCATGTAAAAGGAATGACATATTCTGAGCGTAGGGAAATTCAATTTTCTACTATGTTACAAGGATGCGCACATAGTTGGTACAAAATTTTTGACCATGATCATACTTGCGTAGACTATGCAGCTTTAAAAGATGCTTTCCTTAAAGAGTTTCAAATTCCCGAGTTCAATTAGAAGAGTATAAGTGCACTCAAGGATATTAAGAAAGGTACAACTGAGAGTGTCAGAGAGTATGACACCCATTTCAATTTTTTTTATCTAAGTTGTCCTATGATATTCATGTAATCCGACATTCACAATGGTTTGTTGGAGGTCTAATTACACCCTTTAGGAGGGAAATGTCATATAAAACATACACTGATCCATGCAAAGAACTTGAAGAAGCCTTATGCACTAAGGTAGTTGGAAGTATAAACATTGGAATGAGCCTATTTTTAGAAGCATAGATCGCAGCTATGGAAAAATAGTTAGAGAAACTATCAGAAAATTTAGCACATGAGACACAGACAGGGATTTGGTGTACAAATTGTGAAGTGGAAGGTCACACAAAGGATAGTTGTCCTTGCAGATCGGTGCACTCATTACTGTTGAACTGTGAGATATGCCATATAAATCATGATGCTAGTCATTTCCCATTACTATAATGCGTGATAAGGAATAATGTTTCATGATACTGAAAAATCTATAGGTCTACGAATCATGACATGGAATACTACCAGCTGATTGGTTAGATCCATGATGCTATAGATATTGGTGTACGGTAGACAAGAGTTTCAAATAACTCTAAAGGAAAGAATGAGCAGCAGGATCAGGATTGCAATTAGGTGCGCTATGATCAAAATGAAGAGTATTTTAAAGGAGGTCATGACAGAGGTCAAGGGTTTCAAGGAGGATATGGAGGCCAAGGTCGTGGTGGTGGAAGAAGTGAGTTCCCTCATGGAACATGTTATACATGTGGATCTCCTGACCACTACATTTGTGAATGTCCTCAGAATATTACATGTTCTTTCTGTGGAAATAATCATAGCTATGAGGAGTCCCCAGAATTATATGATAATCTTAGAAAACAACATAAATAGGAAAAAAAAGGTGCAAGGATGGTTAGGATACAAAACACTATGAAAAATTAGTGGATGCTCAAGTTGGAAGTAGAATCTGAGGCATTACAGGTAAAGATCATGACCCACATTAAAGTAGCTCGTGTGAAAGAAGCATTGCAACAAAGGCTTATAATCACTAAGGAGGAGGTTCTACATGCACGGTACCTAGATCCTACCCATCAAGAGGAGGTTCACCAGGAAACCATGGTGGTACTCAGGAATCTTTAGGGTGAAATATAATATTTAAAGGATCAATAACGGAAGATGGAGAAAAATAAAGCATCAAAGACGGTCCAAAATGATATGGATGACTTGAGAGAAGTGTGCAAATCATTGCACCAAGAGAATATCATTCCACTATTGGGGAATTGGTTAAAAGGAAACACTCCATGCGCAAGTACTGAGATTAGACAACAGATCTTGCATGTAAATCTCCCCCCTCATATCCTTTATTATGATAAGGAAATAACTCTAAATGTTGTTGTGGATGGGTGGCTATTGAGTAATATACTGATTGATACAAGCGTGAAAGTTAATGTTCTTACCTTAGATGCATGGGTACAGATGGGGAGACCTCCATTGTAGTCATCCTCTAATGTATTATTAATGGCTAACTGGACTAAGGCCACTCTCATCAGAGTTGTAAAAGAAACATCCATTACCATACAAGAAGCCAAGTTCACTAGATATTTTGAGGTTTTAGCACTGGCAGAGTCAGATAGCTTCCCAGATCTATTGGGGAATCCTTGGTGCTATGAAAATAATGTTGATCTTTGGTTCAACAAGGGTTATATTAGCTTTAAAAACAAGGAAGAAAGAGTTATTATCCCTTTAATAGATGGAAAATATGTGCCCTATGTTGAGCCCTTGAGTGAAGAAGACCTGAATAGGATTTGTGTTCCAGGATCCAGAGGTGTTTGATACATGTAAAGAAGGAATCCTTCAGTGGGAGGATGCACAATCTATTAGTGATACTACAAGTGTTGTTTATGATAATTGGGCACATATCACTTATGAGTTCATAGGGCGCTCAATAAAGAGCATATTTCCTAAAGGAAGAAAACCATGTTATATCAAGAGAATAGGTAAAAAATTGATACCTTGTTACACCGGAGAAGGAAATACTATGGTATTCCTATGCTCCATGGAATAATAGTGGATAGAATTATTGGAAAGACAAAATATGCTAGCATATACACTACATGGGATAATAGCGCGCTAGTGGGTGGTCCATAAGGATAATCTTGTAGGATGGAATGAAATTAGGATTTCTCTTGCCACTAGGTTCTTTAAGAGTAACACACCTACTCAAATCTATATTTATCATGGTAATCAACTTGTTTAGCACCACGTTCATAAGTGTGAGAGACTTTAGACAGAGGGGTAGGAAGCTTTACCACCTTCTCTCTAGGTGCACAAGTTTTATTCCACTTTACATGGCTACACGCGTGCTTAGTATGTATATGAAGAAATCCATAGAGAGACTGGAAATTGGTAGGATTTAATTACAGGAATGAATTAGGTGTTTGACTTCTTATCTACCAAGCCTCCTGTGGAAGAAGCATTAAAAGTCATAAAGCACTTAACTATGGGAGATAATGCCAAGGCTGAGGAATCCTTCATGAGTTATTGGATGAAGGAAACTCAAGAGCATGTCTTGTTGAATAATTAGAGGTTGATGCCACATTGATTCATCATGCTTGCCTTGAGAAAGAAAAAGGAAAAATAGTCTACTTAGTGGATGACAAACAAGTAGAAAATCTAGATATAAACCATTCAAGTGGTAGACATGAGGTGTTGGACAGTGTAGATTAGACCAACCACATTTATCATGAACCTATGAAGATAAAGAAAGTGAATATTGGATCAGATCTTGAGCCTAAGGAGGCCATAATTGGGGACTATTGGTTAGAATCTGAAGTGGAAAAAATCATAGAGTTACTATGGGATTATCAGGATTTATTTCCTTGTGGGTACCATGAGCTTAAAGGCATGCATAAATCATTAGGGGAGATGAGGATAAAGATTAAAGAGGGTGCGCACCAAGTTAGAAAGAGACCCTATAGGATGAACCCCAACTTGCGTGAAAAGGTTAAAGAATAAGTTGACAAAATGTTGAAGTCTGTAATCATCAAGCTCCTGGACGAGTTAGAATGGGTTAGTCGAATAGTGATCAATATCAAGAAGGATGGTCAGATTAGGATCTATGTGGACTATAGGGAGCTAAATGATACATGTTTGTCTAATCCATTTCCTACACCATTCACTGAGGAAATACTAGAAGGTGTTGCAGGGAGTGAAATCTATTCATTTACATATGGGTTCTCTAGGTATCATTAGGTTAGGATTACCTAGGAGGATTAAGAAAAGACTACTTTTACTACTGAATGGGGTAGCTTTGCCTATACTATGACACCTTTCAGTCTGAAAAATGTGTCTGCTGTATTTTCATGCATAGTTGTTCAGGAATTTAAAGAATTTATTCACAACTTATTACTACTTTATTTAGATGATTAAAAGGTGTACGGACTGGTCAAGGACCATTGTGAAAATCTACGCTTAATGTTTGAAAGATGTAGACAGTTGAGTATCTTTTTAAACATCAAGAAGTGCATATTTTCTACACCATTTGGAATACTGTTAGGACACATAATCTGTAAGGAAGGTTTTTTGGTTGATCCAACTAAGGTTGTAGTCATTATAGGCCTAAAATATCCTACCAGTCAGAGTGAGGTGCATGAATTTTTGGGTCACATAGGATATTACAGGAAGTTTATTAAAGGATATACCAAGATTTTCACACCTTTGGAGGAGTTACTAAAAGGAAAAGGTATGTTCTATTGGGGATGACCGCAACAACGTGCATTTGAAACATTAAAAGAGAAACTTACTACCATGCCTATTCTGCATTTTCCTTCATAGGACCAACCATTTCATGTACATGTGGATGCCTTTGGCATGACCATTGATGTGGTATTGGATCAGCCTAGAGAAGGTATTATAGATCATCCTATCTATTTTTCTAGTAGAAAGATGACTCATGTAAAGTAGAATTACACAACTACAGAAAGAGAAGCTTTGTCAATGATCTATGCGCTATATAAATTTCGAAAATACTTGCTAACTACACCATTTTTATTTTATACTGATCCCATGGCATTGAAGTATTTGGTAAACAAGCCCATTTTATAGGGGCACATATGTAGATGGGTATTCTTATTTAAGGAATTTGATTTCACAGTTATGGTAAAACCAGGGAAAAGTATTTTTGGACCAGACCATTTATCCAAAATACAGTTAGGAGAAGAATCATAGGCCATTGAAGATACCATGCCCGATGGACAGTTATATAGGTTACAATGAGCACCATTGGAATTAGAGGACATTGTTGTCTTTCTATGAATAGGTATGACACCAGAAGGAATGAAATCATTGGAGAAGAAACAACTTTCCATACGTGTAACACCCTATATGTTGATTAGCAGTGACCTATACAAATTAGGCCGGGATGAAGTATTACACCGCTATATATTGGAGTATGAGTGTATAAATCTTATGGAAGAAGCTCATGTTGGTATCGTAGGCGGCCACTATGCAGGTGATGCCACTGCGTGTAATATATTACTTGTTGGATTATGGTGGGAGACCCTATATAAAGATTATAAGGAATTTTGTAAGGCATGTGATGACTGTCAATGTCTTGGAAAACCATGTCAATGAGATAAAATGCCTCTAAGACCTAAAAATAGTACAAAACTATTTGAGAAATGGGATATATATGTTATGGGTCTTATTTCACCATCTACGTGCAAGAATGGATCATGATTTATCATAACTTACACAGACTATCTGATAAGGTGGGTAGAAGCAACACCTACAAAGGATTGTACAATGGTTACATCAGCCAGGTTTCATTGGGAAAATATTATTACATACTATGGATGTCCTTTAATTTTGACCAGTGATAGAGGCACACATTTTCTGAATGAGATAATCAGAATTTTATTGGTTGAAGTCATGATTGCACACCATAAGACTACACCATATCATCCTCAGGCCAATGGGGCTGCTAAGGCTTTCAAAAAAAATTTAAGCCAAACATTGATAAAAACCTGTGATGTTGGAAGAAAGGATTGGGATGATAAAATATCTACAATAATTTGGGCATATTGAAAAACATATAAAATGTTGAACAAAGCCACACCATTTTAGTTAGTGTTTGGAGCACAAATATTTCTTCCTATGGAATTCATGTTACCATCTTTGCGTATTGCGTGTGCTGGAGGTCTAGCTGATGAGAAAGCATTAGAAGAATAGATTGAAAAGCTAATTAAGTTGGATGAGAGATGAACAATAACATGTTGGAGTAAAAAAAAAGAAAATTCTAGGAAGAAAGCATGGCATGACAGGTACATCAAGGATAAAAATTTCACAATTGGACAGATGGTGCTCCTTTATGATTCTAAGTTCTTACGCCATCTAGGAAAACTCAAAGTACATTGATTTGGGCCATATATTATCACTCACATACTTAAAACAAGTGCTTTCCAATTAGAGGCACTCGATGGCACATGGTTACCCGGTTACTTCAACGGGAGTAGGCTGAAGCCCTACGATAAAAAATTCTTCTTGGTGTTTGTAATAAGGTAGTGTTGCCATTTAGATTAGGTTTTCAATTTTTTTTTTCCTTCATGTATTTCCTTCTTTATCAGTATGCTTTGTCAATTTAGTTGGTGTTTTTGTGTAATAAGCACGGTTGTGTGCCAGAAGTTAGTTACTATTTGAATAATTTATATGTGCAAAGGACTACACATACCCTTAGTGTGGGGTGGTTATTGATATCTAGGTACAAGACTAATGAAAATAAGTACACATGAAAGGAAATAACTACTATGGGTACTATTCAAGTTGGAGAATTGAAAAAAAAAGAGTGCTTCTGGAAATGAGGACCATAGGTGGAGGTGAATGAAGAAAGAAGTATAATGCAAGGTAATTTGAGGCCATGGGAACTACCAAGGGAAGGCACAGTGGCAAGGTACCTGGGCACATGGAGGCACACTGAAGAGAATTCTATGAATAGAAGGTAGGAAGATGAGCTAGAAGGTTATAGATTGGCTGTAAAGATTTACTAAGTAGACAGAAGGAAAATGGTCAATTAATGAGAGGATTGTTGGTAGGTGGAGTAGCAATAAATGCACTAACTTTTTGAAAATCTATATAAGGATGGGATGCAAGTTAATTTTTACTGTTGCAATTAAGATAATTTGAAAATATCTAAGTGCAAATCAGTCAAGAAATTGTGTTAAGGTGCGAAGAGTGTGAAACTAGATGTGGAGAGAAGTTTTGTGCACAAAAGAAGCTTGCGTTCCCATAGGTGAAGGGTTTGAGTGAAGTAGTTACGTTACAAACAAGTAGGGAATGTGATTTCCACTAGGACATGGAGATTTGAACTAGGGTTTCAACTTGCTTGATTACAGAAGGTAGAGAAGAGATATTTTTTAAATGGCACTGAAGAAAGCACCCATAATAGGAGTAAAAGGGAAGAAAAAGGTAAAAGTGGAAGAATAAATTGCTCCCGAGAGTAATTTCTTAGAAATCTAGTATCCGAAGGGCATGATCATGGGACAAGAATGGGATTCCCACATCCGTCAATGTAAAATCAGTGATTACAACCATCATACATTAGATGATAAAAATGAGATCGATGCGTTGTTGAGCACAAAAATGATCAAGCACACAACAAAAGATATGCCAATGTATGATGACGCTGGTGAGAAGCTACTAAAATAGATTGGAGTATACCAGTTTTATGATCTACCATACTTTGGAAAGTATGAACCATTGTATCGATTCTTGATGAGCAGAGTCCATGAGGACTTCTTCTACTTCATTGGATGGAGGGTTAAAATCAGATCCACGTTGATCTCAACAGTAACAAAGTTTAAAGGCACAAGGGTAGATCTAAATGGTGGTTTAAATAATAAGGCTGCAATTCTAGAGACAAGGAAGGAATTAGGGTATACCAAGGGTCAGCGCGGCATGGAAATCAAAAAATTAAATAAGTACCTGGTAGTGTAGGTAGTTTCACATCTTGTAACAAAGCTGAATGACCAAGAAAGGTGGTCGCAAGTAAAAACAACGTGGCTACACATTGCGAAGAAGAAATCACAGGGAGTGATTTACAACATCTCCAGTTACATCACAAAAACTATCATTGAAGAAGCGCACACACGAGAGAATCAGTTTCAGGGTTTCTCTATTATCTCTAGTGTTTATGGAAATTGGGGTGCCCGATGGGCCAAAAGAGAAAATTTGGGAATGCCATATGGAGAAAAAGTCACTTGCGGAAATATTTGGAAAGTACTTGTGTGAGGGATCAATGAGAGGGCCATTCAAGCAGAGGGTAGAGAAATGATATGATAGGCTCCATGCAGCATTTAAAGAAGAATGTCACATACCCAAGGAGTTACCTTCGGTAGTAGGGAAGGTAGTGAAATTTGGAGTATACCAACACTTTTACATTGCACGTTTTTCCATGAAAGATGAGGCTTAGAGCCCATGGTGAAAATTACCATATGTATTTACAACACGATATTTCCAGGAAATAGTTCACCATTTTTTAGATGCACTCATGCTAAGCTTCAATGAAGAAAATGTAGATTGTGACTACCATACACTGAGAAATACATGTATATCCAGGATGGACTACCTACATTGAGAGGCTGATTTAGATATTATAAGCATGAAGCCTGTAAGTTTGGCTATTGGAGATGTTGAAGCATCACTTGTGTACCTACAACTCAAGCCCAAACTAGAGAATGATAAGTATTTAGAGAATGAGTTTGCTTTCCCAGGGCCATTAAAAGGTAAGAATATAATGGAAAATGTTCCAACACATAAGCCCATAAAGACAATTGAAGTAGATGATGAAGAGGAGGAGCATGAAGATAATGGTGGTTTGGAGTATAGAGGAAGAAGACAACATACATATATGGTAGAAGTTGAGTACATGAATAATCCACCCTAGCCACAAGAGGGAGATGATGAGGACTTGGATGCAATTAAAGGAGAGCATCATTTCAATAGGGTGTTTAGGAGAACCATGACCTAAGGTTTTAGTCCATAATCAGTGCATAGATCACCTCGAATCTCTCCATAGAAGGAGATAGCTGAGAAGAGATGAACAAAGTTGAAGCTAGACGTAGAGGTGGAAGAGTCTAAGGAGAGTGTGCCTGAATATCCTACACCTCTAGAGAATGAGGAAGAACAAAAGGATGAAGAAATGAAGGATGGAGAAGAAGGAGAAAAGGAGGAAAATGAGACAATGACCAAGACTGCTCAGGGTACGATAAAACAAGATCCAAATATTGAAGCCCAAGTTCCTAAGGGACCAAGATCAAAGAGAACAAGCAGAGAATATGTCGCATCAGTCATGGGCTATGCTGAGGACACATGTAAAATTGTCCGCACTTGTTTTCAAAGCATAATGACACCAAAGGAGTTGTATGGGTGGGAGCTGATGGAAGAAGATATGGAAACCATGCGCACAAGGAAGAATCTGTCATGGTCTATGCATACACACATGAACGAAACAGAATTTTATGTATGTGAAGAGTCATGTGTATCAAGGAGGTTGAAGAAGACACCTCAGGATAGAAACATAATAGTAAAGCCTACTGTTATGTAAGATGAATAAGTGAGCAATGCTTTGGTGAAAGTCTTAATAGAGGTGGCACAAAGAAATGTGGATAAGGCTGCAAAAATTAGGGCGCTGAGGGAAGAGATCAAGGCAAAGGATGTAGAAATAGCATGCCTAAAGCAAGAGAAATACTTGGCACAAAAGAAGAACACTATTTTCATCAGCATGGCAGAGGAAGTTGGGGACAATATCATGAAATAAAATCCACACTTAGAGCCTAAGGTACCCAAAACATTTACTTTAGAAATGTACTATGTACAAACCTTGGTGGACTTGGTGCTTGAAGATGAACCTCTATGCATGCTAGAACCAAAGAATCTTAAGCAGGAAGCAGAGCAAGAAAAGTCTTCAATGATGAGAAAGATTGTATCATATGAGGGGTTGCTTCAGATCTTGTAGGAGGAACTGAAGAAATTAGATAGAGCGCTAAGTATTTATATAACCCCATAAGTCATTATAAGAACCATGACCATTATAGAGGATAATGAAGTCCTAAACGCCATGAAAGATGAGACCTTGGGTCAAACATAATAATTAGCACTTGTCAAGCAGAAGCGTGAGGCCCTTACAATAGTACAAAAACCACACAAGGAAAAACTAGATGAGTTTGGGAGACTCATCACATAAAATATGGAATTATTAGAAGGAAGAATGACTGTAATGTCCAACATTGTTTTGGTCTTACAGATTGAGAAAGGATAAATTGCAAAAGATGAGCTAGAGTCAATTGCAGTGGATATCCTAGAAAAAGCAAAGGCCGCGCTTAATGATTGGAAAACTTTAGAGGTGGAAATAAAATAAGAATATCCAGAATTGATTCTTTTGGTTGAAGAATAAGATGTTGTAGGGTAAATTCATTCTTTTATTTTATAAAAATTCTTTCTATTCTTCTATTCATATTCTTTGATTAATTTTAGAGACAACCATTTCCAGGGTAACAATACAATTAGTCAAAATATGGAACTTATCGAAAAACATACAAAAGGTTCACACAGAAGGCTAGATCACGTTTAAAATCATGGAAGGATTGAGAAGGAATCACGCACTGAGGATAGAGACAAATTCAGGACTTAGCCATTTTCACGGTGATGAGCTATTTTTGGAGATAACATGCTAAACACACAAACTAGTTGGAAACTTGTACAACACGCATTGGCTATTTTTGAAGGATCAGATATGAAGCAATTTTCATGAGTATAGTTTGAGAATAGATTTACTATTGATAGTTACCTAGAAGAAGTCTATTGTTAGTGTACTTACATGTGTGGCTATTATTATAACGGCATGTGGTTAATAATAGCATGCGACTTATTTTGGGAATATATAAGCAGTGAAGGAAAAGTCCCCACCCTTATAACTATGTAATGAACTATGTAGTATAGGTGTGTGTGAGAATAGTATGTAAGAACTGAGTTATTGTGAGGTTATGCTACCAAATCTGATGCATGCATAAACTATGCTAGTATCTATTATAATAAGCTTATGTGTATTTATCATGATTAAATGCAATAGAGTGTATTGGCTGAAACAAAGTATCAAATCCCAAGTATAATTGGATCTCGAATGTTTTATTTGATCATGGTTATTATTTAAGTTTGTTATTCTCTAGATCTAGTTCTAAACATGCACTGTAGAATGATATATTAGTCATGGATTTGAACGATTTAAGTCTTCATCATGCTAACATCCTGCAACAACAACCCTAAAGAGGGACCCAATACCTTTGTGTGCTTCAGGTAGCACTTTGTCTAGGTTGAGTGATGTGCCAGCATGCCTGGGATTTTACTGGTGAATTCTAGGCTGCATCACAATAGTTGAAATATATCTTAGTATATATATTGCTCATAACACATTGATTATTCTTTATTAGATTACACATTTACCATGGTAAGTTAATTGATACATACTTGCTTCATACACACAATTACTACTAATATTAGTTAAGGAATTGTGCCTTATTAGTCATTGTTTATTTATCAAAATAATGCCATTTCATGTGGTATTAGGTCCCAATAGATCCATTAGGTGTGTATTCGTGTGTTTACTAGCACACAACTCTATCATTCATTTCTATGCTCTTAGCTATTGATTTCTCTAGATCGTTATATAATCTTAGGATATAGCTAACCATAAGATAAAATCTACTACTTATTCTTAAATTATCATATCTTATGTACATTTCTTATAACACTATGTTTATTTTACATGATATATAGGGTTCATATCCTAGATTATTTGGTTATACGATTTTTATTTATAACACTTTCTCTTTTGAGCTAATTTATCCTTTGTAACATCCCTCATCTCAAAATGTGGCATATGTTGGGCTCTTATAGTATTTCACACACATCACAACCATAGTTCTTCAAGATACACAATGTTATGGTATTCACACAATTATTCAAGAGATATTGTAAGTTTATATAATTAAACCATTACACACATACAAATCCTACATAATTCAAATAATCTGTTAGGATAAATTAATTATACATTATATGATTAATTATTTAATTAATGATATTAATTAAATAATGTTGTTATATGGTTTTATCAACCATATTTGTTTTATTTCTTCACGGGTATAATATTATAGTTATGCTTTCGGATGTAATATTGGAAGCTTATGTAATATGGAATATGGTTTCACCTGTGCAACTCAGTTTCTTGTTTGTATTTGGCTGTGTAATATCTATAAATATTGCAGTCCATTCTTTATATTTTTGGTTGATTGAGTTTAATATAATTATTAGGCTTCCGCCCCTGTTACTTAATCTACATTTGGTGTTAAAACAGGTTGAAGGATATTAGAGAATTGTAATAGAGTTTGCGGAGTATTGGAGAAGCTTGTGTAAGAAAAGGAGAGCCAGAGTTTCCTCTGCAACTTCCTAGCCCCATCCCATGCAATATCATCATAAAATTCCTCAAAACCACCATCAAATTCCTAAAAACCACCTTTATTCATTGCAATTAAGGTTGAGGAGGATAGAATTCACCAAGGAAGAAGCTACAAGCTCAAAGGAAGGAAGAAAAATGATCTAAGGCACCATACACACTCAAAACTGTCTTCATTCTCACCAAAAATTCCTATCATTTTTTCTCTTTGCTATAACTTTTTCTCAAAATTGCCTTTCCAAAACCATGGTTTTTTGAAGAGGTATGGTTTTACAGTTTGGAAGTGTTTAATTACATTTTGCTTTTTACATATACTTGTTTAGCATAGCTGCCCAAGTGGCTAGCATAACTTTTATAAGACACTCCCCATCAAGAGAGGTCAAGGGGTCAAATCCCCCTCCCTCACCCACTACCAAATTTGGTGGAAAATTTAGTGGAACCACTAACTTTAGCAAAAAATTCAAATTTAGTTATAACTAACTAAATTTAGCAGAGAAATCCCTAATTTAGGGTAATTTTTTTTCCTCCATTCAGCTTGTTTTTTTATTCTGAACATTTTTTTTTCTAAAGGAGGCCTATTCAGAAATTGCATCTTTAGCTATTTTTTTGCAATTTTTTGGAGTAGTAGATCATTTTGAGCTCCGAAGACCACTAAGGCCTGCAAAACAATTTTTTTTGCCTGCCATTCAATTTTTTCCAAATTTTTGAATGTAATTACATATTGCAATATATTGTACTAATTTTTAGGTTGCCATAAGTCAACTACAAACTTTGTAACTGATCAAAAACTTGTAAAATTGTAATAAAAATAGCAAAAAAAAAAATTGGTTCTGTAACACTCATGAGATCCTAGATCTCATTCATACTGTTTAGTATATATGGTGCTTCTGGGAAGTGCTTACTGGTAAATCCATCGCAACTACTACTGCACTTAATGCCTAATATAGATGTAACAATGTTGTCTGGGCATCGACCCTTTAAATTGACGGGGAGTAATAAGGTCACAGTGCACACACTATAAGCCATCCCATTCGTCTGTGAATGATTACACGACATAAATCCAGATTGAAAAATTATCCAAGTATATAGCAAAGTTATGCACATGTATGAGGATATTTCTTTGAGCTGGTGTCAATAATCACACAAACCCCTTTTAGTACTGTCTTGGTACCACATATTGAATTATTTCACATATGTTAACACCTCTTTCACATACCATCAGGTATTTAGAAAGGGCGAGCTTCTTCCACATACCGCCAGGTATATCGGAAGGGTGGTTATATAGAAAGGTTTGGTATATTAGACTGACGGTATTTAGATTGGGAGACCTTATACCTAGAGTGATAAGAGCCAAACCCTATCAGTGATATCTACAAAATGGGCACTAATGCACCCAAAGTTTTTCTTCCAGATTCACTATTACTCAGAGGAAACAAATATACTACATGGAAGACAAAAATTAAGACATAGCTTGAGTTTGAAGAGATCTAACCTACTGTGAATGGTACTCTGAAAAGATCAACTACTGATACAACACAGCAACAATAGTTTGATAAAGAAAATCAGAAGGCCAAACTCATCATCTTGTTTGGAGTTTTTGATGATGTGCAACCCCACATTTGAGATGCCAAACTAGCCAAAGAAGTATGGGATTAGTTGAGCACAATATACAAGGCCAAGAACAAGAATGTTATACTGAATTTGTAGAGTCAACTACACACATTGAAGTTTAAGCAGAATGAGAGAATCAAAGCTTTCTTAAGAAGAGTTATAGATTTGAGGGCTTCACTTCTAGCCCTAAGAGAAGAAGTCTCAAATGATGCTCTCATTCCCATTTTTTTGAGAGAACTCCCCTCTTCTTACCGCATTTTTGTTACAACACTAAATGTGTCAGATACGACCGTTAGTTTTGAAAAATTGGTAAACTTACTACAACAAGAGGAAGCCATACATAATAAGGATGATTAAGAGGAGTAGAAAAATTCTTCACATCAAAAATGGAAAGGAAAAGGTAAAGGAAAACCTAATTCCTATCAAAAATCCCAAAATCAAAATCAGTATTAAGGGGACAAACAACAGAAGAAGCAATGTTCAATATACAAAAAAGGACATGACCTACAAGATTGTTGGTATAATACTTACAAGAAAGGTTCATCAAGCAACTTTGGACCTCCACAAAAATATCACAAGGGACATTCTAACTGCAATCAAGGGAAAAAAATGGGAACTAGAAAAGAAGACCCCATCAACAAAGGAATATTGTTGAGCAACAAGAACAATCAGAAAATGAAGACTACTTATTCACTGCACGACCAAATGAACCATCCACGTCATATAGTGATGTTTGGTATGTTGATTCGGGGGCCAATCAACACATGACCGGCCATAGAGACTAGTTTATTTAAATGAGGGACACACCATCAAAAAATCATGTTTCATTGGGAGATGATTCTTCATATATAGTTTAGGGGACTGGGAACATTTCTCTGCCCCTTGGTTCATGCAACTGTAGACTATCAAATGTCTTATATGTCCCTGGGTTGACAAAGAATCTACTTTTAGTTAGTCAACTACTTGATCACAATCTAAAAATTGACTTTGATAGTCATTCCGAAAAGAAAACGTGTTTGATTCGAGATAAATCATGAGGCTCGAAAATAGTTGCAAAAACCTCTAATGTGGGACACATGTTCGAGCTTGATTTTGTCTACATAGATGATCAGGAACTTGTGGCTAAGGACTCTATCTCAGCACAGTTGTGGCATCAGAGACTTGGTCATGTAATTTTCAAGTATCTCAAGACACTTCGTCGGCACAATATGGTACATGGGATACCATTTCTTCAGAAGGATACAGACAAGTGTCCTCACTGCCTAGCAGGAAAACAACAAAGAGCATCATTCTAGAAGAGTACATATAAATCTCATGGTTAGATTGATTTGGTTCATACTGATATTTGTGGTACAATGCAACCAAGTCATTCTAGATTTCAGTACTTCATGCTATGTGTTGACGACTATTAAAGGAAAATGTGGATTTTTTGTCTTCACAAGAAAAGTGAAGCTTTTGAAACTTTCAAGTAGTTCAAAGTAGTAGTTGAAAATGAAACTGGTAATCACATTACAACTCTCTACTTAGGTCGAGGGGGGAATTCACCAGTAATGAGTTTAAATACTACCTACAAACTCATGGGATTTGTCAAAAATTCCTCCTCCACACACACTGCAGCAGAATGGTGTTGTTGAGAGAAGAAATCATACTATCATGGAAATGGTGTGATGCATGATCGATGATTCTGGACTTACAAAGACATTCTGGGTAGAACCAAGAAAAACAACAATGTATTTGTTAAATAGAGTGCCCACAGTTGCTCTTGAAGAAGTAACACCACAAGAAGCATGGTCAAAACAAAAACCATCTATTGCACACCTTAGAGTATTCAGGTGCAAAACAAGCATGCACATACCCAAGTAGAATAGAAAGAAATTGGACATGATGATGAGTGTATTGTTTGGCTCATTAATATCATTTATTCAGGCTGGAAATACTCTTTTTGATATGACTTATTAGTATATGGGGATGTTTTGTGTAGTTATATCTTAGTAGGTTTGATGCCTTTTCCTTGCTATAGTTTATGAAAACAAAATTATCACATGAATCTCATACTAACTATCTTTATGAGATCAAACGTTATGATGTGTGCAGGGAATGATGGAAGTTACTGGTGGATAAGAATCTTGAGTTTGAAGCATGCGGTTGAAGATTGTTTCCATCGAATTGACCTATTATCCTGGGCTTGATTCTAATGGCCTATAGGAATCTATGTGTTTTAATTGATATTTGATGGACAGTGTTTAATACTGCCTGATATGGCAGATCTTATAACTAACATTATCTATATGAAGACTTCGTCTTCAGAACTTGGTAGTACCACTTTTTGATTATTGAAGGAGATTATCTATATACAATTATTGATTATTTTACCATCTATGTTATGAACTTATTTCTAAGTTAATGAAAGCCACAACATTTTGAGAATTAGAATTTGTTAATCCCTCTATCCCAAGGAAGAGCAAGGGCCCACTCAACCGAGGAAATATGAGGTTAATTTGAGTTCATGCATCCAGTTCTTTGATTAGATTTATTGCAATTGTCATTTGATAAATCTTACATGCATGCTTTGATTAACTGTATCTGATTTTTCCATTACTACTTTCACTTAGAATAGATGCTTTTGTTATGCAAATATAGTTAACAAATAGTCTTTCTTTTTGCTAAAGTTCCATTTATTTAGTTGTGATTTCATTTGTTAAGAATAAGTGTGTGTGTATTTCATTTTACAATAGAAGATTATTTGTTAAAATTCCTTTCATTGCAAATAGTTGAATTCCATAGAACTGTATTTAATTTCTGTAGATTTGAACTACATTTCCATAGAATAGTCACTAAACTAAGAAACCCCCCAACAGACCCAACGTATAACTAGTTCTCCTAGACTCCATTGCATATTGCCTAGGACACAACCCTAGTTTAGAATGACACTGAAAAAGATTATGTCAATTAAATGATTGGAAGAATACGACGACCCATCACATGAAATCATAGAAACTTGTCTTCATTGGGTACAGTGAAGATACTCTTGGCTAAAAATTAATGGATCCTAAGACAAAAAAAATTCTACACTAGCAGAGATGTTGAGTTTTTTTAGAAGAAGGAAGCAAAGACTCCTCTAGACTCACTAGATGTAAATTTTTCACTAGTTTTAAAAAATCAAAGATAACGTTCCCTTAGAATATGAAATTGATGATGGGGATGATGGTGTTGATTAGATAGAACCACGACCCATGAGAACAATTCAACGTATGCCCACGTAGTGTACTAGCACAATACGAGATGCAAGAATGGATGCTCCACCAAATACATCCACCCCTAGACCACAAAATCACAATAAAGCAAGAGAAGAAGTTAAATTTGATTTGATGAGTAGAGTTATTGAATCTGATGAGTCCTCTATAGTCCAGGAAGCCCTACAGTCAAAATCTTGGAAAGATGCCATGGATTATGAATATCAATCAGTGATGAAGAATAAAATTTGGCAACTTTTTGATCTTCAACCAGGAAAGAAACCCATTGGATGTAGATGGATATTTAAAACAAAGTACAAAGCAGATGCGATAGTGGACAAGTATAAAGTGAGAATAGTAGCAAAGGGGTATGCACAAAAATAAGGCATAAACTACGAGGAGAAATTTTCTACCACAACTAAGATCAAAACCATCAGAATGATATTTTCTCTAGCTACACAGTTTGGTTGGAAATTCCATCAGATGGATGTAAAAAGTGCCTTCCTCAATGAATATTTGCAAGAATAAGTCTACATGACTCAACCTGAGGTATATATAGTATCTGGTCAAGAAGTAAAGGTATGCAGACTTAGAAAATCTTTGTATGCACCTTGGGCATGGTACATCAATATTTATGAGCATATCATACAACATGGATTTGTTAGAAATCCATACGACCCCAATCTCTACCTAAAAAAGTAAGGGAGGGAGATTGTGATTTTTGTTGTCTATGTCGAAAATCTAGTTATCATTGGTAGTTTAGTGAAGATGATCGATGCAATGAAGAAAGATCTTAATCAATCATTTGACATGATAGATCTTGGGCTAATGCATTATTGTCTTGGATTGGAAGTATTACAGAAAGAGAATCACATCTTTGTTTCTCAGATGAAATATAACAAGACAACACTTGAGAAGTTCATAATGATGGATTTCACACTAATTGCTACACCTATTGAGAACATATTACAATTATCTCATTCAGATCCATCTTCTAAGGTAAGTTCTACTCTCTATCAGTAGTTGATTGGGATTCTCATTTACTTGACCTACACTAGACTAGATATCAGCTTTACAATAAGCTATCTATCCAAGTTCATGCAGGAACCCAAAGTGTTTCATTAGAAAGCAGTAAGGTGTATCTTGAGATATCTCAAAGGATCAGTGGATCTTGGTCTAGAATACAAGAAGAACGATAACTTCTTCTTGTCTGGATATTCAAATTTAGATCATGTAGGAAATATTGATGACAAAAAATCCACTTCATGATTTTTGTTCTTTATGGGATCTGGACAAATATCATGGGGAAGAAAGAAATAACACTTCATTTCTTGTTCTTCCATATAATCTGATTATCATTCTATAGGAGAAGTTTTCTGTGAAGCAATATGGCTACGGTCACATACTAGAAGGACTTGGAATACCATAGGAAAAAACTGATCACCATGTATGTTGACAATGAAGGTGTTCTCAAAATTGTTCAAAATCTAGTTTTTCATGAGAGAACAAAGCACATTGAGGTACAAGTTCATTTCATACATGAACATGTGTTGAAGCACAACATCCAATTTCAATTTTGTCTAGCAGTTGAACAACGAGCAAATATCTTCACAAAGTCAGTTGCACGTGATAAATTTGAGTTTTTCAGAGAATTCCTCTCCTCATCCCTTGAGACAATGCATAATTAAGGGGGGGAATGTTAGGATAAATTAATTATGTATTATATGATTAATTATTTAGTTAATGTTATTGATTAAATAATGTTGTTATATGGGTTTATCAACCATATTTGTTTTATTTCTTTGTGGGCATAATATTATTGGTATGCTTCCCGGATGCAATATTGGAAGCTTATGTAATATGGAATATGGTTTCACCTATGAAAATTAGTTTCTTGTTTGTATTTGGCTGTGAAATATCTATTAATATTGCAGCCCATTCTTTATATTTTTGGTTGATTGAGTTTAATAAAATTATAAGGATTCCTCCCCTGTTGCTCAATCTACATAATCATGTTGAAATTATAAGATGAAAATGGGCGGGACTAAATACTAAGTTGGGAACAAGTAATCCCAAATACTAATATGGGAACTAATAGGCCCAAATGATAAGATGGTTACTCAATAAACCCAAATTCAAATTTTTTTACATCTATTATTTATACATTCCCCATGTTAGTACACTAAGGGAAATAAAGTTTGGTTTTTTCATGATTTTTAATTTCAATTTTCATTTACTAATTTTATACATCTCTATAAAGCATTAATACACATCTTTACCATGTGATTTATAGATTTTTTAAAGTGGTGGCACACTTTAAAATTTTCTAGACATCACATCCCCTAAAATTCATAGGTTTTTGTTTTCTCATCCTTTATAATTTTAATACAACAATTTCATTATTATATTAAAATGGGGAAAATTTTAGTAAGTGAAATTTGTTCCTAAGGAACTTGATAGTAATCATTTGATTTTTTTTTTAATGTCTTCCCATTTATGCATTTACTTAGTAAATATAAAGGAATCCTAATCTATCCCCATACTCTAAGTATACTAGGCCATGAATTTCCCTTCATATGAGAACCTTTGGAACCAATGCACCTTCTATAGAACACATATTTAGACTCTTATCAATCCACGTCATGTCTTTAACCAAATTCCATTCTAAACCTAGAAGATTTTTTTTTTAAGGAGAGGTTTGCATAAAAAATATATTTGAGGTTGATGAACCTTCTCTTTATACTTGCAATGGTCATGTTTTCAATTACATGATTTACCTTAGTCAACTTAGGGTCAGTTGATAGGGAAACCACTCTCACAAGTCACTTTTATAGACACATGCACCCTCACCTATTATGACATATAGGGATCCCATGTTCAAGAAAACTCAAAGGAATATTATCCCAATAATTAAATCATATTCCCTTTGAGCTAATTACAATAAACTATGCAAATATAAATACATTATCCATTTTTTCTATATCATTACTCATGCACCAAGAATGAATCCAATTTTCATTTCCATGTGTTGAATGCCATATTATGGATGTATCCTATATATACTTTTCACCTGTTCTCACATAATTACTAGGAGGGAAAGCTACATAGATCTAATACCTCTTTGAATAAGTGACATATAGTTACCACTCAACATCACATGGATTTTGATGAATATTGACTCAATTATGAGATAACCCATTCTTAAGTCATAATAGATGAGTGAGTATATCATTCCAAAAATAATGTATTTGTAGGTGTAAAAGTGTAATTTCATGAATTCATACATATATCTTGATTTTAGAGACAAAATCACACTAGATTCCATAATTAAGTGGCAATAGTATAGGATAATTTTGTAGCCCTAGGAATTTATATTGTGAATCCATCCCAATTAGAAAAAAAAATCATCCAATTCATTTAAATCTCTTAAATTTTGTATACATCCATGTGATGCTCTAAAAAACATCTTACCCACTTTCATATCACTATGCACATAACTCGATCCCATCTTGGGTGAATAGGTTCTAAAAACTTAACTTTAATTTGTACTAACACTCTCTGGTAATAAGTTGTGTTAAGTGTAAAATTCTCCTTACATAATTCTAAGAATTTCATATTTACTCTATTTATTTATTTATTTATTATTCTAGGATTATCATATACACATTTATTTCAATATCTTAATTACATTAACCTAGTTTTGATATTACAATTTCAATACCTTTTCCTAGCATATAGGGTTCACACTCAAATCCATATTTGTATCTCCTTCAATGATATGATGAACTTGTTATAATAGGGAAAAAGAAGGTATTTCATTTTAATATTTGACATTTCAACATTAATTATTTTCTTTCTCTTACATGTGATTGTGCAAAAAAACAAGTGGGAGTTTACATGCTTCAAGGCACATCATATTCAGTTATATATATTTAGATGTGTATTTATATCATTTAACATATATTAATTTTTCTACTTTGAAATATATGGTCACACACACATCTTGAAATGGAAAAAACGTGGACACCTATAAGTGACCTCTTGACATCTATTAAGTGTTATTTCATATAAATTTAATATGCTTGTCTATTTTTCAATTGTTTTCGTTTAATTTAAAAATTATTGGTACATTTTTTTGAATTCTAATGGTACTTACCTTCTTATCTCCCCCTAAAATTATTCTTCCATCTCATGTGCTTCTTGGTACTTGTGTTAGGAGTGTTACTAATGCTATTGATACATATTAGGAGTACCCTTGGTGTTCCTGACACTTTTTTAGTCATTTCTAAGTTAAAGAACACTCATCCCATTCTATGTGAATTTTCCATTTCTAGCCATTAAAGGAAAACTAGGTCCTAATTTGAATTTAACTATTTAAAAATATGCAATTGTTGCAGTTCATTTAAAAATAACGTGAGGATATTGACACATAATTAAATCATGAATATAATGAAAAAGGAATCATAAAAACAATTAACAAGGAATCATTAGAGAACTTATAATTATTTGAGATATCATTCTATTATGGAGCACTACTTCAACATGGACTAAATTCATTTATAGTTATAACATTTCCATTTATTTGCATATTTGGCATATTTGGGATTTTATGAGTATACAATAATTTAGTTCACACTAATTACTAACCAAAACACAAACCATCAATACTTTCCATATCTATGTTGAAACACTGCAAGTTATAACAGGACATAGATCAAGAGAGGAAACAAAATAGCATAAACATGTGAATATAGTCCCTAACTCAATTTTTAATTTTTTGGTATCTACCAAGTGCACTCCAAGTGGTGGTAACAACTATTAAGGGTGTCAAGTGGTCCTCATATTATGTTAAATTTGATCCATATTTATGGATGAGGTATCTGATACATCTAAAAATTCATTTGTAGTTTCAAATAAAGATGATAGATATTTGACAAGGACATATTCAATATACACCTCATAACATTAAAGAATATATCTTCCTAGTACATTTGGATAATGAATCATATATTATTGTTGAATTTATAAATATATTGTGATACTTATATGTAATTATTTTAGATAAAAAATAATGGAGCATTGAATTTATATAAATTACTTTCAATATATAGTCATAAAATTAAATTGATCTCTCCCAACATTAGTAAGTTCAGGTAAAGAAATAGATATCATGAAGATGAATAAGTGGCCTAATTAAGTTTTAGTACCAATAATTTTATCCTTTGGAACTTGGAAATAATAATTTGACATTTATCCCAACATTATCCCATTTACACATTTATTAACTAAACTTAAAAAGATATCTAACTGAATCTTACACTTTGAATCCACTAGGTCATGACTTTATCTCCAAGTTATCACCTCATGAATCATTGTGCCTTATCCAAAACACATCTCTATATTATCATAAATCCATATCATGTCTAAAATTAGATTCCCAATATTGGATGGGCTTGTGGGACCCAAGATAGGTTCAAACGATGATTTGTCTCAAATCCAAAAGCATGTTTGTTATACTTAAATGGTACTATATTTAAACACACAATTTAATCTTAGCCAACTGAGCATAATTAAACCACGAAAACACACACACACACACAAAAACACACAAGGGTTAATTTTTTTAGTTTCCTACTCAAATGTATATACCCAAAGATCATCCCATGAACATAACTTTGATACATGTTGGTACATTACCTTGCAATTCAATCCAAACACTCACCCCAAGAACCTCATCGCTCTCTTATTGGAGTAGGATTCAAGGTAGTGAGGGAGTATAAAAAGGCGTTTCTCATTGTTTCCACCATAAAATATATTATGGAATGTAAATGTGATGTGAAAAGATAATATCAAGATGGAAGGCTTTGTTATAAGAGATATTATCACCGTAGTAATTCATAATAAACCATATATGATTAGAACAAAACATTACTACTTTTAATGATGATAAATGATAGAATGATAACTTAAGTACAATAAAATAAGATGAAGTATTAGCTATAAAATTGGAAAAACTAGATATGGGTGTGTAAATAAGTGGAAAAAGATGAAAAAATATATATATACTACATTTCTTGTACTGGAATTGGAAAATGACCGATACAAGATCCTATCACTATTGTAAGGTATTTCCGTCAACCTATAGTCAATAACTGGAGATGTACAGGTTGGACCCATCTTTATTAGATTTTGTACTTTCTGGGGCGTTTGCTTTCTATAAATGTGTCAATTGTAAATTTCCTCCTTTTTTTGCATAACCTTGATACACAAAACCTATACTGAATTGCAACAAAGTTTAACCCTAGATGCTTGCAATACCATTCATCAAAAGCACTAATACCAAAAAGATAAAGTAGGTGGTATGGTGATGGGTTACTACCCTTGGGAGTCAACCATAGTAAAGTATCCCAGTACTATAATACATGACCTAAGCATATTAGACCATGAATTTATCCTAGTGCATATGCAATGTGGAGTGTGATCTAATCCCACCCCTTATGAGGGACGGGTTCTCGGGACACAAATATAGGTGGTGAATTAATAGAGTATAGAATGGTACCGAACATGAATAGTACAAGGATGTAGTGGATTTTACTACCATACTAACCTTTTTTGTACCTTAAACCCTTTAAAAATGCCTGGTGTCAGGAATCGTCCTTGGCTAAACCTCTATGAATTTGCATGCTTTGAAAATGGAGGAAACTCTCTTTGACCTATTTGAGTGCATATAACTTTTTTTAGTGTTGTTCTAAATGATGTAACATTTAGAATATTTTAGGATAGCTTGATTATTTTTTTGGGATAATATTTTGAAATCGGATATCTATTAATAGTTCTATGAAGTTAAATAATGATATTAAAAATTGTCTTATATTCTTTCCATAGGGAGATATTTAGACAAAGCTAACCCTACAAATATGAAATACACAACTTAAGACATAGCTTGAGTTTGAAGAGATCTAAAACAGATGTGAATGGTAATCTGAAGATAACTACTGATTACAAACAAGCAACAAAGTTTGATTAAAGAAAATCAGAAGGCCCAAATACTCATCATCTGTTTGGAGTTTTTATGATGTGCAAACCCCACTTTGAGGATGCCAAACTAGCCAAAGAAGTTATGGGATTGGTTGAGCACAATACTACAAGGCAGAACAAGATGTTTTATACTGAATTTGTAGGAGTCAAATAAACACAATTGAAGTAGCAGAATGAGAAATCAAGCTTCTTAAAGAGAGGTATAGATTGGAGGGCTTCAATTCTAGCCCTAAGGAGAAAGTTCAAATGATGCTATCATTCCCATTTTTTTTGAGGAGAACTCCCCTCTTCTTACCGCATTTTGGTTTTACAACACTAAATGTGTCAGAAGATACGGACCGTTAGTTTTGAAAAAATTCGTAAACTTACTAACAAACAAGAGGAAGCCCTACATAAAAGGATGATTTAAGAGGAGTAAAAAATTCTTCACATTCAAAAATGAAAGGAAAAGGTAAAGGAAACCTAATTATATCAAAAATCCCAAAATCAAAATCAGTATTAAGGGGACAAACAACAGAAAGAAGCAGGTCAATATCAAAAAAGGACATGACCTACAAGATTGTTTGTAATTAAATATACAAGAAAGGATTCATTAAAAAGAACTTGGACCCTCACAAAAATATCAAACGGACCATTCAACCGCATCAAGGAAAAAAAATGGGAACTAGAAAAGAAGACCACATCAACAAAGGAATAGTGTGAGAACCAAGAACAATCAGAAACGAAGACGATATCCACTGACGACCCAAATGAAAAAACCATCACGTCATATGTTGAGTTTGGTATGTTGATTCGGGGGCCAATAACACAGGCGACCGGCCATAGAGACTAGTTTATTTAAATGAGGGAAAAACCATCAACAAATCTGTTTTCATTGGGAGATGATCTTCATATACTAGTTTAGGGGAAGGGGAATTTCATGCCCCTGGCGTTTCATGCACTGTAGATATCAATGTTCTTATTATGTCCCCCTGTGGTTGACAAGGAATCTATCTTTTTAGGTCGTCAAAAACTACTTGATCAACAATTACAATTGACTTTGATAGTCATTTCCGAAAGAAAAGTGTTTGATTCAGATTAAATCATGAGGCTCGAAAATAGTTGCAAAAAACCTCTAATGGGGGAACTGTTCGAGCTTTGATTTTGTCTACATAGAGATCAGGAACTTGTTTTTATGGCTAAAGGACTCTATCTCAGCACAGTTGTGCCTATCAGAGACTTGGTTCAGTAATATTTTCAAGTATCATCAAGACACTTCGTCGGCACAATATGGTAACTGGGATACCAATTCTTTCAGAAGGATACAGACAAGTGTCCTCACTGCCTAGCAGGGGAAACACAAAAAGAGCCATCATGATAGAAGAGTAATATAAATTATGCGAATTGATCGGTTTCATACTGATATTTGTGGTACAATGCCACCAAGTTAATTCTAGTTTCAGTTACTTCATGCTATGTGTGTGAGGATATAAAGGAAAAATGTGGAATTTTTTGTTTCACAAGAAAAGTGAGTTGATTGGAGCTTTTGAAACTTTAAAGTGTTCAAAGTAGTAGTTGAAAAATGAAAATGGGTAATCACATACAACTCTCTACTTAGCGAGGGGGGGGGGGAGGGAGGGAAAGGGAATTCACCAGTTATGAGTTTAAAAATACTACCTAAAAACTCATGGGATTGTAAAAATTCCTCTCCACACACACGCAGCAGAATGGTGTTTTGTTGAGAGAAGAAAGAAGAAATCCATACTTCATGGAAAATTGTTGTGGCCGATGATCGATGATTCTGGACTTACAAAGACATTCTGGGTAGAACCAAGAAAAACAACAATGTATTTGTTAAATAGAGTGCCCACAGTTGCTCTTGAAGAAGTAACACCACAAGAAGCATGGTCAAAACAAAAACCATCTATTGCACACCTTAGAGTATTCAGGTGCAAAATAAGCATGCACATACCCAAGTAGAATAGAAAGAAATTGGACATGATGATGAGTGTATTGTTTGGCTCATTAATATCATTTCTTCAGGCTGGAAATACTCTTTTTGATATGACTTATTAGTATATGGGGATGTTTTGTGTAGTTATATCTTAATAGGTTTGATGCATTTTCCTTACTATAGTTTATGAAAACAAATTATCACATGAATCTCATACTAACTATCTTTATGAGATCAAACGTGATGATGTGTGCAGGGAATGATGGAAGTTACTGGTGGATAAGAATCTTGAGTTTGAAGCATGCGGTTGAAGATTGTTTCCATCGAATTGACCTATTATCCTGGGCTTGATTCTAATGGCCTATAGGAATCTATGTGTTTTAATTGATATTTGATGGACAATGTTTAATACTGCCTGATATGGCAGATCTTGTAACTAACATTATCTATATGAAGACTTCGTCTTCAGAACTTGGTAGTACCACTTTTTGATTATTGAAGGAGATTATCTATATACAATTATTGATTATTTTACCATCTATGTTATGAACTTATTTCTAAGTTAATGAAAGCCACGACATTTTGAGAATTAGAATTTGTTAATCCCTCTATCCCAAGGAAGAGCAAGGGCCCACTCAACCAAGGAAATATGAGGTTAATTTGAGTTCATGCATCCAGTTCTTTGATTAGATTTATTGCAATTGTCATTTGATAAATCTTACATGCATGCTTTGATTAACTGTATCTGATTTTTCCATTACTACTTTCACTTAGAATAGATGCTTTTGTTATGCAAATATAGTTAACAAATAGTCTTTCTTTTTGCTAAAGTTCCATTTATTTAGTTGTGATTTCATTTGTTAAGAATAAGTGTGTGTGTATTTCATTTTACAATAGAAGATTAGTTGTTAAAATTCCTTTCATTGCAAATAGTTGAATTCCATAGAACTGTATTTAATTTCTGTAGATTTGAACTACATTTCCATAGAATAGTCACTAAACTAAGAAACCCCCCAACAGACCCAACGTATAACTAGTTCTCCTAGACTCCATTGCATATTGCCTAGGACACAACCCTGGTTTAGAATGACACTGACAAAGATTATGTCAATTAAATGATTGGAAGAATACGACAACCCATCACATGAAATCATAGAAACTTGTCTTCATTGGGTACAGTGAAGATACTCTTGGCTAAAAATTAATGGATCCTAAGACAAAAAAATTCTACACTAGCAGAGATGTTGAGTTTTTTGAGAAGAAGGAAGCAAAGACTCCTCTAGACTCACTAGATGTAAATTTTTCACTAGTTGTAAAAATCAAAGATAACGTTCCCTCAGAATATGAAATTGACGATGGGGATGATGGTGTTGATTATATAGAACCACGACCCATGAGAACAATTCAACGTATGCCCACGTAGTGTACTAGCACAATACGAGATGCAAGAATGGATGCTCCACCAGATACATCCACCCCTAGACCACAAAATCACAATAAAGCAAGAGAAGAAGTTAAATTTGATTTGATGAGTAGAGTTATTGAATCTGATGAGTCCTCTATAGTCCAGGAAGCCCTACAGTCAAAATCTTGGAAAGATGCCATGGATTATGAATATCAATCAGTGATGAAGAATAAAATTTGGCAACTTTTTGATCTTCAACCAGGAAAGAAACCCATTGGATGTAGATGGATATTTAAAACAAAGTACAAAGCAGATGCGATAGTGGACAAGTATAAAGTGAGAATAGTAGCAAAGGGGTATGCACAAAAATAAGGCATAAACTACGAGGAGAAATTTTCTACCACAACTAAGATCAAAACCATCAGAATGATATTTTCTCTAGCTACACAGTTTGGTTGGAAATTCCATCAGATGGATGTAAAAAGTGCCTTCCTAAATGAATATTTGCAAGAATAAGTCTACATGACTCAACCTGAGGTATATATAGTATCTGGTCAAGAAGTAAAGGTATGCAGACTTAGAAAATCTTTGTATGCACCTTAGGCATGGTACATCAAGATTGATGAGCATATCATACAACATGGATTTGTTAGAAATCCATACGACCCCAATCTCTACCTAAAAAAGAAAGGGGGGGAGATTGTGATTTTTGTTGTCTATGTCAATGATCTAGTTATCATTGGTAGTTCAGTGAAGATGATCGATGCAATGAAGAAAGATCTTAATCAATCATTTGACATGATAGATCTTGGGCTAATGCATTATTGTCTTGGATTGGAAGTATTACAGAAAGAGAATCACATCTTTGTTTCTCAGATGAAATATAACAAGACAACACTTGAGAAGTTCATGATGATGGATTTCACACTAATTGCTACACCTATTGAGAACATATTACAATTATCTCATTCAGATCCATCTTCTAAGGTAAGTTCTACTCTCTATCGGTAGTTGATTGGGATTCTCATTTACTTGACCTACACTAGACCAGATATCAGCTTTACAATAAGCTATCTATCCAAGTTCATGCAGGAACCCAAAGTGTTTCATTAGAAAGCAGTAAGGTGTATCTTGAGATATCTCAAAGGATCAGTGGATCTTGGTTTAGAATACAAGAAGAATGATAACTTCTTCTTGTCTGGATATTCAAATTTAGATCATGTAAGAAATATTGATGACAGAAAATCCACTTCAGGATTTTTGTTCTTTATGGGATCTGGACAAATATCATGGGGAAGCAAGAAATAACACTTCATTTCTTGTTCTTCCATATAATCTGATTATCATTCTATAGGAGAAGTTTTCTGTGAAGCAATATGGCTACGTCACATACTAGAAGGACTTGGAATACCATAGGAAAAACTGATCACCATGTATGTTGACAATGAAGGTGTTCTCAAAATTGTTCAAAATCTAGTTTTTCATGAGAGAACAAAGCACATTGAGGTACAAGTTCATTTCATACATGAACATGTGTTGAAGCACAACATCCAATTTCAATTTTGTCTAGCAGTTGAACAACGAGCAAATATCTTCACAAAGTCAGTTGCACGTGATAAATTTGAGTTTTTCAGAGAATTCCTCTCCTCATCCCTTGAGACAATGCATAATTAAGGGGGGGAATGTTAGGATTAAATTAATTATGTATTATATGATTAATTATTTAATTAATGTTTATTGATTAAATAATGTTGTTATATGGGTTTATCAACCATATTTGTTTTATTTCTTTGTGGGCATAATATTATTGGTATGCTTCCCGGATGCAATATTGGAAGCTTATGTAATATGGAATATGGTTTCACCTATGAAAATTAGTTTCTTGTTTGTATTTGGCTGTGAAATATCTATTAATATTGCAGCCCATTCTTTATATTTTTGGTTGATTGAGTTTAATAAAATTATAAGGATTCCTCCCCTGTTGCTCAATCTACATAATCATGTTGAAATTATAAGATGAAAATGGGCGGGACTAAATACTAAGTTGGGAACAAGTAATCCCAAATACTAATATGGGAACTAATAGGCCCAAATGATAAGATGGTTACTCAATAAACCCAAATTCAAATTTTTTTACATCTATTATTTATACATTCCCCATGTTAGTACACTAAGGGAAATAAAGTTTGGTTTTTTCATGATTTTTAATTTCAATTTTCATTTACTAATTTTATACATCTCTATAAAGCATTAATACACATCTTTACCATGTGATTTATAGATTTTTTAAAGTGGTGGCACACTTTAAAATTTTCTAGACATCACATCCCCTAAAATTCATAGGTTTTTGTTTTCTCATCCTTTATAATTTTAATACAACAATTTCATTATTATATTAAAATGGGGAAAATTTTAGTAAGTGAAATTTGTTCCTAAGGAACTTGATAGTAATCATTTGATTTTTTTTTTAATGTCTTCCCATTTATGCATTTACTTAGTAAATATAAAGGAATCCTAATCTATCCCCATACTCTAAGTATACTAGGCCCATGAATTTCCCTTCATATGAGAACCTTTGGAACCAATGCACCTTCTATAGAACACATATTTAGACTCTTATCAATCCATGTCATGTCTTTAACCAAATTCCATTCTAAACCTAGAAGATTTTTTTTTGAAGGAGAGGTTTGCATAAAAAATATATTTGAGGTTGATGAACCTTCCTCTTTATACTTGCAATGGTCATGTTTTCAATTACATGATTTACCTTAGTCAACTTAGGGTCAGTTGATAGGGAAACCACTCTCACAAGTCACTTTTATAGACACATGCACCCTCACCTATTATGACATATAGGGATCCCATGTTCAAGAAAACTCAAAGGAATATTATCCCAATAATTAAATCATATTCCCTTTGAGCTAATTACAATAAACTATGCAAATATAAATACATTATCCATTTTTTTCTATATCATTACTCATGCACCAAGAATGAATCCAATTTTCATTTCCATGTGTTGAATGCCATATTATGGATGTATCCTATATATACTTTTCACCTGTTCTCACATAATTACTAGGAGGGAAAGCTACATAGATCTAATACCTCTTTGAATAAGTGACATATAGTTACCACTCAACATCACATGGATTTTGATGAATATTGACTCAATTATGAGATAACCCATTCTTAAGTCATAATAGATGAGTGAGTATATCATTCCAAAAATAATGTATTTGTAGGTGTAAAAAGTGTAATTTCATTGAATTCATACATATATCTTGATTTTAGAGACAAAATCACACTAGATTCCATAATTAAGTGGCAATAGTATAGGATAATTTTGTAGCCCTAGGAATTTATATTGTGAATCCATCCCAATTAGAAAAAAAAATCATCCAATTCATTTAAATCTCTTAAATTTTGTATACATCCATGTGATGCTCTAAAAAACATCTTACCCACTTTCATATCACTATCACATAACTAGATCCCATCTTGGGTGAATAGGTTCTAAAAACTTAACTTTAATTTGTACTAACACTCTCTGGTAATAAGTTGTGTTAAGTGTAAAATTCTCCTTACATAATTCTAAGAATTTCATATTTACTCTATTTATTTATTTATTTATTATTCTAGGATTATCATATACACATTTATTTCAATATCTTAATTACATTAACCTAGTTTTGATATTACAATTTCAATACCTTTTCCTAGCATATAGGGTTCACACTCAAATCCATATTTGTATCTCCTTCAATGATATGATGAACTTTTTATAATAGGCAAAAAGAAGGTATTTCATTTTAATATTTGACATTTCAACATTAATTATTTTCTTTCTCTTACATGTGATTGTGCAAAACAAACAAGTGGGAGTTTACATGCTTCAAGGCACATCATATTCAGTTATATATATTTAGATGTGTATTTATATCATTTAACATATATTAATTTTTCTACTTTGAAATATATGGTCACACACACATCTTGAAATGGAAAAAAACGTGGACACCTATAAGTGACCTCTTGACATCTATTAAGTGTTATTTCATATAAATTTAATATGCTTGTCTATTTTTCAATTGTTTTCGTTTAATTTAAAAATTATTGGTACAATTTTTTTGAATTCTAATGGTACTTACCTTCTTATCTCCCCCTAAAATTATTCTTCCATCTCATGTGCTTCTTGGTACTTGTGTTAGGAGTGTTACTAATGCTATTGATACATATTAGGAGTACCCTTGGTGTTCCTGACACTTTTTTAGTCATTTCTAAGTTAAAGAACACTCATCCCATTCTATGTGAATTTTTCCATTTCTAGCCATTAAAGGAAAACTAGGTCCTAATTTGAATTTAACTATTTAAAAATATGCAATTGTTGCAGTTCATTTAAAAATAACATGAGGATATTGACACATAATTAAATCATAAATAGAATGAAAAAAGGAATCATAAAAACAATTAACAAGGAATCATTAGAGAACTTATAATTATTTGAGATATCATTCTATTATGGAGCACTACTTCAACATGGACTAAATTCATTTATAGTTATAACATTTCCATTTATTTGCATATTTGGCATATTTGGGATTTTATGAGTATACAATAATTTAGTTCACACTAATTACTAACCAAAACACAAACCATCAATACTTTCCATATCTATGTTGAAACACTGCAAGTTATAACAGGACATAGATCAAGAGAGGAAACAAAATAGCATAAACATGTGAATATAGTCCCTAACTCAATTTTTAATTTTTTGGTATCTACCAAGTGCACTCCAAGTGGTGGTAACAACTATTAAGGGTGTCAAGTGGTCCTCATATTATGTTAAATTTGATCCATATTTATGGATGAGGTATCTGATACATCTAAAAATTCATTTGTAGTTTCAAATAAAGATGATAGATATTTGACAAGGACATATTCAATATACACCTCATAACATTAAAGAATATATCTTCCTAGTACATTTGGATAATGAATCATATATTATTGTTGAATTTATAAATATATTGTGATACTTATATGTAATTAGTTTAGATAAAAAATAAATGGAGCATTGAATTTATATAAATTACTTTCAATATATAGTCATAAAATTAAATTGATCTCTCCCAACATTAGTAAGTTCAGGTAAAGAAATAGATATCATGAAGATGAATAAGTGGCCTAATTAAGTTTTAGTACCAATAATTTTATCCTTTGGAACTTGGAAATAATAATTTGACATTTATCCCAACATTATCCCATTTACACATTTATTAACTAAACTTAAAAAGATATCTAACTGAATCTTACACTTTGAATCCACTAGGTCATGACTTTATCTCCAAGTTATCACCTCATGAATCATTGTGCCTTATCCAAAACACATCTCTATATTATCATAAATCCATATCATGTCTAAAATTAGATTCCACCAAATATTGGATGGGCTTGTGGGCCCAAGATAGGTTCAAACGATGAATTTGTCTCAAATCCAAAAAGCATGTTTGTTATACTTAAATGGTACTATATTTAAACACACAATTTATCTTAGCCAACTGAGCATTAATTAACCACGAAAACACACACACACACACAAAAACACACAAGGGTTAATTTTTTTAGTTTCCTACTCAAATGTATATACCCAAAGATCATCCCATGAACATAACTTTGATACATGTTGGTACATTACCTGGCAATTCAATCCAAACACTCACCCCAAGAACCTCATCGCTCTCTTATTGAGTAGGATTCAATGTATTGAGGGAGTATAAAAAAGGCGTTTCTCATTGTTTCCACCATAAAATATATTATGGAATGTAAATGTGATGTGAAAAGATAATATACAAGATGGAAGGCTTTGTTATAAGAGATTATTATCACCTAGTTAATTCATAATAAACCATATATGATTAGAACAAAACATTACTACTTTTAATGATGATAAATGATAGAATGATAACTTAAGTACATAAAATAAGATGAAGTATTAGCTATAAAAATTGGAAAAAACTAGATATGGGTGTGTAAATAAGTGGAAAAAGATGAAAAAATATTATATATACTACATTCTTGATACTGGAATTGGAAAATGACCTAGTACAAGATCATATAACTATTGTATAGTATTTCCGTCAACCTATATGGTCATAACTGGAGATGTACAGTGTTGGACCCATATGTAGTTAGATTTTGTAACTTTCTGTGTGCTTTTCTTTCCTATAAATATGTTTCATTGTATGTCACTCTTTTTTGCATAACCTTGATACAACAACCTATAATGAATTGCAACAAAGTGTAAACCCTAGATGCTTGCAATACCATTCATCAAAGCATTAGATAACAAAAAGATAAATTAGTGTATGGTGAGGGTGTACTACCCTTGGTAGTCAACCATAGTAAAAGTAATCCTAGTACTATAATACATGACCTCAAGCAATATTAGGACTCATGTAGTTATCCTAGGTGCATATGCAAGTGTGAGTGTGATCTAATCCAACCCCTTATGAGTGACTTTGTGTCTCTTGACACAAATATAGGTGGTTAATTATAGAGTATAGAATGTACCTAACATGATAGTAACATGATGTAGTGTGATTTACTACAATAATAAACTTTTTTGTACCTTGAAACCCTTTAAAAATGCTTGTCATGAATCTTCTCTTGCTAATACAGTCCTCTATGAAATTTGCATGCTTGAAAATGGAGGAAACTCTCTTTGACCTATTTGAGTGCATAAAACTTTTTTTAGTGATTGTTCTAAATGATGTAACTAATTTAGGAATATTTAGGAGAGCGTTGATTATTTTTGGGATAATATTTGAAATAGGATATTCTAATAGTGCTATGAGAGTTATAATATGATATTAAATTGCTTATATATCTTTCCATAGGTGAAATATTATGACAAAGCTAACCCTACAAATATGAAATGACACAATTAAGATATTTAAATGTAAATAAAAGTTCTAAAATACAAAGAGGAAGGACCATACAAGTTTTATAGGTTCATACAACTTATATTAACAAAACTATACAGTTTTAGACATGGAACTTATGATGTAAAACCAAATATTTTGGAATAATGCATAAAGATGTTTTACTACTTTTCTCAATTAATAAATTTTAAGTTAATGATAGAGAAAAGTGTGGAGATGATAAATTCAAGAAAGAGATAGAGGTATGTACTAATTGGACTTAGAATGTGACCATTTTTATAGACAAGGGAACATAACCAAAATGTCATTCCTAAGGATAAGTTACTAAATTTGAGTGTCTATGTTCCCCCTTTAACTGTGTAATTAAAAATTGTATTCTTAAATAAAAACATATTATAGTGTGTACAAAAACTTTGTCTTTACTTGATAATTATCTTTCAATGTGGTTGTGTTGACATGCTCTATGGTGAAATGTAGTTAATGTTGGTGATAGAAACCAAAATATAACTAAAAGTATAAATAATGGTTGTAAATTTTGTAATGTTTTAATTTACACAAATTAAAGTAAAGGAGATGCAAAATGTGGAAGGAATACACTTGTTCATTATGTGGAGGGAGGATATCTTATTCTTGTTGTACTTTTGATATTTGGAGTTATCACAAAATTGCTAAAGGTTTGGGGTGATCATTCTCTAACTGTGCTGAAGGAGAAACTTGAGTGTTGATAACATACAACATAACATTGGATATTTGGAGTTATCAAAAGATTGCTAGAGGTTTGGGGAGATCATTCTCAAAAAAAAAAACAAAATAAAAAACAAATAACTGTGCTGAAGGAGAAACTTGAGAGAGAGAGAGAGAGGGGGGGGGGGGGGGGGGGGGGGGGGGGGGGCTGGGTGGGGGCGGGGGGGGGGGGTGTGCGGAGGGTGGGGGGGGGGGGCGGGGGGGGGGGGGGGGAAGGGGGGGGGGGGGGGGGGGGGGGGGGGGGGGGGGGGGTGGGGGGGGGGGGGGGGGGGGGGGGGGGGGGGGGGGGGGGAGGGGGGGGGGTGGGGGGGGGGGGGGGGGTGGTGGGGGGGGGGGGGGGTGGGGGTGGGGGCGGGGGGGGGGGGAGGGGGTGGGGGGGGTGGGGGGGGCGGGGGGGGGGCTGGCGGTGGGGGTAGGTGGGGGTGAGGGGGGTGGCGCAGGGGGGGGTGGGGGGGGGGGTGAGGAGGGGGGGTGGGGGGGGGGGGGGGGCAGGGGGGGGGGAGGGCGGGGGCCGGCCGTGGGTGGGGGACGAGGGGGGGGGGTCGGGGGGGGGGGGCGCGACACGCCGGGGCGGGTGGGGGGGGCAGGCGGGGGCGAGGAGGCGGGGCCGAGCCGGGTGGGCGGGGGTCCCCGGCAACAACCCACCAAAACCATGAAGTACACTGTTGATAAGAGATAATATAACATTGGAGAGTAGAGAGAAAAGAGGAGACCGGGAGAAGAGAGAGAGAGAGAGAGAGAGAGAGAGAGAGATATGAAGTACACTGTTTAAGAGATAATATAATGTATCAGAATATTTATTAACCATGATATCTTCCCATTTGAATTTTTAAGAGGAGAAGAAGGATTGAATATGACCCCATTAGTTTATCACAAACAGAAAGCAACTACATTAAGGATTTACATTTTTTTTTTCTATTTTTTTTTTTTAATTCCTTTTATAACCCCATAGATCATAATGATGCAAATGGATGTAGTCATTTTTACACCCACTAAAGAACAAGGGAATCCCATACGCACCAACCTATCACCCAATAGGTGTTGGGTGCTCACCTGGGGCATGCATGGGCGTCATGTCTCTCTTTATTGTGAGTTAATTGGGAAACCATTATCTATGTCAGGAACTTAATGAATAAAGGTGGAAATGAGACATACAATCATCATAGGGCTCAGAATGGACTCTAGATAAATGTATTCATTCCAAACAGAGATTACTTATAGATGATAGATAGAGCTACAACAGAAACGAAAATACATAAGGATTTACATCTATTCCATAACATCCATGAAAAGATACAAATATGAACTAAATCAATTACATTAATACTCATTCATATTTGTAACCTCATTACATTCAATGGATCCATTAGAATACCACAGCTTGATCAGATTGAATTCATGCATCATAGCAAGGATCATGTCCTTCATCCATACAAAGAAAAATTTATATCCTAGCCCCTTAATACATTAATCCCTTATATAGCCTTTACCCAATCCCACAGAGTTCTCAAAGTATTTCTACAGAGCTCCGCTCTCTATATTTTCCTCTCTTTTCTATCTGATCTCTATCTTTCTCTTGTGGGCACTCACATATATAGGCATCCCAAAGTGCTAACTCATCCTTTTGTGGCCTTAGATCTGGTGCCAAGTGCCTGAATGTGGTCCTCCATGGGATCATTCTTCTCTAGGCTTGAGCTCTCCACTTTTTTCCAGGATGTCTTCTATAACCTTCTATCGTAGGGGATATTCCTTTCATGGGCATCATGTTGCCAAATTGGCACCTTATCCACTCCCCATGCATAGTTGGGTCACGTTTTTCTCATGTCCAACCCAAAATTCCCAATATGGCTAAGTCCTGAAGCCTTGGCTCTTTCTGCACGCATGCCATGGGTTTTCTTAAAACCTTCCTTAAACCCTGTCTTGCACGCCTTCTCCTTGCACACCCTTCTTCAACTAGGCCTTGCACGCTTATGTGCCTTTTTGTACTTGGCCAATATTTTGGGGTCCTAACATCACCCCACACTACGTGTGTTCTCCATCCATGAGAACACTTCTCCAATGGATAAGGAATTAAAGTAGACTTATGTCTTGGAAAAATAATAAGGGGATGAAGAATTTTGGGAAAGAAGAAAGAATGGGGAATTGATGGCATTATTGCAACAAGGTAGGAAAATATTTCTGTAAGTCGGCCTCCAACTTGTTCCAGGCATCGACTTCATTTTGTACTCTCTAAAAGAGGTCGTTGAATAGGGCACTTACCTCCCCAAAACGTAGTCCATCTCCTTGAGAATTTATAGTGTTAACAATTTTCTCCAACTCCTTTCTCATGTCTTCAAGTGCATCCATCCTTCTAGTAATTTGTGGGTATAGTTCCTTCAACTATTTTTTTATTGAACCCCTTAAGGTTTTCATGGCCTTGGATTTATTTTTGACCTCAAAAAGGATTTTGTCACTTTCTACCCTATTTCCCTTATTCTTCTCTTGAAACTCCTTCGGCTCTGCTTCGTGAGTGGTGACCAAGATGCTCGCCACTCTATCCCTATCTATGCAATTATCATAAAAGGCCTCCGCAGATTGGGTAGAAATATTGACATCCGTAAGTACCTTACTATACTTAGATGATTGCTACCACTTTCAATTTTTTTCTCCTTCACCAAGCATGCTACCACTTCTCCCGTGGACTCTAGGGCCAACGGTTGTCTCTCCATGGTGAGGATGCATGTCAGATCTTCTAAGCATTCAAGAGTGGATCCATACTTCTACGTGGGTGGAGTTAGGTCTAGATGCTTCAACATAATGGCACTTGTGATAGAATCCATATTTTTTTATACTTCACGCACCTTCACCTTCTCATCCCTTAGTTCATGCTTCAGCAACACGCTGATCAAATCTTCTTGTTTCAAACCCTTAGTCTTCTTAGCTAGCTCCTCTTCCTTATTTTCTAGCTTTCTCTCTACAAATATTACTTTGTCATTTCTTCCAAATATCCTAGCCTCAGTCTCGACCATGACCTTGTTGATTGCATTACATAATTACTCATATTAGAGTTACTAGGCATTTACCAAGGGGTTGGCTCCCTTAGAATCCGGCACTAGCATGATTTCCCCACGGTATACTTTGAACTATGGCTTGTAAATATGGGACTCAAAAACCCAAGACAACATCTTCCTTGTCTTGGGGCACACACCCTCCTAGTCAAATGACTCCATAGCTATAATTTATTCCATGGGTACAGTGCTTTGGAAACACACACGTAACACCTTCCTTTTCTCCTCAACATAGCCTATGACCTATCCTAATTTTGTATCAAGGCTCTACCTTCTCGAGCATGTGGCTTTGGGGAAACTCACCATTAGATTGGGACCTCCTCCCACACTGACTTGTTCCTTCTCAATAATTTTATCCTTACCCTCTTCCATCACTATATTAGCATTGTGGTCCAATTCTTGTTCTACCAAGGCCTCAATTATTTTCGTTGCTTCTCTTTCTGCCACCTCGTTACTTGCTCCTATGCAAGTCTTGGATATTTCTACATCTATGCGCCAACCTCCTCACTTATTCTCATGTCCTAGGTTCCTTCCTCCTCCTAGATACCCTTGCACCACACAAAAAGGAACCCATGTTCTTATTCTCCACCTTCTTCTTCTGAATTGTGCATGTTGAAGATAGGTGGATCTTGATCTCTTTCAGGATCATCTTTTTCAGGATCATCTTCTTCATTGTCATCATCCTTTTCACCTATGTATCTCTCCAAGCTCTCTATCTCCTCCAAGTTAGATTCCTCTTCTATACTCTACTTCATTCTGAGAGGTGACTCTTCCATAGGGGATCTAGCCTTCTCTGTTTCCTCTGGAAACTTCTCCTTGGCGAGGGGTTTCTCTGGCACCTCTTCTTCCAAGGTCTTCTCCTTTACCAGGTATTTCTTCCTACATGTTTAGGTGTTAGGTTTGGCTCTTGTCACTAGCATGCTTACTAGCTTGGTAGTCTGCACACTTGGTTCTTTTTTTTCTTCTCTCTCCCTTTTCTTAAGCACATGATTTCTTCTACCCGTAGGATCTTCAGGTATGGAGACATCATTCTATAGGTATGTGCCTTTCTCAATTTTTGGCCTAATGCAGAGATATACACGTGCCATAGAATTTCCTACAATAGTTAAAGTCATGGGTTTCATCATTATAATTTCATGTACTACGTACTTTTCCATGTATGTGCACTTCTAGGGGTAGAATAACATCTTGCGCATCTCCCTGTGGTCCTGATAAACTTCACTAAGATATAACATTTGTATCTTTGCTTCTTTGAACCAATTAACTACCACTTGGAAATACTAGGTAGTGAAGGAGAATGGGAGTTTGTACCATGGTCTCATGGTTTCATCCACCAACTTGAATTTTCCTATGCAGAAGTGCTGGTACAAAGCAAACTCAACTTCTCCCTTTGTAAGCACTGGTAGCTCTCTAGGATTCTCTTCTTTTCCCCAAACGCATCCCTTAAGTGCTTATACCACTTGTCTAGGTGCACCTTGTGGAAGGCTATCATTGTTTCACATGTATATTTTGTAAATATTTTCATGGGAAAGGGATCTTCAGCCAGATACTCCCAAACAAACTTGTCTTCTGCATCCGGCACTCCTATTTCCACAAATACAATTGTCAAGAGGCTATTTTAAAAGAGTATCTTGTCTCCTTCCTTTGTGTTTCTGATTATCTCATCTGTAATGAAGGTCGATAAATTATATATTGTTCCCTCTGATATTTTCCTACATACATTCAACCAGGCCTTATTCACATGCGTCTACCTTTCTTGATCATTTATCTTTATGACTAGGCACGTGGCCATTCTCATGATGGGATCTGGTATTTTTTGAAATATCAAAATACCTTGAACCCTTCTTGTAATCATATGTATTGATAATTACTTTGATGGAATCCTTGTTGCTCAGGTCATCATCTATGATGTCTCCCATGCAAATGAGGCCTGTAAACTTTGAAATCAGCTAAGGGGATATGTGCATCTTGCGCCCCGCGAAGTAAAAGTGGTCCTCATGCACACGTGACATCAACCACTGATAGAGGCACTCAGGATTTCCAAATTAGGGAAACTCATAGAGTTGCAATAACCTTCCTTCTCCAACTTCACTTTTACCTCATCACTATAGATGGGAAAACCCTCTGGTGTCCTTTTATTCATCAGGTGCACTAACTCTAGCACCATTTCCTTCTCTGTTGTGCTTGTGCAATGGTTATAATCACTCACCACCATCTTTCTTAAATGGTATTCCCAATCCTTCCCCAACAAAACTCCATCTAGGTACTACATTTCTGCATACCACTCCTCATTCATGCTTGTGGTGGTTGCTACTAGTTCTCTACCCTTGCCCATTCCCTTTCCCTTTGGCTTCTTGGGTGACATGATTAGTTTCTTGGGTGCTATTTCCTAGGTTCTCTTATTACTTCAATCTCTTCTTGTTACTCTTCTCTTCCACTTCTTCCAACCTTAAGATTTAAAACTTGTGAAGAAAACCTCTTAAACACGTGCCCTAGTTTTTCAAAACTTAGCTGGGATAATACCTTCACAAGATGGCACCTTCTCACAACTTCTCTTACACCCATGAAATCCATTCCTTCTCATTCAAAAATCCAAACTAGTTACTCATGCCCAAACTCTTCAATTTTTTGTTCACACGGATCAATTTTGGAAGCCCTAGTTTGTAGTGATGTAAAAGTGCTTCTTTCTTTGTATATGAAAAGTAACTAATGAAATGCCTCAACATTATATTTATAGTTTTTCCCACTTTGTAACATTAAATGCTTCTTTACCTACAACTGTACTTTAACACTTAATGTGGATTTTTCAAACAAACCTGACTTTAGCGCTTTAACTCACATGCCTAACCTTGCGTGGAGAATTCTCTTAACATTTTGGAGCACAACCAATCCATCTTGATAGGAGACTCTTGCGCATGTGTAACCAGCACTGAAAGCACTTCTTTTGTCATTATTTTTTCTCTCACCTACCTCATGTTGCTTTTATGCTTCTTCCTTTCTTGTACTTGGATCCCCAATATAGCCTTATCCTTATACCAACCATCCCTTTTCACCTTTCCTTGCATTTAATTTCTTCATAGGGCCATTTAACCAGGATTTCGAATATAATCCTTCATGGCACTTCACACTTCAATTTCTTCCTCCTTACTCCACCCAAAACTAAAATGATGCACGGTCCTCTACACAGTCAAAACTTTCAAAAAGTAATGAGATTACCGATGCCCAAGGCACAACACAAAACAACAACGAGAAAGGGAAACACAAGAAAGGAAAATTCATTAAAGAAAATCCTAAAATAACTGGCAATACTGCCTTATTTACAAACACCAAGAAGACTTATTTATAGTAGGGCTTCAGCCTACTCCCATTGAAGTGTTCTAGAAATCTTGTCCCATCTAGTACTTGTAACTGATACACACCCAAATCAAGGATGTACGAGATGGTGTTGGGACCTAACCAATGCAATTTTAACTTCCTAGGATGGTGCAGAAACTTAGAATCATACAGTAAGACCATCTGGCCGACCTCAAAATTTTTGTTCCTAATGTGGTGATCATGCCATAATTTTTACTTTTCTTTTTCTACTGTTTGGATCCACTTGATGAGTGATCATCTTTCATCCAGCTTCATTAATTTATCAATCCTTTCTTCTAGTGCTTTCTCATTAGCCAACCCTCCTATGCGTGATATTCAGAGGGAAGGTAACATGAATTCAACCGGTAGGACAGCTTCCACGCCAAACACCAATTAAAATGGTGTGGCTTTGTTCAGCCTTTTATAAGTTGTCCTATAAGCCCATAATACAGCTGATACCTTGCCATCCTAATATTGTCTTCTGAAATCACAAATATTTGTTAGGGTATGACTTAGTATCTTGTTAAATTCTTCCATTGTTTCATTTGCTTGTGGGTGATAAGGTGTAGTTTTGTGATGAGCCACCATGAAATTTGCTAACAGAATCCTCACGGTCTCATTCAAGAAATGTGTACCCTTATCATTGGTTAAACTTAAAGGGCATCCATACCTCATGATAATGTTCTCCAACAAAAATATTACTATTGTAGCTATTGTATAATCTTTAGTTGGAGCTGCCTCTGCCTACCTTGTCAAATAGTCCATGCAATTGATTACATAACATGATCCAGTCCTACTCGCTGCTGGTGCAATAGGGCCTAAAAATTCTACTACCCATTTATCAAAAGGTTCAGAGCTAGGGATAGGGTGCAAAGGCATTTCATCTCTCCTTCCTAACTTACCAACGTGCTGAAAATGGTCACACACTTTACAATATTCATTGCAATCCTTATATAGAGTTTCCCACCATAATCCTGCCATTAATATTTTACATGCAGTGGTGTCACCTGCATAATGTCCACCTGCACGTCCTCTATGTGCTTCCTCTATGATGTCAAGGAACTCATGATCTAGTACACACCTACGTAAAACTTCATCATGCCCTAGTTTGTATAAGTCCCCAATGATCAACATGTATGGCATGACGCGTATGGCTAGTTGCTTTTTCTCTAATGTATTCATCCCTTCCAGTGCCATACCTATTTTAAGGAACACACCAATATCCTCCAAGTCTGAGGGTGCATGTCATAACCTAAAAAACTATGCATCTAGCATGGTATCTTCAATTCTTTGCGTGTCCTCCCTCGAATCAATCCTAGATAAATGGTCAGGTCCGGAATTACTTTTTCCTGGTTTGAAAATCACCATGAACTTGAACTCTTGGAATAACAACACCCATCAACATATGTGCCCTTGTATGATGGGCTTGTTCACTAAATATTTTAATGCCATGTGGTCATTATAGAAGACAAAGGGAGTTACTAGTAGATACTGCCTGAAGATATGAAGTACGTAGATCATAGACAATGCCTTGCACTCGATTGTAGTATAATTCTGCTCTGTTGGTGTCAAATTCCTGCTTGCAAAGCATAGGGGGTGATCAACAATTCCCTCATCGAGCTATGTGAAAACTTCCCTAATGGCTGTTCTGGAGGCATCTACCTGAACATTTAAGGGCTCATCCCAAGAGGGGAAACATAATATAGGTGAAGTGACAAGCCTATCCTTCAATGTGTTAAACACCTTCTGCTATGCCTCTCCCTAATGAAAGGTACTTTTATGTCTGAGAAACTCTTCTAAAGGTGTGGAAATATTGGCATATCCCTTGATGAGCTTATGATAGTAGCCCGCATCTCCAAGAAAACCATGAAATGTGCTTTGACTAGTTGGCTCCCCCAATCCCACAATAACTACAATTTTGGAAGGATCCACTAGCAAGCCTTCTTTGCATATGATGTGTCCCAACAAGGTCCCAAATGGGGTAGAAAATACACACTTCTTGATGTTGAGGGATATCCTCAACTACTAAAACCTTTTAAACATCAATCTCAAATTGTCACAATGGTCCTTGACCAGTCCATACATGGTCTAATCATCAAGGTACACCTGGTGAAACTTGTGAATGAAGTCTTGGAAGGCCTACACTATACTACGTGAGAATACAATGTGCACATTATTCAACCCAAAAGGCATGACTATATAGGAAAAAATTCCCCACTCGGTGGCAAAGGTTATATTTCTCTGGTCTTCCTTTGCAATCCTCACCTGGTGATAGCCTAAAAACCCATCCGTGAAAGAGTAGACTTCATGCTCTACCACTCCTTCTAGGATATATTCAGTAAATGGGGTTGGGAAAGGATCAATGATACATACTACATTCAAATCCCTATAATCAACACATATCCTTATCCTTTCATCCTTATTGATATTAATCACCATTGGAATTATCCATTTTGACTCCTCCACAACCTATATGATTCCTTACACTACCATCATGTTTATTTCCTCCTTGACCTTCATGCACATATTAGGATTCATTCGATATGGTATCTTTCTGACTGGGTGCATACCTTCCTTTAGATTTATCCTCATTTCCCCCAAGGAATGGTGAACACCTTTGAGTTCATGATACTTGTAGGGGAATAAATCCTCAAACTCACGTAAAAGATTAATGATCTGAGAGACTTCTTTCTCCAACCAATAGTCTCCGATGATAGCCTATTTAGGATCTTCTTCTGAGTTGATGTTAACCTTATTTTTCTTTAAAGGATTATGATAGGCACGAGCCCATTCATCAACACTATCTACCACCTCGTCCATCCCTATAGAATGGTCAACATCCAAGTTTTTTGCTTCTTCACCATCAATAACGTACACCATCTTCCCCTTTTCTTTTTACAAACATGCACACTCAAGATGTATCTCTTCTATTTATTCTTCCTCAAAGCGCGTCTCTAGGCTAGGTTCACCTAGCAACTCTAGTAGCCTATCTTCTGCCATGGAACTATCCCTAATGGTAAGGTAATTGACAACATGTAATGCCTTATCCACCAAGGGTTTTGTACTCCGATACTCAAATGTTTTAATGACATCAGCTGCTAACTCTTGCCAATTCCCTATCTAGCGGCATGTCTTAGAATGAATGTACCATGCACCCGCATAACCCTGCAAGGTGAAATATAACTTGTGAACCAATAATGAGGGTGGAAATGCTTCTGTACTTCCCATCTAGGCTATCTCACATGATTGGATATATAAGGAAGTGATCTCTTTACCATGCTAATCTTTTATAGCTGTGGGTGCGTTGTTCCTGAAAAACCTTACAGAGAAGAGAATTCTTACCTCATGCCATTCCAAAAGACTATCCCAATGATTTTCCCACCAGCGCATAATAGTTATGAGTAGGACATAACTTAACATCCTTCTTCGTTCATTTTCCTCCTTCCACTGAGCTTCCATCTTCTGCAAAAAGACCTCAGGGGAGGCTCCTCATAAGTACTTAGGTAGCTCCTTTACTCCTAAGTGTCGTACCGTACATACCTTTGTCACCTTTGTCACCGATCCTCTTAAATGTCATTCGATTAACTCATAGGTTCCATGCACCCAATTATTACATGCTAGACTAGTGGTGTCACTTACCAAATAATTATCCTCAAACTGGATAACTCTTTTGGTAGGATGGATTATCTTTGGATCTCTAATTGAGCACACATATATTCTATCCAGGACCTCTTCTCCCAAATACTGTAGATCTGCATTGTTCTTATAACACCATGGGTGCCCAAGTAGTGCTAGGAAATTGTCTGCCTCGGTGAGTTCCAAGACTTTTAAGTCCCTAGTAAACTTAGCTCCCAGAATGGTGATAGTTGTATCCTTTAAGAAACCGATGGGCATTACCTTCATTTTGTTTTCCATATACAACACATTCAAAGATGGCTATAATACAGGCCTTCCCATCTGATGTCATGCATCCAAGGTGAGAACATTTACCTCCGCACCTGTGTCAATAAGGATATTACTAAGGAGCTATCCATCCATGACCGCATTTAACATGATCTCCCTAGTATAGTCAAGGCTATGAGGGGGAATGTTTACATGCAAGCCCTGCCTCTCATGCTCTTTTTTGGTGCATGACACCTTCTCTCTCAACCATGCTCCTAGCAAAGGAATAATATTATCTTGCCTTACCAACTTACATACTTCCCTAACCTCATCTAGGTCATTTTTTGGCATCTTGACCTTCCTTATTTGCTCCTCTCTCCTAGAATACTCCTTTAGACACTGGATTTCTCCTTGTAAACTTTGAATGACGTCCATGGTATCTTGATATACCTCATTTTGATGCGTAGGGTCTAGGTACTTCCCATGTACCACTTCTTCCATTGAAACCATGTTCTTTTTCCTTGGTATTTTCTTTGTGTGTGTGACCTCTGCTCTTATTGTTACCATAAAAGGTTCTAAGCCTACATCACATGTTACCCATGGAATCTATTATGTGTCTATCTTATTAATGCTTACCATTACAGTGCCCTTGTCTTTTTGGTGTTGCTGATTCATGTGCTCGAATAACTCAGGGCACTCCTAATACTTGTGCTTCTTCCCATACTATGAGCATTATAATAGGTCTGGGCACTCTCGTTTGTAATGCTCTATAGACCCATAATTAAAATAGTTTCCACATGGGAACTCACTTCTTCTACCTTCATGGTTACCATGACCACAAAATCCTCTGCAAAATTCCTTTCTATGAATGCCTCCATCTGTGTGCTCCTCATAATGGTGATTATCACCCTTAAAACTACTGGCAATGCTGGTTTGACTCACCCCATGATCAACAACCTCATGGATATGGTCAATAATCCTATAATCCTTAGTATCATGGGTCATAGAGGTGTAAATATTATAGTAACAAGACACATTCTTCTGAATTACGTGATATAACAAGGGACATCTACTTGCATCATGGTTCCCATGATAAATTTCACAGTCTATTGTTACAGTGCATACTGTACTTTGGGGGAAACTATCCTTGACATGCCCCTTTACTTCACAATTTGTACACCATATACCACAACAAGTCTCATGGGCTGAGTTTGCAGACAACTTCTCTAGCTTCTTAGCCATAACAATGATTTGAGCTTCTAGAAATGGGCTAACACCAGTATCAACACTTCCAACAACTTCAGCATACAAAGAAGTTTCTAACACCTCACGCAGATCTATGAAAGTTTTATGAGATAAATCTCTTCTAAATGGTGTTATAAACCCCCTAACAAACCATTGAGCATGTTGTGAAGGGTGAATGTCATATGAAAATTTTGACAAGGGGGTCTTGAACCGTGCATCATACTCCTGTACACTATCTGTTATTCCCTATTGAATCTCTTTCAAGGTGTTGATGCTCTTCTGTTCAAACTCAGGGATGTGGAATTATTCCAAGAATACATTCTTTAAGGCAGTATAATCCACCACCATTTGATGAGGGTCATATTTCCTATAAAAACTATGCGTGTGCCCTTGCAATTTCGTTGCAAACTACCTAGCCTTCCACTCTGGGGTTATGGTCCCCTTTGCGCGCCATAGCAGCTCAAACTTGTGAACATGTTATATAACATCTTTAATATCCATGTAATATGGAAAATGTAAAGACATCTTAAAAAAAACTTAAGGGGGTTGCTGGGGTCATTGTCCTCCTGAGCTAGAGCCTTGGTTTCCTTTGGTGTTTCCTCCACCACCAGATCCACTAGGTCTTATGCCTCCTAAGCCACTAGATCTACCAGATCCACTAAGTCCTATTCCTCTTGAGCCACTAGATCCACTGGATCTACCAGGTCCTATTCCTCTTGAGCCACCAGATCCACTAGATCCAGCAGGTCCTGTAGTGGTCATACCAAGGGTCCCCAAAGTTTCACTGAACTATGTGCTGATGGTCTATGATAATACCCCACTACCACTAGTGTACCCCGTGCCACTCCCAAACGTGAGACCAAAGGCTTGTGTACTTTCTCCTTGTCCAAAAATTCCTCTGAATATTGGAATAGTATGTGTAGCCATAGAAGTGGGAAATAAAAATTATATCTCTTGAGTGCATATCTTTCACTTCCACTCATACCAACTGAGTTAGCGATACTCCTTCCTTGATCTAGGAAACCAAGCACCAAGGTTTGGTAACTAGGTGGGTTTAGATACGTGCCAATGACTCTTCTCTCTCCACATGATGAAATATCATTAGAAGCTGAAGGGGTCTCTCTTATGTGCTTGCCAAGATGGGGTAGCACAGACTACTCAAGTTCCACATCCTCTGTGTGAACCTCAACTCATTCCTGCAATGCCTTCCTGTATAGATCCATCACACTTGCAACCTCACGTTATCTATCAATATCCCTTTCACACACTTCACTATACTTGAGTCATCTCTCCTCCCTTTCTTTCTCTGTTGTAATATTTTCCATCTTCCTCCACCCTAGCTTCCTCACCCAACGCTCAAAATGGTTTAGCTGGCCATCGAAAATGCCTCTAAACTCAAGGTAACAATCAAGATCTTTATCGATAGAGGGATAACACGTAGAAATGATCCTTTGGGATCTCACAAAAGTTTAAAATCAATAAATTTTGGACAAGAATATGTAGAAATAGTGTACTCCAGAGTGTAGCTAACCAACACACCTTTCCACTAATGATCCACAACACAAGTCCACATCATATCTGAATCTTGTAGCTTCTCATATTATTCTTAGGTCCACATGCATGATCTATAATACCAACTTGATATAGATGCATATGCTGAGATCCATTCATATAGTTCTAGTGGGAAGTAATAGAAAAAAGTTTCATACAACTCATGGTAGAGGTTCTCTTCTACCCATCTATGTGCATCAAACTCAGATCTAGTGCTGAATCTCTAAGAAAATTCATCCTTCGTGATTTTAAACCATGATTCAACACTTTCTAAGGTTAAAAACTCTGTCATCACTTATTACACAGATCAAGATGTATGCCATTTCCCTCTATAACTTTGAAAAGAGGTCCCGAAAACTAAACCACGATGTAGTCATGTTTACACCCACCAAAGAACAAGGGAATCCCATGCACGCCGACCTATCACCCAGCAAGCACTGGGATCTCACCTGAGGCATGCACGGGCACCGAGTCTCTATTTTATGTGAGTTAATTGGGAAACCATCATCTATGTCAGGAACTTAATGAAAAAAGGTCGAAATGAGACATACAATCATCATAGGCCTCAGAACGACCTCTAGACAAATGTATTCATTCCAAATAAAGAATACTTACAAATAACAGATAGAGCTACAACAAAAAGGAAAATACATAAGGATTTACATCTATTCCATAACATCCATGAACAAAAATGAAAAGATACCAATATGAACCGAATCAATTACATTCATACTCATTCATGTTTATAACCTCATTACATTCAATGGATCCATTAGACTACCACATCTTGATCAGACCGAAGTCATACATCACAGTAGGGATCATGTCCTTCATCCATATAAAGAAAACTTTATATCCTAGCCCCTTAATAAATTACTCCCTTATATAGCCTCTACCCAATCCCACAAAGTTCTCACAGTATTTCTATAGAGCTCCGCTCTCTATATTCTCCTCTCTTTTCTATTGGATCTCTATCTTTCTACTACGGGAACTCACATATATAGGCATTCTAAAGTGTAAACTCATCCTTCTGTGGCCTCAGATCCGGTGCCAAATGTCTGAATGTGGTCCTCCATGAGAGCATGCTTCTTTAGGCCTAAGCTCTCCACTATTTTCCATGATATCTTCTAGAACCTTCTATCGCATGGCATATTCCTTTCGTGGGCATCATGATGCTAGGTTGTCACCTTATCCACTCTGCACATTTCGTTGGGTCTCACTTTTCTTGTGTCCTACCCAAAATTCCCAATATGGCTAAGTCCTAAAGCCTTAGCTCTATCCTGCACATGTGCCATGAGTTTTCTTAAACCTTTCCTTAAACCCTGTCTTGCGCACCTTCTCCTTGCATTCCCTTCTTCAACTAGGCCTTACATGCCTATGTGCCTTTTTGTACTTGGCCAATATTTTGGGGTCCCAACAATGAATTTAGGTTTGATTTTGTATCTATGTTTTGTAATTATTGAGTAATATTTTGTAACTTATGAGAAATATTTTGAAATTATTGAGTAATAACAAGGAGATAAATGCAATGCACCCAAAACCTATATCTGTCAATGTGTCTAAGTAGTGTAAATTAGAATAAATAAAGTACTCATACTATTATAATTTAATAAGAATCTACTCCATTTGAGAACATCCACTAGGGTTAAGATTGTGTCACGACATTGAATGAAGTGTATGGTCTTAATTGTAATTGATTTATGCCACCTTTTAGTATTTTTGAATATGTTTGAGGATTTTACCTTGCAAAAACATATCCATGTGTCCTATAGTATTTATGTGTTACCTATAGATGTAGATTATATCCCAATAAATGGCCCCTTTTTTGAGTAACATGTGATAATAATTTGAGCATGTGGCTAAAAGTAAAATATGTGTACCCATGTTTGATAAGTATGCTAATATATGTAGGATCACATATAAGTCCTGAATGGTGGCCACTATTGGGAACCTGGACATGCGAAAGAAAAATACAACATGCAATAAGAAAGAGTAGCAATAGTACACATCTATATAAGTAGAAATAACAATGTAGAGACTATATATCAAGTTTATTTGAGAAATACCATAGAAAATAGTCAATGTGCAACATTCAACAAACAAAAATTACAATAGTACATGTGTATAAAAGTATAAATAACTCAAAATGAGTAGGTAATAAAGATAAAATATATATTATATAAAAACATAATCACATAAAGGCACAAAGACACAAACATGGGACACCCACAATGTCACAAAATAATCAAGGCACTAAGGCTGTATAGAATAACCAATCATGTGATAAATAAATCATGTAGTCAAGCATATACAAAGTTAAATAATGAAGTAGTTAAGAAAACAAGTAACTGTACGATGGAAAAGTGAAATGTGAGTATGGGAATCTACAAATACCTCTTCCTTGTACTTGACCTCCCGAGGTCATGCCGAGATAGCTGGTGAATTTTGAATATGAATAGATACAGACAAGCTAATCGGGTAATCTTATATCCTCAATACGCAATAATGGAATTTGTGAATCTAAGGTGAAGAAATCCCTCCTAACTTGAATTGGTGTAATGGTTTGTTTAGATATAATGGTTGTTTGGAGGCTCCAATCAATGTCGAGCTCTGCCGAGATCCTGTTTCTTCATTTTTGGATACGTGGGAAGTGGCCTGTGGGAGCTTCGTATATATCTCCAAACAAGGTCATGAAAATGGTGATATGAGGCTTAGTGGATTTGTAGTGAACTATGGGTGATTTTCTGGTCTAGTCCAGAAAATATTAGATTGATTGGCTTCTATATTTAATATGGAGAACTATGTTATAATATCTAGTGGGAGTGGTGAGGATCAAAATACTAGCATTCGTAAGCCGATGTCAATACTTAATTGATTTGTAGGCCCGTTGGGTTGTGGGACTTGGGGATCATAACCGTGAGTTCGCAGTTGTTGTCGACCTATTATGGTCATGTGAAGAATCAGTCCCTTCTTCCGACTATCTAGTAGTCATACGCCTTTTCAGAATCTATGTTTAGAACTAGAAGTTGTGTAATTTTCTCAGAATACCTTACAAGTTTTCTGGAAACTTGAATGCGTAAGCTAGTATCTATGTCAATGAGGAGGTCTCCTACGTAAGGTTGTGGAAATAAAGGATCACAACCAAATACTTGTTCTCTTTCGAATCCTTTTACAGTCGTATTTGGATGCCCTATCAAGGCAATCTATAGTTAGGGTGATTTGACCAAAATGTGTATGTCTTGTCATCTTCAATATTTAAACTCTCTCAATTGTTCACTAATTACTCGTAAGTTTACCATTGCTTGAAAGACCTGTATCCTAACGTTTTGATCTATATCAGCTAGTGTTGTGAGGTAGCTTTGGTTGAGGCACTATTGGTTCAAATATAGTATACTTTTGGGCTCTCTAGGTCCTGTGATTTGTCATGCAAAATGATTCAACTTTTAACTAAAACTAATAAAACTAATTATAAAAGATGTATCTACACTATGCATGTATTATTTTTATTTTTGTATTTTCGATGAAGTATTTTAACGAAATTAAAATAGTATATATTCTAATATATTTAGAAAAATGGAACAACTAATAAAGTAACAAAATTAAAAACAAACAAAGCAGCCTAGTGTAGCTTATTTGCTTGTGCAGTTGTGAATTTATCCTAAATATCTAAGCAAACTAATTGTTTTTAAATTGAAAGGCTCTCGATCCTACCTCAGAAGTGAGGAATGAATCAATAGTTTCTCAGAAACTATCAATCCCCACAGCTTCCCCAGGTGATATCGAGAGTGAAGCTTTGACTGAAATAAAATAATTTACTACTCTATCTGATACGTTGTAACTAGAACTTTGATAGCTCAAACCTTGGATTTTACAGAATAGTGGTAAATACTAGTTGTGTGTGACTTTCATCCCCCTCAGTGTGATCTCCTCATTCCTTCATGTTCTCTTGGATCCAGAAAAGTCGTGTATATAATAGCATCAGCAGAATAAGGTACTCGAAACAATGGCAGCTTTAGATATAGACTGGATATAATGCAAGTAAGAGAGAGATAGTGTAAGTGAACAGAGCTTGACTATGTAATTCCCTGGCAGGATTTATTGTGGGGAATACAACACAAATACTACTGAGAGTTCTAGAAAACTATACTTTATGACTAAACAAAACCTGTAACTCTAAATGGATTCCAATCTACAGAATGAAACTATATCTATTCTAAAATGACTTACATGGAACAACTAATGAAGCAAGATTGAAACAAGAATATCGAATGACCTCTAAACAACAAAGGAAGAGCTAACAATGTGATGCAAAACATGAAACTATTGGAATTCTAAGCAAGAAAATAAAAATACTAAAATGATTAAATAGAGAAGGAGAGGGGCCCATTTGTTTGAAAAACAAGCTGGCTATTTATAGAAAATGCAATTCACTAGAAGGTAACTCAGAATTGAAACTCTTTTGCCATTAAACAAAGGTGAAAACACTATTCATAGCTTGGAACCTAAAACATAAATGCAAAGCCAAAGTAGCTAAAAAAATACAGATAGAAATTGAAGATTTTACAGTTTAACATGCAATCATTGAGAACTAATCTTGACAATGCGCACAGGGACCGCCCGCCCTGTGCATTGCGACGGTTACGAGACTGCTCCCCCTGATCCCTGGGCAGCAGTCACGGGATTGCCACCGCCTAGGAAAGGCGGTGGTCTCATTACTTAAGACCGCCCCTGTGAGGAAAAAGGGGGGCAAAGGGTAGAACAAAGCACGCAGAGGATGGGACCATCGCCCAAGCAGGGCAACGGTGGTCTCATCACTTAAGACCAAAATGTAAGGAAAAAGGGGGGTAGAGGGTAGAAAAAAAGCACGCAGAGGGCCGAGGTGAGGCATATGGGATACAAATGTATACTTGGTGAGCTTTTCTAGATTCTGAACACCTTGCAAGGAGACCTATAACATCATTGGGGTATGTGTAACATCGTTCTGGCAGTGCAATACCCTACAATTTTGGGTACATATAATAATCCACATAAGGAAGTAATGTGAGTAATGCAACAAATAAGTGTATCAAATAATGATAGTAAAATTATAGATAACAAGATAGGTTAACACTTCACAAGACATGTGTTAATATTGTTAGCTCAAAAGATAAAATATACATAATATATTTAATCAAGCATAATAAGGAAGTGTAAAGTAAATGAAATGAAAAAAAAGATATAACAATATCTGATTTGTTCTAGCTATGATATATTATAGGCACCCCCAAAGATTAGTTTCAATGGGAAAGGACTAAGTTGGCACCTATCATTGTGTACCAATATATGTGTATCATGTATCAAGCTATATATATTGCATGCATGTATGTGTGTAGAGAATATATTTAAACTATATGTTTCTACATCAAACCAATATGATAAACAACATGTATAGAGTAACAAGACAACCAATTAAGCCATGACCAAGTCCTAATTTTGTAAATAATTGAATATTTTTATATTATGTGATTATTTGAATGCGTATTAGATAGTGGGGTCAAGTATAAAATTTCCATAAGTGCATGATGCTCATGGGATTTTTATAGGTTTTCCCTCAAGTGTGGCTAAATGGTAAATGTCAGAGCCTATTATTTTAGTAGCAACACAGAAGCCGAGCTAGTTAGGTTTAAAATTTACTTTGAGTGAAGTCTTGGAATTTGTATGTTTCTAATTCTCCTTGAGGACCGAATCACCAATGTGGAATTATTTAGTTCACACCAAAATTTTTTAGGCATGTTTTATCAAGTATTTTGAGTTTGTGTAACCATTTTTCATGATAATCATTTTTTTAACAATATATTTTAGTGATACCCTTAGATAGGGAATTTAGAGTTCAAGTGGGATAATAGATTCCAACTCATAAACTAATAAAAAATGGGTAACATTTTTAGGTGTGTGAATAGTGGTGCAATAAACTGAGAGGGCATATATAATTTGATTAAACTATTTATTTCCATGTTTAGCAATAGATTTATGAAGGATTTTAATGAGGTTATTATTAGTAGCCTCTACCAATCCATTTCCTTATGGGTAGTAGGAAGTAAAAAAATTGTGTTTGATCTTGAAATTGGCACAATTTTTTTTAACTATCTAATTCTTAAAGGAAGGTATGTTTTCAATAACAATTTTTGAATGTACCCCAAAGCATGTGATAATGTTTATAAGTAAGAAATTGTGAATTTATTCACCCTTTACTAAATAAAATGGGGCCATCATAACCCATTTAGTAAAATATTATGTAACTGTAATAAAGAATTTATATACCCGTGTAGATTAGGGATTAATTTTATGAACAAGGTCAAAGCCCCGTAATGAAATTGGCCATGACGAAATAATAGGTTATAAATTATGAGATGGGACATAATTTAGATTACTATGTTTTTGGAATTGGTCACACTATTTGGAGTGATCATTCCATTCCTACTCCATTGTGGACTAATAATAACCCTTATAAAGGAGCTTTTGAGATATAACTTTTCTTCTAAAATGACCACCAAATTTGATGTCATGCATTTGGGAAAGGGAAAGTTGTGCATCATCAACCCCTAAACAATATAGTAATCATCCATCAAATTTTTGTTTAAATAAGTAAAAACAAGATTATAGAGAATGGATTCATATCATAAATTGTGTCCCTCTTCGCATGACAAAGTTTCTAGTAGTACTTTTTTATATATAAAAAATATAAATGTTGGTATACCATTTAGGATTGTCAACATTGCATGTAACAATGAGAACATGTAAATTATTAACAATATTAGGGGAAATAAAGGTATTGTATAATTTTTGAATCATGAATGTGGTAAAATCATCTATTATATCGAGAGGTATAAGTTAAAAGTTGTACTAGTCATGACAACCATATAATGATTTCCCTTATGAGGAATATTAGAAATGGTGTAGGAGTTAAAGGTAGATAGAAAATGTTTGACTAAATTATTTTATGGAATTAACCTATCCTTATTCTGGTAAACATCTTATACTTGATGGAAAATTAACTGGGAATCATCAAATATGCATATGTAGTGAACTTCTAGTGTCTATGTGGTGTAGACGCCTAGTATTAAGGCATCACATTCGGTAAAGATGTTTGTAAGTGAAAATCCAATTCAATAAGAAAAGGGTATAGTCACACCATAGAGTGTAATAAATACAATTCTAACTCTAGCCTCGGTAGTACATTTGGATCCATCAAATTACATAGTTTAAATCTCTATGTAAATGTTGTATGTAATTAACTCATCCCAAAATTTATCATGGATAAGTGAAGGGTCAAATATCAGTGCTTCTATAAGTTACTCAATAATTAATTATCCTTTAATAATCTTTTGAGTGATAAAATTGAGGTTAAATTTAGTTAAAAGAATTAATTATTGAGCTCTTTGACCAGAAAGGTGGGTGGGAGAGTAAATATTGTAACGTGTTTACTTTAGTGATAAAATGGACTTTGTATTTAGCATATAATGTCACAATTTATTTGTAATGAAAACCAAGGATAAACAGAGTTTTTAATAGCATTGTAGTTATATTCATAGGGTGTTAGAGTGAAACTATTATAATAAAACACATGTTCTCAACTATTATCATCATATTGTGCTAGAAAATCCCCAAGTGTATGGTCTTTAGCACATCTATATAGGGCAAGAGGTATATCAGGTATGGGTATGACAAATTCATGGGGATTAAGAAATTATTGTTTAATATTATCAAATGATTTTTAAAAGTCAATTCCCATTCAAAAGAAGTACATTAATTGAGTTACCATGTAAAGGGTTGTGTTTTTATCTACCAAGGAAAAAAACTTCAAATAGCTCCAGCCTTATCATACAGGGACCATAATTGTTTCAAATTTAATAGGGGTGGCATGTCAAAAATAATCTAAATATTTTTTGGGTCAACATCTATTACATATTTATAAATAATCAAATCAAGAAAATTTCCAACAGTTACCCTAAAGACACACTTTTTAGGGTTTAATTTTACATTATAGTGTTATAATCGCTCAAATATCGATCATAGATCATATGCATGTATTTTTATGCTAGGTGGATTTTTCTAATAAATTATCAACATAGTATTCAATTATTTAATGGATATAATTATGAAATATATGTTTCATAACATGTTTATATGTACTGATAGAATTTGTAATCCAAAAGGCATGATCATGTAAAAAAATTACTCCATAGATAAGTAAAAGACGTCCCCTCTTGATCAAAATGGTTGATTTTAATTTGGTTATATCCCTCAAAACCATTAATAAAATATAACATGTTGTATACAAAATTACAGTCTAAAATCATATAAATGTGAGGTAAACTAATATTATCTTTGGTAAAAACTTTATTTAAATAGCAAAAATCAGTACAACATCGAATCTCACCAATGGGTTATCCATAAATGCAATATTAGAAACCCATTGAGGGTAATATACAACACAAATGAAATTAGTATCAATTTTTTTTTGTATTTTTGTACCCATTTTAATACTTTAGAAACAAGGATTTTTTTTTTGCATGATTAATGTTCTCTGTTCTAAATACATAATTTAGAACACACATCTCATAACAATCATTCTTATAACAGATAACCATATGCAGCTGTAATGACTCGGTGTACCACCGATCTATTCATTCCATGACTCGGTGAACTACCGATCTATTCATGTGTAACATTGAGCTTGGAGTTTTCTACTGAATACTTCATATTCATGGTTCTCTTACCCTATTCTGGGTTCTGAGTGATCTTCCCAAGGAACCTATCTGAATAATTGTTACCAATATTCATCGGCATCATGATCCTTAGACTAGGTGACATAGGACAACACAATCAACAGCTTGTGATACTTTGGCCAAAGATTTATAACATATTGTTCGTATTACTTATTCCTTGATGGCATACTCGTCAATCAGAATAAATCCTTCACCCCACTCTATTGTTATATAGAATGTCTTATACTGACTTCTGTCAGTCCCCTTGTCCCAAGGTTTCACTCTAGTTCGGATTAACATCATAGTCCATGATATGAAGAGGCTCTTAAAGACTAAGGGTAAATTGGCATACTGGGTCAACTAAAGTTAACCCCATGTGCCAAGGTACCCTGAGTCTCAAAGGGCTTCCTCATAACCTGATTATGGTCCTAACTAGTCCCGAAGAGAAATCTTGATCAAGTTCCAGGTGTGTAAATCTTAACGATCAATGTAGAAGGGTGTTGCCACATGTCATCTGCATTGTTGTATCCTCGAGAAGATCCTAATCTTCTCGAAGGTACAACCTTGCAGTTGATGTGTCAACATCCTATGGAACAACCTCGAAAAGATGTACATACCTCCAAGAATTTACTTACGTTAAGTTATATTTGGGTTACAGAACTACATATTTTGGCAGCCTTCCCTAACCCCGAGTCCAACACTCTTTAAGTTACCTTTTTGTAATTAGGGTTCAGCTTTACAAAAGGGTCTTAATTAACTTAAGGTTGCTTCCTAGTTGTCGGTTGGGACCTAACAACCTTTTATCCAAAAAAAAGGACAACAACAATTTAAGTTTCGTTATTTAAAAATAACTTATCCAATGAAGGAAATGTATCAACCTAATAGGCTGAGACATATCAGACTTAATACTGTTAAGTCTTAGTGATTTATAACCATATATTCCTTTTATAATTAGTGCATTACAAGAGAGGAAAGTCCTCTTCTTCTTATAGTTACATTTTAGGGCATAACCCACTCTCAATGTTCCTTATAAATGCAGTGATCTTATTTACAGTTTTTAATCACAATCATAAGTTATAAAGAATCACTAATCAAGAATGTAGTATTCAGCCACATAATTAGCTATGGCTTACTTAAGAAATTCATCTATATTCCATTGTATAAAACAATAAGAATGCACACTCATTCATATAGATAATAAGAAGATCATCCCAACAAGATAAGTTACACATTCCACATAGGTAATTTCTCACTATTTCATTCATTTCCAAACCCATACAATTACAACTTATGCACTTTGGGCATACTTTAAGACAATAGCCTTCAAACAAAAGAGGTAACTTTTCTTTTCACAATACAGTTTAGAAATCAAATCAGAATTCTTCATAAGAACCAATTTAGAACAGTCAATGCATCATATCAGATTTTGTCTTCCTTTACCACTTACGAAGTCCATCTGCAAAAATTGCTAGCACGGGTCAGTTTAATGAACTGAGCATGATAAGCACTAATCCTTAAAACAATTGCATTCCACTAATTGTTTCAATTAAACAACCCTGTTATAATGACATCAATTACTTCATACTTTCTAACTTAAAGTGAAGTCAATATAAAGAGTCCTAGTACACTGTTAAAACAAAATGGACAGAAAGAATATTCTATTTTACTTGTCCTAAATTTAAAGTATAATTGATTCCAACAATTACCTTCACAATCCAAAATCATAATACACTCTGAGTTTTCTTCCTACCAATTATAATACAACTTCATATCATAACTTAAGTTACAGACGTAATTTCAACTTAATCTATTTCGGATGATTCATCTCATTTCTTGCAAGAAAGTAAGAAGGAACATCTTGTTTATTATGCACCTAATCATCCGAAAAAGCTGAAACAGTGTATATCATGATTTGATCACCTTTTATTTAACACTAAACCACTTGAAGTATTCATCCCAACAGGTTCATACAAAAGTAATTTAAACAGAAGGAATGGATTACTGCCACTTGCAAGTTCTCCTACCAATCTGTCCTTCATCTTATTATACTTGATTTTCAATCCATGACAAGTATGCAAGGCAATAAATACTGAATTACTTTGCAAATAAAATAACAAATAGTAAGTTTAAAACAAGATCTTAACACTGCTGTAAAATGAAAGGAGTCTTCCAGGTTAGGATCCCTAATCCTAATGTTTCTTTCATCTTAATATAATAATCTGCCATCCCATAACTTTATTGATTGAGTTCCTTAAATAATTCTAAGAAAGAGTATATTAACATTCAAGAAGAGATCAATAAAACTTTCTTTCTTTTAAAGCCCCTTCCCAACCTTCCTTTTCAACTCAGAGATAAAACAGAGATGACCAAAACACTGTTGTAACCAAGTTTTAGAACTAAATCCAATTTCCAAGAAATAATAACCATTTAATAAATCTAATCAAGGAAGAAGAATCTGTTTCTAGCACTTAAGTACATTCAACAGTTAGGTTCAGGTAGAGCCACCATATAGAATTACCCTTAGATCCCTACAGGATCTACCACTATACATCCAATGAAACCAATATCAACATTTAACATAAAACATTACAACCTATCGAACTCAATATAAACCCGATCCAAAGGAAACAGGCTACTTTCCTTCATATGCTCGAACCATTCGAGATTAAAATCAAGTTAGGTTAACTTAACATTTTCCCTTGATTACAAGTAATCCAATACTAATCTAGCTGGACTGATTCATCATCCAGTGCCATTTCATTATAATACACTAAACAAGATTAAATATTCAGTATTTATAAACGTATTCCAATCCTATTTTCAAAAACACCCAAGGTCGAAATGTTCAAACCATTATAATAATTATATAATAACAGTCAGATTAAAAATAGGTCTTCCATATGCTTCAACCCATTTCAACTCTAATGTCAATTTCTAAGTATTTTTAAAAACCCAGAATTGATAAACACAATTTCTTATTACAAATTTTCCAAGAACAACCAAGAATTCACAAGAAGAACATGGAATCCATTCAACGACTAATCTTTCAGTATAACCCGTATTGCTAACATTCATGGTTACCTTAAAAATAAACAACTAAACCATAAACTGTATTACTCACAGTACCTGCAAATTTAAAAAGCAATCAAACCCCTTCACAAGAGGAGATACAATTTAAATCATTCAATAATTCCAAAACACGCAACTTGTAACAGTCAAGTTTCACAGAGTATACCAACAACCCATCCATGAAATCATTTACCAATTTCCTTGAACATGAACTTGTTACAGTCAGAGTTTCTCATGGTGAAGCAAACAATCTATTACTCCATTCATAGCCAAAGCAATAAGAGATTACCATAGTATTAAAAACACGTAGTCTTTTAAAATGTTTCCTTCCATGGAACAAGTTTTTAATCTAATAAATCAGTCAGATAAGAGCTTACAACAGTCGCTAGTGGTTTACCCAAATGGGTATGAAAACACAACTGTTCACAAAACCCAGATTGACGAATACAACTAGATCATTAACAACAGTAAGGATCTTAAGAAATCAAACACATTCACCAATTTCATCACCCACAAAACCCTATACGGAGTCTGGTATAGTCCACTTAGTTACAAATACAGAGTGAAGAAAGGTAATACGACAGTTCCAACCGGATAAGAAACTCCAAGTTTAATCCACAACAAAGGAACAAAAGAACAATGAAAACAAGTTTCATTCAGAACCCAAAATTTCCACGTTCAACCCAGAACCCAAGTTTACACAAAACCCACAAATCATTGTTACCAGTCAAGCAAAAATGCACATATATCATCAGAACAGAGTTCTTTTAATGAAAACATTTAAAGGAAAGCAAGATTTTAACAGTTAGGGCCTATCATGCCTGATAGTGTCGCTTAAAAGTCGAAGAAGACCTCTGGATGAGCTCGCCCTTTCTCTTCTTTTCCATGAAAGATTAAACAACAAAATATTGCTTCCTCCATGCCTTATATATTCCCCACGACACAGAAGTAGGTTTGAAACTTTCAAAATTCCATGCAACGAAGAGTAAACTGCTGGTTCGAAAAACCAGTGCTCATGCAGAGTGAAAAATGGAAAGCATGAAAAAAAGAAACAACCAAACAAAATTCCCTTTGCATGTCTCCCAAAGCGGTCCGGGCTTGAGGACCTATGCAAATTAATTGCATTAAATTCATTTCTCCCACCTATTTTCCATTGCCACTGCCTGCCAAAGTTGGCAAGCTCCATATTAATATAAACAAGAGTTTCCATTTTTAGAGATGCTGCCATGTAAGCCCCCACTTACCAAATTAACCTCCACTAACCTTGGCAGTACTCCCTGTCCTCTCAACCTTATCCCTACCTTAAATTCCATAGAAACCACCACCCAAAACTTGTGACCCCTTAGGTTCCTTTTCATAGCACTAGTTTAGGATAGGTTAGTGACTTAGGTTAGATCATAGGTAAATTTAATTTTAACACCTTAGGATATAACATTAGTCACTCACCTTAGTATTAGGTTTAGATAACCCTTAGGTAATATCAAGTACATAGTTTAGGACTAGGTTAGATTAACTAACCTTTGCAACAATAGGTTATAGTTTAGATTTAAAAACTAATAACCTTTCAGATTCTAGCTTAGGTCCACTTAGATAGGCTAAAATCATCATTCAGAATTCAAACAGAATACAACGTTCCCAGATCAGATTCTGGATTTGCATCAAATAAAATAGCTTTAGATGGGAAACTCACATATCTTACCTGGCTTAAGGTCCAGGTTCTTTCCGATGCCAAAATGACTAAAACCAAATTCTGATTGCAATGACCTGCCAGGATTAATTTCCGGAATCCAACAAAACTTTCCACTACGGAAATATTTTCATATGAAGGAGGTTTAAAAGAACTTATATATTCTAAGTTCAGTCAGACTTAATAATTCATGAAATGTCAATACATAATTGTTCATCCCGAATATAATTAAAACATTCCTTGGATCAATGCAATTGATCCAAGGATGAGTCATAGAGATAGATAAGTCTACAATCTCCCAGAAATCAGATTGCACTCATATGCGAGAAATGAAAGAAAATGAATCCAAGCATATTCCAGTTCAATCAAAGATCTTAAGAGTAGAAAAGACACAACCAAATCAAGCATGACTTCCTGAAACCAAAAGAACATATCCTCATATGGGAAAATCACATATCAACACTTGAATGCAAAGGAGAAAGTAACAACAGTTCAGGGTGTTACATGCTTCCCTCCTAAAAGAATCATCGTCCCGATGATTACAACTTTTATTTACCTTATGGTCAGTCAATTCTTTCACTTACTTATCAAATCAACTATTTCAAACTTTATATAGTTCCAAAAATCAGTATTATGTTACTATTTATTCAAACTGAATAAATGTTTGCCCCAAAACTGGCTTACTTAATGTCATGTAAAAGATAAAATCACAATTTTTTATCAGTCAACAGATTCAGTTCTGTTCAAAAAGAAAGGGAAAAGTAGTTCTCATATCTTCCAGATTTTCCCAAGTTGCACTTTCTTCGTTAAACTGGTCCCACTGGACCTTACATTATCATATTTCATGATTTCTCAAATGCAATCGGTGAGTTTCCAGCACTCGAGTGGGTTTAACCATGATTATTCCTGGGTCTTGGACCTGCAAGGAATTACAATTTAACAAATGTGACAAATCTGAAACGTATTTCTTAAGCAAAGAAATATGGAAAACATCATGCATTCATGACAAAGTAGGTGGTAATGCTAATCGATAAGCTACGGGATTGATTACTTCAACAATTTCAAAAGGTCCCACAAAATGAGGTGATAACTTGGCAGCCTTGCCAAAAGTTATAGAACTCTTTCTTGGTTTAACACGAAGAAAAACCTTTTCACCAAGTTCAAATTTCTGGTCAACCTGCTTTAAATCAGCATAACTCTTCTACCTATCTGCTGCTTCTTTCAAGCGTTCACGAATCATTTTAACTTGTTGTTCCATTTCCGTAAGGATTTCAGGCCCAATTACCTCTCTATCCTCAATGTTGTCCCAACTAACAGGGGTTCTGCATTTTCTTCCATAAAGTGCCTCGAAAGGTGCCATCTTAAGAGAAGCGTGATATGTATTGTTGTATGCAAATTCAACTAATGGGAGATACTCTTCCCATTTATACTGTTGATCCATGCAATACATCCGTAACATATCTTCTAACACTTGATTTACTCTTTCAGTCTGTCCATCCGTTTCTGGATGATACGCAGAACTGAAGTTCAGTTTAGTTCCAAGAGCTGCATTAAGTGTTTGCCAAAATCTTGATGTCATTCTAGGATCCCTATCTGATATAATCAATTCAGGTACTCCATGTAATCTGAAAATTTTGTGTACAAATCTTTTAGCTAAAACAGGAGAATCATCCTTTAGATTTCCAGCAATAAAATGAGCTACTTTTGTTAGTTTATCAACAACTACTAAAATAACATCATGTTTATTTCTTGACATAGGCAGCCCTTGTACAAAATCCATACTTATTACTTGCCATTTGTACTGCGGTATGCTATGGGGATATAATAAACCAGCTGGGTGCATATGTTCCACTTTCACCCGCTGACATTCAAGACAATGAGTCACAAAATTAACAACATCCTTTTTCATTCCTTTCCAGAAATATTGTTGTTTTATATCAGCAAGCATTTTAGTAATACCTGGGTGTCCAGAAAAGGGTGAATTATGAAATTCAGCTAACAATTTCTTTCTCAAATCATTAAGCAAAGGTATGTATACTCTATTTCCATAACGTAAGATTCCTTCATTGTCGAAATGAAAACCTTTATACCTTTCATCTTTTGGATCTGCAGCAAGCGCTGTTTTCACTTGCTGAAAGTATAAATCAGATTCCAATGCACTTTTTACTTCATCTTTAAACTGAGTTCTTAATGTTATAAGAGAAGAAATGTGCTTCCTATGACTTAGAGCATCTGCTACTCTATTCTCTTTTCCTTTGATGTAACTTATATCAAAATCATATTGAGACAAAAACTCTAACCACCTTCACTGTCTTGCATTCAGATTAGGCTGAGTGAAAATGTATTTCAGCCCAAGATGATCAGTTTTCAACTTAAAAGGTTTACCAAGTAAATAATGCCTCCAAACTTGAAGTGCATGAACTATGGCAGCAAGCTCTAAATCATGTGGAGCATAATTCAACTCATGTAACTTAAGTTTTCTACTTTCATACGCTATGACATGATCATTTTGTAACAAAATACCTCCAAGGCCTTCCCTGGATGCATCGTTACAACAGTAAAGTCTCCATTAGGATCAGGTACAGCCAAAATAGGTGCTGAAGTCAACTGACTTTTCAGATTTATAAAAGCAGATTCACATTTATCATTCCAAACAAATTTCTTATCCTTTTTCTGCAATGAAGTTATCGGTGCAGCCACTTTAGAAAAATCTTTAACAAATTTTCTATAATAACCAGCAAGGCCCATGAAGCTTCTTACTTCATGTACATTCTTTGGTGCAGGCCACTCGGTTATAGCCACTATTTTAGAAGGATCTACAGCAATTCCTTCTTTACTTATAACATGACCCAAATAATGAACTTCGGTATCAAAGAAAGAACATTTGGATAACTTACCATATAACCTTCTCTTTCTCAGAATTTCCAAGACTACTTTCAAATGCTCATTATGCTCCTCGACACTTTTAGAATATATGAGAATGTCATCCAAGAATACAAGCACAAACTTGTCCAAGTATTCTTGAAAGATATTATTCATTAAGTTCATAAAAGTTGTAGGTGCATTAGTTAATCCAAAGGGTAAAACCGTGAATTCATAATGTCCATACCTTGTCCGGAAAGTTGTTTTATGAATATCTTCATCTTTAATTCTTAATTGATGATATCTGGATCGAAGATCTATCTTGGAATATACCGATGCTCCATGCATCTGATCAAATAAATCATAAATTCTAGGAAGTGGATATCTATTTTTGACTGTTGCTTTGTTTAACATCCTGATAATCGATACATAATCTAAGTGTTCCATCTTTCTTTTTCACAAATATCACTGGTGCTCCCCAAGGTGAAACACTTGGTCTAATCAAGCCTTTAGACAAAAGTTCTTGCAACTGAGCCTTAAGCTCAACTAACTCTGTGGTAGTCATTCGATAAGGTGCTTTAGAAATAGGTTATGTACCTAGTTTTATTTCAATGGTGAAGTCAAATTCCTTTTTGGGTGGTAAACCTGGTAATTCTTCCAGAAATACGTCACTGAAATTTTGCAACAGTGGGTAACGTTCCATGTAAACATTGTTTTCTTCTTCAGATTCAGATATTTTTACCGCATACAAGGTACAACCTTTATTTTTGGCCTTTTTAAGTTGCATAGCTGACAATTTTCTAACTGAAATTTCTCGTTTTACACCTTGAATCTCTGTTGTTTTCTGTAGATCATCCAAACAACTAATATTTTTTTCAAAACAATCCACTTTCACTTTATGCTCAGCTAACCAATTAATGCCGATGACAATGTCATAAGATCCCAAAGGTGCAACATAGAGATCAACTTCAGTGGAAAAGTTAGGTAAGTCAAGGACTGCCCCAAAAAGACACATACTAACTGTATGAACAAAATTATTACCATAATGTACAGTCCATGATTTATCCATTTTTCCAGCTTTTCTTTTAAGTTTCGAAGTGAGTTTACTAGAAATAAAACATTCAATAGCTCCCGTATCAAAAAGAACAGTTACAGGTATGCCAAATAACTTACCAGGAACTTCAATAGGTGTAACTTGCTTTTCAGCTTGCTTGTCTGCTACTGCAGCATGTATCTTATGCTGCTGATTACGATCATCCTTTTTCAAAGGACATTGATTTGCGTAATGATCTTTGCCACAATTATAGCAGCCTCCTACAGGTCCCTTTTTATGCTCAGAATTATTTCCAACCCTAAAATTATCATGTTGACCTCCATAGGACTTCTGCCCATTATTATTATTCTTGGCAAAATTATTCCTTGCATTTCCAGCAGGCTTGTTCACTACTATTTTCTTATTATTATCAGCTGAAAACTTATTTTTGTTACCAAAATTTTTCCATGGCCCCTTCTTGGGTGCAAGAGAAACTGAAGAAGAGTTTGGAATTTTCTTCCACACTTCCTCTTTATGAGCAGAAATAGCTTTTAATTTCTGTTCCTGCCTTATGGATTTTTCAACAACCCCTTCCATAGTGGTTGGGCTATGAACATCAACCTCTCCTCCAATCACGGGATTCAGTCCCATGATGAATTTTCATATTCTGAACTTCTCGTCAGTTTGATACTGCGGTACATACTTGAGAAGTTTCATAAACCGCTCCCAATACTCAGTTACAGTTAGCTTTCCTTGAGCTAAGTTCTGAAATTCTGTCATTTTCTGATCATAATAAAGTTGTGGCAGCCAACGTTGCCTAAAATAACCTTTAAATTGATCCCAAGTGATGTTAGTTTCATCAATATTTAGCTCAGCCTTACGGCTGTCCCACCATGAAGATGCTTCATGGGAAAGATGATATGCTCCCCAAATAGCTTTGGTTTCCTCTGAGAAGTTTCTTATTGCAAAGTACTTCTCCATTTCACTGAGCCAATTCTCAGCTCCATCTCCTAATGTGGTGCCATCAAATTTAGGTGGACTTATCCTTTTTATATCATTAGTGAGTTCCGCTGCCAACCTAGCCTTTTTGTTTTCTGGTTGGGCAGGTACATTTCCATTGTTATTACCAACACCCATATCAGGGTTGTCCTCAGGAGGTGGCTGATTGTTATTACCAGCTTCTTCTTCCTCCTCATTTCCCATCACTTGTTGTTCAAGTACAGCCAAATGATCTCTTGTGTCCAACAGGGCAGCAAGGATCTCATCAAGTTTTTGGGTTGTTGCTGCTCCTTCCTCAGGTGGAGCATTATTTGCAATGTTTCCCCTTGTTCTAACCATTTTCTGTTACAAGAAAATCTAGGTTTTTATCAGATTATGGACACAATAGGTCCAAGAGCTGCAACCTTCAGCTCTGATACCAAGATGTAACATTCCCATTTTAATACTTTAGAAACAAGGAATTTTTTTTTGCATGATTAATGTTCTCTGTTCTAAATACATAATTTAGAACACACATCTCATAACAATCATTCTTATAACAGATAACCATATGCAGCTGTAATGACTCGGTGTACCACCGATCTATTCATTCCATGACTCGGTGAACTACCGATCTATTCATGTGTAACATTGAGCTTGGAGTTTTCTACTGAATACTTCATATTCATGGTTCTCTTACCCTATTCCAGGTTCTGAGTGATCTGCCCAAGGAACCTATCTAAATAATTGTTACCAATATTCATCGGCATCACGATCCTTAGACTAGGTGACATAGGACAACGCAATCAACAGCTTGCGATACTTTGGCCAAAGATTTATAACATACTGTTCGTATTACTTATTCCTTGACGGCATACTCGTCAATCTGGAATATGTCCTTCACCCCACTCTATTGTTATATAGAACGTCTTATACTGACTTCTGTCAGTCCCCTTGTCCCAAGGTTTCACTCTAGTTTGGATTAACATCATAGTCCATGATATGAAGAGGCTCTTAAAGACTAAGGGTAAATTGGCATACTGGGTCAACCGAAGTTAACCCCATGTGCCAAGGTACCCTGAGTCTCAAAGGGCTTCCTCATAACCTGATTATGGTCCTAACCAGTCCCGGAGAGAAATCTTGATCAAGTTCCAGGTGTGTAAATCTTAACGATCAATGCAGAAGGGTGTTGCCACATGTCATCTGCATTGTTGTATCCTCGAGAAGATCCTAATCTTCTCGAAGGTACAACCTTGCAGTTGACGTGTGTCAACATCCTATGGAACAACCTCGAAAAGATGTACATACCTCCAAGAATTTACTTACGTTAAGTTATATTTGGGTTACAGAACTACATATTTTGGTAGCCTTCCCTAACCCCGAGTCCAACACTCTTTAAGATACCTTTTTGTAATTAGGGTTCAGCTTTACAAAAGGGTCTTAATTAACTTAAGATTGCTTCCTGGTTGTCGGTTGGGACCTAACAACCTTTTATCCAAAAAAATAGGACAACAACAATTTAAGTTTCGTTATTTAAAAATAACTTATCCAACGAAGGAAATGTATCAACCTAATAGGCTGAGAAATATCAGACTTAATACTGTTAAGTCTTAGTGATTTATAACCATATATTCCTTTTATAATTAGTGCATTACAAGAGAGGAAAGTCCTCTTCTTCTTATAGTTACATTTTAGGGCATAACCCACTCTCAATGTTCCCTATAAATGCAGTGATCTTATTTACAATTTTTAATCACAATCATAAGTTATAAAGAATCACTAATCAAGAATGTAGTATTCAGCCACATAATTAGCTATGGCTTACTTAAGAAATTCATCTATATTCCATTGTATAATAAAAATAAGAATGCACACTCATTCATATAGATAATAAGAAGATCATCCCAACAAGATAAGTTACACATTCCACATAGGTAATTTCTCACTATTTCATTCATTTCCAAACCCATACAATTACAACTTATGCACTTCGGGCATACTTTAAGACAATAGCCTTCAAACAAAAGAGGTAACTTTTCTTTTCACAATACAATTTAGAAATCAAATCAGAATTCTTCATAAGAACCAATTTAGAACAGTCAATGCATCATATCAGATTTTGTCTTCCTTTACCACTTACGAAGACCATCTGCAAAAATTGCTAGCATGGGTCAGTTCAATGAACTGAGCATGATAAGCACTAATCCTTAAAACAATTGCATTCCACTAATTGTTTCAATTAAACAACCTGTTATAATGACATCAATTACTTCATACTTTCTAACTTAAAGTGAAGTCAATATAAAGAGTCCTAGTACACTGTTAAAACAAAATGGACAGAAAGAATATTCTATTTTACTTGTCCTAAATTTAAAGTATAATTGATTCCAACAATTACCTTCACAATCCAAAATCATAATACACTCTGAGTTTTCTTCCTACCAATTATAATACAACTTCATATCATAACTTAAGTTACAGACGTAATTTCAACTTAATCTATTTTGGATGATTCATCTCATTTCTTGCAAGAAAGTAAGAAGGAACATCTTGTTTATTATGCACCTAATCATCCAAAAAGATGAAACAGTGTATATCATGATTTGATCACCTTTTATTTAACACTAAACCACTTGAAGTATTCATCCCAACAGGTTCATACAAAAGTAATTTAAACAGAAGGAATGGATTACTGCCACCTGCAAGTTCTCCTGCCAATCTGTCCTTCATCTTTTTATACTTGATTTTCAATCCATGACAAGTATGCAAGGCAATAAATACTGAATTACTTTGCAAATAAAATAACAAACAGTAAGTTTAAAACAAGATCTTAACACTGCTGTAAAATGAAAGGAGTCTTCCAGGTTAGGATCCCTAATCCTAATTTTTCTTTCATCTTAATATAATAATCTATCCATCCCATAACTTTACTGATTGAGTTCCTTAAATAATTCTAAGAAAGAGTATATTAACATTCAAGAAGAGATCAATATAACTTTCTTTCTTTTAAATCCCCTTCCCAACCTTCCTTTTCAACTCAGAGATAAAACAGAGATGACCAAAACACTGTTGTAACCAAGTTTTAGAACTAAATCCAATTTCCAAGAAATAATAACCATTTAATAAATCTAATCAAGGAAGAAGAATCTGTTTCTAGCACTTAAGTACATTCAACAGTTCGGTTCAGGTAGAGCCACCATATAGAATTACCCTTAGATCCCTACAGGATCTACCACTATACATCCAATGAAACCAATATCAACATTTAACATAAAACATTACAACCTATCGAACTCGATATAAACCCGATCCAAAGGAAACAAGCTACTTTCCTTCATATGCTCGAACCATTCGAGATTAAAATCAAGTTAGGTTAACTTAACATTTTCCCTTGATTACATAGTAATCCAATACTAATCTAGTTAAACCAATTCATCATCCGGTGCCATTTCATTATAATACACTAAACAAGATTGAATATTCAGTATTTATAAACGTATTCAAATCCTATTTTCAAAAACACCCAAGGTCGAAATGTTCAAACCATTATAATAAATATATAATAACAGTCAGATTAAAAATAGGTCTTCCATATGCTTCAACCCATTTCAACTCTAATGTCAATTTCTAAGTATGTTTAAAAACCCAGAATTGATAAACACAATTTCTTATTACAACTTTTCCAAGATCAACCAAGAATTCACAAGAAGAACACGAAATCCATTCAACAACTAATCTTTCAGTATAAACTCGTATTGCTAACATTCATGGTTACCTTAAAAATAAACAACTAAACCATAAACTATATTACTCGCAGTACCTGCGAATTTAAAAAGCAATCAAACCCCTTCACAAGAGGAGATACAGATTTAAATCATTCAATAATTCCAAAACACGCAACTTGTAATAGTCACGTTTTCACAGAGTATACCAACAACCCATCCACGAAATCATTTACCAATTTCCTTGAACATGAACTTGTTACAGTCAGAGTTTCTCATGGCGAAGCAAACAATCTATTACTCCATTCATAGCCAAAGCAATAAGAGATTACCATAGTATTAAAAACACGTAGTCTTTTAAAACGTTTCCTTCCATGGAACAAGTTTTTAATCTAATAAATCAGTTCAGATAAGAGCTTACAACAGTCGCTAGTGGTTTACCCAAATGGGTATGAAAACACAACTGTTCACAAAAACCCAGATCGACGAATACAACCAGATCGTTAACAACAATAAGGATCTTAAGAAATCGAACACATTCACCAATTTCATCACCAAGAAAACCCTATGGAGTCTGGTACTATTCACTTAGTTAGAAATACACAATGAAGAAAGGTAATGTGTTAGTTCCAAATGGATTAAGAAACTCCAAGTTTAATCCACAGCAAAGGAACAAAAGAACAATGAAAACAAGTTTCATTCAGAACCCAAAATTTCCACGTTCAACCCAGAACCCAAGTTTACACAAAACCCACAAATCATTGTTACCAGTCAAGCAAAAATGCACATATATCATCAGAACAGAGTTCTTTTAATGAAAACATTTAAAGGAAAGCAAGATTTTAATAGTTAGGGCCTATCATGCCTGATAGTGTCGCTTAAAAGTCGAAGAAGACCTCTGGATGAGCTCGCCCTTTCTCTTCTTTTCCACGAAAGATTAAACAACAAAATATTGCTTCCTCCATGCCTTATATATTCCCCATGACACAGAAGTAGGTTTGAAACTTTCAAAATTGCCATGCAACGAAGAGTAAACTGCTGGTTCGAAAAACCAGTGCTCATGCAGAGTGAAAAATGGAAAGCATAAAAAAAGAAACAACCAAACAAAATTCCCTTTGCATGTCTCCCAAAGTGGTCTGGGCTCGAGGACCCATGCAAATTAATTGCATTAAATTCATTTCTCCCACCTATTTTCCATTGCCACCACCCGCCAAAGTTGGCAAGCTCCATATTAATATAAACAAGAGTTTCCATTTTTAGAGATGCTGCCACGTAAGCCCCCACTTACCAAATTAACCTCCGCTAACCTTGGCAGTACTCCCTGTCCTCTCAACCTTATCCCTGCCTTAAATGCCATAGAAACCACCGCCCAAAACTTGTGACCCCTTAGGTTCCCTTTTCATAGCACTAGTTTAGGATAGGTTAGTGACTTAGGTTAGATCATAGGTAAATTTAATTTTAACACCTTAGGATATAACATTAGTCACTCACCTTAGTATTAGGTTTAGATAACCCTTAGGTAATATCAAGTACATAGTTTAGGACTAGGTTAGATTAACTAACCTTTGCAACAATAGGTTATAGTTTAGATTTAAAAACTAATAACCTTTCAGATTCTAGCTTAGGTCCACTTAGATAGGCTAAAATCATCATTCAAAATTCAAACAGAATACAACGTTCCCAGATCAGATTCTAGATTTGCATCAAATAAAATAGCTTTAGATGGGAAACTCACATATCTTACCTGGCTTAAGGTCCAGGTTCTTTCCGATGCCAAAATGACTGAAACCAAATTCTGATTGCAATGACCTGCCAGGATTAATTTCCGGAATCCAACAAAACTTTCCACTACGGAAATATTTTCATATGAAGGAGGTTTAAAAGAACTTATATATTCTAAGTTCAGTCAGACTTAATAATTCATGAAATTTCAATACATAATTGTTCATCCCGAATATAATTAAAACATTCCTTGGATCAATGCAATTGATCCAAGGATGAGTCATAGAGATAGATAAGTCTACAATCTCCCAGAAATCAGATTGCACTCATATGCGAGGAATGAAAGAAAATGAATCCAAGCATATTCCAGTTCAATCAAAGATCTTAAGAGCAGAAAAGACATAACCAAATCAAGCATGACTTCCCGAAACCAAAAGAACATATCCTCATATGGGAAAATCACATATCAACACTTGAATGTAAAGGAGAAAGTAACAACAGTTTGAAGATGGCCATGGTGTGGTCGTGTCTATCCTTATTTCTTCCCAGTCTGTTATCCAGAGATTTCAATTTTCTATACATATCTTTAGTTTGATCAGTACAAAATCCTGTATCATCATTTATCTTTCTTTTCCCTTTTTCTTGTTTAGCTTCTCTATCTCTTTCTTTATATTTTCAACCTTATTTTCTAGTTTTTCTATTCTAAGGAGAATATTGTCCCTCTTCTACTGGGAAGCTTCATTCTGCCCTGCATTACTAATATGCAAGATATTTTGAGCCATTTACATATCCTTGTTGCTTCGGAGGACATGAATAGAGGTAGGTGGGGTCTCTCTATGGGGTGCAGGGTTCTTATCCTTAACATTCTTGATAATGGGAGAGTTGGTCGGGTTGGGGGTGGGTGTGTTGTGTGAGGGAGTGGGTTGGACGTTGGGGGAAATAGGAATGGTGAGGAAATTGATGAGTTGGTGCTTAAGAAGCAGAAAGATGAGCCCCCGGTGTAGGGGGATGGCCTTATAATGTTTTTGAAAATTAAGAATGGATCATTCAATAGAATTCAACAGGTATTGCAAGAAACAAACAAGAAGATTTCTCCTAAAGTGATTAAGGAAAACCAAGTGTTTGGTGGGAATAGTAATGTAACAGCCTTCAAGGGATACAAAAATCACCATCATTTTAGTGATTTCATTGAAAGGTTCCAGAATGGAGCTTACCTAAATTCCGATCGTAACAAAGATGATCTCCTCCCCTGTGTCAAAAAACTTCTTAGCTTCAACATTTTTGTCAATCCTTTTGTTGAAGAATTGGATTCCATCCAAGGCTAGTCCTGTGACCTCTGCAATTAGCTCCTCATTCATCAACACCCTTTTCCCTCCATATTCAACCTTCCTATCCTTCCAATCTGTGGAAAAACATACTGAAATGTGTTGATCATGGCCTTGGATTTTATCAATAAAGTTGGAGACACCCCTAATTTGAAGCAAATTCCATAGCTCCACGTTATTCTTCCATGCAAGATCGCAGCTGGGTTCTAATTGGCATGGAGATCCTCCCATATTTTTTCCTCTACTATTTCTGCTAATGCTCTACTACAAACCACCCATGAAAATGCAGTTTTTGTATTGTGTGTACCAACTTTTGAGAATCTAACTGGAAATCTGATAAGCATGTGAGATTTTATGTTGGTAATTGGAGTAACCCCTCTCGTATGTTCCATATTTCATATCCATCCACTCCCACACATTCTTATGAGAAATTCTATCTAAGATTTGAATGCTCATAATTATCCTTGGTAATACCATTCTATACTTCCATGGGGGTATTTTTTTCATTATCCCAAGTGGTGAAATTATTATTAGTTCCATAGTTGGCTAAGGTATCATGTTAGTTGGTATATGCTCAAGATTATAATTTAGATATATGCATTATTATCATGCTCAAGATATTATTTTCATGAACTGGAAACTTAGCTTAGATGGAAAGTATATTTTGCATATGGATGTATGGACTCATATTTTGTATATAGATAGATTTGATTTCTTTTTCATGTCGTTTTAATCATGTGTGATGATTTTTTTGAGTATGAAGATGGATTACATGTGCATGAGATTGTACAAAAACAACATACCAAAAGAGGATGAAAAGGTGAGGAGCTAACTCACAGAGATCTCATTGACCAATATGGGTCACCTAAAATTGAAAATTAGGCCTTAGAAAATTTATTAAGTGATCATGTTATATTTTTTTTGTCATTCCATGTTTCTTAGAGTTTCCCCATTCACATGGTATCCTTGCTTAATTTTTCCTTATTTTATTTAATCTTGTTTGAGTAAATTTGAGGTTGAAACTTTCTTGTTTTAGTAATCTTTATTTTTACATTAAGGATAACTTTTTGGGGGTGTGTGGGACAAATTAAAAAATTCACACACTCCCAAAAAATTTCTATACACCTATCCATGGGTAGGTGCACTTTTTTAGATCTTTTGGCCATTTGGGGGCTCAAAAAGACCCTCATAATTTCCTTGGGAATGTGTCAACCATTTTAAAAATTATTTTTTGTGTAAGGTTAGAGGTTACTTGTATTCATGTAAGAATGAATGGAAACCTTATTGATGTAAGTCTTATTTAATTCCTATAGTTTTGCAAACTTGACTTTTTCTATTTTATTATTTATTGAATTGATTTTTGTGTCAAAATCATGTAAGTAAATTTATGATTAGTAGTTAGGTTGTAGGGTGTGTTGCTATTAGTATATGTGGACTTGTAAGAGCATTGATTTCATATTTGGTGAGTGTGTTATTTTGGGGTTTGAAGCATGCCACATGGCATCATCCTATTTAATTCTCAAACTTGATGTTTTTTATTTAAAAATTCTTTGTATAAGGTTAGGGGATCATGAATTTTGGAGCTTGAGAGTTAATTTTATAAGATGGAGGAGTTTTTATAGGGATTACTAGGGTTTTATATTGAAATAATTTTGGGAGAAAACATGAAATGTTTTTATTCCTCTCACTTTATTTCTAATCATGAAATTGTAGATAAAAAATCATGCACTTGGGTACATTTCTAGGTCCTAAAGCATGATAGATTTTACATGATTCTTAAGCAATAAAACTAGTGTTTGACAACTATATTTAGCCTATTTTATTTTTCTTTTGTTTTATATTTTGTCTTACACACCCTATAACATATTTAGAACTTTACTTATTTATATTTCATGGTTTTAGACAATAGTGCCCAGTCATGAAAGCAGCGCCCAGGCACTCCTATCCCTCGTAGGTTCCCCTGAACCTTTCTTCCATTACTCACTCTTTTTGGGTCTCTTTTATATTTTGCGCATATTTTTCATGTATGGGTCGGCCTTCCAATTTTCAATTATGAAATTCAAACAAATGAATCATATAAATACATAGTTATGTTTTCAAAATAAGGGGCCAAAAACTAAACATTACTATCATCACCTAAGCTTGCATTCCAAAGGCAATAAAGCACTCAAAAGGCATCAATATAACATCCATTCAAGGGAAAAGGGTTGCATACTTCTGAATACACTACATAGGAAGGGGAATTTTATTCTATTCCATCCACACATACTATACATTGCTATATTCTAGCTACAACCCGCTATCAAGTGAAACTTACATAAGAGCATCCTAGGGCATAATTCTTATGAAAAAACACAAGAAATACATGGATTATGAGATGTATTATAACACTTGGTCATAAGTTAACTCTCGGGGTGACTACCAAGGCCAATCTGACTCCCCATTCTGCATTTTCCTTTTTTAGGTTTAATGTGATTTTTGGATATCTGTAGGTGAACTTATCTTTTGAAGGTCATAGGTACCTTTGGAGATCAAAGAGAGAGAATGAGGTGATCAATAGGAATCAACAATGAAGATCTTGTGACACAAAAGAAAGTAGATCTTGAGCCTCTATCTTACACTGGGCACCCTTATCTAGATATTTTCCTAAATTACATAATTTATAGTGAGTAGTTACGACATTGTTTAGTCTTTTTAGTACTTTCACCTACCCATATCACTTTATGTGCACTCAAAAATCAGCCAAGTCTTCTTATCTCTCATTCTTTTTTAGGGTTTCATACTTTATATGCTATTTTTCTTATGTCATTACTTTATTTTAGCATTTTTACATTATAATAAGTTACTTTTTAATAAAAATTTAATTCCAATTAAATTAAATCATTTGGTGAACCCATTTCTCGAACCCAACCTTGATTGTAGGCATTTTTTTCATCTTTCTATCATGGCTAAAACCTATGAACCCTTTACCGATGAAGACCTTCATGATCTCCAAGATCATATTGGTAACCATAAAAAAGAATTATATATTATTTTATTCGTTATTCGTGATGAAGCCACCAACCTAGATGATATCAACCCTCTTGCCTCTAATACTACTTCCATTCATATTGCAACAAAACCTCCTAATTTTACCCTTCTGCCTAACTTTATTGTTCCCATTTCCATCCCTAATCCTACAAACCATTTGAATGTACCTCTTATTTCTCACAAACAACAAGTTTTCTCTTCCAGCACTCAAGACCTAGCTTCCTTATACCATGACCTATAAGTTTAAATCAGTCAGTTACAATAAGCTACTTCACACTCCTCTCCGTCTCCAAATGCCTCATTACTCTTTTATACCCCTTTCACACATGTCATTTATGCTTATCCACTTCCTCTTAACTTCATCACCCCTAAGTTTCCCACCTTCAATGGCCACGGTGACCCTTAAGAGCATCTTTGATATTTTCATGTGGCATGCCTTGACTATGCAGATGATAATACATTGCTAGCTAAATTATTTCCTAGAATTCTACAAGATTACACCATGCATTACTTTTATGATGTACCTATTTTTTTAGATAGGTAATAAGATTTAGTTTTTAAGGGGATAAAAAACCCTTTACACAGAAAGAGTCCAAAGAAAAAAAGCCAATAAGAGGATAAAACAACACCTAGTCAAACCATCTTGACAAGTAGTGAAAAAAAAAAAAGACCATAAAGAGTCTAAGTATTAACCATACAAAGAGATTTTTACAAAAATACTTAGATCAATTATAAACACCAAACCCTAAGGAAGGAGGAAACATAAAAAATCTTAGTTAGAGGGTTGTCATCAGTCCATCTTGATCTTTGCATTTTTTCTTCTGGTTCTAGTGCTCAGACCCGCTTCCTTGTTCCCTTTGCACTTAATGATGACTCTGGAATGAATTTTACCATTTTTCTTCTCCTCAAGATCCCTGTTGTTTTCCTCATTGGTACTGATTAATTCCTTATGCATATTAAACTCATCCTTTTCTACTTATAATTTGGCAATACAATCTTGTAGGATTGATATCTTCTTCTCTTGCATGATGTAGTCAGCATTTAGGCCACCAATACACTTGTTTTGGATATCAATATGTCTGTGGTAATCTTTAACTTCACGAACCAAATTTTTACTAACCACCAAAATAGTGTCCACTACCACCTCCACTTTGAGAATGTGATATGCCCAATAAATATTATCTCTGGCTTTTTCCCTATTCCCCATACATTCCTCCTTAGGTAGATACCCCTTTTTCAAATCACAGAGGATGTCAAAAAAATAGCAAGCCCTCTTTCTGACACCCCCTTTTCCTTTTTTCATCTGGGATGTATAGGTCTCATTGTTAGAATCATAATTTGTTTCCTAAGGTTTGGGAGGCATAAGGATTCTCCCTTTCTTGAACATTAACAAGATAAGGCCATGGTCAAGGGGGATTTATAGCTTGTCATTCTAGTAGTTGGTGATAGATGTGGTTAAGGACCGAAGGAGGAAAAAAGGAAATCTCATCTCCTGGTTTCTATGAACATAGTTAAAAATTTATAAGTGGTAAGATAAAAGCTTCCTAAATTTTTCCCTTGAGAGTGAGGTATTTCATCACCATGAGACACACATCCACCCACCTATTGGGAAAGAAATTTCTAACGATACCATCATTATACTAAATAATATTTTCCCCAGGACCGAAGAAGGTAAAAATATCATGTTTTTTCATAGTTTTATATTTAAATATTTTAAGACCATCGATGGACATACCTGTGGCTTCAGTGATGGTGTTCTCATTGACCTCAATTTAAGTGCCTCTCATCTTAACATGGCCATCCTCCCACGCTTTCCTGAATTCATTGGTGAGTTGTGGATCATCACCCTACAACTTCTTAATATAGATGAACATAACACCCCTGCAAAGAAGGAACCACATGGTACCATCCCTTTTAAGATGCATATAAGCAGTGGGTTTGGTCCTCATCCTATCTCCACCCATGATAATATTACCACAATAACTAGATGCAGTAATGAAACCTAGTAAGAATAAGGAACAAAGACAAAGATAAAACACAGTGTGGATGTTATAAACCCTATCAATATTTCTATTAAGTATTGAGAATGGAGGTTAGTTGCTTCACAAGAAACTTTATTTTACATGTTACTAGTTTTGAAAGTAATTGGCATTAGTCAAGGTGTAACCGGTGTCAGTCGGGTAGTAACTGGTGACGGTCAGGCAGTAACTGGTGACGATTACCTGTGCGACATAGTTTTTGTTTTTTGACAAAAATTAGAATAAATATATTATTTTAAAAATGATTTATTGATTGTAAAAGAAAAGTTAAGTTATCCAATATATATATATATATATATATATATATATATATAGACATGTATACATTGTATGAGGGTAAGTAAGAAGGAGAGAATATATATAGCAATTATTTTGCATGTAAGTTTTCTTGGTAAGAAAGAAAGGGTAGATGAGTGAGGGAAAAGAATTAAACATCCTATGAGGTGTTGGAAGGTAGTAGATATTCATTGTATTTTCTCTATAAAGCACTGAGAAAATAAGATTGGTCATTTCTTGGTGGACGTAGCCCACACTGGGTGAACCACGTTAAATCTGGTGTAATCTTTCTCTTGTTTATTTTATCTTTTGGTTATTTCTACATTTATTGCTTGTATGTTTTATCTGATTATAGATATTTGCAACATCGTTATATGGTTTAACCCCAAAAATGGTATCAGAGCGAGGTTTGAGGGTTTTGTGTGCTGAAAAATTTACTCACAGAGGGTTTTCTAATTGAGTGAGAGCTATAGCAATGAAAAAAGAAAACAAATACAAGGTAGAGAAATTTGATGGTCATAATTATCAATTATGGAAGATGCAGATTGAGGATTACTTGTATCAAAGAGATTTATACTTACTGTTGGATGAGAAGTCTAGACCTACAAAGATGACTGATGAAGAATGGAAGATTCTTGATAGAAAGGCTTTGGGATCTATAATATTAAGCTTGGCAGCATCTGTGGCTTCCAATATTATAGAAGTGGATTCTATAGTAGAGTTGATGAAATATATTGCTAATTTAGAAGAAAAACCTAGTGCTTTAAATAAAGTTTATTTGATGAAGAAACTATTTCGTTATTAGATGCATGAAGGTGGATCTACATCTAGTCATTTGAATGATTTCTGATCTATTGTAAATAAGTTAAAATTGGTTTCTATACCATTTGATGATGAAGTAAAAGCACTTTTATTCTTATGTTATTTGCTTGATAGTTGAGATAAATTGGTAAGGGTTGTTAGTAATACATCATCTATTAGTAATATTTTAAAGTTTGATGATGTGGTTAATATAATCTTGAATGAAGAAATTCACATGAAGAGTATAGAGGAATCATCATATGGAAATTATTTGAATGTAGAAAGCATGGGTAGGGAGAAGGAGAGATCCAAGAGCAAGAGTAATGGGAAATCAAAGTCAAGGGATAGCAGAAATAAATCTAGAAGTAAGGGAATTACTTGTTGGAAATGTGGAAAGAAAGAACATGCAAAGAAATATTGTTTGGCAAAGGATAAAGAGAACCAATAACTAGACAAATGTAAAGAAGAAAATCTTGTTGCATCAGAGGTAATGAAAGATAATCTTATTTTTTCTTTAGATAATAGAATTGAATCATGGGTTTTAGATTCAGGAGCTTCTTTCCATACAACCCCTAATAAGGGTTATTTCAGAAATTATGTCCAGGGAAATTTTGGGCATGTTTATTTGGGTGATGATGAACCTTGCAGTATTACTAGTAAAGGGGAAGTTCATCTAAAATTGTAGAATGGAAATACATGGGTATTGAAAGATGTGAGGCATGTGCCAAGCCTCAGGAGGAATCTTATTTCTACAGGGAAACTAGGTGAATCTGGTTGCATGGTTAGTTTAACAAGAGACTCTTGGAAAGTCACCAAGGGTTCTTTTGTTGTGACAAGAGGTAAGAAGGTAGGAACATTATATTTATCTACTTGTATTACTAATTAATTTTCTACATTATCTACTTCAGATTTAGATGCATGCATGTGGCATAATCAGTTGGGTCACATGAGTCAAAAAAATAATGTAGATCTTAAAGGCAAAGGGTAAGTTATCAAATTTAAAAGATTTAGATCTTGATTTCTGTGAGCATTGTATATTTGGAAAGCAAAAGAGAGTGATATTTCTCAAAGTTAGGGAAACTAATAAGGAGCAAAAATTGGAGCTTGTACACTCAAATGTGTGGGGACCAACTCAAGTAGCTTCTCATGGAGGATCCCAATATTATGTTACTTTCATTGATGATACTACAAGAAAGGTATGGGTTTATTGTATTAAATGTAAATTTGATGTTTTTGAGACTTTTAAAAGATGGAAATCTCTTGTTGTGAATGAATCAAATTCTAAGTTAAAGTGCCTTAGATATGAAAATGGTGATGAATATTGTAACAAGGCTTTCAATCATTATTGTTCAGTGAATGGGATACATAGAGAAAGAACGGTTCCAAGAACACCATAGGAGAATGGTGTTGCAGAAAGAATGAATAGGACAATCATAGAATGTGCTAGAAGTATGAGAATACATTTTGGACTGACCTTAAAGTTTTTGGCGGAAGCAGTTGATACATTAGTCTATTTGATTAACTATGGGCCTTCAAGTTCATTAGATGGAGGAATACTAGAGGAAGATCTAACCAGAAAAGAGGTAAATATTTAATTTCTTAAAGTTTTTGGTTTAGAAGCTTTTGTGCATGTTGATAAGGAAAATAGGAAAAATTTGGATGCAAAATCCAAGAGATGAACTTTCATTGGTTATGGATCTTGTAGTCATTTTTACTCCCATCACAAAAGGAAGGAACCACATGCACACCAGCTTATCACCCACTAGAAGCTGAGCACTCACCCGAGGCACGCACGGGTACTGAGTCTCTCTTTTATGTGAGTTTAGTGGGAATCATCATTTATGCTTAGTGTAAGTGTTTTTATGAGGGAGGTTGAAACATACAAGGACAATAGTGCTCAGAACGACATCTAGATCCTTGCATTCAGCTTAGACTGAGTACTTTAATAGAATCCAAAATATGCATTATGATAGAAAGAATTATACAAGCATTCATACATAGAATGAAAGGAAAGAGAACTCATATGAGAGAAATATGCATTAAAACCATTGATATCCATGTCTATTTATAATAGGTAACCTCATTATATTCATTGATTCATTACAGAGTGTCATAGAGAGTAGATCGTAGTCATGCATATCACTGGATGTATGTAACTAAGCTAACAGAAAAAGAAAAATTACAACTCCATGCTTAATACATTCTTTCCTGAATACAAGTATCCACTCGTAGTAATTTTGTAGAGCTCTTCTCACTCTCTAACCTACTTTACCTCATACTTGTATATATTTTCCTCTGCAGGCACTTGTAATTATAATTCTCCTACACTACCAACTCACCTTCTAGTGTCCTTAGATCTAGTGCCAAGTGTCAAATGTGGTCCATGTGAGCATGTTTCTATAGGCCTAGGATTTCCACTTTACCTCATGATGTTCTTCTATAAGATTCCATCTGAGGCATGCTCTTTCCTAGGCTAGCATATCACTAGGCTGGCACCTTATCCACATGTAACCGATCATGATTTTCTCATGTTCTGCCTTGGGTGCTCAAATTGACTAAGTCCCGAGCCTCCTTTTGCACGTTGCATGTGCTATGTGCTTCCCTAAACCTTTCTCTCGTGTGCTTTTCCCTTGCTCTCTAATTCATAATTGGGACCCTGTGCACCTATGCACCTTCATACTTGGCCAATATTCCAAGGGCCCAACATCACCGCACACTATGCCTGTTCTCCATCCTTAAAAACATTTTACTTGACCAAGATGCTTGTTGTCTAGGGAACCAATGAATAGTCTTACACTTTACAAAAAGAATAAGGAATGAAAGAATCAGGGAAAGAATGAAGAATGTTTGGGACATCAATTTAACAAGCTAGGAAAATATTTTTGAAGGTATACCTCTAGCTTATTCCATACTTCGACCTCACCCTGCACCTTCTGATAGAGATCACCCACCAAGGTACTCACTTAATCAAAACTCAGGCCAACTCCCTGGGTGACCAAAATGTCCACAATCTGCTCCATCTCTTTTCCCAGGTCCTTAAGTTTATCCATACTTCTAGTGATCTGGGGGTATAGTTCCTTTATTTGGGCCTTAATTGAGCTCCTTAAAGTCTCAATTGCCTATGATTTATTTCCTACTTTGGAAAGAACCTTGTCCCGCTCCATCCTGTTCCCCTTGTTCTTTTTTTAGAATTCTTTTCGTTTTGCTTCAAGTGTGGGGACCAAGGAACTCACCACCTTATCTCTATCCATGCATGTAGCATATGTGGCCTCTGTAAATTGGGCAGCGATCTTAACCTCCACAAGTACTTGGCTGTACTCGGAAACGAGTGCTACCACCTTCAACCTGTCCTCCTATTTCAAGTGCGCGGCCACTTCTTCTATAGATTCTAGGGCCAAGGGTCATCTCTCCATAGTGAGGATGTGTGTTATATATTCTATACACTCTAGGAGGGATGAGTACTTTTGTGTGGGTGGCGCTAAGTCTGGGTGCTTCAGTAGGATGGAACCCTTGATAGATCCCATTTTCTTGTACACTTCCTACACCTTTACCTTCTCTTCCTTCAACTCTCGCCTTAACTATGTGTGGATTAGTTCTTCCTGTTTCAAGCTCTTGGCCTTCTCTGCCAGTTCTTCTTCCTTCTCTCTTAGCTTCACCTCCAGCACCCTAATCCTATCATTGCGTGTGAATAATATAGCCTCAGTCTTGACCGCGACCTTGTTAATAGCATTGGAGACTTTCTCATCTGAGAGCTCTTGAGCATTCACTAAGGGATTGAACCCCTTAGATTCTGGAAATGTGATGAGTGCTCGTTGTTAGACTTCAAAGTTTGGCTCATCAACGTATGACTCGAACACACAAGAGAGCATCTTCTTGGTTCTAGGGTACGCGTTGTCCTTCTCAAAAGACCCCATGGCTATGAGCCTCTCCATGGGTACGGTGCTCTAGAATTACATACATAACACCTTTTGTTATCAACATAGCCCATTACCTATCTCTGTTCTGCATCTAGAGTTCTTCTACCCGAGCACGTTCCTTTGGGGAAGCTTACTGCTAGAGTGGGGCCTCCCAGGCTGTCATGCTCTTTTTTGATGTTCTCCTCCTTCCCCTCCTTCAACACTATGTCCATGTTGCGTTCCAAATCTTTATCTACTAAGACGTCGAGCATTCTCTGTGCTTCTCTCTCTGCTACCTCCATGATCTGCTCCTTTGTAAAACTTATGGCTCCCTCCTTTTTTCTGGCATCCTCCTCATTTTCCTTTGTGTCTTCGGTGTCTTCCTCATCCTGTGTTCCCTTACGCCTTGTGAATATGAACTCCTGCTTCTCACATCCACTCTCCTCTTCCGAGTCATAGACGCTAAACACATGTGGCTCTTGGTATTTCTCTACCTCTTCTTCCTTGCCACCATCTTCTTCGCTTTCATGCCCTCTTCCACCCATGTATTTCTCCAAGTTGTCGATTGCCTCCGAGTAAAATTCTTCATCAACCCTCTACTTTTTCCTGAGAGGTGGCTTCTAATCAGGGGATTCATCCTTATCTTCTTCCTCAGGTGATTCTTCCTTGGAGATGGGTTGCCTAGGTGCCTCTACCTCTGGCGTCTTCTCCTTCACCAGAGACTTATTTCTCCACATGTAAGTTCTTGGCTTAGCACTCATGGATGACATGCTCACTATCTGAGCAGTCTACACAATTAGTGCTTCTTCTTCTCCTCTCCTTCTTTTCTTGGACGTTGGATTCTTCTTCTCTAAGGGGTCTTTAGGTATGGTGACTTCATTCTCCAGATACGCACCCTTCTCAAACTTCGGCCTTATGCACAAGTACATGCGCATCATCAGCCTTGTTATTTGAATCTCATGTGATATGTACTTCTCCATGTATGCACACTTACCGCCAGGGTAATTCAGCTTCTTTCTCATCTCCCTATGTTCTCGGTCCAGCCTACCTAGTTCCAGCCTTAGCTTTTTTGACTCTTTAAACCTGTTCACTACCGCTTGTAAGTATTGAGTAGTGAACGTGAAGGGAAGCTTGCACCAAGGGCTCCATGCTTTGTCTATCAGCTTGAATCTACCCAGGCAATAGTGTTGATAGACCGTGAATTTAGTTTCTCCCAAATTGGCTGTTGGGAGTTGTTTGGGGATTCTCTAATCTACCCTGAATGTATTCCTCAGGCGCGTGTACCATTTTTCTAGTCGCACCTTGTGGGGTGCTGTCATTGTATCATAGGAATATTTTTCAAACCTCTTCATGGGTGAGGGATCCTTGGCGGGGTACTCCCATATAAATTTGTCTGGTGTGTCAGGTACCCCAATCTTCGTGAATACAATGGTGAGTAAGACGTTTCTGAAGAGGATCCTCTCCCCTTCCTTCGCGTAACTAAAAATTTCCTCTGTAATGTATGCAGATAGGTTGTATATAGTTCCCTCTACAATCTTCCTGCAGACATGTAGCCAAGGTTTGTTGACCCACATCAACCTCTCCTAGCCATTCAACTTAGTCACAAAATGCATGGTCATTTTCATTATGGGGTCCTTGATGTCTGAAATGTCATAATGTCATGACCCTTTCTTGTAGGCATACTTAGTGATGGTCTCTTGAATAGATTCCTTATCACCAAGGTCATCTTCTAGGCTATCTCCCTCACATATGAGGCCTGTAAATTATGAAATTAGTTGGGGAGTTATACGCATCTATCCCCCTGCAAAGTGGAAGTAGTCTTTGTGCACGCGTTACATCAACCATTGGTATAGGAGCTCTATCTTTCCAAAATAAGGGAACTCATAGAGTTGCAACATCCCACCTTCTCCATTTTAACCTTAACATCATCATCGTATATAGAAAAACCCTCAGGTGTTCATTTTTTGGTGGGGCATACTAATTCCAATGCCATTTCTTTTTCTATTGTGTTTGTGCAGTGATTATAGACACTAACAGGTACATTTCTCAAGTGGGATTCCCATTCCTTCCCCATGATCACCCCATCTGGGTATTGCATCTGTGCATACCATTCTTCATTTGTGTTTACCACAGGTTCAGGTTGTTTATCCCTGGCGTTGCCCTTTCCTTTCTTAGGTGCCATGGTCGAGGTATTTTTATCACTCGTATTCTCTCCTTGTTACTCTATCTTACTTCTTCCAATGCTCTGATCTTAAATCTGTGATACAATCCTTCTGAACTAGTGCCTTAGTTTGTTGAACCCTAACTGGGATGAAAATCTTCACAAGACAACATCTCTTCAACTCTTTCCACGCCAGTGTAACCCCTTCTAGTTCACAAAATCAAACTGGATGCTTCAATCTCACAGATATTCCCTCACTCGATAGAATTTGAAATCCCTAGTTTATGGAACTCACTTATATCTCAAACTCTTCTATTTCGCAAAGTAAAAATGAGAGTGCCCTAACCCTTTACTTATAGTTTTTCTCTTTTCTAAACATTAAACGCTACTTCACCTACCACCATACATTTTTCATTTAATGCATATTTTTCAAACAAAGTCCATCTTTAGTGCCTTCCCTTACACACCCAACCTGTGTAAAAAATCCTCCAACCTTCTAGTGTGTAACCAATCCAACCTGACAGGAGACTCTTGTGTGCACGTAACCCATGCCGAAGGCATTTCTTTTGTCTTGATCCTTTCTCTCACCTACCTCATATTGCTTTCAAATGTACTTTCTCCTCCTTAGTACGTGGGATCTAAAAGTAGCTTTACCCTAGCACCAACCATTCTTCCATCTTCCTCTTTATATACCTCTTTCAACCCAGCTACTCAACAAGGCTTTTCAACACAACTTCCTTGGCACTTTGATCATACACTTCTTCACTTTTCTCCACCCCACACTTAAAGCGATGCGTGGTGCTCTGCACACTCAAAAATTCTCCAAAAATAGCTATAAGGTTACTGGTGCCCAAGGCCTAAAAAAAACAACAACGCGAAAGGGAAACAAAAGAAGGGTAAAATGCATAAAGGAAACTTCCAAACTAACTGAAAAAACTACCTTATTTATAAACACCAAGAAGACTTGTTTATAGTAGGGCTTCAACCTACTACCATTAAAGTGTCTAGGAAACTTCATCCCATCCAACACTTGTAACTGGCACACGCATGAATCAAGGATTTATGAGATTGTGTAAGGACCCAACCAATGGACTTTCAACTTCCCAGGATGGCCTAGAAACTTAGAATCATATAATAACACCATCTTCCCAACCTCAAACTTCTTGTTTCTAATATGGAAATCATGCCAAGCATTTTGCTTTTCCTTTTCCATTGTTTGGCTCCATTGGGCAAGTGATCATCTCTCATCTAGTTTTATTAGCTCATCAATTTTTTCTTCCAATGCTTGTTCATCAGCTAACCCTCCTACACATGCTATTTGTAGAGAGGGAAACATAAATTCAACCAGAAAAATAGCTTCCACACTAAACACCAATTGAAAAGGTGTGGCTTTATTTAGTATTTTATAGGTTGTCCTGTAAGCCCATAATACTTCTGATACTTTTTCATCCCAATCAAGTCTTCTGACATCACAAATTTTGGTCAAGGTATGACTCAGTATATTGTTGAATGCTTCCATGGTTCCATTTTCTTGTGGGTGATAGGGCGTAGTCTTGTGATGAGCCACCATGAATTTAGATAATAAGATCCTCATGGTTTCATTCAAGAAATGTGTACTCCTATCACTGGTCAGAATCAAATGACATCCATACCTTTTGATAACATTTTCCCACAAGAACCTTGATGTTGTTGTTACCATGAAATCTTTAGTTGAGGATGACTCTACCCACCTTGTGAGATAATCTATGCAAGTGATGACATAACGTGACCCAGTCCTATGCGTTCCTAGTGCAATAGGTCATACAAAGTCTATCGCCCCCTTTTCAAAAGGCTTTGCACTAGGAATAGGGCGTAAACACATCTCATCTCTCCTTCCTAGTTTTCCAATGCACTGACAATGGTCACATGCATTATAATAGTCACTACAATATCTATATAAGGTTTCCCACCACAAACCTACCATTAATATCTTACGTGCAGTGGAATCACCTACATAATTCCCACCTACACTTCCTCTATGTGATTCCTCCATGATAGCCAGGTGCTCATGCTCTAGGACACACCTGTGAAAAACTTCATCATGTCCCAATTTGTATAAGTCTCCACTAATTAACATGTAGGGCATGGTACATATGGCCAACTGTTTCTTTTCCAATGTCTTCATTCCATCTAGTGCCACACCTTCCTTTAAAAATATTGCAATCTCTTCCAAATATGAGGGCACACACTGCAACCTAAATAGTTGCATGTCTAACATTACTTCCTCAATACTCTGTGTGTCCTCCCTTGAATTAATTCTTGATAGATGGTCTGGCCCATAGTTGCTTTTTCCAGGTTTTACTACAATAATGAATTCAAACTCTTGAAATAACAACACCCATTGACATATGCATCCTTATATAATAGGCTTGTTCAGTAAATACTTCAATGCCATGTGGTCAGTGTAGAACACAAAGGGTGTTGCCAAAAAATAATACCTAAAATTAAAGAGCGCGTAGATCATTGACAATGCCTCGCACTCGGTTGTGGTATAATTCTGCTCTGCTGGTGTGAGCTTCCTGCTTGCAAAATAGAGAGGATGATCAATAATCCCTTCACCTGGTTATGCAATCACTACTCCAATGGTAGTCCCTGAGGCATCTACATGAACATGAAAGGGCTTGTCCTAAGAGGGAAACCGTAAAATAGGCATGGTAATAAGCCTATATTTTAATGTATCAAACACCATCTACTGTGCCTCTCCCCAATGGAAGGCACTTTTATGTCTAAGCAACTCCTCTAAAGGTGTGGCTATCTAGGCATATCCCTTAATGAATTTTCTATAATACCCCGTATGCCCAAGGAATCCACGCACTATGCTCTGGTTAGTAGGCTCCCTCAACCCCACAATAACTGCAACCTTAGTGGGATCTACCAGCAAACCCTCCTTAGATATTATATGCCCCAATAAAGTCCCAAAGGGTGTAACAAACACACATTTATTAATGTTGAGGGATATCCTCAACTGCCTACACCTCTCAAACATTATCCTCAAATTTTCACAATGGTCTTTAACCAGACCGTATACTGTCCAGTCATCAAATAGACCTGAAGAAATTTATGGATGAAGTCCTGGAATGCTTGCACCACTATGCGTGAAAAGATAGTTGGCACATTCTTCAACCCAAAGGGCATGACCGTATATGAAAAACTTCCCCACTCGGTGGTGAAAGTTTTCTTCTCTTGGTCTTCCTTTGTAATTCGAACTTGGTGGTACCTTAAAAATCCATCTGTAAAGGAATAGATTTTGCACCCAGTGACTCCTAAAATTTCTTCAATAAAGGGGGTCGGAAATGGATCAATGACACAAACTAAATTCAATTCCCTATAATCCACACAAATTCTAACTAACCCATCCTTCTTGATGTTGATTACCAATGGATTTATCTACTCTGATTCTTCCACTATCTCATTGATCCCAGAAGCTATCATTTTGTCTATCTCCTCCTTGACCTTTATGCACAAGTTGGGATTCATTTGGTAGGGCCTTTTCCTAACCTAGCGTGCACCATCCTTCAGTTTTATCTTCATCTCCCCCAAGGAATGGTGAACACCTTTGAGCTCATGATACCTGCATGGGAATAAATCCTCAAATTTGTGCAGAAGATCAATAATATTTGATACTTCCTTCTCTTTCTAGTAATCCCCTATAATAGCTTCCTTAGGTTCTTCTTCTAGACCAATGTTAACTTTCTTCATCTTTAAAGTCTTATGGTAGGCATGCGTGTGAGCATCTACACTATCCACTACCTCATGTAACCCTATAGAATGGATAACATCTAAGCTTTCTGATTCCTCTCTATCAATCACGCATACCAACTTCCCCTTCTCTTTTTCCAAACATGCACGCTCAAGATGTAACTCTTCTACTTCTTCTTCTTTAAAATGCACCTCCAATCTTGGTTCACCTAGTAATTCTAACAGTCTATCTTTCATCCTGGAACCATTCCCATTGGTAAGGTGCTTGATACCCTGCAAGGCCTTAGAAACTGATGGCTTGGTACTTCAATATTCAAAGGTTTAGATAAGGTCAGCCACGATTTCTTCCCAGTTCCTTGTCTAGCAGCATGTCTTTGAATGAATGTACCATGCGCATGTGTAACCCTATATTGTAGAATACAACTTGTACACCCAGAGGGATGGTGGTAAAGCTTCCACGCATTCTCTCTAGACCCATTCACACTCCTAGATATGGAAAGAGGTGGGCTCCTTCCCATGGTACTCCTTGCTGATGGTGGGTACATTACTCCTGGAGAATCTGACAGAGAGAAATTCTTACCTTGCACCATTCTAAAAGGCTCTCTTGATGTGTGGCCCACCACTAAGCTGCTGTGTCGAGCAAGACATAACTTAACATCTCCCTCCATTCCTTCTCATCCTTCCACTAAGCTTCTACCTCACGTAGAAAGATCTCAGGGAAGGCTCCTCCTTAATACTTGGGTAGTTCTTTTCCTCCAAGGTGCCTAACTGTGCAAGCCTTTATTACCTTGGTCACTGACCCTCTCAACTACCATCACATTAATTCATAAGTTCCATGCACCCAATTGTCACATGTCAAACTAGTGGTATCACTCACTGACTGAGCATCTTCAAACTGGATAACCCTGTTAGTATAGTGTATCATCTCAAGGTCTCTAATTGAGCACACATAAATCTTGTCTAGAACTTCTTGTCCCAATGGTTCAAATATAGGGTGTTAAATTCCCATCAACCAAGGATATAATGACTAGTTACTCCTTGTTATCGAAGCTGATGTACCCTTTTTTTAACCAAAGGTCTGTATTATTTTTGTAACACCAAGGATGCCCAAGTAGTGCTGGGAAATTATCCACCTCGGAAAGCACCAAGACTTCGAAGTCCCTAGTAAACTTGGCTCCCTGGATAGTAATAGCCACATCCTTCAAGACACCAATGGGCATTGCCTTAGTATTTTTTTCCATATACAAAAAATTCAAAGATGACTGTAATGCAGGTCTTCCCATTTGATGCCATGCATCCAAATTCATAACATTAACCTCTGCACCTATGTCAATAAGGATATTGCTAAGGAACCATCCATCTACAACTATATTCAATGTAATCTCCTTGTCATAGTCAAGGCTGTGAGGGGGAAGGTTCACGTGCAAGATCTATCTCTCGCACTCTTCTTTGGCACGTGGTACCTTCTCTCTCAACTAGGATCCTAGTAAGGGAATGGTATCCTCCTTCCTTAACATTTTACACACCTCCTTAGCCTCATCTAGGTCATTCTTTTGTGCCGTGACTCTCCTTCCTTGTTCCTCCCTCATAGATTTCTCCTTTAGACACTAAATATTCCCTTGTAAGCTTCAAATAACATCCATGGTGTTCTGATATATCTCCTTCTAATGCGTGGGGTCTGGATACTTTCCATGAATGGCCTCCTCTCTTGAAACAAAGGTTTTCTATCTCTTGTACATGTGGCTTATGCCCTTGTTGTTACCAAGTCAAGTTCTAAACCTTCATCCCGTGTTACCAGGGGTATCCACTGTATGTATGCCTTCTTAATACTGACCATTATAGCACCCTTGTCCTTCTGGTGCTTCTGATTCATGTGCTAAAATAATTTCAGGAACTCCTCATACTTATACTTCTTTCTACACCATAAGCACTACAATAGGTCTGGGCACTCACACTAGTAATGTTCTATAGACCCATAGTTGAAACATGTTCCATGTGGGAACTCACTCCTTCCTCCTCCGCGGTTACCTCAACCATGGAATCCTCCTCGAAAACCTCTTCCATGCGTGCCTACTTCTATGTGCTCCTCATAACAACGATCATTATCCTTGGAACCACTGGCAACACTGGTTTGGCACACCCCATGATCAATGGCCTCATGGATCTGATCAATGAGCCTAAAGTCCTTAGTCTCATGGGTTGTAGAGGTGTAAATTTTCTAGTAACAAGATACATTCTTCTTGATCATGCACTGTAGCAAGGGACATCCACTTGCATCATGGTCCCCATGAAAAATTTCATAATCCACTGTCAAAGCACGTACCATCCTGCTGGGGGAAATTATCCTTAATATGTCCCTCTATTTCACAATCTGTGCACCACAAACCACTGCAAGTCTCATGGGATGTGTTCGCAGATAATTTTTCCAACTATTTTTCCATAGCAGCAATCTGAGCCTCCAAGAATGGGCTAATGCCAGTATCAATACTACCAATAACCTCGGCGTGCAAGGTAGCTTCCAATGCTTTGCACAGGTCTGTAAAAGTTTTATGAGACAAGGCCCTTCTAAAAGGGGTGATCAATCCTCTAACAAACCATTGTGCATGCTGAGAAGGATGGATATCATATGATAATTTAGACAAGAGAGTCTTAAAGTGCGCATCATACTCCCACACACTCTCTACCATTCCTTGATGAATCTCCTTCAAAGTGCTGATGCTCTTCTGCTCAAACTCAGGGATGTGGGACTCTGCCAAGAATGCATTCTTTAAGGTAGTGTAGTCCACCACCATTTGATGAGGGTCATACTTCCTATACCAGCTATGCATGTGCCCTTGTAACATGGTTGTAAACTGACTAGCCTTCTATTCTGGGGTTGTGATACCCTTCGCATGCCATAGCAGTTCACACTTGTGAACATGTTTCGTAGCATCCTTAATGACCCTATAATCTGAAAAATGTAGAGACATTTTAAAGAATACTTGAGGTGGTGGCTGAGGTCCCTGTCCTCCCAATCCTGAGCCTTGGTTCTCTTTGGTATTTCCTCTACTGCCTGATCCACCAAGTCCACCGGGTCCTATGCCTCTAGAGCCACCAGATCCACCAGAACCACTAGGTCCAATAGGGCCTGTAGGAGTTGGGCCAAGGGCCCCCATGGTCCCATTGAATTATGCACGGATGGTCTGTGATAGCGCCCCGTTACCACTACTATGTCCCATGCCACTCCTTGATGTGAGACCAAAATTTTGTACACTTGCTCCTTGTCCAAAGACTCCTCCAAATACTGGAATATGTGCAGCCATAGAAGAAGGGACTGTAAAATTATATCTCCTAGGTGTAGATCTGTCTCTTCCACCGATATCGACTAAGTCAATAACACTTCTCCTGGTTCGGGAAAACCAAGTGCCAGGGCTCGGTCACTGGGTGGGTTTAAATATGTGCCAATGAATCTCCTTTCTTTGTGCGATGAACTCTCAAAAGAAGTCGAAGGGGTCTCCCTCACACGCTTGCCAAGATGGGGTAGTACAGACTTCTCAGGTTCCATGTCATCCGCGTGAACCTCAACTCCTTCCCACAACGTCTGTCTCCATAGATCTATCACACTAGTAGCCTCACATCGTCTAGCAATCTCCCTTTCACATGCTTCACTATACTTGAGCTGTCTCTCTTCCCTCTCCTTTTCTGTCGTGATATCTGCCATCTTCCTCCACCCAAGCTCCCTTACCCAGTGCTCAGAATGGTTTAGCCAGCCATTGGGAAAGCCTCTAAACTCATGGTAACCATTAATATCTTCATAGCTAGAGGAATAACACATAGAAACGTTCCTCTAGGTTCTCACAGAAATTCAAACTCAGTAACCTCTAGACAAGAATACATGGAAATGGCATACTCCAGAGTGTAACTAGTTAGTACTCCTCTCCACCAATGATCTACAGCACGGGTCCATGTCAGATCTGCATCTTACAACCTTTGGTAGTCTTCTTCGGTCCATACATGCGATCCATAACACCAACTTGATCTAGATGCATAGGCTGAAAGCCATTCATATAGTTCTACTGGGAAGCAGTAGAAGAAGGTCTCATACAGATCATGGTAGAGGTTCTCTTCTACCCATCTATATGCATTAAACTCAGGTCCAGTGCTATATCTCTAAGAAAATTCATCCTCTGTGCTCTTGAACCATGATTCAACATTTTCCAATGTTAACCGCTCTGTCATTACTCATTACACAGATCATGATGTATGCTATATCCCACTACAACTTTGAAAAGAGGTCCCAGCAATGGAACCAAGATGTAGTCATTTTTACTCCCATCATAAAAGGAAGGAACCCCATGTGCACCATCCTATCATGCAGCAGAAGATGAGCATTCACCTAAGGCACGTGCGGGTACCAAGTTTCTCTTTTATGTTAGTTTAGTGGGAAGCATCATTTATGATTAGTGTAAGAGTTTTTATGAGGGAGGTTGAAACATACAAGGACCATAGGGCTCAGAATGGCCTCTAGATCCTTGTAGTCACCTTAGACTGAGTACTTTAACAAAATCCAGAACATGCATTATGACAGAAAGAATTATACAAGCATTCATACATAGCATGAAAGGAAAGAGAACTCATATGAGAGAAATATGCATTAAAACCATTGATATCCATGTCTATTTATAATCAGGTAACCTCATTATATTCATTGATTCATTACAGAGTGTCATAAAGAGCAGATCGTAGTCATGCATATCACTAGATGTATGTAATTAAGGTAACAGAAAAATAAAAATGACAACTCCATGCTCAATACATTATTTCCTAAATACAAGTATCCACTCACAGTAATTCTACAGAGCTCCGCTCACTCTCTAACCTGATATACCTCGTACTTGTATATATTTTACTCTATAGGCACTTGTATTTATAATTCTCCTACACTACCAACTCACCTTCCAACATCCTTAGATCTGGTGCCAAGTGTCAAATGTGGTCCATGCGAGGATGCTTCTCTAGGCCTGGGCTTTCCACTTTACCTCATGATGTTCTTCTAGAAGATTCCATCCAAGGCATGCTCTTTCCTGAGGGCCAACCTATTCGCCAGGTTGGCACCTTATCCACATGCAACTGATCACAATTTTCTCATGTGTTCTTCCCTGGGTGCTCAAATTGACTAAGTCTAGAGCCTCGTTTTGCACGTCACGTGTGCTATGTGCTTCCCTAAACCTTTCTCTTACGTGCTTTTGCCTTGCGCGCCTTTTCATAACTGGGACCCTATGCGCCTATGTGCCTTCATACTTGGCCAATATTCCAGAGGTCTAACACCGCTCTCAGTGATTATACAGTTTCCAATGGTGGGAGTTAGAGAATTCAAAAACCATACAGGATGTCGTGATGTATGCATGGCATGACCAGAAGAGCGATGTACTAGGGATACAATACTTTGGTACCCAAGGATGAAACAGATGACACAGTTTGCATGAATGAAAATTAACATTTATAATTTAATTAAGTCATTATCCGACAATCACAATGATGATGAACACATCAAATTTGGGGGTGTGACGGATGAACTGCCTTAGTGGCATGTGATATTTATCCAAGATTGATCTAAATAGTGGTTATCAATTAGCAGAATTGACATCAATTATAGGTGACTAGTGTTGGTCATTGTCAGATTTGGATTGGAATGTCGCGGAGGTACCAGATTGAGCCTCTAGTACCCCAAATACCGTAAGTAGAATTTTACAAAGGGCTAATGAATGAAGTGCTAGAACTCCATTTACACCTCTGGATTTTATTTGTGAGTGTACTGATTGTAGTGATATACAAAGTGCTTATAAGAATCAATGTACGATAGGACCCACGATCACTGTGGGATCATTTGTATGGATGAGGTTATGAAATTCTTGGACACAGAACCAGAAATTGTAGGTGAACACAAAAAGTGTAAGTTGCCATGCATGTAAGAGTTGAAATTGTAGAACAAGTGGGTTTTGTAATATTCCAAGGACTATGGATGGACCCATAAAAGATACAAGTGAATAGGCTAGTAGTAAGTGGCTATCTCTGAAAAAGGAATAGGTCATTGCCTTTGGTGACAATATTTTCTCATGGATTGGCAAGATGACTTCTATTAGAAATTTTATTATAAATTCAAGCAGAGTGTGCAACATTTGCAAATAGAGCAAAAAAATGCTATGAATAGGGAGATCACAAAGAATGGTGATGTGGATAAAAGAAGAAGATCATATACTTCGAGGAATAAAGAAAAAGATTATGAACACAAGGGTAAGTGAGTAACATGTGTCCAAGTTTTCAAGTAGATTGCTATATGGGCTCAAGTGGCATAGCTCCATAGGTGCAATGTTAAATCAGATTTGACAGTTCTATCCATAAGCTACTGGTTATATGAGAAGTTGAATGACGACCAAGATGAGATGTTCATTCTATGATCAAGATTCTATACTGGGATCTGTGCAATAATTGTTACTGTAAGTTGAGGCATTACTCGTTGCCAAGTGCAGTTTTTCTTGTATGCACGGATCATCAGGTGTTGTCATTTAGTTAATAGTCAAGCAAAGATGACACAAAAGACAATGAAGGATTGGGTAGAGTTTATGCAAAGTTAATCTTTTGTGCATGAAACATTCACGAAGATGGGAAATCAAACAAGTTGTCACAAATTGTCTCAGGAGGCTTGATATCAGTAAGTTGTTGTTAAAGGTTTAAAATGCACAGATGAAGTCTTGGGTTTTGTACACCTATGGAAGGACATTATACGCACAAGATGAGGATTTCAAAGATGCATGGAAAGCTTTCATGGAACCGACTCGGGCATATAGGATGTTGCTGTTAGACTATTTCATACAAGAAGGGATTTTGTTTTGAGAAGTGCAATTGTGCATACCTAAAGGGTCAATACACGAGAATTTGATTAGAGAGAAGCATAATGGAGGCTTAGGAGGTCACTTTGGAGGTGAAAAAACATAAGCACAACTAGTCCAATGGATTCATAACTATTGGCCAAAGATGGGACATACGGCATGTGCGTTAAAATATGTGAAGAGGTGCAGAAATTTCCATATAACCAAATGACATAAATAAAATAAACAATTGTATCAAGCATGGACTTTTACCAAGGATGAGCTTTGGAGGAACATAAGCATTGGATATATTTGTTAGGAGTTTTTGAGAATGGACAGTTAATAGGGAATGAATCTATATTTGTAATAGGTTGTGACATGTGTCTACTAAAGATGGCACATTTTATTGCATGCAATAAGACTAGTGATGAATCAAGGAGATGATATTTTTTTTCCTCTTCAAGGAGAGAGTTGCGTTTGCATGGATTTCCATTGTAGCATAATATTAGACAGGGATAGTCAAAGTGTCCTTCATCTGGAAAATTTCTCAGACGACCTTCATGGAAGAATGATGGGATATTAAGGTTGAGGTTTCACTATCATCATCCGCCAAAAAATTAAAAAAACGAGGTGGTAAACATAGAGTTTAGAGAAAATCCATATGGATTACACATCTTGGTTGGATTTGCTAGACAAAGCAATGTGATATAGTGTTAGAATTTGCGAGCATGATTCTACTTATAATGGACTTTGAGTTCAGCAGGAGCATGAAGAGGAAGACCCCATTCTAGGTTGTCCATGGGATAAGGAACCAAGGATGGAGTTACATAATATTGTGCAGACAGTAATTGATCTCCAAGTGGGAGATTGTTGAGAATGGTAGATAAATATGTAGAGTCACATGAAACTTGATTTGTACATGTTACTACGTTTTGTTAGTAACCAGCGTCAGTCAGTGTGTCACCATGCATCGGTTAGTGCATATGTAACCGATAATGGTCTTAGGCAGTAACCTATAATAGTTATATGTGTGACGTGTTTGTGTGTGAGTTGTTTGATGAGGGTTAGAATACAATCCGTATTATTTGTAAGGAGCGTATTAAGCGTTGATTGTAAACAATGCAATTAGTTGAGTTACCTATAAGAGACAGATAGGGGCCTTGGTATAGAGATGACGCTCGCTATCTATTGGTAAGTATTTAGTATAGATCATATTTACTATTAGCATTTAGTATCAGAGCTATCCCAATCTTGTCCTGGCGATGAAAGTGAGTGTAGCTTATTTGCAGGGGAAACCTTCATATTATTTGTTGTCCTCAAACCATGAAGTTCATTCGTAAGGTATGAAATCTTCATTTGGCAGTTTCAATCTGTATATTCGTTGTGATTCTCGAACCTTGGTCATTGATCTTGCTGGACGTATTCCATCTTGGGTGAACCCTATTAACTTTGGCGCTTTAATATTACAACTTAAATTTGACAAAATCTTGGGCTAGTTATTTGTGGATTTATTGGTTTGTAGTGCTTGTATCTATATGTGTATATGAGGCGCTCGGACCCTGCTTGGTATCCTGAGTATTCGCTCTCCTCCCTCAACGATCCACATTGAGTTCCAGCTTGCATCTACCGTGTAATTAAAAATGGTTCATCTCAACATACACTATATCTGCATCATCGACTCAAAATGTGTAAGTACAATTTCAAGGTAACTCCTGCAATTCTTACGTTGGTCATCTATCGCTATAGGTCATTCCCAACATTTTCCAATGCATGCTATATTCATCACCTGCGTGCACTGTTTGGAAATGTATCTGTATCTCAACCCTTTCTAGATGACCCACGTACATTTTCTTGGCCAGTTCGTTCAATTATATTTTTACAGATAAGCCTATCCCATTTGTGCTTTCAGAAATCTATGTTTAAGTGCAGTCTAATAGCCAAAGATTGCATTGACTCCTTCGAAGATTTTGGTTTTGGCCCAACTCGACTGCATTGTTTAGATCATGAGATATAGCTCCGACCCACTATCATCAGATAACCCACAGAGCATCAACATTTGATCCGTGAAGCCTGCACCTAACTCGGCCCTGCACATCTGCAATTATGAGTCCTGAGACTATCGCTTCCTCAATGCACAGTCCTTGCTTCACTTTCTTTCGAGTGCATCGAATGCTATTTTGCACCATCAAGCTAGGTTTTGTATATCCACCTAGAACTTCTTAATATTATCTCCTCCCTAGTCTTATTACAGAAATAATCTAGTTCAATGATGTTTCAAGAGACGCGCGTCTGAGCTTTAAATAGTGTTTTATATAGCTACTCCAATATTTTGAAGTCATTAGGTGCACAAGTAGTCATACTATTTTCATAGCATGTTATTAGATAGTTGAAACTTTATGTCCAATTGATATATGTTGGTTGATTAGCCTCACCACCTTCTTGGTATATTGTTATGATCCCTAGTGTGTCCTCTGAAAGTTATGTATATATCATCTTATGATCCAGATAGCCATCATAGAGCTATGCTGGAGGGTAAATTGTCGTCATAATTGACTTAACACTGTCATTGTGGAAAAGTTTATTGTCGTTTTTATCATTTTAGGTTTGAGAAATCCCTTTTAAGGATTAGCGTCAATTTTGAAGATATTTGAGCCTTGCCAAAAAAATGCCTTTACGGATGCATTTTCACTATTACCCGACATTCTAAAAAATATGGTTAGAAGTTTCTTCTTGGCATTTGCATAGGATACACCTATTGATGATTATCATTCCTTTTTTTCTAATATTTTCCACAGTGAGAATTTTCTTTGTAAAATCTTCCAAAATTAAAAGGCTAATTTTTGGGATAAGTTTTTGTTCCAGATTCTTCTTAAATAATCATTAGTAGGAATTTGTTCAAATTTAAACAAGTAGTTGGATTTAACTTCATAATTTCTAGAATCTGCATTCCTCCATATTAATTCATCTCGACTCTATCTTGGAGGAATGTGACACAAATTAAGTTCATTATTGAGGGTTTCAAAGGGTAGGATAGGTCCACTGTAAGAAGGTAGAGGGATAATTTGTTTCCATTTCCTACCTTCTTTCCAGTAGTCACACACCCTTTCACCAAATGTCACTTTATAGAACAAGAAGTAATCCTTCTAAAGTGTCTTCTCTTAAATAGATATATTTATAATCCATGGGTATTCCAATAAAATAATACTATTTCCACTCCCTAAATTCCACTTAACACCTTTATTCATCAGGTTCCTTGATTTCCCTAAATCATTCCAAAAAATTGAGCCTTTAGGAAGATCTTTATCCTTAAAAATACCTAGAGTACCACCAACATTCCGCAAGTATTTCACTTTCAAAATTTCCAACCATATGCCTTCCTCTTTATGTAACCTCCATTAAACTTTTTCAATGATGGATTGGTTCATCATTTGCATGTTTGTTAGTATGAGGCCACCTTTGTCTTTAGGAGTTGTCACCTTTTCCCAAGATACCAAAGGTATCCTTGTTTTGACTTCATTCCTAGACCACAAAAATATTTTTTATATTCCTTCAATAACCGTTCTAATTTTGTGGGGCATAATAAAATAGACACTATGTAATTTAGCACCCCTTACATAAATATTTGAAGCAATTAGACTTTTCTAGCTCGAGTCAGTGACATTCCTTTCCAAGACTCGAGTTTCTTATGAAATCTATAAATGATTTTATTCCATCTAGTATCATCCATTTTTCTGCCATAGAAGGGCATACCAAGATAGCTATCTAGGAGATTCTTTATATTATATTTAAGGATGGTGGCTATATGTTGTTGTTTAAGTCCCCCCACATTGATGAAATAGAACGATATCTTCTTGAAATTAACTTTTTGACCCTAGACATCCTCATAGTTCTTAGTGATGATTTTGAGAGACCTATCTTCCCGAACAAAAGCTTGACCTAAAAACACCATGTCATTAACAAATTGTTAAAGACATTGATTCTTGACACAATTAGTAACTTTAATTCCCTCAATTCTCCCCTCATTTTTAGCTTTTGAGTAGAGCCTACTCAAGGCTTCAGCCGCACTGATATATAGAAAGGGTGACATATGGTCACCTTGCCTAAGACCCCTCTCAGCTTTGAAAATACATGTAGGTTGACCATTAAAACTAACTGAAAAAACTTGAGGTGGTGATATAAGATTGAATCAGATTGATAAAGTGACTATTAAATCCTATTTTATGAAGAAACTTAAGAAGAAATTTCCATGAGATCTTGTCATACACCTTCTACATATCTAATTTAATAATCATCACTTCTCTTTTATATTTTTCAACCGAGTGGATGGTTTCATGTATGGAAATGAAGCTGTCAATATTTTTTCTTCCTGGCATGAAGGTACCTCGATTAGGTGAAATGAAATTGCTGAGAAAATCCCTCAAGCGGAAGGCCAAAATTTTTGAAATTATTTTATATAGCATGTTGCAGAGACTATTTGTTCTAAAATCTCCAAGATCTTTGGCACCCAGTGTTTTTGGTATCAAGTAAATAAAGGTATCATTGAATTGTTTGAGCATATATCCATATACAAAGAAATCCTGAACTACCGCTAAAACCTCCTTTTGGGTAATGTCCTAGTATAATTGGAAAAAAAAACTAGAAATTTTCCAGGTCTAAGAGTTTTATCTCTCTCCATCATTGACACAATGGCTTTAATATCTTCTTTTGAAGGAATAAAAATAATATCCTTATTAATTTCTTCATTAATGACCAATCCAAAAAGCCCCAACATGTTATTAGTAGCATTAATATCTGGTTGGTTTTCCTCAGAAAAAAGCTATTTGAAAAAGGAGGTGATAGTGTCATCTATATATTTCTCCTCATCAACCACCCTCCCATCAGGTCCCATGATTTCCTATATCCTTCCTTTTTTTTCTTTTATGATGGCCAAGATGTGGAAACATTTGGTGTTTTGGTCACCATAGTTTAACCACTGAATCGTAGACTTATGTTTCAAGTATATTTATTCCTTGCACAATATAGAATGATTCTCATAGATAAGGACTCTCTCTTTTACTTTATCCTCATCATTACAAACTCCTTCTATAATTTTCTCCATTTCTTTAATTCCTCTAAAACTTTACTTTTTGCAAGAAAATGTTGCTAAAGGTCTCTTTATTCCACTTTTTAATTTTTTTTTTGACATTCCTGAGTTTGGTAGCCACTTGGTACATATAATTTCCTCATGTTTCTAGGCTCCACCATTCCTCAATCCTCTCCTCTAGCTTAAGATGGGTAGTCCATTTTTTTTCAAACCGAAAGGGCCTACCTCTAGAGATTTCATAATCACTAGTTTTCAGGATGATCATATTATGATTAGAACCAATACAGAGAAGGGAGTAGAGAGAATAATTTTGATCTTGCACCCATTGTATGCTAACCATAAATCTATCTAATCTTATCTGAATAAGGAAATCTCCACTCCTGTTAGTCCAAGTATACCCATACCCACTTAGCTTTGGATCAATCAGATCATTCTAATGAATAAAGTTATCTAAGTCTTCCATACTTTCCGAATAGGAAGTTATTCCTCCCTTTTTATCTCCAAGAGTAGGAGGGGTGTTGAAGTCTCCTCAAATAATCCAATTGATCTCTTTTGATAGAATCCTAAAACTAGTTAACTCATCCCAAATATTTTTTTTTTCCAGAGAAAGAGTTAGGAGTATACACATTAAATATAATAAGATTTCTTCCAAAAGTTAAATGAGTGAAAAAAACATCGAATTGGTGTTTACTATTGTTGAAAGGATCCCCACTGACCACTTTTTGATCCCATAGGCATATGATCCCTCTAGAAGAACTTGAAGATGTTTGGCCATGAAACCCCACTTCCTTCCAAAAAACCTTCTGAAAATCCATCATCCTTTCATTCTTCATTTTATTATTTTGAATTTCTGGATTCCTATCCTTCCTAATATCTTTCAAAATCCTATGTTTACTGTACAGATGAAAATCAACACGTGACCTTCAGCCTCACTCAAATTCCTGAGGTCATGCTAGGATAGCTGATGTAGAATGTGTGGATGACTATTGGTAGTGAAATGTGATATATGAATGAAAATTTGTGGAAATGGGATGAAGAATTTATCAAGGAAAAATAATTTCCTTGACATGCAATATCAAGATCTTCTTGTCAAGGGAAATGAAGGCCCTTTTAACCTGAATGGGTATAATGGATGGGTCGGAAGTAATAGCTACATGAAGACTGCAATAAATGTCAAGATTTGCGGAAATCCTTTATAATGGTTGTGGGATGTGTGGAAAACTAATGGGAACCTATTAATGATGTCTAGATAAGGTTATGGAATAAATGAGAGAGGCGTGGTTCTACTATATCTATGGATGGTTAGTTGGTTCAGTCTAAAATGTGAAATATCTATAAATTTCTCTATTCAGGACATTTAGATATTTGAAAATATCCGGAGGATGTGATAATGTTCTAAATACTAGTGAGTGTAATTCAGTGTCTAAGTCTATTTGGTCTTTGGGCCCATTTTGTTGGGTAACCCTGGGATAAAAACCATAAAATATTTTTGGTTGTGGTCTTGAAATGGTCATGTGTGTATTTGTGAAATTTAATATAGAAATAAAATAACAATATAATATAAATAAGCAAAATATACACCATGTTTTTATATTTTGTAATATAAAGGAAATGAAACAATACAAAGAAACTAATATAATTAAAATAAATATTTTTGTGCTTTTCTGGAACTTTCTAAATTAAATGAAGAAATGAAAGATTCTAATCTAATTAATAAATCCTAAAACAAAAAAACAACAAGATGTAGTTGTTTATCTATGTATAAGAAATATAATCTATTCTAAATAATTAAATCTTCTCTAAACTATGGATATGAATTAAAACCTCTACTCTGCCTTAGAGGCACGGGAAGAAATTAAAGCTTCCTAGAATCTTTTCTTCCCCTGTAACTTCCCCAAAAAAAGTAAAGAATGTTTTTATAGAGGATCTTCTAAAGAAATGATACTTCGGTTGATTTCTAAATTAACACAAAATCTTTTTTCCAGAATCACCCCTTTGTAAATCTACAGGGATAGGAAAAGGAACCTATCTATCTTAAGAAATATTTTTTAAAGGAAATGATCTACTGTAAATATTCAATGATTGTAATAGTAAAAAATGGAAATGCCTTTTCTACTGTACTAAATAATGTGCATACATAGTTCATAAACAAAGAATTGAAGAAATGCTAAAACCCAGATACAACCCCAACTTGGTAATTGTAGTGTTGTGGCAATCCAGTTGTGGTTTGATTTTGTGTCCCCCCAATATTATTTTCCACCCTTTGGTGTCCACATGAGTCTAGGGAGTTGATATTGTAGAATAATCTAAAATAAGGTATTGGAGCAAGTAATGGTTTATTGGGAAATCTAGAGGCAATGCAAGAAGAGAAGGAAAAATACAAGTGAACAGAGCTTTGTTGTATAATATCTAGCAGGATTGTAACAACATAACATAGGTATACATGGTAAAATTCTCCCTCCATTTGATTTAGAAGAAGTGATGTTTTTATAGAATGTTGGTTAGGTAGTGCACTATCACACTTGATAGCAATGGGGTGCCACATCAACACATGAAGGGGCAGTTAAATAGTCAATTAGAAACCACAAGTGAAAGAGGATATTGCCACAAGTCAATCAAGCTTAAAATTAGCTAAAATGATTGAGAAATGTGTTCTAAAATTGAACTTAAGTGAAAAAACATGTGTCTAAATCATGCACAAAGAGTTCTAGAGAATTCACACATGACTGTCGCCCTGTGTAGGGTAGCGGTTACAGAACCACTTCCCATGTTGGGCAGAAGTTATAGAACCACCACCTAGGAAGGGTGGAAATCATAGGACTACTGCCTAGGAAGGGTGGTGGTTACATGACCACCACCTAGGTAGGGTGGTGGTTATAGGATCTCCACCCAAGAAGGGTGGTAGTTATAGGACCGCCACCTAGGCAAGGTGGAAGTTTTGTAACTTAAGGCAAAAAAATAAGGAAAAATTGATGTGGGAAGCTAAAAAAAATTTGGAAATGGATAAGTAAGGTAAACTAGGCTACAAATATAAGCTACAAAGAGGTTAAGGAGATCAAACACCTTTGGAAAAGACATGAATCATCCATTGGGGACTTTGAACCATTTCCCAACAATGTAGCACTTGCAAATTTGGGTGTATACATATTGCCCCCTCAGAGAAGCATTTTAGCCATGGAGAGGAATAAAATGTAGATTTTGAGTATGGAATTCCAATAATGGGGAGTTATAAGTTATACTTGACATGCCCATGTGTTGAAGTAATGCCATCCAAGCTCTCACTACTTGTAAAATGTAAACAAGACTCAAGTGCAGATAGATATGATATCTACAAATAAATGCTAAAACAAAACAACATGAGGACTTACCATTCATGTGGGGATAAAAACATATCTACGCCAACTCTCTAACCCTGTAAAGAACAAACACTCAAAACATAGTTAAGAAAAGCCATATATATCTAAAACCATCATTTTCAAATTCATTTGTACTTTCCCTCGTAGAGAATTTGGATCTCTGAACTACCTACAACTGTTTTGAGCGAGAAGTATGGTTAAATTGGAAAGGATTTGAAAATGGTGGTGTAGGAACCAACTGAAGTGGAAGGGGCTCAGAAAAGGGGTTAGATATGAGAGACTTGGTCTTTTGCATTAGGCCTTGGATTTTGACTTTTGAGTTTACTTAGAAAGAACTTATGGGAAATTTGTAACTAAAGTGGTTGAAAAGGGGCCTCAAAGAGGAAAATGTGTAGAATATATTTATTTCTTACTCTCATTTTTGTGCATTTATTAATTTTTTTTTTCTAGCTTATGGTGAGAATTTTGACCATACTTACTCTATGGTTTTACAGAATTAGATACAAGACACTAGACATTATATAGACCTCCCCATTTTTTGTTTGACATTCCTTTTAAGAGTTGACTTCATTTATGGTTTTATTCACATGTGTACTCTTAGATTTTTAGAATCTCCAATTTTATATGCTTTTTAGAATGCATACAATGGATGATGCTAATGCAAACACAATATAATTTGAAACTTTAGTTTTCAAACAATATTTGATACTTCTTGTTTTATTTACAAAATGTGATGAATGATTTGATAATAAAATGAACTCACTCCACTTCTAACCCCACACAACTAGTAAGATGTGAGAGCTCATCACCGAGATCCAGAAGGGACATGAGTTGTATGAGTTTGATAGCTAGAAATCGTGAGAGAAAGACAATATTTTGACAAAAATCCAATTAGAAACCTACAACCTAACTCTACACATAGTTTACTACACATTATAGAATGTAATTTGCTTGAAATTTTATCTAGAATTAGACCCATAGATGGCCTCCTGATTGAAAAATATGGTTTTAAGGTTTTAACTCTTGTGTTACATACACAACTAATTCACGTTCTTCAGATTTATGATTTTAAAGTACTTTTTATTGAATGAATTATTTATAATTTACTAATTTATTTGTAGAGACCACCTACACCTTGCCCCATGCTACTAGTAGGAAGCATGGGGTCATCACCAAATACAAGGCATACACGAGTAAGGGAACTTACCTCCTTTCCCAACCTCACACCACTAGTAAGAGGCACGGGCTCAACACTGAAGGTTGGTGAGGCAAGGAAGTGTGTAAATGAAAATTTTGTATTGATTTTTGACTTGACATATATACCTTTTTTATTATTAACTTTAAGTTTTGATTTTGGGAGGGATAAATCGCCCTTAGTCTCAACCCCAAGTAGCCAATAAGATGTAAGGGATCAACAAGGATGAGATAGGTGAACAAACGATCTAGATAAAATGTTTAAAATGATTTTTCTACCAAAGAGATTTCTCTAGGAGAGATGTGACACCAAGAAGATTCTAGAATAGACTATGGGAAAATACACATAAGTTGGAAGAAAACTATGAGTAGAACCAAGTATGCAGGCCTTGGTAGGATTAATGTCAAAATTTTGTCTTAACTTTTTGACTTAATGAATTGATTTAGAAATGTTGATGATAATATTGTGGAAATGTGATTGAATGTTTTGCCAATGTTTTTAGAATTTTTTGAAAGTTTCTTGAAAGATAAGTTCTTTGATTACAAATTTACAAAATGAAGTGGAAGATGAAATGCAGTATGGATGCAATAATGTACATGTGGAAATGTAGATGAACTACATGCTGAAATATCTAAGGTGAAGAGAGTTGAAGGATGTCAAACTTCTCACCCCCAAGAGTACATAGTGAAGAAACACGATCTTTGAAATTTATATTCTCTTGACAAGGAATTGCTATATAGGGCTTAAACTTACAACCCCTACACATGAATGTGTATGTATGATTATCCATCTTGTCTATTTGAAGGAGGTATTCAAGAACCTCTCTGTCACATTCTTGACATATCATGTTTAGGTGAGCTTGACTGCATTGCTAAAATTTTAATTTTACGTGAAGCATAATGATTTCATGTGACCTTTATTGTGTTATGGGATCACATCTCATGGAGATGACATACTTTATTTATGAAACATTCATATCTAAACCAAGGTTCTGAATAGAACAAGCCCTAGGTATGGATTTTATGGGAACCACATTGATTTCATCACTCTCTTCTTCCTTTGCTAATTCTATCATGTTTAAACCTAGGCCAAGACCATCAATAGGAAGAGAGGCCATACCGATAAGGCTATCCATTCCTTGTGGTTAAAATGAGAGAAAGATTGGCTCATCACTCTCTAAGAGTTTCATGATCTCCACTATGGTTTTAGTGGATACTATTTACATGGATATCTATTTACCCTTATCTATTTTTTCCACCTCAATTTTTTTTACTTCAAAAAATTCAAACTTCAGGATGCTTGGGGAGGTCATGACTAATTGGATTGATAGAGGTAGTGTTTTTATCTGGTTTGCAAGTAGCTCATACTCTGAATGAACCCATGTTTTCTTTTTGAGATTCACTAAGTGAATATAGAAAGGTTTAGGATCACCATGAGAAACAAAGACCTTCCCCAAATGGTGAAATCTAACATCTTGAAATTTTTTTTAAGGGATGGCCTTCATCCAGTGAATCCATAGTCTACCAAGGATCATGTTATAACTCGTTTCCCTATCAATGATGTAGAACTTTGTTAAGATCATTTTTGGCGCAAGGGTGACAGTAACAGCTATGGTTCCAATTGAATCTACCTTTCAACGATCATACCCTCATAATGTTTTTCTTGTAGAGAAGAAATTAGTCTCCCCATATGCCAAATTTTGTAATAAAGAGAAAGGAACCACATTCACTATAGCCATGTAACCAATCATGTCTCTCTTAATGCAATTATTATATACCTAGACTTGTAGATATAAAGCAGGATCTCCCCTTTGGGCTATTTTAGCATCAGTAGGCATCTTTCTTAAGTCAAATACAAACCTGGTATCCCTACTAATTTATCCTAGAGGATGAACATTGAAATCAATATGATTTAATTTAGATCTAGGAGGAGGTATGACATGAACTAGATGAACAAGTCCTAGTGCATCCAATAATGCAACACGATGTGAAGGATAATTCTTTACTAAATCTAAAAATGATATGTGCGAGAAGGTATTATTCAAATATGAAATCAAATCATAAGCTCTTACAGGTTTTGAAACTATAGGAGTATCATCCTGTGAAAGAGAATGAGAGAGAGGAGGTGTTGGAACATATTCCCTTATTTAGGTTGTCGCGTTAACTTCTGGTTCAACGTCCAACTCAACTTACCCCATAATATTTGTATTTTCATTATAGTCAAGGTTGGGGGAACTCGAGAGATATCGGAAGTTGAGGCTTCATGATCATTATTTATAATAGGAATGCCATTTTTGATGTTCTAAGGATTTCCCTTGACATTTTTAGAATGCATAGGGGATGGATCTCAAAAGATGCTCAGGTTTGTGTTATGAGGTGCTACAGGTCCTGTGTAATTTGGTTGCAAATTTGTTTCAGGATTTACTAAAAACATATCCATAAAGAGCTTCCTTGAGTTCTCAGGGATTCTTTGTAATAACTTGTTATAATCTCTACAAGTCCTAGCATCATGACTAATGACATGATGAAAACTATAATACAGGTTAGGATCATAATTTCTTGGTCTATGATGAGCTTCTTGTTGTTATTGATTATAACCTTGATCGTAGTTTTGAAATTTATTTTTATAACCATGATTTGTTTCCCCTTGGCCAAAGTTTTGGTATTGGTTTGGGCCTTGGGTTAGATTTTGCTAAGGAGTGGGATGGTTCACATCAATCATAATGATTGAGGGAATGATGTTAGGGTATCTTTGATTTCTTGTGGTATTCTTGTTGTTGTTGTGGTTGTTAGTGTTACCTTTTTTCATAAAACTAGCATTATTTTTTTAGTCAGCAACACCATTAGTGGTAGCACCATGATTATGACTTAAAACCTTAGTTCCTTAGTTGTTGGCTCCATTTTTTTGATGTTTTGTGTTGTTTTGGTTAAATAATACAATTTACCATTGAGATCATAAGTCTTATGCCCATTATCAATGGTGGATTGGTTAATTCAAGTGCACCTTCGAATACTTCCTCATAACTATGGAAAGGAAACTTCTGGACTTCTTCATTGGTCTCTTGATTGAGTGAGTAAAGGAAAATATCATAAAGTTCCATCTGGTCCATTTTGGGTGTACTTGCAGAGGAGTAAAGCACTTGATGCCATCTCTGGATGAAATGGGAATTAGATTCATTTTGATCCTTCCTAATATGTAGAAACTCCATTACTGTTGTTCTAAGTAACTTGTTCATGTCAAAAGCTCAAATGAATTCCAAAAAAAAATTGTTCAAAAGGAATGCATAGAATCTTTTGGAATCTGATAATACTAGTCTAATGCAATTCCATCAAGATTCTTCAAGAGTATTTTAGTTACTACAACATCCCAAGGAAGAAACTCCCTAATAGCCATAACATAGGCCTTGATGTGAACATTTAGATCTCCCTCCCCCTTAAATTTGGGAAGATCAAGAAATGGGCGTGAAAGCATGACACCACGTATGGTAAAGTCAAGGGTTTCTTTCAAATAATCGACATAAGTGCCCATTGTAAAAGATTCCAACATTGAAGATCCTTGATGAGGAGATAGAGGAGGAGTCAAATAAGCTTAATTTTAGGAATTAACAAGGAGGTATGAAGTTCATTGATATGACGTATAAGGAGTAGGGAAAGTATACGGGTCCATATGGGGAGACTTTGAATACATATGCAAGTAAGGTGGGATGATTCCAAGATATGGACTAGTGGGTGCATAACAAGGGAATTTTGAATCACCTAAAGGAGAGGACTTTGAGAACGCACTTCCGGCCAACCCTTGCATAAGATCAACTTGATAAAGATGAGGACCCATCCCTAGTGTGTCAAATCCTATGAGAATATCACTTGGACTTATTTGAACTAGATAACCTTGTTGTATGAGATGTTGCATTGGTTATTCATTAGTGGGGATGTATCCCTTGTTATCAACTAGATATACCATATTGCGCCCTACTACAAGAGTTGGTTATGATGGTTCAACACTCTCTAGTTCTCTAATCCTTCCCAATAAGGTAGAAAAGACATCATAGGAGAAGATGAGTTCAATGTGTAATAATCATGTTATTTGCATTAGGATGAATTTATCGCATGTTCAAAGGCTGATCAACCTCCTCTATTATCTCATAATTGATGGGGTTTGTGGCATTACTAGGGGAGTTTTTCATGTTGGTGTAGTTTTCAACCCATCTATAAAGGGAAGGGGATTGTTGTTGAACATTGGTGTAATATCTATCATAGCCAAATGGCCCACCAAACTCTTTTTCACACATATTTTAGGAAGTATAAAATACTTACCAAAATATGCGAAGAAATGGAAATCTGGCGATGAAAGAAAAGGAGATAAAAAGGAAATAGTCCTTCATGTTGTGTTCACCAATTTGTACATATGAAAATCATCACATTACCTTCAACCACACTCGACTTCCTGAGTTTGTGCCAGGATAGTCGATGTAGAATGTGTGGATGATTACTGGTAGTGAAATGTGATATGTGAACAAAAATGTGTGGAAATAGGATAAACAATTTATCAAGAAAGAATTATGCTCTCGACACACAATATCAATATCTTCTCATCAAGGGAAAGGAGGCCCTTCTAAGTTGAATGGATTTAATGGATGGGTTAGAAAGAATAACCATACAAAGACTCCAATCAATGTCAAGCTCTGTAGAAATCCTTTCTAATGGTTATAGGATGCATGTAAAAAAAACGGGTGCCTCGTAATGATGTCTGGAAAAGGTCATGGAATAAATGAGAGAGGTGCGATTTCGCTAGATCTATGGATGGTTAGTTGGTTTAGTACAAAATGTGAAATCTCTATAAGCATATCTATTTAGGAAATTTATTTTTCTGACAATATCTGGGGGATGTGGGGATGTTCTAAAGACTAATGAGTGTAATCCAGTGTCTACGTCTATTTGGTCTTCAGGACCATTTGGTTGGTGAACCTTAGGATCAAAACCGTAAACTCTTTCCAATTATGGTCTAGAAATGGTCATGTGTGCATTTGTGTAATTTAATCTAGAAAGTAAATAATAATCTAATCTAAATAAGCAAAAGCTACACTATATTTTTATATTTTGTAATATAAAGGAAATGAAACAATACAAATAAACTAATCTAATTAAAATAAATCTTTTTGTGCTTTTATATAACTTTCTAAATTAAATGAAGAAATGAAAGCTTCTAATCTAATTAATAAATCCTAAAAAAATACAAACAACCGGATGTAGTTGTTTATATGTGTAGAAGAAATATAATCTATTCTAAATAATTAAAACTTCTCTAAACTATGGATATGAATTAAATCCTCTACTCTACCTTAGAGGCATGGGAAGAAATCAGAGCTTCCTAGAAGCTTTTCTTCCCTTGCAACTTCCTTGAAAAAAGTAAAGAAGGTTTTTATAGAGGATATTCTAAAGAAATGATGCTTTAGTTTATTTCTAAATCAAAACAGAAGCTTTCTTCCATAATCACCCCTTTAAAACTCTACAAAGATAGGAAAATGAAGGTATCTATCTTAAGAAAGAATATTTGAAGGAAATGATCTATTGTAACTATTCAATGATTGTAATAGTGAAAAATGGAAATACCTTTTCTATTGTAGTAAATAATGTGCATACATATTTCAAAAACAAAGAATTAAAGAAATGATGAAACCCAATTATAACTCCATCCTGGTAATTGAAATGCTGTGGAAATCCAATTGTGGTGTGGTTTTGTTTCCCCTCAATATTCTTTTCCAACCTTTGGTATCCACGTGAGTCCAGGGAGATGGGAATGCAGAAGAAGCTAGAAGAAGGTGCTGGAGCAAGTAATGGTTTATTGGGCAATTTGGTGGAAATGCAAGCAGAGGAAGAACAATGAAAGTGAACAAAGTTTTATTATGTAATATCTAGTAGGATTGTAACAACATAACATAACAATACATGAAAAAATTCTCTAGAGATTTTCTTCAAAAGAAGCAATGGTTTTATAGAAGGTTGGCTAGGATGTGCACTATCACACTTGGCAACAATGGGGTACCACATCAACCAATGAAGGGGAAATTAAACAATCAATTAGAAATCACAAGTGAAAGAGGAGATTCCCACAAGTCAATCAAGTTTAAAATCATATAAAATGATTGAGAAACATGTTCTAAAAGTGAACTGAAGTGAAGAAACATGCATCTAATTCACGCACGAATAGTTCTAGATAATTCACATAGGACCACCACCATGTGTAGGATGGCAGTTAAAAAATCACTTCCCAGGCAGGGTAGCAGTTATAGGACCACTACCCAGGAAGGGTGGAAATTACAGGACCACCACCCAGGTAAGGTGGTGGTTATAGGACTACCATCCAAAAAGGGTGGTAGTTATAGGACTGCCACCTAGGAAGGGTGGCAGTTATTGGACCACCACTAAGGTAGGGTGGTAGTTTTGTAACTAAAGGCCAAAAATAAAAAAAAATTGATGTGGGAAGCTGTAGAAAAGTAGGAAATGGATAATTAAGGTAAAATAGACTACAAATATAAGCTGTGAAGATGTTAAGGAGCTTGAACACCTTTGAAAAATACATGAATCATCATTGGGGACTTTGAACTGTTTCTCAACAATCTATCATGTGTAAATTTAGGTGCGTACATTTACTCAGTTTGTTTAGACCCCTACTATTCCATGAAAGAATTATCATTCGATTTTTTTTAATTTTTTACCTCCCACCAAGGATATTTTCTTTCCCTCCATGACTTCCTTTTTATATATTTGTTCTCTCTTTTCTTTCTCAGAATTTCTGCCGGGGGAGGATTTTGTCTCTCCAACATCAATTTTATTAGTGTTCCATCTTGTTCTGGGTGTAGCCTTTATTTTTGGCTCCACCATATTCAGAACAAGGGATTCCAATTATTTGAAAACTTCATTTCCTTATTCTCTAGAGTTTGCTGGAAGATTCTTAATAGGTTTCTCAGATAGAGACTCTTATGGGTTTGTTTTTGAACCATTATTTATTTCTGAATTTCTCTTTATATATTTTTCCACTATGGGAATACATCCTAAGTTGATATCCAATGCACTATACGTGTTATTGGTTATTAAAAAATATTCCATGGTTCTTTGAGAAAAAAAAAAGCATCCAATGTATCCTACACTAAATAACCCATGATGCGTCTTCCTGTAGTTCTTAAATTATCATGATCTCCTCCACATTTTATATTTCTAACTCAACTACCTTGTCACCGGTATTTTCCTACCCTTCAACCTCAACTATTTCCTCTAAAAATGGTTATGAATCATCATATCCTTGATATTTACCCATTGAGGGTTTATTGACTTGCTTCCACATGGGATTTATCTTCTAGGGTCCACTAGCATTAGGTTGCATAATTCATTTCCCTTTCGAATCCTCCTTAATGGTTCCTTTGTTTTTGAGCTGAGCCTTCAGAAAATCCTCTTCCTTGGATTTTGGATATATTTTAATATTATGCCCCACCTTAAAGCATGAGAAGCACATGAAAGGTGCAAAATCATAGTCAATTTTCTAAGTGTAGACACCTCAAGGAGCTTTGAGATAATACTTCTAGGAAGGGTTGTCTCAGACACCAGATTAACATAAAACCTAACAAAAAGGAGTCAAGATTTGGCACATGTAACATGATAAATGATAACCAGAACCCCAATGAATTTTGATATCCCCTGTAAAATATCCATATCCTAATATTATAAGGGAAACCCCAAGAGTTTGACCTAAATAGAATATTCCTTGATAACTACCTCCAGTGGATTGAAGTTGGGTTGCCACTTTTGTACCCAAAAAAATGCTCTACCCATAAACCATGGACCACTAGAAATAATCTTTGAAAAAACCTCCTCCATTGACATGGATACTACAAAAAAGGTGTTTGCATATGAAAAAATCTCCATTGAACCTTTGGGCATCCACTTCCTTGTTTCCCATTTCCTAAGCTCTTCAATATTTTGTCAACTTCTCAGAATTTTAACCAAGATTTTGTTACTCATCGAAACCCAAACACATTTGGAAACCCATTCTGGGATTTCCAAAGAAAATCCATTATCATTACAGAATGAGCTTAAGTTAAAGAGAGATACTTGTTTAGGTTTGTTCCCAGCCACCCTCCTTGCCCACGTGATTGTGGGTACCTTCTCCAACTCCACTTTTTCCCTTTCTACTATGAAATGCACATATTTCCCACCATCTAGAGGATTCTCCTCCTAAATATATGCATCCTAGTCACCTCCATGATCTACTTATTCATTTGGTAACTTCATTTACACATTTAGATGATGGTTTCCTTTCTCAATTTTAATCAATATTGGCACCAAGATATCTTATGCAAAACTTTCTCAAATAAAACAAGGATATAATAAGTGTTTAGTTGACTATGTGTTGCGTTACAATAAGGATCTAGCTAATATGACCAATATACTCGCAGATTCTAAATTGAGATATTTTTTTTTCAAATCCTCTTACCACCAATTTAAGAGAGTGTTATATTTGATACCTCTCCATCCTTTGATAAACTATGTCATACGCTCAAAATGAGTGAAGTATAAATCTTATCCATGGGTAAATTAAAATATCATGATACTCCTTCATCCTCTTCTAATAGGTTTCGAGATAAATCTACATTCAAGACATCTCCTAATCCCACTGAAGCTAAAGTTATTGTCAATTTTCTCTCTCCATCCCCCACACTGTAAATGCAAAATCCACATCATACTTTTACCAAATTACCTTATGCACCTCAATTTTTATTAATATAGATCATCGAAATAAATATTATCATTCCTTCACCACCACTAAATATCAACCCTTCTCAAACTCATGGCCACAATTATGATGAAAACACATGATGTGATTATCACCAATGTGTTGGGCATTCTACTGATCATTTTTTCAAAGGCAAACATATCATTCAATATCTTACTGACAATAATGTACTAGCGCTCCCTGAGCCATCCATTTATAAGCCAGTCAATGATAATAAACAACTAAAAATATTCTATGACCCTTTTCTCAATCATGACACACAAGCTCCAGATTATTTTACTAATCATACATATCGATCTGTGCCTCCTCCTCCATCATCCCCCCTTGACTTCATTATTACTTCTATTAATGCATCACCACCAGTAATTACATTCTCAGATTTTGATTATCATGTTAAATTTACTTCTAATTCCTTACACATCAATGCTTCTATTGGTTTATATACTATCAATAAAATTATGATCTATCCATCATCTCTTGCCAACATTGATCTATTGCACTCCTAGCTATCAACTATCCACTATCTAATTTTACCATAGAGTTTTTTCTTTCCAATTTTAACTTAATAAAAAGAAATTTAAAAAAAACTGACCTCAGAAGATGGTGAGGTTTACCAATACCCATGATGAATGATGTTGATTCTTTGTGGAGGAATTATGTCAAACAAGTGCCCCTTCTTTCATAGATGAAGAAACCTGTAATCAAATATAACTAACTAAAATATATTAGATAAGATGGGTAGATGAGCTACTTAATAAAGGCTAATTCAAGGAATCTAAAGGGACTTCCTTGGAGGATTCCAACTCATTTTTAAACAATTAAATGAATTGACAATATGATAAAAATGACAGATAATGACCAAGATAGACAAGTGATAAATGGGAAGCTAGAGCATGATATTGAAGGGTAAGTCCTACTTAACTTCAAATGTAGCCCAAGATAATGTGGAGACTATCTGGATAGCCTCAAAGTAGTTATACAAATATTATTTTGTTTCTTTTCAGATCTCATGGAGGAACTCTAACTATAACATCCTCATTTAAAGAATTCGTTACAAGGGAAATTTTTTATATCATAATGTTTCACTATTCTAAATTCACATAATTTAGAACCAACATTAATTTAGCCAATCCATCGTACAACCATAAACCTTATGCAACTGTTATGAGTTGGTATTAAACCAATCCCTCATATTTCATTTCATCAATGTGTATACTAAGTATACTTGTGGTTCCCTTATTCATTTAGGGTCATTTAAGTGTTAATATATAAAGTGCATATATGGGCATCTATTATGGATAACCCATATGATATCATAGATCTTTAGTCTAGGTGAAATCAAGACAACGTAATTAGTAGCTTACGATACTTTGGCCAAATTTTTACGACATGTATACCATGCTTTAATTCCTAGAAGGCATACTCGTTGAAAGGATTATGTCTTTCACCACACTCAAAACTATTATATAGACTTGGACTTACTTGATTTGCATCAATCACTTCCAAGGTTTGTGTTAGTTACTAATTAGGGATAGTTTTCATGGGCTAGTAATGATAAGTTAGCTTAGGGTGACAAAGGGAAATTAAGGGTATCTGAATTGACTTCCGTCACTTCGGATCCACTTCCTTCTTCATAGTCATCAGAGGATGAAATTGGCACTAAGCCATATTCCTATCACAAATTGGTGTCTAACATTTACCTAGATCCATAGCTTTATGAATTTTACATTTAGGGGATCTAGGTGAATTATCATGCCATAGTAGCTTCTCCACAGTAACCAATTAATGACTAACATCATTAAATGGGTGTTGTGCAGTAATGATTATGCTACAAAAACCCGTCAAGTTATACTAAACGGAACATCATATCTTAAAATTTTCATTAGTGTAATAATCTCACAGATTTTTAATATTACCTTAAGTTATTTTAGTTTATAGGTGTCGTACCTAAGGATTAATTAGTGTTCGAAACAACTTTCCTTTAAGTAAGGATAGTAAAAATTTAATCAATTAAATACATGTTGTAGATTTATATCTACATTATGATTAGTCATGAAAACATACCTTTTTCATTAATTAGGTATAATCAGATAAGTTTCATGTTCTTATTTTAGCTGTATTTAATAAAGGACAACAATCATACATTATCATTTAAACACGCTTATTCCCTTAGGAACCATATTATCTATTCATAACTATTATATTTAGGTATGTTTTCATAATTTAAGGAGTAAACATATCTAATAAAGCATTTAGCACATATCACATTCAATCATAAGAGTAACATTCTTATATCATAGCAATTTACCTTTCATTATAATGTAGTTATATCCAATAAGCATCATTTTATACATATCTACATTATAATCCCTAAGTCTATCATTTTTGTTTTATTTATATAGAAGGTCATTTAGATAATGAAAACAACCTTAATAAGTCCCCTTATACTATCTAGGAACAACTTATTATCACTTAAGTTACTAGTTAATAAGCCATTATTAACTCAAATATAGTTTATATTCATTTACATAAGGCATCATTAATTTCAATAGTTTAGACCTTATGTTTTTTATAGTTTGCAGTAGCTAATGTAAATTGCCCTTTTTATTTTCAAATGAAATGATGACTAAGTTCAACAATTTGCAATCAATCACTTATAGAAGTTTATAAGACAATGTAATAAAATGAACCATATTTATTTAATACCAAAATCCAATATCAAAGTCATACTTAAAACAATTTAATGAACAATTCCTTTTAGGAATAGTTATAATAAATGGCCATTAGCCTTTCTTATTTCTAGAATAGAAGTACATCTAGCAATGACTAATACTATCATTTATTCAAATCATCTTTCATCAATCAATAGAAAATGTAAACTTCAAACTTCATCCTTCTTTCTCTTTTTACGAAGTTCATATGCAAGATTGTTAATATCTATCAGTGATGCAGCCTAGAATTTACCAGATAGCACCCTACTCACACAGGCACATCACTCATCCTTGAATGAGTGCTCACCTGAAGTGCGCAAAGGTACCAAGTCTCTCTTTGGGGTTGCTGTAGTAGGATGTTAGAATAATGAAGGAAGAAACATATAGATTCATAACTAATCCATCATTCTACAATGGATGCTACCCTCATATCTATGAAAGAACAAGTTTAAACAGTAATCATGGTTGAATTAATAACATGCACTACTCAAATAGAAATAGAATGATACTTAGATTCAACCAATATCTTCCATCTATTAATAAATATAGAAGCTCCTTACAATATGTTCAATCTATACTAATGTGTGTATGGATATGATACAATAATTTAGTTATATGCGTATACACACATACATACACACACTCTATATATTCTCTATTACACATACATCCTCACACATTCATACATACTTCTACTATGTACCTAACATCATATATATAGGGTGGGGAATTTGCCTTCACCGCTTATCTATTCTAGAAATAGGCCACATGGTATTGATAGCCACACACCGTTTACAAGAATAGACACACATGCAAGTGTGTTATCTATAGTCCTCTTGTAGTTAATTGAAGTGTCAATTCTATTCTCATCTCGTCTTCATGGAAAAATTATTCGATCCATTTCTCCAAAGATAGATAATGCATGGCACGCATGTCCCTGCATCATTGGTGTGTTCCACACGCCATCTTCTAAAAATAGGTCTTCATGCTCAAAATTGGCTAAGTCCTAAAAGCTTAACTTTCCTTCTGTGCACAGGTCCTTCCTATCCTTCCACACCCTTGGTTCTAGGCCTTCTTTCCCATGCAGACTCCTTGTGTGATCTTTGACAGGTATTCTTCGATCAACATTACCCCACACTAATCTCATTTTCATCTTGACAGTGGGTATCTCCAAAATTTGAAGTAAATAATAGAAAATTGGAAAGAATAAGAATGAAAGAATTTAGATAAATAAAGAATTTATATGAGGTTATGAGGAAGCCTTCTCTGTATCAGTTTGCAGTATCAAATTTGGATACTCCTCCTTTATTTCGGCCTCTAAAACCTGCCATTTAGTGAGTGCTTGCTATGCTTTTTCTGGGATGTCCACAGCAATGGATTCCAACTCATCCCTTGTAATATCTCCTTTCTCATTTTTCAGAACCAACACAACACTAGACATTGATGTCATTCTTCCTTCTAAAAGGTCCATCTTTTACGCAATTAACTTCCCAAGCTCTTCCAGCCAAGTCTTGTGCTACTGCCAAGGCCTCATGCTTCTGTTTAACCATTAAAAATATTTCTATGCAGCCTAATGTCTCATGTTTCATCAATTTCTGGACCTCATTGTTCTCTTATAGGGTCTTGATGTTGATAAGAACCTCTGGAGCTGTGCATATGTTTAAATCCTAGTATGCTTTCTTCAATACTTCCTGTAATGCTTGCAACAGCCCTTCGTAAGATGTAATTTTTCACATCACTGATTCTTTCTCTGGTTTGGAATCTTGTTCTAAGATTTTTGGTGCTTGCATATGTAGAGGTTCATATTCAAGTACCAAGTCCACCAACTTTCCTACATAGTGTATCACTAAAGGAAATGTTTTTGGTACCTTGGCCTCCAAGTGTGGCCTTACTCTAATGACATTGTCCCTGATCTCCTCTGTGATGATGATAAACACCTCGTTCTTCTTCTACACAAAGTCCCTGTCCTACGTTATGTGTGCTATCTATGCATCCTTTATCTTCTGATCCTCGTGCAATGCTCTGATTGTGGAAGCTTTGTCCATGTTTCTTCTAGCCACCTCAGCAAAAAATTTCAACAACGCATTACTAACCTACTCATCTGAAATGACAGTAGGCTTTATTGTCATGTGTCTAGCTTGGGGTGTCTTCTTCAGTCATCTCGAAATGCATGAATCTTCACACACATCAAATTCAGGCTCATCCATGTGGGTGTGCATTGACCATGATAGTTTCTTTCGAGTGCACACAGTCACCATATCCTCATCCATTAACTCCTAGCCAAATAATTCCTTCTGTTCTATCGTTCTCTGGAAGTGGGTACGAATATTTTGTCCTGCATCCTCTACATACCCCATGGTTGGTGGAATGTGCTCTTCACTTTTTCTTCTAGACCATTTCTTCTTAGGAAATTTAGCTTCCTAATTTGAAACTTGTGTCTCCATGTCCTGAACATTCTCTGCAGTTATCTCCTTAGGTATTTTTTCATCCTTTTCTTTTTCCTTTGATTCCTCACCCTGTTCTTTTGTGTTATCTGGAAGTGTAGGAGAATTAGACGCGCTCTCCTCTGAATCTTCCACCTCCTCATTTAAATTTAGTTTCCTCCTTCTCTGCATGGTCACCTCCTTTTGTGGAGAGAGTTTGGCTGACTTGCACACTGTGGTTGGAGTAGCATCTTGGGTCCTTGTTCTCCTAAATACCCTCTTAAACTTGTAATCCCATTAGACTACATTCAAGTCCTCATTATCCCCCTCTTATGGTTGAGGTGGTGTAACAACGTGCTTAACTTCACCCTTATTTGTAGGATGTATCCTACCCCTATGCTCCAAAACCACCACTACCTTCATGCTCCTCCTCCTCATCCTCCACTTCAATTGGCTCTATGGGCTTAGGCGCTGGGATGTTCTCCATTGTATGCTTTCCCTTTGGTGGTGCTAGAAGTGTGAACTCACCTTCCACATATTTTTTATTTTCCATCTTTGGCTTTAACTAGAGCTACACCAATTTTTCCCCCACATCTGCCACAACTAGACTTATTGGCTTGATATTTAGCACCTTTGAAATGATCCTCTCTGTATAAGCACTTCTGCTAGGATACACATAATTCTTTTGCAACATATGGTAGTCACAGTCTACCTTATCTGCATTGAAGACTAGTAAGTGTGTGTCTGTAAATCTATGAACAGATGCTTGGAAATACCTTGCAATGAATGCGTAAGGAAATTTACACCAAGGACTCTAGAATCCATCTTTCATTGGGAAGCGCATGATGCATAAATGTTGATATATAGTAAAATGAACTTATTTCCCTACCACTACTGGTAGGTCCTTTGGGATGTGCCACTCTTCTTCAAATGTTGCATGGAGCATGTCATGTTGTTTCTCTTCCCTATGATTTACGTCATCTTTCATGCCCCCCTTGCATAGGTACTTGCTTAATCTTTCAGCTAGGGAATTTTCCTCCATGGGGTATTCCCATACTTTTTCCTTTGATCCGTTTGGTACTCTAATTTCCATGAATACTAGGGATAGTAGAACATCCCAAAAGCTAATCTTCCCTCCTGTGTGTCCTTCTTCAACTATTTTCTCTGCAATATAGCCTGCAATGTTGTAGATTGTCCCTTCTAACATCTTATGCACCACATATAACCACATAGTATTTACCTATGACCACCACTCTTGATCATTCAACTTTGTAAAAAGGCATGTTGTAGCTTGCACAACTGGACAATTCTTTAATTTGTCTATGTCCATTCCGTGTGGACCCTTCAGGTACCCCAACTCCTATCTGGTCTTTAAAATAGTGGCTTTACCTACAAGGTAACCTTTTATATCCTCTCTTATGGCCTTCAAACCTATAACTGATGAGATAAGTGCAGATAAAATTATAACTTTGTATCGTGTAAAGTAGAAGAAGTCATCGTGCACCCTAACCATGAGCCATTGATACAAGGGCTCATACTTCCCAAAATATGGAAGCTCATATAATTGGTATACCCTAATTGTATTCAAAATATTTTCACCCACATCTTCATAAAATAGCATGTCATTCATCATGCACTTGTTCATTCTAGCAGTGAGCAAGGAATCAAGCTCCTTCTTATTCTCCAAAGTCATATGGTTGTATTCACGTACTTTTCTCTTTCTGATGGGTGATTCCCATACCTTGTTGATGATGACTCCTTTTGGATATTTCATTTATGAAAAATGGCTTTCAAGTGCCATCTCTTCCTCCTCAATGACCACCTTCTTCTTTCCTTTTACTACTACTACAAATGTCTTCTTCGGTGCCATTTTTACCTTACAAATGTCTCCTCTTCAACTCTGTAACTTTACGAATCAAACCCTAGCTTGATTCAATCATTCCCTAGGTGGAAACTTTATAACCTAACTCTAAACTGTCTCCCTGCTTTTCTCAAACCCTTCACCACTGGGGACGTAAGCTTCTTGTTGTACAAATCTAGTTGTCATGCTTGGTTTCACACCCTTCGCACCTTAACTCGATCACTCGGCTCTTTTCACTTGGCTCTTTCCTTAAATAATCTTAGTTACAATGGTAAAAAAGAATCCGCATTCCATCCTTATATAATTTTTTCAAATTTTGATGCATTTATTGCTCCTTCACCTACCAAATATCCCCTCATTCATTGACCAAATCTATTCATTCCAAATGATACATCTTCGCACCCCAGCTATAACCTTCTAACGTGCCTTCCTACCCTTTGGTCACAAACTTCTCTTCAGCGCGTGCTCCTACACCTGAGTACCTCATCACTGTACCATCTCCTAGTAGCTATCATGGCCTCCGATTACCTCACATTATACTTTTCTTTCATTCATCTCCATCCTTTTTCACTTTTGAGAAGAAATCTTCTTTTGATTTAAAGCACACCCATAGCGGCTTATTCCTTTCATCTTTCAATTCCCACAATATTTTTCTAGGATAACTACAACCACCCCACACTAAAATTATGTGCAGTCCTCTACACATATAAATTCTTCATATAGTAATTAGCTTCATGCGTGTAAGTGCACTTATTACACACAAAAAACTAAATTGACAAAGCATAGAGATAATGAAGGAAATACATTAAGGAAATTCAAAATTGAAAACCTAAGCTAAATGACAATATTGCCTTATTACAAACACCAGGAAGACTTATTTATAGTAGGGCTTCAGCCTACTCCCGTTAAAGTAACCAGGTAGTCGTGTTCCATCAAGTGCTTCTAACTAGAAAGCACCTGATTCAAGTATAGAAGTGATGACATACAACCCCAACCAATGTACTTTGAGATTTCGTAGATGGCACAAGAACTTTGAGTCATAAATAAGTACCATTTGTCCAATCTCAAACTTCTTATCTGTTATTTTATGTCATGCCATGCCTTTTGCTTGGCCTTTTCCTACTTTTGACTCAATCGTGCTATGGCTTGGCACTCATCCGGTTGAATCATCTTTTCGATACACTCTTCTAAATGCTATTCATCAGCTAGACCTCCAGTGTGTGTAATACATAAAGAAGGTAACATAAATTCTATAGGGAGAAAAAATTCTATGTAAAACACCAACTGAAACGGTGTGGCTTTGTTTAATCTATTGTAAGTTATTCTATATGCCCAAAGCATAGCTGACACTTTGTCATCCCAATCCTTTCTTCCAACATCACAATTTTTTTTCAAATACTAGCTCAAAATCTTGTTAAAGGCCTCAACATTTCTGTTTTCCTGAGGATGGTAAGGTGTAGTTTTATGGTGTGTAACCATAAAATCATATAATAGGATCCTAATTGTCTCATTCAAAAAGTGTGTACCTTTATCAATTTTCAAACTTAAGGGACATCCATATTTTGTAAGAACATTCCCCCATAGAAACCTAGTTGTTGTAGCTTCCGTATAGTCATTGGTAGGTGTTGATTTTGCCCACCATGTGAGATAATCTATGCAAGTAATGATATAACATGATCCAGTCCTGTTCGTGACTGGCGAAATAGGTTCTATAAAGTCAATGACCCATTTCTCAAATATTTTGGCACTAGTAATCAGTCTCAAAGGAATCTCATCTCTTTTCCTTGGTTTTCTTAGGCACTTACAATGATCACACACCTTACAATATTCTTTACAGTCCTTATACAATGTCTCCCACCATAATCCAACAAGTAGGATCTTCTAAGTAGTCACATCACTTGTCTAATGGTCTCCTACAATACCACCATGAGCTTCTTCCATAATATCCTTATGCGATCATGCTATAATACACAATGGATTAATACTTCATCTCTTCCTATCTTGTAGAGGTCACCACTGATTAACATAAACGGTGCCACGTGTATAACAAGCTGATTCTTTTCTAATGCTTTCATTCCTTTTGGTGCCATACCTATTCGTAGAAAGAAAACAATGTATTCTAATTCCATGGGCACACGTTGTGACCTATATAACTATGCATCTGGACATGGTTTATTCAATTATTTGTGCTTCCTCTCCTCAGTTGATTCTAGATAAATGGTCTAATCAAGAATTTCTTTTCCTTAGCTTCACCACAACTGTGAAATCAAAATATTGAAATAGGAGTACCCATCTACATATGTGCCCCTATAAGATGGACTTGTTTACCAAGTACTTCAATGCCATGTCATCTATATAAAACACTAATGGTGTTGCTAACAAGTACTATTGAAACTTGTGCAATGCATAGATTATGGACAAAGATTCACGCTCTGTAGTTGTATCATTTTGTTCAATAGGAGTCAAATTCCTACTAGCAAAAATAAATTGTATGATCGATAATACCTTCTCTAGGTTGAGTTAACACAGTGCATGAATGACCATACCATAGAGGTGTCCACATGCACATGAAATGGTTTATCCCATAAGGGAAAGTGTAGAATGGGCGCAGTAGTAAAATTTCTCTTTTAATATATTAGATGTGCACGCTGCTATGGTTCTCCCCAATAAAATGTACCTTTCCCCTTTAGTAAATCTTCCAAGGGTGCAACAATTTTGGCATACCCTTTGATGAATTTTCTTTAATGTCTCTATATGACCTAAAAATTTGTGCACCTCGCTTTGACTGGTAGGCACTTCCAGGCCTAAAATGACTGACAACCTTAGCTGGATCAATGAGAAAAACCTTCTTTATAGATTATATGTCCTAACAGTATTGTAAATGGTGTAGCAAATATGTACTTCTTGATGTTCAAAGAGATACTCAACTGTCTACACTCGTTCAAACATTAACTACATGATTGTCATAATGATCTTTCACAAGCCCATATACTATCCAATCATCTAGGTAGACCTGTAAGAAGTTGTGAATAAAATCTTTGAATTCCTGAACAACTATGTGCAAGAATACAACAAGCACATGTATTTTCAATCCAAAAGGCATCACAGTATAGGTAAACATTCCCCATTCAGTAGTAAATGTTGTATCATTTATTGATCCTTTTGAGCAATCCTAACCTGATGATACCCGAAAAACCCATCTGTGAAAGGAGTATATTTTATGCCCTACATCGCCTTCTAGTATTTCCTTAGTAAATGGCATAGGGAATGGATTATGTGATGCAAATGCAGCATTCAAATCCCTATATTCCACACATATTCTAATTCATCCATCCTTCTTGATACTAATCACAATTGGGCTAACCCATTCAGACTCATTAAGGGGTTTGATAATTCTAGATTTCAACATTTTATCAATTTCTTCTTTTACCTTTTCACGTGAAAATTAGGGTTCATTATGTAAGGCCTCTTTCTAACTGGGTGTGAGACCATCCTTAAGCTTTGATCTTCATTTCCCCAAGTGATTTATGCATGACTTTAATTTCATGATACCCTCGAGGGAATATTTCCTGATAATACCTGAGTAACTCAATGATCTTTGCTGACCTTCTGAGTCTGACCAGTAGTCTCCAATTATGGCCTCCTTAGGATTAGCCTTTGAACCTATATTCACCTTATTTTTCTTTCATGGGTTTATGATAGGTGCGCGTATCCTTTTCTGCATTGTCTAAGACCTTGCGTACCCCTTACGAATGTTCAATATCCAGGTTCTCAACTTCCTCATCATCCATGATGTAAACCATCTTTCCCTTATCTTTCTCAAGGAAAGTGCATGTTCAAGCAGTATGAAGTCCATTTCTTCTTCCTTTTCAAAATGCATACTCCGAACTCTGTCTCACCAAATAATTCCTGAATATCCTCTTCTAATTTTTCACTATCTCCCATGGTTAAGCGACTTGATAAATTTTAATGCTTCTTCTATTGGAGGTTGAGTCAAGAAAAGTAGTCAAAGGTCTGGATCATCCTTGCAGTCAAAATATTGCTAGTTTCTAGTCTCTCGATGTAGTTTTACATATACATACTAGGTGCATGCACATCCTTGTAATGTAGAGTAAAATCTATAAACCCAGAGTGAAGGTGGTAATGCTTCCTATCCTGCTATCTAGAGTCTCTCACACTATTGAATGTGATGCTGAAAAGGTTGATCACCATGATAAGTGTAGATCTGTGCATAGGTGTATTGTTCCTTATAAACCTAATAGACATAGGGCAATCCCAATCTCTTCCCAGTTCTATAATATTATCTCTGTGGACTACCCACTAGCACGTTGCTGTCCCGCACAAGTGTATATACTAACATAGCTCTTCTCTTAATTTGACCTGTCCACTGTGTTTCCATTGACTTACAAAAATGAAGTAAGATCTTCTACCCATGTATACCAAGGTACTATGCTACCTATCCATCAGACCAAACAGAGTCCATTCTTGTGTGCAACCATGACTTTTTACTTCGTACATCCTACAAATTCATATGTACCATGAGCCCAATTATCGCAAGAAATACTCATAGTATCACTAATATAATTATAATCCTCCCAATATAGGATGCCTTATTTTGATGGCTCATTGACCTCTAGGTCTTGAATAACACGTACATAAACTCTGTTTAAGTCCTCCTCACTTAGAGGCTCAACATATGGTGTAGAATTTCCATCTGTCAAAGGTATCACAACCCTTTCCTCCTTGTTTTCAATGCTGATATACCCCTTATTGAATCTCAAGTCAACAATATTCACATAACACCAAGGGCATCCAAGAAGGGCTAGAAAATTGTCTTCTTCTGTAAGTGTTAATACCTCAAAATATCGAGTGAACTTGGCCCCTTGTATAGTTATAGATTCATCTTTCAAAACTCGTATGGGAGTGACCTTAGTCTAGTTTGCCATAAATAATACATTAGATGATGGCTGCAATAGAGGCCTCCCCATTTGTACCCATGCATCTAATGTAAGCACATTTACTTCCACAATTGTATCGATCAATATGTTGCTCAACAATCACCCATCCATAACAACATTTAGAGTAATTTCTTTATCATAGTTAATGCTATCAAGGGAAATATTTGTATGTAGAATCTTCCGTTTGGTCTCAAGACTTGTGCACAGAGTGTTCCCTCTTAACTAATTTCCTAATAGTGGAATAATGTTCTCCTGGTGTAACATCTTGCACACCTTTCGTAGATCATTGATATCAGTTTGGATTGTCTCTGATGCTTTCTTCTACTCCTTTAGGTACTGTATCTAACCCTGAAGGTTCCTTAGCACTTCCATGGTATCCTGGTAAACTTCCTTCTGATGAGCAGGATCTAGGTACCTTACATGCAAAACCTCCTCCTTGGTGATCATAGGCTTCTGGTGCAATGCCTCTCTTGCACACACCACTTTAGCATGTGTAGCAATCTTCATTGTTAATGCCTCAGGTCATTATAATATCTTGGTCATCCACTGATCCTCTACCACGCACTTGATTCTAACCATCTTGGCACCTTTTTTTCTTGCTTATGCTACTTACTCAGATTCTCATATAAGTCTGGGCACTCTTTATAGCTATGGTTCTTTCCATAGAAATAACATGAAATATTCTGAGGACATTTGTGCCTATAGTGGTCAAGAGATCCTCATGTATAACATGTTCCATGAGGGAACTCACCTCTTCCTCCACCATGGCCTCATCCTCCATATCCACCATGATATCTACGTCCCCTTCCAAAAATGCCCCTCATTCCTGTCAGATTGCATTTGATTATGATCCTGATCTTGGTGCTCATTCTTACCCTTAGAATTATCTATTATACTTTTCTATCATACCCTAACGTCTATAATTTCCTGAATCTGACCAATCAACCGACAATCCTTAGTATTATGTGTTGTGGACCTACAAATTTTACAAAAGCAAGATACATTATTCCTTATCACGTGTTGTAACAAAGGATAGTGACTAGCATCATGATTCAAATGACAGATCTCATAGTCCAATAGTACTGAGTGTACAGATCTATGAGGGAAATATCCTTGGTGTGACCTTCCACTTCACAATCTGTACAACAAATTCCTGAGCGTGTTTCATGGGCTGAATTTTTTGATAGCTTCTCTAACTATTTTTCCATAGCTGCAATATGTGCCTTTAGGAATGGACTAATGCCAGTGTCAATGCTCCCAACTACCTTAGCATGTAAATCTACTTCCAATGCTTCACATGGATTAGTGTATGTCTTATGTGACAGCACCCTTCTAAAAGGTGTAATCAATCCTCTAATGAACCACTGTTCATGTTGGCTAGTGTCAATATCATAAGATAGCTTAGATAGAAGTGTCTTAAAATGAGAATCATACTCATGTACATTCTTAGTAGTTCCTTTCTTGATATCCTTGAGTGCACTTATACTCTTATGCTCAAACTCAAAGATATAGAACTCGTTCAAGAAAGCATCTTTCAATGCTTCATAATCCACACAAGTTTGATTAGGGTCAAACTTCATATACCAAATGCTGTGTGCATGTCCCTATGATGTAGTAGTCAAATTGAGTTGCACTTTCACGGTCAGCAACCATGATCCCTTTAGCGTGCACCACAAGATTTCACACATATGCACATGTTCATGACATCATCCTCTATACCTCTATACTCTGGAAGATGAAGAGATATCTCCATATAAATATTTTGTGGTTGCTGCGGACCTTGATCACTCAAATCCAGAACCTCCTATATTCCCTCTACCTCCAGAAACACTAGATCCACTGGAACTAGAACCACCTATACCTCTTGATCTACCACCTATAGTTAGAATAATACCTGTAGACGTACTCCCCTATGCTATGATAGTAGTACTATATTGAACCCCTATAGTCTGTGAAGTAGTTCCACTTCCAGACGTGAATCCAAAATTATACACACTCACATTCTATGTGGATGATGCACCTAAGAATGTTCCTCCAAATGACATTAAAGCCATATGTCCTTCCATTGATGCACTTGATCACTGACTTACTCCTGCTCTCCTACTACCCAAGTTAGTTTGTTGGTTACTTGTCATAATAGATACTGAAAAAGAAAGCACAAGGGCTAGGTCACCAGGTGGATTAAGATGCATGCCTGTGGTCCAGGTAGTCTCTGTTAGTGCACTTCTATGTGAGGCTGAGGGGGGATCTCTATCATGCTTTCCAAGATGGGGGAGTTTCTAATGCTCTAGCTCCACGTCTTCTAGGTGAGTTGTAAATCCTTCACGATCCATCTCTCCCCTCAATGTCATACTTTCTATAGTAGAACGTTGCTTCTCTATCTCCCTCTCGTGTGCCTCATTATACTTAAGCCACCTTTCCTCTCTCTGCTTCTCTTCTGCTAGGTATTCCATCTTAAACCAAACATATTCTTGCCCTCGTGCATGGTGAAGTTTAGTTAGCCATCGATTACTCTCCAAGTTCAAAGTTACCATCAAGATATTAATTTCCAGTGGAATACCTTGCAAATATGTTCTTCTTGGATACCAAAAAAATTGGAATTCAGCTACATCTAGGCAATAGTATGTCAAAATTGAATATTCTAGAATATAAGTGTTTAGAACACCACAAAACCACATATCTACCACGTGAGTCTAGATCAGATCAACATCATAAAGGGCCTAAAATTCTTCCTGTGTCTAGACAAGTACACGATACCTCTAATTCCACTAAGATACATAAGCAATAATCCACTCGTATAGTTCTACTGGAAAGATAATGAAAAAGATCTCATATAAGTTGTAATACATATTCTGTTCTACCCAAGTGCGTGTGTTAAACTCAGATCCACTGTTGAACCGTCGTGCATATTATTCCTCTAAATTATTTATCCATTCCTCAATACTTACTAGAGTTAACCAGTATGTATTCATTGCAAACCATCCTAAAAACAAATTAAAAAGAGGTCTTGGTAACAGAACCAATGATGCAGCCTAGAATTTACCAGATAACACCCTAGTTGCACTGGCACATCACTCATTCTTGACTGAGCACTCACCTGAAGCACACAAAGGTACTAGGTCCCTCTTTAGGGTTGCTATAGAAGGATGTTAGCATAATGAAGGAAGAAACATATAGATTCATAAATAATCCATCATTATACAATGCATGCTACCCTCATATATATGAAAGAACAAGTTTAAATAGTAATCATGATTGAATTAATAACATGTACTACTCAACTACACACAGAATGACACTTAGATTCAGCCAATATCTTCCATTTATTAATAAATACAGAAGCTCCTTACAGTATTGTCAATCTATACAAATGCATGTATGGATCTGATACAATAATTCATTCATATGTGTATACACACATAAATACACACACTCTGTATATTCTCTGTTACACATACATCCTCACACATTCATACATACTTCTACTATGTACCAAACATCATATATATAGGGTGGGAAATTTCGCTTCACCGCTTATCTATTCTAGAAATAGGTCACATGCCATTGATAGCCACATGTCGTTTACAAGCATAGCCACACATGCAAGTGTGTTATCTATAGTCCTCTTACAGTTAACTGAAGTGTCAATTCTATTCTCTTCTTGTCTCCACGCAAAAACACTTTGATCTGCTTCTCCAAAGATAAAAAATGCATGGCATGCATGTCCCTGCATTGTTGGTGTGTTATGCACTCCATCTTCTAAAAATAGGTCCTCATGCTCAAAATCGGCTAATTCCTAAAAGATAAACTTTCCTTCCACATGTGGTTCCTTCCTTTCCTTCCACGCCATTGGTTCCAGGCCTTCTTTCCCGTGCGGAATCCTTGAGTGATCTTTGAAAAGTATTCTTAAATCAACATTCAGTTCATATGAACTGAGCATGACAAGAACTAAAAATTCAAAACAACATGTCCTATATAATAATTTCATAAAAGGAATGTTGATTTTAACTAAAATTATTATAATGTTCAAAAATAACACACAACTCTTTTGAACATTCCGCAAAGGCATCTTAAAAACATCATCTAAATAAGTTAAGACAAACGAAGCACCTCAATCAAGAAAATTCCTAACAAATATTAACTTAAGTCTCATTTAAGTAACCCAACAATTACAACTGACCACATTCAATAAAATTAATGCAAGTACTAGTAAAATAATATTACGGTCATGTAAGCCCATGCAAATATAACTGAAATTTTATAACTACTCAATTAAAATCTGCATTATCATAACTTATTAAGAAATTATTTATACTTCATCTTAACAATACCATTTTAGGGTTTAGTAAGATCTTAATCATAGTAACGTAAATCCTATATCATATAATTTATTCAATCAATAACTTATTCTTATATCATTTAAGTATACTTCTCATTATAATAATTTAAGTATAGACTACATACAATCATAGTGTAACGATCTCACCTCTTAATATATTATAAAATCAATATTAGATCAACATTCAAGTAATGGTTTAACTCCCATACTTGTTCCTATTTGATTAAATTATACGTTAGTCAAGCATACTTAAATACTAAGAACCCAATCATAAATCTATGATCAAACAACCATACTTAATACAAGTAATGGATCCATCATCATACCTAAAAAAGACAATAGTATATATATATATATATATATAATGCCACCCCAAGTATTGATTTCCCTTCTCCATCCCCTATTCTTCGACTATCCACAATGTAGTGCCTTAAGGATTTACCAATCCAAAATTAACTCCACTGTATTCATGTGACTATCAAATAACAATACTCATTTGTGGGTGGGTGAGACTCAGAATACCTTTAAATGTTATTTACAGATATGAATAATCATTTATTGATGATAAAAAATCAATATTAGGTAAAGGTTCTAATTGAGCTCCATATCAAGGTTATAAAATATAAACATACACTTACAGACATTTCAAGGTTAAGATCAATATCTCAACTGAAGCAACAAAACTAGAAGTGGAAGAAGAGGTCTGTCATTCAGTCTCAATTGAGCGAAGAAAATTTATATCGAAATCTAATCATTTCATAACCCATTTTGATTCATTAAGATTGAATACCAAAGAATAAATAACTCAAAAACCCAATAAGGGATCCATTCAACAAAGTGGTTCCATTAATACTTAATCCTAAGCAACTGAATATAAAGTTGATATAAGTCAAATCGACTTGATAATAAAAGTTTAACAACATATAGGTTATTTATAGAGATAAACACAAACACCCAACACCCTACCAAGTCGAGATCATGAAGGAGAAGAAACAAACAAACTAACCCAAGTTGTATTCATAGCTATAACAAGCTTCTAGGTAAAACCTAGTTTACTCAACTCATTAACTATTCTCTATGAAGGATACATTTCGAGAATGTAAAATATAGTCCCGCAAAGTAGAATGTAAACATCTATCCATAAAATTTTTTAAAAACACAACTCAATACTTCCATAAACTTAAGCCATCTCTTCATTGTTGAAACTTACACTCAGAAGTAATAATAAATGAAGACAATGATAATCAGGATTATGTATGAATGAAACACATCAATTCTCTAGTTTTGAAACAAATATACAAAACCTAGAACTATTAAACCATTTTTCAAATAAGAAAAGAGTTCCTCTCATGAAGACATTCAAATACATAATATTATTTTTAAGAGTTAGAGCCTATCATGCCTAGTAGAGCTCTTACAACTTTATCTCCAAGCTCAAAGATTTTTTCTCAAATCTTGCACACAAAACTCCATAGAATGATCAAAATTGATTCCACATAAACCCTTCATTTTTATTTCTTCCATTTTAATAGCCATTTTCATTAATTTTCCCATTATTTCCTCCACCATGCAACTGAGGATTCAATGTTAACCCAAAAATAGATAATGCATTCAAAAACCAAAAAATCAACATGTAGAGCCCAAGAGCTCGAGTGACCAAACAAAAAAATGAAAACCAAATACCTTATTCTCTTTGAAATCCATTATTGTTTTCCCCAAGATGGTTTTTGGTTCATTCAATTCCATTAATGCCATCAAAAGGACTTCCAGTTACCTCCTTAATTCCCATCAACCGACCACATTCCAAATTTTTTTAAAGGTTGAACTATCAGTTAACAATCTTAACTAAACTCTTTAGCCACATATTTGGCATGCATCGCCAATTTTGACCCGGTCTATTGCCAAAGGGTTGTGATGGCCCAATTTTAAAAACAATTAAAATTCCAAGTATGAGTATGGGGTGGTACCCAACTCATTTAACCATGCCTTTAACCCCTTGCAAATGATAACCTTAGTTAGGTCATATGATTCCATATATAGGTTAAGATCTATTTAAATCAATATGCATATATAAACCTTAAGCTAGGTTGTCTATATTTAATCCAATGTACATAGAGTCACTTTAGGCCCTTATAAATTTAAACATTGCCATTTGCATAGATTAACTTAGGTTAGGATATCTTAATCAAAAGAATATATCCATGACCTCAATGCATATCATATCCACTTAAGCCCCTTAAGTAATTTATAAAATGAACCATAATTATTTAAACATAAGTAAGTCATCATTATTGTAGTGCAACCAATAATTTGATTAGATTACTGTCAACATGATCTGAGCATGAAATTGTAATCCAAAAATCAATAAGAAGCCAAGTAATCCTTGCAACTTATAGTCATAATCACATATTGATTTAGGAGAATATCTTGGATCACTGAAATTGATCCAAGGTAGTATCTTGAATCTTATTATCAATAAAAAGTATCAAAATTATTATTCAGTTAAAACATTGAAAAGCTTACCCCTTATTACTCAACTTCTCTAGAACTTGGTTTTCACTAACCAAAAGCTGAAACCACTATGTACACTTCAGAAATAAGATAAGTAAGTACTTTATGATCTTAACAACATAGGTACAGATTCTTCAATTCAAGAATGATAAGTCTACCAGATCAATAAGTAAACAATGTCATTATAGAAAACATGATATAACAGTTCAATAATGAACATCAACTTAGAACACAATCACATGCCACATTTACTAACCAATCACAAAGATTCGAGTACATATATAAAAAATAGAGAGGTATTACACTAACTAATACTCAATGTCCTTATTGGGCCCGAAAATATCAACTAAATACAAGAAGGCACATGGGTGTGCAGGACCTAGTTGAAGAAGGGCACGCGGGTTGAAGGTATGTAGGGAAGGATTCTTGTAGGGTTTTTGTAGAAAACATGACACATGCATGTAAGGAAAAACATGTTTTATACTTAGCCACATTCGAAATCCTAGGAAACACATGAGAAAAGCATGAACCTTATGGATAAGGTGCCAGCCTGGCAAATGTGGATAAAAAGGGAATATTCCAGGTATATGATAGAAGGTTCCAGAAGACATCATTACAAGAATTGGAGAGCTCAAATCTGGGAAGGAATGCTCCCATGGAGGATCACTTCAACACTTGGCGACTAATCTGTACCTTCTAAAAGGCATGGCAGTGGGTGCTAAGGTTATAAATACAAGCGATTGGTAGAAGAAAGATATAGAGTTGAAGAGAGGAAAAGCTCTGTAGAAATGAATGGAGGATTCTATGGGTGGGGAATAGGAGCATATATGGACAATGACACATTTAGGGGAATGGGTCTACATTTTTCTCTATAATGTTATGAACATGGTATAGTTCTAATGTATGAATTGGATCTGTATTATCATATGGGTTTTTTTTATGAACCCAAGGGATTATAATGTGGTTATTGAATCTCTTAATATGAGTATAATGATCTATTACAAATCATCTATGTGTTTGAAAGTATACTAATGTATTTCCTTTCTATATGAGCTATTTCATTATGTTACTTGTTATTTCCCTTTTCTAGATGCATTAAGATAACTCATTATAGGATATGAAATGGTTATTTCTACTCATTTCCATTTAAATATATGTTCTAAGATGATGCATTATCATAAGACTCATATAAAGGAGAGACTCGGTGCCCATGCATGAGTCAATTGAATTCCCAGTGCCTGCTGGGTGATAGGTCGACGCGTATGGGTTTAGACTATTGGTATATCAATATAAAATATGACTACATCTTGGTTTCGTTTTCGAGACCTCTTTTTGAAGTTTTTGTGAGAAATTACATGCATCTTTGTCCCTGTGATGTGTGATGACAGAGCACCTAACCTTAGAAAGTGTTAAAACATGGTTCAAGAGTATGGAGGGCAAGTTTTCTCAAATATTTAGCACTAGACCTGAGTTTGATGCACGTAGATGGGTAGAAGAGAACATATACCATGAGCTGTATGAGACATTATTTTGATGCTTCCTAGGAGAACTATATGAATGGCTTTCAACATATACATCCATATCAAACTGGTACTATAGGTTGTGCATGTGGACCCAAGATGACTATCAGAGGCTGTAGGATGCAGATCTGACTTGGACGCATGCTATTGATCATAGGTGGAAGAGGGTGCTGGACAATTATACTTCAAAATATGTCATTTCAACGTATTATTTCCCAGAAGTTACTGAGTTTGAGTTTCTGAGGGATCCTAAAGGATCATTTTTGCATGTTATTCCTTTGGATTTGAAGATCTTGGTCATTACTTTGAGTTTAGAATCATTCCCCATGGCCGGATAAAGATTCTTTAAGCACTGGGAGAGGAAGATGGCAGAAATTGTGGCTGAAAAGGAAAGGGAGGAGAGATGACTCAAGTATAATGAAGCTCGTGAAAGGGAGATGACTATACAATGTGAGGTTGCAAGTGTGATGAATCTATGGAGGTAAACGTTATGGGAAGGAGTTGAGGTTCACATAGAGGACGTGGATCCTGAGCATTCTGTGCTACCCCATCTTGGCAAGCACGGGAGAGAGGCCCCTTTAGCTTCTAATGAGATTTCATTACATGGAGAGAGAAGAGCCATCAATGTGCATCTGAACCCACATGGAGACTAACCCTTGATGCTTGGTTTTCCATATCAAGGGAGAAGTACTGTTAACCAAGTTGGTATCTATGGAAGCGATTAATGTGAGCCCAAGATATATAATTTCTTGTTTGGAACATCCATGGTTGCGCAAGTAATTCATGTATTTGGGGAAATCTTTGGACAAGGTAAAAGTATGCAAGGATTGGGTATCTCCTCTGGGAGTGGTACAGGACATACAACTGGTAGTGGGACAATATCATAAACCATCGATGCATAGTTCAATGGGACACTGGGAACATTAGGTGCAACCGCTTCTAGTCTTTTTTGACTATAGGAGGTGGATCTAGTGGGTCAGGAGGAATAAGACCTGGTGGATCTAGTGGATTTGGTGGAGGAGGAAACACCATAGGGACCCAAGGCTATAAATTGAGAGGACAAGGACCATAGCTTCCTCCCAAAGTGTTTTTCAAGACATCTTTGCACTTACTAGACTATAGGGGTATTGAAGATGCTGCATAACATGTGCACAAGTGTGAGTTACTATGAAATGCAAAGGGGATCACTACCCCAGAGTGGAAGGCAAGTTAGTTTGCAGCAACATTGCAAGGGTGTGCACATAGCTAGTATAGGAAGTATGAACGCCATCAAATGGTGGTATATTAAAATATGTCAAAGAATTCCTTCTTATCAGAGTTCCATATCCTAGAGTTTGAGTAGAAAAGCACCAGTTCTTTGAAAGAGATCCAATAGGGAATGCAAGAGAGTGTGCAGGAGTATGATGCACATTTCAAGAATCTCTTGTCAAACCTATCCTATGACATTCATCCATCTCAACATGCTCTATGGTTTTTCGGAGGATTGATAAAACCATTTAGAAGGGATCTATCATGCAATACTTTCACCGACCCGCATGAGGCATTAGAAGCTACCCTGCACGCTGAATTTGTTGGGATCATTGACACTGGTGTTAGCCCTTTTCTGGAGGCTCATATTACTGCAATGGCCAAGAAGTTGGAGAAGATATATGCAAACTCAACACATGAGGTTTGTAGTGGGCTCTGGTGTACATAATGTGAAGTGGAGGGGCATGCCAAGGATAGTTTGCCTTGGAAGTTAGTGCATGCTATGACGATAGATTTTGAGAATTTCCATGGGGATCATGATGTAAGTAGACACCCTCTACTCTAGTGCGTAATCCATAAGAATGTTTCTTGCTATTGTAATATCTATACCTCTATGACCCATGATACCAAATATTATAGGCTGATTGATAGAATCCATGATGTTATTGATCCAGGTGTGCACCAAAATAGCCTTATAAGTAGTTCAAAGGATGATGAACAATGTTATGAAGGACACATACATGGAGGAACACGTGGAAGAGGTTTTCATGGAGGATTTTTTGGTCACAATAACCACAACAGAGGATGAAGTGAGTTCCTGAGAGGAACCTATTATAATTATGGATCTACAGATCCTTACAAACGTGAGTGTCTTGATCTGTTACAGTGCTCATGGTGTGGAAAGGAACATAAGTACAAAGAGCGTCCAAAAATTTATGAGCATATGAACTAGTAGCACCGGAAGGAGGAAGGTACTGGGATGGTGAGTATAAAGAAAGATGATGCATAGTGGATGCCAAGAGTGGCATGTGAGTCAGGGTTAGATCTTGTTCTGGTGACAACGCAGGTAGAGGCCATGCATGCCAAGGAAGTACCAAGGCAGAGGACTCTAGTTTTAAGAGAGGAAGTGGTACATGGGAACTATCTAGACCCTTCTCACCAGAAGGAAGTATATTAGGAGACTATGGATGTCATTCAGAGTTTACAAGGAGAGATCCAGTGTCTAAAGGAGTAGTCCAGGAAACAGGAGCAAAGAAAGAATGTTGAGGCTCCACAAAAGGACCTATATGAAGTCAAAGAAGTGTACAAAATGTTAAGACAAGAGAATATCATTCCTTGTTAGGATAATGGCTACGGAAAAGGTACCATGCATCAGAAAAGAGTGCGAGAGGTAGGTGTTGCATGTAAATATTCCTCCCCATAGCCTCAACTATGAAAAGGAGATCACATTGAATGCAATTGTGGTTGGTTGGCTACAAAGTAACATATTGATTGACATGGGAGTAGAGGTCAATGTTATCACATTGGATGCATGACATCAAATAGGAAGGCCTGCATTACAGTCATCTTTGAATGTGTTGTATATGGAAAACAAGGAAAAGGAAATTCCCATTGGAGTCTTGAAGGATACATTTATCACCATTCAAGGGGCCAAGTTTACTAGAGACTTTGAAGTCTTGGCACTTTCTGAAGAAGAAAATTTTACAACATTACTTGGGGGCCCATGGTGTTATAAGAACAATGCCAACCTATGGTTTAATAAGCGGTATATCAGATTTGAGAACAAGGCGGAAAGGATGGTCATCCCTTTGATAGATGGGAAGTTAACACCATATAATGAGCCCTTAGGAGAGGATGTCCTTGAGAGAATTTATATGTGATCCATTAGGGACCCTAAGATAATTCACCCTACAAAATGAGTTATCCAATTTGAAGATGCTCAGTTTGTGAGTGATACAACCATCATAGCATGTGACAATTGGGTGCACGAGACCTATGAATTAATTGGGTGACAAATAAGAGGATATGTAATAAGAGTGACAAATATGCACTCATTTAAGCACCTAGGAGGTAAGAAGCTGCCCAAATACTCTGGAGGGGCCTACCTAGGATGTTCTTATAGGAGAGAGAGGCTCAGTGGAGGAATAAGAGTGAAAGACAAGGGATGTTGAACTATATCTTACTTAGAACTGCAGCATGTTGGTGGGCTACAAACCATGAGAATCTCTTGGAATGGTACAAGGTGGGGATCACATTCTCAGTTAGGTTCTCTAGAAGTAACGTGCCCACCACCATACAATACTAACATGGCAAGGAACCCTCCTCATCCCATATCTAAGCTTGTGAGAAGGCCTAGATCGGAGGTGCAGAAGCCTTACCACCATCATTATGGGTGCATAAATTATATTCCATATGACAAGGTTGTGTGCACACATGGTATATCCACTTAGAAACACACTGCCAGATGGCTAATTAGCAGGAATTGGAGGATGATATCATTTAAGCATTTGTGTATAAGAGTACCAAACCATCGGTGGATAAGGTGTTGCAAGTAATCAAGCATCTTAAAATGGGAGATAGTGCTGTGGAAGAAGAGAGGTTATTGGAGCTACTAGGTGAGCCTTATTTGGAGACGAGCCTTAATGAAGAGGAATTAGATGAGAATTAGCTTAAGCATATGTGCATGGAGAAGGAAAAGGGGAAGATGGTTTATGTGATCAATGGTGAGGAGATAGAGAGTCTAGATGTTAACCATTATGTAGGTATGCCCAAAGTCATATATAACATTGATGAGAAAGCACATGCCTACCATAAGCCCTTGAAAAGAAATAAGGTTAACATTTGTTTAGAGGTAGAACCTAAGGAAGCTATCATCAGAGATTATTGGTTGGAGAAGGAAGTTTCAAAGATCATTAATTTGTTATGTGAATTCCAATATTTTTTCCCATGCAGGTACCATGAACTCAAAGGTGTCCACCATTCCTTGAGAGAGATGAAGATCAATTTGAAGGAAGATTCACGCCTGATTCAGAAGAGGCCTTATCAGATGAGTCCAAATTTACACTTACATGTTAAGGAAGAAATAGACAAAATGATAACATCTGGTATCATTGAGGCAATGGAAGAATAAGAATGGATAAGCCTAATGGTTATCAGTATTAAGAAGGATGGTGTGATAATAATTTTTGTTGACTACACGGATTTGAATGTAGTATGTGTCATCGATCCTTTCCCAACCCCCTTTACTGAAGAAATTTTGGAGGGAGTAGTAGGACACAAAGTCTACTCTTTCACAAATGGGTTCTTATGGTAACACCAAGTCAGGATTGCAAAGGAAGACCAGAGAAAGAAATTTTTTTCCACTAAATGGGAAATTTATCCTACAAGGTTATGCCTTTTGGATTAAAGAATTTTCTTGCTATGTTCTTATGCATTATGATACAAGCATTTCAAAAATTCATCCATAAGTTTCTTCAAGTTTACCTGGATGACTGGACTATTTATGGACTAGTAAAATACCATTGTGACAACTTAAGGCTGATTTTTGAGAGATGTCGAAAACTAAGGATATCCCTCAATATTAATAAATGTGTCTTTGCTAATCCCTTTGGGACCCTACTAGGACACATTATATGCAAAGAAGGTTTGCTAGTAGATCCCGCTAAAGTTGCAGTTATTGTTGGATTAGGGGAGCCTACTAGTCAAAGCATAATACACATATTCCTTGGGCATACGGGGTATTACAGGAAGTTCATCAAGGGATATGAAAGGTTTTCCATGTCCTTAGAAGAATTGTTAAAACAAAAAAGTTCCTTTCATTAGGGAGACGCACATCAGACGCAATTTAACACTTTGAAGGATCAGCTTGTCACGGTGCCCATATTACATTTTCGTTCTTTGGATAAGCCTTTCCATGTGCATACTGATACCTCAGGGACAACTATGGGAGTAGTGCTAGCACAACCTATGAGGGAATTGTTGATCATCCCTTGTGCTTTGCAAGTACAAAGCTAACACCAGCAAAGAAGAATTACACAACTACTGAGGGTGAAGCATTGTCTATGATCTATGCACTGCATAAGTTTAGGTAGTATTTGTTGGCGAAACCATTTATATTCTACATGGACCATATGGAATTGAATTACTTATTGAAAAAGCCCATTTTTTAAGGGCACATATATCGTTGGGTCCTTCTATTTTAGGATTTTGAGTTCACAGTGGTGGTTAAGCTAAGAAAGAGAAATACAATACCTAGCCATTTATCAAGGATTAAATCAAGAGAGGATGTGAAAAGAATTGAGGATACCATGCCATAAGCACATCTATTTAGGTTGTGGTGTGCACCCTCATACTTGCAAGATATCACAGTGTTTTTAAAAATAAGTGTGACATCAGAAGGGATGAAGGCTCTGGAAAAAAAATTAGCAATACATGTTGTACCTTACATGTTGATTAGTGGAGATCTATATAAGTTAGGTCATGATGAGGTTTTGCACTGATGCATATTGGAGCATGAGCACATGGTAATTAAGGAGGAATCGCATGGTGGGATTTCAGGAGGAAACTATATAGGAAATGAAACTACATGGAATATTTTATTAGCTAGCCTGTGGTGAGGAACCATCTACAAATATTTTATTGAGTTTTGTAAGGCTTGTGACCATTACCAGCACCCTAGAAAACCTAGAAAGAGAGATGAAATGCCCTTGCGACCAATAGCTAGTGCTGAACCATTTGAAAAATGGGAAATTAACTTTGTAGGGCTAATCACACCAGCCACACGAAGGAGTGGTTCAAAGTATATCATCACTAGCACTGATTACTTGACACAGTGGGTAGAGGAAGTGCTTATAAAGGATTTCACCGCAACAACAACTGCTACATTTTGTGGGAAAACATAATCAATAGATATGGTTGTCCTTTAAGTTTAACAAGTGATAAAGGTACACACTTTCTCAATGAAACAGTCAAGATTCTATTAGTAGAATTTATGGTGACCCATCATAAGACTACCCCATATCACCCTCAAGAAAATGGAACTGGTAAGGTATTTAACAAGATACTAAGTCACATGTTAACTAATATTTGTGACGTTAGAAGATAGGATTGGGATGACAAAGTATCAGCCATTTTATGGGAATACAAGACAACCTACAAAAGGTTGAATAAGGCCACACCGTTTCAATTGGTGTTTAGCACAGAGGTTGTTTTACTATTGGAATTCATGTTACCATCGATGTTTATAGCTTTTGCAGGAGGGTTAGCTAGTGAACAAGCATTGAAAGAAAAAATTTATAAGTTGATGTAATTAGAAAAAATACAATCACTTGTTAGATAGAGTTAGAAGATAGAAAAATAAAGACAAAAGGCATGGCATGATCATCATATCAAGAACAAAAAGTTTGATGTTTAGCAGTTGGTGTTGTTGTATGATTCCAAATATCTGCACCATCCTGGGAAGTTGAAATTCCATTGGTTGGGACCTTACATCATCTTGTACATCCTTTATTTGGGCACTTACCAGTTACAAGCGCTAGATGGGATGAGGTTACTAGGTCACTTCAATGGGAGTAGGTTGAAGTCCTACTATAAATGAGTCTTCTTAGTGTTTGTAATAAGGCAATATTGCTAGTTAGCCTAGAATTTCCCTTTATGCATTTTTTTCCTGTGTTTCCATTTCTTATTGCTTGTTCCTCTCTTTTGTTTTGTGCCTTGTGCGATGGTAACCAAATTATTTTTTCCCAAAGTTGCGTATGCACAGAGGACCATGCATTTTTTTTAGTGTGGGGTGGAGTGATGTAATATATAGGCCTATAATACAAGTTTGAACTGGCAGTAGAAGTTGTGGTAAATGTTCTAGTTGAAGGATAAAAAAAGTGTAAGGTTAAGAAGTGCATAGAAGAAAAGGTGGATAGAAATGGTTGGTGTAAAAAATGCTTTTTAGAAACCACGTACAGAAAGGATGAAGAGCGTAGGAACAACATGAGGTATGCGAAGGAAAAAAATTGTTAAAGGAATGAAGAAGTGCCTTCTTCAGCATTGTGGAAACGCACGTAAGAGTCTTTAGTCAGGTTGGATTTTTGCCTAGGATGTGGCACGTAGATAAAGGTGCTTAAGGCCGGATTAGTGGAAAAAACCACATTTAGTGTTAAGTACAGTGGTAGGTCGCATAACATTTAATGCTAGAAATACGGAAAATCTATAAATAAAGAATAGGGCACATCGTTATTTTAACTTTTGATTACGAAGTAGAAGAATGTCTTCCAAACTAGGGCATCCAAAGATAAATTTGAGTGAAGAAAGAAGAATCCAAAATTTGAGTGTGCATCTAGAGTAGATCTACAAACCAGAAGGATGGAGTGCATGGGAGTGAGAAAGGTTGTGTGAAGAAGCACCATCTTGTCGAAGGATTTCTTGGTTAGGGCTTGGCATCTAGGGCACAGAGAAATAAGGATTCATTTCAGGAGTTGAAGCTTCAGAGTGAGCTTTGGGATTGATCAGAGTAGCATAGTAGAGAAAGAGAAAGGATTATTTAAGATCAGACCAACTAGAAGAATGACACCAAGGAAACAAACAATTTTACTGAAGAAAACAAAGGGAAAGGGTAAGGGAAATAAAATTTCTTATGTCACGAGCACCAATGAAGAATAGCATGTGGAAATGTAGTACCCAAATGGGGTATTCCTAGGAAAAGAATGGGATTCAAACATGCAAAAGATGGTTGTAAGTGATTATAATCATCATATGAGAACAATGGAGAAGGAAATAGTGCTGGAGTTGGTCTAAACAACTAAAAATAGGATGCTAGATGGAATGCCCATTTACAATGATGAGGTGAAGGTGAAATTGGAGAAGACTGGAATATTGTAATTGTATGAGTTGCCATAATTTGACAAGCCTGAGTACCTTTATCATTAGATGATGTCGCACGTGCATGAGGATCATTTTTATTTTTTGGGGTGCAAGATGTGCATCACACCACAATAGATATTGAAGTTCACATGCCTCAATTGTGAAGGAGTTAAGATTGATGATGATCTAAGTGATAAGGAGGCTATTTAGGATATTGTAGCCATGTATGACTAAAATAATGGGTCGCAATACTTTTACATCGTTGAGATACTATACCCAGTGATGAGGATGGCCACATGCTTAGTCACCAAGCTCAATGACTAGGAACAATGGACACAAGTGAATAAGGCATGGCTGAATGTATGTTAGAAGATATCAGAAGGAACCATCTATAACTTGTTTTCTTTCATGATAGATAAAATTATAAGAAGTACACAGGAGGGAGAGAAGATACTCTTTGGTAATATCCTCCTCATTATTGTTTTCTCAGAGATTGGAGTGCTTGACGGGCCAAAAAAATTATTTGGGAGTATCCAAAATAGGATCCCTCACCTGCAAAAAGGTTTACGAAATATACTTGTGAAACCATGACGGACACTCACAAGGCACACTCGGAGAAGTGGTATAAGTGAATGCGTGATCCATTCAGGGCTAAGTGGAGGATTTCAGAGAATTTTCCCATGCTCATGAGTGGAGAGGTAGAATTTGCAGTGTACCTACACTTCTACATTGGTAGATTTATGTTGATAGATGAGAATATGATTCTGTGGTACAAGATACCCTTCTCCTTCACCACACTATACTTCCAAGCTAGATTTAACTAGTTCAAGGAGGCCAAGAGACTAAGGTTAGACCTTAGTGAGGTAGATATAGACCACTGCGAGTTGCATTGGAAGCTATTCTACCCAAAGAAGCAAACATACATAGAGAGATATGTCTCCCACAAGATATAGATGATTAATCCTTTAACACTACCGATTGCAGAAAGGGCTACAACAAGGGTGTATCTATGCATAAGGAAAAAATTTAAAAAAGGAAATTACTTGGAGAATGATGTCTCCATTCCTGAAGAACCTATAGGAAGGAAGAAGGCCACACCTAGAAAGAGGGAAAGAGAATAAGTGTAGAAGGCACCAAGTGTTAAAACCACACAGATGATAAGCACGCTGAAGACAATAATTAAGCCTAGTACTTACACGCGGAGGAAGAAATCTCCATTCAAAGCAAAGAATCCAAAAGAAGAGGTTCTAGAGCACTAAGATCCCCTCACCCAGAAGGAATCACCAATGAAGAAATCACCTGTCAAAGAAAAATAAAGAGAAGAATCCCCTGTACTGGAATCCCTAGTAAGGAAGAAGCAGAAGGTGACAGATGTGGCAGATTCAGAAGAGACAGAAGACCTAGATGCCTACATCAGAGATAGAGATGATGATGAGATAGAAGGATATGAATACCATCTCATCTATGAGATAAATTATTCTGAAGAAAAAGGAGATGAGTATAACAAAGGAGATGAGGAGAAGAAGGATGAAGAAGAAGTTGAGACCCAAGGTAAGGGGGTAGGTGGGGAAGAAGTTATAAAAGATCAAAGGACCCCAAGCCTCATGAAGGAATAGATAAATGAGTCCATAGAGAAATAAGTGGTAAAAATCATCAAGGACCTGGTAGAAAAATATGTTGAATGCAACACAAATGTGGTGCTAAAGGAAGCTGAGGAAATCATAGAAAAATAATATGGCATCATGGGAGGAGATCCTAGTTTGGCTATAAGCTTTCCAAAAGCCACACACATAGGGAGAAAGAGTGCATAAGCATCAAAAATTTAAGGAATGGGATGCATTGATGATCTGAACAAGGTTTTGCACATGTGGTTTTAGTGCACCATGCCAACAAAATAACTTTCAACCATGGCTTCATTTGATGAGAAAGGTGCATACCCTCGGGCAAGGAAAATGCTATCATGGGAATTTTAGTCCCACATTGATGAGCTTGAGTTTGAGGTAAGCCAAGGGGAATTGTTGAAAGTGGAAAAAAAAAGGGATAAACCCCTTGTTGAATGCTCAGTGGCTATCAGATGAGAAAATCTACAACACTCTTAACAAAGTTTTAGTTGAGGTTGAAGCCAGGATCTTCAGGAGAAATGACAGGCTGAATTTAATAGAGGCAGAGTTGGAGAAAAGGGAGGAAGAGCTCCTAGAGAAAATTAAGGACCTAATCAACACTCATTTAAGGCATGAGCTAAATGACGAAAAGGTAAGAGTGCACGAGGCATACAAAAAGATAGAGATGATCATGAATGAAATTGTCTAAAAGCATCCAGACTTAACACCACTTGTGCAAAAGTATGGATCATCTCTGCAGTACCTAGAGGACTTGAACTACATACTCATGATGGAGAGGTAGCCATTTTCCCTAGAATCAATAGAGGAGGCGTTGTCATGCCAAGAGAAAGAAAATAAGATTAAGGTTATAGAAATTGTTTCTTAGTATAAAAAAATCCTCACCAATGTAAAATCCATTGCCTAAGTTGTTTAGGCCACCTATGATAATTGCGTGGATAGGGATAGAGTGGCAAGTATCATAGTTTCCACCCATGAAGTGGAACTCAAGGAGTTCCAAGAAAAGAACAAGGGGAACATGGTTGAGTGAGATAAGATCCTAGCAGAGGTAGAAAAGAAATCAGAGGCCATTAAGACCTTGTGGGGCTCAATCAAGAACCAGATAAAGGAATTACACCCTCAAATCACTTGGAGGATGGATGCACTTGAGGATCTGGGAAATAAACTAGAGGATTTTGTGGAGAGAATGAGTGTTAAGGGAGAAGAGCTTAGTTTCAAAGAAGTGAGCACCCTGGTGGGGGACCTCTATCAGTAAGCGTAGAACGAGGTTGACACTTGGGTAAAGTTAGAAGAAGAATTAAGGAAGGATTTCCCTCTCCTCCTCTAGAAATAAAGTTCCCCATTCTTTCATTATTTTCCCCATTTCTTCATTCTTCCATTCTAACCATTTGTAATGATCCACCATTCTTTAATTCTTTATTGAAGAGTGTTTATGAGGAAGGAGAATAGGTGTAGTGTGGGGTGATGTTGGGCCCCAAAATATCAGATAAGTATAAGAAGGTGCATGGGCACGTGGGACCTAGTTAAAAAAGGGCATGGTTGAAGGCATGCAGGGAAGGGTTATGGCAGGTTTTTTATAAAACACATGGCATGCATGCACAGGGAAAAATAGTTTTTGTACTCATCCATATTCGACATCCTAGGAAGAAAAGGATAAAAAATAAGGTGCCACCCTGGCAACTGCGGATAAAAAATGGAATATTCTAGGCATACGATATAGGTTCCAAAAGACATCATTGAAAAAAGTGGAGAGCTCAGATATGGGAAGGCATGCTCCCATGGAGGACCACTTCTACACTTGGTGACCAATTTGTAACTTCTGAAAGGCATGGAGGTGGGTGCTAAGGTTATAAATACAAGCACCCCGTAGAAGAAAGACATAGATTTGAAGAGAGGAAAAGCTCTGTAGAAATGAATGGAGGATTATATGGGTGGGGAATAGGAGCATATAAGGATGATGACACATTTAGGGGATTGGGTCTGTAATTTTCTCTGTAACGTGATGAACATGGTATAGTATTGATGTATGACTTGGCTCTACATTATCATATGGGGGTCTGTTATGAACCCAAGGGATTGTAATGTGGTTATTGAATCTCTTAATATGAATACAATGCTATGTTATAAATCATTTATGTGTTTGGAAGTATACTAATGTATTTCCTTTCTATATGAGCTATTTCCTTATGTTGCTTGTTATTTCCCTTTTTTGGATGCAATAAGATAACTTGTTCTAGGATATGACATGGTTCTTTCTACTCATTTCCATTTAAATATTTGTTATAAGATGATGCATTATCATAAGAATCACATAAAGGAGATACTCAACATCCACACATGCCTCGGGTGAGCACCTAGCACCCGCTAGGTGATAGACCGATGCGCATGGGTTTAGAATATTGGTCCAAGGGTATAAAATATGACTACAGTCCTCAATGTCAGTTGTGAATACAATGGAAAATAATGTAAGTTTATGCATGATTTCAAATTGTTCCCAAAAGAAGGGATTTTTTAAAATGGGAAGGTCGTAGATGCTCAAACTGTCGTTTGAAATAGAGCCATGCTTATAGAAGACAAGTTAAATCCAAAATATTGATAAAATTTGATGAAAGGATATGATTAATTGAAAATATGCTAAAAAATATTTATCATACGATTAAAAGGAATTGCAGCTGATTTGGAAGAATCATGGGCAATGTAGAGGAATCACAGGCAATTCAAGTAATCACTGATGATTACTGTGAAAGTGATTGATTTTACTAAAAATGATAATTTGATTAAAACAAAGAGATAAGTTGATTGTTCTAGTTTTTTGATGTCTTATAGAATAAGAACAATGAAATTATGATACAAGAATACCTTTTGATGCTGAGATAGGATGAATAATATTTATGGATTTTGAATGAAGCTGATGACGCTGATTACTGACCTTAAGCCCCAAATTTAAAATTTTGAGAGCTTCTCGAAGAGATTTTTGGTGTTGTGGATTTTGTTACTTGTATTTAAGATCTTTGGAGTGACATGGATTCATTTCTTGAAAGAAAAAAGAGTGCAAGAATGTGTGAAATAATTATGAAGATCCCTCAAATAAGAGTGAAAATTTCTATTTATAATCACTGGTGATTTGTTAGGATCATAGGCGATCCAAAAATTAAGGGGAAAATGTTTAGAAGTGGTTGAAACCACCTCCTAAATGGGATTTTTGGGTGAATTAGTGAGGGAAAATTGTTGGGAAGAGGTTTTACGAGTTGGGGGAGTTAGGAGGTTGGGGTAAAATGGGTTAGGGATAATTTAGAAGTGGTTAGGTGGTTTAGGGATGTAAATGTAATTTAGGAGTGGTAAAAATGATTTTACGGGTGAGGGAAATGACTTAGGATAGTGATATATTAATAGATTTAATAGTTTAATGTGTTTATGTGAGAGGTGTGGGGGAAGAAAGTAGGTGATGAAAACATGGTGTCTACATTTGCCCCTTTTTGTTGAGTAGTTTGTGGTGATCAAACTACTAAAAAAAATGGTTTGAGAAACTTATACTTTTAGATGGGTGACCCCCCCTCAAAATAGGGGTAATTACAAAAAAGTACAAGAATAACTAGTTTAATTGAGTTGATTAGATAGTTTTGATGCACATGTTTCATTTTAAGTTACCCCAAGATGAGGTACTGAAACAAGATGGAATCAAGTGATAGAGGAACCAAAGGATTCATGTCATTTAGGAATTTTATTTATAGGGAGTAAATATATACCGCAAATACTAGGGAGCAAAGTGATAGGGGAACTAAATGGTTCATGTCCTATAGAAATATGACTTATTGATGCTAAGGTCATGAAATAAATCCAAACAGGATTTATTCATTGGAAGGATTTTTTTGGTACTCAAAATGAGGCACATTCTAGATAATGTGCTATGAAAGTGTGATAATGTTGTTAATGTTGAAAAATATGCATTTTTTATAGTTAAGGGGAATTGCGGGTGATTATCAAAAATTACAAGCAATATAACCCAATCATTTTTTATTAGGAGGAGGAATCACTGGAAATTGGGGCTTTTAGTGAACATTTGATAAAATTTTGATTGAAACTTGTTCTAATCAACATTTTTATGTTTTGTGGATGTAGGAGAGGGATAAATTGACTATCAGAGACATGATTCTAGTGATTCTGGAGGATGTGAGGGATTAGTTATTGAGATGAGGATTAGTTTTATTTGGAGGATGTGGGTTTATGGGTTACACATCATTATAGACATATCCATAGGCAATAGGGGTTATTATTCACATTATTAGAGAGGTGGGATCCCACAACTTGTACCTTTTGGCTACTGATGGGTGAGGTGACGATCACCCTAGAGGATGTAGATAGGATTATGAGATTACATTTACATGGAGAGGGTGTATATTTGATTGATGATACAGAGAGGGTCAGGGTGATGAGGAGATTGTATGGGGATGATGTAGATGGTGTGGAGTTTATAGTGGGTGGATTCTACGATGGGGCCTTGTATGATCTTGAGATAGAGGTTCATTCTTTAATGACCCTGATGATGATACATATCACATGTTATTCTTTTCCTAAATCCGGTGGGGGTTCATTTCCTTGGATTATGATGGGTGTAGTAGGTGACACGATAGAGAAGAAGGTTTTGTTTGCATGGGACCTTACATTACTAGCCCATACCTATAGAGATATTTGGTCATAGATTATAAAGAAGAGGTTTTGGATTGATGTTGGTTTTTTGCTATAGTGCTGAGTGATTATGCTAAAATGTAATATTATAGCCTAATCTAATGAAAGTTTGTAGTAATAAATGAAACAATGAAATATAGAAATTGAACCGAGAAACTAAGCAATAAAATATGAAACCCTAATTACAAAGAGGGTTAGAAGAGCCTTAACTGATTCAAAGAGATCACTAGAGTATTTCACAATGGAGACTAGATAAAAAAAGGTGGAGAAATGTCACATAAAAGCCTATAAAAATATAGATCTGATAGATTTGAATGGATTGGGGTGCCTAGAGAGGGATAGGGGTGTCTGTGGGCACCCTAGCCTAATTTTTTGGCACCTTGGTCTATGTAGGTTCATAGAAACCTAAATTCTCAGGGTCACAAGATGTTCACAATTACTTTTCATTGGTTTCCTATATGTCACTACAAGATCATTGAGTTTGTGTAGATATGGATTGAATTAATCACTTGTAAAACCCAAAACAAAGAATCAAACCCTAAAAAAAGAAAGATACAAATGATGGGGTTAGAATTTCCTCAACTACCAAAATGACGGTCTTATAACTGAGAGTTGCACTACATCTCAGACCCAGTGTAGTTCTCTATGTGTGTGTGTGTGTGTGTGTGTGTGTGTGTGTGTGTGTGTGGAATTGTGCCCTAGGTTTATTTTTTGGGTGACACACTTTGTGAGTAGTGGGAAAGTAACTAGATGTAGAATGTAAATAATTTGTGCTTAGAAATAATAAACTCCCCTCCTATGAAGTGTGATACAGACGAACCAACATTTTTATTTTGTGATGGAGTTAGATGGATGTAAATGGAGCTATAGATTCCTTTAATGGATGCAACATTAGGTGGAGATACTATATGTTTAGTGCTTATTCCCTTATTATGATCACATACCTTTATATTTATATGATTCCCTTCCTTGAATTTTGTAATTAATTCTGAAAAGGTCAAGTGCTGAAAAGATAAGATGCTCAAACTATTACAAAGGAAATAAAAAGTGTGACCAAAGTAAATAGAGGACAAGGGCGCTCAGAGGGGACAGGTGCCCCTGATGCTGGCATCTTGGTTGGGCATTAGTGTCTAGAATGAAAAGTGTAGAAAGGTTAAAAGATGGACTACACAAGTAAGAGTGCAAGACTGAAAGAAAAAATCATAAAGCAAAGAAATGGGTTAATTAGTACTTTTCTTACTTAGGAACCATATGAATAGTAGTTGTTATCCAAAATGTACCCCCTTGCTCATTTTGTGGCTAACTCCTTTTATTCTTCCCATTCTTTTGCATCAGTCATAATTTTTTTCTTTTTAGGGACTCAAAACTTTCTGGAAATGGCACCATTGGATAGAGCTCTTTCTCAGCTTTCCAGAAAGGTAAATTTTTCCTCCTAACTCCATGTATTTTTGAAGTTATGGATCAATGGATTTTTTGTGGAAAATTTTCCCCGAGAAGGCCCACAGCCAATGAGATGCCACAACATGTCCAAGGAAGTGGCGGGGGTTAGAAGAAAACTTGGTTTTTTACGAAGTGTTTTGGTGAAATTTCGAAAGGGAAGATTTTCCCCGCATGCCCGCCGGCGAATCGGATGATGCCACGTGTTCAGGGGGAAAATTTTGAAAAATGACAAAGTGTTAGCATAGGGAGAATTTTAATGAATAAGGCTTGCCAACCAATCATATTTTTCCACGTGTCCTATGGCACCGGACCAGTGGAGTGCGTAGGAAATGTTAAAATTTTGGCGAAGTGTTTTCCAATTTTCAAAAGGAAGTTTTTAGCCCGCTGCCTCTGCCAACCAATCATGTTATGCCACGTGTCCCCGGGGGTCAAAGCTATGAAGCATGGGAGGAGATTGGGATTTTTTCCCAAAAGCTAAAATGAAAAGGAAGAATGTTTGTAGAGGGTCCGCGGTGAATGAAATTGCGCCATGTTTCCCAAACTGGTGAAAGGCAGGAAGAATTTGGGAAATTTTCCCAAAGGGAAAATAAGAAAGTTTTGAAGGAAAAATCACCCCCCCCCCAAGCACGAACCAATGGAATTTTTCCACGTGTCCAATGGATTCAAAACCCCAATCAGACCCATGGGAGATTTAGGAAGGAAAGGTTCGTGCCCAATCACGTGATGCCACGTGTCCTGAGGTCATTGGCTTGGCGGGGAATTTTGGAAAATTTTCCAATGGAAAAAAACAAAGGGAAATGAAGCGCAGAGGGCCCGCATCCAATAAAAACATGCCACGTGGCTCCCAAAGTGGTAGAGTGTGGAGATTTTTGGGAAAATTTTCTAAATGACCAAAAAGTGAAATTTTTTTATAATTTTTACCCGCCAATCCAATTTGGCCTTGTTTTTCCCTAAAATTTCAAACAGCCATATCTTTCGATCCAGAGCTCAGTTTTTCATGTTCTTTATATCAATGGAAAGATAGTAAAATTATCTATAAGATTCTGGGGTAATTTTTTAATTTTAATGGATTTTAGAGAGATAAATTTAAAAATGCCTCTGGCACGTGGTCATGGATAGAAATGACATTTCAACCACCATTTTTAATGAAGAATGACTCGCATTCTCTCCTAGCATGGCGGAAAATGTTAGGGGATGGGCCTGTAAGGATGCCCATGCTATTTTAATGCATTTTGGGTTGGTGATTGAAGCTTTCCCACATTTTCCTACATTTCTCTCTCCTGGGGTCATGGTTTGCATTGTAAAAGCCAGATTTGGCTCATTTTTTGAAGGGGGAACATTGTTTTTATGTATTGTAGGCTCCCTCTGTCACTTTGACGGTGATATTTTTGGAAAAATAGACCTTTTCCAAGACTACAACTTGTTTTGCCTCTCAGGTGTTGTAATGCAAGTGTTTTTTTTTTATGTAAAATGACAATACAGGCTCTGTGAATGAGTTTTAATCCTCTGTTTGTATTATTTGATTCATTTCTGACCCTCCATTGTAGTTATCAGTTTGTGCATGAATTTTTGTTGCATTTTTATGAACTGTTTCAATTTGTAGAAGTAAGAAATGTTCATCACTCCTTTGGTGTGTCACCTTATTAGCTTTAGTTTCATTTTTTTTTGCATTATCTATCTCTGTCTACTTTGGGTTTAGAGTAGGATTTTGAGTTTTAAACCTCTGCAGCTTGCAAGTGATATATCCAGTCAGAGGAGTTAAGGAACTAGCCCTCTAATATGGAGATTCCTCTCCCATTTTTACAAGTCCCACACTTGGGGAGAGGATTCAATGTTGTGCAATCACACTGGATGTCCAAAATGTCAAACTAGAAATATAGAAATCTGATCAACATCCAGGGGTGCTGCTGATTTGCAACAACAATAGTATATAATCGAGACTAGATAATTACCAGAAGTGTGTGCTTTTGTGTCTACATTTTCCCTCTGGCACGTGGTCATGGACAGAAATGACATTTCAACCACCATTTTTAATGAAGAATGGCTCGCATTCTCTCCTAGCATGGTGGAAAATGTTAGGGGATGGGCCTGTAAGGATGCCCATGCTATTTTAATGCATTTTGGGTTGGTAATTGAAGCTTTCCCACATTTTCCTACATTTCTCTCTCCTGGGGTCATGGTTTGCATTGTAAAAGCCAGATTTGGCTCAGTTTTTGAAGGGGGAACATTGTTTTTATGTCTTGTAGGCTCCCTCTGTCACTTTGAAGGTGTTTTTTTCTAGAAAACCAGACCTTTTCCAAGACTGCAACTTTTTTTTCCTCTCAGGTGTTGTAATGCAAGTGTTTTTTAATGTAAAATGACAATACAGGCTTTGTGAATGAGTTTTAATCCTTTGTTTTTATTGTTTGATTCATTTCTGACCCTCCATTACAGTTATCAATTTGTGCATGAAGTTTTGTTACATTTTTATGAACTGTTTCAATTTGCAAAAGTAAGAAATGTTCATCACTCTTTTGGTGTATCACCTTATTAGCATTAGTTTCAGTTTTTTTTTGCATTTTCTATCTCTATCTACTTTGGGTTTAGAGTAGGATTTTGAGTTTTAAACCTCTGTAGCTTGCAAATGATATATCTAGTCAGAGGAGTTGAGGAACTAGCCCTCTAATCTAGAGATTCCTCTCCCATTTTTACAAGTCCCACACTTGGGGAGAGGATTCAATGTTGTGCAATCACACTGGATGTCCAAAATGTCAAACTAGAAATATAGAAATCTGATCAACATCCAGGGGTGCTGCTGATTTGCAACAACAATAGTATATAATCGAGACTAGATAATTACTAGAAGTGTGTGCTTTTGTGTCTACATTTTCCCCCACTTTATGTTGGTGAGAATAATTCTTGGTAACATAAAGTATATAGAGATGCGTACTTGATATCCATTTATATTGATGTAGAAATCGTGACGAGGAACTAAAAAAGCATGGAGTGATAAAAAAGATGGAGCGTGGAGACTAAAGATGAAAAAGTGATGAGAATAAACCTAGGGTAGAAACGTGTGTGTAAATGTCGATGTTGTACCTATTGCTGGTGTTGATGTGTGTGATTTTGTTGTTGATGGTGTATATTTTCCTCCCATATGGACGAACCTACAAAAGAGAATATGATCAAGTAGTCAAATATGCATGTATATGTATAAAAATAATGTAAGGAAGTATGTAAAAGAAAATGTTAAAAAATGTGGAAAAAGAACATGTGCACCTGATCTTTTAAGAGGAAAGAGTGTAGAAAGGATCCTATAGATGATGTGTATGTGCACAATTTTTTCATGTGATCTCATGCCAATGTAATGGAATAAGTGTAGGGAGAAACTATCTGATGTCATCCTCCAACCTTTAATTATTTCTCGCAGTATAAAACACCACTACAGATGGTTTTTACAAGTGTTAAGGACTATCTACCCTATAAAATTAGTTGTGTAAATGCCTAGTGCTAAAGGAATATTTTCCCTTTCAAAATCCTTTGTGACATGTAAAATAAATATATAATTTCCCCTTGATTAATGACACTCTAGGAAAGACCACTGTATTTCCCCTAGTAACAGACACTTAGGGAAGACCGCTGTGTACTAAGAACCCAAGTCTAATTCTGAGCCCCGTATAAAACTAAAATTGTGTTGTATTGGTACAGTGTGTAACTCTATATGGGGTGATTTATTCACCCAAATGATGCCCCTCACTTCAATGGTCCATGCACTATTGTTGAAGGAGAATGTGGCCCAAAAGAGGACCAACCACTGAAATTTTGCCATGTAGGGGGCAAGGGAATGTGTTTGGTATAAATCAAGGCACACAAAAACAAGTGGCTAGGAAAAAAAATGTTAGTACAAGCAAATAAAAAAACTCATGTAAAAGACAACATGTAAGCTAAGAAGACAATGCATATGATAATATGCAAGTAAACACGCAAGAAGATAATGTAGACCAAAAAAATTAGGTTGCAAACATGGGAAATCACTCATCATATCAGAAGACAATCAAGCCCAAAAAATATAAAGACATACAAGTTTTCATACAAGAAAAAGGGAAAATCTCGTAAACAATGGCATATAATGGCAAGCAAGTACAAACAATATAACATATAACCATGATGGAAAATAGTCTTGTAAAAAAAAATGCTGCAAATCAAAACCCATTATCATGTTTGAGAGTTGAAAAGCATGTCAAAGCCTATATAATATGATAAAGTAGTGTGTTATGAAACAAAATGAAACAATAACACCTATAGTATACAGAAGTGGATGCCATCAGGATATGCTATGGGATTGGTACTAGGTACTATGCCAAGCATCCATGCTATATGTAATGGATATGTAGAATTTATGATCATAACTAGAAAGCAAGTGAACACACATGTGTTTATGATAAATATAATTACATACAACATATCTATCTAGAATGTGTAATAAAGTGAACATATACAAGTAAATGTAAGCAAGAGTAAATGCAACCAAGATATTTAGTATGTTTTAGATGGTACGGAATGGAATGAAGTGTGAATGTTAGGAGCATCGTACCCCCCTAGAGAAAAAAAATTATATGTATTGAGGTTCATTTTTTTTATGTCCCCTCAGTAGTCAAGAATGAACCATAAATGAGAGTGATTCATCGGGAAATGGTTCAAACAATGTATTATGTGTGGCGTGAAGTGATGAATGTGTAGTGATGATATGTGACATAGAGATGAGGTGTGAGAATGTGTGATGATTTATCCTAAAGTATATATCACAAGATGAGTAGAATAAGTGATGATTAATCCTAAAGATTATATCACTAATGGATGATATAAGAAGTGATGATGTAGCCTATAACATATATCACTAATCTAGGAATTTTCCATGAGAAAAAATATTGAATAGTTGAATGTGTGAGTGTGATGTGGTCCATTTGTGATGTATAACCTCAACAGTCTAGTATGGACCGTGAAACTACAGTGCGTCATAGGGTAGTGAGTGTGGTGCGTAAAATTAGATGTGTAATATGTGTAGTAGATGAGGTAATGATAAATTTTCATGTGATGTGTAATGTGTAGTGTGTAATGTAGGATGTAGGATATATATGTAACATGTGTTAATATGTGTTACATGTAGTGTTGATTGTGCAGTGTGTGAGGTTCATATATAGGATGCCCTCAATAGTCAAGTGTGAATCATAACACAAGAGTGCATCATCTGGTAATGTCGATGAAAATGTATGGGGATGTATATAATGAATGTAAAATACTAGATGTGATGTGTTTTAGATGGAAGATGACTGATGGTGCTATAAAACGGGGGGAGTAAGTATGATTCCCCTTCAAGTGTGTGATGATGAGTGTGTTAGATGACGAATGAAATTGGTGATGAGTGATGAGATATTGTATTATTTGTGTGAATACCTATAGATGGTGATAAATGTATGTATATATAGATGAGTATGAATGAGAATGCAATGTACTAATGAAATGGGTCTCTTATTTCTAAGATATCACTGAATAGTCATGTAAGAGCTTTAAGAACACGAGTGTGTCATCAAGAAGTAAGGTGAAAAAAGTCACCTACTAAAGACCAAGTTTGCATGAAGTGGCGGAAGAATGTATAGCAAAAGAAGTAGCAAGGCCATGTGATGGTGGTGGAATTTGAAATGTGTCCTGAGCATCAGATGAAGGAGTAGTTTCTTTGAAAAAATTGATTGGAAACGATAGTGGTATAGGATGGGGAGGAATCTTGAATGGTGGTAGATTTGGTGGTATTTATGACACTGTAAAAGACTTGATAGGAGAAGGTGGACTAATTTTGAGAGGTTTTTTCTTAGTTTGAGTGGATTTAATGGGTAATGCTTGACTGATTAGAGAAGGAACATTAGAAGTGATGACTTGATTATCATTAGAAATAAATGAATCATATTTAGGAAGCCATTGGGATATAACATGTGTAGATGGGTATGCCAAAAAATGTGGCATATTAAGTGAGATAAATCCTTGATGCTTAAGATTCTTGATTCTTCATTATAAAGAATAGAAATCATAGTCATTATGTCCTTTGATTCAATGATAATTATAATATGGACAGCCCTAATATTTTGAAAGATGATAAGGAGTATAGCCATGAGTAGATGGTAAAGTGATCAATTGATGACTAAGGAGCTTAAATTAAATGTAAGTTTTCTTAGCATTGTGATCAAAGGTGAGAGGATCTGGTAATGGTATGACTTGAGGCTCACCAATATAAGCACATGTAGAAGACATAACATGAAGATGAGATGGATAAGGAGAATAAACATGAGCCTGACAAGCATCCTTAAGATGTGTGATTTCAGATTTGAGAGATGTGATCGTGGATTTCATAGCCTAAAATTTATCTTGAAATAAATAACGTAGAGCTTGAATTGATTCCAACATGGATTAATTAGAGAGATAATCAAGAAGACTAGGGTCATTAGATAATCTATCTAAAATAACACTCACTTGATCCAACATTGTATTGTTAAAGAGATACATGGTGTTTAGGGATTTTTTTTAAAAAACTTGGCAATTAGGATGCATTTTAATTAAATCATACAAATAAATTTGAGAAATTTTAGGAGCCATGATAGTAAATATGATGTGCCAATGAAGGATCCAAAAAACCGATCATGAGTAGGTTTCACCAAAATTATTATGCTAAAATGTAATATTATTACCTAATCTAATGTAAGTTTGCAGTAAATAAATAGAACAATGAAATACAAAAATTAACCCAAGTAAATAAGCAATAAAAATATGAAACCCTAATTACAAAGAGGGCTAGAAGAGCCTTAGATGATTCAAAGAGGTCATTAGACTATGTCACAGTGGAGACCGGCTAACAAGAGGTGGAGGACCGTCACACAAAAGCTTATAAAATTGTAGATCCAACATATTTAACTAGACTAGGGCACCTAAAGAGGGATAGGGGCACACATGGGTGCCTTGGTATGATTTCTAGGTTCCTGATCTGTGTAGGTGCATAAAAACCTAAATTTTTAGGGTGACAAGATGCTCACAATTACTTATCTTTGGTCACCTGTATGTCAAAGCAAGATTGCTAAGTTCGTTGTAGATATAGAATGAATGAATCACTTACAAAAACCCATAAAAAACATCAAACCATAAAAAAAAGATGCAAATGAAGGGATCAGACTATCCTCAGCTACAAAAATGATGGACTTATAACTAAACATTGCACTACATCTTAGAACCAATGTAGTTCTATGTATGCATGCATAATTGTGCCCCAAGTTTCTCTTGTGCATGTCGTACTTTGTGAGTAGTAAGTAAGTAACTAGATGTAGAATGTAAATAATTTATACATGGAAATAATAGACTCCCCTCCTATGAAGTGTGATGCATATGAACCAGCCTTTGTCCCTTGTGATGGAGCTAGATGAATGCAAATGGAGCTATAAATTCCCTTGATGGATGTAACTTTAGGTGGAGATAATAGATGCTTACTGCTTAGTACCTTACTATTATCACATAACTTTATATTTATATAATTCCCTTTCTTTAATTTTGTAATTAACCCTAAAAAGGAAGGCTACCAAAAAGATAAGATGATCAAATGACTAGAAAGAACCCAAAAAGTGTGACCAAAGTACAACGAGGAAAAGGGCACCTAGAGGGGATGGGGGCACTTAGCGCTGGTGTACTAGCTAGGAACTAGTGTTCATAATGAAAAATGTTGAAAGGTGAAAGGATAGACTGAGAAAGTAAGAGTGCAAGACTAAAAATAGAATCATAAATCAAATAAAGGTGTCCAAAGACACAGGTTAATCAATACTTTTCTTACTTAGGAACCATATGAATAGTTGTATGTGATTGAGACTATATAATTACCCAAAGCGTGTGATTTTTTTTCTACATTGGGCATATGATCACATTTCAGTGCCTCAGATCAGAGGTTCACCATGGGGAGAGCTTGATTTTTTAGAGAGATTAGTTGGATGTTTCTAGTTGGATAGGGGAGATGCAAGGCTAGTACAGAGTGAGGATTACTATAGAAAAACTAAGAGACCCTTAGAAGGGTTCTCGGGATTACAGGTACATAAATGTCAGGGGATAAGCTTCAGGAAGCTAGATCCTAGGTTAGTGGATAGATGGGTCCACATGGTAGTGTTAGCATAGATAACTTTTAGTTATTGTGTAAGGATCTTGGTTATTATGAGGAGATTTTTCAGGGGAGGCTACGTGAGGAGCCTCATTTTACTATGTATCAGGCTCAGAGACAAGCAATACCTAGTGTTAGTGCTACAAGTGTGGGTCAAAAACCTCAGGGTCCAAATGGAGGTTGTCCCAGAAGGGGTCTTGAAGGGGTAGATGCTTTTAGAGGACCTAATGGAGGTGATGGTGGCTCTCAGGGGAGTATATTTTGAGGGATTGCCTTATTTTTTAGGTGTCTAGTTTATCCATTAGATAGGTTATTTTTGATGTATGCGGATCTTTGCGAAGCCTATTTTTGATGTATATTTTTGATATACTGAGATTTTGAGACTCTTGATGATGTATAGAGACATATGATTATATATGATGATGATGATTTTGATCCATGTTTTATTGCGTTAATTTAATTTGATGTGATGGGATGCACTTATGATTGATTTTTAATGTTGTATAGATGTTTGATAATATTGATGTTATATGAATGTTTTGATAGATGTTGATGTTGATAAATATTTGATAGATGATGGTCTTATATTGGTGTGATGTGTTATCAATATTTTTACTTTATTGTGATCAAAATGTGTTTTAAATCTTGAATAAGAATAAATGTGAAATGATTGCTTCATACTGGATTTTATACATATGTGATGGGAATAAATATAGTGAAGGATTGTTACACTTTTTGGCCTTACAATAGATGCTAACATATGATTAACAATGATTAGTCACACGTAGGATATTTGGATAAATATGAAAGTCAAATGCATACCCTCTTAGGAAATGAGAAGGGTTAACATATGTAGGTTTTGTGGGAGACTAGGTCATCCTTTCAATGGTTTCATAGAGAGATGCCCCATTTGTATGTTTTATTTTAGATGTAAATTGATTGATGTAGAAAGTTTTCTTTTGATGGGAAATCTGATCAATGTGGGAAGCTTTCCTGAGATGATTTTTGATATTGTTTTGAAGGATGATCAAAGCAGGAATCCTTTTAACATAGGTATCCATCCTTTGAGGGAGTGGTCTACAATTTTTTTTTACTTTTCTTTTTAAATAGCCTTCCTTCGAGGGATCCGTCCATGATTTTGATAGGTAGCTATCCTTTAAGGGATAAGTATACTTTATTTTTTTGATAATATGATTTTGGTACTTGGATAGATATCCTTCAAAATATCAGTCTAGTTATTTTTGATAAGATCCATCCATAGATATTTTTGACTTTATTTGAGTTGAGGGAAGTCCTAATAGACCATTTGGGAGAGATGTGTGTGCACATAATACACATGTGTGGCCCATGACATGTCTTTGGTTGGTAGATAACGTGGATGGATGTAATGATTGTGGGGTTAATGCTAAGGAAGAACTTGTCCATGTGAAAGATGCGATGAAAATAGTTGTGGTGCTCATCTTTTAGGTTTCAAGGATAGTGATTAAAAGAACCACATATTTTTAAATCATTACGATGATAAGGTGAATAGTTGATGGTGAAATAAGATCTTTGATGTGAATACAATCATGATGATCAATGTGTTAACTATAGAAATTCCACAAGAGAAAGGAATTCAAAGGTTTCTTTTTAGGTGTACCATCAAAGGAAGCTAGATGATAAGATCCCAACCCATACTTGTGATTGATAACATATGGACTAATCTCGTTAGGGGAAAAATTTCCACATTTACTCCTTTCCAAAGTAGTGACATTTTTATTTTCCTTGAGAACGAGATCACCTATGTTAAATTCAAGTTGTTTTACATGTTTAGTATACATGTAATTGATGTGCTCTTGATATACATGATGATGTTTAAGAGATGTTGATTGTTTTTCATCTACCAATTCTAATTGTGCTAGGTGTATTTTCGAAAGTCCTCATAAGGGATAAAATCTCTGAGGGATACATGAAGTGATGAAATTTTAAATTCAAGGGGTAAGACCATCTTAGATCCATAGACTAGAGAGAAGGGGGTAACACGTATAGGATTACAAATGCTAGTACAATATGCCTAGAGAGAAAACACAATTTGGAGATCCCAATTCCTACCTGCTTTGTCAATATTTTTCATGATGATTTCATTAATTATTTTATTATAAGCCTCAATTTGTCTATTTTCTTATGGATAATATGATGATTAGAATCTTAGTTTGATGTTTAAAGTGTCACATATTTTCTTAACGTATTTGTTTTTAAAGGATTTTCCATTATCAGTTACTAGTTTGTGAGGGATACCAAAGTAACATATGATAAGATGATAGATAAAGTCGATGATTTTGTTAGCTTTATTAGAATTTAATAGAATGGATTCTACCCATTTAGTAAATTACTCAATGGTTATGATTGTAAAGTGATGTTATTGAGATGAACAAGGGTTGATAGTGCCAATGAGGTCTTACCTCCATTATGAGAAAGTACATAGGTCTTGAGTGGGTTGTAAGGGTTGACTAGGGATGTGGGTGATATTTGAATGTTATTGACATTTGAAGCACTTATTAACACAAGAGTAATAATATTGGTTGATAGTGGGATAATAATATCCCATTAGAAGGACATGTTTAGTGGAAGCTATACTATTGAAATGTCCACCACAGATACCATTGTGGACTTCCTTAATGGATTTAGTATACTCATGAGATTTAAAGCATCTTAATAAGAGGCCATAAAATCCACATTTATATAAAACACCACCTATGATGACATATTAGGTAGTGCATTGAAGAAAATATCTTTTAGTGTTTCTAGATATATCATGAGGGATTTTGGATTCTGAAAGATAGCCAAATGTCTGAGTATATCACAGGTTAGTCAGATTATTTTTAATGGTGTTGATGGAAAGGATTTCATTATTATGGGATGGTTGATCAATTATATGAAAAATACGTAATAGATTAGAATCAATAGTTAATAAGGGATGAGGGAGGCTAGGCAAGTGATAGTGTCTGCAAATTTGTTAAAAGATTACAATTTTTTTTGGATGGTATAACAATCGAATGCTTATGGGAGGAATTCAAAAATGGATTTGTATTTAGATATAATTTCATTTTTACATTGATAATTTCCTTTTATTTGGTTGATGACAAGTTGTGAGTCTCCATAGGTGTCCAAGATTTCAACACTAAGAATGATGAAGGTTTCGAGACCCATGATTAAAGCTTCATATTCATGATCGATGATAGTATTGATGGATTCATTGGGAATTTTTTTGTGAGGTGGTTGATTGTCTAGGAGAGGGGCCTTAACGAGATGATCAGTAATAGCTAGTCCTTTGATATATTTTGTAGGATAAATTCAAGATAAAAATCGATCATAAGAATAATCCATCGAGTGATGTGGTCACTGTGATATGGTTTGGATTGCATGGTTTTAAGGGGATTGATTATGGTTAAGTAGATAATGATGAATCTTAGATGTTAAGAAGTACAAGGTATTACATAAATTTTTGGATTCAGTATATCGAGTTTTGTATTCATGGAGGGTGTGTCTTATATAATAAATGACTTGTTCATGTCCATGTTCATCCCTATGAGTGTGCTTGACACCTAAGGAATGATTAGTAGGAGATATATAAAGGTATAAATTTTCCCTCTCGCATGGAGGTATGAGAACATGTGGTGATAGGAGATATTTTTTGAGGTTGTTAAAGTCCTTTTGACAATTTTGGTCCTATCTAAAATTTACGTCCTTTCAAAGAAGGAGATGAAAAGGATGACAACGATTTAAAAGCTATGATATAAAATAGAGAATTGAATAAAGTTGACCTCAGAGGCTACAAAGCTATTTTAGGTTAAATAGAGGAGGCATGTTAATGATAGATTTGATCTTGGTGAAGTCTACTTCAATGCCCTGGATGGACATAATGAACCCTTAATATTTTTTGGGGAGAACACCAAACACACACTTAACGAGGTTGAGGTGAAGAAAGTATTGGATAAGATGGACAAATATTGTGTCAAGAAAAGTGAGATGATCATTGTGTTGCTTATATTTCCATAAGAGATCATCAATGTAGTCTTATATGGTTTTGTGGATAATATCATGAAAGATGTAAGTCAAATCATGCTGATCATAGATGGTTTTGATAATTTGGTTATAGCTAGAAAAACCATCCATAAGGGATAAAATCTCATGGCTAGTGGTTAGGTCGATGAACTGGTCAATTTTCAGAAGAGGGAAGTCATCTTTAAGGTAAGAGAGATTGAGATCTTGGAAGTCGGTGCATATACGTAACTTTCCCAAGGATTTGGTTATAGGTAAGATATTAGAGACCTATTGTGGATAGTCACTAGGTATAATAAAATTACTAGAAATCAAATATTATAAATCTTATTTGATGAGGAGAGCTATTCGAGGTTGCATCCTACGTAGCTTTTGTTTTACCAGTTTTTTGTTAGGATAAGTAACAATATTATGGATGAAGATGTTTTGGTAATTACCTATCATATCACTATATGATCAAGAGAAGGATTGACTATATTTAGATAGGAAAGTGGTAAAGTATTTTAACTCCTATGAATATATATATTGACAAACTTTAACTATATGAGGTTCCTATGGAGTCCCTATATTAATGTTGATAGTGGATTCATTTAGAACTATTGAGGTGTTAGGTGGTAATGTATTCTAAAGGAAATGATCCTCTACCACCATGTGAGAGAGGATGGCTTGATTTTCTTAGAAATGGAGAATGTTAATGGTGGGTGAATATTCTTCTATCATTTTAGGACATATGAGAGGAAGGGTCCTAGTACCGTGATTAGTTTGATAAGTTAGTGGTCCTAATGTAATAGTATTGACTAAATGTTTTTAGGTGGGATGGAAATTGTATCATTAGTATCAATGGGATATTCATGTGTAGATGAGGAGGATAGTTCAGGTTCTATGATGGATTTAGATGTGGTACGTGTGGAGGATTTAGGAACTAGTTTCTTAGAGCCTAGACTATATTTTTCATGTGATTTCAGGGAATTTTTGATGATAAAATCGTGGACACCCTATTCATAACATCCAAATCCAAATCCTTTTCAGGTGTTGTGATAGAGGTACATCTGTGTGAATACTTGGTTGCATAAGAATTTGAAGTTTGATATAAATTGTTTGGCATGACATTGATAGATACGCTATGTAGAGGGGTGGTCGATCCCTCCATAGACAATATTTGTTTTGAGGTGTGGTGGACCATAGGGGATGACATATCTAATGTTAGGTTCATACATGGATTTTTTTAGGCCTTTTGAATGTCTTTGGTGTATGAAGTTAATTGAGCGTGAGGAGATGATACTCACCTAGTGAATGGTGTCACATAACGTCATCAAGGGAAGTGTCATTTGGTAATTTTGATGATGGAATGGATGAATTGGTTGAGGATTAGTCAGAGGATCCTAATATTGATTTGGGAATGAGCACATCATTTGGATGGTATTGCATGTGACAAGATTTGAAAGGATTTGGGTCTACAGGAACTGTAATGGTCTTACCTTCATGCTCATATTTGATACATCGATGGAGTGTGGATGGGATACAACTCATAACATATATCCAGGGTCCATCTAATAACATGTAATACTAGAAATATCCTTCTACCAGATAGAAAATTTTAGGGAGAGTTTTAAATATGACTTTGATTAGTAAGATTACTGTACCCAATATGGGGGCAATGGTTTCATTGAAATCTCATAGCACTGTTGGTGTTTGGGTGCCAATGATGTTAGGTAATTGAATTTTATTAAAGGCATGTGATGAGATGATGTTAATATGAATGTCTTTATCAATCATAAACCGTTTTTTGAGGATATCATTGATTTAGGAAATGATAAAGAGTGATAGGTTATGGTCTTATTTTTGTAATGAAAGTATTTTAGAACTATCAAAGGAGATAAAAGTGGAATTTATGAGAGTTCCTACTAGATTTGTAAAAGGTTGTGGATCACCTAAGGGAACTGACATGGATTGGAGTTCTTTGAGCATGGCTTGTCAATGTGAGGGTGAGATTTGTACCAACTTGTAAAGGAACATCTTTACTAGATCTTGATGAAGTTTTTTGATGATAGTATTTTGTACTACGTTAGTGGATTGTGTATGAGGAGAAGAAAGGATGGAAACCTTAGCCTTAGTAGGAGGTGTCAGAGCAGATGAATTAAGGGAAAGTGGACCAAAAACTTTGGACTCATTTTTATTAGTAGTGTTTGGGTCTTGGGTATGTGCTCTAGTGGTGATACTTAATATGACAATTTGATGAGGATGAGGTTTCTTAGGAGAATTCCTGATTTTAGTGTTCATGAGGGTAGATGATGGTTTAGATGTAGTGGCCATAGATATTTTGTGAGGTGTTTTTGATGTTGCTAGGTATGGAGGGAGAAGGACTTTATATGCAAGGATTTTGATAGTGGCATGGAGGGATTTTCAATCTTCTATAGAATGTCCTAGTTTGTAATGATAATAAAAAAAGTCTTCAAAGTTATACAAGGTAGGTTTCCACCCTCAATATCTAGAAGGATTAAGAGGGGGTAACATTATGATGGATTGTAGGATGATATTTTCAAGGATTAGTGCATAATTTTATTTTAAGGTAGAAGCTGAAGGAAGTGATAATTTTTTTGCATATATATGTTTAAGGTGTCACTATTTGTGTGGTATATTTGGATGTTTGATGAGGGATGGTTTTTGATTATGTAATAGTGAATGATAATTTGGATGAGGGACGTGGCCCTAAAATGGAAGGAAAGGGTTTTTTTTTGCATTGAAGAGGTGATATGGTGATGTGTTATGATTATTTCCTAACTCATATGAAGGGGCGTGTGGTTGTGTAATAGGTTTTTTAATGACACGTAGATAATGTTGGGAAACATGATCATCATAGGATATTTTCACAATTTGTAAGATGGGTTTCTTTTGTGGGGTTTGTGAAGAGATTGAAGATGAATTTGAAGAGGATGGAGTAGATATGGATGGGAGTACTATTTTTTTATGGCAGTATCTAGAGATGTGGCTGATTCAATTTTTGTCATTTCTGTGGTAAGGCTATTGATGGATGGTTCAAATGTGGATTCTATGATGGGGGTCTCAGATGTTATTAGTGACTGATACTTAACTATATTGATAGTGTGGTGTGAATGAATAAGATTAGACTATAGATTACTTGATGGATGGGGAGTGATTTGGGAAGGGTTGTTTGAAAACATCCAAATTTTGATTTTGAGGTGTATTCAGGTTATCTAGTTGCAATTCACCTTTATCAATGAGATCTTGAAGGACATTATAGAATGAATAACACATTTCAATGTCATGGCCTTTGACCCTATGATATTTACAATAATCAGTATCACTATTCCAAGAGGGATTTGAGATGGATGTATTGATGGGATGGATTAGAGGAAGAGTGGTCATATTGGTATCCAAGAGTTTTATAAATACTACATCGTAAGATTCACCAATAGGAGTGTAGTTGTGTTAAGGAAGAGAGATATCAAATGTCAAATTTTCTTTGGTAGTAGTCTTAATGATGACCACATTGGCTGATGTTTTGTACTTTTTGTGATTAGAGGATGGTTTGGATGAAAAATCCAGTTTTGGTTTCTTTAATCTAATCTTGACCCTATTGTCTTTCAGAGCATGAAGCTCAAGTTTGTGAGCCATAGTGAAGGATTCATCAAATGTCTAGAAATATTGGATTTGTAATGTAGAGGAAATGTGTTTGGCACATGATCGAGAGAATAATTTGATTATCTCAGTCTGAGGGAGGGGAAAGACAGCTGATAAATGATACCCCTCTAATGGGAATAAATTTGCAATATATTATTTTTCAAATTGTTTGATGACATATAAGTCCATGATGGTGATTTTACATGTAATTTTGATCAATAAGTGTTCTTGGAGAAGTCATGTGAGATGTGCAAATGAGAAAAGTGATTATTGTAGAATGTTTTTATGCCAATCTAAGGAAGGGCCAACTAAGGATATGGGGAATGTCCTAAACATGAGGTCTTCATCGTGTTCTATGAGGTAACAAGTATGTCACAAGGCCTAGATGTGTTGTTGAGGGTATTCCTTGCTATAGAAATTAAGGAAATTAGGAAGTTCCTAGTGCGGAGGATAGGCCTTGTATGGTATTGATGGATAAATGGGTTCATTGTAGATTTGTTTATAAGATAGTGCATTCTTAAGACCCATAGAAGAAGATTCAAGATTATATATTTTGTTCATTAATGCTTGCAAAGGGTTGGTTTGTGATGGTTGTTGAATGTTGGATGATGAAGGACCAGATTGATTATAAAAAAATTTATTTGGCTTCTAATATTATTTAGATGGTAGAGGGATGTTATGTTGGAGAGGGTACTCAAGGGAATTCTATAGATGTGTTGTGAAACTAAGGGTTGGAAAGGTTTGCTGTAATGGTATTAAATGGGCATGGATGTGTTAATAAGAGGTTTTTATTTTGGTGGTATGTGTTGAAAAGGGATCAATACATGAATGGATGGTTGAGATGGTTGCAGTATGTGTTGGAAATGAGTAGAGAAGTGGATAAGTGGTTGAGATTGAGGTATGTTATGAATGAGAGGCTGGGATGGTTGAGGTATGTGTTGGAAAGGAATGGAGGTATGAGTGAGGGTTTGAGATTTTTTGAGGTATGGATTGAGAGGAAGTAGGGATGGTGGATGATTGTTATGAGGAGGGGTGAATGGTAGAAATCAAACTTGTGTTAATGGGAGGTATTGATGTCGAGATAGACATAAAGACATTTTGGATGTTTGATGTAGGTTGTTGAGAGGAGATAGGTTGAGATATGTTTGATGGGATGAATTTTGAACTTACATGAGGAGTTTGGATGGCAGAAGAGATTAAGGATTTCACATAGACAGGGATATGTTGGGTTTGTTTTGGGAAGAAGTGGAATTGGATGAAGGGTCCAATGAAGATGATGATTTTTTATTAGTAGGGTCTTGGGAAGAGACCACATTGAGGTCAAAATAGATGATAGGAGGTGAAGACATGATATTGGAAATTTATGAATCACTAGCAGTGGGATAAGGATGCACTTATTTGTTGATTGACTCATGGTCAGGATCAACAAGCTAGGAGAAGTCATATGAGGTGTTTCATATAGGGGGTTTTGTTTTAGGTGTGATTTATTGAAGATGAATAGCTCAAGTAGCGAGACATGCATTGAGGGAAATGAGGTTTGAATCTAATATTTCAAAAAAGACTAGATCCCCACTATTAAAGAAATTAGGACTAGGTGGATCAAGTATTTCAAATGTGGAGGATTGATTATTAGGGAATGTGGAGGTTCTTGATCATGTGGTTAGGGTGATAGGGATGCTCCGTGTTGTTCGATTAAAAATGTATAATTTTCAATGCGGACTTGGATGTTTTCTATAGAATTTTGGAAATTTTGTATCATGTTTTTAGATTTTTGGAGATGGGATTCTTATCTAGTATGAACCATGAAAGAAAATAATCACCTAAAATAAAAATAAAATGAATCTAGATGGCGGATTACACGCAATAGAAAAAACACAAAAGAAAATTTTAATTATATTTATTAATTAAAAGAAAGATGAAATGTGAAAAATGGTTTATGGGGTCCTAGGAAATGGAAATCTATGGATGGTTTCAGGTGACATTAAAAAATGAGTCCTCAGTATAGCTAAAGGTACGTGAGTCCTGAATCTATATTGGTGTTAGTACGAGGCTTGGTATTAGGGCCTACCCCTCACTTCATGGTCCCATTTTGATATGGGTGTTGGGTGCTTAGCCAATATACCACCCATAAATTATTTATACTCAGCCAGAACACCAAGACAAATTATTCTCTTGGTGAAGAAATCCAAGTAGGTCCACCTGGGTAGAAGTCTTTTGATGTAGTTTGTATTTGATGTGGTTTGGTTATGTGTAAGGAAATTTGAGTGAATGAAATTTATTAACTTCTCAATTAAACTATGTGATCAAGAAAAAATGTAAGAGGTTCCTTTTAAACCCAAAATAAATTTTGATTTCAATGAGGAAAACAAACAAATACAATGCTTTGAAAGAAAAAGAAAAGAAGAATATGTACTTGTAAATGCTTCCTTTTTAATTTTTATATTTTTGATTTTTTTAGTGCAGTAAACAGTAGATCCTAAGACAAAAACCTGCAAGGGTTAGATGAAGATAGGAAATAGAGAGAAGATAGATGTTAAAGGCTGAATTAATGAGTAATCAATAATAATATACAAATATCATTGGTGATTTGAAGGAATCATAGGTGACTCACAAAAATTGCTAGTGATTTGACTAGATCACTAACGATTACAAAGAAAAAGAACTAAAGATGGATATGAGTTAATTTAAAAATTAAAGAAAGGGAATAAAGATATCCTGTTGGGCATGCCAAAATGTAGTAGAGAGTTTTTTCTTTTCAATTTTAACTTGATAAAAAAGAAATAATAAAAAAAAACTGAACTCGAAAGATGACAGGGTTTACAGATACCCGCAATGACTGATGTTGATTCTTGATGGATGAATGATGTTGAAAAAGTGCTACTTATTAGTTCTCCAATGAAGAAACCTACAATCAGAGATAAAGAAACAAAATATATTTGATAAGATGGGTAGACAAGTTGCTTGAAAAATTATGATTCCAAGAATCTAAAGGGACTTCCTTAGAGGATGTCAGCTCATTTTTAAACAATTAAGTGAATTGACAATATGATAAAAATGATAGATAATGAAAATATAGATAAGTGATAGACGGGAAGATAGAACATGATATTGAATCATAATTCCTTCTCATCTTCGAATGTGGCCCAGGTTAATGTGGATGTTATCTGAATGGATTTGAACTAGTTATACCAATAGTCTTCTATTTCTTGTCGAATATCATGGATGAACTCGAACTGATCCTCAATGTTGGTCGTGAATCGAATGGCACAGAATGTAAGTTCATTCAAGATGTCAAATTATTATGAAAAGAAGGGATGTTGGAAAATTTGATGGTCGTAGATGCTTATACTAGGATGTGATTGGCATGGAACTGTCATCTAAAATAGAGCCATGCTTGTAGAAGACAAGTTAAATCCAAAATGTTAATAGAATTTGATAAAAGGCTATGATTAATTGAAAATATGTTAAAAAAAAAGATCATAGGTAATTCAAAGGAATCGTAGGAGATTTGGAAAAATCATGGGTGATTTAAAAGAACCGCTGATGATTACTATGAAAATATTGATTTTCCTAAAAATGATAATTTGATAAAAACAAAGAGCTAAGCTGATTGTTTTTGATGTATCATAGAAGAAGAACAATAAAATGATGATAGAGGAATACCTTGTGATGTTGAGATAGGATAAATAATATTTTTGGATGTTGAATGACGCTGGTGATGTAGATTATTGACCTCAAGCTACAAAAATTGAAATGTGAGAGATTCTTGAAGATATTTTTGGTGTTGTGAATGTTGCTAGTTTTCTTGAAGATCTTTGTATTGACAAGGCTTCACTACTTGAAAGAAATAAGAGTGCAAAAATGTGTGAAATAATTGTGAAGATCCCTCAAACAAGAGTGAAAGCTACTATTTATAATCATTGGTGATTTTTTAGGATCGTAAAAAATCCATAAATTAAGGAGAAATGTTTAAAAGTGGTTAAACCACTTCCTAAATGGGATTTTCAATCTAATTGGTGAGGAAAAATTGTTGGGAAGAGATTATACATGTTTGGGGAGTTATGAGGTTAGGGTACAATGGTTTAGGGATATTTTGGATGTGGTTAGGTGATTTAAGGATGTAAATGTAATATAGAAGTGGTAAAAATGATTTTATGGGTGAGGGAGATGACTTAGGATAGTGATATAATGACAGATTTTATAATTTAATGTGTGTATGCAAGAGGTATGAGGAATGTAGGCAGGTAACAAAAACCTAGTTTCTACACTAATGTCACTTTTCTAGTCCCTAAGTCTTTTTGCAATGTCAGGATTCCCATCACAGCTGGGCCTCTTACCATTCTTGTACCATTTGCCATTGCATCTTCAATCAAAGGATGTTACATGATCTTGGGTCTCTCTTGGCTCAGAACCATACATGACATCCCTTCCATGAATAATTTGTGCCTCAAGTTCCTTCACAATAACTAAGTTGTTACTCTTAAAGGTGTTCCACCATGTACACCATTTCCTTGACCTACTCTTGATCAAATCTATACACCTTTCATAACATCTAGACGTCTTATGCCTATCAAGTCTAAAGCACACTTTACACCTAAATATCCAATTTTTACATGACCTTTTCATTCTCATCAGTCCACTAGTCCACCTCTTCAGCATAATTCCCCTACTTAGGCAGCCCCTTCATATTGGTGTTCACCACTTCCTTTGTCACAAAGGTCTTCTTTACATTCCCACAATTATCCACCCATACCACTGATCTTAGAGCATTGGTGCATGCCTTTTTATCCTTGGTTTTAGGGTGGAGGGGTATTTTGCTTCACTATAGTCAAATAAATTTCTCTCACTTACAAAATTGAGGGGAAAAACAATTTCTTCCTCCATCCCATCACAATAAATTTTCTCTAATATCGAATATGAAACTTTATGCTTCGTTCATCATAACTTTCACATACTCTCATTCCATTTAATACACGCATTATATCATCATTACCCTATGACACACTCTAGTTCCACAGTTCATACTTGACTACTAAGGATATAATTATGAAATGAACATCCCATCGACTACAAATTTCATGCTCAGTGCTTCATGATACATCTTTCTAACATCTATTCTCACCTAACCCATTACCTAATGACACACTCTTGTTCTATGGTTCATTCTAGATTGTTTAGGGTTCATATAAATTAACGTTATCTCATACACATTTTCTGGGGGGGACGCTGCTCTTATCATATTCACACTTTGCATACCATTCCATCACACTCATACATTACATTTTCATATCTTGGTTGCATTTTGTTTACTATGTTATCTAAATACTCAATATATCATTATCTTTATCATATACATATACACGTTATTTTGGTCTCTAATTGTGAATGAAGATATCTACAGGTTCTTACATGATGAAATGATGATTGGAGTTGTACCTTTTACTAGTCCCACCGAGGCTCCTAGGGGCATCTACTTTTACTACTATCACATACTACATAGGTTCTATTGTTGCATCTCATTACCATTACTTTACCTTTCACTAATTTATATATGCTCATGACATACTATTTATCTTTCTAACAGGCTAACAGGTGCCTCATGTGTAGCATTTTCCTTACAGTACTATATACAACCATGGTTATCTATCAGTACTTACTTTCCATTGATTCTAATGTATGTTATTATTTGTGGGCAATGACCTATGTTTTGTATGATAATTTTATGATTTTTTATGCTTTGGCCTTGATTTTATAGTGATATTGTGAGTGATGTCCCATGTTTGAAACGCACTTTTTGCAATCTATCTTGTCTACAAACTCATTTGTTACATTTTCTTCTATTTCATTCTTGCTACTTTTTCTACTAACACATATTTCTATCCCACTTTGTTTGCATCTTCCTTAGTTTCTACCATGCACATTCCCTACCCCTTGTAGGTTCTCACTTCATATTAGCATTAGGTCCTCTCATTTGGACCGTATTCTCCTACTATCATTACATGTACCCCAAATGAGGGAGGACATATATTGGGTGAAAAAATCACCCCTATAGTAGCTTAGAGTTACAATACAACACAAAAATATATAAACAACACAAGAACACAGTCACATAACGATCGAGTATCTGACTTGGGTCCAAAATACAATACAGACACTAGTACCTAGAAGCATATACTAGCACCTGGGTGCTCTTGTCCTCCCTTGAGTTCCAATGTCCTAGGGGAAGACAAAATCATATTCTTAGTACAAAACAATCTACAGTAGTTTACAAAGAAGTTTTATAGTAATAGGCACTGATCTTCAGTCACATAATGCATTCTATCTCCATAAATCAAAACAAACAGTACAATCAGAACAATTTGGAAATAATACAAAATAGATCAGGACAGCTAGAACAAATCGAGGTGTACCATATGTAGTGGTGCTTATTGGGTAGATTCCTAGAAGGAGAGAAAAACTAGACCTTTCTCCCCAACACCTGTTCTTTGGTGTGAGATTGCCCAAAAAAATTGGCATGATATCACCCAAAAAACTCGTACTTGGCGTGAGATTACCTAAAAAACTCACTCTTGGTGTGAGATTTCCCAAAAACCACACCTTCAACATTCAAATAAGCAACATGAAACTTCTCTTTTTTTTCTCTCTAACATATCAGGTGCACACTTTCCTTTTTACACATTTTTATACACTTTTACATACTTTATTTAGATTTTTCATTTACAAAAACTTTGACTACTCTGTTTATTTTCTTTTTCATGTTGGTCCTTATAAGAAGCAGCAAGCACAACCTACAACAACACAACTGTAATTCATACGATTCACCCCTAGGGTCCACCTCTCTTTCCTAGCCTCCACACTTCACTTTGTAATCATTTCATGCTTCACTTTTCCACTCAACACACTATTCACCACACTCTCTACAAGATCATAAGGTACACATATCTATCTACTTTATGTTGTCAAGTATTCATTCAACAACATGAAGTGGGGGAAAATATAGGCATAAAATCACACACTTGGGTACATTTCTAAGTCTTCAAAGTATGTTAGCATTTACATGATTCCTAAGCAAAAAAACTAATGGTTGAAAATAATATTTGGCCTTTTGTCTTTTTCCCTTGTTTTCTATTTGGTCTTACACACCATACATCCCATTCAGAACTTTACTTATTTATCTTTCACGGATTCAGACACCAGTACCCAACCAGAATAGTAACACCCATGTACTCCTATCCCTTCTGAGCACCCCTGACCATTTCTTATCTTACTCACTCTTTTTGGGTCTCTTTTATATTTTGGGTATATATTTCACTTAAGGGTTGGCCTTCCAATTTTCAATTACAAAATTCAAACAAAGGAATCATATAAATATATAGTTATGTTTTCAAAATAAGATACCAAGTACTAAACATTACTATCATCACCTAATATTGCATTCCAAAGGCACTAAAGCACTCAAAAGACACCCATCTAGCATTCATTCAAGGGAAAAGGGTTGCATATTTCTACATACACTATATAGGAAGGGGAAGTCTATTCTATTACATCTACACATACTATACATTACTAAATTATAACTACAACTTGTTATTCAGTGTAGCTTGCACAAGGTCATCCTAGGACATCATTTTTACACACACACACACACACACACAAGAACTACATGGAGTATGAGATGCAGTACAATTCTTGGTCATAAGTTAACTCTCAAGGTGACCGTCGGGGTTAGTCCAACTCCCCATTATACATTTTCCTTTTTCGGTTTGATGTGGTTTGTGGGTATGTGTAGGTAAACTTATATTTTTCATGTCATAGGTAGCTTTGGTGATCAAGGAGAGAATATCAGGTGATCAAAAGGAATAAAAAATTAAGATTTTGTGACACATAAGAAAGCATATCCTGAGCCTCTACACAGTCACCAGTGCCTATGTTCAGTCACCAGCACCTAGGTGCCTTTGTCCTACACTAGTTACCCCTATCTGGCTCTATTCCTAAATTCTAGAATTTACAATGAGAAATTATGAAACTATTTATAGTATGTTCAACACTTTCACCTGCTGATATCACTTCCTATGCACTTGGAAATCAACTAAGTCTTCTTATCTCTCCTTCTTTCTTAGAGTTTCATACTTTATATGCTAGTTTTCTTGTGTCATTACTATATTTTAGCATTTGTACATTATAATAAATTACTCTGCAATATAGATTTAATTCCAATTAAATTAAATTATAAATATTATTCCCTCTTACTCTAATTTATTAGATTTTATGTTTTTTCTAATCACTTGAGCATGTGTATAACTAGAAATAACATCATGGAACTTCCATTAAAACCATTGTGTGGCATGCAAAATTATTTTATATAGGAAAAAATATGTATCATTTGGAGGAAAAATAATTGTTAAATGGAGGGATATGTTTACTTTATTTTTCCTATTTTGAGGAACCAAGGGAAGGAAGGGCTAGTCTTAGAAGAAGTATAAGGGTACACTTATAGGAGGAAAAAGGTTTAGATCCTTATTTTATTCTTATGGTGGAAAACATTCTATCCATGCTTCAACAATGGATGTATAAATGGTATTCATGGTAGCCCTTTCCCCTCTTCAAGCCATTATTTGGCTTAGTTTTGTGTTTTGGATTGTTGGCATTACCATATAATTTTTCCTCATACAAACTTGATTGATGTGTGGTGTGCAATTTTTGTGCATGTGTGTATGATTGATTGTTATCCCACCTTTATTGCTTGGATTTTATTCAGTTAGCCTTATGTGTGTTGGGGAAATTTTTTCACTCAGTGACAAGGAATTCATTCCCTCATTGAATGACTACGAGGTAAATGTCACATTCACCTTTGTTTTGGGTATTTTGTAAGATTTATGAAGTTTAGGGAAGGGAAAATCCTTGAAAATAAGATGTTTATTCAAGTTTTGAGATTCAAAAGTTGAATTTTTTTCACTTTGTAAAGAATTGTTGTATATTCCTTAATTAGGAGAAATTTGATGTTTTTATAAGTCTTGAAAAAGATTTTGTGGAAGTTATTATTGTATAAAAATATTGTGCTCCTTTCATTATATGTTTGAAAACAAAATGTTGTATTTATATCTTGATGTAATATTTAAATGGTTATGGAAGTAAGTAGTTGTAAATGAAAGTGGAGTTGTAGAAGTTTTGAACTTGCAAGTGGACTTATTGTATTTCATTCTTCCTCTTCGAATGAGAGAAAATATTATTTCAATATTTTTTTCCATTTTCTAAGTGATTTTTGTAATGATAAAGTTTGAAAAAGAGTTATGTTGTAATTGAAAATTGAATTCAAATTACATCTCTTCCCCTCTCTTTTTTCATCCTTATATTAATGTGTAACAATATAATTTACCTAAAAAATTTGAGATAAGATGAGGATTGTATGCTCTTGAAATCATATTGAGAGTTAATCAAATATAGTGTTTTGTAAATACTGACAAAATGGTGTGTTATCTCTTGTATGTTAAAATATTGTAGTGGAATTAAGTGTTACAAGGGGTGTGGAAAGTATTAAGGAGTATGATTGTTAAAAATAAAATGAAACACTCTCTCTCCCAAAACTCTAAAATGTGGAAATTGTGTAAATGAATTAATATTTGCAATTGACTTAGTTGGTTCATTTTGGATGATGTATTTCAGGATTCAATTCATTGGCAGAGACACCTCACCCATAGGCCCACATTGCCTAATCATGAAACCCGAACAACTTGTTGGAGTGCAAGATGGACTACACTCTACATTGGTGTGTTGAAGTTAAATTTTAATAACATTTTTTTTACTAAGTTCCCATTAAATATTTCAAAAAAATGTTATAATTTTACACTTAGCATCTCAAATCTATTGGTTAATATTTAGGGTATCATAATTTCCTTTTTATCCATTAAAGTAATGTGAGGGTTCATTTTACAAAAAAATAGTATATGTTTAGAATTATCGTGTAATACAATGTTATACATAATAACATGAGGGTTAATTTCATGAATATTATTATAAGTACAAGAGATGATATCATGAAAATAATGCAACGCCTATTGTATAACTTCCCCTCATGATTATTAAGGGAGTCCATGAGAATAACAAGTTGAGGGAAGCCACGAGGATAATAAGTTAAATAAGTAGTTTCTTCATTGAGTAATGTGGACCAATTTTCAATGTGAATATGCATATGGATAGTGTTTGAAGTGTCATTCAACATATTAGAAGTGTCACCTTCATCAAAATATGTGTGAGAATGAATGATGTTGTAGACACCTAGAATTCGATCAAACAACTTTTAATACTTATATTACACTGACTATCCTCTTTCCCTTCATTTGGATAATTTACGAGACATCGTCAAATAAAATCCTCTTCTCTTCTCATTGGGTCAAAGAATGACACTTTTATAATTAACCATGATCTTCACTCTCTTTTGGTCAATTGGTGACACTTCATCAATAAACCACCATTTTCCATCTATTCCCATTAATTAATTACATTTCACTAATTAATTAGCCTTCCTATCACTCAGGATTTCGATTAATGACCTTTTGTTAATTAATATCCGCTTATACTTGGGTTAATTAATTATGCTCACTACTCTAAATATATAAATAATTAGTTTATTGGATAAAATTCCTCTCATACATCCCCCAAATCATATTAATTTTCCTCTGATTATCTTCTATAAGCTTACATCTACCTAATAATTAATCATACCTGATTAATTAAAACATCCTTTAACTCCCATGATTTACTAATGACAAATCAAAATCCTCTAAATCAAACTTACCTTTTCCAAAGCATGCTTATCCATTGTTGGAAATAGCTTCTCCATAGTGCATCCATTCTCTCAAATTGAGGAGTATGGGAAGATCCAAAGATGGCCTTGTATCCATTTCTTTATGATATCTCATCTTTCTTGAGGCAAACAACACCAACTTGATTATTAGGTGATCTAATTAGGTTCATTATTTAGGTAGCAATCACAAAGAGTAGGAATGGCTTAACATTTAATGGGTTTATCATGTTTATGCATTGAAGAAGTTATTTTACCTTAAGCTCTTATCTTGATGGTTCTATAGTATATTTGGATTTGCTTTGAAACTACTAGGTGTTAGTTTATTTCCATTAGCATTGCAAGTATATTATGTTCATATTTGGCATGCCCAGTGGGACTTACTCCATTGTCCTAAGTATTCGATTTCAAGCTTTGTTAGTTTTGTCTCAATTTTGGCTAACCCTTATTATGCACATGTTAAATAATTTGAATTCCTTGATGCATTTTGTTAACTTTACATGTTTTGAGTCTATCTTGTAGGTTAAAAGGAAATGGTTTGTTGTTAATTTTGCGTTAAGAAAGTAAAGTTTTGACATTTTTGAATTTTTTCTTGACTGAATTATGTATTCATGACATCATTCTAGGGCCACACACTATTGTTAGGCTGCCTTGTACTACTATCATAAGTCACACATTACTATTGAAAGAGCTGCACTACCATCATTCTTAATGCACAAATATGATGCTTATGTCCATCAATTTCTTCTCTATCTCATCCCCACACTAGTGTGACCCCACCCTCCACCCACACTATTGCTTATCTGGCCATGTTACTGTAACACTATTTTTTGGCCCTCTGTATTCTATTTCCAGGGCCATGTTAGTGTCACTAGGGCTACGTATATATCTATCTGGATGTGCTAGTGTTGGTCTATTTGTTGTCAGTATGTGTTGTGTATGAGACCTGTGTTACTTTGTTCTGGGTCATGTTTCTATCACTAGATCCATGCTCTTCTTATTCTGGATACGCTCTTGTTGAGAGGCTCGTGCCAGTGTGTTCTATGAAAATTTGGGCTCTATTTTTTAGTTTTTCAGGAGTTGGTATTTGATATTTCTAACATTTTACAAGTTTTTAATAAAAAATTCTATTTGTAGGGTTTTTTGAATCATCTTTTTCTAACTTGTTTGATGGTTTTTAATGATTTTCATTCTTTCATATCTTAAGATAGAGTTGTGTATTGTAATGCCCTCTAAAACAATCCACTTGAGACCTAAGAAATAACCTAGGGTTAGTTAGGGAAAATTATGGAATATTTTTTTTTGTTTAAAGGAGTCTATAACCAGGTTACAAGACAACAGTTATCACTAACAGGTTTTAGATCAACTCTAGTGTACTAGAACATAATTTTCTTCTATTAACAATTATTAGAGGTCATAAGGTCCAAAATATAGGGTAGAAGGTTCAAAAGGTTGAGAGGGTAATTTCTCATCCAACCCACTCTCTAACAGGATTAAAAGGTTCAACCTAATTTTTATTAAATTTAATGCATTCAAAAATTTCCTAAATCATTCCCATTAGATATGATATTTTCTTACCTTTCTAATGATATAAAGAAGTCCTCCTAACTCCTCATAAAACTCAAGTTATGGGCCGGTGGACCTTGGGAGGAAAATTTTCCCAAGGGTGAGCTTGCGGGCCTAGGGAAGAAAATTTTCCCATGAGCGGACTGGTGGAGTGGGGAGAATTATAGCACTTTTTCCCTCTTTGGGGAAAAATCATGAATTTCCTTCACCCACCCATGAGCCTGAAGACGACACGTGTTAAGCTCTAATTGCCACGGAGAAAATGGACTTGTGGGGACAAAACTAAATTTAAGACTTTTAGGTTTAAAAACGTAAGGGGTTAAAATCCACACATGCCTCCACTGCTCCCAGGTTCTACCACGTGCCATGATTTTATTTGCTACAGGTCATCGGGTCAGCAAAGAGATTTAGGAAATTATGCCAAAAAGGTTTAAAAGCTTAAGTTTTCAAGCACACCCACTTCTCTGTCAGCACCTCGTGATGCCAGGTGGTAGCACCTGATTGGCTACAGGTTGGTGGGGAGGTGGAGGAAAAGTAGAAAAATTTCCCAATTTTTTTCTAAAATGCCAAGGTCAAAATGGATTCTGCACCTCTTCCATTTCCCCTCAAGCCCACGTGTCAGCTTCTGATTGGTTACAGGATGATGGAGATGCGGGGAAAAGTTGGAAAATTTTCCTAATTTTTTTAAAAAAAAGTTAAGTTCAAAGTTTTAGCCCGCAAAAGGTGGCAAAGGGAAAAAGCAGGGCAGCGGGTCAGTGAGGGAAATTTTTCCAAATTTTCTTTTTTGACAGTAAGATTAATTTTTTAAGCAAAAATGAAGTAAAACTTTAAAAGGCCATAACTTTTAATAGAAATCTTGGTTTTGGGAAAATGTGGACTTTCTAGAAATCTCTCGATGCCCTCTTTGCACAAGAATCAGTAATTTTAGAATTTGAAAAGGTTTAGGGGGTCAATTTAATGAAATAGATCTGCAAGCTTTTACATTGCAAGCTGGTAAACTTTAACTTGTTAGATCTATTCAATTTTATCTTCCTCCTCTCTCAACATTTCAAATAGACATGGAGGATTGTTCCTAAATGGATTTAAGGGAGGATTCAAGTTTCAATTTGTCTAAATGATTTGCAATTTGAAAATTTCCGTTTCTTGACAGAAAATGACTGCAAAACGGTTTGAGCCCAATTTTGCAATGTTTGAAGGATTTTTCCTTAAGTATTTTAGTCCAATTGAGTACATTGATAACATAACATGCTAAATTTTAATGTTTCAATGTTGATTATTGTTTGTAGGTTCGAACTATGCATTTTAGAGAAGTATTTGCCAGTTTTAAAATTTAAAATAGAGATCAGATTTAAAAAGGGATATTTTTCATTTTTCATCTTCCAAATATGGAGATTCATTTCCATTCCATCCTAAGACATTTATTTGATACAAACAAACCATTTAACAGATAAAATGCAAGGTCTGATTTCTAATTTTAACATATTTCAAAAAAACAGAGTTCCATAAATTTCCTTCATACGTATTCCTCTTTCAATTTTCAAAAAAGAGGTTTCAAATCAAAAATTGATGATCAATTTCAATGCAACAATGAAAATTGAAGAAAAGTATTACAATCCTTTATTGATTTCAAAAAAACAATACAACTTTACATCTCTCAATTCCTTGAATGCAAATAATAGATTTCAATTTCTTTCTTTCAAATGAACAAAGCATAGTATATATATCTTTCACATTTTGAATTTATAACTCCCATAGCTCAAAAATTATATTTCCATTACAAATAATATATAGATCATCCACTTCAAAGTGGGAAAGGTTACAATAAGATTTCATTTCACATGGAGTTGTCAAATTGTCTCTCTCCTCTACTCCAGAACAACATGAATTTATCCTTTTGGATCACAACAAAGGTAGGGGAAAGGTAACACTATCCACCCAACCAAGACATCCACTGAAGAGGAGAAGCCATCCTTCTTTATTGGTCCCCGAGCCCTAACCACAATGCAATAGAAGGTGTGATTCAACTCATGGAAAAAACAAGCTTCCACACACACACATGCAGATTTCATAATGAAAATATAGTTCAAAACAGAATGTAGTTTACAACTACATTTAAAACATACAAACAAGACTAAGGCTTCATCAAGCAAGCCAAAGGAGCAAGGAACTATGGGGGAAGCTGTTTATGCCTCCCAATGGGAATTGGGTATCCACCTGTAACAAACCACTAATATAAAACATCTCCCATATATCCTTATTCCTCCCCACAATCCCTCCTTATGCCCCCCCACAAATTTCCTTATGCCCCCCACAAAGTAAGAAATGCAATGCCATTTCTTTTCCAAGGTAGAAACCCAATCCCAACTCCCTCCACAAGAATTCAGATGCCACTAGCATTCCCTTATGCCCCCCAAATGGATTCCCCATAGCCTTCTCCTACACTATTCCTAGGAATTCTACCCAAACAGCCCACAAACATGCTATAACACTCACACATTAACATGTAAATTCATAAAGAAAAAGAGTATTTCAAGAGCCAAGCTCTTACCTCTCCATTAAGGAGTTGTTTAATTTCTAAAACAACAAGCTTTCTAATGCAAAAATATAGTCCAAAGTCAACAAAAAAAAAGCATGCAAGAGTCTCCAATCTACTTCCAAAATTAAGAACTCCACACAGTAAAAATTCACCCAAAAGGAAGTATGTAAAATGTTCAACAACCCAAAACAAAGCAAGGAGTTCTAATTTTATAGAAGAGGGAAGAGAAGAGGATGAGGTGGATCCATATATGATGCCACATCACACATCATCAACTCCAACACAAAAGTCAAATTCATTCTCCAATGCACAATAAAGAGGTGGGTGAATAATATGAAAAAAAAACTTACACACTCCCAAAAGCCCACACCCCAAACGATTGAATTTAATAAAATGTAAGAAGAGTGCAATTAAAACTTATAATTAGTCATATCAAAATGCATAAAGAAGGTCTAAATTCAACCCTCCAACCATAGGTATGGTTGGTAAATAAACTTAAGAGGTATGGGACAAGTTTTACTTGTCCCACAAGCCTCCAAAATCATCCTCCAAGGACAAATTAGAATTTCCAAGAAGGTGGAGTGTTTCATACTCCAAAATCTGACTTACACAACTCTTACACATACTTACAAATTACTTACACACCACTTACCACATTTAATACAAGAGCCAACAACTTCTATAATTACTTTCTTATATCCCAAATTTGTTTAATTAATTAATTTTAACAATATGATTACTCACATTAATTCTCCACAATTAAAAGAATAACGAAAGGGTAAATGCATCACAAAATAAACACATGTAAACAATAATAAAAGGAAACCACATTAATAAAATACACATAACCCCTTGGTCACATTCAAAGATAATCCCCCCATGGGAATCCCTAAAAAAATACAACACACACAAAAAATACAGTTGCCATGGTTACCTTGTTGAATTCATCTAGAATTCTAATGTGGTTGGTCTCCAATCCCCCAATGTTTTTTGTGATAGTTTAACCTACAAAACACAAATACCTCCTTTGGCCTTGTGGCCATATCAAAACATCCAGCATGATATAAATATAATCACAAAATCATCTATACATATGAATCACAACAACATCAAGGCAATCAACAATATCACTTACAATTTATATCAACAACTATATCATCATCATATAATGTCCATTTTCTAGGTCTACTCACAATATCCAAAAATCATATGTCTGAACAACATTCATAATATATCCATGTCAAATACTATATCATCATCCACCTATGAAGTGTCTCTAATAATCATCATGCATCATGACTAAATCAAGATCAACAATAATCCATGGTCCAACATCTAACATCATGCTAAATCAAAACCATAATAATGTCCATAATGTAATTAACAGTATCAAGATCAGTATCAAAAGGTGTCAAATGGAAGTGGGCACTACACGTATGCTATTCCCTCACACCTTTTAGGTGACCTTAGGAATTAGAAAAAAATCTAAGCCTTCTTGCATTTATAAACACTTCATTAAATTCATGGTCAAGGGAATGAAAAAAATTTGGTTAAAATGATTTGCCTACTCATTTAATTTGCAATATTTTCCATTTTTCAATATCATTCGGTTACTTATTTTGTATTGTCTTCTCTTGTGTCTTAGGATGATCTTGAGAATCAAAAACAAAATTTATTCCTCTTTCATGATGTTTTGATCTTATGGAAAACTATTAACCTTCACGTGTAGGACCTTATTTCACTTATCAAATAATCAATATCTAAACAAATACTAATACATTTTGTTGTAGGTTTCCAACTGTGTGAAAAACCAAACTAAGACAAAAGATTAAAAAATACCACTATGCAAAACACTATATTTGTAGGTTCATATAAGAGTTATGGCTCATCTACTTTAACTGGGGAAGTATCTTGACATAATCCATAAAAATCATTGTGAGGATTACCTCAAGAACCTCAAATTAGTCCACACCTTGAGGGAACTGGTGGAAAAAACGGGAAATGCCCTACTTACCTACTTGACTAGTGAAAATCCCTTGTGAGATAAGCTTAAAGCTACATGTATGAGGCCTCATTCATTAAATTGATTGTGGGGTTGTGTTCCACCTCTCTAGAAGCAATTCTAGATGTGTGTACCTCTCTTAGGTAGGGATTGGAGAGTGTTTTGGATAAAATCCTAGGAACCATTTTGCACAGGGGCTAACCTTTCCTTTATCCAACATGTTTCAAAGACCTCTCACAAATAAATAACTTTCTTAGAGTCACAACCTTATTATTCAAACAAGGGGAGATTCCATTGAATTTTGAGCCTAGTGTTATTCATCATGAAAATTTTGAAGTGTTTCTTTGTCCTAGTTTTTCACTTGTCCTAAGACAAGGTGAAACTCTACCAAAGTTACGCCAAGTATTTTTCATCACCACTTGGTCTACTCCATTGTTTTCTTGTTTCCCTTTTTGGATAAAATAAATCATACATACGAAGTGTTACTTAAGATTGTTTCCACCACTTTTGCACCCGCTTACATCCCTCCTTATTGCGACGGCGATAATAAGAATTGAAAGTGTGTTGGTACGTCCTCAAATCTTGAGTAGCCTTGTCTTGATACCCATGTCAAAATGTTTTATCATAGTTAGGATTGACTCATCATCTATCTTCTCTTGAGGTGTTCCACTTATCGCATTGCGTTAATACAATTTTGATACTTACATCTTGTTTCTTGTAAACTTGATTTAAGTGTCTAGATTGTACCATTACGTTTCTCACACCATAAGAACTCCTTAGTATACTTTTAACTTGAATACTTCCAAAAATTTCCTCAACCTTGAAAAGTGTTGCTGCCCCATTGTTAGCATCGTATAAATATTATTTTGATACTAATATCTTATTATTCCACAAAGCTTGATTAAAGTATCTAAGTGGTATTGTTGCATTGCTCGTATTTGTAATTTCCACTTTTTGGGATTTAGGCCTTGTTTGTATTTATATTGGTTATAGTATACTTTACATTGGAAGTCACTTCAACCCTTTGATAATTCTTACACCTTGTTTATCTTAAAGTTGACTTAAGTGTTGACATTTTTTTGATCATCTTACGTCTAACTACCATTGAGATATAGTTTACATAGGGAGTTGTTTCTTGTAGACTGGATTGGTTTTCCAAACTTGCATGATTGTTCCTTGTGATCATTTATCTTGTAGAATTTTTTTCCTAGGAAAATTATTTGGTTACTTATTCTTTAACATTGGAAATTCTTTCACCATTTTTTAGACACTATTTTTTATCCTTTACGGTTGTCACGTTATAGGTTTTACCTAGGTTTGTTGTGTCCTTGATCACATTTGATTAAACCTTTGTAAAAACTCCATGTTATGCCCCCTCTCACAATGATGGAATCCAAGAAATTAGGGTCTAATCCTTTCATTGGTCACAATTTAGGACTTCTTTTTCTCCACAACAAAAGAAACATAAGACCTAGATGATCATAGTGGTGATGAAGTAGACTCACCTCAGTATGATTTAGAATTCAATTCCATTAATTTTGATGATTTCATTTACCTCAATAGGGATAAAGCACTCGCATGAGTTATAGAAATAGGTTCCAAGATACCACAAGAAAATTACTTTATTTCACCTACCCATAACATTCTCAAGGAATAAGTACAATGTCCTTCTATTATTAATATGGATGCCATTATAAACCTAGGACATGCTTCTACTTTGGGTTCCCAAAATAGAAATAGTGAAAAATAGATACCCAAACACATGAAATGTTATCAATTACCACATCTTAAAATTCCTTGCAAATTTAGGGTAGAACTTGAGCACAAAGAACAATCTTTTCCACATGAAAACCATGAAGCACCCCAAAAAGATGAAGTTACCATGCAACAAAAACTATACGTCCTTAATTGAAAATTAGCTATATTGGCTTCCCATGTGCATAGGGACATGGACAAAGAAACACATCAAGAAAAACCTAATGCCAAACATAGTGAAATTCATACTGAAAACCAAGAGGGTGAAACATCAAATTATAATTGGGTATACATGTCAAGTTCCCTACCAAAGATCAATTATTCCCACAAGAGTTGAAATCCATGAAAAATATACTCATAAGCCTTCAAGAAAGAAATGTATGGTATAGTAAAAAATATCAATACGAAGAGCTATGTCCTTACCTCTTTGACAAAGCTATGTTACACACACCATTCCCTAAAAAAAAATATTACCCAAAATTTGATAAGTATAAAGGTAAAGGTGATCTACATGATCATGTTAAAGACTTCTACATAGCATGTCAGGAAGTAACCTATAATTAAAAATACCCTATACACCTATTCCCACATAGTCTAGGGTGTCAAGCTTTGGAATGGTTTCTTCACATATCTAAGGGGTCCATGTTTACATGGCCAAAATTAGTAGAAAGGTTTATACACCATTTCTCATTCAACGTAGAAAGTAACCTCACCATGTTGGACTTATGTAACCTAAAAAATGACCTAATGAGACCTTTTCTAGCTTCTTGCAATGCTAGCGAGGATTGGATAGCCGCTTTCCTTATCCAGTCCCAGAGAAATAGTTGGTTAGCCTCTTTGTACCTAATCTAAATTCAGACATTGCTTTCCATTTACAAAAGAATTGTGTTAAAAAATTTGATGAAGTTATAGAAAAAGGTAGCCATATTGAAGAGGATATGATAGCTAAAGGGACATTAAAACCCATTTCAAAAGACCACAATGCATCTAAGCCTATAAACAAACTAGAGTACTTAAAAAAAAAAACACATCTTAGGATATGGTATCACTAATTTTAAACATATCCAATTGGTTCAAATTGGACATCCTTTCAAACTTATCAAGGGACATATTCAACCCACAATCAAATGTCGAGTGTTCACTCCTCTCATAGAATCTTTGTCCAAAATCCTAAAATAGTTAGATGCAGTGAACATGTTTCAATATCCTAACACAATACCCTATGGCGATGATGCACCTAAACCATCATGGTATAAAGACCATGAATATTGTGAGTATCATTGCTTCAAAGGTAAAAAATCAAACAAGTTTATAAAGTTGAAACACTTTATCCATTATCTTATTGATAGTGAATAAATTGAGGTTGATTCACCTGAACCTAACCAAACACCTAATCAAAAGTTATGAATATATAAAGAACCTTTCCCTAAACATGAAAAACATAGAGAGAAGAATCTAGATCAGGGCCGATATTCCAAGAACTACAAAACTACCAACTACATTTATGCCCAAACCAGTAATCCATTTGATTCACTTGTTGGTTGTGTTCTTTCCTCTAATGAGTGTGTAAAAAATATAAGAATCAAGAACCAAGATTATTTCATGGAAATATGATGCACTTGTCTTGTGATTCCAGAACCTCCTCTGCCTACCCCTTAGGATGGTCGATATGATATATTAGAACAACTTGAGAATACCACTGCTAAGATTTCAATCTTAGATCGATATCAAATGTTCATAAATACATCCTCCATAAAACACTTCAGGGGTCAAAAGTGTCAACAGATATTGATCCTTCACACCTACAAGTGGTGGTTGCACATCTTACTCCTAGTGAACACATTACTTTTAGCTAAAATGAGGTTTCATGTGATGATCATACACATAAATTACCCCTATACATTGAGGTATTTGTTACTCGCAAAAAGACAAAGAAGGGTACTTATGGACAACGGGTCTGGTTTAAATATTTGTACTTTTAAGATAGTTAGGGAACTAGGACACACAAAGGCATACCTAGAGTCTCATATCATTTCTATCATAGCCTATGATAATAAAGATCATGATTCAATTGGTACTATAATATTACCTATGGATGTGGGACCTACATATCATGATACTAAGTTCCATGTCCTATATTTAAAACGTCCCTATAGTATTCTCCTTGGCCACCCATGGATCCATGCCATGTAGGCCATACCATCAACCTTCCATCAATGTATCAAGTTATACCATGAAGGAAAAATAATTATTATTCAAGGAGATCCAAATCCATTTGGAAATTGTAAATCCTTGCATAGATTCTCTCATACAACATATGAATTTCCTTTTGCTAATATTGTTGTGTTATTTTAGTCTAAAGCTCTCACTTCTCAAGTCAATCTAGAAAAAATACATTCATGTGATAAATATTCTTCCAAATCCGTTTCTCCCTTTACTTTATGGGAGATGAAGGTCATTGAAAATGGTTGTGGACTGTAAGACCTTCAACAGGCCCTCTATGTTTCTAATCTCTCCTTATCACCCAAGACACAAGGTAGGCCAAGTTACCAATATAAGTGGTCCCGAGAAAATTGTACTGTTGAGAAATTTCTTCTTGGTGGCCTCCTAGTAGATGAGAAAATGTTGGATTCTCTCACAACCTGGTTCCCTAAAGACACAAAGTATCCTTGCTACCAAGCTCCACAATATGTCATACCTAATAAAATGATGTATGCAATGGGCTATAAAGGATACATGTGTGGAATAAATTAACAAGGCATAAGACAACCTATTCCAACCCCACACTTCAAAAAGAAAAAATATGGGATCGACATTAAACCTTATGGGGCTCATCCCTTGAATGTTGATGCTACTTATTCTAAGTGTGAGGATGGATCTTCTAATTTAGATAGTGACACAAATTCCTTTTATAGCCAATATGAGGACCTTGCCTCTACAAACCTATTCCTTGATACCTCTGTCCTTACCTTATCAAACAAATTTCCCCAAGTAAACCATTTACATCCTAGTCTTGTTGACTAGGACAAAAAACTTCACGTACCAATTGACCTCTTTGAAAATGATGAGGAAATTGATGAATTCTTAGGTATTTGTGATAGCATTCCAATCGGTGATCACAAGAAAGGATTCTCCATCAACTTATACACATGCACATATTTCAGGGAAGATGGTGATTTCTTTAGTCAGCATAATTTAAAAGAAAGTGAGGGGAAAATTTATTCTAAAAATCCTCAGAAAAGTGAAATTCAAAGATGCATAGTGAAAACCTCTTTGAGGCACTAGTAGATGAACAAGTAAAAAAATCAACGGACATACAAAGTGACCACAACAAGGGTGAAAATATCATCAATATTCCCTTGGAAGAATATCTCAATCCCCCCCTGATCCTATGTGCATGGAGGATATATCCAAGATGCTTATGGAGGAGACCATTGATGTCAATATAGGAACAAAAGACAACCCTAAAATGGTCAAGTTGGGAGCTTCACTCTCAACAAAACAACATAATACCTTTGTAATGCTTATATGAGAATTATCAAACATATTTTCATTGTCCTACATAGATATGTTGGGCTTGGATCCATCCTTGGTAGTGCATAATATTGTTGTGCACGCAGATGTAAAGCCCATCAAACAGAACATTAGAAAGATGTATCCATGTGTAGACCTCATGGTTAAAGAAGAACTAGATAAATTGTTGGCAGTATGTTTTATCAGACTTATCAATTACTCTGAGTGGATCTCCAACATAATACTTATGCAGAAAATCCCAATTAGTATAACAATATGTATAGATTTTAAAGAAATAAAAATTCATGCACAAAAGATGATTTTCCTCTTCCTAATATCGACATGGTTATTGATTTGACTGCAAGGTATGAAATGTTATCCCTCATGGATGGATTTTCTGGCTACAACCAAATCAAAATCACATAAGAAGATCAACACAAGACTACATTTACACCCCTTGGGGGACATTGTGTTACCAAGGTATGCCCTCCAGTCTCAAAAACACTAGAGAAACTTATTAAACGGATATGACCGTAATCTTCCATGATATGTTGAATGACATTATGGAGGACTATGTTGATGACATTCTAGGTAAGTACAGAACAAGATAATAACACCCTGAAATATGACAACACATCTTTTAACACCTCTAAGATTACAAAGTCAGGATAAATCAAAAGAAATGTATCTTTAGTGTATTATCAAGAAAAAATTTAGGTTTCATTGTATCAAGAAGAGGATCTAAAGTTGATCCAGCCAAAATTATAGCTATCACTGAAATTCCTCCACCAAAGAACCTCAAGCTACTACATAGCTTGCAGGGAAAACTTCAAGTAATATTCCATTTCATCTCCCAACTTATATATATAAGTGTCACCCATTTACTAATTTTCTTACAAAAGATGTTAACTTTCATTGGGGTCCCAAATTCCTGCAAGCATTTGAACTACTCAAGAAATATTTGTTCAATCCCCCTATCCTTATGCCACCTACTACAGGAAAACCCTTGTTATTGTATATCTCAACCAATAAATTTGTTATTGATGCACTCCTAACTCAATACTACCTAAGCCAAAAAGAGTAAAGTGGTCTATTATCTGTTAGTGATTAGTGACCAAATATGCGGAAACAATTCCTCAAATCACAACAGTGGGAAATGTAACAACATAAATTTAGTAGAATTATACTTGCAAAAATATAACAACATAAATAAATAATGCAAAAGAGAAGAAAATAAAATATTTAACATGGTTCACTCAATGTGGGCTATATCCACGAAGAACTTGCTCATATTTTATTATCAACAAGATTAAAACAACTCTCAAATTCTTCTCTCAGTTATGAACTCACAATAGAATTCTAAAGATGTTAAACCACATCTAAACCATAATTGATACCCAATTGCTCAACCTTCACTCTTTATCACTAAGACTCAAGACCTCTTGAACACTCAAGATACATTCAATATAAATTAGGAATCACCTAACACCTCTATTTATAGGATTGTAATCCTTATAAGAAGTTATAAAGCTAACCCTAAAGTTTGAAAGTCATAGCCTTTCAACTTCCCACAACTGGAAAAATTGTCATGGCATTGACAGCTAGTTAACAATTTGACAGCAACCTCATAACATGAAAAATAGTAGATGATTGCAGAATGCTCCTGAAGTCTCAAAAATTAACCATTCAAACTCTAACACTTCAATATTGATTCCAAAAGACCAAAAAATAGGCTCTTCACCCCAAAAATTCCCACTTGGAGACTACTTCCACTTAGCAAAGTTCTCAACCCTTCATTATCAACCATGAAGGCCAATAAAAGTTTAAAACGACTTCAACTTCTCCCTTATGCCCACCTTGGTCATCATATCTGAAGGATTCTGATTGGAATAAATATTTTCCATCTTCAACTTATCTTCTTCCAAAGCTTCCCTGATGAAATGATATCTCAACTAAATGTGCTTCATCCTAGAGTGAAAATTAGAGTTCTTTGCCAAATGAATGGCACTCTGACTATCATTATGTAGTCTCCCAACTTCTTTCTTATGACCCAATTGTTGGGGTGTGGAGTCTAATTTTTGGTATTCTCAAATCAATATTGAAGTGTGGAGTTTGAATTGGGAAGATGAAAGGTCATGACCATTTCTTTTCTATCCATGGGAAGATGAAAGGTCATGAAAATTTCTTTCCAGCCATGGGAAGATGAAAGGTCATGACTTTCAAACTTCTAGGGTCAGATTTTGGAATTCTTAAAGGATTTTAATCTTATAAATATAGGTGTTAGGTTATCTTGAATATATATTGTGTGTTCAAGAGGTATTGAGTCTTAGTGATCAAGAGGTGATCAAGAGTGATCAAGGTCGAGAAATTGGGTGTCAATTGTGGTTTAGATATGGTTTAGCATCTTTGGAATTCTGTTGTGAATTCATAACTGAGAGAAGACTGTGAGAGTTTTTTTACTCTTGTTGATAATAAAATATGAGAAATTTCTTGGTGGACGTAGCCCACATTGGGTGGACCATATTAAATATTTTCTTATTTTGTGCATTATTTATTTATGTTGTTATATTTCTGCATGTATAATTCTACTATATACTTTCTTATTGTTGTGGTTTGAGGAATTGTTTTCACATATTTGTTCTCTAATTCATAATAACGGGTATTAGAGCTTTGGTTGGTTTTTTGCTGAAGTGGTAAATCACAAGGAAATTTTAGGTGGAGTGGGAGCTATGGTGGATGAGGGCATATCAAGGGTTGAGAAGTTCAATGGGCAAAAATTTTGTTTGTGGAAGAAGCAGTGGAGGATTACTTATATCAAAAGGAACTCCATGTTCCTTTGGCTAGAAAAGAAAAGAAACCTACAACCATGTCGGATGAGGATTGGGATTTTATAGATAAAAAGGCACTCGGGGAAATTTTTTTATGCCTTGCATCTTCAGTTACTTTCAACATATCGCAAGAGAAGACTACAGAAGGTATCATGAGTGTTTTGGGGAAGTTATATGAAAACCCCTCTATCTATAATAAATTATTTTTGATAAAAAAATTATTTAATATGAAGATGTCTGAGAATGGTTCTAATTCTATTCATTTGAATGAATTTAATATGGTTGTATGTTAAACTGGGTTAAAATTGACTTTGGTGATGAGGTCAGGTCTTTGTTGATTTTGTGATCCTTACTAGATAGCTAGGAAAACTTGGTTATGGTTGTAAGTAATTAAATCTCTAATAATTCAAATTTGAAGTTTGAGGATGTAATAGGTGTGATCCTAAGTGAGGAAATGTGAAGGAAGAGCACTGTAGATTCTTCTACTTCTGGAAATGATTTGACGGTGGAGAGTAGAGGGAGAGAAAAGAACATAGGGAAAGGTAATTGTGGGAAGTAAAATGATCATGGAAGGTCAAATTCCAAGAGTAAGTTAGAATTTGGCACTGTGGGAAGGTTGGTCATGCTAAGAAATATTGCTGGGCTCTTCGGGATAAGAAGAACAAGAAGGAAGAAACTAAAGAGGAAAATGTGACAGCAGGTGATGTTTGTCAGGATGCCTTAAGTCTTTCTTTAGATAATATTACCGAGTCTTGGGTGTTAGATTTAGGGGCTTCTTTCCATTCCACCCCACATAGACATTACTAACTGATTTTGTTCAATGAGATTTTGGACATGTATATCTTGGTGATGATTAACCATGCAGAATAGTAGGGAAAGGATGTGTTCAGGTGAAAATGTAGAATGGGAACACACGACTACTTAAGGATGTCACACATGTTCCTAAGTTGAGGTGAAACTTGATATCAGCGGGTCATTTGGGTAGTGATGGTTGTACGGTCAGTTTTACAACGGATTCTTGGAAGGTTACTGTACGTACCAAAAATTGTAGGGTATTACACCACAAGAACATAGTTACACGTGCCCCAATGATGATATAGGTCTCCTTGCAAGGTGTTACGGATCCAGAAAAGCTCTCCAAGTATGTGTTAACATCCCACATGCCCCACTTAGCCCCTGTGTGCTTTGTTTTCTCTTCTCCCCTCCTTTTCTTTGTGTTTTGGTCTTCAGCGACGAAACCGCTGCCCTGCCTTGGCGGTGGTCTCGTGCCCGCTACCCAAGAAGGGTGGTAGTCCTTCACACATTTTCCAGAATGTTATTTTTAACACAAATCACGTAAATTTCAATGTTTACCATCTTTTTTTCATCACCTTTTCTTGTATTTATGATTCTAGTTCCCTCGAATAGTGTTTTTGCATTGTTTATGGTTAAAGAGTTCAATTTGGTTTTCACCTTTGGGTAAATTGGAATTCTATAAATAGCTATCTTGTGCTTAAGTAAATGGCCCCTCAAATTTCCCTCTCAATTTCTCATTTCAATAGCTTAGTCTTTCAATTTTGCTTAGGATTCATAGTTTTATTTGTTGCATGCATGGTTAGTGTTGTTTAGTTGTTAGGAAGCCACATAATCTTCTTGTGCTAGTGTTGTTACTATTTCATGCAATTCATTGGAATAAGATAGTTTGATTTTCAGTAGGAAGCCATTAAAGTTATAGGTCTTGTTTGTCAAATAGAATAGTTTCAAGTTTTTAACATTTTATGTTGTATGACTCGTAATAAATCCCACTAGGAATTGCATAAGCCAAGCTCTGTTCTCTTGCACTATCCCTCTCATACTTGCATTGTATTTAGGCTGCATCCTAAATTACCACTATCCCAATACCTACTTATGTTGATGCTAACATCACATGATTTTCTGGATTCACGTGAGCACAAAGGAACAAAGAGATCACACTGAGGGGACAAAGCCACACACAACTGGATTCACCACTGTTATACAAAATCCAGGTTCAAGATTTCAAAGTTCTAGTTAAAACATATCAAATAGAGTAGTCAATCATTTCATTTCAGTTAATTTCACTTTCTATATTGTCAGGGAAGCTGTGGGGATCGATAGTTTTTGAAAAACTATGATTCACTCCTCACTTCTGAGGTAGAATCGAGATTCTTTCAAATAGATTAGATCAGTTATCTACTTATTTAAAATAGATTTACAACTGCACAGGCAAGTAGCTATACTCGACTGCTTTGTTTGTTTTAATTTTGTTATTAGTTTAGTTTTCAATTTCTAGATATCTTAAATAGTTGCTCTTTCAAGATCATTTAAATAGTTCATCAGAAAAACACAAAAAATAAAGAAGTCATATATGCTGTAGATATACTTTACATAGCTAATTTTACTTTGCTCTAGTTAGATTTACATTGTTTCTTTTGCATGACAATCATGGGACCTAGAGAGCCCAGAGAATACGTATTCGAGCCAATCATGCCTCAACCCAATCTTGTTATAGCAATAGATGATATAGATCAGAATTTTAGAATCCAAGTCTTCCGAACAACGACAGACTTACAATAGATCAACTCACAGTTAAGAGGGTTAAACATAGAAGACAACCAAGCACACACATTTTGGTCAAACCAGCCAAACTATAGATTACCCTATACAAATATCCGCATGACTGTAGAAGGGCTTGAAAGAGGGAAAACATTCGGTTGTGACCCTTTGGTCCCACAACCAGACGTAGGATACATTCTCACTGACATAGACACTAGATTAAGAATTCAAGTTGCTAGAATGCCTGTAAGGTACTTTGAGAAGATTACACAACTTACAGTTCTAAATATAGAGGATGAAAAGGCATACGACTATTAGATATTGGGGATTAGGGATTGATTCCACATATGACCATTGAAGGTCCACAATAACCACAAATCTACAGTTATGATCCACAAATCCCACAAACCAATGTACCCATGGGAAAATCTGACATTGATGTTGGTTTACGCACATTCGTATTTAGATCTACTCCACTTCCACCTATCATCAACGCACAGTTATCCTTGTTAGACATAGCAGCTAACAAAGCTAAAGATTTCTGGACTAGACCAGAGAATCGACCGTAGAATCCACTATTTATCCATCATCCATCCTATGACCCTATCTGGAGATATACACGAAACAATTCCAGGTCATTTTCCCCATATCCCATAACCTATAGATCAGATCAAGCCAAAACTTGATATTGATTGGAGCCTTCGAGTGGTCATCTTTGCCGACTGATCTATCACGCCAGTTCAGGTTAGAAGGGCCTTCTTTGCCTTAGATTCACATATTCCAGTAGTGCGTGTCGAAGACATAAGATTACCTAACTAGTTTTCCTATACCCCACATGTATTCCATCCCCACCAGCTATTTCGGCATGACCTCGAGAGGTTGGGTGCGAGGAAGAGTTACTTGTAGATTCCCATGCTCGCTTGTCACTTTTCCATCATACAAAATTGAACCTGACGTGAACGGAACAATTGTTTCCCTTTCACCTTCCCCCATTTAGTGTTTCATATTTCTTCCATCCACCTTCACTCTTTCCCATTATTTTGCGGGTATTCATATACCCCCCAAATATGTCAGGATTTGACGCATATGGCAGACCTCTCCTAGGTCTTGAAGCATATTACGATCAACTGAATAAATAGCCATCACCCTCGCTCTCAGCATGGCGTGACAACTAAGAAACTAACCAATTGTCAACACAAACTCCACCCCCAAGGAATAGATATAGTTCTTCTTTCCAAATAGAGGAGTTGGATCATCTCACTCAAACGCAACACCCAGAGCCTTCAAGCTCGAACTCCATGATGTTTATAGGAGAATTTGATTCTTCTCCTCAGGTATTGCTTAGACCACAAATTAGTAGACAATCAAATCCATATCCATTTTTATATGATGAACACTTAGTGCATTATGCCAGGAATGAACAATGATCTCGGAGTATGTACCCACCTATAGGAAGTTTACAAACACAACCCAATGTCTCGTTTCAATAAAACACCTCCATGCCACTACCTTTAGGAAATACCCTCGGTGAAGCTTGGCAGGGCAACGATCAATTCATAGCGGGGTACCACATGCCTCTACAACCGCAGGATATATGACAAATGCCACTAAGGAAAAATACTGTGACTTCACTAGATGAAGTCATCTCAACTTTAGTATAAAAAGTTAGAGGGTTAGAGCTTGCTAAAGCATGTCAAAATTCTCTACTCATGTAGGTAGGAAATTCCAATCCTTCACATCATCCTAAAAAAGTATACCTCCTCACAGGAATAGGCACGTTGGGCATGCCTACTCAGTATTTGCAACAAACCCCAACTAGAACCATGGTTTCTAACATCATTCTAGTGGAAAATATGACACCTCCCGGTCTAGTACAAAATAATCCATTCCTGGGTAATACTCCTCCATACTTGAACATATATTCCAAATCCCCGTAAGGAGATATTTTCTCTTCTCCCAGCATGTTCACTCAACCACAGGGATTTCCTTATGCCCCTGCAAATTCATATGCCATGCCATACCACCAAACCATCCCACCTCAACCCCCTTAGTAGGCACCATCGATGGTCGAAACCTATGCGATAGGGACTTATTCAGAATATTTGAAAGAACCCTTAGACTTCACTATACAAAGCGTCATGCTTCCAAGACCTCTTCCTGATTTTCCCAAATACAAAGGGGAAGGAGACTTGAATGCACATATCAAGGCCTACGACACAGCTATTCGAGAACTACTCCCTTGGGATGAGGTTGTTGCTAAAATATTTCCCAAAACATTAGAGGGAATCGCCCTCGATTGGTATTTAAAAATACCTGAAGCTTCCATACATTCATTTAAATAACTTGTTTTAGAGTTCATCAAGGTGTTTGACATGAAAAAACTTTTGAGAACAGGAATCAGGTAGTTCTTGCACATTAAACAAGAACACAATGAATATGTTGCTCACTTCATCCAAATATGGCGTACAGTCCTTTATTCTTCGGAAAGTGCTCCAAATATGGACCAAATGGAACTATGTGATTTATTCCTTCATTCTCTCATCAAAGAGGTAAAGGAGGAAGTCCAGAAGTTCCCACTAAGGACTTATAATGAATTAATTGAGAGCGCTCTCCAAACAGATGAAGCGGTAATAGATAGTAGTCGCAAGACGTATGGAAAAATGGGAGGCTAATCACCCCCAACTAGAATACTACAACTTATCCTACTACCGTAAACATCAATCAAGGACCTAAAGTCCTTAACAAAAATCATGGCGTAACCATAGATGGAGTAATCAACCAAACAAATAAAACAAATGTTGCAAATGCTCCACCGCCAATTAACAATCAACAAACCAACAACTTTACCCCGACAATCAATACAGTGGATTTTAATCATCCACAAAAACAACAACAACAATAAAGTCAGACCTAGACACATGGTCCAAGTCAAAATTCAACTAGATATCCAAACCAAAACCAGAACCAAAGACAACAAACGCAAAATCCTAATGGTCAACGGTTTAATCAGAGTTTGGTACCACAATATGCGCCAAACCAGCAACCTAGGAATTAAAATCCCAATTCATATTGTGGTTTCCACAAAATTCAAGGCCATGACACTAGAAAATTCTATGATTACAATAAGTTCATGCAATTTTTGCCAGAGGAATGAAGACAACTTTTCATAGATATGTTCTTGGTAGATCCTGCATCACCAGCGCCAAATACTTTTACAGGGGTAGTTTCCCCTCAAAATGCACCCCTCAAGATCTTGATCCACTCCCAAATCACAACAACAACAAATTAAATCCAAATGGGATGAATAAGAGCGTGATGACAAGAAACAATGATCATGAAGCCTCGACTTCGCTAAATCCACCTGTCGCACCACAATTAGGAAATCAGCTACAACCCAAGATAGTCAGTTTGGTGGAGTTAGACACTAAGCTACCCATAGAAGATGTAACAAGGACACGAGAGTATTCCTCTCAACTAAGTCCAAGCTACCTGCTAGAGACATATAACATTCAATAGCCATTAGTAAAACCCATAGGTACCTATGATTTAATTAATGACCTAATAAAGACCTTCTCTCGTATCTCCTTTTTGGATTTATTGAAGAACTCTCCTACCCATAGGGCTGCTCTTTTAGAATCATTAGGTTCAGGTCATTTAATTAACATCACCCCACCTCCCGAAACATAGGTAAACCATATAGACTTTGATGTCCACCATCCGAGGCAGTCGGATAGGGATACCAAGTTTATATTTTAAATAAACAAAATGCCAATGGATGTTGAGATTGCACACAGAGGTGATCCAACCTTACATTTGCAAGTGTGGGTTTATAACAATTACATAAAACGCGCAATGGTTGACGATGGGGTAGTAGTTAACATAGTCCCTTCTCTATCATTCAAAAGCTAGGGTATGGAGAGACAATTATTCCATGACTCGGAATACACTAAGAGGTTATGATAGCCTTAAGGCCACTTCAATTAGGACTATAATACTACCAATCACATTAGGACACAAAACAATCTTCACTGATTTTTATATTATAGATCAGGAAACCAACTATAATATGATCCTCGGCCGACTGTGGATACATCGTATGAAGGCAATCCCTTCTACATTATTCCAAGAAGTAAGATTCTTGTGCTTAGGAAAGGTATTCATAGCAAAAGGCAATCTGAAACCATTTGATATACACCTAGCAAACCTGAAGAAAATACCAGGTGTTAACTTTGAGTTTGAACTCCCAAAAAAACAACTTAACAAGCCAACCAACTCAAAATTAGAAGGAAAGTTGGTACCTACAACGGAGTTAGAAGTTACGAACCTAATCAAGAATATCCCAGCCCTCAAGGAAGAGACTAACACTGTAGAAATAGTATCATTAGGAACTACGGAAAAAATTGTCAAATTGCTAGAACAGGATCTACCAATTTTCCTGCCATTTGATTTTGTAGGCATGGGATATACCCTAGGAGTTGGTTCTCTTCTAGTAGAAGAACTCTGCATGGTAGAAGTAACTAAAGCAGACGAAATAGACAAAACAAATGTCCTAACATCCATCTTCCCAATTAAATATTGGACTCTTCATTTCGATGGAGCTATATGTCATTATGGGGCTTGGGCAGGTGTGATCTTTACTTCACTTAAAGGAAAAATCCTACCATTCACCTTTAAACTAAATTTTGAATACATACAAATAACAACACTGAGTACAAAGCCCTCCTCCTTGGCCTCATCCTAGCTAAAAGGCTCGGTGTTAATGACATCAGGGTGTTAGGAGACTCTCAATTAATAGCAAACCAAGTCTCTGAGGTGTATGAGACCAGAGCTGAACACTTACAGCTCTACAAAACAACAGTATTAGATTTGAGCAAAGAGTTTTATTTCATATCAATTGAAGCAATCCCGTGAGAACAAAATATTCTCACAGATTCGATAGTAACCTTAGCTTCACATTTCACTCCAAGCAGTGTGTTGGAGGACACCCGTTTCATGGTATCCCTTTCAATTGAACCATTAGTGAAGAAAATGCCAAATCCTCTTTTAACAAACATAGCTGAAAAACAAGTCTACTAGCTTAGATCATGTTGATAGTGATAGAGCTACTCTTGATTACTTAAATGCTTATGCAACATTACATCTCACCCATCACATGGTATATTTGTCTTTAATCCCACATTCATCTTCTTACTTCAAAAATCCCATGATAGAGCTTCCCCTGTAAAAGGAACTCGACATATACACGGTAGAGAATGGAGAAGATTTGGAACTACCTCTAGCCCCGCCTGAGTTTGAAGAAGGTAACACTTCTTTAATCAAAGAAATGATTGATATTAACATCGGAATGGAAGAAGAACCAAAGATCTTGAAACTAGGATCTTCATTAACTCCAAAAGAAATAGAAATACACACTCGAATCCTCAAAGAACATCAGAAGGATTTTGCATTTAATTATAAAGAAATGACAGGGGTTGCACCACACATCACGGTACATAACCTCATCACCAAATCAGATGCAAAGCCAATTAAACAAAAATCAAGACCAATGAAACCCAAGGTAACTCTCATGGTAAAAGAAGAAGTAATGAAACTCCTCCAAGTGGGATTCATCAAACCATTCGATTACTCTCAGTGGTTATCTAATATCGTTCCCGTTCTTAAAAAAATGGGAAGATATGCATTTGCATAGATTTTTGAAACATTAACAAGGCGTGACCTAAGGACAACTTCCCATTACCATCCATAGATGTCATTGTTGACGCAACAGCTGGATTCGAGCTTTTGTCTCTCATGGATGGATTCTCAGGATACAATCAAATCAGAATATCTGAACAAGACCAAGCCAAAAACACATTTATAACTCCTTGGGGAACCTATTGCTACGTTGTTATGCCATTTGGTCTAAAGAATACTTGTCGCTACATACCAATGGGTAATGACGTATATATTTCATGATCTTATACACAAAATCATGGAATCCTATGTAGATGACTTGTTAGCTAAAGCCAGGAAGTGTTGTGATCACCCGGAAGTGCTCCGTATCATTCTTTCATGTTTGATAGAATACGGAGTCACACTAAACCCAGAAAAATGTGTATTTGGTGTGACAGGAGGGAAGCTCCTAGGTTACATTATATTGTCATGAGGGATCGATGTAGACCCAGCTAAAATCTGGGCTGTTCTTAAAATAATCCCACCGTTGGATGAATCTGGAATCAGGTTCGTTTCTTGGGAAACTCAGTGCAATCCGAAGATTCATCCCAGATTTAAGCTTTTCCATTCATCCAATCAACAATCTACTCAAGAAAGAGTACAAGTATCGATTGGACCGAAGACTGCAATGAGGCTTTCAAAGTAGTTAAGCATTTCTTGTTGTCACCACCTACGCTAATGCCTCCTAAGCCAGACCGCCCTTTAATCTTATATTCACGAGCTACCAATGTCTCGCTAGCCTGCATGCTAGCCCAAGAAGATGATGACAAATGAGAACGTGTGATCTATTTTATTAGCTGAACATTACTTGATTATGAGACACGTTATACGCAAGTAGAGTGAGAATGCCTCACCATAGTCTTCACAACCAAACGCTTAAGACATTACATGCTAAATCAAGAAACAAGGGTCATTGTAAAAATAGACCATTTATGAACTTTCCTCACGCAAGGATCTTTGTCTAAAAAGGTTGGATGCTTTATAACCTTAATGGGTGAATTCAAATTAACTTTTGTAAACCAAAAGTCCATTAAGGGACAAATCATTACAGATTGGTTAGCTGATAACCTGTTGGATGGAGGTGATCTAGTAGATCTAGATTTTCCTGATGAATGCATATATTACGTCAAAACTAGACCTCCCATCTCTGAATGTCCTTGGTATACTGATATTATTAATTATATCATGGGCCATGCATATCCAAAAGGTGCTACACCACAACAAAGAAGGTGGTTACGCATTATCGTAGCTAAATATGTTATTATAGAACAAGTGCTCTATCGTAAGGCTTTCGATGGAATGCTTCTAAGGTGTGTTGACACAGAAGAATCCAAGAAGATTCTCCATGAATCTCACAGTGGAATATGTGGATGCCACTTCGGTGGTCATGCCACCGCTCACAAAATACATCGGATGGGCTATTTCTGGCCCACTCTAGAGCACGACGCAATAGAGTTTGTACGCAAGTGTCATAAATGCCAAGAATTTTCCCATGAGATTCACATGCCGGCACAAGCTCTACAACCAATCGCAAATCCATGGCCCTTTTCTACATGGGGCCTATATTTGATAGGGAAATTCTCTCCCTCATCTACAGATGGCCATAACTTCATAATCACGGCCACTGAGTATTTTACTAAATGGGTAGAGGTTATGCCTCTTACCACTGTACCAGGTGCCTGTGATCACCAAGTTCATTTTGAACCAGATCATTTACAGGTACGGTGTCCCACAAATCATTATCTCAGATAATGGCACTTCTTTTAAGAATGACGAAGTCCATGAGCTATGTAGTAAATTTAAAATAAACCATCATACAGCCTCCCTGTATTACCCTCAAGCCAATGGACAGGCTGAAGCAACAAACAAGACATTAAAAGCTATTCTCCTTAAAACGGTAAAAGAAAATAAATGAGATTGGCATTTAAAGTTATACCCGGCCTTGTGGGCCCACCGAACCTCAATAAGAACACCCACAGGAGAAACTCCTTTCTCATTGGTATTCAGAGCAGAAGCAGTTCTCCCACTTGAGGTTGAAATACCCAGTCTCTGCATCTCATTACAAGGGATTCTGGATGAAGACACTTATAGAGAAGCACATCTCTCCCAACTAGAAAGCCTAGATGAGGCCAGGTTAGATGCTGAATAATGGCATAGAGTTTATGCTGACCGGATGTGCCGGCAGTATAACAAAAAGGTCTATGATTGAGATATATATGAAGGAGATCTAGTTCTAAGACTAGACAACCGGATTGACAAAAATACCAGTGAAGGAAGGAAATTCTGGCCCAAATGGTTGGGCCCATACCAAGTCACGAAAGACTATGGAAATGGTGCATATCTCTTATGTACACTGGAAGGTGAGGAATTCAATGAAACAGTCAATTCCTTGCATCTTAAATGATTCTATGCATAAGCAACCTGCACTGTTTGTATAATTATATCTACATTGCATCTTCATGTAGTTAGGTTCATTTTGTCCACTTGTTTCATACAATTTTGTGATCAAGGAACTTATTCTCAAAGAAATTCATTACAAAATTCTGATGGTATTGGCATAATCATGCAAATCATACTTCTTCACTTTCATAATCACATCACCTGTTTCTGAATCATCTCATCAAATAAAGCTAGATATGACAAAGTCTTAACGGTAACCATACCAAGGTCTACATGCTTGTTCTCACTTCTGGTTTCTTCCTAGGATAGGTGTCTTGCCTATGGTCTGTTCTAGAAGCTTCATCGTGTCACATCTATCCCGTATGCATATCTCTTTGGAAATAAGAACATACTGACATTTTTCTCAAATATATAAATCAAATGTAGATCAAATAGAAAATTTTATTTTTACACATTTCCTTGCCCTACCAACCTTCGGTGATGAGCTTGTGTCTCTTACTAGTGACGTAGGGTTGGGAAAGGATGGGAATGCCCTTACTCACCTGTACCTTGTCCATGGTGATAAGCCCACGCTTCTTACTAGTAGCATGGGGCAAGGTGTAGGGGGTCCTCTTGACAAATAAACGTTGAAGGTCATAAGCAAACAATTCAAATGAACCTTTGAAATCTTGAGTCAAAAACAAATGAATCAGATGTCCAAAATTCCAAGAGAGCTCAAAACCCCAAAAACCAGATTTTGTCTACCATGTGGCCATCTACGGATCTAAGTCTAGATAAACCACAAAGCAAGTAGCATTCTAAACTATGGAGTCACTCGAGTAGAGTAGGTTTGTAGCATCCTAATTTGGTTCCACCAAATCTTTGTCTATCTCTCATCACTACCATTCAACAAATTTCATAGCTTGTGCCCTTTCTAGCTCTCGATGATGAGCCCTCGCATCTTACTAGTTACATGGAGTTAGGAATGGGGAAAGTTCATCTGCTCATCATACCAGTTTATCATCTCATTTTGTCACAAAAAATATGAAGTATTGACAAATTTCTTATAGAAACTAAAGTTCAAGATCACATTGTGTCTACATTATCATACATCAGCATCACGAAATACAAAAAGAAAGGAAGCACTTGTATCATTTGTTCTCCACTGCATACATTCTGAAAAGCATATAAAAACAACATTATAGTTTACATGTGGAAATGAATCACAAAATCATAGATACCAAGAGTCTGATCCAAAAATATATATATATATATATATATATATATATATATATATAAGTTTCTGTACAATGCCATCATGCGCTAAGCATGGTCAAAATGCTCAAAGAGCCCGGGAAATACAAAATACATCATACAAACAATCTAAGAGAGCCATGCGGCCTCTCAACCCCTATGAGATCCCTCTGAAGGTGCACGCCCACATCTAGGACTCTGCTACGCCGGCGCTATGAGTGCACGGAGGGCTCACGATCCCGAGGAGCAGCTGCGGCCTCGCCATGAGAGTGACTCCTCATCAGACGCTCTGTTGTCCTATATCCTGCCAACTCGGTGTAAAGGGTAGTCACCATCCTGGCCACATGCCAGACAGGGGTAAAAATGTTGGTATGCCTACCGGCTGCTGAGGGCTCCCCTGCATCCATGGATAACTCCACACGGGTCTTCTCCATGGGGATCATCAGGGTATCAGTGCATACCTGGTGAATCAGGTCTCGCCACTCGTCAGCAGTCTCTGCAAGCAAAGGAGAAAACAAATTAGAAATACTCAAAAGATAAAAACAAAAGTAAACAAAAGGAGAGATAGCAACTAAGACAATCATAGCTAAAAACAAACATTAAAGAGAAGGATGATAACTCACTCGGATCTCCGGGCCTCCAAGATGGATCTCTAGGGTCAGCACCTGCCACAGATGTCACCACTGACTGATGCACTCCTCCTATGCGTTGGGCCACATAACATCCTACTACAAACTCATCCTCCAAACCCTGAGAAAGTGGCTCCTCTGAAGCTAGGGTCACCCTCTCCGCACTCTACTCCACCCTCTCCACTTGTAAGATATCCTGAGTGTCATGCCACTCAGGATCGATGTCCTCCTCTCCACCCAACTCACTGACCTCAGCCTCGGTCTCCTCCTCCGTCTCTCCCCCTGTGAACTCCTCAGACTCAGAGTCTATATCAATGGGGTCGTCACTGCTGTGGGCGGGACCGGATAAAATCTGAAGTAAGGGTGCATGAGGAGCACCGGCTCTCCCTGGAGCACGTACCACCCTCCTGGCTGCAATGGGGACACCAGGAGTAACAACTGTCTAACCCTGGCCTCTAGGACCTCCTCTAGCCTCCCAGACAGATCTAAACACTGGCACCACTGGGGGAAGCATATCGATGTAAGGAAGGCCAAACTACTGAGGCACTCGAGTAAAAGGATGTGTCTCCACCTTCCCTGTCCTGTCCACAAGCTGCCCTGTGGTGGAGCAAGAGATCAAAGTAAGGGCCTCCTCAGCCCCATAACCCTACCATGTCCTGATAGGGTGTGGCCTCCATATCATCAGTAGTCAAGGAGATGACTGGCTGGTGGGGTGCTTTGAGCACCGACATATTTTTCCATCTTGTTGCCCTCATAGCTTTGGGATCCGTCACCTCTACACCTCTCCCATAAGGGATGAAATTCTCATAGACCCAGCTCATAACCAGGGTCGAATGGCTCAATGACTACCCCTGTAAGCGAACCACCCAGTACAAATCATGATAGGTGGTCCCAAGTATGTCAGCTCCCCAGGCATAAATTTGGCCATGTCCCTCAATCTGTGCTATAATGGCGGACCAACAATAAAGTAAAGTGTCTCCTCCCTTGTCCCCGATCAATCTCGAGGCAAGGATCCCCATAATGGCCTGGTGAATCAAGGGGATAGGCAGGCTAGGAATAGATCAGACCCTCACCCCCTTCTTTGAACCAGTGGAGATAACTGCATCTCCCATATATGAAGCCCACTGTGCTATCTGAGCCCGTGACCCTACTGTCTCAAGTGTGAGCCATCTCCTGATGATCAGGACCCCCAAGATGTGGTAAACATCCTCCAAAGTAATGGTCCACTCACCCCTGACTCCTGGAAATCAGAAAGTGTTCCGATCAACATCCTAATATGAAAACAAGTCACAAAGTATGTGACTAGAAGGTGCAACATGCGGGACTCGTGATATATGCAATATACCGGCCCTCTGAAGAGTGTCCTGCTCATCCTGAGAAAGTTCATCCAATATTGCTGGAAACCAATCACACTCTCTCTCTCGACTCCATCTGATATACTCCTCCTTCTCCTGTATACACCCAAAAACATACAAAAAGGAGTAAGTTAGTATTCAAAATGACATTAGAAAAATCATTAAGACATATAAGAATGCTAGAAATACAAAAACAATTTCAAACAAGTACTCTTTTAGAATTCTGTGAAGAATCACTACCTTGAGCAAGGTGGCGGTTCCGTAACCTCTGACTTAAAGGCGGGGGTTGTGTAACCGCCACCCTACTTAGGGCAGTAGTCGTGTCCCGAATTTCCACGCGGGTCACATGCCCTAAATGACACCTAAAAACACCAAAAATAACTATTTTTGACCAAAACAAAGCCTACCCATTAGGTGCCCCCCCTAAGTGACCCTATTAAAACTGAAATTTTCAAAAATAATCCCCCCATGACAAAGATTTCACCATTTTAACATTTTGGGGATAAAAACGGTAAATCGAGAAAAACTAACCTATGATCTTGTGGGTCAGTGTTCCTCTCATGGAGGCATGATCACAATCTCGTCATGAACGTTTTGACTATGCTCTCATCAAAACCTGTCACCATGGGTCCCAGAGCTCAAAATCAATCAAATCGACACACGTAAATGAATAAGAAAATGGGCCCACTTTTATATATATATAGCATCATGAATTGTTTTGAATGCCCCTTTTCGCAGGTTTGGATCCCCGACGGAGGTAAGTTCTTATCCCTGCACAAATGGTATGTCCTCATTTCATATTATTTTATTTTTTGTTTTTTGATCTATTTTATCTATCTACACTTGAGTCCTCTTTTCATTTTTCAGGTAGTGGGAATCTTGGAGGGCGTCATTTCGACACACAGGCATATCAGGTATAAAATTTTAACTTCCCATTTCAGGACCACCATACTCGGACCCACTTTTTTATGCCTCTTCATGGCTAAAACACTTCTCTGAGGGGGCAATATGTACATACCCAAAATTTTAGGGTACTACACCACCAAAACACAGTTACACGTGCCCCAATGATGATACAGGTCTCCTTGCAAGGTGTTTGGGATCTGAAAAATTTCTCCAAGTATGCGTTAACATCCCACATGCCCCGCTTAGCCCCTACATGCTTTTTTTTCTCTTCTCCCCTCCTTTTCTTTGTGTTTTGGTATTCAGTGATGAAACTGCCGCCCTGCCTAGGTGGCTATCTCATGACTGCCACCTAGGTAGGGTGGAAATCTTGTAACCACCACCCTGATCAGGATGACGGTCCTTCACACATTTTCCAGAATGTTCTTTTTAACGTGACTCATGTAAATTTCATTTTTTACTAGCTTTTTTTCACTACCTTTTCTTGTATTTATGATTATAGTTCCCTAGAATAGTGTTTTTGCATTTTTTATGGTTAAAGAGTTCAATTTGGTTTTCACCTTTGGGTAAATGGGAATTCTATAAATAGCTGGCTTGTGTTCAAGAAAATGGCCCCTCAAATTTGCCTCTCAATTTCTCATTTCAATAGCTTAGTCTTTCAATTTTGCTTAGGATTCATAGTTTTATTTGTTGCATGCATGGTTAGTGTTGTTTAGCTGTTAGGAAGCCACATAATATTCTTGTGCTAGTGTTGTTACTATTTCATGCAATTCATTGGAATAGGATAGTTTGATTTTCAGTAGGAAGCCATTAAAGTTACAGGTCTTGTTCATCAAACATGATAGTTTTAGGTTCTGAACATTTTATGTTGTATGACTCGAAATAACTCCCACTAGGAATTACATAAGCCAAGCTCTGTTCTCTTGCGCTATCCCTCTCCTACTTACATTATATTTAGTATGCATCCTAAACTGCCACTATCCCAATACATACTTCTGTTGATGCTAACATCATGCAATTTTCTAGATTCACGTGAGCACAAAGGAATGAAGAGATCACACTGAGGGGACAAAGCCACACACAACCAGATTCACCACTGTTCTATAAAATCTAGGTTCAAGCTTTCAAAGTTCTAGTTAAAACATATCAAATAGAGTAGTCAATCATTTCATTTGAGTTAATCTCACTTTCGATATTGCCGGGGAATCTATGGGGATCAATAATTTCTGAGAAACTATGATTCACTCCTCACTTCTGAGGTAGGATTGAGAGTCTTTCAAATAGATTAGATCAGTTATTTGATTATTTAGAATAGATTTACAACTGCACAGGAAAGTAGCTATACTCGGCTACTTTGTTTGTTTTAATTTCATTATTAGTTTAGTTGTCAATTTCTAGATATCTTAAATAGTTTCTCTTTCAAGATTGTTCAAATAGTTCATCAGAAAAAAAGAAAAATAGAGAAGTCATATATGCTGTAGATATACTTTACATAGCTAATTTTACTTTGTTGCAGTTAGATTTACATTGTTTCTTTTACATGACAATCATGAGACCTAGAGAGCCCAGAGAATACGTATTCGAGCCAATCATGCCTCAACCCAATCTTGTTATAGCAATAGCTGATATAGATCAGAATCTTAGAATCCAAGTCTTCCGAACAACAACAAACTTACAAGAGATTAACTCACAGTTAAGAGGGTTAAACATAGAAGATGACCAAGCACACACGTTTTGGTCAAACCAGCCAAACTACAGATTACCATAGACAAATATCCACATGACTGTAGAAGGGCTTGAAAGAGAGCAAACATTTGGCTGTGACCCTTTGGTCCCATAACTAGACGCAGAAGACATTCTCACTGACATAGACACTAGCTTAAGAATTCAGGTTTCCAGAATTCCTGTAAGGTACTCTAAGAAGATTACACAACTTGTAGCTTTAAATATAGAGGTCGAAAAGGAATACGAATATTGGATATTAGGGATTAGGTATTGATTTCACATATGACCATTGAAGGTCCACAACAACCATGAATCTACAGTTTTGATCCACAAATCCCACAACCCAACAGACCCACGGGGCAAACTGACATTGATGTTGGTTTACACACATCGGTATTCAGATCTACTCCACTTCCACCTATTATCATCGTACAATTATCCTTGTTAGACATAATAGCCAACAAAGCTAAAGATTTCAAGACTAGACTAGAGAATCGACTGTAGAATCTACTATGTATCCATCATCCATCGTATGACCCTATTTGGAGATATACATGAAACAATTCTAGGTCATTTTCGCTGTATCCCACAACCTATAGATCAGATCATGCCAGAGCTTAATATTGATTGGAGCCTTCAAGCAGTCATCCTCACCGACTGATCTATCACACCAGTTCAAGTTAGAAGGGCCTTCTTTGCCTTAGATTTGTAGATTCCATTAGTGCGTGTCGAAGACATAAGAGTGCCTAACTAGTTTGACCATACCCCACGTGTATTCCATCCCCACTGTCCATCTCGGTATGACCTCAAGAGTTCGGGTGCAAGGAAGAATTACTTGTAGATTCCCATGCTCACTTGTCACTTTTCCATCGTATAGTTACCAAGGGAGCTCTTATGGTTGCAAGAGGTAAGAAAATTGGTACTTTTTATTTAACCAGTGGTAATGATTATTGTAATTTAGTTTCTACAAATGGAGATGCAACTTTGTGGCACTAGAGACTCGATCATATGAGTTAAAAGGGGATGCAATTTATAAAGGAGAGTTTTCCCAAATTAAAGGAGTTAGATTTAGACTTTTTTGAGGACTATGTTTATGGAAAATAGAAGTGGGTGAGATTCCTCAAGGTTGGACCTACCAGGAAGGAGGGTAACTTGGATTTAGTACATATAGATGTATGGGGGCCAGTGAAGGTAAAATATATTGGTGGATCATGTTATTATGTCACTTTCATTGATGATACAACTAGAAAAGTTTGGGTGTATTGCATTATAAATAAATATGATATGTTTTAAACCTTCAAAAGATGGAAATCCTTGGTTGAGAATGAAACAATTTTCAAGTTGAAATGTCTCGGGTCGGATAATGGAGGGGAGTATTACAATAATGAATTTCTTGACTACTGTTTGGTAAATGGGATCTGTAGGAAAATAATGGTTCCAAATACCCTATAGGAAAATGGAGTTTCAAAGAAAATGAACAAGACAATCATGGAGCATGTTAGGTGCATGAGGTTACATACAGGGTTGCCACTCATGTTTTGGGTGGAAGTGGTGCACAAAACTATTTATCTGATTAACGAAGGACCCTATATGGCTTTGGATAGAGGTACACTTGAGGAGCATTGGTATGGTAAGAAAATTGATTACTCATTTCTTAGATTATTTGGTTGTGAGGTATTTGTTCACATTGATAAAGATGATAGAACCAATTTATAGGCTAAGTCTAAGAAATGCACCTTTGTTGGATATGGTGAGGATGACTTTGGTTTCCATGTTTGGAGTCTTAAGGACAAGAAAATATTTCAGTCTAGAGATATCGTCTTTAATGAAAAATTCATGTATAAAGATCAGTTGGAGGAATAGAAAGAGGAATCAAAGAAAGAATACACAGTGCTAGAGGACATTGTAAACAAGGTGTCCAAGGGGCCGGTTCAGGTGTAACATGTTCTAGCACAACCAATTTAGGAACCTACTCATGAGGAACCCAAAAATCCTAAGGTGAAAAGGTCTTCTAGGGTAAGAAGGGAACCTGAATGATTTAATCAATCTTTGAATTATTTATTTCTCAATAACAGTGGAGAGCTAGAGTGATTTGAGGAAGAAGTGTAGGTGGATGCTAGGAAGAAGTGGGAGTAGGCCATGGATGAAAAGCATAGATCTCTTATGGAAAACCAGACTTAGGATCTCGTGGAGCTTCCTGAGGGAAAGAGAGCATTGCAAAACAAGTGGGTGTATAGAATCTAAGAGGAAGATGGATTCAGGAAAAGATATAAGGCCTTGTTGGTTGTCAAGGGATATTTATAGAAGAAAGGTATAGAATTTGATGAATTTTTTTCTCTTGTTGTTAAAATGACCTCTTTTAGAACTATTCTTGGTTTAGTAGCAGTAGAAGACCTACACTTAGAGCAGTTGGATGTGAGGACTACATTCTCTCATGGTGAGTTGGAGGAGGAATTGTATATGTAGTAGCCATGGTGTTATGAGGTCAAAGGGAAGGAGAGGTTAGTGTGAAAATTTAAGAAGAGCTTGTATGGCTTAAAACAAGCTCCATGGCAATGGTACAAGAAGTTTGATAGTTTTATGCAGGAGCAAGGTTACTCTAGGTGTCACTCAGACCATTGCATGTATATCAAGAAGCTTCTTGATGGTAGTTGTATTATTTTGTGCCTGTATGTGGATGATATGCTTGTTGCAGGGAAGAACATGCAGGAAATAAAGTTACTCAAGAAATAACTAGGTGAATCCTTTGCTATGAAGGATTTGGGGGCAAAAAAAAAATCCTTGGTATGAGAATAACTTGGAATAGGAAAGAGAGGAAGCTGGTGTTATCTCAAGAAGAGTACATAAAGAATGTCTTGGAGAGGCTGAGTATGTAGGATGCTAAACCGGTTAGTACCCCTTTGTTAGGTCACTTTAAATTATCAAAGGAACAAAGTCCCAAGACTGAGGAGGATAAAATATAGATGTCCAGGGTACCGTACTCATTAGTGGTTGGTAGCTTGATGTATGCTATGGTATGCACTAGGCCTGACATTGCCCATGCAGTGGGAGAAGTGAGCAGGTTTATGAGTGATGCAGGTAGAGAGCACTGGTAGGAAGTGATGTGGATCTTTTGGTATTTGAGAGGGACCATGGGAGAAACATTGTGTTTCAGTTGATTGGACACTACATTGTATGGCTATGTAGATTCAGACATGGCAAGAGATTTGGATAGCATGAGGACCATGAAAAGTTATGTATTTATAGTTAGTGATATAGTGGTGGGTTAGATTTCACAGTTACAAAAGGTTGTGGCTTTTTCAACCACATAGGCTGAGTATGTTGTTGCCATAGAGGTAAGAAAGGAGATGATTTGGCTACAATAGTTGATTGATGAGTTGTTCATAACAAGGAATTTTGGAGACTACACAATGATAGTTAGAGTGTTATTCATTTAGCGAAGAACTCAACTTTTCACTTTAGGATGAAGCACATGTGGCTGAGATATCATTTCATCAGGGAAAATTTGGAAGAAGATAAGTTGAAGATGGAAAATATTCATACCAGTCATAATCCTGTAGATATGATGACCGAGGCAGTCACAAGGGAGAAGTTGAAGTTGTGTTCAACTTTGATTGGTCTTTATGGTTGATAATGAAGGGTTGAGAACTTTTCTTGGTAAGGACAGTCTTTAAGTGGGAGATTTTTGGGGTGTGGAGCCTATTTTTTGGTCTTCTCAAATCAGTATTGAAGTGTGGAGTTTGAATTGGGAAGATGAAAGGTCACGACCATTTCTTTTCCAACCATGGGAAGATGAAAGGTCATGATAGTTTATTTTCCAGCCATGGGAAGATGAAAGGTCATGACTTTCAAACTTGTAGAGTTGGATTTTCAACTTCTTCAAGGATTGCAATATTATAAATAAAGGTGTTAGGGTATCTTGAATATATCTTGTGTGTTCAAGAGGTCTTGAGTCTTAGTGATCAAGAGGTGATCAAGAGTGATCAAGGTTAAGAAATTGGGTGTTAATTGTTGTTTAGCATCTTTGGAATTATGTTGTGAGTTCATAACTGATAGAAGATTATGAGAGTTGTTTTACTTTTGTTGATAATAAAATATGAGCAAGTTTTTGGTGGACATAGCCCACATTGGGTGAAACATTTTAATTATTGTCTTGTCTTCTTTTGTGCATTAAATATTTATGTTGTTATATTTCTACATGTATAATTCTGCTATATAGTTTCCTACTACTGTGGTTTGAGGAATTATTTCCACATATTTGGTCTCTAATTCTTAAAACCAACTCATCAAGAAACTATTGTATCCAAATCATCTCCTTGTTTTCCTCTGTGGTAGCAACATACTCAACCTTGTGGTTGAGAAAGCCATAGGCTTTTGTAATTGTGAAATCCAGATCATCGCAGTATCACCAACCGTAAATACATAACCTGTCGTGCTCCTCCTTCTATCTAAATATCCTTCCATGTCCAAATCTACAAATCCATGCAATGTAGTATTTGATCCATCAAAACACAATGCTACTCCTATGGTCCCTCTCAAATACTGAAGGATCCACTTCACTTCCTTCCAATTTTCTCTACCTAGATCACTCATACACCTCCTAACTACTCCCAACACATGGGAAATATTAGGCCTAGTACATACCATAGCATACATCAAGCTACCAACCACTGATGATTATGGTACCCTGGAAATCTAGATTCTATCCTCCTCATTCTTAGGACTCTGGTCCTTTGATAATTTAAAGTGACCTGGCAAAGGAGTACCAACCAGTTTAGCATCTTGCATATTTAAAATATCCAAGACCTTATTTATGTAATCTTCTTGAGACAATACAAGCTTCCTCTCCTTCCTATTCCGAGTTATTCTTATACCAAGGATTTGTTTTGTTTCCTCACAAATCCTTCATAGTAAAGGAGTCACCTAGCTACTTCTTGAGTACCTTTATTTCCTACATGTTCTTCCCTACAACAAGCATATCATCCACATACATGCACAAAATAATATAACTACCATTAAGAAACTTCTTGATGTACACACAATGGTCTGAGTGACACCTAGAGTAACCCTGTTCCTACATAAAACTGTCAAACTTATTATACCACTGTCATGGAGCTTATCTCAAACCATACAAGCTCTTCTTAATTTTGCACACTAACCTCTCCTTTCTTTTGACATCATAACCTTGTGGCTGATGTATATATAATTCCTCCTCCAACTCACCATCAAGGAATTTAGTCTTCACATCAAAATTCTCTAAGTACAGGTATTTTACTGCTACTAAACCAAGAATAGTCCTAATAGAATTTATTTTAACAACATGAGAAAAATTTCATCAAATTCTATACCTTTCATCTATGAAAATCCCTTGACCACCAATTGGGCCTTATATATTTTCCTCCCTCCATCTTCCTCTTTGATTCTGTACACCCACTTGTTCTACAATTCTCTCTTGCCCTCGAGTAGCTCCACGAGATCCCAAGTCTATTTTCCATAAGAGATCTATGCTCTTCATCCATTACCTTCTCCCACTTCTTCCTTTCATCCACCTACACTGCTTCCTCAAAGCACTCTGGTTCTCTACTATCAGTGAGCAATAAATAATTCAAATATGGAGTAAATCATTTAGGTTCTCTTCTTACTGTAGAATACCTTCTCACCTCAGGAGTTTGGGGTTCTTGATGAGTAGTTTCCTGAATTGGTTGTGCCAGAACATATTACACCTAAACCGGCCCCTTGGAAACCTTTCCATCTACAATGTCCTCTAACACTATGTATTCTTTCTTTGATTCCTCTTTATGTTCCTGTAAATGATCTTTATACATGAATTCTTCATTAAAGATAATATCTCTATACCGAAATATTTTCTTGTCTTTAAGACTCCAAACATGGAAACCAAGTCATCCTCACCATATCCAAAAAAGGTGAATTTCTCATAATAAGCCTCTAACTTGGTCCTATCATCTATATCAATGTGAAAAAATACCTCACGTCTAAATACTCTAAGAAATGAGTAATCAATTTTATTATCAGACAAGGCCTCCTTAGGTATACCTCCATCCAAGGCCATATAGGGTCCTCTGTTAATCAGATAAATGATTGGAATTACTGTTTTTTCCCAAAACATGAGTGGCATCCCCGCATGTTACCTCATTCACCTAACACGCTTCATTATTTTCCTATTCATTATTTCTGACACTCCATTTTCTTTTGGATTCTTTGGAACCATCCTTTTCCTATGGATCTCGTTTACCAAATAGTAATCAAGAAATTCATTTTTACAATACTCCCCTCCATTATCCAACCTGAGATATTTCAACTTGAGACCTGTTTCATTCTTAACCAAGGATTTCTATCTTTTGAAATTTTCAAACAAATCATATTTCTTTCTAATTCAATATACCCAAAAAAATTAGTTGGGTCATTAATGAAAGTGATATAATAACATGAACCATGAATATATTTTACCTTAGCTGGATGCCATATATATGTGTGTACTAAATCCAACTTATCCTCCTTCCTGGTAGGTCCAACCTTGAGGAATATTACCCCCTTATGTTTCCCATAAATACAGTCCTTATAGAAGTCAAAATCTAACTCCTTTAATCTAGGAAACCTGTCCTTTATAATCTACATGCCCTTTTGACTCATATGACTGAGTCTCTGGTGCCACATTGTTGCATATCCATTTACAACAAATAAATTACAATAATCAGCGCCACTGGTTAAATACAAAATACCAATTTTCTTACCTCTTACAACCACAAGAGCTTCCTTGGTAACCTTCCAAGAATTCGTTGTAAAACTGATCGTATAACCATCACTATCAAACTAACCCACTAATATCAATTTCTGCTTGAAATTAGGCACATGCTTGACATCATTAAGTAGTCATGTGTTCTCATTCTACATTTTCACCTGAATAAAATATTTCCCTACTATTTTGCATGGTTCATCATCACCAAGATATACATGTCCAAAATCTCCTTGAACAAAATCACTAAAGTAATGTCTATGTGGGGTGGGATGGAAAGAAGCTCATGAATCTAACACCCAAGACTACACAATATTATCTAAAGAAATAATTAAGGCATCCTAACAAACATCACCTACTACCACATTTACCTCCTTAGTTTCCTCCTTATTCTTCTTATCTCAGAGATCCTAGTAATCTTTCTTAGCATGACCAACCTTCCCATAGTGCCAACATTCTAACTTGCTCTTGGAATTTTACCTTCCATGATTATTCAACTTCCCATGGTTACCTTTCACTTTGTTATTTTGTCTCCCTATGCTCTTCACCATCAAACGTTTCCAAAAGTAGAAGAATATCATGTGCTCTTCATTTGCATTTCCTCGTTTAGGATCACACCTATTACATCGTCAAACTTCAGATTTGAATTATTAGAGACTGAATTACTTACATCCATAACCTATTTGTCCCAGTTATCTAGAAAGGAGCATAAAATCAAAAAATCCTTGACCTCATCATCAAAGTCAATTTTTAATGAGTTTAACATACTCACAACCATATCAAATTCATTCAAATGATCAGAAATATAACCATTCTCATACATCTTCATATTAAATAATTTTTTCAACAAAAATATTTTATTAGAGGAAAAGGGTTTTTCATATAACTTCCCCAATGCACTCATGATACCTTCCATGGTCTTCTCTTGCGATATGGTGAAATCAAATAAATATGCAAGGGATAGGCAAATTACCTCGAGTTCCTTTCTATTCAGCAACTCCCAATCCTCATCTGACATGGTTTTAGGTTTCTTTCCTTGTCTAGTCAAAGGAACATGGAGGTCCTTCTGAAACAAGTAATCCTCCATTTACATATTCCACAAACCAAAGTTCTACCCTTTGAACTTCTCAACCCTCAATCTTCCCTCATTCACCATAGATCCCACTCAAGCTAAAAATTCCCTATGATTTAAACTTCAGTAAAAATCCCAAGCAAGGTTTATGAAACCAGTTGTTAGGAATTATTTGAAACAAATATGCGGGAAACAATTCCTCTCCAAATTCACATCAGTAGGAAATCTATACTAGAAACAATTATACTTGTAGAAATATAACTCCATAAATAAATAATGGACAAGAGAATAAAAGACAAGATTTAACAGGGTTCACCCAATGTGGGCTACGTCCACAAATAAATTGCTAATATTTTTTTTATCAATAAGAGTAATACAACTCTCATAGTATTCTCTTAGTTATGAACTCACAACATAATTCCAAAGATGTTAAATGACATTTAAACCAAAATTGATACCCAATTTCTCAACCTTGATCACTCTTGATCACCTCTTAATCACCTCTTGATCACCTCTTGATCAATAAGACTCAAGAACTCTTGAACACTCAATATACATTCAAGATACATTAGGAAGCCCTTAAACCTCTATTTATAGGATTACAAGCCTTTTAATAAGTTCTAAATCCAACCCTAAAATTTTGAAAGTCATATCCTTTCAAATTCCCATGGCTGTAAAAATTGTCATGTCGTTGACAGCCAGTTAATAACAACGTGACAACATCAAAAACAATAGATGACTACAAAATGCTCCTGGAGTCTCCAAACTTAACCATTCAAACTCCAGCACATCAATACTGACTGAAAAAGACCAAAAAATAGGCTCCACACCCCAACATTATCTTAGTCACACTTTGATATCCTATGAGCATAATTATCCACATATCAAAAAATCTTATCTAGTTGTTGTCTTTTCCTTCTAAAATCTTCGCCATTACCTGCTAAATAACAAGACCAAGCTTATATCCAAAGTTTACCCACTAAATTGCCTCTTGTCTAAAAAAGGACTTACTAGAAGGATGGATAATTGGATAATCCTATTAAGTTAGTTTGATATCAAATATGTCAATCAAAAATCAATAAAGGGACATGTGCTTATAGACTAGCTAGCTAAAGCCCCTCTACCTAGAATATAACCGTTGAGCCAAGATATGTCAGACACTTCTATAATGTACAATGAAGAATCTATCACTTGGTAGGTACATTTTTATGGATCATCCACCTTTCATGGTTTAAGAGCCAATGTGGTGCTCATCACCCCTTTAAGGGACTTCATTCCTCAAGATTTCCATTTAGGTTTTTCGTGTATAAATAACATGGTATAATATGAGGCACTCATTATAGGGATGAAGCTCGCTATCAAGTGGAATATTAGATAACTTAAAGTCATTAGATATTCACAATTAATCATAAAGCAATTTAATGAATAATAAAAGGTCAAGGATGAAAAACTCATCCCATATAAGAAAATGGTGGAAACTCTCAAAAAATTCTTTTTGCGCATTACGTTTGATCAAATAACAAGAGCACAAAATCAGTCTACAGATGTTATGGATATAGTAGGATCATTGTTTTGTATTCCACCAGGGAAAAAAGATATGCCTTTCTTTGTTGAAAATCTATAGATGCCTGCATATGACATGCCAAAGTCATGTCTGGTTTATGAAGTTGTTGGTCCTTTTCCCCATGGTATGAACCCATTTTCAATTACCTCCAAAATGGTACCTTCCCCCCTAATATTTCCCATACTAATAAATGGAACCTAATTTGAAGAATTTCTTGTTACACGCTCCTTGGAGGAACCCTCTATTGTTGTGGCTGTGATGGAAACTTGTTGCACTATATTAATTCATTTGAGTCTATCCAAATAATCAAAGAAGTGCATGAAGGTGTCTACATATATCATACAAGTGGAATGGTGTTAACAAAGAAGTTGTTAAGATTAGGTTACTATTGGCCTACTATGGAGTCAAATTACTGCAAATATGTTAATAATTTTTCACTATGTAAGAAATATGGAAATCTTATCCATGTACCAGCAAAATCCTTATAGCTGATCACAACACCATGGTCATTCTCCAAGTGAGGATTATATCTCATAGGAAATATCACTCTAATTTCGTTAGATGGCCACACCCATATCATTACTGCAATCGAGTACTTTACTAAATGGGTATACGTTATGCCTCTTACATATGTTACCAGTGCCCAAATCTCCAAGTTTATCATGAATCATCTTATCTACCATTATGGAATCCCTTCCGCCATTGGAGTTGACAATGGTAAGTCATTCAAGAAAAATAAAGTGAAATCATAGTGCCAACACTTTCAAATAAACCTAAATTGTTCTACTCCCTATTACCCCTAAGGTAATGTAAAATAAGATGCCTCCAATAAAATGATTGTTCACATCATGGAGAAAATGATAAGAAAAACTAGTCATAACTGGCATCTACAAATCCATCCCACCCTCTAGGCTTACATGACCTTCATTTGCACCCCTACTAGTGATAAACCCTATTCCCTAGTATTTTACACTGAGGCCATCATCTTATTGGAAATTGAGCTTCCTTCCATAAGAATATCACTCAAATAATATCTAGAAACAGATGAAGACTACCGTGTTGCCAGAATGGCAGAGCTAGAAATGTTAGATGAAAGACACCTTCATGCACTCAACCACCTAAAATTGTATCAGAATAAAGTGTCTCGAGGATACAAAACATGTATCATAACTCTTCAATTTGAGGCAGGAGATCTCTTCCTTATAGAAAAATAGTTGAATATCATCAAATAAAGAGAAAATAAAGTTAAGTTCGAACCAAACTGGTTGGGACCTTATGTTGTGGTAGAAAAGTACTAATGAGGAGCTTAAAAACTTTCCTATTCTTATGGAGATAAGTTGTGTGAACCTATGAATGTCATGCATCTAAAGTGGTTCTACATTTACACATGGGGGAAAAGATTAAAAAAATAAAAAAAAATCAAGAAAAAAGTAAAGAGAAATCAATTCAACCAAGTGTGAAAACCACGCAATTGTGGCACTTTGGACAAGTCATTTGGTGAAAACCAGGTTTCTAACGCCTTGGGAGGATTTGTTGTTCACAAGCATCTCACATATAGGGGGTACATTTTCTTTATCAAAATCTTATTTTCTCATATAACTGAAATTTGTTTGAGCTTATCCTTCGTAAGCCTTGATTCGAATGATCCTCCTCTTGTATATATGTGAAGATTTTTCCTTTATACATTCCTATCTAATGCTGGGGCCATCTTCATATCTTCACTATCCTGCACATACGTGTGGCATTTCTCCTTGTACATTCCCATCTAATGTTGGGGGCATTCACATTTCTTTATTTTCCTGTACATGGCTTTGGAAGAATTTTTAGAAAATGCTAAAAAAATTCAAATATGTTTAGAAAATCCCAAAACATTAGAAAACCATTTCTTATAAAACTAAAAAATGATAGAACATGGTCTTATAAACTCCCAACAACAATGCAAAATATATTGAAAATGTCCCAAATAAACATAGTAGTACTTTTCTTACTTGTTTGTTTGTTTATTTCTTGTTTTCTTTTTTGTACATACTATATAGTGTGTTTCTTAACATACGTCTTAGATTGGTCTACTTTTTCCTTGATTAGTTTCATTCTTTCTTGTTTACATTTGAAAATAGTTGTGTTGTCAGGTTATTTAGTGTGTGCATTTGTTAGATATGTTAACTTTTTCTTGTGCTTGTTTTTTATTTGTACATTATTTGTTATCACATCACCATTTATATCATCACATCTAACATCACATATATCATATATCATCAATAACTGCAAAGCTACATCATCATGAAAATAAACATCCAACATGTATGCTAAGATACTATCATCCTACCATATTTTTAACAAGGAAATAGGGATCACCTTATATCCCCCCTCACCAATATCAAAAATTAAAAACATGGAAAATCATAAGTATTGCATAAAAAATAATGTGATATCATCAAATTCTATCTCATAAATCAAACACATGTGATAAAATCATAAATAATAATAAATTCCATCATCATCATGTAAATATGTCAAATATATCAATGTCCATATATAATGTGTCTCAGTATATAATCATTAGATACAAAATATACCATCATGGGCATGGGTTAAAAATGTGCCTTCATATCGAGGCATAGTAAAAAATAGTACATATACAACATGTAAAATTTTTTCCTTCATATCAAGGCATACATCAAAAATAAGTACATTTATACATATTTCATCATAAAGAGAGTTAGCCATGACTCTCGCCTACCCCTTGACTGTGTGGCCTAGGTCCAGGTGGTGGCATCTACTATGAGATTTGTGGTAGTGGCCCCCACTGTGATGAAGGCATCTAGACTGATCTCACTGATTGATATGGTCTGTGTGACCTCGATCTAAACTTTATATTGGCTAGCTAACTATAATCCATGGCCCTCTGACCCACTAGAAAGGCCCCATGATATAACATCCTCTAATAAGTGGCCTTTCCAGTGACTAGAGAAAAATCAAAAACTAAATCTAGGCTCCTTCTATTCCCCCTTCCTCCTGGAGTGCATCGCGCTCTTCTCTCACGCTCACCAACTCATCCTACAACTACATCAACTTGGCAGCCCATTGTACTCTCTCCCCTACAAGATAATCTCACCAAGCACTAGCATGATCTCTCTTTGATATGGCCTACTCTAATTTTATATGTAAGGAATGTACCATGATACATGCTATGCCAATGGCCCTCTATATCTGTAATGGGGCAAAGGATGGCCTACCTATTCCTAGAGTGACACTAAACCCAAGAACATGTATCTGTAAGGCTCTCTAAGGTGACCTCTATGGTAACCTAGGTGCTTCTCTCCATCCCCCACCACCGGATAATGTGGTGGGGACCCCCATCTATCCCATTCATCTCCCCCATCTACCCCATCCCATCTATCTCCTCCATTACCAAATTCTCCCCTTAGTGGATTCACTACATGAGGTAGTGGTGGTGGTGGCTATATAACCATTTGTTGTACTACCTTCTAAACCACAGGAATCTAAATCTGTATATGTGGTTGTACTACCTATTGTGGCTCTGACGGAACCTATAAAGGCTACTATGGAAAAGGACCCTACAGTGGTACCTGTAAATGTGGAAAACCCTATTGTGGCACCTGTATATGTGCACCTAGTGCACCATGGCCCTACACCTGAGGATCTTCCTGGGCCTCCTACTATCTTGCTCTAGCCCTGGCTCTAAGATCTCAACCCCATAATCCCTCCACTACAGTAGTAACACCTACATCTATGGCTACTTGCGGTATAGTGAGTCATTGTGGTAACACTATAACATACCATGCTCCATAATCTAGGGTAGTCCTAGGATGGACTACCCATGACTATGTAACCCAAGGATGTGGGACCACCTATCAAAAGCTATCGTGAGCTTTTCATGGTCTAATATATAGGCCAATATCAAAATTATCTCAGGCCCAACGTTCATACTACATCTCGTCTCCAGGAATCCCTTGGACATGGCCTAATTGTCTCTGTACTCTATCAAATTTTTACCACTCAATAATATAACTCCTACTACTGATAATGAAATGATTTACCTTTGTAGTGATCAACTCTAGGACATCCTATGGTCACTGATATAATCTATAAGGATGTCATGTAATCATGTGGAGATGTATATCATCAAATGCTCGCCTATAGTATGTTGTATCTCCAATATATGAGTGAATGTCATTACCAACTGATGCCCAACCCATAATAGATGGCTTATAGGGATCCTTGACTCACAACACTCCTAGTGGGTTCCATGTCACGATGTGGTACCATGCTTTTATTTGTAAAAAAGTAGTTGGGCCCATGATCTTCAGACCAAGGTACACTATCAAATGAAGGTCTAAGTACAAGTGGGCTAGTAATAATTATCCCTAGAAGTAGACCTCTCCACTCATGCTACCATGCATTAGTCTCGTGAGACTAAGTGGGAAGCATGCACTAGTCTTATCAGGAAACATACTGCCATAGATAAGATCCATCAAGTATACCGGTATCTATGAGAGCTAAAAATAATGGAAACATCTATTTAAGTAAACTGTAATACTCCAACAAGGTATGTCAGGTAAACCAAACATATCAACAATGCACTACAAAATATGGCCGTGGTCACCATCATATGTAATTAATCGATCTTAGATATGCACTCTCAGTATGCATCAAACATCCTCCAATGTGACACTCATCTCACTCATCACAAATTTAAAGGTATGACTCTCACTCCACAATCTCTCTGCTAAGGCCATGAGAAGGCTATGGTCTAGTGTAATTAGTGGCATGTGAGCCATGCACAAAAAACCCGTGACATCTAGAGTCATCTCTAAGTAGATATGCTCATGATGTGTAAAAGTATCCTCATAGGCTCATAGCTAGCCATTTCGATTGCGTGTCTTCAATCTGGGTAATTTAATCTACAACGATCATGAAAACAAACTTCATTAACATCATTTTTCTAGAAAACATCATCTAATTTCCTCTACTCATCACTAAATTCTTCTACAAATCTCCTAAATTCTTCTAAATTTATCCAAAACTAACCATCTATGCTAGCGCCTATGTTTTTACACTAGTGTACCCCTGTTAACATTAGCGTTATTATATGTTGGTGCCTATGTTTTTTTCCACTAGTGCACCCCTATTAACACTAGCACCATCCCATGTTAAGGCCGTCATTTTTCCACCAATGTTTACCTTTTCATGCTAGTGTACCCCACATTAACCCCTATTTCTAGTTTAATAGTGACACACCTAGTTTTACACTAGTGCCCCCCCTTCACACTTGTGTGCCCCAAGGGCCACGCTAGTGTCATCCCACATATTGAACCTAGCCCTAAAAAGTAATAAATGCACTCAAAAAATAAATTTTTTGTCTTGCGTACTTATGGGCCATCCTCAGGAAGCCTTGTGTAGTCTCGAACTATGTCTGCATTGTGTTTACAGTCTTAAACTCATGTCATTTCTCTTGTAAATCAAAGCAATTTCCTCTCGAAACTCAATACGGATAAATAGTAAATGAAATAGCCATGATAGATTTTTACCTTCCTACCTTGTTATTTATAGTTGTTTTTCCTTAATTCTTTGTGTCTCTCACCCCCGACACAGTATAAGACCACCATGATTATTATATTTTCTTCCAACACTCGCTGCAATGATTATTTTTAGTAAATGGTCATTTTTCACCCATTTTTACTAAATTGGGGCATGTTTTTGCTTCCCAATGATCCTTTCTACTACATGGGGCATATTTTTGTTTCCCAATGTTTGTTGGCAATTGTACACACCTAAAATATACTTATGTAACCTTTAATGCTAAAATTGCACTAATTATCCTCTTTCTTGTCATTTCCGTAATAATTAGCATTTTCCCGCTAATTAGCTAACATTCCTCTTCATATTCATAAATTAACAACCTTTTGTTAATTAATTAGCCTTCCTATTATTAAGGATGTAAATTAATGGCCTTTCGTTAATTAATATCCTCTTCTACTTGGGTTAATTAATTATTATTAATTAATTATACTCGCAACTCTAAATCAATAAATTACCATTTATTAGATCAAATTCCTCTCTTACATCTCACAAATCATTCTAATTTTCCTCTAATTAGCTTTTATAATCTTACCTCTACCTATTAATTAATCACCTTTGATTAATTAAAACATCCCCCAACTCCCATGACTAACTAATGACAAATAAAAATTTTCTAAATCAATTTTACCTTTTATAAAGCAACCTTATCCATTCCTAATCTTGTTTTACCTTTATCCCACATTCATCAATTTACTAGACTTTCCTCTTCATGCAAGCTATATAAATAACCCTCCTTCTTACCTTTCTTCTTGCACCATGCTTTGAATAGTGAAATAGTATAAACATTTTGATCTTGAGCCATTCTCCATTGTTGGAAATAGCTTCTCCATCTTGCATCCTTTCACTCAAAATTGAATAATATGGGAAGATCCAAAATGGCCTTGTAGCCATTATTGGTGAGATTCCATTCTCAATATTTAAGATCAAGTAACAATCCACTTTGATTTCTTATGTTCTTAATAGGTTCATAATTTAATTTAGCAATCATAGAGAGTAGGAAATAGCTTAGCATATAGTTTAATTTATGCATTGAAGAAACATTTCCTTTAAGCTCTTCTCTTGATGGTTCATTGTTTAATTAGCATTTGATTTTGAAGCTATGTAGATATTAGTTTCAATTTATAGCTTAGTTAATAAAACATGAGAACATTTGGCATGCCCGGTGGGACTTACTTCATTGTCCTTTGCATTTAATTTCAAGTTTTTGTAGTTAAGTTTCATTTTTGGTTACTAACCCTCTTTTACACATGTTTATCTAACTTGTTTTTCTTAACTTATTTTGTTGAGTTTGCATGTGTTAAGTATTCCTTGTAGGTATAAATGAGGTGAAGTGCTCTCAAAAATTAGAATTGAGGGGAAATTTTCAAGATTCTCCATGTTTTCATTTTTAGATCTTTCTTTTTCAACATTCTACATGCTAGTTTTGTCAATTTCTTGAAAATCTTAAATTCTTGAGCATGTATGTTAGTGTTTGATAGTGTCGAATCTTATATTTACATATTAATGTGGTGGGTTTCTGTCAAAATTAAATATTGGTGAGAAAATTTCAATATTTCATCATGTTTTCATTTTTAGAGCTTATTTTTTCATAATTCTACATGCTAGTTTTGCCAATTTCTTGAAAATCTTAAATTCTTGAGCATTTATGTTAATGTTTGATAGCGTTGAGTCTTATATTCATATATTAATGTGATGAGTTGTTGTCAAAATTTAATCTTGGTTGGAAAAATTTGACCATTTTGTAGATTATGGGATGTTTTTCTTGACATTTTTTGAGTGCATGTCAAGTGCATACCCCTGAGCATAAGAGCATATGTGTAACCCATATTCTGAAGGCCATAAATTTTTCCCCTCAACTCAAAATGACTCCATTTTTTTTCATTGGAAAGGTATTGAAGGTAACTATGCAATGAAAACATAAATTTAGGATTTATACTTACATAAATTGTAGGTTTTTCTGTTAGTTTAAAACTGGTCATTTTCTAACATGTCTAATGTTTTGATGAATGTTGTATTTCCATGCTTTACTTTATTTAGACCAAAGCATGTGTATTCTCTTCTCTTGCACCTTTTGGTGATCTTGAGAATCAGAAACAAATTTTATCTCTATCTTTTTTAACATTGGGATTAAACTTGGAAATTTGATTATTCGTTTTGCTTAAGGGAATGAACCTTTTACAAATCATTTTTCAATGGTCCTGTCATTTGATATTTTCCATTTCTATATAGTTGGGATAAATTTTGTGTATGCTCTTCTCTTGCACCTTAGGGTGATCTTGAGAATCAAAATCAACTTTAGTCTTCATTTTATAACATTTGGTAAATTGGAAACTTCATCTTTCACTTTTGGTTTAAGGGAATGAACATTTATCAAGCTTTTTGTATGGTTCATTGATTGAAAAGTTTTTATTTACTTTTTAGTTGGATTATTTTTTGTGTATGCTCTTCTCTTGCATCCTTGGATAATCTTGAGAATCAAAAGCAACTCTTAATCCTCTTTTAAATAATGTGATTTTCTTGGAGAACTACTAACACTTGAGTGCAGGACCTAAAAATGCTTATCAAAGAAAGGAGTTAGAAAAAAAATTAAACTACTAATACAATTTTTGTGTAGGTTGCCTAAATGTGTTCAAGAAAACCACACCAAATTTAAAAAGATAAAAAAACATACCACAATCAACACACTATATTTGCATGTTCGGATAAGGGTATGTCCCATCCACTTAAAACTAGGACATAACCCCTTTGGCATAAGCCTTAAGCTACAACAATGCGGGTGGTCCTAGGAACCCCAAAGTATTCCACACAAGACGGAACCTTATGGATGAAACAGGAAGTGCTCCACACAATCTACTTTACTAGTTGTTCCTTGTGAGTTAGTGTTACCAGTTTTCCGTATGGCGACCCTAGTGATAGTACATGTCGACGCACTAGTTTCCCACTGTGCTTGAAGGGGGAAAATTAAAGCAGAGATACTCCCAAATTAGTCATTGTGACTTTTTGGGTAAATCAAGCTCGCTTAAGACAACTTTGTAACACCTAGTTGAGAGAACCACCTAGGAAGATATCTTTGACCAGGAGTCCACTTGGACCACATCAAAGAAAATTTTGAGTTAAGAGCTATTGCTCATCATGAAACATGTAAAGAGTTAATTTTTCTTATTTTTTCACTTGCCCTAAGGCGAGGTGAAACTCTACCAAAGTGAGGCCAACATTTTTCAACCCCAATTGATCTACTTCCTTCGCCTTATTTTGACACTTTGTTGATCAAAAGAAGAGTGACTACCTTTGTGTTATTAATTGATTGTTTTCACCACTTTTGTGTCCATTTATGCCCATCCATGTTTGTGGCTAGGTTGTTAAATGTCTAAAGTGTGTGGAGACATTTTGTATATCATTGGTAGCATTTTTTAATCTTTATACCCAAGTCAAGGTAGAATTGGTTCATCACTTTGATTCTCTTTTGAAAGATTATCTTGTTTATATCATGTCACTACAAATTTGGTATTTACATCTTGTTTCTTGTAAACTTGACCTAAATACCTATATTGTAAGGTTACTCTATATAAACTTTAATAATTCCTAGGTATACTATAGATTTAGTTTGATTTCAATTATTGCCTCGATTTTGAAAAGTGTTAAGTGTTACCACTTGTGCGTGTTATATCAATATCATCCTGATATCAATACCTTACTTTCTCGCAAAGTTTGGTTAACATATCTTGGTGAAATTTTTGTGTCACTCAAAATCATAACTAACACCTTTTATAATATAGGTCTTAATTGAATTTGAGTTTTCTTCTAGTATACTTTGTTTGGAGATCACGTTAACTTCTTGTTATTACTTACGCCTTGTTCATTTCTTGAAACTCGACATAAGAAGGGAAATTTTGTTAATCATCATACACCACCAACTATCATTTGGAAACATACTTGAGAAGTAATTTGATGATTGATTGGTTTAAAACAAACAACTTTGTGTGGTTGTGTCTCATTCGCCATATTGACTTACCCATTTAGGACAATCACTTTGATCCATTGAATATTTATCATTCATTATTCTTTGGTCATTAATTCAGATTTTTGTTTTGAACTTGTGTGATTGTTTCTTGTGTTTATCCATCTTATAAACTTGTTTTAGGACAATCCTTTGGGTTTTTTATCCTCTTGATCTTCTTGTTTATGCCTAATTCTGTGGTTATTTTTGAACATATCTTTTAAACCTTCACAAAAACATTTCCTATTAAGCAACTTTTGCACTAATCAAACATTGGAAATCTCCCCTTTGTATCCTTTATGTTGCTAAAATTTGGATCAATCCTTTGACATTTATGTCTTCATCCCTTATTAGATTATAAGTCTTGATTCATCACGATGTATGTTTTCCTTAGCTTCCCTTTTAGAAAATCATATAAGAATCCCCATATTTATGAAATGTCTAGTTGGTTGTCATTATGGTGCCCAAATCAACATGAAACATTATTCACTTTAAAAAAATTTGATCATACAATCTAGGTTTAGACCTTTGAACCCAACACACGCCAATAATGACTGATTATTGTAAGGTACCTTATGCATATGCTAATATGGAATCAAATTTTTAGTGTTCACATAAAAATACGCCCATCATGACCAAACCTCATTTGGTTATTTGTGCTAGAGAACCCATTCAGGGAACTCGTTCCCCACCTTCATCTCATAATCGGTGGTATGATTTGGATGCTTCTAATCCTAATTATTATTCAATATCCCCCCACTCTTCTTCTAATTCTAATCCAAACATTTCCTCCTCTTCTGAGGATTCCAATCCAAATATTTCCTCTGACTCTTTTAATGATTCAGATCCAAACTACTATTTGGATTCATCTAATTCAACTCCTAAGTCATCTAATGCGAATCCTATGTCATTGTCCTCCCTATCTTCACAGGAACCTCTTCAACATACATTTAATATGAATCCTACGTCATGGTCCTCCCTTTCTTCATAGGACCCCTTTTATCAGTTGCCTCAATGATGTCTTATTCCTTTGAATATATGTGTGACTCCAAATCCCTCCAATCAAACATCTAATACAATTATTGAATCGCATTCCTCTCTTTCTTTACAGGACCCTTGTTATTATTCATCCAATATGATTCTTGAATTGCGGTCCTCCCCTTCTTCGTAGGGCATTCTTCATCAATTATCCCCAATAAGTCTTCCTTCTTTGAAGATTCGTGTGACTCAAAGTCCTTCGATTCAAACATCTGAATCAAATCATGAGTCACAATGTATAAACTTTGGACTTAATTTTCTTTCTTCCAATCACCCCCTGGTGGTTGATTAACAACTCATATTGATTGATCTCTTTCAGAATGAAGAAAAAATTATGGCATTTATAGGGACATATGAAGATATTCCTTTAGCAGATTACGAGAAAGGATTCTCTTTAGAATTTGACGCATTTGCGTATTGTGAGGAAAAGGTTGATTCCTTTTCTCAAGAAACAGAGGAAGAGCCTCAGATCATGCAACTTGATCCTCCTCTTATTCTTCCATCTTCACATTCTTCATTATGTGAGGAAACTCCTAGGTCTTACATTGATCCATGGCCTATCTTCTCATCACCCAATCACTCTTTGTCTATCATAATTCCTCAATCATAGTCTCTTATGGGGTCAACACCAAGTATCCCTTCATATTCATCTAGGTGTGGGTAACCTTCTAGTAGCCCTCCCTCTGATATTTGTGGGACATTTTCGAGTAGTCCACTATCTTCTATTCTTGGGACATGTCCCACTAGCCCCTTGTCTTCTATGTATGGATCACCCCCTGGTAGTCCATCATCTTTTGTTCTTAGGACACATCCTAGTAGCCCATTATCTTACATCTATGGGTCACAGTCTAGTAGCCCTTCTTCTTCTATTCTTAGGCCACATCCTAGTATCCCTTCTTCTTATATTCTTGGGCCACATCCTAATAGCCCTTCATCTTCTGTCTATGGCTCACCTCTCAGTATCCCATATTATTCAATCCTTGGACTGTATCCATTTCATTCATCACATTATTCTTCTACCAAAGATTGTGGTAAGCCCACCACCTTTCCTCTTATCAATTCTAAACATCCACGTTCTTCTCTCAATTCTTGGGATTAGACAAGTCGAGCATTAGCTTATAAGAAATCTAGACATGTTATTTATAAAGCTAAGATCAAAAATCCAAAGAGCTATAAAGCTCCCAACAAATCAAACGTGATTCTAGAATTCACAGCAATGTACCCATCAAGTATGGATCAAAGTGAAAAAACCTATGGATAGGGAACTCAAACTCCCACATACAAAACCCATGTTTAAAGATAAATCATAGTCATTTGCTGAGTGTGAACTCACCATGATCATCGAGATTGGGGATAATATCACTCTTGATAAACAAACGCGCTTAATATCCCTTATCAAGGAGGTCACACACATCATTGTTGGATCCTATCATGCAGATTGACATTGTTGGTCTCGACTTTCAAAAAAATCAAAAAAATCAAAAAATAGTTCAAAATACAAAAAATGAGAAAAAATTAAAACATTACAAAAACAAAATCAAAGGTATAAAGATCAAACATTGCAATCAGGTATTGCGTACACATGGATGTTATTTCTTCCCTTTCTTTCATATTCATATACAAGTCATCCACCATTTTCATCCCTTCAATTTAATTGTGGTTAGCCTATTCGCATGTATTTTATGACATTTATCTCTATGGTATCCATTTGCATTGGTCTTTCATAACCTTGGTAAATTAAAGAACGACCAACCTCTTAAAGATCTTATCACTATCTACATATAATAAATTTGTTGGGAAGAATTTTTGGGCATAATTGTTGACACTAGCCAATGTCATCATCACAATCACTTTCACATCCTTCCATTAAGCCATTAGTGGTTCTTAACCCCTTGTTAAATAAGAGAGCTGAAATAAGTTTTCAGGAAGCAAAAGAATCAAATTCATTCAATCAAAAAGAAATAGCTAAAAGCAAAATAAAATTGATACATAACTCTTTCTTGGGGTATTTCCAATAATCTCTACCGGGGCTATGGACACTTAACTGGCACTAGAGAAATGTTGTGATTATAATCAAATGCATCTCCATCAGGTCGATGGATGCCTGACTGGCAGCGGAGCAATGTATGGATCTCCTTCCACAATCCATTCACACATCACCTTTCAAACTAAATCATTCCTACACATTGGCTAGTGCCTTCACTTATTGTCAATCAACTCTTTCCTTCAAGAGGTAATTCATTTCCATGTGCACACATAGGATCTCGATGAGTAAACATGATTAGTATGTTACCAAGAATTACTTTTTGGACCTTTTTCAAACTCTCACTTTAGCGCATGTCTTATCTCATGATTTGTGCCTTGGGATAATCACTTTTTCATCAACCGTCATCTAAATATTTTCATAGCATCCTTTTTTCTTTGAAAAATCATTTAGAACATCCATGTGTGTCAGATTTCCTTTTTGCCATGTTTTCAGGCACTTTTGTGCCCTTTTAATAAGAATTTTTTTACTTCGTTTCTCTCATGTGTTTCTTCGCCAACTTATACTTGGGGCATCCTTGTTCCCTCATGATTGAACCTATTTTATATTGTCCTTGATCCCCCTTCAGTGTGTGAAGATTTTTCCTTTGCATACTCCCACCTAGTCATTGGGGCATATCACATATTCACTTTCTCGTATGCATGGTATTCTACCCTTGTACATACCATCTATAACTGGGGGCATCCATGCTTCTTTTTCTTCCTATACATAGTTTCAGAATTAAAAAATTCAAATATGTTTCTAAAAAATTAAAAATAATAAAAATCATTCTGTAAAATCTCTCTCTTTGGTTCTCGCTTATTCTTATGTGCAACTTCTGGATCATCTTGATCTACCTCCATTCACAAATCTGATTTGCTTACTATGTTTTTAGTCTAGGGAACAATGAGTTTCCTGGTACTATTTCATAGTGCACTATTTTTCATAGGAACCAAGTGTCCTCCGTTATTCCCCTTACATGTATCCTTGCTTGGGGCACCATATTTTATCCCTTTTTGTTAATTTGCATAGGTCATAATCAAATCTTGATAACAGAAAAATTGCATTATGTTTCTCTGTCAGGTTGTCTTGTTTACTTTCTTGTATTGTATTGCATTATGTATGTTGCAAGGAGTTAGATATCATGTTTACTTTATCGTATTGCATTGCATTTTTCCTGTTGCATGGAGTTGGTGTTTTTAGCTATGGAAATTTGTTTGTATGTGGATTTTCATGTCATACTACACTTATGTTCATTCTTTTTAATAAGGACCAATGACGTCGATCATAAGCAAAATGATGAAATAAAGCTAGTTTTTACATCGGCAAGATGATACCTATATCCATCTCTTTTCATCTTCATTTTTCTTCCATATCACTCCCCTTCTATCAACACTTTTTTTCAAAAGAAACTTGGGGCAATAGGGATCAATTCTTCTACTTCTTCTATTATGTTCTATCATCTTTTTTATCATCAATCGCCCTCTTTCTTCACCCCATCAACACTCAAGGGGGCATCCTTCATTCTATTAATTTTTTCTTCTATCTCTTCAAAAAAATTATTTGTTTGTATTTGTCTACTATCTTTGAAGTGGAGTCACTTATGCCACCCCAAAGAAGGGAAAATGTAGACACCTAAAATCCTCCTATGTAACCTTTAATGGTAAGATTGCACAAATTATCCTCTTTCTCATCATTTCCGTAATAATTAGCATTTTTCTGCTAATTAGCTAATATTCATCTTCATATTATTTAATTACCGACCTTTCGTTAATTAATTAGCCTTCCTATCATTAAGTATGTCAATTAACAACCTTTCATTAATTAATATTTTCTTCTACTTAGGTTAATTAATTGTTATTAATTAATTACACTCGCAACTCTAAATCAATAAATTACCATTTATTGTATCAAATTCCTCTCTTACATCCCACAAATCATTCTAATTTTCCTCTAATTAGCTTTTATAAGCTTACCTCTACCTATTAATTAATCACCTTTGATTAATTAAAACACCCCCCAACTCCCATGACTTACTAATGACAAATTAAACACTTTTAAATCAAGATTACATTTTTTAAAGCAACCTTATCCATTCCTAATATTGTTTTACCTTTATCCCACATTCATCAATTTGCTATACTTGCCTCTTCATACAAGCTATATAAAAAACCCTCCTTACCTTTCTTCTTACACCATGCTTTGAATAGTGAAATACTATAAGCATTTTGATCTTGAGCCATTCTCCATTATTGGAAATAGCTTCTCCATCTTGCATCCTTTCACTCAAAATTGAATAATATGGGAAGATCCAAAATGGCCTTGTAGCCATTCTTGGTGAGATTCCATTCTCAATATTTGAGATCAAGTAACAATCCACTTTGATTGCTTATGTTATTCATAGGTTCATAGTTTAATTTAGCAGTCATAGAGAGTAGGAAATAACTTAGCATGTAGTTTAATTTATACATTGAAGAAGCATTTCCTTTAAGCTCTTATCTTGATGGTTCATTGTTTAATTAGTATTTTCTTTTGAAGCTATGTAGATATTAGTTTCAATTTATAGCTTAGTTAATAAAACATGAGCACAACAATAACCACGTATATTTTCATTATTTTAACTAATTCTCTTCTTAAAAATCTAAAAAATCCTAAAAATGGTTAAAATTTCATAAAACAAAAAAAATGGTAAAAATTAAAAAAAAATCAAAATTTGTTTAAAAATCCAAAAAATAGTAATTTTTTTTTTCAAAAAATTGGTAACAAGCATGCACGTAGCTGAATCCTGTATTGGATGATTTGTACTCAAACATAGAAAATTTTCCTTCAAAACATATTTCTTTTGTCCTTACTTATTCTTGTCATAATGACTCATGGATCATTTTGATCTACCTCCATTAACAAAGACGATTTACTTAATATGTTTGTACTCTTTGGCACAATGAGTTGTTGGGTACTGTTTCATAGTGCACGATTACTTTTTAATGGGACTGTTGTGTCCTCCATTTATTCCCCTCAAATGTCAGCTTTCTTGGGGTAACATTTTTAACCCTTTTCGTTAACTCAAACATTTGAGAACTAACACTTGATAACAAAAATATTGGTGCAATGATCTCGAATGTTGTTTGTTTAAGTATGTGTGTTTATACTTGTTTCCCTATCAGGTTAGCTTGTTTAATTTCTCGTATTGCATTATGTTATGTGTGTTGCATTGAGTTAGTGTTTTAGTAATGAAAAAAAATCGTATTATGGATTTTCATGTCAGTTTACACTTTTTTTGTATGCTTAAATTATAATAAAGGACCGATGACGTAGATCATTAAGAAAATTGATGAAATAATTTTTTTTACATCAACTGAATGAAAGTTATTTCCATTCTCTTCCTCTTCAATTTTATTCATTATTATTTTCTTCTATCACACCTTTTCTTTAAAAAAACCTGGGGTTATATGGATTATTTATATCCCCCCTCCCCCTCACTTCTTTTATCCATCTCCTTCATCTTTTTTAATTATCAATCAACCTCTTCTATCACCCCATCGAAACTCAAGTGGGAATCCTTCATTTTACTATTTTTTTTTCCATCCCTTAAAAATTTACTTGTTTTTACTTAGCTACTATATTTGAAATGGCATCGCTTATGCCACCCCAAAGAGGAGAAAATGTATACACCTAGAATTTGATCAAGTACTTTTAATATTTAAATTTCACTATCTTCTTTCCTGTCATCTGGACAATTGGTAATACATCGTCAAATAAATACCTCTTCTCATCCCATTGGGTCAATTAACGACACTTGGCTAATTAACCATGATCTTCACTCTCTTTTGGTTAATTGGTGATACTTTGTCAATAAACCACCATTTTCCCTCTATTTTTGTTAATTAATTACATTTCACTAATTAATTATCCTTCCTATCACTCAAGATGCTGATTAATGACCTTTTGTTAATTAATGTATGTTTCTACTTGGGTTAATTAATTAATATTAATTAATTACACTCGTGTTGTCTCCTGAAAAACCACTTTTCATTTTCCAAGTTAAATTCAAAATTTTGAGCTTTTTCCCTCCTAAAGTATTTAAGCCAAGCTGAAAGTTTGAAGAGATAGAAAAATCCATGCCCTAGAGTTGTTTCAAATCCCCAGTCTGCTTGTTTTGACAAATTTTCCATTTTCCTATCTGGACACGTGAAAATTTTACTGTTTCCCATATTTGAATGAAATTTTCAAACTTTTTATGACCATGGATCATCAAACCTTGTATTTTTTTCAATTCCTTAGTTCACAAAAGAAAAATTTGAGGATTGAGCGCAAAATAGTGGAGTTTTCTTCTTCTTTGCATTTTTCCACAGTCAGGAATGACAGGAAGATCTTCCATGTTAAATTTTACCTCAGCATCCACAGGTAGTACATGGGCATCTCTGATAGGATGCAATTTATTCATATTTCAAGGTTCAACAGAAGATTCCACGTGTCCAAATGACGTAACTTTGGGGGCTGGGTCCCAGGGATAGTCCTCAAATGAGCGTACTCTTTCCACGTGTCTAGGGTCCAAAATGAAGACAAAATAAGCCAAAATCGGCTAAGTATGGAAGGCTTAATGGATGGATCCACATGCCTCATTGACATAGTTTCAAGATTCAAATATGGGGGTAGTTCTCAAACTTATGCCAATCCTCCATGTGTCTTAGGTCCAAAAAGGGATAAAATCGATTGTTGGAATTGACCAGGTATGAGTGGTTAAATGGAAGCCTCCAAGTGTCTCAATGACACATATTAGAAATGAAACCAAAAGGGACCATCTTCAAATGAGTGATGTCTCACCACGTTAGGATCGGCAGAGGCTGCCATGCATCAGTAGGGTGCCATTTCAAAAGTAAAACCCAAGGGTTAGTCCCCAAGTAGCACCAACTTGCCACATGGTTAGAGTCATTAGAGAGACATAGTTGGTCATTGAAAATTCTAAACCCCAGTGGAAGGAGACACGTGTTAGCATGGCACAATTTCATAAGGTACTTCCAAAGCAGAAACTCAAATCAATGCCATCTCTCCACATGTCTAGGGGTCAACATGATTCAAACAGGAACATAGCCCAAATCAGATAAGTATGAAGGAACTGACAGAGCTCTCCATGTGTCAGCCTAATGCAACTTCAAAGACAAAATCTAGAGGTAGGTTCCAAATGAGTTCCGGCCTACCACACGTCTAGGGTTGGATATACGGCCCGCTAAACAAAAGGTAGATAGTTAAAGCATTTGTAGGCCCATTCCAATCAATTCCTTCCATGTGGGTGGCCTTGATTTAAATTTTTAAAATCAAATCGAACAACCCATGTTGTAACTGGAAAAATAATGTAACGGCCAAATATTTTAAAACTAATTCTTTCCGCCATAAGCATTTTTCTATGAATCAATAATTTGAAGGGGCTTGAACAGATAGAAAGGTTTATAACTGTTTCTTATGGGATATATTATGGACTCTGAAAGTCATTTTATAGGGTGGGAAATTGATCTTATAAACTCATGAGTGCATTGTACATAGATAAAGCAAAGGAGACAACCTTTTTCTTCTAATTCCCACCATTCTCAAATTTCTTCCATCCCCACATTATGTACAACTTCTATTTAAGCATCAATACAAGAAGAAGGATTTTGCAGCCTCTTTGATGAGGAGAGTTTAGAAACTTTGAGTTTGCAATCTTATCTCGTCTTGTTGCCATTTGTAGGGTTTTTTATTCTCACAAATGCATGTGTTGAAGTTTTTGACTAATGTGTGTAGGAATATGATTTCCTACCTATAACATTAGTTTTCGCATATCTCATTTCTCACTCTCTTTCCCACCTTCATAGAAATTCCCCTCCTTGTAGATAACTACAAGCATTTTCCACAGGGTCAGTGGAGTTCCCCTGTTGGATCCTCAGTCAAAAGGCCACCGCAGTAATCCACGTTTTCTCACGCATGCATATACGACAACTATACCAGTTAAGTAGAGGGGCATAGATTCATAGAGCGTTGGTAAGGAATTCACAAATTTTTCCACCTAAAAAATTTACTCGCCAACATTTTTTAGCACCCATCATGGGGAAAATTTAGCAAAATCTACACCTGAATGTGACCGCAATGTCAGAAAATTTAAAAGAAAAGAGAGAAAAAAATTTAGAATTCGGATGGCTATATGAGCCATATGGATTCAAGCCATGGTTATTCTGGGAAACCCTCCTATTGAAAAACCTAAATTACTCTTCCACATCCAAGAAGATGTTGCTTCATATTTGAGGGAAGTTATCTAGCGTAATAGACAAATTGTTAATCACTACTTCATTACCATGAGAATTTTGGACCTTGAAGAGGAATGCGTTGATGAATTGGAGAGGCAAAGATGAATTCTAGCACTACGAATAAGAGCATATATTTTCAAGCTAGCGGATAAAAGATACACCTGGAAATAAAGACAAGGACAAACTGATCCCATTTTTGAGGAACTTCAAAGGAGACAAGAGCTACTTGGAATCCAGAGGATTCCTTCTCAGAAAACTGGTCACGTTGAGAACCTGAGTGTTTCCAATCCTTTGAATGGTAAATTTCCATACATCAACGAGAACCTTGAAGATTTCACCAAAGTAGAGACCGAAGAAGAAGCTAGAGAAAGAGAAGCAAGAGCAGAAGAGGAAATAAGAGCTCAACTCGAAGAAATTGAGAGACTCCAAGCTAAGGAAGATGAAAGAGAAACAACAAAAGCCGCAGCCTTAGTAAGGCTAGAAGATAGAAACAAACATAGAATGGGAGATCATGATCATGAGTGTGAACATGATCGTGACTCCTGTAGGCCTAATGTACCATGGGGAGGAAACACCGATCCACTGGCTCTTGCTCAACCACTCCATGAGCTACCGAGAAGCTTGACAAAAAACTTCCCAAAATTCAAAGGGGATGGTTCTCAACTCCTTGAAGAGCATGTAGCATAATTTATCACTACTTTCAGTGTGTTGGGTGTTGAGGACGAAGATGTGTCTGTCTGAATATTTTTTGAGTTAATTACAGAAAATGTTGTCGAATGTTTCTACATGCTACCCTCGAGGTTTGTCACCTATTGAGAAGGTATAAGAAGTGCATTTGAACACAGGTTCAAGACCATAGAAGATTATCAGGATCTTTTGGTCTAATTGGTACAAATAAATAAAGAAACCTCTAAGTCAATGAGGGAATTTATAGCAAGATATGATAGAGTGATAAGAAGGATACCTAAATATGTGGTGCCTCCTGAAAATAATTTAAGGAGGTTTTTCATCAGTGATCTACCATCAGAAGTCGGTTTCTTCCTCAGAAGATCCCAACCAAGAACATTGAGGCAAGCCCAGGACATTGCAATAGAAAATGATGATGATCTAATCCTTTTTGGAAACTTGAAAGGCCCTAATGGGAAACAAAAGGGTCAAAATTCAATCTCTGTCACCACAGATATGATGTTCCAAAAAATGGAAAATGACTTGGTTTCCTTGAAGAAAAATCTATCTCATATCACAATGCAGAATGATTCAAGGAGACCAAACCCTCAAGACAGGCCAAGGATTGTTCCACCTCCTTGTTGGCTTGCTCTTGAAGCACCACTAGTCAATGTCATTTGTGACACCAGAGAGTCGGAGGAGGAAGAAAAAGTTGATAAAACTAAAGAAGAAAATATGGAAGACTATGAAAACTATCTTTAAGTCAAGGAAGTTGATATGCACAATGGGCTAATTGAGTATGTTGATGATGAAGATGAGGATGATGAAGAAGCTTCGAGTTTCTCATGTGCTGTATTCCCTCATGCATAGTCCAAGAAAGGGATTTCAGCCCCAACAATTGCAGCAAAGGATAAGAAGAAGAATAAAGAATATTGTCCTCCAAAGGTTACACAAAATAAAATCATCAGTAGAGGATCACCATAACCACCTTCTTTGGAGTCAGCCAAAGAAAAACTAGACTCATTGGTTACCATATAGCATGCAACTATACCAAGTAAGTCATTAGATCCTTCTTCCAGCTCAAAAGTTTCTAAGAATAATTCTCTTCTAAATGTTGGTCTTACAAAAACATCTAAATTTCAGTTAAAGGCTACACCCTCACCCCCTTCCAAGACAATTGTTACATTTGAAAAAGAGAAACCAACACAAAAACTAGTAAAGTATGTACCATATAGATCTTCCTCCATTTTAGGAGCCTCTTCCTCACTCACCATTCCCCCATTTGGCTTTGTATAACATGCAAGAAAAACTAAATTCCATCTCTCCGAAATAGGATACCTACAAACACATCCTACCCAATTTGACAGATTCATCAACACAGTTCGTGGTGGTAACCCTATCTCTTCAAGTCCAAATTCTAAAGGCTTACTCTCCACACCATCCACACTACCTTACCAAAATATGCTATCCCTCATTGCCTCCAACATCAACAGAGTTGAACCTTTCTACCTATCACTCCTCATTAAAGTCTTCCAGCTAAATAATTGTATCATAGATTCTGGAGCCTCAGACAATGTGATGCTAGTTAAAGTTGAAAATTCTCTAGGCCTCACCTTGACCCAGGTAAATGGCACCTACTACTCAACATAATCCAAACAAGTGCCACTGGTAGAAAGAATCAAAGATGCATAGGTTGCACTAGCTGATTTTCCAGACAAGAAGGTGCTCCTAACCATACTAGTAGCAGACATCCCAACATCCTTTAGTATGCTGTTGAGTAGGAGTTTTTATAGAGACCTGGGTGGAGAGATAAAAATAGATTGGTCATCTATAACTATCCCACTAAAAGGTGAGATGAAGAAGTTGCTACTGGTAAGAAAGATGAAGTTCATAGTATGAAAGTTTGATGATTTGAAATTAAACATTCTCTTCCAAGATTTTGGGCTAGGAAACTAACTCCCCATATTAGAAAAAGAGAAGAACTTACAGCTTCTCTTGGAGGAAGAGGAAGATCAAATTTGGACAATGGAATTTGATGGTAGTCATTCCGGAGTACGTTCAGGAGTTGGGGTAGTGTTGTACTCTCCTTCCAATGAGTTGTACCCATTTTCCTACAAGCTGCAATTTGATAATACAAATAACACTACAGAGTATGACATACTAATATTAGGCATAAGTGTAATAGAGGACATGGGAATCAAGAAACTGAGATTCCGAGGTGATGTAGATGTTTTAGTAAAGTAGTTATGCCAAAAATATCAGGTGAAGAATCCAAGTCTCTGACATTACATAAATAGAGTGTGGGACTGCATTGAATATTTTGATGCATTTTTCATTAAAGCTATTCCAAGGGAGCAAAATGAAAAGGTTGATTCTCTTACAGTTTCAGATTCCCTAGTGACACCTCAACCTTATTTTGGTATAGACAAAGTGACCATTGAAATGGCGTGTAGCCATAGTGTACCAGACAATACAAACCAATGATGATAACCAAATTCTAGCCTTTTTAGAGAAAAGGGATATTTTCAATAGTCTCTTCTTCGAAGGAGGTGAAAATACACACCGAGAAGCATCCCCCAAAGAAAATAAATAAGGAATTGAAGGGATTGATGATGAGGGAGTAATCAAATTGAAAGGGAATAAAATTCCCAAAGACCTAGTCTCTTTAGAATACCTCTTTGAAAAACATGATAGATTCATTCAAGAGAAAGAAAAACAATTTTCTTAATGCCCAGCTGATTTTGATAAAGAAAACGTTGGTACTTGTACGATGGAAAAGTGACATGCGATCATGGGAATCTACAAGTACCTCTTCCTTGTACCCGACCTCCTGAGGTCATGTTGAGACAACCAGTGAATGTTGAATGTGAATGGATATAGACAAGCTAATCAAGAAATCTTATATCCTCAATACGAAATAATGGAATTTGTGAATCTAAGGTGAAGAAGGCCCTCCTAACCTAAATAAGTGTAATGGTTCGTTTGGATACGATGGTTGTTTGGAAGCTCCAATAAATGTCGAGCTCTACCGAGATCCTATTTCTTGATTATTGAATACGTGGGAAGTGACCTGTGGGAGTTTCGTATATATCTCCAGACAAGGTCATGAAAATGGTGATAGGAGGTTTAGTGGATTTGTAGTGAACTATGGATGGTTTTCTAGTCTATCCCATAAAATATTAGATTGATTGGCTTCTATATTTAATACGGAGAATTACGTGATGATATATGGTGGGAGTGGTGAGGATCTAAATACCAACATTCGTAAGATGGTGTCAATACTTAATTGATTTGCAGGCTCATTGGGTTGTGGGACTTTGGGATCACAACCGTGAGTTCATGGTTGTTGTGGACCTGTTATGGTCATGTGAAGAATCAATATCTTCCTTCAACTATCCAGTAATTGTATGCCTTTTCAGCCTCTATGTTTAGAACTAGAAGTTGTATGATTTTCTTGGAATACCTTATAGGTGTTCTAGAAACTTGAATGCGTAAGCTAGTATCTATGTCAACAAGGAGGTCTCCTACGTCAAGCTATGGAACTAAAGGATTACAACCAAATACTTTCTCTCTTTCAAATCTTTACACGGTCATTCAGATATTTTATCAGGGTAGTCTATAGTTAGGATAATTTGACCAAAATGTGTAAGCTTTGTCATATTTGATATTTAATCCTCTTAGTTGTTCACTAATTACTTATAGGTTTGTCATTGCTTAAAAGACTTGTATCCTGAGGTCTTAATCTATATCAGCTAATGTTGTGGGTAGAATTGGCTGGGGCATTATGGGTTCAAATATATATTCTCTAGGCTCTATAGGTCTTGTGATTGTCATACAAAATGATTCAACTTTTAACTAACATTATTAAAATGATCACGAAAGACACTATGCAAGCATTCTTCTATTTTTGTATTTTCAATGACGTATTTCAACGAAATTAAAGAGAAACTACTCTAGTATATTTATAAAATGGACAACTAATCTAGTAACAGAATAAAAACAAGCAAAGTAGTCTGGTATGGCTATTTACCTGTGCAGTTGTGATTTTATCCTAAATATCTAAGAAACTAATTATTTTGAATTGAAAGACTCTCGATCCCACCTCAAAAGTGAGGAATGAATCATAGTTTCTCAGAAACTATCAATCCAGTTGTTTGTCATTTCGTCCCCTCAGTGTGATCTCCTCGTTCCTTTGTGTCCTCGTGAATCTAGAAAGTGTGTATATGATAGTATCAATAGAAGATGGTATTTGAATAGTGGTAGCTTTGGATATAGACCGAATACAATGCGAGTAGGAGAGGGATAGCACAAGTGAACAGAGCTTGACTATGCAATTCCTAGTGGAATTTATTGTGGGAATAGAATACAAGTGTAACGAGAGTTTTAGAATCTATCCTTGTGAAAAAACAAAACCTGCAACTTTAATGGATTCTAGTCTAAAAATGAATCTATTCTATGCTAAACTGATTGTATGGAGCAGCAATGGAATAAGACTAAAACAAGAAGATTGAAATGACATCTAAAAGACCAAAAATGGAGGCAAAACCTGAAATTGATAGACTTCTAAGAAAGAAATTTTGAGACTGAATAAGAGAATTGACACAGTGAGGGGCCATTTGTTTGAAAACAAGCTGGCTATTTATAGCCAATGCATTTACCAGAGGGTAACTCCCAATTGAACTCTTTTACTATAAACAAAGGAAAAACACTATTCAAAGGGAATAAAAAACATCAATGCAAGCCAAAGTGGTTGAAGAAAGTGTGTAAATTTGAAGATTTATGTTTGACGCGATCATCGAAAGAATCTGGAAAATGTGTAAAGGACCGCCGCCCAGACAGGGCGGCCGTTTCATCACTGAAGATAAAAATGTAGGAAAATAGAGGGGGAAAGGGCAAAAAAAAGCATGCGGAGAATGAGCGGGGCATGCAGGATACAAATGTATACTTGGCGAGCTTTTCTGGATTCCGAACACCTTACAAGGAGACCTGTATCATCATTAGGGCATGTGTAACATCATTCCGGTGGTGTAGTACCCTACAATTTTGGGTACGTACATATTTCCCCCTCGGAGAAGTGTTTTAGCCATGAAGAGGCATAAAACAGTTGATCCGAGTATGGTGGTCTCGAAATGGGGAGTTAGGAGTTATACCTAACATGCCCATGTGCTGGAAAGTCACCATCCAAGATCCCGCTACCTGTAAAATGAAAAAGGGGACTCAAGTGTAGATAGATAAAATAAATTGAGAGATAAAACAAAATTGATATGAAATGAGGACTTACCATCTACATGGGGTTTAGAACTTACCTCTGTCGATGCTCCGACCCTGTGAAAGACATTCAAAATCAATTTAAAAGGGTTATATATATAAAATGAAATCATTTTACTATTCATTTACGTGGATTGATTTGATAGTTTTTGAGCTCTTGGACCCACGGTGACGGTTTTCGATGAGAGTATAGTCAAAACTTTCATGCTGAGATAGTGATCATGCCTCCTAGAGTAGAACATAGACCCGCAAAGTCTTAGGTTAGTTCTTCTCGATTTATTATTTTTGAACCTAAAATGTGGAAATGATGAAATCTTTGTCCTGGGGGGGGGGTATTTTTGAAAATATTAGTTTTAAACGTGTCTCTAGGGGGGGCGCCCATAGGGTAGGCTTCTTTTTTAGTTAAAATGGTGTATTTGCTTGTATTTAGGCATTTTTAAGGGTATACGACCCGTTTGGATTTGTGGGATAGGACCGCCGCCCTGTGCAAGGTGGCAGTTATGGGACAACCACCTTAGAAGGAGGTGGTTACGGAACCGCCGCTCTACATAGGGTGGTGGTTTGTGCAGAAAGATAACATGATGCTTTCTTTTATTTATTTTTATATGTTTAGCATTTTCAGATGTTTTTCATAGTCTTTATAATTGTATTTTAGTACTAACTTACTCCTTTTTGTGTTTTTGGGTGTATGCAGAAGAAGGATGAGTATCTCAGATGGAGCCAGGAGAGGGAGATGATAGTGATCTTGAGTGGCATGAAACTTAGGAGATCCTATGGGCTGAGAGGGCAGAGCGGAGTGTAGAGAGGGTGACTATGGTCTCAGAGGAGTTTCTCTCTTAGGACTTAGGTGGAGATGGTGAGTCCGTTACAGGCCGTCACATTGCCCTAGACTTGGGAGAGGGACACTAGTTAGTGGCAGGCATGGATCCTAAAGATCCTTCTTGGAGGCCCGAAGATCTGAGTGAGTTATCACTCTTCTCTTGACATTTGTGTTAGTTAGAATTGTCCTAGTTGTTATTTCTTTTTTTTTTTGTTTACTCTTGGTTTTATCTTTTGATCATTTTCTAACTTCTTTTCTCCTTTGTTTGCAGTGGCTACTGATGAGTGGCGAGACTTGATTCACCGAGTATGCACCGATACCCTGTTACTCCCCTTAGAGAAGACTCGTGTTGAGATATCTGTAGATGCGGGGGAGGCTTCAACAGTTGGTAGGCATACTGATGTTTTTTCCTTTGTCTGGCATGTGGTAAAGATCGTGACTTCTCTCCATGCTAAGGTAGCTAGATATAGGATGTCTGAGTGCTTGATGAGGAGTCATTCTCATAGCGAGATGGAAACTACTGGCTATGACCACAAGCCCTCAGTGCATTCAGAGTGCCAGCATAGCCAGATTCCTAGACATGGTTTTGCACCTTCTGAGGGATCCCATAGGGATTGAGAGGCCACTTTTATAGTATTTTTTTAGATATCTGTATGAGTGCTTTTGTACTTTTCGAGCTCATTGAACATTTTGACCATGCCTAGTGCATGATGGCATTGTATATGAAACTTGATATATATATATATATATCTTTTTGGATCCAGAATCTTGGTGCCTAGAATTTTGTGACTCGTTTCCACATGTGTACTTAGATGTTTTTAGAATTTTTTTTCATGATTTTTAGAATGTATGCGATGGATAACAAATAATGGTAAACAAAATGTTTTACTTTGTATGTTTTTTTAATGCTGATATGAGATGATACTAACATATGGTAGTACTAAACTTTTGAACTCTTTGGGAACTGTTTGTAATTTCTTCTTGTATTGGCAAAATGTGATGAATGTATAGTGATAAGGAGATGAGCTTGCCCCATTCCCAACTCCATGCAACCAGTAAGATGCAAGGAATCTACACCAAGAGTTGAGAAGGACAAAAATTGTATGAGTTTGACGGAATGGAATGATGAGAGACAAAAAAACCAGTAACAGAAACCAAACTTAGACCTATACACCTACCCTACTCAGAACTACTACCAAGCTTAGAAGGTCACTTACTTTCTAGTTTATTTAGACTTAGATTCATAAAAGGCAACCTGGTTGACAAAATCTAGTTTTGAGGATTTGATCTCTTTGGAATTTGGATATTTGGATATTTGTTTTCTCTTAATAGAATTTGATTTGTGCTTTTAGCATACCAAGATTTGTTAATTTGTATGACTGGACCCCCCACACCCTACCTCATGCCACTAGTAAGGAGCATGGGTTTGTCATGAAAGGAAAGATATAGGCAAGTAAGGGCACTCCTTTCCTTTCCCAACCTCACACCACCAGTAAGAGATGTGGGCTTATCACCGAAGGTTGATGGGGAAAAGAAGTGTGTAAAATAAAATATTCTATTTGCTTGGTACTTTTGATTTCATTTGATTTTGACATTTCTGATCTATGAATTTGGTATATCCTTTCATTCAAAGATATTTAAGAGGGATAGATGTGACACCAAGAAGCTTCTAGAATAGACCGTAGGCAAGGAAAACTTCACTTAGTAGAAAGAAAGAGCAAAACCAAGTACGTAGGCCTCGGTATCATTTTTGTCAATACTTGTCTTTCAAACTTGATGAGAAGATTTGAAAATACTTGATGATGTTTGAAGAGATGTGATTTGAATGCTTTTGCCAATACTTTCAAAAAAATTTAACAGATTGCTTAAGAGTAAGCTCCTGGACTAGAATTTTTATGAAATGAGTGGACAGAATGAAACAACTAAATGAATAATGCAATGTAGGTAGCTATAATGTACAAGTAATGATTTTGATGTTTTATGCGTAAAACCGTTTAAGATGCAAGGAATTGACAGTCTCACTGAATTCCTCACCTTCTAGTGTGCACAATAGATACACACCATTTCCATAGTCTTTCATGACTAGGTATGGGCCCAACCACTTGGGCTATAACTTCCTTCCTTCACCAGTTTTCTTATCGATTTGGCTGTCTAGTCTTAGAACTAGATCTCCCTCATATATTTCTCGCTCATAGACTTTTTTGTTGTACTAGCCGGCACATCTGGTTCGCATAGGCTCTAATCCTTTGTTTGGAATTTAGCATGACCTCATCAAGGCTTTTTAGTTGAGAGATTTTTTCCTCCCTATAAGCTTCTTCATCCATAATCCCTTGTAATGAGATGCACAGACTGGCTATTTCAACCTCAAGCGGGAGAACTGCTTCTACCCTAAACACTAGTGAGAAATGGGTTTCTCCTATTGGTGTTCTTATTGAGGTTTGATGGGCCCACAAGGCTAGATATAGTTTTAAATGCCAATCTCACTTGTTCTCTTTGACCATTTTGAGAAGAATAGCCTTTAATGTTTTATTTGTTGCTTCAGACTGCCCATTGGCCTGAGTGTAGTACAGAGAGGCCATGTGATGGTTTATCTTGAATTTTCTACATAACTCATGGACTTCATCATTTTTAAAGGACGTGCCATTATCTAAAATAATGATTTGTGGGACACCATAGCTATAAATGATTTGATTTAGAATGAATTTGGAAATTACCGAACTAGGTACGGTGGTGAGAGGCATGGCCTCCACCCATTTGGTAAAATACTCTGTGGCTGTAATTATAAAATTATGGCCATTGGTTGATGAGGGAGAGAAATTCCTTATCAAATCTAGACCCCATGTGGAGAAGGGCCACGGGGTCACTATTGGCTGCAAGGATTGTGCTGGCATGTGAATCTCGTGAGAGAATTCTTGGCATTTGTGGCACTTATGTACAAATTCCACTACATCATGCTCGAGAGTGGGCCAAAAATAGCCCATCCGATGTATTTTGTGAGTAGTGGCGTGACCACTAAAGTGGCCTCCACATATCACACCGTGGGATTCATGAAGAATTTTCTTGGATTCTTCTATATCGACACATCTTAGGAGCATGCCGTTGAAGGCTTTACGATAGAGTACCTATTCTAAAACAACATATTTAGTGGTAATAATGCATAACCGCCTTCTTTGTTGTGATGTGGCACCTTTCGGGTATGTGTGGTCTATGATAAAATTGATGAAATCAGTCTACCAGGGACATGTAGAGATGGGGGGCCTAGTTTCGAAAAAGTATACACACTGATCAGGAAAGTCCAGATTTACCAGATTACCTACATCTAGTGGATTTTCAGCTAACTAGACTACAATGATTTTTCCCTTAACAGATTTTTGGTTTGCGAATGTTAACTCAAATTCTCCCATTAAGGTTATGAAACACCTAACATTTTTAGACAAAGATCCTTGTGTGAGAAATGTTCATAAATGGTCTGTCTTTACAATGACCCTTGTTTCCTAGTTTAACATGTAATGTCTTAAACATTTTGTTGCAAAAACTATGGCCAGACATTCTCTGTCTGCCTGTGTGTAGCGTGTTTCATAATCGAGAAACGTTTAACATAGATCACACGTTCTCATTTATCATTGTCTTCTTGAGCCAGCATGCAGGCTAGCGAGACATGAGTGGCTCATGAGTATAAGATCAAAGGGCAGTCTGGTTTGGGAGGCATTAGCATGGGTGGAGACAACAAGAATCATTTAACTGCTTCAAAGGCTTTGTTGCATTCTTCAGTCCAATTAATGTTATAATATTTATTTAATAGATTGTTGATTGGATGAATGGAAAAAATTAAATCCAGGATGAACCTTCGGATTGCACCGAGTTTCCCAAGAAATGACCTGATTCCAGATTTGTCTGATGGTGGGATCATTTCGAGAAAAAATTGTATTTTGGCTGGATCAACATCAATCCCTCATGAAGATATAATGTAGCCCAAAAAATTTCCTCCTGTCACACTAAACATGCACTTATTTGGGTTTAATGTGATTCCATATTCAATTAGTCGTGAGAGAATGATATGGAGCACTTCTAGATGATCACAACATTTCTTGGCCTTGGCCAATAAGTCATCCACATAGGATTCCAAAATTTTATGGATAAGATTGTGGAATATATATGTAATTTCCCACTGATACGTAGCATCGATGTTCTTAAGACCAAATGGCATGACAACATAGCAATAAGTTCCCTAGGGAGTTATGAATGTAGTTTTGGCTTGATCCTGTTCAAATATTTTAATCTGATTATACCCTAAGAACCCATCCATGAGGGACAACAGTTAAAATCCAGCTGTTACATCAATGATAACGTCAATGGATGGTAATGGGAAGTCATCCTTGGGACAAGCTTTGTTAATATCCCAAAAATCTATGTAAATGCGTATCTTCCCATTCTTTTTTAGAACATGGACGATATTAGATACCCATTGTGAATAGTCAACGGGCTTGATGAATCCCACTTGGAGAAGTTTTATTACTTCCTCTTTTACCATGAGAGCCACTTTTGGCTTCATTAGTCTTGACTTCTTTTTAATTGGTTTCACATCTGGTTAAGTAACAACATTATGCACCATGACATGTGGTGCAATGCTCGCCATTTCTTTATAGTTAAATGCGAAAGCCTTTTGATGTTCTTTGAGGATTTGGGTGTGTATTTCTATCTCCTCCAGAGTTAATGAAGATCCCAAATTCAAAATATTTGGTTCTTCCTCCGTCCCAATGTTTATGTCAATGGTTTCTTCTATTAAAGAAGCTTTACCTTCTTCAAATTTAGGTGGGGCTCGAGGTAGTTGCAAGCTTTCTCTGTTTTCTATCTCATAGATATAGAGATCCTTCTATGGAGAAGACTCTACCATGGGATTTCCAAAGTAGGAAGAGGAATGTGGTATTAGGGAAAGATTAACTATATGGTGAGCAAGGTGTAGCTCCACATAGGCGTTTAGATATTCGAGAGTGACTTTATCATTGTCAAAGTGATCCATGATAGAAAAATCATCCTCAGCTTCTCCATGAGTCAGGAGTGAGTTTGTTGATATTTTATGCACTAATGGTTTGGTACGAAGTGATACTGTGAAATTTGTATCTTCTAACTCATTGTTTGGAGTGAAACAGGAAGTTGAGGTTGCTATCAAGTCTGCGAGAAGGTTATGCTCTCGTGGGATTTCTTCAATTGATATGAAATTAAATCCCTCATTCAGATCTAATACTACTATTTTATATAGTTGTAAATGTTCATCCCTAGTTTCATATACCTTAGAGACTTGGTTTGAAACTAGTTGCGAGTCTCCTAGCACTCTAATGTTATTGATACCCATTCTTTTGGCTAGGATGAGGCCAAGGAGGTGAGCTTCATATTCAGCCCCATTATTTGTACATTCAAAGTTTAATCTAAAGGTGAAAGGTAGGATATTTCCCTCAAATGAAGTAAAAATCACTCTTGCCTCGGCTCCAAAGCGACATCTAACTCCATCGAAGTGGAGTGTCTAATAATTACTTGGAAAAATAGAGGTTGGGGTATCTGTCATATCTATTTCCTTTGCTTCAGTTACTTCTGACATAAAAATTTCATCTGATGGAAGAGAAGAAATTCCCAGGGTGTGTCCCATACCCATAGAATCAAATGGTAGGAGAATAGGTAAGTATTTCTCTAGCAACTCGACAATTTTTGAGGTAGTCCCTAGTGAAACTATTTTTATAACATTGGTCTCATTTTTGAGTGCTGGAATGTCTTCAGATGGATTTGTAACTTCTAACTCTATGGTGGGTATCAACTCTTCTCTTCGTTTTGAATTAATTGGTTTGATGAGTTGATTTATTGGGAGTTCAAACTTGGAGTGAACGCCTGGTCTTTTCTTCAAATCAGCTAGGTGTATATCGAAGGGTTTTGGGTTACCTTATGCCACGAATATTTTTCCTAAGTGTAGAAATCTTATTTCTTGGAATGACATGAAAGGGATTGCCTTCATGGGGTGTATCCATGGCTGACCAAGGACCATATTATAGTTGGTTTCCTGATCTATAATATAAAACTCAGTGAGGACCATCTTGGGTCCTAAAGTGACTGGTAAAACTATGGTTCCAATCGAAGTGGCCTTGAGGCTATCATATCCTCTTAGCGTATTTCGTGTTGTGGAACATTTTGTATCTCCATATCCTAACTTTTGAAGAAAAGAAAAGGGGGTTATATTAACTACTACCCCATCATCAACCATTGCACATTTAACATAATTATTATAAACCCATACTTGTAAATGTAAAGTTAGGTCGCCTCTTCGTGTAATTTCAGCATCTGTTGGCATTTTGCTTATATCGAATATAAATTCAGTATCCCTGTCTAGCTACCCTGGAGGATAAATGTGAAAGTCTATAAGGTTTACTTATGTTTCTAGAGGAGGAGTGATGTTGATTAAATAACCAAGGCCTAATGCTTATAAGAGGGTAGCTCTGTGGGTGGGAGAGTTCTTTAACAAATCCAAAAAGGAGATGTGAGAGAAGGTTTTAGTTAAATTGTTAATTAAATCATAGGCACCTATAGGTTTTACCAATGTTTGTTGACTGTTGTCTACTTCCAATGGATAACTTGGAGTAGGTTGAGAAGAATAATCCTGTGTCCTTGTTATGGTTTCTATGGGTAGCTCGATGTCTAACTCTACCAAACCAACTATCTTGGTTTGGGGTCGAGTTCCTAGTTGGGGTGCAACTGGTGGATTTAATGAATTTGAAGCTTCATGATCATTGTTTCCTGTTATGACACCCTTGTTTGTTCCATTAGGATCTAGCCTGTTATTATTAGAATGGTTTGGGAGTGGATAATTAAAGATCTTGAGGGGTGTATTTTGAGGGGAAACTGCCTCTACATAAGTGTTTGGCATGGGCACTACATAATTTGCTAAAAACATATCTATAAAGAATTGTTTTTGATCTTCTGGAAAACACTGCATGAATTTATTATATTCACGAGAAGTCCTAGTATTGTGGCCTTGAATCTTGTGGAAGCCACAATATAAATTGGGATTATAATTTTGAGGTTATTGATTTATAATTTGTTATGGCCCAAAACTATGATAGGGTTGCTAGTTGTTAGAGTTAAAATTTTGAGGTTGTTGCCTTTGGTTTTGAATCTGATATCAAGCTGGGTTTCGATTTAGACTTTGTGTTTGGATTTGTATTTGTTGTTGTTGTTGTTGCCATGGTGGATAATTAAAATCCAATGCATTGATTGTTGGAGTAAAATTGTTATTTCACTGATTATTAATAGGTGGAAAAATGTTTACAACATTTTCCCTTTTAACTTGGTCAGTTACTCCATCTGTTGTGACTTTATGGTTCTTGTTAAGGATATTAGGTCCTTGATTAACAATCCTAGCATTAGGATAGGCCATGGTGTTTTGATTAGGCATGGTTAATTTCCCATTTGTCCCATATGTCTTACAACCACTATCTATCACTGCTCAGTCGATTCGGAGAGCACTGTCAAGTACTTCATCGTAAGTTCTTAGTGGGAACTTATGGACTTCTTCCTTTATCTCTCTATTTAGAGAATTAAGGAATAAATCACACAGTTCCATTTGATCCATGTTTGGAGCACTTGCTGATGAGTAGAGGACCATACGTCACCTTTAAATAAAATGAGCAGTGGATTCATTATGTTCTTGTTTAATATGTAAGAACTCCTTGATTCCGATTCTTAACAATTTATTCATGTCAAAACCTTTGATGAATTCTGACATGAGTTGTTTAAATGAGTGTATCAAGGCTTCAGGTATTCTGTAATCCCAATCAAGGGAAATACCCTCTATGGTCTCAGGGAATATTTCAGCAACAACCCCGTCCCAAGGGAGTAACTCCCATATGGCTGTGGCATAGGCCTTAATGTGTACAATTGGATCCCCCTCCCCTTTATATTTGGTCAAATCGGGAAGAGGTCTTGGAAGCATAACACTCCATATGGTGAAGTCTAGCAGATCTTTTAAATATTCTGAATAAGTCCCTACCACATAGGCCTCGACCATCGATGATGCTTGTTGAGGGGGTGGAGGTGGAATGGGTTGTTAATATGGCATATCATATGCATTTATAGGGACATAAGGGAATCCATGTGGTTGAAAAAACATCCTGGGAGAAGAGAACATGTCTCCTTGTTGTGACTTTGAATAAATGTTAAGTAAGGAGGAGCATTGTTCTGGTATGGGTTGTTTGGTGCCAAGCCGGGAGGTGTTATGTTTTCAACTGGGGTGGCATTTGAAAATGCAGTCCTAGTTGGTATTTGTTGTGGGTAACTATAAGGATTTTGAGGAGGCATGCCTAAGGTGCCTGTTCCTGTGAGGAGGTCAACCTGACTAGGGTGATGTGGAGGGTCGGGGATTTCTATTTGCCCAAAATATGAATTTTGGTTTGCTTGAGAAAGTTCCAGTCCTCTAACCTTTTCAGCTAAGGCTGTAATGACCTCTATTGGTGAAGAGACAGTGCTTTTCCTTAAGGGTGTTTTTTGTATACCTTGAGGTTGTAAAGGGGTGTGATACCCCGCTATGAATTGGTGATTACCCTATCAGGCTTCACCGAGGGTATTTCCCATAGGTGGAGGAATAGGGGTGTTTTCTTAGAATAGGGTATCATATTGTATTTATAAACTCCCTATAGGTGGATACATATTGTGGAAGCATTTTTCACTTTTAGTAAAGTGTGCTAAGTACTCTTCATCCAAAAAGGGGAGTGGGTCTGACTGTCTACTAATCTATGGTCTAAACAAGACATAAGGAGATGAAGTGGATTCTCTAGTAAACATCATATTATTAGAGCCTGAAGGCTCTGACTGCTGTGTTTGTGCAACCTGATCAAACTCCTCAATTCGGAATGAATAATTTGAGCTAGTTCTTTGAGGGGGAGTTTAAGATGACAAGTAATTACTTGAATAGTTACAAGTCCATGTAGAAAGCGAGGGTGATGGTTGTCTATTTATTTGAATATAGTTGACTTTGAGACCTGAGAGAGGTCTACCATATACATCGTATCCCAAAATATTCGGGGGGTATATGAATACCTGTATAATAATGGGAAAGAGTGAAGGTGGATGAAAGAAATGAAAAATAAAAGAGGAAGAACTATTTGTTTCACGTCGAGTTCACCTACACGTATGATGGAAAAGTGACATTCGAGCATGGGAATCTACAAGTACCCCTTCCTCATACTTGACCTCCTAAGGTCATGTCGAGACAGCCGGTGAATGTTAAATGTGAATGGATACAGACAAGCTAATCAGGAAATCTTATATCCTCAATACGTAATAATGGAATCTATGAATCTAAGGCAAAGAAGGCCCTCCTAACCTGAATTGGTGTAATGGTTTGTTCAGATACGATGGCTTTTCAAAGGCTCCAATCAATATCGAGCTCTACCAAGATCCTATTTCTTGGTTATTGGATACATGGGAAGTGACCTGTGGGAGTTTCGTATATATCTCCAAACAAGGTCATGAAAATGGTGATAGGAGGTTTAGTGGATTTGTAGTGAACTATGGATGGTTTTCTATTCTAGCCCAGAAAATATTAGATTGATTGGCTTCTATATTTAATACGGAGAATTACATGATGATATCTGGTGGGAGTGGTGAGGATCTAAATACCAGTGTTCGTAAGCTGGTGTCAATACTTAATTGATTTGTAGGCCCGTTGGGTTATGGGACTTGGGGATCACAACCATGAGTTCATGGTTGTTATGGACCTATTATGGTCATGTGAAGAATCAATCTCTTCTTCCAACTATCTAGTAATCGTATGCCTTTTCAACCTCTATGTTTAGAACTAGAAGTTGTATGATTTTCTTGGAATACCTTACAGGTGTTATGGCAAATTGAATGTGTAAGCTAGTATCTATGTCAACGAGGAGGTATCCTACATCAATCTATGGAACTAAAGGATCAAAACCAAATACTTGTTCTCTTTTGAATCCTTGCATGGTCATTAAGATATTTTATCAGGGCAGTCTATAGTTAGGATGATTTGACCAGAATGTGTAAGCTTTGTCATCTTCGATATTTAATCCTCCTAGTTTTTCACTAATTACTTGTAGGTTTGTCGTTGCTCGAAATACTTGTATCCTAAGGTCTTGATCTATATCAGCTAATTTTGTGGGTAGATTTGGCTGAGGCACTATGGGTTCAAATATATATTCTCTAGGCTCTCTAGGTCATGTGATTGTCATACAAAATGATTCAACTTTTAACTAACATTAATAAACTGATCACGAAAGAAGTATTTACACTATGCAAGAATTCTTCTATTTTTTTTTATTTTCAATGACATATTTCAATGAAATTAAAGAGTGGCTACTCTATTATATTTATAAAATGGACAACTAATCTAGTAACAGAATAAAAACAAGCAAAGTAGCTTGGTATGGCTATTTTCCTATGCAGTTGTGATTTTATCCTAAATATCTAAGCAACTAATTATTTTGAATTGAAAGAATCTCGATCCTACCTCAGAAGTGAGGAATGAATCACAGTTTCTCATAAACTATCAATCCCCATAGCTTCCTTGGTGATATCGAGAGAAATTTTTTGACTCAAATAAAATAATTCACTACTCTATTTGATATGTTGTAACTAGATCTTTGATAGCTCAAACCTCGGGTTTACAGAATAGTGGTACATCTAGTTGTGTGTGATTTGGTCCCCTCAGTGTGATCTCCTCATTCCTTCATGTCCTCATGAATCCAAAAAGTGTGTATATGATAGTATCAATAGAAGATGGTATTCGAATAATGGCAACTTTGGAAATAGACTGAATACAATGTGAGTAGGAGAGGGATAACGCAAGTGAATAGAGCTTGACTATGTAATTCCTAGTGGGATTTATTGTAGAAATACAACACAAGTGTACCAAGAGTTTTAGAATCTATCCTTGTGACAAAACAAAACCTACAACTTTAATGGATTCTAGTCTAGAAATGAAGCTATTCTATGCTAAACTAATTGTATGGAGCAGCAATGGAATAAGACTGAAACAAGAAGATTGAAATGACCTATAAAAGACCAACAATGGAGGCAAAACCTAAAATTGATAGACTTCTAAGCAAGAAATTCAGAGACTGAATAAGAGAATTGAGAAGGTGAGGGGCCATATGTTTGAAAACAAGCTGGCTATTTATAATCAATGCATTTACCAGAGGGTAACTCCCAATTGACCTCTTTTACTATAAACAAAGGAAAAACACTATTCATAGGGAACAAAAAACATCAATGCAAGCCAAAGTGGTTGAAGAAAGCACGTAAATTTGAAAATTTATGTTTGACGCGATCGTTGGAAGAATCTGGAAAATTTGTATAGGACCACTACCCTGTGTAGGGAGGTGGTTACGGGACTGCCACCTGTCTTGGGCGGTGGTCATGGGACCACCACCCAAACAGGGTGGCAGTTTTGTCACTGAAGACAAAAATGTAGGAAAATAGGGGGGAAAGGGAAAAACAAAGCATGCAGAGGCCGAGCAGGGCTTGTAGGATAGAAACATATACTTGGTGAGCTTTTCTGGATTCCAAACACCTTGCAAGGAGACCTGTATCATCATTAGGGTATGTGTAACATCTTTCTAACAGTGTAGTACCCTACAATTTTAGGTACGTACAGTACCCCAGAGGAGTTAAGGATGGTCAATATTGGAAAAATTTTCTCGCCTGAAGAAAAAAGAAGATTTGTTTCTTTAATCAAGAAATACTTAGATGTCTTAGCCTACTCCTATGATGAACTCAAATCCTTCCAGCCAAAGTAAATGCACCACTCAATTCCTTTGAAGTAGGTTGCTAAGCCCTTCAGGCAGAAACAAAGGCTGTATAACCCAAAGATTGCTGATATCATCAAGGAGGAAGTAATGAAGATGCTTAATGCAAGGATCATATTTCCCATCCACCATTCAATGTGGGTAGATAACATAGTGCTAGTGTGGAAGAAGAATGGTGAAATAAGGATATGTGTAGATTTTCGCAACCTGAATCAGGCATCACTAAAGGAAAATTATCCTCTTCCTATCATGGATCATATTCTGCAAGCAATCACATGATCTGAAATGCTTTCATTATTGGATGGATTCTCAGGATATAATCAAATCAAAGTGGTAGAGGAGGACCACACCAAGAAAACCTTTACAACACCTTGGGGAAATTTTGCATACAACAGAATGTCTTTAATCCTAATCAATGCAGGAGCTACATTCCAAAGGGCGATGGATTTGGCCTTAAAATATCTGAAGAATTGTATTGTCATATATCTAGATGATCTCACAGTATTTTCAAAGAAGATGGGAGATCATATTTATTACTTAGAACAATTACTTACAAGGTGTAGGAAACATGACATATCAATAAATCTTAAAAAGTGCATTTTATGAGTCACAGAAGGAAAGTTATTGGGGAACATTGTGAACAAACATGGAGCACATATTTATCCTGAGAGGGTTAGATCCATTCAAGCATTAGCCATGCCCACAAGTAATAAATGAGTTCATTCATTCTTCAAAAAGGTGAACTTTCTTTGTCGTTTTATGCCTAAGTTTGCTGAGTTGACAAAGCACATCACTTTAATGATGAAACCACAAACAAACTTCAAATGGAACAATGAAGTGAAGGAAACATTTGAAGAGATCAAGAAATCCATTACCAAGGATCTAACTCTTGTATCTATAGATTTTAACAAAGAATTCATCATGTATTGTTATGCATCAGAACATACACTCTCTGCCGTTCTCGTCCAGAAAAATGATGAAGGCGTGGATGCACCTATTTCTTTCATGAGTTTTCTTTTGAAAAATCGTGAGCTAAAATACAACCAATTGGAAAATCATGCCTATGTAGTGGTCAAGGCTGTAAAAAAATTCAGGTTTTACATCCTTAATTCCCATATGGTGGTGATGGCCCCTGGTAGTATAATCAAGTCCATCTTGACATAGCAAGATCCTAGAGCTAAAAGAGTAAATTAGATTGTAAATATTCAATAATATGACTTAGATATTCGACCCTCCAATCTGGTAAGGGGAAATGGCTCGTGCAAGTTGATTGCTGAAGATGAAACTCTCAAAGTTCAACATGAAAAAGAAACATGTACTTTCTCAACTTGTTTAGAAGGCAACCCACTGGTTCTCTTTGTCACCACTACCGATGAGTGGTACGTTGATATTGCCTACTACTTGACTTATCAGGAATTCCCTCCTCATATTGATTACAAACAAAGAAGAACACTCAAGATGAAGGCAACCAAGTTTGTGATTTGGAATCATACATTTTACAAAAGAGGCTTGGATGGTTATTTCCTCAGGTGCGTAGATAAAGAGAAACAAGAAAATTTTCTTGAAGCATACCATAATCAAGCATGTGGTGGGAATTTCTCAATAATGGTCACTATGCACAAGATCCTCTGAGGAAGGTATTATTGGGCCACCATCTTTGCGGACACTCAAGATTGGGTTTCTAAATGCAAAGCATGCCAACGGTTCGTTGGAAGACCATGAATCACTGTATTACCACTTAGGCCTGTGGTTATTGAAGAACCATTTAAAAAATGGGGGATGGACTTCATTGGTGTTTTGAACCCTCACTCAAGCACGGGGCACACCTATGTACTCATAGCAACAAAATACTTCACCAAATGGGTGGAAGCCATTCTGGCCAAACAAGCCAACAATGAAACAATATGCAACTTCATTAAGGAGAATATTATAGTCCATTTTGGATTGCCACAGAATATTGTAGTAGATAATGCTACCTATTTCTCTTTAAGAGAGCTGACCAAGTTTCGGTATAGCTATAGAATCTCCCTATCTCATTCTTTTAACTACTATCCACAAGGAAATGGACATGCCGAATCAAGTAACAAGAACATTGTGACCATTTTCCACAATCTTGTAAATGAGAATCAAAGGAATTGGCACAAAAGGTTATACGATGCATTGTGGGTGGATAGGATCACTCCCAAGAAGGAAATAGGTATATCACCATTCAAACTACTATATGGAGTCGAAGCAGAAATTCCTCTCATGATCGAGATTCCAGCTCTCAAGTTGCTATAGGAAATAGAAGATAGTCAATACAAAGGTTCCATTGAAAAAAGGATCCTCTTTCGTAAGAAGCTGGAAGAAAATAGAATCTAGGTGGTGGATAAAATCAAAGAACACCAATTCAAAGTGAAGAAGATATTTGACAGGAGGGTCAAGGCAAGCGAACTCAAGGTTGGAGACTTTTTCCTACTATGGGACAAGAGAAAAGAACCAAAGGGCAGCCATGGAAAGCTTGATTCATTGTCTCAGCCCATTCCAAATTCATAGAGCTTGTGGCGAGAATGTTTTCTCCTCTCATACTTGGATGGAATTCCATTATAATTACCTCAAAGTGGTAAATACTTGAAACTATATTAACAATGAAAGCGGGTTGTCCCCCGCCTTGTACCATAGGTGTCTTCTTGGTGTGTTTCCCTTTTTGTTGTGTGGTTTTGTTTCCCTTTCTGTTGTGTGCTTGTGTGTTTCCTTCTTCTGATCTTTCTTTCATGAAGTTGTATATGAATTTTCAAGGCCCAATGGATAAGGCACTGGTCAACATTATCCGGTCTAAAAATTGAGAATCTAGATCCTCATACACAGTCTTTTCCATGCTCAGTTCATGCCATGTCCCCAAGCTAGTGCCAGTTGTTGTCTCCTGAAAAAAAAAATCATTTTCCAAGTTAAATTTGAAATTTTGAGCTCTCACCCTCCTAAAGTATTTAAGCCAAGTTGAAAGTTTGAAGAGATAGAAAAATCCATGCCCTAGAGTTGTTTCAAATCCCTAGTCTGCTTGTTTCGACAAATTTTCCATTTTCCTATCTAGACGCGTGAAAATTTTACTGTTTCCCTTATTTGAATGAAATTATCAATATTTTTACAACCATAGATCATCGTACCTTGTATTTTTTTGAATTCCTTGGTTCACGAAAGAAAAATTTGAGGTTCGGGCATGAAATGGTGGAGTTTTCTTCTTCTTTGCATTTTTCCACAATCGAGAATGATAGGCATATCTGATTGGATGAGATATATAATTGGATGTGGTTTGGTCATATTTCAAGGTTTGACAGAAGCTTCCATGTGTCCAAACAATGCAACTCTGGGGACAGGGTCCTAGGGATAGTCCTCAAATGGGCGCAGGCTTTCCACATGTCTAGGGTCCAAAATGAAGACAAAACAAGCCAAAATTGGCTAAGTATGGAAGGCTCATGGGATGGATTCACATGCCTCATCGATGCAATCTCAAGATTCAAAAATGGGGGTAGTTATCAAACTTGTGCTAATCCTCGACGTGTCCTAGGTCCAAAAAGGGACAGAGCTGATCATTGAAATTGACCAGGTATGAGTGGTTCAGCAGAAGCCTCCACGTGCCTCAATGACACATTTCAGAAATCAAACCAAAAGGGCCCATCTTCAAATGAGTGATGGCTCATCATGTCAGGATCGGCGGAGGCTACCACGTGTCAGCATGGAGCCATTTCAAAATTAAAACCCAAGGGTCAATCCCCAAGTAGTGTTAGTTCGCCACGTGGTTAGAGTTATTGGAGAGATAGAGTTGGGCATTGAAAAGTCTAAACCCCGGTGGAAGGAGACACGTGTCATCTTGGTGAAATTTCAGAAGATGCTTCCAAAGTAGAAACTCAAATCAGCACCATCTCTCCAAGTGTCTAGGGATCAACATTAGTCAAATAGGAATGGAGCTCGAATCGGCTAAGTATGAAGGAACTGGTAGAGCTCTCCACGTGTCAGCCTGACACAACTTCAAAGACAAAATCTAGAGGCAGGTTCCAAATGAGCACTGGCCTGCCACACGTTCAAGGTCATATCTACGGCCCCACCAAACAAAAAGTAGACAGTTAAAGCATATACATTCCCATTCCAATAAATTCCTTCCACGTGGGCAGCCCATATTTAAAGTTGTAAAAGAAAATTGAACGGCCCATGTTGTTACTGGAAAAATAATGTAACGACCAAATATTTTAAAATTGTTTCTTTTCGCCATAAGTGTTTCTCTGTGAATCAATAATTTGAAGGGGCAAAAATAGATATAAAGGGTTGTAACTTTTTCTTGCTCGCCAGAGGAGGTTGTAATTGTTTCTTACAGGCTATATCATGGACTTTGAAATTCATTGTACAAGGCAGGAAATTGATATTATAAACTCACAAGTGCATTGTACTTAGAGAAATAAAAGGAGACAACCTTTTTCTTATAATTCCCTCCATTCTCAAATTTCTTCCATCCCCAAATTATGTACAACTTTTGTTTAAGCATCAATACAAGAAGAAGGATTTTGTAGCCTCTTTGATGAGGATATTTTAGAAACTTTGAGTTCACAATCTTATCTCGTCTTATTTCCATTTGTAGGTTTGTTTCTTCTAAAAAATGCATGTGTTAAAATTTTTGACTAATGTGTGTAGGAATCTGATTTCCTACCTGCAACATTAGTTTTTCCCTATCTCATTCCTCACTCCCTTTCCCACCTTCATAGAAAATTTCCCCCTTGTAGATAACTGCAAGAATTTTCCGTAGGGGAAGTGGACTGCCCCTATTGGATCCCCGGTTGAAAGGCCACCACAGTAATCCACATTCTCTCATGCATGCATATACAATAGCTACATCGGTTAAGTAGAGAGACATGGATTCCCAAAGCATTGGCAAGGAATTCACAAATTTTTCCACCTGAAAATTTTTCTCACCGATAGCTTGCTACTCTAACTCTATGAATCACTATTTATTGGATAAAATTCCTCTCTTACATCCCCCAAATCATACTAATTTTCCTTTGATTAGATTCAATAAGCTTACATATACCTATTAATTAATCACACCTGATTAATTAAAACATCCCTCAACTCCCATGAGTTACTAATGACAAATTAAAATCCTCTAAATCAAACTTACCTTTTCCAAAGCATGCTTATCCATTTCTAATCTTGTTTTACCCTTATCCCATATGCACAAAGATGTAAATCTCTCTCAAACATGAAGGTTATATAAATAACCCTCCTCATTCCCTTTCTTCTTACACCTCAATTGCATTAGTGAAAACTAAACGCATTTTGATTTGAGTCATTCTCCATTGTTGGAAATAGCTTATCAATCTTAAACTCATTCTCTCAAATTGAGAAGCATGGTAAGATCCAAATATGGCCCTGTAGCCATTTCTTGGTGAGATCTCATCTTCAATTCTTGAGGAAAAGAAAACAAATTTGATTGTTAGGTGATCTCATTAGGTTCATTCTTTAGGTACAAATCACAAAGAGTAGGAATGGCTTAACATTTAATGGTTTTATCATGTTTATGCATTAAATAATTTTTTTTACCTTAAGCTCTTATCTTGATGGTTTTATAGTAGATTTGGATTTCCTTTGAAACCACTAGGTGTTAGTTTCTTTCTATTAGCATTGCAAGTTTATTATGTTCACAGATGTGAGGAAACCTATTCTTTGGAAAGAAGGAAAAGATGACCTCATATGATCCCATTTATTATAGAATGAAATATTCATTAGAAAATTTATCCAAAGTTAGGATATCAAGAGATGTGCTAATGAAAATAAGATCTAGATGGAAAAATATGCGGGGTGTCATAGGGTGTATCATGTAAACCTTTTATGAATATAGTTGTGAAGTGGGAAGAAATATTGGATCTAATTACAATTTACACAACAATTGAGTAGTATAGCCAAGAACCTTCAAAGAGGGTTGTGCATGAGGAAATATAGGATCAGATATCCCCTTTCGATAATGGTCAAACCCTTTTATAATAATATTTTTTCATACTTATTGACATCCCTTCCCATAGTGATAATAAGTAGAATAGGGTGGTTTAGTGGATTTTTTCAATTGTGGAGCAGGGTAGATCAGTATGCAAGGAGAAGATAATTCATGAAGATTATCATTATTCTATAATTTAAAATGGGTTGGGTCAATGGTGTGAATAAAGGGTTTCTTGAAGAGAATATTAAAGAAAATCATGAAGAGGAAAAGGAATAACATTCATAGTATGTATCTAAGGGAAACCTAAGAGTATATTATAACTAAATATTTAGGCTTGAATTAACAAATTGTAACAGTTTTTGACACCTATGATAATTTATAATGTAATTTTCCCAATCACCTAACATGGTATATTATCAAAGACATAGATAATTATAGGAGAAAGGGTAATATTTTCACCAAATAGACCTAACTAAAGTAAAAAGAAAATGTTGCATATATTTATTCATGACCCATTATATATAATAACATACTTAACCAATCAATTATGAATTGTGACTTGAACATATAAATGAGTTACATTGTCAATTATGCCTTGTGATGGAATTTTAATGGATGTAAGGGATATACCTTAATCAATAAAATAGAAATTTTCTTTAAGAACTGATGTAACATATGCAATGGATATATCATTATCTATTTGCACACTATTATCATTATCCTTGAGTATGTCTAGATATGTGGGTTTAATATTATTATAATCATGAAAAGATATAAGATACCACTTAACACAAGTCATGATATAACATGTAGAAAACCAAAAATAGTAAGCCTAAAATGGGGAGCATGAGTGAGAAACCCTAAGGCCACTAAGGTTTGAGTGATAAAGTCAAATAAAAATTTAGGATCACTAAATTTTTACACCCTAAAATATATAATGGAATGTAAATTTGATGTGCAAAACTAATATATAAGATGCAAGGGTTTGTTATGGGATATTTTTATGAACTAATTAATACACAATTAACCATGAATAATGAGAACAATGCATTTTTAGTTGTAATGATGATAAATTATAGAAAAATAACTTAAATACACACGAGAAGATGAATAGTTATATGTACATATGTGAAAATAAGATATAGAGTTGTGTAGATAGGTGGAAAAGGTTAATTAAACATTGTAGATGCTTCATTTCTGAGACTAGAGATGGAAAATGACCTCGTGTAAGACCGTAAAACTAATGTAGACTATTTCCTTAAATGTGCATGGTCTTGAATGGTGATGTGTTTTCCTATAAAAATTTGTAGTCAAATTTTGTAAATTTTTGTGTGTTTCCTTGGTACACCCTGTAATGAACTATAATAAAGAATAAATCCTATATGCATTTCTATAGATCCATTTTGGTCTTCATATCATGAATAACCATATAGGCTATATAGATCAATAATCCATATTGGTCTTATAGACTAATCACTTGATCTTATGTATCACAGACTTATATTATGCCACAAGAAAACCCTATTCTCAGACATGCACACTACACTCTTCAATTTGTTTATCTACCTGCCAAAGCTTCCCACACCTTATTTATGCTCATCACTTTACAACATAACTCCATGAACATGACTTGTGTGATCAAGTCATCATAGACATACTTTGTAACACATGTCTGCAAGCATCATTATTTTCCTTCTCACAACTGCCTCAAGTGTTCATGTTTCTTCTTTGAGTGAAAAATTCCTCTATGAAGCCTAATAGATACACCCCTTTCACAAGGCACTATAAGAATAAAAATTTAACAGATTCCCATATTTCCACTCCTTTAAAATCATGAGGTTGATACTATTTTTTAGGATCCTCTTGGTCTTGATTGGATTGATGTCAATTTCATCCTTCTTTTCTTATATTTGAGCTGATATCATACACTCTTGGAAATCTTCAACATATGGTCCATGTTATTCCATAGAAAATATTCCACCTTGGTTTTTGGACTGATCAAGACTAATCTTGACCACTATTTTTTCCTCTTTCACCTTATCTATAGGCTATGAATTTATGATGTTATTGAATGTATTTTTTTCCTCCTTTTTCTCATTTACAAGGTTTGACTTTATGGTGTACACCTCTTTGCCTTGACTGAAATTTCTCAGCTTTCTCGTCTTGTAATATGTTGCAATATGAATATTATTTTGAAAATTATAGAAAACGTCACCATACATACCTCTTGACTGATTTGGACTATGAATCCTTCCATAGTCCCATGAGTATTCATTCTTTGAGGGAATTCTACATTTTCTTGCTCTATGACCAAACAAATTACATGCAAAACATTAATCATTGAATTAATTTTCATACCTTATAGCATTAGGTTGTCTGATAGGATTATTCCTCATGTTAATCTTGAATTTGGACTTCTTGTTCACATTATCTTCCTCTTTATTCTCATTTTGATATTCATTGAAATTAGGAACTTCTTTTTCATCTTCATTTCTCTTCTTGTTATCTCCATTGAAACCAAGACCTGCCTTATCATTGGAAGAATTTTGACTACTGAAAATGCTATTTAGATCCCTAGTGCTCTTCTCAAATGTATTCAACTTGTTATTTTCCTAATCTAAATATGACTTCAAGGACTCAATTTCTATCTTGAACTTGGTGCAATCTTCTTCCTTAGGATTTAGACTAGCTATCACAAGCTCAACCTGAGATTATAATTATTTAATGATCTCATCATTTTCATTACTCATGATATTAATTTATTCTACCTAATATTTGATAAAATACTTCAATTTTTTATTCTTCTTTGTTTGGACCTTTAGCTCATCTAGATCACTCACCAACTCCACTTCTAGGTTCACTTTTTACTCTTCGTCTTTTGAGTCTTCATTAAGACATTCAAATGCTGAACTATCTGATTATTTTTCCATGAATAGGAATTTTTTTTTCATTATTGATATGTTCATCATCACTATTAAATGAACTACTATCACTTACATCAAAGGGGATATTGTTGTCTTCTTTGGCAAGAAATTCTTCTTTCTCTTGATTGATCCTTTCTTTCCATCATGCTTCTTGAAACTTCTCTTGTCATGCTTATTATACTTCTTTTCTGCATCATGGTTTTCATGATTTTATTCATTTTCATCATGCTCATATTTATTATTGTTAGGAAATTTAGATGCAAAATGACCAATCTTACCACCATTAAAACACTTAAAGGGATCTAAATTACAATTATCATTGACCTTATTACGTTGTGCCTTACTTTAAAATTTGAATGTAGTATCATTCTTGGGAGGTCTTCCATCATCTATTCTCATCGCATAGGTACTCAAGATGCTATGAAGCTCATCCATCTATAATGTGCTTAAATATTTTACTTCTTCTACAACTGAGACCTTTTAATCAAACTTCAATGTCAAGGACCTCAATACCTTCTGGAAAACTATTGATTCTTCCATATTTTATTCTAAACCTCTGATGACATTGGCTACTTCATAAACTCCCAAAAAATAATAAACAATGCTCTCATTTTCCTTTATTATCAAGATTTTAAATTCTCTTTGGTGGGTCTATAATTTTTCCAAATTGACCTTAGTGTCTCATTCATAGATGGACATCAATTTCTCCCAAATTCCTTTGGCTATTTCACAATGCATGAACTTTACAAACTCATCCTATGAAATACCACATAAGATAGAATTCCTTTATAATTTATTTCACAATCCTTCTTGTATACTTCATCAATTGGGGGTGTAGTAGGTATAGTGTAGCCAAAAACCACTAATTTCCATATGTCATAATGTAATGACAGTAGATAATTCTTCATTATGATGCTCCAAAATGCATAATTTTTCCCATTGAAGAGAAGATATTTATTGGTTGAGAAATATCCTTGAACTTGACTAGCCATACTTGTGCTTCTAGTATATCCTTCAAGATGTTAAACCTTTTCTAAAAGACCAAGTTATGATACCAAATGTTGGAATCACAATCATTGGGGGGTAAATCAGTTTCCTTATAAAATTTTAATTTTACTTGAATCATTCATTTTTACATTATCATATATGTGTAATATTAATAATCTTAGTAAACCATCAAAGTAACATAACAACCATTCACATGAACATGAAACACAAGAGAGAACACACATATATATATGTGGGAATCCCTTAAAGGGAAGAAAACTGACTGATATGTGTATTATTAAAAAAAATCAATATTTAGTGAAGCACCAACTCCACAAGGAGCACAAACCTCTAATTTATAAGAACCCACATGACAAGGTTTTAGAAAACACCAAATTGTAAGGAAACCCCAAATCCTTACGTTTTAGTAAGCATCAAATTTTAAGGAAGCACAAAATCCCTAAGTGAATCAACACCAACTCAGCCACCTCTAAATATTTTTCACCTTCCCTTTATTTCTGATCAACTAATGATGATTCTCTCTTATCTCTTCTTCTCTTTATTACACTTCAAATTTCCATGGTATGCTTCTTTACTCTTCACTCTTCTTCACCTTGACATGAGCATGCAAAAATTATCTTCTACAAGCTGACCACTTTCATATATTCAACATAGGATCATTATTTATGGTCTATAAGACCTTCTTCAGCTCACTCAAGCCTTATATCTCTCTCATACTCCTATACCACCACTAGGCATAAAACTAACTTTATATATATACACCCATTATGCCTAAGGAGGTTGCTTCTATGGGGAATGAGTCAAAGGATGAAATAACCCTGGATGAGTGTTTAGACAAGATGCAAATTGGAAAGGAACCCAAAAATGGGGTGAGGAGGAGGATATCCCACTTACTAGGGTTTTGCAAGACAGTGGAAATCCAGGTCCCTCTAAGGGGAAAGGAAATGTTCGGGAGGAAGGGCAGCATAATTATGAGAAACTTAATAGTAGAATTCAACAAATGTAAATAATTTTGGAAAAAATGGAAGAAGCTAGCTCAAATATGAGGAATGGTGTGATTGAATACATCAGTACATCCAAAAATATTTGTATTTCTCATAAAATGATGAGAGGGGAAGTTACAAAGTTAGAGAATTTGGTCAAGGAAATGCAAAAGAGTGGGATGAAAAATCAGAAGGATTTGACTCAATATCATTAGGAGGAGGATTTCACTAGTACCCTAAACACCCCCCAAAAAGTGTCAAAAGAAGACTTAGTTTTGTTTTTTGTTGGTTAGGTATTTTTGTTGACTGCATGTAAATTGTGTGTGCCTAATCTGTAGACTGTTTGTTTTAATTTCACTAGTTATTCATTTTGTGGACATGTTTCCTTTCAAGGTAAGCCTGTTTAACTTTATTTTGGTCTTGTCTCACTTTTTGTTTCTATCTAGGTGCTTTTACGATGTATATTTTCTTGTAATGCCGCTTGGATCTGATCCATGTTTATTCCCTTATCTAATAACACACACACACACACACACACACACACACACACACACACACACACACACACACACACACACACACACACACACACACACACACACACACACACACACACACACACACACATACATGAGTCTTAAACTTAACCAACTAGGGATGTCATACATAAATTAGGTCAGTCATGCCAAGGCCTTAAAACATCTAAAAAAAATGGAATAATTACATCATAACCTTCATTTGGTCTATAATGACTCAATGTAGCTCATACACCTTCATTAGTTCTCAAGAAGGCCTAATTCATTAGATTTGTCCCTAACACTACACTTTGAAATTTATTAATCAACCATGACATTATTTAAAGCACAAAAACTTTCAATATTTTTTTAAAAAACCTCTTCATACCTACTCAATGTTTGAATAGCTCTGCACCAACCATATGTTCCATGAAAACACCTTGAGAACAAAAATTCCCTATAGATTTGCATACCAAAAAATCATGTCTTCAAGAATGAGGCTTGTATCACCTTGAATCACTCAACCATGAAAAATGAGATATGTATACAATTACTTCATAACCTCAACAACATCACCATATGAATTATATACTTCAAATTAGGGCATAAGGGCTCAAGAACATCTCTGATCCAAGAACACTCAAAATTGTCTCAACAAATCAAAAATATTCATGAGAAACTAACCTCATGAGACCACTTAACAGATAAATTTTTCCAAAAACAATCATATACATGAAGCATGAGTCTCTAACACCCTCAAACATCCATTTTTCAATATGTTCAATGTAAAACTTGAATGCTACAATAACATCTTCATAATTAAGCCTTTTTCTACGGGGTACACTCACTCATTTGACAAATCAATACCACCTAGAGTTAGTTGGGAGAGTATCCTACATTCTCCAATAATAAATTTTTTAAAAATAATATATTATGATCTTTTTTGATAAATATATTTCATATCGACTTCTTACTAGGGTTTTAGGAGGGTTTATGACTTGTTTTGGTGTTAATGAATGTTCATAAAGATCTGGACCTCAATTCTAAAACTAATGTCAAGAAATATTTACCAAGACCCTTCCTTATATTTCCCTAATAGATCAATTTCCCATGCATATGATTAATGTGTCAATGAGTAACTGAAAGTGCACCTCGAGCTAGGATTCTCCATTTTTATGCGCTCGATAGGACCAAAAAACATAATATTGTAAAATCCTTGAAACTATGACCTGAAACTTCACCAACATACCTAAATCAACATTTATATTCTCTTTCCATGCTCACATTTACATATTCACCCTAAAAAATTATCATCATGCCTCATTAGGATGTGTTTTCTTCATCTTGTCATCTACTACTTAGTCTTCATGCCTCACTATGCCTTGAAAATTACTTGAATACCTCTGATCATGCATTATAAACCATGTTCCCAATCTAAAAATATGTCATACATCCTCTCATACCTATATTCACTCTAGTCACCAAGTTACCATGCTCATATCTTCTCATAGGGTCTCTTTATGACATGACTAGGCCATTAATAGGATTTTCAAGCACTTGACACTTGACATAATGACCTGAACTCAACCATGTTGAAATTTAAAACCTTGATCACAATACAACTCAACATTTTCAAACCTAATTTTCATTATACCTTCCTAGGATCATCTTCTCATTAACCTTTGTCTTTTGTCTTCTCATTGTATTCAAATTCTCTCTTTCTCACTCATTACCAATCAAACTTCACACATGATTAACTTCTATTTTGACATTAATGAATCACTTAACAATATCCCCAAGACATAAATTACCTATTAATTCAATAATGCATACCATCAATCTTTGACATTAATGAAAACATTCAACAACATGGTAGTAATGTAATGTAGTGTGTTTTAGCTACTAGACTAAACCCTTTTGTCTATCAAAACCATTTGAGAATGTTTGGAGTCACTTTACTCTTGTTAAGACATTAATTTATGATCTTATCATGTTTTTAAATGGAATAATATATTCTTTGAATTGATTAAGTGATTTAAAACTATAGTAATGATTTCTCAAAATGACATGCAAAAAATTTAGGAATATCTATGAGACCCTTGAGTGCTTTTGGATTAATATTTACAATAGTATCTTATGAAAGTGCTAGGTGAATTATAAAGTGATATTGGATTTCTTATATATCCTTTAGTGGGTGAAACATTATGGGAATTCCAAACCTAGGAAGATGAAATCATTGAATAATATTTTGGGAAAAATTCCCTTTACAAGATGTGATGGCATTCCAATCACATTTATCAATTGATTATAATAATCCTTTCTAAATTCATATCGAATAGCATATGACATACATCAATCATAAACAATCCAAAAATTCACTTCAAGAGTGTCATCCTTTCTTACAAACTATATGAAAGAGAAAATATATGGGTTGTTCAAATAACTAGCATGAGTTCACAAACTAATATTCCATGTTGTATTCATAATGAAATAGATGAATAAGTTATGGTTAATTTGATTTATAATCAGTACGATATAATTATAAACTTCCTATTTTATAGTAAGTATTCTATCACACATAATATAAAAATGATAATTCATATTAATATAAAAAAGTATGTTCACTTTCACCTAATAAAACTAGTCGGTTAAATTTAACATTTAGATGATAATACGACATACTAAAGATGCCATCTATTTTAATAATCCAAGATTAGAAACAAAATTTCACTAGATATACGTCAATCGATTGTTATTTAAAAATTTCATTCCTTTCAAGGTTATAATAACCATAAGTCAAACTTGTTCTTCTATAACTTAACAAAAAGAATGATGACAAAAAATTCAATAGAATTCATATTTGTATCTTTCAATTCCTTCTTTATTTTGTTTATAAACAATTTATATACTAAAAAAGAATAATAACAACTATATATCATAAATAACCCGTCAATCAAATAGATATTTCATACTTTAAAGTAGAAGATCATTAAAACTAACTCAAACAATAATGCTTAAGGGAGAACCACAATTCTATCTCACTCTTTAGTTTCTCAATCATAAAACTAAGTTTCAACAAGATTCAAGAAGGTATGAACACATTTCTAATGAATGAGTTGCATCTATCTAATTACTAACTTATTTTATTTGAAATTTACTAAAACCAAAATGGATTAATTACCACTACTATCAAATGAATCTAACTAGTGAGTACCTTTCCAATTCCATCTTAATATTTCAAATCATGTAATGCATGCAAAGGGAGAAGAATAACTTCATTGTTTTATAAGAAAAACCACACCATTCCCAATATTTACCTAGATTTAATTCCAAAAACAAAAAATTAATCATGATCATGGACAGGTCAAAATAGTCATGCTATTTAAGAGTGAAAAATAATGTTAACAATCAAGTTTGAATTGAGCTAAATATGAAAAAATAGGAAAACATTTCCAGATTTACAAATAAACTAAAATGCGTCTAGTTCATAATGAATATCTCAACCAACATGTGCTCAAGAGAGAGAGAGAGATCAATAAATTCAAGTTTTAAAGTACTTAATAAAAAATCATAACAACAAAGCTCATAATGAGCTAGAATAAAATAATACAGTCAAGTCTGGGATGGAGAGTGAGATTTTGAGTGGGAGAGTGATTTTTGACTCTGCAACAGAATGCAAGGAAGGGGACAGGGATGGAGAAGGAGGTGGATTGGGAGATGAATATAGGAATGGAAATTAAAAGCACAGTGAATGTTCCAAGGCCATGTGGGTGGGTGTGGTATCCAAAAAATTCCAAACATAGAAAAATAATCATTGTAGAGGAATGAAATCAAGTATCATATCGAAGGTAAAGAGCACTACTTTAATATACCATATGTGATTATTTAGAAAGATTTGTAGAGAAATAAGTTATCTTTAATAGGAAAGTTTCATGGGTTACAAACAAATGTTAACATCATAAGAAGATGGGCTTTCAAAAAATGGAACCCTCTTGGGAACATGGACATTTCATTAATGATCAAAGGATTTTTCCTCATTCATTTTAAACTATTGGAGGATTGTAATCATGCAATGGTGAATGGACCATGTTTATTGGGGAACATGGGTATTTTTCTAAAGAGATGGACTCTTGTATTTGATCCTGAGAAGGAAAACATAAATGTCATGCCTCTGTGGATAAAAAAAAAGTTTCCTCTCGAGTTCTAGGAGGCAGAAGTCTTACAAAGTATAGAAAATTATCTAGGCTCATTAATAGCTTTTGATGGAGCTACCAAGGCCAAAACTAGATTAGATTTTACTAGGATTTATGTGAATGTAGATCTATAAAGATAATTACCTAATGATATCACTATACACTCTAAGTTGGGTAGCTGGAAGCAGATGATTGAATATGAAACATCTATTTCTAGGTGTAAAATTGCAATAAATTGGTATACAATGTTAAATATTTCCCAAAAATAAATAATGTTGGATACACAAGGGATCCCAAAAGAAGAATAAAATGGCATGAGAAATTGACTGAGGGAAAGGACCAAATAGAAGATTCTAGAGAAGGAAATAGTCATGAACTCAAAAAGAAACTTGAAACAAATCAGCACGTGGACAAGGAAAACCCTTATACATGTCTGGAATCCCAAGAGAAAAAATCCATAGAGGAAGGGGACTTTCTTGAGCATTGTCATCTTGAGAAGCTTCTTTTACCATACATAGAAATAGAAGAAAAGGAGATCAAGATTGATAAAAATCAAGATGAAACTAAAGATAAACATGAACAAAAAAAGGAAGAGACTCAAGAGGATAGATTTGAGTCAAAGGAATTGATACATGAAGATAAAAATACTCTTCCAAAATAGACTCAGAAAGAAGAGACAAAATCAAACATAGATGAAACTATTGAGCAGGAAGTAGAGGCATGCCAAGGACTAAGCATGTAGGAGTTTCCTAATATTGAGCAGTTTAAATTCATAGAGACTCTCATTCAAGGGAAAATTAAGAATCAAGAATCCTAACCCTTTAGGACTCCTAAGAACTCCAGATCAGATGTAGCAGGTTATACCAATAGAGGAAAGAAATCAAACAAAGAGGAGTAAAAAATAATCACTGAAAAAGAAATAGCAGCAGGGAGACAATCAACATTGGACCACAAAGGGCCAAAAAAACCTCATAATATTAACATAAGAGGCCGCAATGGAAAATGTAGAAATTAAGTGCAATCTTTTCCTTGTTATTGTACTTTTATGGTTTTGTGTTGAATCTGGACTATTTTTGAACTATATTTGGACCAATTGTTGGTTGGTTACATGTTTTATGCTCTATTTGTGTTTGTTATGTGGTTTAGTTTTGAATCATAAAATTTATATGGTCATAGATGGATTGTAGATCCCTATTATAACAAGGTAGGTCCCCTACCAAATACCTCCTTTTACCAATTATATAAAAAATTCAAACCCATTAAGAGTTGAGTAGAAAATGGTGCTCATAATACCAAATTAAAATTGAAACCAACAATAATGCACATCATAAAAGACTCTCAACTTCATCACTTCAAGTTCTCTAAACAAAAAAATAGTGAAACATATCAGTGAAGAGAAGATAACAACATTCTCAAAATGAGCTAAAAATCAAAAAATATAGTAGAAATCACTAAGTGCAGAGTCCTAATGGTGTTCACAAAACCACAAAGAGTATTGAAATCAAACAATAATAACACCATAGATCCATAATATCTTACAAAATATGAGTTAAAACCATCTAAAATGGCGAGCTTGATATGAGATAAAGCAATTATCCAACATAAAATAGACTAAATACTCTAACTTGAATCCATATCTTAAATATCAACCAAAAACCATATGAAATCAATTATTGATTTCATAATAATCAAGCACCCATTTCATATTCAACCTTTCTTTTTGTAGATAGAAAATCATGCACTTTAGGCATTATTTAGAATGTCTTATACTACTATTTAGAAGGTTCTCAAGTGAATAAATTACTAATTAATACCACATTTTCACCACTTTTATTTTATACTTTATTTTGTCATCCCACACATTTCCTCCCACATATCCAACTATTTCACAATTGTCTTAGAATTTTAGCCTAAACTCAGGCACCCACGCTTGTACTGAGGCACCCTGGGTGCCCTGGTCCCACCTGGGGTGCGTCGATCTATGTTCCACTATCTCACTTATTTTTGGGGTCTTTCTATCCATTTTTCATCCTTATATTTTTCCTAGTTGGCCATGTCAGGATTAATTAAAAAATTAGAGTTTGATAACCCTATAAATATAAAGTTATAAGACCATAATGAGGGTCCTAGCATCACATACTACTATCAATCCATCTAGAGTTGCATCCATTACATCACTTACATTCACAAAGTTTCATGCATCAAGGCTAGGAGATCTGCATCAACACACACAACATAGGGGGAGGGATTTTATTCTATTCCATGCATACATATTATTACATTTTATATAGTTATTATTACTCGCTACTTCACCAAGTGTGACTGGCACAAGAGCACCTAGGGTATAACATGCACACACACACACACACACACACACACACACACACACACCAGAACTACATCTGGGTCTAAAAATAATACCACTAGTTTGGAGGCTTAGGTCAATCTGACCCATTCATTCTGCATATTTTATTTTTCTTATGGTTTGATACTTCCTTTCCTCTTACATGTCATCATTAAATTATTCAACACACCTAGCAGAACTCAGTGACTCCAATGCGATAGAAAAACAATGTTTAGAAATACCTTGTAACCCTACAAAATTTATATTACTGATATTTACAGATATTAGGGTGCCTAATCTATAGACTAGGACTCCTCGTGGTGCCCCAGTACCTTCCCAGGTATCCCAACCAGTTAATATCTTCTAGATCTAGCCTTTGCAGGACTTCTGAGTGGTCGTCTATACTTCTAGATTTTATTTTTAGACCTTCGACAATCTCTTCTAATAAGCTAAATTATTTCTCTTCCTTTACTTCCATATTTAGGGCTTCATTTCACTTAGTATATTTATAAACAATCATTACATACTATTTTAGTTCATTTATACATCATTTTATTCCTCCTTTTTAATTAACTAGTGGCTATACTTTCATTAGTTTAGTTTCTATTTTAGTTAATCATTTTGGTGAACCCACATTTCTTCATAGCACCTTCTAGGGTTTTGCATTTGCATCTTGCCATTATGCATTTTTATATCTCTTTCTCTCATTTTTATTCCTATACACCACTTACTAACAGTCGTTTCCATTTTCTTTCTTTTCATAGTTATTGCTACAATCAATTCACCATGACCATATCTATTCATGCATATCTGTAAAAATACCTAGATTGCCTCATTTTCCTTTAGGAATACTTAGCTACCCATTACATTTCTCCACACACATCACCAACATATGTCTACCATAGGTTTATTTCGGCTTTATCCCTTAATGAAGATCAAATCACTTTTACATCTAATGATCTACCACCTCCAATGTTCATAGCACATGACCCTCCCTTATATATCCAAGTAGGTGTTAAGTGTGCCTTAGTAGAAAATGGATCTAGCCTCAACATTTGTAACATCAATTTTCTTCAACATATCAACATGAATCCAAAATCCCTTTCTCCCTCATCCATTTCTATTCGTGGTTTTGATAACATCCCAAAGAATGTCTTAGGAACTATTCATTTTCCCATTACCATTGGCCCATATATGATTACCATCCCATGCCATGTCATGCCCAATGAACTTAACTATAAAATTCTCCTCAGTAGGCCCTCGATCCATGCTATGCATGTGGTACCTTGTATGCTCCATGTGTGACTCAAGTTTTGTTACCATGGCACCATTTTTGATGTGCCTGTTGACCCCTCACCTTTTGAGTATTGTAATTTTGTTCAACAACCTTTGGATTTACCTATTTCCCCTAACATTAGTCTAGATATCTCCAAATATGGGTTAGGATATGACTATCTTCATCACTTTTTCTTCTCTCACTACTAAGACCACAAAGTCACAGAACTTTGGGACATCCCCACACGTACACATAATTTTAGACTAGGATACTAACCTCCTTCTACAACTACTTTAGATACATATACCAGATTTCATGTTATGTATCTTTACTTACTACACCCCGAGCTTATTAGTAACGACACCCCTTTATTTTGGGACACTTTTGATACCTTTCCTACTGATGATGCCTTACTTGACCATATGGGTGCTTATGATGATCTCCCCTCTTTCCACCATAAATGACATCGTCCCCTCCTATATATTGATATGGTCTACTTGGGAGAACCTAATAACCTCATTGATACTACTGATCTACTTGACACTATTCCAATGGAGCCATACATTGAGGATCATTCTACACTTATCAATGAAGAACCCATACAATATAATTCATGAACATCTGACAATCCCCCTTAGTCTTGTTGGTCACCTCTCTTACCCATGTTGAGAAAAAGGGTCTTAAGCAAGTCCTTCATGATTTCTCTGATATTTTTTCTTGGGACTATAGTTACATGTCAGGTATTGACAACTTTGTCGCAATGCATAATATTATCCTTAACCCTGGTGCCAAACCCGTCCAACATAAAATTTGTAAGATATATCCTAAAGTAGCAATGCTAGTCAAGGAATAAATTATAAAATGGTTAGATGTCAGTTTTATCTGTGCTGTTGATTATCCTAAATGGGTGTCTAATATTGTCTCCGTAATGAATTTGGATGGTTGTGTGCATTGTTATATAGATTTCCATGATTTAAATATTTTCCTCTCCCACACATTAATGCCATTACAGACTCTACACCCATTTATGACATATTCTCGTTTATGGATAGTTTTGCGGGCTATAATCAAATCAAGATTACTCTTGATGACAAATAAAAAACCTCTTTCACCATGTCATGGGGTAGATTCTGCTATATAGTTTTGCCTTTTGGCCTTAAGAACATGGGGAATACCTATCAATGCACAATGACCCATATCTTTCATGACTACATTCACAAGATCATTGAGGACTATGTAGATGATATTATAGAAAAATATAGGTGGTGTTTTTCTCATGCAATGGATATTTGCATACTATTCAAATGATTATGCCAATATTTTGTATGCCTAAACCCAAAAAATGTGTTTTTGGGGTAACCACGGGCAAGCTACTTGGATAAATTATTTCACAACATGGCATAGAAATTGACCCCAAAAAAATTAAAGCCATAGTCGACATGCTTCCACTAAAAACCTTCACCAACTCCACTTCCTACAAGGTAAAATTCAGGCTATCCAATGTTTTATTACACAACTAGCTGATAAAACACAACCGTTCACACAACTAATGAAGAAAGATACTAAGTTTGTTTGGGAAGAACAATGTCAACAAACATTTGATTATATTAAATCTTATTTGTTAAACCCACCCATTCTAGTACTTCCTGCCACCGACTGATCTTTTTTGTTGTATATTTCTACTACATTTCATACCTTAGATGCACTATTGGCACAACATGATGATGCTCACTGTGAACAAGTCATTTATTATGTTAGTCTTGTTGGTGCTTAATTTGATCTCACCCCATTTTCTCTCGAAATTATTCAATCTCCAGGCTTTGTCTTATTTTCCATTTACCCAAATGGATGCGTGAATTTTTTTCCTCATTTATATGTCGTTGAAGATCCTTCTCCATGGTCATGGATCACATTTAGGCCTTATATCATTTCCAAATTCTTTGTCCTTAAAAGAAAGATTCAATTTTGGGAACAAATGGTGAAGTTCCACTGCATCTTACTATTTGACGAGCATGTTTTCCCCATCAAATTATATCTCAACATCTTCAGCTACATGGTCTCTTTTGATTGGATGAGGCACATCGGGTCTATTTTATAACCTATAAATTTTTGCTATGTTTGTAAAAAGATCATTTTGGGCCCATGGCCCCATTGAGTTCTGATTGGCCGGTCAAATTTATAAAGGTGGAGGAAATTTCTCTTTTTTTCCCCGAAGGTGTATACATGTTAATTTTTAATTGGTTGTGGCCTGATGGGTCTTTTTGGTGAAATTTACCACTTTGGTCACATTTGTAAAAAATACCAAATTGGCCCCGCGGCCCCGATAGTCTTTGATTGGCTATTCAGCAAATATGAAGTGGTAGGGAAAAAGTCTTATGTTGAACCTGAAGAAGGACACGTGGCATATTTAAAAAGTTAAAAGTGGAGATCCGGGTCACCGGGGTGTTTCGAAGTTTTTTTCCCTTTTGTAAAAAAGGAGAAAAGTTATAAATTGACCTGCAGCTCCACTGGGGCCCACATCAAAAGATAAAATCGAGGAGGAGGTTCGGTGGAGGAAAATTAGAAATTTTTCCTTTTTGTTAAAAAGGGTAAAATTGCAAAAATGAGCCGCGAATCCATCAAAGGCCTAGATTAAGCCACGTGTCAAGCCCAACTTTCAAAGGTGGAGGGGTGGGGCAAAATGTGAAAATTGCACATTTTCTCTAAAAGTCACAAAATACAAAAGGAAACCCCAAGCCCATTTCGAATAATGTTTTTCCATGTGGACGGCTCTAATATAAAGTTGAGAAAGGGCAGAATCAACGGTTGCTATGCATTACATCTAATTTTAACACAATTTTTGCTCCAAGACTCCTGGAGATGCAAATATGCATTGTTTTTCATCATTTTTATGAAATTCCTTGACATTTTTATCTACAAAGTGTAATTGAATGGATTTAGAGCTTAATTTATGAGTCTAAGGTTTGTAAAGTTTGATATTTTGAAATTGGAATTGCTCAGGCACTTGCAAAAATTTGAATCACCATAGAAGTTGGATGCAGAGCAAAGTTGCAAAGGAAAGAATGGGAAAAGGATGAAATGATGGAGGTTACATGTGTAAGGGATGAAAAATGTGTTGCCAGAGGAGATGACTGGATCTCCCAGTTAAAACAATGATGGAGATATTTGCAATGATTCACCTTTTGAACAACTGGTAAATTTTTGTTGGAAAACTGTTAGATTTCATTGTCTAGAAATCATGATAAAACATGTAACAAACAAAGGTTCCTAGAATATTATTTTCTTGGGGGGAAATCTTGGATGTAAATTGAGTGTTATAAAAAACATTCTTTAGTCATGCAAATGGTCGGGGGTTGAATTCTTATGAGAAAATTTGAGAAATCCTATCTTCCTAAGAGACCATCTGAGAAACCTGTTAATCTCTTATGTTTTATATTTGATCATGTCAAGTTGGTTGAAAGTGTACAACCATTGACAAGATTTGAGATTGTTCAAGAAACCTTCCCCTCCTGGTGAATCTAATCAACTTCAAATTAATCTATGTTAATCTTAGGAAAATTTGTGTCTGATTTATTTTAGAATGTCTACAAATAGTATTTCTTGTTCCTATTGAAATATTGTGTTAAAATACCTTTGAATCACATAGGATATCATCCATGTGATAGTTTAGTGGCATTTACAATTTCATTATGTGAAGAGCCTTCATCTTGTAATGAGATAAATAATTTAAAATCACTTTACTATCATTTTTTTGATAAAGATTATCTGTAAGCCTTTGAGTGTATCTTAGGCATGAGGAACTAGGGGTCTTTAATGTTTAATTGAGTCTTTAGCTTGAGCCTTCATGTTAAATTATTAGAGATTTTGTGAAACTGTGAAAATATGAGCCTCCATTGATGTACACCTTATGGTTGAAGGAATATTTTAGCTATTCTGAAGCATTCTATCATTTAGTTTTCCAATTGTTGTGAAGGTTCTTAAAGATCTGGAAAATCAAGTTTATCCTGCTTAATATCCCACCAAAAATTATTCAAAAACAATGAATCCTACTTGAACTACCCCTGTTTTCCCCATATGTTCACAAATGAATAAATTCTACTGCTGAAATATGCAGAAGCAATCAAGATTCCATAATGTCCTGAGTAACCTTAACCTTGTTTAGAAAATATTACCATTTTTTAGAAGTCACAACTCGTGAGAGTTAAATTGTCATGCATTGATCATATTTTCTCAAGGTTTCCTTTCAAATTTGTGCAAAGAAGGATATATTCATTCTCCTTCACCAATAGAGGTTAAAAAATGGGTCCTCTCACCTTGTTTGAAAGGCACAACCTAAAGTAGTGAGGATAGATCAAATCCTTTTGAGGGTGCTATCCATTTCTCCAGCTATAAAATGACATACATGATTATTTATTAGTCTCTAGGATTTTTGTTAAATCTATAATGTTGCACATCTTGCAAAGGAGAATCAATTTGGATACCAATAAGTCATACACTCCTCTCTTATGAATGTAATTACAACTACATTGAAAAGTTGTGCCTTTTCCTTGTCTTCTTTGCGTATAAATTACACCATTATCTCCTTAACCATGAGGTTCACATTATCACCAAAGTAGATCCTATACAGTATATTTTATCCCACACACACCTTTAGGTTGTTTGGCTCATTGGGTCATGCTCCTCATAGAATTTGACTTTAGTTTTATCCCTCAAAAATCAATGAAGGGGAAGGTCATTTCTGATTAATTAGCCACCGAACCTCTCTTGGATGCATCCCATATTTCTAATTCCTTCTGTGATGATTTCACTTCCTATATCATTGAATCACATATATGGACAATGTACTTTGATGGTACTCGTTGCCACTCTAGAGTCAGTGCTGATGTGGTCTTTATCACCCCACACATTGACCCACTCCCTTTCACATACCTATTAGGGTTTTCTTGCCCAAATAATATTGCCAAGTATGAGGCCCTTATTTTAGGTTTGATTACCACTAAAAAAATCCTCATTCATAACTTGTGCATTCAGGGTGACTCTCCATTGGTCATTAAACAAGTCAATGATATATATCATACCAAGGAGGAACCTCTTATCCCATATAATTATTTTATAAAAGACCTTTTAGCCACCTTTGAGTCTTATTCCATCACCACCATTCCTAAAAAATATAATGTCCATGTCGATGCCATGGCCAGTGCCACCTCACTTATCCCATAAGATATCACTGAAGACTAGTCCACTTTCATCATTACACACTTATGAAAGCCTTCTATCTCTACCATACCTATTGCAGCTTGTATTATCACACGTAGTTATGACACCACTTAATGGTTCACCCCTATTTATAATTACCTATATAAATAAACTATTCCTGATAACCTACAACCTCACGAAGATTTCCAGTTACATCATGAATCCACTCGTTACGTTATTGTTAGGATTGAATTGTTAAAACATGTCATTGATGAACATCTACTCCATTGCCTTCTCCTCGTAGATATCCCTAAAAAAATTTCAAACATTCATACTAGCATATGTGGTGGTCATTTCTCGTGTAAAGCCTTGACAAAAAAAATCTTATATCAAGGGTATTATTGGCCAACAATGGAACATGATTGAATTTGCTATGAAAAATTCCAGAAACATGGTAATCTCCATCATGCATCCAATTACAATCTTCAACCCATTACACAAACTTGGCCTTTTTCCCTTTGGGGATTTGACTTTGACTTAATTAGTCTCATCAACCCTGAATCACCTGACGGACACAAATTCATTATCACAGCCACACACTACTTCACCAAGTGGGTTGAAGCAGATCCCTTATGAACAACCACTGGTACTGACATTTGTAAATTTCTCACCATGAATATTATCACATGCTTTGGCGTGCCATCTACTATCATCACCGATAATGGATTCTCATTCAAAAATAAAGATGTTAACAAATTCTAAGTAAAATTTAAAATAAAAAAATCATTTTCTACACCTTACTATCAACAAGTCAATGGCCAAGCTGAGGCCACCAACAAAACTATCATTAAAATCCTACATAGGATTGTTGAATCTAGTGACACTAATTAGCATAATCAACTTTTCTACACATTATGGGCTTATCACACTATTTTTCGACTACCTACTAATGCTACCCCCTTTTCCTTAGTTTATGGTGCCGAGGTTGTTATTCTGTTAGAACTCAAAATGACAACCCTATGAACCTCTTAAAGGCATCCTTGGAGATAATGAATATCATGAAAATCACTTACTTGAACTAGAAATGTTGGACTCACGTCGTGTCTAAAAATTGAAAAACCTTTGCACATACCAATCTCGCATCACATAAGCTTACAACCAAAAGAATTACTCTAGAGATTTAAATATCAGTGACATCGTCTTAAAAGAAAACCAAAAAATATGAAAGCCAAAGCACCCCTCAAAGCAAAATTTAAGCCCAATTGACTTCACCATTACATTGTCATAGATAAGCTTGGTGGTGGTGTTTACCACCTTGCCACCCTTCTAGGAAAACCACTCAAAAAACCACTAAACGTCATGCATCTCAAGAAATATTACACTTAGATCAGCGCACCACTACCACTACCCAATGACACACTCTTTTGCTTTGGTTCACACTGGAATGTTGAGGGATTACCATTACATTGGACCCCACACACTACACTATAGGTTCCACACATGCATATTCTATCACATACATCACATATTTTACATAATCCATTCTACACTAGTCTACATCCTATAGTATACTGTACACCCCTCATACACATATTAGGCAATTATACATTGCCTATATTATAAATATTAGACTAGTTATCATTACATATGATTCTAGTTTTATATTTCATCCATACATTCTACACTTACGCTAGGTTGCATTATATATGGGCCCAACTCTACATTTTATCACCACATGTTCTATTTTCTATCTACCCCTATCACCGAATCTTAGATATTACATATTATACACACTCTACATTTCCCACATTGCGTAATTTACATGGTGCATTCATACATCATACACATTCTACATACTACACTAGATTTCATTACCTATGAGTCTAGTTTTACTTATCATCATTTCCACATCCCATTTCTATATACACCTATTATTTCACTTCACACACTACATATTCTATCCACACATCACACATCCTACATTGCATTTCCCACACTGTGCATTTACATTCCCTATTCATCACTTAGTTGTTTATACTACGTAGTCTTCTATGTGTTGCACTCACCACCCTATGAAGAACACTCACCACCCTATGAAGAACTTTAGTTCCTCAGTCCATCCTCAACTACAGATGGTTTACCAATCAAATGGACCTTACATTCATCATGCAATATTTTCCTCATATGACATTTCAAGTGTTAATGACATACACCTTAGGTAGGTTAAAATGTCACCTCTTCTACCATCTTGTCGTGGTATACGCTTTAGGCTAAATCACCACCCCCATTATCATCTTGTAGTGGTCTACACCCTTAGGTTACATCACCAGTCCCTATTTTCATCTTGTAGTGATATACGCTTTAAGATAAATCATCATCCATCCACATCCTTTCATCATATAGTGATATACGTGTAGGGATAAATCATCACTCCTCCATTTAACAAGTTGTGATATATGCTTTGGCTATAGGGTTCATGCACATCTCTTCACATGTCGCATTTCATCGCCATTACACATCACACTCATCACAACATGCTAGAAACAACAAATTATACTGGACCATTTCTCAATGATGCACTCTCATTTATGGTTCATTCTTGACTACTAAGGGGGAAAACAAAATAAACCTCACTATATACACTTCCATCCACTCAGGGGGCACGTTGCTCTTAGCATTCCATCTTGCATTCCATTTCATCCATCCACAACATACTGCATTGGTTTGGGGGCATTTACTCTTATTTTCTAGTGTTTTGCATGCTCACTTTATTACACATGTTAGATTGCTTTCTTATATGTCATTATCATACACACATGCGTATTCACACCCTTATTTATTGTGATAAAAATACAAGAATCTACATGTGGCATGGATGTTTTCCTTATACCATTCCTATATTGGTCGCTGGGGGCTTCCACATTCATCTTATCCAAGTGTTATTGTTTCATTTTGTACTTAACATCTTATACTATTGGTTCATACGTGCTTTGACATATTGGTTATCACTCTAACATGCTAACCGGTGTTCCATGTACAACACTTGTTTTTCAGGATTACATGTTTCCATGACTACTTGTTTATTTCTACTTTTCTACATTGTTTTTCATTATATGCAGGATTTTCCCTTTGCTTGTGTGCACACTTGTCTATTGTTAGCGGCCATGATGGCCTTGTCCCATGTTTGCAACCCACTTTTTGCAATCTACTTGTTTTCTTGTGTATTTACATTAATTTTCTGGGTAGTTTTCTACATTATCTGTGTTTTACATTTTTCTTCTTGTATGCATGTGTTTTCTGAATAACACTTGTTTTGGCTAGCCATCCCCTTTTGTGCACACCTTGGTATCTACAAAGTGTTTTCCCTTTCCCCCTACAGGGAATATTTCTATAGGTTAGAGTGTGGTTGGTCCTATTTTAGGGCCGCATTATCCTTTCAGCGATGTTGGATGTGCCCCCAAAGAGGAGGGCATCATTGAGGGTTTCTATAACACAACATATTTACACTGGTTCACATACAATGAGTGAGTTTAGATCAGTCTATGAAATCCATACACAATGGCCTCTAAAAGACATGGTGTCATTCAAAAATTATGTGGAGAAATTACAGGTGTGGGGGTTATAGTGGGTGTGCTTATCTACACTATTTCATTCAGTGTTGTTGGATCACCCAAAAAATCAGAACAGTACAAATATCTCTTCAAACATTTTAGCATAAGCGATTAAATGTTGGAGGACATAGAGCATTTCCTCCCTATACTTATTCAGCCAAGGTGGCATGATATTTCCCAAAAAACTTGTGAAAGTACAAGATATCCTTGTACATTATTTTTGTCAACATGGATCAGGTGTACATGTTCCATTTACACTTTTATTTCAACATATTTTACATTTGTGTACTTTACACATGCATATTTTACACAATGTTTTTACATACATACATATTTAATACTTGATCATTTTCTCCTTACAGGTCCGACCATATGAGAAATAAGTAGTCAAATTGGGGGTAAAAAAAAAACAACAACAAAAACGATGACAATGACAACACACCGCTATAAGAACTTGCATTTACTAACCATACAGATACACTACACACAACAACAAATACACACATTTTCCACCCTAGGTTCACTCTCATCACTTTTTATGTGCATTTTTCATCTTTATAATCCACATTCCTCCACATTTTTCTTTTTTCCATCCCACACTTGAGTCTAGTCCATCTGCGCGTCTTCTTCTACACTCTACATGGATATCAGGTACGCATCTCTATCTACTTTATGTTACCAAGCATTCCACTCAACAAAATAAAGTGGGGAAAAAATGTTGACACAAAATCATGCACTTTAGGCATTATTTAGCATGGTATTATACTACTATTTATAAGGTTCTCAAGTGAATAAAGTACTAATTAATCCCACCTTTTGGCCATCTTTAATTTTTATTTTATTTCATCATTCCTACACATTTCCTCCCACATATCCACCTTTTTTGTAATTGTCCCATCATTTCATCCTAAAACTGGGTGCCCAAGCCTGTACTGTTATACCATGAGGTTCCCTGGTCCCACCTGAGGCACCCTAATCTATGTTCCACTTTCCCTCTTATTTTTGAGGTATTTCTAGCCATTTTTCATCCTTATTTTTTTTCCTAGTTGACCATGTCAGGGTTAACTACGAAATTAGAACTTGAGAACCCTAAAAATATAAATTTATAAGACCATAATGAGGGTCCTAGTGTCACATACTACTATCACTCCATCTAGAGTTACATCCATTACATCACTTGCATCCACATAGTGTCATGCATCAAGGTTGGGAGATTTGCATCAACACACACAACATAGGGGGAGGGATTCTATTCTATTCCATGAACACATGCTATTACATTTTCTATATTTATTGTTGCTTGCTACTTCACAAGGTGAAACTAGAACAAGAGCACCTAGGGCACGAAATGTGCACACTCACCATAGCTACATCTATTTCTGAAATGTAGTATAGTGCTCAGTGATAATACCACTAGTTTGGCAGCTGAGGTCAGTCTGAACTATTCAATCTGCATTTTTTATTTTTCTTAGTGTTTGATACTTCCTTTCCTCTTACACATCATCAATTGATTATTCAACACACTCGACACAACTCAGTGAATCTAGTGCAATAGACAAATAATGTTTGGTGATACATTGCGACCCTGTAAAATTCAAATTTTGAGTATTTACAGAGATCATGGTGCCTAATCTGTAGACCAGGGTGCCCCAGTACCTTCCCAAGTTCCCCAGCTAGTTCAGATCTTCCAAATTCAGCCTTTACAGGCCTTCTAAGTGGTTTTCTACACTTCCAGATTTTATTATCAGACCTGCGATAGTCTCTTCTAATCATCTAAGCCATTTCTCTTCCTTTACTTGCATATTTAGGGTTTCATTTCACTTATTATATTTATTTGCAATTATTACATATTTTTTGAGTTCATTTATATAGCATTTTAGTCCTCCTATTTATATTAACTAGTGGTTATACTTTCATTAATTTAGTTCCATTTTTGGTTAATCACTTTTATAATATTTATATTTTTCCAATGAATGTAAATAAATGAAAACAATTTTCAAATAGAAAATCTCAAAAATCCAACACATGCAGCTAGATGTTTTTGCTTTTCCATATTTCTTAAAACCAATTGCATGCATCTACTAGATTTCAAACAAAAACTAGAAATCAAAAGCCATTCATTAATCCATATTTCAAACAAATATAGACTCATTTATTTTCCAATTTCCCATTTTCTATATTTTACAAATAACCTAAAAATATATGTAAATATTCAGAACTTCTCGTTCTTAAACACAATATTTTAAGTAAAATTAGGAAACCAAAATATTATTTTTTATTTCATCATAAAAACAAAAATTAATGTGAGAAAAAAACCATACTTGATTTTATTTTCCTTCAAAATTCTTTAAAACTTATCAAATTGAATGCCTCCAAAATATCATCAAACATTCTATCAAAATATTTAAATACCAAATATGCCAGCAAAATGATGATAATAACTTCCATAAATTTCATGCACAGTCTAAAAATATTCCTCCATGAAAATATCCATGCAAATATTCCAACAAAAAAAACAAAAAACTAAATGCAATGTAAACAATGCAAATGGGGGAGGTAAATGTAGGTTTGGATTCTCAGAGAAGCTACCCGTTCCTAAGGAACATGACTGAGTTAAATCATATTAAATTTCAATGCAACATCATGGCCTTCATAACTAAAACCATAAACCTTTCATGCGACAAACTCTACTTAACCTAATTTTATGTTACATGATCGATGACAATTGCAATCCAAAACATTAATCAAACAAACCAAAATTTGTTATCCACGGTGGTCCCAAGGCCCATTCAAGTGCAAAATTAAACTCATTAAACAATACATCCAAACGTTTATCTTATGACATGTTTAAACAATCATAGTTATCACTAAATATTGATAATATTTTCTTTGTATATGTGTATACATATATAATTATATTTATATATTAATAATTATTGTTAGTTATTTAGATCTTCTACATGGATATACATACATATATGTACTTAATTATATATGTATATATTTTATTTGTGTACTCTTGGTTAATTAAATCATTAATAAATAAATGTTTTCTTGTTCATATATGCCACTAACTTAATACATCATCATGAACACTTTGATATACAATAATTCATACTAAAAACAAACGACAGTCACTAACTTAGAGAAAACATGATGATATTAACTATTCAGCAAAAATATTAAGTCAAGAGGTTACATATTCTACAAATCAAACCTTCTAAGATCCCTCTCATCATAATCTAACTTCTCAAAATACCATTCAAATCAATGTTCATCAACCATTCTAAAAAAACAATGTCGATGTCAATTGCCTTTTTCTTGCCCTCCTTGATGCCATCATCCATATTGAACTAATAGGGCCAATGTCATCAACATTTTCTCTTCACATATAATACATCATCTACCATCCTAAACAAATATGTCTAATGTTGTATAATTTCTCTTCACATTCTTGTCACATCCGCCACCATGTATCTATATAGTTGATTTAATCTATCACCTCTCCTCACATCCCTGACGCCAATGGACACCATAAATATGTAGGGACAATGTCATCTACTCTCTATATTTCATCTTTGATGCCATCAACCACCCTAAATATGTAGGATAAATGCCATTTTATTTCTATTCTACCACCCCTAATGGCATCAACTATTGTGCACCTAACATTATTAATAAGGTACAATTAGTGAAAAAGAATTAAAAAAATTATTCAAAATGAATCCTTGGTCCCTTTAGATCGTATTGTGACTAACACTCCTTGGGTCCAAGCTAGTCATCAACCAGCTTTGAAGATTAAGATCCAATCAATAAACTCTTAAACCTCCCAAGTTGGATTACCTTTTACAAACTAATAAAAAATTCTCCTAAACATCACAATTAACTCACAATGTCCCTCTTTTAAAGGAATATAACCTCACCAATATATTTTGCACATGACTCCCTCTTATATGGTTTAGATGAGAGAATACTTCAGTAATTCAAATATATTACAATCTAAAATTATCAAACCACATATCAATCCTTATCTATACACTTTCCTATTAACTTTATGATACTATTTTGAGTAGAAGATCCTCCATATTTAATTTCAGTGAAGATCAATAATGTAAAAAATTAAATGAGATTTTATTGATTAATCCTTGGGTACATTTGTCACTATGTTTAATGAAAAATTGCAAAAGCTATGGAAATGGGGTAATAATCTCTAAAGAAACCCCAAAATATTTGAAAGAAATAGTCAATGGACCATAAGCTAAGAAATAAACAAGGATTCATCACTTTTCATGCATTAAACTTTAAAGAAACAAGCAACCTAACATATTTAGTAATCCCCTATTCTTGAAAGCTTTAACAAATGAACCTAATAAGGATTCTAACCAATCAATTAGTGATTATGAGAATGGGAGCTCACCATTAATGGCTTCAAGGCCAATGGTTCTTCCCATTTACTCAATTTTTGGTGTGTGTAGTACAATGGAAAAGAAATATCTCAATAAAATAAATGAAATAAGTTCTAAACCCTAAGAAAAATGCTATAGTTTATGTTAGGAAGAAGGAGAGTTCTTATAAATAAGAGGGGGGTCTAGTCCTATTTATAGTTTTCCAATTTCAGAAATGGGAGAATTTTGGTGCATGTGGGACTAAAAAGGAATCAAAAATTTGATTAGTGAGTCAAAGTAAGATTCGACTAGGCTTAGAAGAGGTTAATAATGGTTTATGATTAGTTAAACTAGGTTAGGCTAGTTAATCTTTTTTAGAGAGGAATTATGGTTTTGAGAGAGTTTTGAGAGGTCTAATCAATCCAATGAAATGGATTGATAGTCTAGGAAGTTAGTAAAAGAGGTATAGAAGAGGATGAGAAGATGGTTTGGATAATAAGAGACTATATTAACCCCATTACTTGGTTTATAAGAGAAACATGGCCAAAATAATGTCGTAAACAATGATTTAGAGGAGTCAAGTTGATGAGGAATCATCAAGTTGTAATAAGGATAATAGTTAGTGCAATATTAGGAATAATAGTGCTTTGACCAAACTACAGGTGTCTACAGTCGCTTCTTTAGAAATCATCAAAACTCTTTTTTATTCCATAAACAATCTTAAATACACCCATAACACATGTCAATGATATCAACAAAGTAAAATGTCACCCATGGGTTGAATTTGGTTACATATTTATATTCCTCCTAAAATTGTTAGAGTGAAGGATATGATCTTCAAGTTTTATATTTCATTCAATATTCTTCTTGGATAACCATGGACACATCGGATGCATATAATTGCATCATCTACTTGTCAATGAGTCAAGTTCCCCTGGTTATGCTCCATGTTCAAGCTTAAAGGTGACACAAATTCATGGAACTTTAAATTATTTCCAAAAATAAGAATTCATTAAATTATCACTCTTGAGGAGCTTCCTTGTGTACAATTTTGAGAGAATCAATACTTTAAATACCCCATGTATACTCTTCAAGGGTTATGGGACACCCTAAACCTGTTAATAATATACCACCTAACCTCCTCATATTAGATGATGAGTAACCCATTAAAATAAAAATTACATATCTTCCTAATTTTATCATTTCTTAGTTACCCCCTTCTTTGTGACATCATTCTCATAAGAAGGTAAATGGAATGATTCCAATTAATTTTTCATCTTATTTTCCTCATCCTAAGAATTTCCCACTTCACCACCTATTGAAATGGTTTTTAATCTCTTTTTATTGATATATCTACCCCTAAGTATGATGAAAACTACTTGTTTGATGACCCATTCCTATTTAGCGATGTGCAAACTAAAAATGCAAAAATCCTTCGATATAAGAAATCACAATGCTCTTCTCTTGATACTAGTTATTCAATTTATTCTCTAGAATCTTTACAATCATCATTCAATTGTAGTGTTAATACCATTCATATCTCTTATGTATAATTTAAAGGCTATGATCCTACGGAATATTATTAGATGAAAACCCATCACCTTTAGTAACATATCCAACTAGTTCACCTACTTGTGATCTAGAGCCTAAGCCACAAAACACCATGGACCCTCCATCTATCCATATTATTCTTGATTATTTATCACCTTCCTCTACACTCATACATGTACATCATGTCAATATAGCTTCAAATTAGCTGAACAATCTTGAACCATATTGCATGTGGTATGAGGCATTAGGGCATGATGTAAAAGATTTCCAATTTTATCATCGAAACATGAAGAAGTTGGAAGCTAAAGTATGAGAGGAATAATAAGATATACCATATCACACTACTCCCTCTCCTAAACATTTCTTCTCTCATTATGGTGATGGTCCTCATTCCACTGTTGATTCTTAAGCATTTCAAAACTAATATAAATAACAAAATTCTCATTGGTTATCCTCCCCTCCACCTCAAGTTGAGATTTTATTTCCCTTGTTCCTCCTATATTACCTCCTATGGACTATTCTTCTACACATGCATCTTACATACTAGTTTAGGTAATACATTTATATCCTCTGTAGGTTGAATGGCCTCCTCATTTCATCCCCACACTTATTAAGATAAATATGGAATATATGCCTAATATTATTTCTATTGCAACAATAAATGAATAAATAATTAAGTATAAAAATTAACCCAAGAAAACTAAGCCAAAATATATGAAACCCTAAGTGCAAAGAAGAGGTAAGATGACTTAGTTATGTCATAATTATTCCTAGGTTGTTTTGAAGTGCTAACTAGATCAACATAGAGGGAGAAACATCACAAAAATTCTTAGAAAAGTGTGAAATATGATGATCTTCATGGACTGGGGCACCTGGAGAGGGATAGAGGCACCTGTAGGAACCCTAAACTTGTTTCTAGGTACCTATGTCTGTGGGTTCAGAAAAACTCCTCTGATTGGTCATGAGGTATTCATTATTGTTCACCTTTGGTCACTATGATGTTGCATAATGATCTTAGAATTCATTGGAAATGTAGTGCCCACTTCCCTTTGACACTTTTGATATTAATCATGATACTGCTGACTATATTATGGATGTTATTATAGTTTTGATTTAGTATGGTGTTAGATGTTAGATCATGGACTATTGTTGAATCTGATTCATATATGATGCATGATAATTATTAGAGAAATTTTATATAGATGTTTACATGTTGTTGGGCATGGTTATATATATATTTATGGATGTTGTTAAGACATGTGATATTTGGATATATTGAGTAGACTGAGAAAATTGAAATTAAAATTGATGATTATATAGATGCTGAAGAAATTGTAAGTGATATTGTTGATTGTCTGGATGTTGTTGTGATTCATATATATATATTGATGATTTTTAAATTATATTATATTCATTTGGATGTTCTGATATGGCCATGATGATGAAGGGGTATTTTTATTTTATAGGTTAAAAATATCACAACAACCAACAGGGCATTAGAGACCAACGACATTGGAATTCTAGATGAATTCAACAAGGTCACCATGGTAACTATTTTTATTTGTGTGTGTGTGTTTTTTAGTGTTAGGGATTCCCATGGAGGAACCACCTTTAAATGTGATCAAGGGATTTTATGTTTTTCTTTTATTTTTAATTTTTTGGTCCCTTTTGTTTAAATTTTGCATGTGTTTATTTTGTGGTGCACTTACCCCTTTTATTATTTATTTAATGGTGTGTAAATATTGTGAGTAATCATATTGTTTAGTTAATTAATTAAAAGATGTCATAAGAATGTAATTAATGCAGTTGTTGGCCTTGAATTAAAGTGTTGTAAGAGATGTGTAAGTTAACTTTTGAGTGTGAAACACTCCACCTTCTTAGAAATTCGAATTTGTCCTTGGAGGCTGATTTTGGAGGCTTGTGTGACAAGTTAAACTTGTCGCATACCTCTTAAATTTACATACCAACCTTTCCTATGGTTAGAGGGTTAAATTTATACTTTTATAATGCATTTTGAGAAGACAAATTATAGGTTTTAATTGCACTTTTATTACATGATTTAATTTCAGTCCTTTGTGGTGTGGGTTGGACTTGAGTGTATAAGTAAACTATCAGATTATTCACCCACCTATTTATTATGCATTGGAGAATAAAGTTGAATTTTTGGGTTGGGGTTGAGGATGTGCGATGTGGCATCCTACATGGATCCACCTCATCCTCTTTTCTTCCCTCTTCTATAAAATTCGAATTGTTTTCCTTGTTTTGGGTTGCTTCACTTTTGGGAGACTTCTTTTGGGAAAAATTTCTTGTTGTTTTGGGAGCTCTTACTTGGAGAATTTTTTGAAGATTGTTGCATGCTAGTATTGGGTTGATTTTTGGATTGCTTGAATTGGAAGGAGATTGTTGTTTTGAACTTGGAACAAACTCCATCATGGAGAGGTAAGAGCTTAGATCTTGGAAATACTCTTCTTTTCCCTTGTATGAATATGTAAATGCTGATATGGTTGTTATTGTTATGGGCTGTGGGTAGATGGCCCAGGAATGGTGTAGGAGAATACTATGGGGTTTATTATGTGGGAGGCACAAGTGTGTTTAAGGGAGGTATAAGGGTGGAGGGAGTTGGGATTTGGGTTCCACCTTACAAAGAAATAGCTTGCATTTATTTTCTTGTTATTGGGTGCCATAAGAGGTTGGCGGAGACATAAGAAAATGTGAGGAATAAGGGGTACTTGGGGGAGGCATAAGGAATGTCAGGGCTTTGATATAATATCTTTTAGGTGGCTTGTAACTCAGGTGGTGATACCCATTTCCCCGTTTGGGAGGCATAAGAAGCATCCCCCATCGTTCTTTCTCCTTTGGCTTGCATGGTGAAGCCTGAGTTTTGTGTGATGTCTTTCATGTGGTTGCAAAACTGCTATTTTGTTTTGGACTATGTTTTTAATTTTAAATGAGATTGTTGAAAGATTGCTTTGTGATGTGGAAGCATGTTGTTTCCATGAGTTAAAATACATTTCTTATTTCTTTGTGGTTGGGGCTTGGGGGCCAATAAAGAAGGATGGCTTCTCCTTTCATTGGATGTATTGGTTGGGTGGAGAGCATTGCCTTTCCCCTACCTTTGTTGTGATCAAAATTGGAAGAAATATAAGAATGCATATTGTTGTTTTAGAGCTGAGAAAAGACAGTTTGACAGTCCCTTGTGAAATGAAATATCATTGTAACCTTTCCCATTTGAAGTGAATGACCCTGTAAATGTTTGTAATGGAAAGATGTTGTACTAGTTTGCAAGTGAAATTTGAAATGTAAAAGAGTTATACTCTGTATTTTGTTTTGGAAAGAATGTGAAAGAATGATACTGTTTTGTATATTTTGAAATTAAATGGAAAGGAGGTTGTATGAGTTTCATTGGAATTATTGGAAGTGTTTATCTTGTTCATATGATATTCTTCAATTGGAAATTTGTGTTTATCATGCACTAGGAAGTCCCTGTTTTGAAAATGGAAATGTGCAACACGTAAAAAGAAAATGTATTATTCTGCCCTGTGTCAATAAATGATTTTTGGAAGGAATAAAATAAAGAAGTTGTAAAATTTCCTTTGGAAAGCAATAAATGAATGAAATTATTTTCCTAGATTACATTGTTAAATTGAATCTGATTATATCAATATATTGAAATCTCTGTTAGAAAGGAAGAAATAGATGTGAGAAAATTATAGTAATTTATCTCTTTGAAATGTGGAAAATTGGAAATCAGTATTACATTTTGGTCTTGAATGGTTTGTTTTGAATCAACTAAAATATATTATATTGGAATTGGAATTTATTCTAAGTACTTGGAAGAAGAAATGGCAAATAGATCCATCAAAATTTGATCCTTGTTAATTGTAATTTCAAACTGGTAATTATCTAAATAAAAAAGGCACAGTTCGAACCTGCAACAATAAAATGAAAAATTAAATGATTGAATTGAATTAGTAGGCCCTAAACGAGTTCAAATTGACTAAAACACTTAAGGAAATATTTCAAAACTTAGCAAAATCAGGCTCAAACCATTTTGCAGTCATTTTTTTGTCAATAAACATAAATGCTCAAATTGAAATCAATCAAACAAATTAACCCTTGTAATCTATCCTAAATTCATCTAAAAACAATCCCCCATGTCTATTTGACATGTTGATAGAGGAATAAGATCTAATTGAATAAAATTCACAAGTTAAAATTTACCAATTCGTACTTTATAAGCCTGCAGGATGTTTTCTTAAAGACCCCTTAAAATTTATCAAAACCAAAAATTAATGATTTCAGTGTAAAGAGGACGTAGAGAGATTTCTAGAGAGTCCTTGTTTTCCCTAAACTGAGATCTTTATCAAAATTTATGGCCTTCTGAAGTTTTCTTCCTTAGAGTTGAAATTTTTGGAAATATTTCCTTGTCAGGCCCACGTCCCGAATTTTTCCTTTAGGACTTAGGAAAAAAAAATTGGGAAAATTTTCAAAATTTTCTCTACCACCCCACAGCCAATCATATGTTTCCATGTGGCACCATGAGGTGCCAACGGAGGAACGAATCCCCTTTTTAACTTAGCACTTTCAAAAAATTTTGGGAAACTTTTCCAAGTTTTCCCTGCCGGCCCACAACCAATCAAGTGATGCCACATGGCATCATGAGGCATCGGCGGAGGAATGGTTTCCTTTTTTTCCTTCATGTCTCTAAAAAAATTTGGAAAATTTTCCACGTTTTATCCACTGGTCCACCAGTCTACAGCCAATCAAGGGCTGCCACATGGCATCGCGAGGTGTCCGCGAAGGCATGGGTCTCTGTACCCCCCATTAGCCCTTCAGAGCATTAAGTCATTTTTTCCCCTCCACCCCACCTTCCCCTTGTTGGCTTTGAAGATGCCACATTTCCTTTGTGGTATCGTGGGAGTGCGAGTGAAAAGAAGACTTTTCACCCTACGCGGGAAAATTTACAAATGTCTCCCGCTACCCTGCCTTTCCTCGTTTTTCCCCGCGCTGCATTAAGGTGCCATGTGTCCTTTATGGACCTGTAGGAGTGCGGGAAAAAATGTGATTTTTCCCCTGTGTGGTAAAAATTTTCCCAGGGTCTCCCCGCGGGCCGCCAACCCACCCTTTGGGAAAATTTTCTCCCCTAGGCCCGCAGGCCTGCTCATGGGGGAAAATTTTCACCCCAAGGCCCTCCGGTCCATAACTTGAAAAATATGAGGAGTTAGGAGGAATTATTTATATCAATGGAAAGGTGAGGAAAATTCCTATCCAATGGAAGTGATTTAGGAAATTTTTTGATGCAATAAGTATGAGAAAAGTCTAGTTGAAAATTTAAGCCTGTTAGAGAATGAGTATGGTGAGAAATTTTTCCCTCTGAACCTAATTGAAACTTCTAACCCTAAATTTTGGACCTTATGACCTCTAATAATTATTAATAAAAGTAAAATATTCTCTAGTAGATTTTAATTGTTCTAGAACTTTTTAGGGGCAAATGTTGCCTTGTAACATGGTTGTAGATTCTTTTAATAAAAAAAAATTATTCTATAATTTTCCTAACTAATCCTAGGTTGTTCTTCGGTCTCAAGTGGGTTTTTTTAATGGGTGTTACAGGAAACCTGCAATGAAGTAATGACATGAAAAACCCTCAAAGAGACATCAAATCCTAAAAAAATAAAGATGTAGAATGAGGGGTTGGACTATCCTCAACTATCACAATGGTGATCTTATGATTGAGCATTGCAATACATCTTAGACCCAATGTAGCTTTATATGTGTGTGTAGAATTGTGCCCTAGGTAGCTCTTGTACATTTTGCACTTAGTAGTAAGAAAGTAGCTAGATGTGTGCATGGAATAGAATGAAATTCCATCTGATTAACTGTATGAATGATAATCATCCCTTGTGTCCCTTGGATGGTGATGTATGTATGCAATGGAGCTCTTAGATTCTTGATGGATGCAACCTTAGGTGGTGATATCTAATTCTTAGTGATTGCTTATTTATTATGATCACATAAATTTATATTTATATGATTAGCTTGCTTGGATTTCATAATTAACCATGAAAATTCTTAGTACCAAAAAGATAAGATGCTCATATGGCTAGAAAGCATCTGAAAAGTGTGAATAAAGCATATTGAGGTTAGGGGCTTCCAAAGGGGGTGAGGGCACCTAGTGCTAGCATCCTGGCTGGGCACTAGTGTCTAGGATGATAAATGTCAAGGTATAAAAAGGTAGACTGGGCAAGTAAGGATGCAAGGAAACATAAAGCAAAGAAAGGTGGCCAAGGGCATGGGTTAGTTAGTAATTTCATTACTTAGGAATTATATGAATAGTAGTATGCAATCAAGACTAAATATATACCAAAAGTGTGTGATTTTGTGTCTACACACACTTTCACCTACTAAGATGGACATGCACCAAGAGATACTATCTCAAATTTCCATATGGGTGAAAGTATCTATAGTGGTTGCGAGTCATGAGATATATAAAACTTTCTCTCATGTTCTTGAAGACATGAAAAACACCATGATTCATACACATTATGATATTTAGTGATATGTTCATGAAGTCATCAATGATGTTTACAACTATCTTGCATGCCCCTTTTGACTTCATTCACTTTTTCTTATGCTACATTTTTAATTTCCTACATATTAATTTCTTATTTTTTATTTTTACACCACTTAAAAAATTATATCAAATAGGATGGTTTGTTTTATCTTTTGGGTACACATTATATACATAGTTTAGAAAACATGGTTAGTTTTATATTTAAGCTAGACCTTACATCCATATTTTACATGGGACAATTAGTGTGACAACCTCATTTATCCCTTATAACCATATATTACTTGTTTATTACATATGATGGTTAGTATAACAACCTCATTTATTCCTACATCCTATATTATCTAATTATTCCATAGAGCAATTAGTTCACATATGTTGACTACCCTTTTACATCATAGTTAAAATTTATATCCTCCCTGCAATATTTTTTGTATTGACTATTACTATTTGTTTCTTACTTGAGCTTTTATAATTGTTTATCCATTTACAATATTTATATTCACACTTTATTAAATCCTTTATTTACATCCTTTGGGTTTATTGTTACCGTTTACTTCTTACATGACCTTTCACTAGGTTGTTTATCCAAGTATAGCCTTACACTATCTTTGATACTATCACTTTTAATACTTATGTTGGACTTATTATAGGTTTACACTCCCTTATTTTTGACATATCAAGGATATAAAATCATTTAATACCTACTTAATTCCACTTTTATCCTTTATCTCCGATATGAAGCCCCATTTATACTTATCCTTATGATCATCTATCAGTTCCATCCATAATTGTATCATTCTTTTATAACCTTGCATCTTTCATTTATCCTTCTTTCCTCACTTGAGGCACACTTAGGTTTGAAATGATATCACACTCTTTCCTTAGGGTAGGTTTATAGGTACCTAAGCATCATGGTTTCTAGGTTATCATTTTTAGTGATTATGTTTAATCTTTATTGTGTTGGTCATCATTCATACCCACTAGACCAACTTTTCAAATCTGTATAGAGGAGGAAAAGTAAAATCCCAAAGAAAAGAAAAGTTAAAAGACATATTATTAAGGAAAAATCAATAAAAGGTAGTTATTACAAGAAAACAAATCCATCAAAAATAAAAAAGATGTGATATTATCATATTTTACACATCTCCTATTCTGGTTGAATGCTCAAAATCCATAGTTGGCCATATTACATAGCTTAAGAATTTTGGGTCTGGTAGGTTTGTCAACTAGGATAGGAGCTATCATATATATCATTCAGTGCCCCCTCACGCCAATACCTAATCTTCACAGTAGGCCTATAACTCATTAAGTTAGGTCTTGATGAATAGGGAAAACATAATGAAGATGTAGAATATGTATTTACTATAATTTACTATCAAAGATAATTTTGGGATATGCCTTTATACTTCACTAGTTGGCCCAAGACAAACTCAATATTTGGAGTTCCTTCTCTTTGAGATAATGAAAATATTTATCTTACACTTTTGATTGAAGTGTCTCATCTACACTAAGGATCTTGTATTACCCTCATGGAACCTTATTTCTTATCTCTCTACACATTCACTCACTTTACTCCCCTAATGAATATTAATGATAATTGACCATGCGTTTATATCCTACAAAATCACCTATTTTATGAACCTAATAACAATACCATAGATTTGGTGTGATTATAATATCTTTAGGCATTCCTCATAAATATTCGGTATAATTGTGACATTAGATGGTAGTGTAAACCTATGATAGGTATAACATAATCATAAAATTAAAAACCTACCCACCATCATCACCTCATCTACCAACACTATTTCATTGAAATTTGGCCATCATCTCTCAATTTTTCTAAAGTGGATCAACAAGATGTCTACAATACTTAAAATTTAAAACACACAAAATGTCAATGTTGGAGATGTGATATGTTCACCCATGATAAGATGTATAAATTTTTAAGAACTTGGTTATCAACATAAACATTGGAATTTCCCCAAGGTGTGGGACCTTGGCTCCTTGAGAAAAACCTCAAAAGAAGGCCGATTTTATTTCTTAATTAATAAAATACTAAAATTAATATAATCCTAACTAAAAATTGGGTGGGGAAAAGGGGAATAAGGAATCTTAAAATTAGCATGATTGATGATTCACTAGAGAAATAAGTGATCACTTGCCCCGAGCAAAGAATAAGATGAAAAATACAGTGACAAAAGGGTAGATATAATCCATAATCAAACCTGCAATAAATTAGACTCTCACTCCATGTATTAGTGACACAATGAAATAAAATTATACAAATGCAGTCCGCACACATCATGCAATGACATAACATAAAGGTAAGAATGTAATAACACATGAAAAATGGAAGATATGAGCCATAATCAATAATATTATTACTTGGAAATATACACAATCTATTATAGTCATTGGGAAGGCATTAAACACATTACACATATTCAATTTAAAGGTATGAAAAATTAGAATACGTGGGATCTCAATTTGAATAGAGTAACTTTGTATTCTAGAGAGGATTCTTTTACAATATATCTAATCAACATTTATAGAAGGAAGAGAGAGTAAGAGGATAAAAAATGTTGAAGTATATCTCTTTTCAAGCTTATCCTCTTTACTATGATAAGAAGGCTATAGAATATGTTTAGTTGAAGATGATCCAACCAAAACCACCTTGATCATGGTTTCAATTAGATATTTGTTTAAGGATTGATCTAAGAATACAAAAATTCAATCCCATGAGATTTGTAGGACAAGTGAAGTTTGATCTTATATTTGGTCAATCATATCATTATTATAACTTTGGAACCACTATGAAAGATTGTCTTTTGATTAATAAATTTTAAAAATATTTTTTCTACATTTTGTTGTAACCATGAGGTATATTCATCTCAAGAGCATATTTTAAAAGAGGATGGAACTCTATATCATTACCAAGTGATTTGGGTGCTATTATATTAAAATAATGAGAAGAAAAATTATAAACATTACATCATTAAAATATCAAAGATAACTTCACCATTCTATATGAAATTAAGGTCAACATGTAGCTCTATGAAATACCTTTCTAATGGTACCAACTATAGGCCATTTGGAGTTCCTAGTAAAAATTTATGAGTTAACAACAAAGCCTTTGATCAGCCTCTGTGACATCCCCAAGCTCTATTTTTCATCAAGCTAGGCTATGAAATTTTATCTCATGGAAGATACATTGCAACAAATATAATACTCAACTAATTTCAACCACATATCATCCTACCACATTATTTTCACAGGTGGCTTGACATCATTTGGGGCCAGGGATCAAGGACAGACTTTGCGAGAGGATGTAAAGTAGTAATTATCACTAGATATATAGTATCTCCATGTGTCCATCTTTGATGGCTTCTAAGATTCAAGATATGAGCTTAAACATTTTAAAGGATCTCATGAACTAATGTTTAACATGTATCTCTAAATCCACTTTTTAGTCATCAGGGCCTTTTAAAGTGTAAATGTTGAGCCAAATCTTTAGAAGAGTCTCACTTGTCGATATTTTCAATGTGTCCCTTATGAAACTTTTTCTTAATTGGGAAGTTACAATGTTTGGAGGCCGAGAAAAAACTCGAGGCTTGCAGGAGTCCCAAAAAATATTGGGAAACAATTTTCATTCCTCCATATAAGGTTCTGAAATTGAGAAATTCAAATGTTTGGAGATATTTTTGGCTGCTATGTGTCCCTATGTTTCTCAATAAAACTTGACAAGTTATATTTAATAGAAAACCAAAGGATTGGATGGTACCTAAACATTTGAGGGAAAAACACATTAAAAACTAAAAGTTCTTCCCGATTCAGCTTGTATGAAATTTGATCAGAAGATGGAAATAGAATTTGAATAATTTCAACCCTAGTGGGGCTCCAAAACACATTTTCAACACCATTAAAAGTATTTAAGTTCTGCAATAGTGATCTTTTTCCTAAAAATGAAGCATAGTACTCATTTTGGAAACAATAAAATGAATCAAGAGAATTTATATTTATAGATTTCAATTATAAATTTAAAACCTCTTGTTATGATATCTTAATATCTTACAAATTCTATATATTTCCAACCATAAATCTAATCTCAATTCCATAAGAAGTGTCATGGTCGTATTCTTGAAATAAATCTAATGATATATTGCAATATTTTTTTTGAAAAAATTCAAAAATCATATATTTTCTAGGCCCGAAAGCCTTACTATCTAATTTGACATTACACCTTATTTTACCTTTATAACATAGTTATGAGATCTTCATTATTCTACCATCCTCCCATGATTTTTTCCTTAGATTATTATTTATTTATTATTTATCTAAATTACCCTCTAGTGTTTCTTTTTCAGTTGTACTTGGGTTCATATAACAGCTATTTCTACACTATGGTGATTCACTATACATTCACACTCATGTGAAAGTAACATTGTAGGTAGAAATTCTTTATTTTAGTTCATGATTTCATCACTTTATATTGTACACATATTTTTTATTAGTTTTATTTTAGTGTTATATTATTTTCCTGAAGACCATTTCATGTACAATTTTTGTGACAAGCAATGATATTTGGTTGGGGCATATGTGTACACCTAAATTTAACTTTCCTAACCTTTTTTCTTTGCAAGAATCATTGGTGCATTAAATTTTCCATAATATTATCCTTAGGCATATTATCTAGAACGAGGATGAACCATAATTAATTACCCACACCTTCAAATATTACATTGAATAGTTAAGAGTGGTACTTATGAGAGATATTTGATGTGTAAGATGATTATGTCACACCTTACACATTTTCATACCCTATACACTCATATTTTATATCCTTTTATGATATCACTCCATCATTATCTTATAATCTCCCTCAGGCCTACTTTTAACGCAAACATATTTTTATTATATCACCCATGTTAGAACCTCTGATTCCCATCCATTCATTTTGAAATTCTTGTTTGATACCCCCATGAGTACATTTTCATATCTAAAGGCATTGACCATGGTATATTATATCAGGTGATTTTATTTCCCCAACTAATAGTATCGACCATGGTTGATAATTTTTCACAACCAACAACATCTACCATAGTTAATACCATTAGCTAGCATAAAATGTTAATTTTATTACTTGGATATTTATAGTTGTTGTATTAGTGATTATTCCAAATTCACATTCATCTCTCATTCATTCTCATGGTACTTTTTAATCTACCCTTAAATTATTATAGGTATTGAATTTGGTCATATTTTTTTTCTTTGGAGTTCAAACTTGGAACATTGGGTACTTAGGATCTTCAAGAATAAGAGATGCAATTATCATGGTCTACCCCTCCTTTTATGTCATTGGATTCTTCACTTATAAGTTTTCCTACACTTTCTTCTATTCATTTCTAGTCCCCTATTTCAACTCTCTCATAAGGTTTTTTTGAGCCTAGGGAAAGTTAATGCACTAATTATTTCTTCAATAATGTAAGTATATCTACCCTCTCTTTCCATTTATTTCATTTTATATTTGAATGCTTGTTTGACATGGTCATGCATATATTAGGATAAGATAACATATTATTTATCTATAAAATCTTTTATTATAATCCTAATTTTGGCATTTTGGGACTTATAACCTTATACAACCCTTAAACCTTACAACTCTTTCTTTATAACCTATTGTATCCCTAAATTTTTTACAACCTGATTTATGACCTTACTATTTGGATCTAGTTAGATAGCACTACCCTATTCTAGATACAAGATTTGGAACTATATATCTCATATGGAGTGTGTAGTATTGTATTCATAGCTCTATGTATCCATTAACTTACAACCTCAAGGTGTGCATCTTTAGCATGACCCCCTTTATTATCCTAGTATAGATTACCCCTTATACAAATAAAAAGATATTTTATTGGGCCATTATTTATTTGCATGTACCTCCTACTACTCCAACCCAACATGAGGTTTATCATATCCATGCATTACCTTTGCATCCCCTTCATAGTTTAAACCATGTTCCTAGATAAATTATATAACATATTGTTAGCGAGGAAATTTTTGAGTGGACAAATTTGTGAATTCCTTACCAATGCTCTGGGAATATAAGTCCCTCTACTTAACCGGTGCAGTTGTCGTGTATGCATGCACGAGAAAGCATGGATTTATTTGGTGGCCTTTCGGCCGGGGATCCAACAGGGGCACTCCACTAACCTTGTGAAAAATTCTTGTAGTTATCTGCAAGGGGGGAATTTTCTATGAAGATGGGAAAGGGAGTGAGAAATGAGATAGGGAAACTAATGTTGCAGGTAGGAAATCAAATTCCTACACACATTAGTTAGAAACTTTAACACATGCATTTATGAGAACAAACAACACTACAAATGGCAACAAGATGAGAAAAGATTGTGAACTCAAAGTTTCTAAAATTTCCTCATCAAAGATGCTAAAAAATCCTTCTTGTTTTATTGATGCTTAAACAGAAGTTATACATAATGTGGAAATGGAAAAAATTTGAGAATGGAGAAAAGTAGAAGAAAATGGCTATTTCCTTTGCTTTCTCTAAGTACAATGCACTCATGAGTTTACAAGGTCAATTTCCAGCCTTGTACATTGGCGTGAAGAATCCATTGGATATCTTGTAAGAAACACTTACAAATTCTTCTTTGTTAGAAAGAAATAGTTTATAATCTATTCAATCATTCACGTCTGTTCAAATTCTTGATTCATGAAGAAACGCCAATTACGGGAAAAACTAGACTTTTCATAATGTAGTCGTTACACTCATTTTATAAATTTGAATTTGAACCATTCATCTTTCCTTTGAAAATTTAAACCAGAGACATCCACGTGGGAGAAATTTACTGGAGTGGGCGTGGAGGATGCCTTTTGCATTTTATGACTTAATAGAGATTTAGCATTTTTTACATTTTTGGTCTACCCTTCTGCTTTTGATATAAGCTTGACATGTGGCTTGACTTGAGTAGAGACAAAGTCACAGGTCACTTTTATAATTTTACCTTTTTTCAATGCGGGCTCAAAAACACAAATTGCTTTTCTGGCCCGCCTCCCCACTTTGACCTTCGATGTGGGCTTAATATTTGACTTTTTCCCTAGTGTGGGCGGGGCTGTGGATCACTTTTTAACTTTAAGCCCCTTTAATGAAAACAAGGCTCAAATTCTCAAATCTTCCCTACTTCCCTACCTTGACTTTCTCCCTTTTGTTTGATCAGGGATGTGGGTCATTGTATGACTTTTAGCCCTATTTACAAAAGGGATCAAAACCTCAAATTTATCCACTAACCTACTTCCTTGCTTTGACTCTTTTGATGTGGGCTCAACATTTGAATTTTTCCCTCTTGGAAACAAGGCTTAAAATCTCAAAAGGATCCGATGATCTGCCTCCCCACTTTGACTCTTTTGATGTGAGCTCAACATTTGAATTTTTCCTCATAACATGATTGGGGCTGTAGGTCACTTTATGACTTTTAGTCCTATTTACAAAAAGGCTCAAAACCTTAAAGTTCTCCACCGAACCGATTCCAATTAGATATTTCCATGTACCCATGGATAATGGGGAAAAAAATTGACAAGGAAGAAACCACCCTTCATTCATGACTATGGAAAAATGAAGAGAAGAAGAAAACTCCACCATTTCATGCCTGATTTTCAAATTTCTTTTGTGAACCAAGGAATTGAGAACAATACAAGATTCGACAATCCATGACCATATAAAATATGGGAAATTTCATTCAAATGGAATATTTAATATAATTTTCACACGTCTAGACAAGGAAATAGAAAATTTATCAAACCATACAGACTAGAGAGTTTAAACAACTTCAAAGCATGAATTTCTCTATCATTTTAGAATTCCAACTTTACTTGAACACCTCTGGAGGGCATGAGTTCGAATTTTTTTAATTTGAATCAAAAAATGAGGGGGGGATTTTGAGGGAAAAATTAGCTAGATCTAGCTTGGGGACATGACATGGACTGAGCATCGTGAAGACATGACATGGGAATCCAAAATCTCAATCTTAGACCATATAATTCGTTGACCAGTGCCTTATCCATTGGGCCTTGCGAAATCATGTAAAACCTATAACAAGGGAGAAAGAAGAAGGAAACACATATGCACATGAAAATGATGAAAATGAAACACACGACACACAGCAAGAAGGGAAACACACCTAGCAATCACCTATGGTACAAGATGGGGGGAGAACCCACTTTCACTGAAGCAATTTCTGTTTCTCAAAAGTCACCTATGAGTGGGAAACACTGAGTGATGATGTTCTACAAGGTCGTTAATGGGTTCCAGAAAGTACCCTCCCCTCCTCAATTATTTATAGAAGCCAGGAACTTCCATGATTGTACTTTTACTTTGTAAGAGTGAGTCCATGTGAGATTCTTGATACTCAGGTCCTTGCTTGGAGATTCAACTGCCTTCATGCACTTTAAAATTAGTTTCATCGTGCTATTTTCCTTCCATGTTCATCCATATAGTTGATTCTCCATCAAACATCTTGTTTATGCCCTAGGGCTTCTTTTCATTCAAATTCCTTGTATATTCTGAGTTACTTTTGTTAATGGGTCTATGATCATTGACATCTTCTCCATGAGAAACATTTGATTCATCCTTTATCTCTATTTCACTGTGAGGCATTTGAGTACTGACGAGAGGATCAAAGGGAAAATAATATTTGTCTTATATTTCTATGGCACTAGTGAAGAGATCAAGAATTAGCTCAGGATCTTCCACAACTTCTTTTGCATCCAATATTTTTTACACGGAGTTATGCTTCGTTGTTTCCTATAGCTCCTTTTTTTTACACCTTTAAAGGATCTTTATTTTGTAACTTAAAGAAATTATCTAGAGGAATTACCTCATCATCTTGGGAACCACTACATTTTATCATTCCTTTTTCTAGAGGATCTTCAAATTCAAAGGCCTTAAAACTTCTTTCTTTATTTTGTTCATCATGGAAACATTCTTCCTCTTCAAATGGGAAAGAAAATACCTCCATTTCGTTATTGCATCCATCAATGATTAGCTCAAAAGTGGCATCATACTTTTCAATATGGCTAACCTTCACATCGGTTAAGGCTTCCAAATCAGCTTCACACTTGTCTTACAAATTTATGGCTTGCATCAGGAGATCAAGACTGATCTCAGGGTCTTCTATTTCTTCTATGGCTCTTAGCAGTCCATGTATGGAGATTTCTTTCAAGCCTTTCAAAGGCTCATCGCAAGCTGATTTTATCTCTCCATAGGTGGACTGACTGAGAGCATCTTCATCCTCAAATAAGAATGAGAATAACTCCTCATCTTGGAAAATCATATAGGCCAATTTTTCTTCTTGAAAATCATTGATAACCATCTCCTCTTCCTCGTGGTTTACATCATCTGGAAATTTCAGGCTGCCCTCTTGTAACTTGAATCTCCTCAATGCTTATTCAAAATCCAAATCTCTCCTAGAAGGCATATCTACCCCTATCAAGATGGGAACATCTTCTTCCTCAGTTGTCACCAAGTTATTCATCTACCTATTATTTGATATAAGATGTTAGCTTTTGGGCTTCCATACTTTCATACCATGTACCTCATATTGTTCTCGGGAAACAATTTCTCCATGTCCCCCTTCATTGGTGTGGTTGTAAAAGACCAATTCATCTAAATTTTCCCTCCCAACTCTTGACTGAAATTTCTACTCAGCAACATTCCAAATGAGGCTAGGACGTCTACTACCAAAATCATCACTGAAACTGTCTTGTTTGGAAATCTGGCGAGATCCACCTGTCCATCTTTGACCTTCCCTACAAGTGGGACATCTTTTGACTCCAAAGAGTAATAAGATCCACTGGGTGGAGTCATGGCAAGTTTGAGAGATTTGGAATCATTCAAAGGCATCACATTGTCTAAGGCACCAGAATCTATTATGTAATTTTTCAGTACATATTCTCTAACAAGAAGGGAGACGTAGAAAGGTTCAACTTTATCAGTATTTGATGCACTCAAAGAAAGCATGTTCTGTGAGGGAGGAGTAAGTGAGCTTGGTAGCATACCTGTAGAACTATATGTTACAACATTTGGTGTTAGACTACCACTCCTGATATATCGGAGGAACCTCTCAAATTTATGAGGATGAGTCTGTAAATATTCAGTTTCGGTAATCTACACTTTGGCTTTGTTTGTATATTCTATGAAGTCAAAGGGAGTAGATGCAGACAAGGGGGTGAAGGGATTGATTTTTGAGTCTGGATAGGCTTGGGTTAAGGATTTAATTTTTGAGGAATGGATGATATTTTGAATGGTACACTAGGAGATTTCAAGGTATTAGATTTTACAAGAGAAGATTTAGATTTATACTTGGAAGAGACATCAGAAGACTTACTTGGGATTGTGGGAATCTTCTTACTTACTACAGGGTTAGGATCCAACAATGCAGACTTCATGGAAGATGGAAGTGGGGATCCTCGACTGATTATTTTATTTTGCAGAGTCATCATAGGAGGATCATCAGCCTTATTTTTATTTAAAATAATGGAAGGATATGCTCTTTTCTTGGAATGAGAATGAGTTAATACCACACATGATAACCTAGGCACATCCTCTTCATCTTCTTCATCACATATATAATACTCACAAAAATATGATTTGTGTATCATTCTCAAACTCATCATTTTCTAGTAAATCATCACCTTCACTTTCTTGTTCAAGCTATTCTTCATTTTCTTGAAATATGCCATTTATGTTCATGGGTAGGGCCTCCAAGGTGGGCCTTTGGGGTGCTCCTGTAATCTAATTTCTGTTGCTTCTTTGGGAAGAAACACATTCAAATATTTCTCTCTTCAAATATGCTATCTCATTTGCCAAATTTTGCAGCAATGGATTAGTTCTCTCATCTTCAGGATGTTGGGTCTTTCCCTTTGATGGATTCTTGATCTTTCTAGAGAGGATGAGATCATCATCTAGTTCAATGGCCCTCCTTTGTGCTTCTATAATGTGTACCTTTGTTGAAATCTTCATAGGAGAAACCCTACCTCCGGTGATTGAGCATTTATGAAGAATATTTTGATATTGTTATGAGAGGGTGAATATTCTTCCAGTATCCTACAAAGCAACCATTCAAAATGAGCCACGAAGTCTCTCATCATTTCACTCTCTCCTTTCCTCATTTGAGCCAACTGCACCAAGAGGTCTTGACAGTCTTCAGTTGATTTAAATATTTCCTCGAAGGCATCCTTGATGTCATCCCAACCAATGATGGATCGAGAAGGCAGGAGATAAAACCATTCTACTAATTTTTCTTGGAGGGACTCCATGAACAATCTCAGAGCAATGTCTTCATGTTGGACACTAAGAATTCCACATGATGTCATGAAAGCATCGATGTGTTGTTTTGGATGTCATGTTTTTCCCCATTGAACTTTGGAAAGTTCTTGCGGGAACTTGTTAGTAGATCATGGAGAGGTGGTTCAAGAGCAAGCGGGCCTGTATTCCTTCCCCATGGAAAATGGGTTGAGGTATTTCTTCTTTATCTACCATTTTCCTTTTTGCTTGTACTCTTGCTTCTACAAATTCTTCTTTAAATTCTTCTTCTTCTAGGAGTTCAATGCTCAATGGTGGTTGAAAAATGGGAGAATTTGAAGGGGGGTTACCCATAAGAGTTTTAATAGGATTGCTCGGTTAACTTCGTGAAGAGCCAGATGGAGAGGAGGCTTGAGAGAAGAAGTATGGATTATCTCTAATTTGTTCTTTTTTATTTTCTAAAGCCTCAAAATTGAAATCATCAACACCTCTTGACTTGCTCAACCTGGTGTGTCTTCCTTCAGCCAACTTTTTGAAATTCTTGAAGTGGGAATATGAAAAGACATGTGCATAAATCAGGAGTGTATCTTTCAGTAATGGATTTTCATGAAATATTTATTTTTATTTTTCAATATTTGATTTTTTAAAAAAAAATTCAGACCTTACGGTTGTATATTGGGTGCAGATGCTACTAAATCTACCCCACGGTGGGCACTAAAAACTATTGGCAAGGAAATTTTTTGGGTGGAAAAATTTGTGAATTACTTACCAACACTCTAAGAATCTAAGTCCCTCTACTTAATTGGTGTGGTTGTCATGTATGCATGCATGAGAAATCATGGATTTCTATGGTGGCCTTTCAGTCGGGGATCCAATAGGGGCACTCCACTAACCCTATGGAAAAATCTTGTAGTTATCTGCAAGGGGGGAATTTTCTAGGAAGGTGGGAAAGGGAGTGAGAAATGAGATAGGGAAACTAATGTTCCAAGTAGGAAATCAGATTCCTGTACACATTAGTTAGAAACTTTAACACATGCATTTATGAGAAGAAACAACCCTGCAAATGGCAACAAGATGAGATAAGATTGTGAACTCAAAGTTTCTAAAATATCCTCATCAAAGAGGCTACAAAATCCTTATTCTTGTATTGATGCTTAAACAAAAATTGTACATAATGTGGGAATGGAAGAAATTTGAGAATGGAGGAAAGTAGAAGAAAATGGCTATTTCCTTTTCTCTCTCTAAGCACAATTCACTCGTGTGTTTACAAGGTCAATTGTCAACCCTGTACAATGGTGTGAAGAAGCCATTAAATATCTTTCAAGAAACGGTTACAGCTTCTTCTTTGTTAGAAAGAAATGGTTTACAATCTTTTCAATCATTCGTGTCTGTTTAGATTCTTGATTTGCAAAGAAACACCAATGGCAGAAAAAACCAGACTTTTCATAATGCAACCATTACACTTGTTTTGTAAATTTGAATTTGAACCATTCATCTTGCCTTTGAAACTTTAAACTAGAGCCATCCTTGTGGGAGAAATTTATTGGAGCGGGCGTGGAGGATGCCTTTTGCATTTTTTGACTTAATAGATATTTGACATTTTTTACATTTTTGGTCTACCCTTCCGCTTTTGATATAATCCTGACACATGGCTTCACTTGAGTGGAGATATATTCATGGGTCACTTTTATAATATTTGAATTTTTCCTTGGCATGGGTAGGGTTGCGGGTCACTTTTAAAATTTAAGCCCTTTTAATGAAAAAAAGGCTCAAATTCTCAAATCTCCCTAATAGACCGCTTACCCGCCTTGACTTTCTATTCAGGATTAATATTTTACTTTCTCCCTTTTGTTTGTTTGGGGTTGTGGGTCACTTTATAACTTTTATCCCTTGTTACAAAAGGATCAAAACCTCAAAGTTCTCCACTGACCCGTTCCCCTGCTTTGAATCTTTTGATGTAGGCTCAACATTTGAATTTTTCCCTCTTGGAAGCAAGGCTCAAAATATCAAAAGGCTTCGTTGATCCGCCTCCCCACATTGAAACTTTTTATGCAGGCTCAAAAATTTACTTTTTCCTCATAGCATGATCATGGTTGCAGGTCAGTTTATGACTTATAGCCCTTTTTACAAAAAGGCTCAAAACCTTAAAGTTCTTTACCGAACTGATTCCAATTAGATATGTCCACGTACCCATGGATAATGGGGAAAAAAATTGACAGGGAAGAAAATGCCCATCATTCACGACTGTGGAAAAATGCAGAGAAGAAAAAAACTCCATTTCACGCCTTATTTTCAAATTTCTTTTGTGAAACAAGGAATTGAGAATAATACAATATTCGACAATCCATGACCATAGAAAAGATGGGAATTTTCATTCGAATGGAGGATGCAATAAATTTTTCACATGTCTAGATGGGGAAATGAAAAATTTATCAAACCACGTAGACTGGAGAGTTTAAAAAACTTCAAAGCATGAATTTCACTATATTTTCAGACTTCCAACTTTACTTGAACACCCCTGGAGGGCATGAGCTTAAAATTTTTGAATTTGACTTTAAAATGAGGGGGCTATTTTAAGAGTGAAAACACATACTTTGATATAGACTCATGAAGAATATTTGACATCCTCTCCTTCTCAGGTTATACATTTTTTATTACCTATATGTGTGTGAAACTCAATAGTTATGTAGAAACCTTATGAGTGTGACCCATATGGGACACCAATACAGTCTCCCTATACACATCAAGAGCATAAGGTTACTATCACTACTTGTGACCCTTTAATTATATATACATAGATATCAATGTCATTGGTTAAGGATAATGTGTTGTACATGGATATAATTTAGATTCAAATCATGGCTACAATATCATAAGCATTTCTCCTTTACATCGTACACACACCCAACCCATTGATTCATGACATATATATATATATATATGATCATCCCATTGAGGAGATAATAGGAAAAACTCTTATGATTTCCTTACTCATGATTTAAGAATGACCAATTGTACATAAATTATTGCATGGGTATATCCTTCTATTATGTGTCCAAAAATTGAATTTTCTCTTAGCATGATTATTAGTCCTATGAAACCTAATATTTATTCATTGACTAGAGCATAACACAATGATGTACTACATTTAAAGGGTTTTATTTAATTATTGAGGGAACAATTATTGCTCAAGAACCCATGTCACTTCTTCTATTGTTACAACCTATAGCTAGGGACATTAGTAAAATCCGAGTTGGCCATTTTATTCATATTATCATCTTATGAAAAAAACACAAAACATAATATGGGAAAAAAACAACTGATTTTTGCATGTAATTTGTACAATCATTTCATATACTTAAACATTATGGTTATTTGGGTTTAGCATTATACACATCCTACATCCTTAGAAACTAACTTCTCATATTTTAAATAAGACACTATGGTATCCCATCACATTAGTAGCATACTACATGGGGCATCTTACACATTGTGGCTAATTAGATCAACTATTTCACAGTTTTCAACTTCCTACAATCTTATACCCTATATAATACCTACCAAATGGGAGACATACCTACACCAAGGTCATTTCACATTTTAAACTTATATAGATCATATATTTATACATTAGTACATTGGTGATATAAAGCTTATCTTTCTTATATTGCACCACCTTATATCTTATGGCACATGTTATATTTTTATTCATCAGATGATTGAATTGTTTCACTCTATGTATTGATTTGATGCGGTCTATGCCTAGTTATTAATAATAATTTATTTTTCTACTTACTACACACCGCTATGCTTATTTGACTAATATTAGCCATGTGATCATATTTTTTATCTTTAACATTGCTTCATACATTATTATATACACAAATTTATTTGCTACACATTATTTGATCCATGATTACTTTTGTGCACTTGATTTCTTTACAAACTTGTTTTTTTATGTTATTATATGTTATGATTTGTTTACTCTATTTCATTATATTATCTATTCATTATTTACTTCTATGTTAGTATATGATCTACGCACATTTATAATCTATGATTTTTGCTCTAGGTCATTGTATGCTCTATTATTTGTTTGATTTATGCCATTATGTGATCCATGCTTTGTTTTCTCTATGCACATGTTTGCTCTATGCCATTATATGGTGTGTTTCATATGTCATAGTATAATATGTTATTTTTTTTCTCTAATCCATTGTATATTTTATAATTTATTCATTTTATTCAATTATATGTTTTATGTTATGTTTTCTCTTCTGCCATTGTTTCCTTTATGCTTTCATTTCTCACTATTTGTCTTTTTTATACTCGCTTGATTACACATGCTGTGTGTTACCCATATTACTCTTAGATACATTAATTGATAACATTTATTAAGGCACACCATGTTTGAGCCACTTTTTTTTATACGCACGTTGTGTTTTCCACATATTGCTTATGACACATTTTTAATAACACAAATTTGGTATTACACATATTGTTTGTAACACAAGGTTTATGTACACATTGATCATAACATATTGGTTAAAACATATATTTATCTATATGTAGTTTCTCATGGAAAACTGGTTGACACACATCTTGATCTATATACACTTTCCAATGGCATATTGGTTGACACATATATTGATCTAGGAACAATTTCTCATAGCACACTGATTGGTACATATTTTGTCTTACACACATTTCTCATGGAACATTGATTGACACATACTTTATTCACACTCAAATAAATACTACTAAAACTGGTCAAGGCCTTAGGTATTGTTAGCTATCTTTACTTTATGGAGATCCCATCATGTCAAGTCATAGTTCCTAATAAAATCCCTTAGGCATCAAGTCATATTTTTTCTTTCTTGTTACTCTAGCATTCATTGTTACACTCTTAATTATAAATTTCTCTAGATTATTGGATATGTTTACTATATACCTATCCATGAGATGATATCTACTACTTGTTCTCTAATGATCACATCTATTGCACATTTATTATATCACTATGTTTAGTTTACATGATATATATGGTTGAAATCTTATGTGATTTGGCTATCTAAATTTTGTAACTAACGCTTTCTTTTTCAAGGTAAGTGACACATTGTAACATCCCTTATCTGAATAGGGGACATATTGTGGTATATTTTAGTAGTACACATATATTAATTCCATAATAATATGAGATAGAGAGTGTGATGGTATTCATACAAGTTATACAAAACTATTTAGAATAGATTATAGGTTTCATATCAAATTTACAGAGGCTTCATATTTTTCATCATTATACTTTACATTTTTTATATAATATTTGTATGGATTCATGATATTCCATCACTAAAAATTATAGGTGTACACATTAAATTTATCATATTTACATGGACTTGTGGGAAATTTCATAGAAAAAATTATATATATTTATGGAACGTAATTAGATAATATGGTATCTATATGGATTTGGCACAAATTTATCTTACATATTCACTTACAATTATGGTATTTACTTAGTTATATTATCATGGATGAATTTCATGAATGATACAATGGTTATATAGCTATGGAACACTTGATGAGGACATAATCTACCTAATTCTATATGGTGACACAAATACCAAATGCTTGATGGGGACATAAGCTATCTAATTCTAGAAGATGACACAAGTACTTGACACTTGATGGTGACATAAGATCCCTAATGTTAGATGGTGACATACCAAACCAATGTTAGTTTTTACACAATATTTTCACACATTACATATACAAGCACATCAAAGGCAATCAGGTTTTTTTCATATTTTTATGGAATTTACACATTTCAATTTCCACATAATAATTTTATAAATATCTTTTGAGGATTAATACACATATTTGACATGTGATTTTTATGTTTCAGATTTATAATTTGGGGGTACAATATTTAGCTTACACACATCATACTCCCATGGTTGGTAAGTGAGTTGTGTTGGTGCCTAATTTGATCCTATCAAAAATCATTGCATGTTTCATATTTCTCCATGTGAATGTTGATCTAACATGGCCATTTTGTTTATCTAATTAGTCTCTCAAGTCATTATGTGCCATCCCAAGATCCAACTATTGAAATCATATTGTGTTCATATCAAACTATGTGTTTTTTGCTAACACAATAATGTTTACTTTATTTCTCATTATATGAATAATTTACATAATTAATGGTGTAGATGACATTGTTGAAACTCTAATTACATATATGATCTTTCAAAGATAAGGAACCTTGCCTTTGGAACTTATAATTTTGTAATTATGCAATTTTACATTTCTACAAGTTTGTAAACTCTATTTCTATCCCTGAGACCAAAAAAAGGAATATTCAAAGCATCTCGGGGTATGTGGGTCTTGGAAGAAATTTAATAATTTTTACAAAGTTACGAACTATAATTACAATTTTGAGCCCTGTAAAAGGAATATTTTAGAAATATTCCTTTGTTTACCAAATTTTATACAAATTCAAAGTTAATTTGGAGGTACAACTTGCAAGTTCTCCCCCAGGACCTGAAAAAGGAATATTCACATATTCTCAATGCTATAATGCAAAAGGAAAAATTTACAATTTTGCATATTCCAAATTTGTAGTTGTTTCAAGACAGCAAGTTACACATTTTCCCCTAAATCATGATGACAAAAAGAACATGTGGCATGATCTGATAGCAATTGGTAAGGGGAGTATTTTTGCAGTCTTATAGTTGGCAATTTCAGTATTTTTACAATACTGATGACTATGCTTCCATCTCTGAGGCATGACAAGAGGGAAACATGGCACCATATGGAGTTTCACAGTTTTTGCAATATTGATAACTTTTCTCTTAACCCCATTAGTTTGAATGCAAGGACACTTCTTAATACCCCATAGACCATAAAAAAGTAAAGTAAAGTGTCACATCATGTATAAAGGTCTTGAGGATTAGGTCAATGAAAAAATAATATGTCATTTAAATAAGTTTGATGTGGCCAATCTGTCAATGTGAAACGACCATATTCAACTACAACTTATAAAATCAATGGTTGTAGATATGAGAAATCTATTGAGATATGACCACAATTAATGGGAGTGTGCGAAGAGCTATGTGGTTTAAATCCTCAACTATTCATGCACTTTGCATTCAAATTTAAAAGTCTTTGAGAGTTTTGGAGCCCTAGAATGAGAAGAAACTCTAATTTATATTATTTTGTCATGTAAGGATTACTTTCAAATATCTAATGGTGTTTGGGTGCTCTTGTTGGTTCACAACAACAATACAACTACTTTCTATGTGGGTAAGTTCTTATATGAGTTCTCCATGTGTTTTTTGGTGTTGAGAGGTTTCTATTAGAGCTCAAAATTACAACTGTACTTGAATCAAAAAGATCTAGGTATTTGAGACAACATGGGACTATCTCCAAGTTGTGGGATGTGTGCTTGAGATAGGCCTCTAGAGAAGGTCGGCTTCCTCTACGTATTCCTACTACTAGAAATAATCCTAAGAAAGGAAATGCAACTATCTAGCTCTACTCTATCAATCCAAGAGATGAGGGAGAGAGGGAAATACATGAAACCACAATCCTAAACTAAGGAGAGGTGATAACACTAGAAAGAAGGGGAATGGAACTCTCAAATGAGTGAAAATGAGGGGAAATGAGAAAAGAAAGGGCAGGCATGCATGCCACAATACTTAACAACGTTTGAACTCTCATTTCTATGGAACACAATAGAAAATAAACCATACAGGAGGTAAAATATATGCACAACATACCAATATTAAACAAGAAAGGAAAGAAGATACAATAAACATTGGCTAGGGTAGAGAATAGCCACAAAACATAACTTTTATTGCTTCAAATGAATGTAAAATCGATTACAATGAAGGAGGGAGGAAAGAACCAATACACAATGGCCCAGATCTAAGGATTGCAACTCAAAATGCAAAAGTAAACTACTATGAATAATGCCCTCGCATTCAAAGAGTGTCTAGCCTTTACAAATGGGCATTATTAATGGGAGAGAAGAGGAGGGGGAGGAGAGGGAAACCCATATTACAAGTCACAACCACCAACAAGATACATTGAATGCCTTTAAATCAACATGTAACTCTATTAAATCTACCTACCCACATTAGATTTCTTCTTGAATAATGAGAGGGGCCATATCCCACAAATTTTGTGTGGTTGAATTGATAATAACTATGCATTAATGACTTGAATCACTTTTTCCCATCTTTACTTACAAAATCCTACCAAAACATGATTTTGAAGATCCTAGAGTGCAACCCACATTAGTATATTTCCAACAAGACCAAGCATGGATGATTTTGATATTTTTGGAATAATTTATGGGGATTTGAAGTTGTGCAGTGCAAGAAAAATGTGCCAGACACATGGAATCACCTGATTGGTCACAATAATTCACTGGTTGAATGTAAGCTTGACCTTTACCCCATGTCACACTTAAATTTTCTACAAGAATTGGATCGCATCTGGCACCCTACCATTCACCCTTTTGAAAATAATTTTATCTATTAAATCCCCATATTAAAACATGTGGCATGCTAGGATTGGTTGGGAGGTTACAACCTTGGGTACATGCACAAGAGTGGGAGGTAGAGGAGCAAGTTTGTAGAAGAAGTCTGCCAGTGCACATGAAACAGTTTACGAGGGAGAAAGAATGTATAAAAGGAATGCGTGGAACTCATGGAAGAAATTTTATGCACATAAATGTAATAAAAACCCACGGGAGTATGTGAAAGGATGAGCAACACTCAAGCTAGAATAATTGAATGTGTAAGGAGCAAGGGAGAAGAGGAAAGGAAAAATATTTGTAGATATGTGAGGGAAGAGAACGAATGTGTGAAACATTCTCAAAAGAATGTGAGGGAAAGGTAAAGAGGAAATGAGACCATCTAGGAGGGTGCAAGAGGAACTACAACCATAAAAACTACACCAAGGACAAAACCAAGTGCATGTGCGCAACCTAAAAACATGATGCCAGAGCCAAAATGGAACTTCAAGTAGTTAAAATAATTAGGGGGTTATTTTGGGAAATAGTTATGTGAATTTTAGGGATATTTTCCTGCTAAATATGAATATCAGTGGCCTTATAACATCTATTAGGTGTGGAGTTAGCCTAAAGATATGAAAATCTAATTTGTAATTTGAAGAACCCTCCCTTGAATCCGAATAAAGTACCGCTTCGACTTTGCATTAGCCTGATTGTTCCCAATTCTGAAGATATTATGATTTAAAATTTATTAGGAGTAGAATATTTTCTTTCAAAAAACTTTCCACTACCATCTAGGGACCACGTGGAAGATTTGTTAGATATTGTAAGAAAACTATCTGAAACATAACCTTCACTGAAACCTTTATGACTTGTGAGCACAAGAACTGTCATCCCAGAAGCAACAAAAAAGTGTGCAAGAGAAAGGAAACACACTCTTCTAACAAAAAAATATGAATGAGGTGCACTTGGAGGAATTCAACTTACTCTAATATGTACATGATGTAAAGGAACTCAATGGAAGTGCTTGAGATAAGTCCCATTGACTCGGATTTGTAATGCATCCCCATTAAGATGAGATAACTCATAAGATTTGGCATCCTTACATGAATTGAGGATATATGACCCACTCCAAAGTGAATCAAAAATTTAATGGTGCATTTTTTTATCTCTTTCGGCATCCCATTTAAAGACTAGATCACTAAATTTTAACTCCTGAGCTCTAACCTTTATGTTAAGCCACTATTTGGTTGACTCCTTATGTTTATCCACACTGATTATGAAAAAATTTCTTAATTATTCAAGTTCATCCAATTTTTTAATTTTTATTTCTCTTTTATTTGTGCCCTTAAATTCCAACTGTTGCGCCAACTCTAGTGAAGGTAATTCAATTGATAAACAAATCCTAGCTTCTTTACCATATACAATTTTGTAAGGATAAGTGACAATCAACTTCTTTACTATAATTCTATCAATGCAGAGTGCAAATGATACCTTTGTATGACACTACCTCTAGTTTATGTCTATATTTATTTTCACAATTCTGATCAAGTTCTTATTAGCAGAATTAGTCATGTCATTACCCTAAGGGTAGAAATTAGAAGAAGTATTCAAATAAATTCTAAGGCCAAGAGACCAATCAGAAATTTTAGTTACAAGGAAGTATTTTGCACTATCACAGATGATGGTTTGAGGAATCCTATACCTAATCACAATACATGTAAGGAAGTGAAGGATAATTGATTCAATTGTGTCCTTGAGTATGAAAACTTTTTTCCATCTAGTGAAGTAATCTATTGTAATAAACCATGTGTGACCAACACTTGAAGGAGGTTTGATCATGCCAATGAAGTCAAGAACCCATTGCATAAAAGGCTGATTTTATTGGATTGGTTGGAGGGGAAGAGTGGTCAAATAATTTTTTCTTACAAATAATACACATCCTTTATATTTTATAACCCACTTGTGTGCATCTAAAAAAAGAGTAGGATAGAAGTATCCTGCCTTAATGATTTTCATTATTATTACTCTAGTAGAGAATTTTTCACCTGAGAATCCATCATGAATTTATTTTAACGTGTTATTAACTTGTGCGTCATCAAGACATCGCAGTATCACATCATCAATGTTTCTCTTGAAGATAAATCCATCAATTAGCACATAGGGAATAGATTGCATCCTCAAATATAATTTTCTTTGTTTAAACCAGGCGGGTATGTACTAGAAAATAGGAATGCTACCATATCATTAATCTAGCTATGTGCACTAGGTAAATCTTCATCTTGTTGAGGTTTATTTCATGGAAGTATCTCATCCACGAGGAAGAAGGTTTCTTGATCATTCTATCCATCTAAAGCAAGTTTCTAACAGAGTTCTCTTCCTCTTACCAAATTTTTGGCTTTGATAGTTACAACATATTCCATGATTATGGTCACCCATCTAGCTCTTTTTTCACTGATTTCTACTCCCATGATGAATTCTCTCACATTAAAGTGTGAAACTATCACTTTGACATCATTAGTGGTGAGAATAATTTTGAATTTATTCATTACGTGCATGATGACAAAGACATGTTTCTCTATGTGACTATTTTACAATTCATAATCCTTCAGTTTCTGACTAAAGAAAGCCACTGGTTACTCCAGCCCTTGGTCATTTTTTGTTTAAAAAACATCAACACTAGTATCAAATCCATATGCATAAAGGATAAAATCCTAGGAATGATACGTGTTGGGGTTTGAGAAATTTCTTTCTTGATCTTAGTAAATATTTCTTTTCCTTATGTTGTCAACTTATAGACTGAGTCCATGTTGAGCATGAGAGTGATAGGCCTAACTAAACCAGAAAAGTTAGGAATGAATCTCCTAACAAAGTTGATCTTTCCAAGGAATGAATGCAATGAATTCTTGTGATTTTGAAAAGAGAGAGAGATAGGATGGATTATATTCTTTCCTAATCAATGGAAATGTCATCCTTTGAAATAACATGTCCTAAAATCTTACCTTGGGGAACAACAAAGTTACACTTCTTGGGATTAAAATACCCCAAATTATTTACATCTTTCAAATAATTTCTCAAGATGGTTGATATGATCTTTGATTTAATTTGATAAAACAATAATATAATCCAAGGAGACGATGATGAATTCATTGATATACCCTTTGAAAGCAATGTCTATTAATATTTGAAATGTGGCACCTAAATTGGATAAAATGAAAGACATTTTTTGATGTTCCACATTTGGTTATAAATGTAATTTTAAATTGATCCTCATCCTTGACCATGATTTGATTGAAACTTTAATACCCATCAAGCATGGAAACCCTCTTAGTTCCAACCATGGTTTGTAGAATATACTCCATAGAAGGTAAAGGATAATGATCCTTTAATGAAGCTTTGTTCAAATATATGAAATCAACACAAAGTCTGATTTCACCATTCTTATTTCTCATTGGAACAAGATTTACCACCCAAGTAGATTACTTGATAGGAAAATTTATTTTTACCTCCATCATCTTGGATAAATCCTTCCTCATGAGGGGATCTATCTTATTATTGATATGCCTTTTCTTTTTTCTGATCGACCTAATATAATAATAGAGATTAATAGAGTGTTGAACAACACTTGGATCAAATTCCCAGAGGTCCTCATAATCCCATGAAACAATATCACTATATTTTTTACATAATGAGGACTATTTTTCATCTTCTGTGCATACCTTCCCAAACAACAATTGTTTATCACATGCAATAGTGACTTATTGGAAATCTTCTTGCTTTTCCGTTATATTCTTTTCTTTTCTTTTGAACTCATCATCATGACTGAAAACATGCTCTAAGGTGACCAATCCTTTGGGAATTTTTATTTATTTAACTGAATAACTTGATCACCATAGTTTTCATGAAAATTAGATTGCAAATTTGAAGAAAATTCAGCGTTATTATAGACGAATTACATAATTTGTGCATCACTATCAAATACATTCCAGTTGGTTTCATTATCAAGAATTGATGGCCTAGTCACTAACTTGATGTGCTTTTGGTTTCCTTAAATGAATTCCTCATCTGGTGATAATTGTGATCCATTGGATTCCATTTGATCTTCTTCTTTTTTTAATTTCCTTGGCATGACCTATAGATTGAGAGCATCAAATCTCGTAAAGAGATACCAAACTCTGTTGTAAGATTTCAAAATCTTATTATTTTTCATGCAATTGTTTCTCAACTAGTGAATGACAAATTCAATGTCACCAAATATTTGTAATGCCTGAATATATCTCTTTTCAGAAATAAAGAATACCATGCACCAATGTCTCATGCAAGCCGCAACCTATGTGTAAAGAATAACTTCTCATTCTTAGGATAAATGAGAACAACACCTGCACCAACTCCATTTCTACTTTTGTAACCACCAAAGAAAATCTTCCATAGTTCAGAAGAATTGTCCCTTTTTTTCTTGAGTGGTGTAGTAAAATTGGACTCCTCATCAAGAATGCAGTACGTCCCAAGTCCAAATTCCATAGTTGTATCATAGGGATCAAATTCATAGTGTTCCTTGGCCCATTAATATAATAAAAGATTAGAGATTGGATAAGGGATAGGATACTCAATTGAAACTAACTCTTGTTCTTGGTCTTCTTGTATGAGACAATTTGATGGAAGAGGATAGGGATCATAAGAATCAACATGATAGGAAAATATAGGCTCAAATTTTATGGTAAATTGTCAGGACGAGAGGATAAAAAACATTTACCAACATTAATTAATAAATAAAAACATAAATTTACACTAATTAATAAATAAATAAATACACATAACACATAACCCGAGATTTAACATGGAAAACCCTAATGGGGTAAAAAACCATAGAAAGAATTATTTCCACTATATGAGAAACTTTTACATCAAGTCCAATAAAAACACCCTCCTCACTTCTACTCCATATATTTTCTAAGATCACCTGATTCATTCAATATATTTTGAATATGACCTATGGTCATATTTAAATAACCTGAAGTATTATGACCTTCTCAAGTGATGGGGAACACCTCCTCGATTAATGTTAATTAAATAACTAACCACTAAATGTAAATTTTATATTTAAATAATAAGAATATAAGTTATTATATACTATTTAAATATAAACTAAATATTATGATTCACTTAATATTATAGTTCTAACACTCCCCTTAATATTAATTGGGGATCCATATGTCAACATTATTTATTTGTACAACAAGATTTACAAATCCATAAACCATAAAGGTTTAGGCTAGCATATGTATTTTTGAAGGAATTATAACACCTTCATCATTCTCAACTTACCTTTTGGTACAAAAGGATTTAGAATCCATAAATCAAAAGTATGATTTAGGCTAAGAATAATTTTTGAGACTAAATCCCACCATTTATCATGAAAAAATTCATATACCGAATCTCTAGGAGAATTTTATAACACAACGAACTCCTTTACAAATAGATGCATACATTGGATTGCACTTTCCATAAAATCTATTAGTTTACATAGATTAAACAAGATCTTTTTACAATGTTTTATACTAGAGTATAAGTATAGAGGAGAAGGAATCAATAATTGGCTGACCATTAGGAGGTGTCATTTCCATGTACACTCCCCCTCAATTGAAACTCTGAAAGGCCAAACATTATATGGAACTTGCAGAAATTCGCAACACACAATGGATTCATAAATATGTTTGTAACTTGATCTTCAGTAGGGAAATACTAGAGATCTATATCACCACAGAGAACCTTCTCTCAAATAAAGTGTATATGTATCTCGATATTCTTTTTTGTTTGATTTTGAACTAAATTTTTAGCGAGATAAATGAAACTCTAGCGATCACACAGAAGAGGAGTACTTCCTTTAGCTTCCATGTGTATCTCTTCCAATAGCCTCTTCAAATACATGGCTTCTTTTGTTGCTTCTATTGCACTTCTATATTCTTCCTCAATAGAATAAATGGAAACCGTTGGCTTATTTTTACTACTCCAAGTAATGGAACTTGTACCAATCTTGAATACATATCTAGTTGTATACTTGCAATCTATCACATCACCAACATGGTTAGAATCACAATATCCATATAAATATACATTGTTAGAAGAAGTATAATGTAAACCAAAATTAATTGTTCCCTTAATAGAATGCAAATTTCTTTTTGCTAACTTCTAGTGATTCTGATAAGGCTTCTACATAAATCTTGAAGAAATCTCTATTGCATAAGCAATGTCAGGTATAGTAATAGTTAGATAAATTAAACTACCTACAAGTTTCCTATATAAGGTAGGTTTAGCTTTTACACATGCAGGTTTAAGATCAAGTTTATAACCAACTTCTATAGGAATAACAACATATTTATAATCAAGCATATTAAACCTTTTAAGTAAATTAGTTTCATATTGTGATTGATAAACTACAATAGAATTTTTATCCGAAAATATAGCCATGCCCAAAAAGTGATGCAATAATCCTAAGTCTATCATCTCAAAATATTGCATTAACTTTTCTTTAATTTACATAATTAAACTATTAGAATTACCAGTGATAAGTAATTCATCAACATACAATACAATGAGAATGATAGCATTTTTTTTCATTTTTAACAAATAAATCATTATCAAATGAATAATCAGAAAAACCAACTTCATTGAAAAAACTGTTAATTTTAGAATACCAAGTTTTGGGAGCTTGTTTTAAACCATATAAATATTTTTTCAATTTACAAACATACATTTCTTACCCGGTTCTTCAAATCCTTTAGATTGGGTCATATAGATTTATTATTTTAAATAACTATTCAAAAAGGATTTTTTAACATCCATCGGATGGATTTTCCAACCATATTGAGCAACTAAGGCAATCAAAATCCTTCCTATGCTCATTTTTAAAATAGGTGCAAATTTTTCCACGTACTTGAAACCTAGTTCTTGAGTAAACCCTTTAGCTACTAATCTGGATTTGAATTTATCTACATGGCCATCTGCTTTATATTTAATCTTGTATAACCATCTAGATACGACTATACTTCATTTTTCAAGAGGGAATAACTCCCAAGTTTGATTTTTAATTAAGGCAATATATTCATATTTTATCACATTTATCCATATGTTGTTAGAAGAAGCTTCTTCAAAAGATTTGGGGTTTAGGTTCATATAATGTCATTAAGGCATAATATGTATGATGACTTCTAGTCATTTTCTAAAGGTTTCTAAGATTAGAGTCTTAAATAATAGACTCGACCCATCTAGGTATTTAAGTTAGAGAGGAAGTAGGAATAATCTCATTTTCAATTATAGGTTCAATACTAGTTTCTTCATCACATACATAATTTTCACAATTTTCAATTTCAAAATCATTTTCATTTTCATTAGAATCATCATAAATAATAAAAACTAAAGAAGAAGAAGAAGAACAAAAAGGGTTTTCCAAAATTTTAACATTCTTATTTTCTATAACTTCTCTATTTAATGGATCCAATATCCTAATACCTTTAGTTTTGATAATGTATCCTACAAATATACAATGAAAAGAGGTTTGATCAAGCTTCTTCTATTTTGATTTCAGAATGAAGAGGGAAGCAAAGCTAGTAAATATTATCAAATGAGACACACTTGGTTTTTTATTTGACCACTTTTCTAGAGGAGTGGAATTTACTAAGGATTTAGTGGGAACTCTATTCAGGATATGAACAAAAATGTTCATTCCTTAAGCCCAGAGGAATTTAAGAATTTGAGTTGAATGCATCATGGTTCTAGCCATTTCCAAATGTGTTTATTCCTTTCCACAATCCCATTTTGTTGAGGGAAATAGGGAGTAGTCAGTTCCCTTTGAATGCCACATTCGACACAAAATGATTCAAATATATGACTGACAGATTCTCCCCCATTATCAGTCCTAATCCTCTTAATTTTATAAGTAGAATATTTTTCAACTAAAGTTTTAAATTCTTTAAATTTTGACAAAAAATCATATTTCTTTTTAATGAAATAAACCCAAATCATATGAGTGAAATCATTGATGAACATGACAACATATAGATAACCATTAAGATGTGGAACTTGTAAGGGTCCTCTAACATCACTATGGACAAGTTCTAAAGGTTCAAAAGAATTATCATCATGATGACTATTAAAGGGGTTAGCAGATTTCTTACCACGTGCATCCTTCACACATTTCATGGTTTTTGGGAAATAGGTGGAAGACTAGTAACTAGGTTTAGTTGAGACATGTCATACATGCTCTTAAATTTGACATGGCCTAGTCTCTCATGTTACAATTACATGTCACTTATTTTAATTGTTAAACAAGAAGCAAAATGAAATCCATTAAACACATAAAAACCATCTCTTTGAATGCCTTTAACTATAGTAACATTATGTTCATTTTTTAAAAACCATTTTATCTTTTAAAAATGTTACACTATAGTTATTTTGAGTCAACGAAGAACAATAAATAAAATTAATTTTAATTTTAGGAACTAACAAAACATTGTTAATAAAACCATTTGAAACTTTTTCTTTACCCTGACCCTAAACTTTGAGAATGGAATGATCACCCAAGTAGATTTGATCATTAGAATCACTGAGTTCATATAGGATATCATATCTAAAGGTCATGTGCCTAGAGGCACCACTGTCCAATATCCACTCATTTTTTTGTAGTGATAAGGAGGCATACAAAGTAATTACATTTGATTTTTGATTATTTTTATGATTCTTATTTTGGTTGTGGTAAGATTTATTACCCTTTTGATTTTTAAATTTTTTGTTATTTTTAAATTTACAATCCTCTTTCTTGTGGCCAAATTTACTGCAATAACAACAATTACCATCAAATCTAACTCTTAGATTTCTAGGTTTGTTATCTTTCCTAGGAGGTTTAAAAGTTGGATTTTGTCTTTTGTTGAATCTAGAGGTTTTACCTTTTGATTTCTAAGAGAGAAGTGCCTATGTGGCATTCTCCTTAGAATCAAAATATTACATTACTTGTTCTTCTTGAATGAGGAGAGCACTAAAGGTTTGCAAATCTAGAATTTCTTTTTCTATTTGATATTTTGAATTCAAAATTAAAATGAAATTTCTAAATTTCTCATGAATATTCAATTGAATAATGAAATAAAACAATTTATCCTAAATTAAATCATTGTCACATCCATCTAAATGTGACTTAATATTTTTTATTTTGCTAAATAGTTTATCACTTTTTCATCTCCCTTCATGGGAGTTATCATAAGATCTAAAATCAATTTAATGATTTTTGATATATACGTACTTTCGTGCATTGATTCCAATTGATCCAAAGACCTAATCTAACTTTCTTGATTCTCTATATGAAGCATAAAATAATCACGTCCGCAAAATTATGGACATCACCTCTTGTACTTTATGTTGATACACAACAACATTGGCTGTAGTTGCTTGTCTTCTGGTTGGAGCTCTCTCAATTCCATTTAAAACTACCCATAATTTGTGAGCCATGAATTCTAATTTCAATCAAATCTTCCAAATGTTGTAATTTTTCCCATTCAACATCTAAGATTTATCAATTGAAAACTGATTAGACCATTTTTTGTAAATGGAAATAAATAATAAAAAAGGATTAAAATAACAATTTAATAGAAGTTCCTCTGTCATATTTTAATCCCCGCAATCGAACATCAATCACCTTACGCCAAAAAATGAAGTCCTGTTAATTGGATATTCTATACATGAATATGTTAGTATGATATAAAAAATAAATTGAAATACAAGTGAATTTTTTTTAATTTTCTAACAAAATTTCGATGACAATTTTTTCATCGTGTCTTAAAAATATATAATTTTTAAACAAAAAATGATTATATTGCTTTACTATTTCCCATAAAAATAAATAGCTTTTATGATTAGCTTATATTTTTGAAAAACAAAATAAACAATAATTCATATATATTTTTTCAAAAAAAAAGGTTTAAGAAAAAATTAGGAGCTCTTTCTCCTTATTAGGTAAAAATATCTATCAACTCGACCGAGTTGGGCTAGCCAACTCAGTGAGTTTATCACCAAGTTATATATTAATGCCAATGATATACCATATTACATATATTATTTGTAACTGAATATAAATGCCAAACCATATTTATAACCAACTTGCCAATATATGCAAATTAACATAATATTATACAAGCCTTATCTACCAACCAACTGAGCCACGCATGCATCCACATCCGAGCCACAAAGAGACCACATAACACAACATAGAGGGTGAGCCGCTCAGGTGAGCCATGCCCATAAGGGATTTAAAAAATTGTGGTGGTTTGACCATAGCCACACCACCATACACCGAAGCACAGGCTTTTAAAGCCTTTAACAAACCCATGTTTACCCCATGTGGAAGAAAAAATTGCAAAGGAATAGGCATGGGGATTGCACAGGAAGGTGGTTAGTAGTGTGGGAACCACAAGGACACACAACAGTTGCTGGTGGAAATGGGTGAAGGCCATGCAGAGAGCGCCAAGTGGCACTAAGGTGGATGGGGGGGTTGGAGGGGGCCGCCCCCTATATAAATTTTGTTTATTATTATTATTAAATTATTATTCGTGTTGCATAGTCTTGGGTTTTAATAATATATTTTGGTTTTATATAAACTATAAAATATATTCTATATTAATCAGGTTTTTATATATATATATATATAATTTTTATAAACATAGTTTATAACACAGGGAATAAAACTATAGAATATTAAAAATATAGTTTATATTGACTATAAACTATAGGTGAAAATTTTTACAGGGGTCCATAAAGGACAAGAGATAATATCTTAAAATTCAAAGTGAAAGCAAAAATTTTACATTACCAAGGGATAAGATGATCTAACCGACCAATAAAAAAATTTAAATACCCTATTTTATGGATTCTTGTCTCTTATGTGAACTAGGTTTCACTTGAATTTTTTTACCCTCTCTTTTTCATATCTTGAATTAACCTACACACTTTTACAAACTATAGGAAAATATTTCACAAAAATTATTCAAACCTTACCTTTATTTCAGGCCCTGGTAATTCTCGAGTTCCAATTTTTCACGAAATGTTGAAATCTCTAATTGAATTTCCACATGTGCACACCATATTCATTCCAACCATACGGAGAGGGAAGGAGGGGGTAAAATAGGAAAATAACCAACTAACCACCTAAATTCCCAACCATTGCAACATTAGAATTAAATTAATTTATTTAATCCTGTTCTAGTACCATGTCAGAACAAGGGGATAAAAAACATTAATTAATAAATAAAAACATTAATGTGCAATAAGTAATAAACAAAGAAATACAAATAACACGATATTTAACGTGGAAAAACCCAATGGGGTAAAAAACCAAGGAAAGAAATATTTCTACTATATGAGAAAATTTTACATCCAATCCAGTAAAAACTCCCTCCTCACTTCTACTCCATATATTTTCCAAAATCACCTGATTTATTCAATATATTTTGAATATGACCTATGGTCATATTTAAATAACCTGAAGGGTTATGAACTTCTTAAGTGACAGGGCACACCTCCCTAATTAATGTTAGTTAATTAAATAACTAACCACCTAATATAAATTTTATATTTAAATAATAAGAATATAATTTATTCTATATTATTTAAATATAAACTAAATATTATGATTCACTTAATATTATAGTTCTATAATAAATTCGGTACCATATCTAGTTCTTAGGAGAATATGAGATCAATCTGAAGATAAATAGCCATCCAATTTGGAAATGAAATCTATTGATAGGAAAATTGAAAATAAAAGAGGTAATTCAATGACTGATACATCTCAAATGATGGTTAAACTTGGAAAAACATGAAGGGCCAACTCAAGATCCTTGATGAATCTTAGGATGCTAATAGTTGAGCCATCAATTTGTAAGACTCCTTTAGAGTCAGGGTTGTACTTAAGACCTATGATATCAACAATTTTCTTATCATAACAGAAGTACTATCCCCTAAATCAACCATTCAATTATGAACAAGATGTTTTCCCACTATCGAAGGAATATAAAAGGGTGGGGTTTTTACAACTTTTCTTACTTGCTTCTACTCTTCCTGATACAAACTGACAACATTTTGAGTTCTTTAAATAACTATATCATCTTGAGGGAGTTGTGTAAGAGCTTCATGTAATAGGTCGCGCTGAGATGGAATAGCCAAGGCATCCCACATTATTACTGTTATCACCGTATCACAGCACCCCTGTGTTTATACAAGTGCATATAATTGAACTCACGGTGTGATTGGATAACATGGGTACTATCTCCAAGTTGTGGGACTTGCTACTTGAGATAGACCTCCAGAGAAAGCTGGTTCTTGCTCCTAAACTACCTACCACAATCTACTCTAATGCAGGGGAAACTAACTATTCTAATCTAAATTCCAAGGGACCAGGGAGAGAGAATGTATAAAATGAAATCCTACACTAAAGTGGTGATACACCAGAAAAGGAGGGTGTGAGAGTAGTTCTCCAAATGTGTGAAATATAGAAGAAAAGTGCACACTAGAAGAGGTGATGACAGTTCTCCATAATCTAGCAAAATTCATTCACAATGATATTCTAAGCATACACAATGATAATGGATCCCTGCAAGAACATAAAAATAGACACAATATTCTTGTAGAAAGATTAAAGGGGCAAGAAGAATGCAAGAAAACACAGCAGGGGAAGATACATCCACAAACTGATATTTTATTGCTTCATTATATGCACAGTTCAATCTATTACAAGATAAGGGCCTAGATCACCATGCAAGGATTACACTACAAGGGCCTGCAGCACATTGGATTCACAAAGAAATTTTGACAGAGCTTTGCTATCTGAAAACTCTCCCCTTATAATGAGCCCAACACTCTAATTTATAGAAAAAATGAGAAGAGAGAGAGAAGGGAAGATGGAAATCCTGAAATATGTCCTTCAACCACTTGTAAGAGGCATTAAATGGAGTAAAATTATTATATATTACTTGCAAAAGGCTCCCCATACTGTCCCATGTGCTACAACAGAGAAAGAATGATGACCATGCCTCTTAATTGCACTCCCAACCACCAAATAAAACACTATTATGAACCCAGCCAAATTTTATGAAAAATCTCCATCAATATCTCACTAAATCTAGAATTTATAGTTTTTTGTGCATTGGGCTTGGAGCCATGATTCCAACGGTACCAATTTTGTGTGATTTCGTTGAGAAATGCAAAAGTTATGGCCTTTTGAGTGCAGGAAGCTATTTTGGGTCTGGCAGGCGTTTTATGTCATTTGACGGGAATGAGCATTAACTAATTGGAGCTGAATATGTGGCGTAGAGGATGTCATGATCATTCCAGGAAGTCCAATTTTATGAAAATCAGAGCTCGGAGTCAAAAGTTATGGCCGTTTGAAGTTCACGGGTCAAACGTTGACTTTTCTTCTTTGCTGTTGGCCGTTTCAGCGTTTCGTGTCCCTCGCGTCCCGCGTGTACCTTTGTCCCAGATGTCCCAAATGAAAATCTCTTGCTTCGGCCGATTCGGGCTTCCTTGTTCCTGTTTGAGGTGAAGACACGTGGCAAGATTCCATTCGTTGGCGGCTCTTTCGGCTTTCCGTGTCCCACGCGTACTTTTGGCCCAACTGTCCCAGACGAAAGTCTCCTATTTCATCCGAATCGGCTGGTTCGCATCCTCTGCATACTTTTGGCCTGGATGTCCCAAACTATCTGGGACAATTATCTCCGAATAGCCCGAAATGGACTGACTTGCGCCAAACCGGCCGATTCGCGTCCTGCGCATACTTTTGGCCCGGATGTCCTAGACCGTTTGAAACAAGACTTAGGCAAATTTCTTCATTTTTTTCAGCCAGTTCAGCTTTTCGTGCCCCACGCGTCTCGATGTCCCAACTATCCCGCAGACTGCCTAATGGCTTTTCGGCCGGTTCGCGCCCCGATGTCCCAACTGTCCCAACTGCTGCGCGGACTAGGACTTAGCCTATTTTCTCCATTTTTCGGCCCCAAGCTTGGTTTTTTGCAATTTTTTCACCTTTTCTAACTCGTTGGGTTTTCTTCTTGGATGGGAGCATTAGAAGGAAGCCCCAAAAACATGAATTCGGGCCTTAAATCAATCTATTTGCTTGGGACTAAAGAATTTGATGCATGTTATCAAAATTACCTTGAGGGGTGAATTTTGAATAACAATTACATTTACATTTTTCTTATTCATCTGGTCAACAATGTTGAAGGGGAGGCCCGTGTAATTATGCATTTGAGGTACGACATTCTCTTTTCTTCATTTCTCCAATACTGAGAAAGTGATTTGAACTGTGAAACAACATTATTTTCCAAAGAAGGTTCATGGATAACCACACATACATTATTTTGTAAAACCTCACATGTGTTAATAGGAAATCCAGAAGTTGTAGATGGATTTACACCATCTTTTTTCTTGTGAAGTGGATTAGTCTATTTGGAAAAACATGAAGGGTACTTGTAATATTTCCATTTTAAGACTTTAGAAACAAGGGAATTTTTTTTTGAATCATGATGTTCTCTGTTCTAAATAAAAAATCTTTTAGAACACACATTCCATGTCAATCAATCTCATAAAAGATAACCATATGCAGCTGTAATGACTTGGTATGCTACCGATCTCTCATGTTGACTTAAAGTATAGAATACTTTATGTATACTATGTATACTTGGTTCTCTTACCCTATTTCAGGTACTGAGTGATATGTTTAAAGAACCTATCTGAATATTTGTTACCAATATTCATCTGACATCACGTTGCTTTAAAGTAGGTGACATAGGACAATGCAACCAACAACTTGTGATAATTTGGCCAAAGATTTTCAACATATTGTTCATGTTACTATTCCTAGATGGCATATTCATCATTTCAGAATACGTCCTTCACCTCAATCTATTGTTATCCATAATGGTCTTTACTGATTACCATTAGTCCACTTGCCCAAGGTTTGGCCCTAGCTTAGGTTAGTAACATAATTTGTTATAGGAAGACACTCACGATGACTTAGGGTATGTGGGCATACTCGACCGACCTAAGTCAAATGAATGTGCCAAGGTACCTTGAGTCATAGAAAGCTACTCCCTATTCTAAACATGCTACTAACTTGTCCTAGAGATAAAACTAAGTTCAAGTCCAGATGTGTGTAGATCTAGATGACCAATACGGAAGGGTGTTGCCACATGCCAACTGCAACACTATATCCTCATGAATTCCTTGGACTTATAGAAGGTACAATCCTACAGTTGGTGTGTGCCTAAATTCTTTAGGACTGATTCATCACGATGTACATATCCCTTAGTGGTCATTCAATTAATAATTAAATCTGATTAAGATTCAGACTGAAGTAATCATGCCTAACCCTAATTCCAACATTCATTAAGTTCTATATACATATTTAACCTGATTTTATATTGAGAACTTCATTAACTCATGTTTGCATTAATGTTTACTAACGTGGAATAACAAACAGTCATCACAAAAAACAAGAAAACAAACATCAAGCATTTAATTCTTTATGCAACCTAGCTGTCCAAATCAAGTGTGTCATCCACCGAGATTCAGCTAGTGTTTACTTCTTATAAATGAAGTACAAAGATTAAAGATCATAACCTCTATTCCTTTTTATCTTTCATTATTTTGTGAGAGGAAGAGTCTTCCTCTACATAATTAGATGTTAAGGTTAACTTAACCTTTTTACCAATCTTTACTCATATAGTTTAATTGTATGTCCAAAGCATATTTCATATTAAAATTTAGTTGTGTAGATAAATAACGACATCTTTTTTAGTTTAACAAGTTCATTATAATAAGGGGGATCATATTATCCCCTTAATACAACTTATTACATGATAACAAAAATAATATATAAAAAAGATATAAAGAATACCACCAAGATATTACTACTATTTCCGTCATATAAGTACAAAAGAATTCATAACACAAATTAAATTCCAACTCAAAACCTTTCATTTCAAGGTGATAAATATACACTTACAAGACTATACATTTCAACCATACTGCATGTCAATCATCATTAAGTTCATAACAGAACATCGTTTCTCTTTTCCAATACAACTCAAGAATGAATCAAAATTCTATACATAAGATCCAAAACTAAATAAGTCAATGCATCATAAAATTTTTTTCCTTCTTTTATCACTTACGATGTCCATCTACAAAAATTGCTAGCATAGGTCAGTTCAATGAACTGAGCATGATAAGCACTAAGCATTAAAATGAAGTACATTCCACTAATTGTTCCATTAAAACAACTTTGCTTTAATGAAACAATCAATATATATATATATATCATAAAAATAAGCATAAATAATATCAACCAGAAAAGAAGTGTAGTAATGAATCTCAATTCACTTTTAAGAAAAGAGTATAATATAATCCCCAACATCAGCATTATAAAATATGATTTAATTTATCCTATCAATTACTTCTATACAAACAAAAAATCTTGTCACTCAATTGTTTCATAATTATATCAGAATAGAAATACAACATTTATCTTTACTATGTAGAAAAAGAATTTATTCATAGCCTAGCTCATATTAGGATGTTTCATCCTACCATTTAAGCAAACAAGAATCAATACATATAGTTCCCTTACACTAATCATTTAAAAGTCAGAAGCATGTTCAGAAAACACAAAACTGATTCAAATCAAAGATAATAATATGGATTCTGTATTAAAGAGACAACATTTAAACAAGAATCCCAGTTCAATCCATGAATGAATAGAGAATCAACACAATCTAATTGCAAGTATTACTAACTTCCACATGTTAGAAGATATCATTCAAAGATCTGAAATTGGGTGTTCCATAATCAAACCTAGACTCACATAGGGTTAATTTCTTCTCGTGTCCATTCAAAAAGGGTTCATAATAAGACAAAGTGCAAAAAGAGAAAACCATCCAATATCAAATCCAAATGAAGTATGAATCAGTAAAAAAAAACAATGGGTGTAAGTATGTTATTATTTTCTTTTCAACAGATCAACTCACCTATTCTTTTTCCACATCATTACAACAAATTATTATTACAAGTAGACTAATAATCCACGAAAAAATTCCCATCTCAGAAGAGAATCGAAATTCAGAGAAGTTCCATTAAGTGATCTCATCTTTACAAAAGTAAAAGGATCTCAAATAGAAAAGGGTCCAAATCTATAATTCATTTCATTTATACTATCAAATGAATTCCCACTTCTATTTCAAACTTAAAATTTCATTAGCTAGTTCCCAATAGGGAACACAAAACCAAACCAATAGTTTAAAGAAATCACACTTCTAGTTTTCCCTTGCTAATCAATAAAACCTGGTTTATATATTCCAATTCATTAAACACAAGTTTGAATTCATTTCCCAGAAAGGAATACCCTGTACAGTCCCAAAAATAGTATATTGTCCATAAGAGAACATATTCCTTTCTCTTTAAAATACCCAGAGATTCATTTAATGAACCCAATAAGGAATAGAAAACCCAAAACAATATAAGATAAACAAGATACAATAAAACTCACAAACTTAGTAAAAATTTTAATCCCATTCACAAAGCTTCAATAGTTCAATACAAAAGAGCAAGTAGTTCGTGATAAAATAAAAACAATTATACAAAACAATCTAAACCAGAGATAATGTATCCTTCCATACAAAATTCATTACACTAGGGTATTCAAATCTTCTTTCTAATAAAACCCAGAAATCAATTAAATGGATCTGAAGAGAGTAAGAAAACCCAAAATATATTTAATTCAAGTAATGTCCCAATCTTACCTCCAATGTGACTGAAAAAGAATCACAACAAACAATCTAAAGTTCCACCATAAAAATATTGTGACAAGGAAGGTATTTGTTTTAAACATTGATCATAAGAAGGAGAATGCATAATACATTTCCATAAACCTCAAAAATGTTAAAGACTGTTCCCAACGAACTCTATATCAAACAAAACCCACAACAAGATACAGTTCTAGTCTATTAACACTTCAACAAAACAGTCCAACCTTCCACAAGACGCGGGTTTTCTTAGAGCAAAGGAGAGAAGATTATCCTCCATATTCACATGCCTTTACAAGTTCAAAGAAGGCAGTACAATCTCCAACAACATAAGTACCATAACCAATCCAACAAGAAGCTACAAGGAGAAGATCTCAAAAGAGATTACCAAATCAACCTCAAACCAAAAATTAATCTCTCAATCCTTTTCGAGTAGACAGTCCATAAATGAGTTCAAAACATTTCAAATCCTTGAATATGAGTAAAACTCAAGCTCAGAACACAAGTACAAAACCAAACACCTCAACTCAAATACTATTTCAGGACATGCAAGTATTGAATATGAGTACAGTGTCGAACATGAAGCTTCAAACAAAATTTCAGAACAACACAAAGTCCCAATGCAAGCTCATAACAAAACACGAAGCTTCAATAAAATTTCAAACTAAACACAAGGCTCCAAATAAAAGTTTAGAATGAAACACAAGGAAACGAATGCCAGTTCACAACAAAACCAGCCTCAAACACATGTTCAAAAAAAAAACAGAGCTTCAAATACAAGTTTAACATGCATGTCAACACTGATCTTGTATAGAGAGAAATTTCCCAAAGTTTAACATTATTTAACAATGGATTTATATCTAAAAACCACATAGATTCATAAAATCATGAAAGTAATTATCCAAACAAGTCATGCAAACATTTATCTCATGAGATTAGATTTGTTTTAATGAAGCATTTAGAATAAAGTAAGAAATCTTAATGGGTAGATCCTATCATGCCTGATAGTGCCTCTGCTAATTCAAAGGAGACTCCTAGCTGAGCTTCCCACTCTTTTTCTTCTCCATGAAAGATAAACAACTGTTAGTGAAAATTCACAGCACCCCAAAATGACCTATGTATCTACTTTTCTAAGGCAATGTCATTTGGTGTGAATGCACAACATTGAGCTTTCCCAAAGTGTGGGACCTTTGCAAATGGGGAAATATCTCCATAGAAGGTTGGTTCCTATTCCTAAACTACCTGCCACAAGCTATTCCAGTGCAGGTAAGCTAATCTAATCCTAATCTAGATTCTAAGGAGACAGGGAGAGAAAGAAAACTAAAAAAATAAAGTCTACACAAAAATGGTGATACACCAGAGAAGGAACATGTTGAACATCTATCAAAACTACCATGGAACAAGAAGAGGTGAGCAATAGAAAGGATGGACAAATGCATCACAAAACCAAGGATGGATTTCACACAAGAAATGTTCTAAAACTCCATGAACATAGCTCCAAAACCTGTAATGGACATCCAAACATGCACAAATATCTGCAATGAAGAGAGGCAAGAAGAAAACAATAAAAAATGAGCAAGGATGGACAAATGCATCACAAAACACATTTTTATTGCTCCAGAAGTTTGCACAAAATCATCATTTCATGGGTAAGAGGAAAAAATTCCATTATAGAGCAGGGGAGGAGGTTCAAACTCTATTTTCAACCCTAGGGAAGAAAATAATGGAGGGTAGAGTAGAAATAATGAAAAAACTTTACAAAATGAGCCAAAATTGGCTTTTATCCCTCAAACAAAATGAAGAAAGGTTAAAAAACACGGGAAAATTTGATTTAAAACTCCAACCACGAACAAGATCCATTTAATTAGCCTAAAAAATGATGGGTTCCCATGAAAAATCCCATACTTTGAAGTACATTGCTTCGCATAGCAAGAAAGAGGCCCATACTTCATTAATTTTGGTGGTTGGGGTCGTTTTCTGTGTTTTTTACATGTTAGTGATGTTTTTCCATTTTTCTCCCACAAATCTCCATCAAAAATAAAAATTGAACCATCCATCGTGTGGATAATTTCAACAAATTTCCAATGACACCAAAATCATGAAAAAATAAGCTCTGGTTAGAAAGATACGGCCTTCTGAAGATTTAGGGCCAAAAAGGAAAAATTAGAGCAAAAATCAAGTTCACGGGCTGAAATTTGAACTTTTTCCATATTTTTCCAAATTGGGAAAATTTCCCAAAAAATTCTCCACCAGCCTGACCTCCTCTACCACATGGCTTCCTTTGGTTGATCCATAGCCTCACCTTTCCTTTTTTCTCCTTTTGCGAAACTGGAAAATTTTCCAAAAATACTCCGTGACCCCGTTGCTCCAATGTTGATGTGGACACATGGCGCATTCTAATCTGATGTGGATGTGTGGTTCAAATTTTTCTTTTGAGCCATTAACAACTTTGGAAAATTTCTCCAAATCCACCCAATTCCCTAACTCTCGCTGCTGACTGGACATGTGGCATCATTTTATTGCTCGGCGGGGATTGTCCTCTATTTTTTGCCTTTAACACATTTTAACCAAATGCCAAAAAACTTGAAGTCCTTCCACCCCTGCCACTCTAACTAGAGATGTGGTGTCATTTCATTTCCTTACGGGCTTTCGGGCCAAAATTTTCTCTTTGATTTTTTTAGCCAAAAGGCTAAGTGCCAAAAAATTTCCCGCCGGTCCGCCTTGGCAAATTTTCTCTCCAAACTCCGCCAAGCCGTAACTCAAAAAATACAAGGACTTAAGAGGACTTCTTCACCTTTCTGGAAAGGGAAAATAATTCTCTATCTGATAAAGCATTACCCATAAAATTTTGAGTGCCTGAAATGTGTAAAAATTTGATTAAGGCACAAAATGAAGGCAAGTTATCCAAAATAAGTAAGGGGCTCATTTTGGATAACAACCAAACAAATTTTCTTCCAATGCCTCATATACATTCCCTTGATAAAAAATAGACCAAATAAACCAAAAATAGCCATAAAGTAGAAGTTGAACTACTGGTTCGAAGAACCAAATAGCTCCATGCAGAGAAAAATTCACGAGACATGCAAGACCAAACAACCTCCCACAAATCCACCTCCCTTGTTTCCAAGACGGTTTACACACAAAAACTGAGGTGCATAAATGCAATTACTACCAAATTTCCCACTTATCTCTTCCCACCACCACCTCCCAAAACTGGCAAATGCCATTTCTAATTTAACATGTATTTCCATCTTTAGTGAAGCCTCCATGTATGCCTCCACTAAATTTTACTAGCCTTTGCCAAAACTGGTTGTACCTCCCTTCAATAAACCCAATAAAATCAATTAAATTCCATTTGAACCGTCACCATAGTGCCATGTGACCCCTTAGGTTCCCTTTTAATAGTTTAGGATAGATTTCCCAAAACTTAGGATAGTCTAACAATAATTACCTTAGGTCTTAAAACATTGCCATAGTTAATTTCCACTTGAGGTTAGGTCAAATTCCCAACCATATAGTAGTAGATCTTATATCAAATAGCCTATTATTACTTTAGTAATTTTCTCCCTTATTCATTTATCACAAGATCTTAGGTTAGGATGTCATCCAAACACAATAAAAATAAGAAGATTAGGTTAGATTATAATCCAATTAAGTAGACATAGCTAGGAAGTAGGTGCTTTTTACCTAGTCTAGGACACCGTTAGGATAATCCTTTAGTTTTAGGATTCTAATTCCCTTGATAGTCATGAAGTAGACTATATTTTGTTTAAGCTGATAATGTCCTGAAGAGATCAATCCAAAAGATCCAAGCACAATCATACAACCAAATGAAGGCATGCCATACAAGACCAAATAATTTGTAACATACAAAGTTCAGTCCGCTATGTCTCTCAAACTAATGAATGTCAATTTATCATTCATTCTGGTAAGGAGATTTAAAACATTCCTTGGATCACTGGAATTGATCCAAGGAGGAGTTAGTAAAAGAGATAAGTTTGAAACTCCCAAAACTAGATTGCAACTCACCTAAAAGAAGTGAAGAATGGATTCTTGCAAGCCATATCCTTTTAGTCTATTGAATCCAAGAGAAGAAATGATTTATCCATAACAAGAATGATTTTCAACAATCAAGGAAACACACCTCATTTAAGAAAATTACATGCCTTTGCTTGTAATGTAAAAGAGAAACATAACTGATTATCAATGGTGTTACATACTTCCATCCTAAAAAGAATCATCGTCTCGATGATTATCTAATTTTGATCATTACATTAAGGATAATGTATTTATCTACTTACTTAAGATATATTTTGTAACAATATCAAAATTTAAAGTTCCCGAAATCAGCATTCACATAGTTTTTTATTTAAAAAAAAAGATGTTTGCCCAAAACCGGCAGACTTATTGACATATAAAGATAAAATCACAATTTTTTATCAATCATCATAGTTAGTTATGATCAAATAAATATGGAAAAGTAAGTTTTCATATCTTCTAGATTTTCCCAAGTTACACTTTCTTCGTTAAACTGGTCCCACTCGACCTTACATTGACTTATTTCACGATTTTGTAAATGTAACTAGTGAGTTTCGAGCACTCGTATGGGTTTAACCATGATTATTCCTAGGTCTTAGACCTGTAAGGAATTACAATTTAACACATGTGATAAATCTGAAATCTATTTATTAAGCAAAGAAATATGAAAAATATCATGCATTCGTGACAAAGCAGGAGGTGATGCTAAATGGTAAGCTACAGGGTTGATTACTTCAACTATCTCAAAGGGTCCCACATAACGAGGTGATAACTTGGCAGCCTTGCTAAAAGTTATTGAGCTCTTTTTCAGTCTAACTCAAAGAAATAATTTCTCACCAAGTTCAAATTTCATGTCAATCCTGCTTTAAATCAACATAACTCTTTTTCCTATCTGTTGCTTCTTTTAAGCATTCACAAATCATTTCAACTTGTTGTTCCATTTCTATAAAGATTTCAGGTCCAATTACCTCTCTATCCTCAATGTTATCCCAACTAACGGCGGTTCTTCATTTTCTTCCATATAATGCTACGCAAGGTGCCATATTAAGAGAGGCATGGTATGTGGTATTATAAGAAAACTCAACTAGTGGAAGGTACTCTTCCCACTTATATTGTCGATCCATACAATACATTCATAACATATCCTCTAAAACTTGATTAACTCTTTCAGTCTGTCCATCCATTTCCAGATGATACGCAAAACTGAAATTTAGCTTAGTTCCTAGAGCTACATTAAGTGTTTTCCAAAACGTTGACGTCATTCTAGGATCTCTATCAGATATGATTAATTCAGGTACTCCATGTAATCTGAAAATTTCATGTACAAATATTTTAGCCAATACAGGAGAATCATACTTTAGATTACCAGTAATGAAATGTGTTACTTTCATTAGTTTATCAACAACTACTAAAATAACATCATGTTTATTTCTTGACATAGGAAACCCTTGTACAAAATCCATGCTTATTACTTGTCATTTGTATTGCGGTATGCTATGAGGATACAATAAACCGGATGGGTGCATATGTTCAGCTTTAACACATTGACATTCTAAGCAATGTGACACAAAATCAATAATGTACTTTTTCATCCCCTTCCAGAAATATTGTTGTTTTATATCACCAAGCATCTTTGTAATACCAGGGTGTCCAGAAAAAGGTGAATTGTGAAATTCTGCTAACAATTTCTTTCTTAAATCATTTAGCAAAGGTATGTATACTCTGTTTTCAAATCTTAAGATTCCTTCATTGTCAAAGTGAAAACCTTTATACCTCACATCATTTGGATCTACAACAAGCGTTGTCTTTACTTGCTGAAAGTAAGAATTAGATTCCATAACACTTTTTACTTCATTCTTAAACTAAGTTCTCAATGTTATAAGAGTAGAAATGTGCTTCCTATGACTCAGAGCGTCAGCCACTCTATTTTCCTTACTCTTGATGTAATTGATGACAAAATCATATTGAGACAAAAACTCTAACCATCTTCATTGTCTTACATTAAGATTTGGCTGAGTGAAAATATACTTCAGCCCAAGATGATCAATATTTAATTCAAAAGGTTTACCAAGTAGGTAATGCCTCCAAACTTGTAGTTCATGAACAATGGCAGCAAGCTCTAAATCATGCAGAGCATAATTCAACTCATGTAACTTTAGTTTTCTACTTTTGTAAGCTATGACATGATCATTTTGTAGCAAAATACCTCCTAGACCTTCCCCATATGCATTTGTTACTACCATAAAGTCTCCATTATGATCTGGTATAGCTAGAATAGGTGTTGAAGTTAATTGTTCCTTCAAAGTTCTAAATGCAGATTCACATTTCTCATTCCAAACAAACTTCTTATCTTTTTTCTGTAATGAAGTTATTGGTGCAGCCACCTTAGAAAAATATTTTACAAATTTTCTATAGTAACCAGCAAGCCCCATGAAGCTTCTAACTTCATGTACATTCTTTGGTGCAGGCCACTCGGTTATAGCTACAATTTTAGAAGGATCTACAGAAATTCCATTCTTACTTATTACATGTCCCAAATAGTGCACTTCTGTGTCATAGAAAGAACATTTTGATAGCTTACCATATAACCTTCTTTTTCTCAAAATTTCCAAAACTATCTTCAAATGCTCATGGTGTTCCTCTATGCTTTTAGAATATATGAGAATGTCATCCAAGAATACGAGCACAAATTTTTCCAAGTATTCTTGAAAGATATTATTCATTAAATTCATAAATGTTGCAGGTGCATTTGTTAATCCAAAGGGTAAGACCGTGAACTCATAATGTTCATACCTTGTTCTGAAAGTTGTTTTATGAATGTCCTCATCCTTAACCCGTAATTGATTATATCTAGATCTAAGATCTATCTTTGAATACATCGATGCTCCACGCATCTGATCAAATAGATCATCAATTCTAGGGAGTGGGTATCTATTCTTTATTGTTGCTTTGTTTAACATTCTGTAGTCAATGCACAATCTAAGTGTTCCATCTTTCTTTTTCACAAAAATTATTGGTGCTCCCCAAGGTGAAACACTTGGTCTAATCAAACCTTTAGAAAAAATTTCTTGCAATTGAGCCTTAAGCTCTACTAATTCTATAGTAGTCATTTGATATGGTGCTTTAGAAATAGGCTCAGTTCTAGGCTTGATCTCAATTGTGAAATCAAATTCCCTTTTGGGTGGAAGACTTGGTAACTCTTCCAGAAACACGTCACTGAAGTTTTGTAACAGCAGATATCATTCCATGACATCACTGTTCTCTTTATTTGTTTCTAAAATCTTTATAGCATATAAGGTATAACCTTTGTTTTTGGCCTTTTTAAGTTGCATAGCTGACAATTTCCTAACAAAAATCTCACGTTTCACACCCTGAATCTCTGTTGTTTTCTACAGATCATCTAAACAACTAATATGTTTTTCAAAACAATCCACCTTTTCCTTATGTTCAACTAACCAATTAACACCTATGATTACATCATAAGACCCCAAAGGTGCAACATAAAGATCAACTTCTATGGAAAAACTAGGTAAGTCAAGGACTGCTCCAAAAAGACACATACTAACAGTATGAACAACATTGTTTCCATAATGTACAGTCCATGTTTTATCCATGTTTCCATTTTTATTTTTAGTTTAGATGCTAATTTACTAGAAATAAAACATTCAGTAGCTCTGGTATCAAAAAGAATAGTTATAGGTATGCCAAATAACTTACCTGGAACCTCTATGGGCGTGGCCTATTTTTCAGCCTACTTGTCAGCTACTACAGCATGTATCTTGTGCTACTAATTACAATCATCCTTTTTCAAAGGGAATTTATTCATGTAATGATCTTTTCCACAGTTATAAAATCCTCCTATAGGTCCCTTTCTAGGCTAAGATTTTTTTCAGTCCTAGAATTATCATTTTGACGTCCATAGGACTTCTGTCTGTTATTATTGTTCTTGACAAAGTTTTTCCATGCATTACTAGTAGTCTTATTCATTGTTGCTTTCTTATTATTATTAGTTAAAAAATTAATTTTCATTCCAAATTTATTCCATGGTCCTTCTTTAGGTGCAAGATATGATGAAGAGGAGTTGGGAACTTTCTTCCTTACTTCCTCCTTATGAGATGATAGAAATTTCCTTCAATTTCTGTTCCTACCTTATGGATTTTTCAACAACCCCTTCCATCGTGGTTGGGGCTGTGAACATCCACCTCCCCTCCTATAATGGGATTCAATCCCATGATGAATTTTCATATCTTGAACTTCTCATCAGTTTGATACTGAGGTACATACTTAAGGAGTTTAGTAAACTGCTCCCAATACTCAGTTACAGTTAGCTTTCCTTGAGCTAAGTTCTGGAATTCAGTCATTTTCTGATCATAGTAAAGTTGTGACAGCCAACGTTGCCTAAAGTAACCTTTAAATTGATCCCATGTGATATTGGTTTCATTAATGTTTAACTCAGCCTTACGGTTGTCCCACCATGAAGATGCCTCATGGGAAAGTCTGATATGCTCCCCATATCACCTTTGTTTCTTCTGAGAAATTCCTTATTGCAAAGTATTTCTCCATTTTGCTGAGCCAATTCTCAGCTCCATCTCCTAATGTGGTGTCATCCAACTTGAGTGGACTTATCCTTTTTATATCATTAGTGAGCTCAACTGCTAGCCTTACCTTTTTGTTCTTAGGATGCTCAGATATGTTCACATTGTCAACACCTAAATTAGCATTGTCCTCTAGAGGTGGCTGATTATTATTACCAACATCTTCTTCCTCCTCATTTCCCATTACTTGTTGTTCAAGTACAACCAAACGATCTCTTGTGTCCAACAGGGCAGCAAGGATCTCATCAAGTTTTTGGGTAGTTGCTTCTCCTTCCTCAGTGGAGGATTATTTTCAACATTTCCTCTTGTTCTAACCATTTTCTATTAATAAGAAAAATTTAATTTTCATCAGATTATGGACACAATAGGTCCAAGAGCTGCAACCTTCAGCTATAATACCAAGATATAACATTCCCATTTTAAGACTTTAGAAACAAGGGAAAAAAATTTTGAATCATAATGTTCTTTGTTCTAAATAAAAAATCATTTAGAACACACATTCCATGCCAATCAATCTCATAACAGATAACCATATACAGTTGTAATGACTCGGTATGCTACCGATCTCTCATTCCATGACTCGGTTACCAACCGATCTCTCATGTTGACTTAAAGTATAGAATACTTTATGTATACTACGTATACTTGGTTCTCCTACCCTATTCTAGGTACTAAGTGATCTGTTTAAAGAACCTATCTGAATATTTGTTACCAATATTCATCTGACATCACGTTGCTTTAAACTAGGTGACATAGGACAACGCAACCAGTAGTTTGCAATACTTTGGCCAAATATTTTCATTATACTATTCATGTTACTATTCCTAGATTGCATATTCGTCATTTCAGAATATGTCCTTCACCTCACTCTACTGTAATCTAGAATGGTCTTTACTAACTACCATCAGTCCACTTTCCTAAGGTTTGACCCTAGCTCAGGTTAGTAACATAGTTTGTTATAGGAAGATGCTCATGATGACATAGGGTTTATGGGCATACTCGACTAACCTAAGTCGACCAAATGTGCCAAGGTACCCTAAGTCATAGAAAGCTACTCCCTATTCCAAACATGCTACTAACTTGACCTAGAGAGAAAACTAAGTTCAAGTCCAGATGTGTGTAGATCTAGATAAACAATACGGAAGGGTGTTGCCACATGTCAACTACAACACTGTATCCTTGAGAAGTCCTTGGACTTCTGGAAGGTACAGTCCTATAGTTGGCATGTGCCAACATCCTTTAGGACTGATTCATCATGATGTACATATCCCTTAGTGGTCATTAGATTAATAATTAAATTGGATTAAGATTCAGATTGCAGCAATCATGCCTAACCCTAATTCCAACATTCATTAAGTTCTATATACATATTTAACCTAATTTGATATTGAGAACTTCATTAACTCATGTTTACATTAATGTTTACTAACATGGAATAACAAATAGTCATCCTGAAAAACAGGACAACAAACATCAAGCGTTTAATTCTTTACGCAACCTAGCTGTCCAAATCAAGTGTGTCATCCACCTAGATTCAGCTAGTGTTTACTTCTTATAAATGAAGTACAAAGATTAAATATCATAACCACTATTCCTTTTTATCTTTCATTCTTTTGAGAGAGGAAGAGTCTTCCTCTACATGATTAGATGTTAAGGTTAACTTAACCTTTTTACCAATCTTTACTCATATAGTTTAATTGTATGTCCAAAGCATATTTCATATTAAACTTTAGTTGTGTAGATAAAGAATGACATCTTTTGTAGTTTAACAAGTTCATTATAATAAGGGGGATCATACTATCCCCTTAATACAACTTATTACATGATAACAACAATAATATACAAAACAGATATAAAGAATACCGCCAAGATATCACTACTATTTTTGTCATACAAGTACAAAATAATTCACACCACAAATTAAAGTCCAACTCAAAACCTTTCATTTCAAGGTGATAAATATACATTTACAAGACTATGCATTTCAACCATACTGCATGTCAATCATCATTAAGTTCATAACAGAACATCATTTCTCTTTTCCAATACAACTCAAGAATGAATCGAAACTCTTTACATAACATCCATAATTAAATAAGCCAATGCATCATAAAGTTTTTTCCTTCTTTTATCACTTACGATGTCCATCTGCAAAAATTGCTAGCACGGGTCAGTTCAATGAACTGAGCATGATAAGCACTAAGCATTAAAATGAAGTGCATTCCACTAATTGTTCCATTAAAACAACTCTACTTTAATGAAACAATTAATATATATTTCATACAAATAAGCATAAGTAATATCAAACAGAAAAGAAGTGCAATAATGAATCTGAATTCACTTTTAAGAAAATAACATAATATAATCCACAATATTTGCATTATAACATATGGTTTAATTTATCCTATTAATTACTTCTAGACAAACAAAAATCTTGTCACCCAATTATTTCATAATTCTATCAAAATAGAAATACAACATTTATCTTTACTATGTAGAAAAAGAAGTTATTCAAAGCCTAGCTTATATTAGGATGTTTCATCCTACCACTTAAGAAAAGAAGAATCAATACATACAGTTTCCCTTACACTAATCATCTAAAATTCAGAAGCAGGTTCAGAACACACAAAACTGCTTCAGGTCAAAGATAACAATATGGATTCTGTATTAAAGAGACAACATTTAAACAAGAATCCCAGTTCAATCCATGAAGGAATAGAGAATCAACACAATCTAACTACAAGTCTTACTAACTTCCACATGTTAGAAGATATCATTCAAAGATCTGAAACCGGGCATTCCACAGTCAAAGCTAGACTCACACAGGGTTAATTTCCTTCTCGTGTCCATCCAAAAAGGGTTCATAATAAGACAGAGTGCAAAAAGAGAAAACCTTCCAATATAAAATCCAAATGAAGTATGACTCAGTCAAACAAAGAAATCGGTCTAAGTATGTTATTATTTTCTTTTCAACAGATCGACTCAATTATTCTCTTTCCACATCATTACAACAAATGATTAGTACAAGTAGACTAAAAATACATGAAGAAATTCCCATCTCAGAAGAGAATCGAAATTCAGAGAAGTTCCATCAAGTGACTCATCTTTACAAAATTAAACTAATCTCAAATAGAAAAGGGTCCAAATCTATAATTCATTTCATTTATACTATCAAATGAATTCCCACTTCTATTTCAAACTTAAAATTTCATTATCTAGTTCCCAATAGGGAACACAAAACCAAACCAACAGTTTAAAGAAAACACACTTCTAGTTTTCCCTTACTAATCAATACAACCTGATTTATATATTCCAATTCATTAAACACAAGTTTGAATTCATTTCCCAGAAAGGAATACCTAGTACAGTCCCAAAAACAGTATACTGTCCACAAGAGAACATATTCCTTTCTCTTTAAAAGACCCATAGATTCATTCAATGAACCCAATAAGGAATAGAAAACCCAAAATAGTATAAGATAAACAAGATTCAATAAAACTCACAAACTTAGTAAAAACTGTAATCCCATTTACAAAGCTTCAACATCTCAATACAAAAGAGCAAGTAGTTTGTGATCCAATAAGAACAGTTATACAAAACAATCTGAACTAGAGATAATGTATCCTTCCATACAAAATTTAGTACACTAGGGTATTCAACTCTTCTTTCTAATAAAACCCAGAAATCAATTAAATGGATCTAAAGAGAGTAAGAAAACCCAAAATACATTTAAGTCAAGTAATGTCCCAATCTTACCTCCAATGTGACTGAAACAGAATCACAACAAAGACTCTCAAGTTCCACCTAAAAATATTGTGACAAGGAAGGTATTTGTTTCAAACATTGATCACAAGAAGGAGAATGCATACTACATTTCCATAAACCTCAAAATTGTTAACAACTATTCCCAACAAACTCTATATCAAACCAAACCCACAACAAGATATAGTTCTAGTCTATTAACACTTCAACAAAATAGTCAAGCCTTCCACAAGACATGGGTTTTCTCAGAGAAAAGGAGAGAAGATTATCCTCCATATTCGCATGCCTTTACAAGTTCAAATAAGGTGGTACAGTCTCCAACAACAGAAGTACCACAACCAATCCAATAAGAAGCTACAAGGAGAATATCTCAAAAGAGATTACCAAATCAACTTCAAACCAAAAATTAATCTCTCAAGCCTTTTCGAGTAGACAGTCCATAAATGAGTTCAAAACATTTCAAATCCTTGAATATGAGTAAAACTCAAGCTCATAACACAAGTATAGAACCAAACACCTCGACTCGAATACTAGTTCAAGACATGTAAGTATTGAATACGAGTATAGTTTTGAACACGAATCTTTGAACAAAATTTCAGAAGAACACAAAGTTCCAATACAAGCTCAGAACAAAACACGAAGCTCCAATACAAGTTCAAACTAAACACAAGGCTCCAAATAAAAGTTCATGATGAAACACAAGGCAACGAATGCCAGTTCAGAACAACACCAGCCTCAAACACATGTTCAGAATGAAATACAGAGCTTCAAATACAAGTTTAACATGCATGTCAACACTGATCTTGCACAGAGAGAAAGTTCCCAAAGGCTAACATTATTTAGCAATGGATTTATATCTAAAAACCACATAGATTCATAAAATCATGAAAGTAATTAACCAGACAAGTCATGCAAACATTTATCTCATGAGAGTAGAGTTGTTTTAATGAATCATTTAGAAGAAAGAAAGAAATCTTAATGGGTAGAGCCTATCATGCATGATAGTGCCTCTACCAATTCGAAGGAGACTTACAGCCGAGCTTCCCACTCTTTTTCTTCTCCACAAAAGATCAACAACCAAACAAATTTTCTTCCAATGCCTCATATACATTCCCTTGATTGAAAATAGACCAGAGAAACTAAAAATAGCCACAAAGTAGAATTCAAACTACTGGTTCGAAGAACTAGATAGCTCCATGCAGAGAAAAATTCGTGAGACATGTAAGACCAAAAAACCTCCCACAAATCCACCTCCCTTGTTTCCAAGATGGTTTTCACGCAAAAACTAAGGTCCATAAATGCAATTACTACCAAATCTCCCTTTTATCTCTCCTTGCCACCACCTCCCAAAATTGGTGAATGCCATTTCTAATTTAACATGCATTTCCATCTTTAGTGAAGCCTCCACGTATGCCTCCACTAAATTTTACTAGCCTTTGCCAAAATTGGTTGTACCTCCCTTCAATTAACCCAATCAAATCAATTAAATTCCATTGGAACCATCGCCATAGTGCCATGCAACCCCTTAGGTTCCCTTTTAATAGTTTAGGATATATTTTCCAAAACTTAGGTTAATTTAACAATAATTACCTTAGGTCTTAAAACATTGCCATAGGTAATTTCCACCTTAGGTTAGGTCAAATTCCCACACATATACTATTAGGTCTTAGATCAAATAGCCTAGCATTACTTTATTAATTTTCTCCCTTATTCATTTAGCACAAGAGATTAGGTTAGGACATCATCCAAACACAATAGAAATAAGAAGCTTAGGTTAGATTATAATCCAATTAAGTAGACATAGCTAGGAAGTAGGTGCTTTTTACCTAGTCTAGGACACCGTTAGGATAATCCTTTAGTTTTAGGATTCTGATTCCCTTCATAGTCATGAAGCAAACTATATTTTTTTTAAGCCGATAATGTCCTAAAGAGATCAATCCAAAAGATCCAAGCACAATCATACAACCGAATGAAGGCATGCCATACAAGACCAAAGAATTTGTAACATACAAAGTTCAGTCCACTATGTCTCTCAAACTAATGAATGTCAATTTATCATTCAGTATGGTAAGGAGATTTAAAACATTCCTTAGATCACTAAAAATTGATCCAAGGAAGAGTCAATAAAAGAGATAAGTTTTCAACTCCCAAAACCAGATTGCAACTCACCTACAAGAAGTGAAGAATGGATTCTTACAAGCCATATCATTTTAGTCTAATGAATCCAAGAGATAGAAATTATTTATCCATAACAAGCATGATTTTCAACAATCAAGGAAACACACCTCATTCAAGAAAATCACATGCCTATGCTTGTAATGCAAAAGAGAAATATAACTGATTGTCAAAGGTGTTACGTAGGATAAATTTTCTGAAGAGGAATGTGTGAATTATGACCCTTCCACCTATCATTTTGTTGATTTTTTACAATACTTTGATTTTTATATTGATCTCTAAATAGATGACAACCTTGATTGAATCCTTGATTAGAATTATTTCTAAAGGATTATGGGTGTTTTTTTTCTAAGGATATAACTTTGTTTAACAAAATTCTAATCAAGACTTTCATTTCTTCATCTTTTCTCTACTTTTGGGGAGAGTAGGATGTGGAGGTAATGGGTTGGGAACTTTACTCAAGAATGGGAGCAATAAAAGGCTGAGGTGCTTGATAAAACTTAGGAAACAAGGGTATAGACAACCTCGGGGCTATCTTTCTATCTTGTCTTACAAAATTCTCAACCCTAATGCCTATTAGATAGGCATCGGTTAATTTTATAGCACCTATGGATTGTATCATGACAACAATATCATAATTTCATACTCTTAAGAAATAGAGAAAATCACTTTATGGAGTAGGTCTTAATAGGAGTGGCATTATGTCCCATGTCTTCTAAAATATGAATTTGAAGTCAGTAATGATCTCATTATGAGTTATTTTGATTGTGGTGAGTTTTTCTAATAATGATATATTATTTTCTTTCTTCTCAAATTGATTACAAAGTATAGTGTCTAGCTCATCCCAGTTGTGAATAAAAGTAGGTCTTAAACTTCTCTACCATTGAAGTGTTATGCCTTTGGGTGGAGGAGCTAAAATCCTAATTGCATCATCATCCTCTTTGACCATACAAAATGAGCATAAATTTGCAACATCTTGAATGTGATAAATGTAATTTGTTTGATTTTCACCAATGAAAAGGGAATGCTTTTGAGTACAGCCACCGGTATCTCATGTTGCACATTGAGAGCCAAGGGAATACCACCATTGAAGCTGATAAAAGGCATATTTATCTTATGTGTCATGATTAGTATAGGTATTAAGAATCTAGCATAGTGCAAAAAGGGTATACTAGGTGGAGGTGTTGAAAGAGCTATGTACTTTGAGTCCTTGTGCCCAAATAGATAAAACTGTTGTCCTAAAAATTTTGTATAGTAAATTTTAGAAATTTTTAAAAACTTTTCGCATTTAATATTACTCCAGTTCATCCTTCTAAACCATTTCGATATGTTGTAACATTGTACTATTCCTTTTCCACCTTTTCCCATGTCTTGGCATGCTTACACACTCCTCTAACTTCATAAAATGGTTCATAATGCTTCATTGGTGATAATAATTTAATTATTTAAATTTAATTAATTAGTAATTTTGATTTAATTCAAGTTACTAATTCATTAACATTAAGTGATTAAATTAATATCATTAATTTAGTTAAAATTTATTTAATTAGCATGTTATTCATTTTATAATAAATTGATATCATTAATTCTCAAGTAAAATACTCATTGAAAATATAGGTGCCCAATTGTTTACATTTCCACATGGAGGATTAAAGAAAATATGGCTTACATTTTAACATAATAAATCATTTGTTTTATGTGGAGGAGATTATGGTAATATTTGGCAACATCTGAGGGAAGGAATTATCTTGGCACTCAAAGAAGACATCCAAACCAGTGGCAATTTTTTTTTATAAAAAATAAAAAATAAAACCAAAACCAATGCATTAATGGGATATTATTTCATATTTGCATGAAAAAAGGCTTCTTATTCTCGTTTGGATACTAATTAGTGTAAAGGGGAAATGGTTTGTGACTATGTTGTCATGTGTTTTTTCGATGCCAAAATTCACTTGAAAAAAGGACAACTATACTCTAGCGTCAATTTTTTTATTTATTGTAAACCTTCCCCTACACCCCTCAAAATCATCCCATCCCCTATGCCAAGATTATCCCCATATGTGTAATGTCTATGTCTATGGTATCACTATCACCCATGTCTTTCAAGACAATGCATTTCAAGGTGGATCTTTTAGCAGGCTTAGGAATGGCTATTTTTAGCCTTTCTAAGGTTGGCACATATTCTTTGCAGCAAATTGGAAGCCTTAAATTAATCAAGGAGGTGTATTCATGAGCTAGGATCATTTTTCAAGTGATTAAGGAATATTTTCAAAAGATCTGGCGGTTTAGGAACAAGTTTACCAAAAGTGGATTTTTAAGGCGAAAGGAGCTTGAACTGCAAAAAGACACCTGAGCTTCAGGAGATGATTTTGGGAACTCTGGAATGAGTTGGAGGTCAAATAAAATATCATTTAAAATATGATTCAATTCCCTACATGGTGGTAATATTATATTTCTCACAACACCCATGCATTCTTTGCAAAAATCAATCTTCATAGGAACAACTAGTGGTCCCATTCAAAAAAGCTATTTTTAAGGATTTTACAATATAAATCATACCTTTAGGCACATCCCATCATTATAAAAAATGTTTTTTCTATTCAAATTCATATAAAAAAGTGCCTAAAACTTAATCCGGGAGCTCCAATAATGTCATTTTCAATCTCCTCTCCAAGGTATAATCTTCTTCCTTAGAAAAAAAATTCTCTAACATGTGTCACCATGAGGTTTGGGAACAATTTTTGTGTACCTCTATCCCTTTCCAAGGGGACAAGGGGGGAAAAATGTTCCTTCCCACCTTAAGCCTCATGGACCCCCGACATGGCCATGGAGAGCTCCAATAAGCACGTTCCACCAAATTTCTAGCCTCTGCTCCAACTTCTTCATGCTTGACACTTGTCCTCACCAAGATGAGGCACACTTTTGGTTTCCCTATATATAGTTGTAAGGGGAAAATGGGGGCATTAAACCTTACCCCCCACCTTAGGCCTCATGGACTTATTATATGACCCCGGAGACCTCTGTCGAGCACTTTTGGCTAGTTTTTTAGCCCCCTCTCCTCACATTGCATGCTTCCCAAGTTTCACCACTAGGATAAGAAACATTTATTGTGTCACTCTATCCCATTCCAAGTGGAAAATGGGACCAGAAAAATTCACCCCAACCACACTCCCACTAGCTTCTTCATGTGACCAAACACTAGCTTCTAGGTGCTTAAACTAAGCTCTTTCCGAAAAATCCTCAACATGTGCATATGTGCCAAGTGTCACTCTAAGGATAAGGAACAATTTTGGTTTCCCCCTATCTCATTTAAAAGGGTACAAGGGGGGAATAAAAATTCTCCCCCCTTTTTATCTCCCTCTCATGCGTATATAACTCAAAGTTAACCATTTTTCCTCACTTGCCCCACATTGCTCCGTTTCTACCCAGAACTATGGAATTTTTTTTCTGCAATTATTCAATACTCATTTTCCATTTGAATTCATTTACTCATGTTCCCAAGATCATATCAAGATAAATATCATAAAAAAACACAAATGTTAAAGGATTTAGGCAGATTTTTCACTAGATTAACTCCATAACAAAGTGAAAATCTTCATAACTTGAAAACCGATGCACAGATTGACATGGGATTTTTTTCATTATTCCAAATTTATAGGCTCCTTGAAGACCCAAGTGAAAGAAATTGTATACACAACCGATATTTTTTATGGTGAGAAAACCTTGATTTCATGCCCCCAAATTTTAAAATTTTATTTCTTGTTGTTCTAGAAATTAGTATGAGCTATAAATTTGTGTGTGAGAAAAAGAGGAAAAAACCATATAAAAAAAAATGATTTCTTCAAAATCCAAGGTCATGAAAAAGAATTTCCAAAAATAGTAAGTCTCTACACAAGAACTTACTATAAATAGCAAATTCTCATAGAGGGAAAACATTTCAAGGGCAGTGTGTATGAGGAACTTTTATAGGAATGAGAAAGGTGATCGGGGGTGATCGAGGTTCAAAAAGTGAAAAAGATCAATTTCCTAAAAATGGTAAACTCTCATTCTAGATATAGAGAAGTTTCAATGTTAACCATGAAGTTTAAATTTGTAGGCTTCTAATAAATATCAACTCTCTCTTCTGAGTACTCAGTTATGGGGGATAGTAAAGTCACCCACATGGATCTTGAATATCTCAAAGATTGAATGTTTGGAGAACTGAGAGAGCTAGTGGAGGAAATAAATTTCACAAGTGGACTGCATGTGACAGGTGGACATCTAGCCTCAGTATAGAGAGTGGAATTTGTTTTGTCTTGTTCCCACCACTATGAACCCAAGACCAAAACCATTCAAATAGATGATGGCTTATCCCTAGAATTACTTTCTCCCAAATCCATCTCCTATTCAATGAAAATACCAATTTAGAATAATATGGCCATCATTTCAAAAGAGGTTGCAGTGAAATATTAGTCCAAAATGGACTCATACATTTAGGGCCTCGCTATTGGTTCATGATTAAAGCAAGTGATAAAACCTTCACAAGTTCCCAAGTCTTTCCTACAAGGTGAATTCCATGAAGGCTATTTAGATGCAATAATCCTTCTCATTCAGGTTATGGGAGAAAAAACCTTAAAGAAATTCCAAGATTGGATGGATCTTTTCATATTCATAATCTTGGAGAAAAAACAGAGAATTTATTGGGGAAATATCATCAATGACAACCTACACCACTAGTTGCTTCAGGTACCAGTCTCAAAGAAGTTTGCAATGACTTCATATCTAGTGTACACTCTCATGATCTTGAGACCTTTCAAAGGGTTGGGAATTTCTCAGAACATATCTCTCAAGGCACCAAAATTTGAGATATATCCTCAATTTCTTTTGAAGGAGAGAAATTGGCACTTCATGAAGGTAAATGATGCCTTCACCATGTTCTTCACCAGAACACTAGAGGGGAACCTTCACTCAAGGTTTTCGCCACAAATGGCTTCTTTAATCAAGAAGTACGGGTCATAATTCATGTAACTTTCCATTTTCTCATACATCTAAGCTTCCAGTTAGGGTATCTCTCTGCTCATACTACCTTAGTATCTCAGTGAAAAGATCATGTTGTTCTAGCTTAAAAGATAATTAGTACATGTTCATAGTAACCTCAAGAACCAGAAAAGGAATAATGTCTTCTTCCCAACTCACTTGGAATCTTCAATTATAAGAGTTTCAATGTTGCATCACACCTAGAAGCCTCCTTTTCACCCATGAGCTTGTATTCATATACACCAAGGGTAGCCTTTGATATCTAAAGTGATTCAGACACTTTTCATCTCCCAGAGTCATATCATGTACCATAGATCAAATATTATTGGGTGAATCACATTTATGATTTTTATGTTAGGGAAAGGGACCATATGTGGATGACATTCTGAAAAATGAGGAGATTCAAGTTCGAATGGTATGAAGAGGTAATTCAAGAGGATTGCACATAATTGTATAATTCATAACATAAATAATTGAGGAATTCACTTCTACCATAGGTAACATGCAACATCCATGAGTTAAGAGATATAAACGAGTGGACCGAAGTTGTAATCAGAAGATCAAAAGAATGGTTCAAGAAGAATAAGGATACCTCCATCGAATCAAGAAGTTTCCCCACCCTTCAAAGACAGGAATTGCAAAAATCTTCATCAAAGGTCATGGAGAATAGTTTGGGCTCAATCCATTATAGAGATATTTTAAAGCATAAATCAGTGGAGTAAGAGGCACCCTATTATAGGAGATTTCATAAAAAAGTTAGAACAACAAAGGATCTTGAAGTAAAAGTAGAACTTGAAGAGAATGAGACATTTCACCTCTCAACTTCTTAGCAGCCCCATATTTTCCCACCTTCCACTGTCATCCCTACTCCTCCTATGTAATATGTACCATCTCACCTCGAGCAAGAGACAATAGTCATGTCAATTTATGAGCCTGAGAAAGATGAGATGTTTCCCTGGATGAAGGAAATTATCATGAAATAATCTTGTATAGTCTATCAGGTGATGGACCCTAATTTTCAATGATATCAACACTTGCCAAGGGGAATAATTTTTTTTTCTCAAGAGGATTCATACTTTTTCAGTGGTGTCGTGGGAAATCAATATGTAGAAGTAGTTAGACTGGACGTAATCAAGCCTATTAAAGAGATGACACTGGCTAACTACAAAATAAGCACCATTCCTCTATTCCCAGCCACTCATGAAGGAGATGCACACATGTCCAGGAGTATTTCACTTGCATCCTCACGAGGAACTAGGAGTATAACATGAAAATTGATCAGTTAGAAGAATAAGTGCAAACTCTCTCCTCGTATTTGTAACACTTCATAGACCTGAATGCTTCATCGTCACTCCCAATTGAATAATTTATCCTAATTAGTAGCTTCAACTTGGATTCCATTAAGAATACATGGGCCTTTACCATACAGGGACTGGAAAACAAAAAATGGATGAGCATGATAATGGAGAAAGGAAAGGTATTGATTCTAGAGTTGATCTCACTGTACAAGTACATGTACACCACTATAGACAAGGTCTAGATGACAAGGTAAGGATTAGAAAAGGATAAATAACATTGTGACCAAGTTCATCCATTGGTAATAGAGATGGGAGATTACCACTCATAGGTGTTGGTGATTAGAAAAGTATTCAATTCTCCATCTGAGGACTTATTGTGTGTGTGGGTGAGAACCATTACCTTTCAATATAATATATTGAATCAGGCCATTGGTGAGTTGGACTCAAATGAGGAATGTTCCTTCAAGATACAATACAACATCAACATCAGAGTACAAAAAAATTTAGTGCTCACCCTTGATGATAATACTACTGCAAATGATTTTTTGAGGCCATTTGAGGAGTATGTTCAGAAAAAGGCCGGGCAACCCTTTTCCTTCGATTAAAATATATTAGAGTCTAAATCTAAGATAAGAGATGAATTTTGAACATTGTAGAGAAATATTCATCATGATTTGCAAAGAGAAAAAACATCAATGATATTATAGATGGATAGCTCGAGTCCCTGAGATGTGTCTGCATTCCTCAAGTGGAGAAGGTAGCCCTTGTAGCAGCCCGATACAATAAAAAGTTCAAGGAAGTGGAAATATTTCCAGTGGATCTTGGCGATCAGTCAAGTGATGATGCATAAATGACAGAAGTGTCATCTTTGTCACATAGTTCTCTCTCCTTCTCTCTATTTATTTCTCTTCATTTCCCCCTCTCCCCCTTCTCCCTCATGTAAATTTCATTTGTTAGGGGTTTCACTTTTTCATTTTTTCCTATTCCTATATTTTCTTATTCATTAAAATGTGACTTTAGTTTGTAATGTAATAAGTTACCCTTAATTAATAAAAGGGGACTTAATTCTACTCATAGGAATATGAAAAGTCACATATTGTAAGGGGACAAATGAAAAGTCATGAGGGGGGAGGTGAATAGTCATTCTCAAGTCTATAAATTGTTATTGAACCCTCATTCTTAAGGGTTGTCAATTTTGTATGCTCATGGAGAGATTACTACTTGAATTGAAGTAAAAGAGATAGAAAAAATTTCCTCTATTCTCCTCCTCTATGTTATTTTTTGTTCTTATTATGTACAATTTTTATAAAACCTCGATGATTAAGAGAAAAATTCTTTTCCTTTTTTGATGAGAGAGTTATTGAAACTTTGTGTTCCTAATTCTACCTTGTCTTGATGTAAGTAACAAAATTATTTTCTTTCTATATATGTGTTTATTGAAGTACTCTAATTAATTTTTGTATGAATCTAATTTTCTACCTGAGATATTAATCCCACTTTCCTTTTTCCCACTCCCTTTCCTACCTCCTTAGAAAATTCCTCCCTTGTAAGCAATTGCTACAAATTTTAATTTCATGCACGTGTAATAAATGGAGCCATACCATTATAATAAAGGGACCTAAAGTCTCAGAGCATTGGAGGATATCCACCAATTTTTCCACCTGATAAATTTTCTCACCAATAGAATATAAAGCAGGTTTAAGCACATCGTCAGGGTTTGTAATTCAAGCTTGCTAAGAGAAAGCAATTAAAAAATTTACAAGAATTTAAAATGTAATTTTTGTTATTTTTCTTATTTAAAAAATGAGATGAGATTTGTAAAATATATAAATTAAATAAAATCTTGTTTTCTTGTCTTTTACCAGAAATTCAGAAACAATGACCTAACACCACAAAATTATGTTTTATGTTCTTTTCTCTTACTTCTTAATGATTTTAACATCAAACAAATAAACACTAAATTATAAATTTCAATGTGTTATTCCCTTATCTCCACTAATTTATTATTAGAATCATATAATTGATACCAATTTAGATTATGTTAATATGAGTCATTTTTGTAACATAATAAAATCATAATGTCATACATTGTTCTCACAATGCCTGTACTTCAGTGGCTTGCCCCAAGCAGTAGTGTCTCCAATCTTCATTCAATGTCCAAAAATTGTCATCACTTGCATGGAGCACTATGATCCTGAGAAGAGGAGATTTTTCAACCGTAATAATGAGCCCATCTTACTGGTTATACCTGAGCACATTGAAGAACTTCTTAGGATTTTGGAATATGAGGAGAATGTTGAAATTACTAAATAATCTACACAAGAATATTGGGATGAAGACCAAATAAAATGTTCTAAAGTGATGAATAAGAACTAGTTAGTCAATAGGCGATCACATACTACCTGAATTCCAAAGGAATTTCCCTGCATTGAGTTTCAATAGGAGATTGGAGACATGATCACTGTTAGAGTAGGTATTTACCTTATCTCATGTTCACCTAGGTAATTTATTTACCTTTATTGTATTTATCCTCACCCACTTATGTGTGTGGATATTTATTTTATCTTATTTAGATATTAGGATATATTATCTAGTTGCTAGGTATAGTTCTTTCCTTGATCTATTGACTAGATCCTTGATGTCTAGTTCTCTCCTAAATCTATGGTCTTGACTAGTTCTTTGATGACTAGTTATTTCCTATATTTATGGCTTGATATATGACTATGATTGGTTCTTAGATTGTTATTCCTTGCCTATTTAAGCAAGGCCCATTCTCAATGTATTGCATTGAGTTCCATTATAATATATGATATTGCTTCTCATTTATTTGCAAAGTTTGTATGTAAAGTTATTCTGGCAAATTGCTTTCATCTTATTGATCATTGTGTTTGATTAGCATCTGTGTTCTTGGCTTGGTACGATCCGGTTATCGTTCCTTTCAATAAATTTATTGAGTAGAATATTTGGTATCTCCTACGTACACTACTTTCAACCATGGATGTATAAGTTCATCGGTGTAATTCTTTATCAAAGGATTCATATAAATTGGGCTACAATCATCAGTGATACTTTACATAATCAATCAGTTGAAGTAAAGATGATTGGTCATTTTTACATGACCTCTTACCTAGTCTATGTCATAGCACGAAGAAGGATTTCATTGGTCTTGAAACTAGATGCACCTTTGCACTTGGGAAAATAATATTTTTCACTATTATCCACAAATGGAGTTCAAATAAATTTCACACCATTTCCATCATGTTAATGACACTTTTCTCTTTTATGATATCAGAATGCTCACAGATAAAACATGGGAGAGATTCTCACTATAGGCTAAGGAAATGATTTCACAATAGGGGTTGTGGTTCATTCAATTTCCCACTTGTTCATACATACAATTTGGAAAATTTAATGGAGTAACTTATAAGTTACCTAAATACATGAGTGAAAAATGGGATCTCATGGAGATTTCATGAAAAATGGATTTTGTGAACCACTTAGTGTGAGATAAACATTGTCCTGATGTCATTTTCCTAATTTTAATTGGTGTGTACAAGTTTCCCTCATTTCACACAGCTAAATCAATGGATAAAGAAATTACCACTATGAATTTCCATCCATTTGTAAGAATATGGTAGTTTAATATCTCTTGATTTATAGAAATATTTATAGGAACTAAATACAGACATCATCCAAAAGTATATTTGGGCCAGTTGTGAAAATGAATTTGAATTATGGTGTCATGACTACTCTAGAATGACGTTAGATCAAATTGCCACATTTCGATTAAAGGAAGTTCCTCAAGGATTCACTGATAACAGTCTAGATATGATTGTTCCTAAATATGATTCTGTTGTAACATATCCTCTTCCTAAGTTCATTTGGTTCATTCAGGTTGACACATCACTTGATGAGACAATCTAACAAGTTCTCGAGAGAAGACTTGTTTAGTATGAAGAAACTTTATCTCGATTCATTATCAAAAAGAAAAATGCACAAGAGGACCAAAGGAAAGTTAGTAATAGTGAGAATAGAATTGTGTAGTCTATTCATTCATCCTCTCACCTAGGAACACATTCCTCATCATTAACCCAAGCTAATAAGAAACAATAGAGGTATAAGTTATCTCTGGACTATCCTTCAGTAACAAATAAACTTGAGAAACTAAAATAAATTAAAGAAGGAAAATAACGTGTTTTTGGAATACCAGAGACAAGTTATCATTCATCGAATCACAATGATTTTCAAGGATTGATTAAGAATACCACCTTACAATTTTGGGTATTGGATTAGGTGTAAGTTTCAGTAATCTAGATCTAAAATTCACCTAAACCTCCTCTTCATAAAGGCACTGTACAATCTTCTCCAATTCATCATAAACAAATTGCAACACCTCCTTCTCATCAGTGTGAATATTTTATGAGGGACACTCTTGAATTTGAACCCTTTACCCTAATTCTCAAACAAATCCTATCAAATATGAGGATCCTTGTTAGAGAACTACTTGAAGAATTCCCCTCTTGGCTCCATGTAGAAATTAAAAAGATGAAAATGATATTCAAACTAATTACAATTGATCTTAAGGCCATTGCATCATAGACTAATTCCAACACTCCCAAAAAACTCAAAGTCATCACCAAGGTTTCTTGTAATGACTTGTGATGCATGGATATAACAAAACCGATTTTTGATAAATACAAAAGAGAAATGATTTTTGAAGACTGAAATCTCTAGGGTGATGCTTGGAAAATCAACCATGGAAAATGATGTAGCTCATGCTCGTGAATTTATTCATATGGTTTTATGGTGGATGGATAAATACAAGCTTCAGACAATTAAACTTAAAGAAAATAATTGATAGTTAGTTCCATATATCCAACATCTTATCAATCCAATCTATTCCATTGTTCAAATCCCTTCCATAGTGGTCATGTTGGTTCAAGATGTCATTATACTATCAAAAGAGATAAATAGTAAGGGTCAAGCAACTAAAGTATGGATTGACAATGTATTGTAAAGGTTTTTAGATAATTGATGAAGCAATAAAAATGTATGATAAGATTCATGCCTATATGGATTCTATCCTATATCACACAAATGTGATTTTCATCCCTTCTCAATGAGAGAATTCTACAATTAAATCAACGTGGTCTTCATAGTGAATGGCTTAAATTTTCTAAATATAGGAAGATGTTGTTGATTGATATTCAAGATCGATTTAAAGATATAAAATTCAAAGGATAAATAATCATGTGTATCATTCAACAATTCATTGAGGAGATCCCTTTTAGTTTTTTCAATGAACACAATCAGAGGATCTCAATGCAGCTTCTAAAATAGAAATTTTTAAATTCGATCAAAAATCATTATGTTTCTTCAATAATTTTTGGCCCTCATTCACTTGATAAACTCATCAAACTCCAGAAATTATTTTTTAATATAGAAGAAAGAATGGTGCAATTCCATGAATTTCCTGATAAAATTATAGAAATACAAGTCATTTTTGAAACATTTCTCACACCTCACATCTTTCCTGAAGAGCCAAAGCTATTGGAATTACTTGAAAAGTATAGAAAGTTCAAAATGGATCGATGTTTGAATCCATGTTTCTTAAAAGAATATTTTCAATTTTTTTTTGGTTTCCCTTAGAAACCAATGAGTTCATTTGTCCTATGAGTGAGATAGGTGAACTCTTGGCCCAATGGGTAAGGCACTAATCCTAAGTGTCATAGTGAATCCATATATCAATATCTTATATTTCCATGTCATTGTCCAAGTGGGGTTCACATGTACCCACTTTATTATTGTAATAAATAGTTTTAATTAGGTCACTTATTTGATAAAATCATATTATTTTAATAAATTCACTTTACTTTATTAAAATAAAGATATAAATTATAATGTGACCTAATTTTTCCCTAAAGTGATGTCAAGTAAACCCAAACTATCTTATAACCAACTTTTGGGTTATAAAAGCTAGCTAGAGATCATTTTTAGAGGGACTTTTGGAAGAACAAGGAGAAACAATTTTTCGTAGAGAGATAGTAAGAAACCTTTTGTTCTTGTTTGAAGAGGAATAAATGATCATTTATGAAGAGCTTTGTATCTTATATATGTGTTTCCTTTTATTAATATTTTATTATTCTTATGCCTAATGAATGTGAAAACTCTCACTCTCTAAGGATATGATGTTTTCTTTCAACTATCATTCACTATGTTTATTTGTGTGGTGTATATGACTTTATGATCTACATTTTCTTAATATTACATGCATTGTTCTTCACTCTCATTCATCCTTTCCTACATTCTATTCAACACATTTTCTTTCTTTATTCATATCAATTTATTTTCTTCCATAAAACTCAAACCCCCAAAACAAACACTATTTTGAATGTATAATTGTAAATAAAATTTAGGTTTTCAATAAGGGAAACCTCACCCATAATTAAGGAGGGAATTTTTCCCTTTTACACTGTTGACACATTTTACATGCGTGGTAAAATTATATGCCAACAGTTTTTGGTGACTCTCCTAGGGATTACAAAATGCATATTAGTGCTTAGTTTTCTAAAAAAAATGATTCTAATTGAAATTATCTTATCTTGACTTATGACTATCCCATCAGCTCTAAAGAGAATTTATCTGATAAAATAATAAACAATAAGCTATGCTGAGTGGAATATTCAAGATAATCAAAGAAAAAAAAGACAAAACTCAAGATTTAACTGGGAAACCCTTTAAGGAAAAAACCCATCACAGTAAATTCTCTCTCTTATTTCATTAAATTAATTATTTACAATACAATAATGTACTTCCAATTTCTACTTTACCCTATTACATCTCTAGCTATTTGTAAGAAATACAGTATGAAACTGTCCAAGTGGTTTTACAATACAATGGGTACCACACCCATTGGCTAATAAACACCCATAATGGTTCCCCATACTTCATGGATTATGACACCACCCATATATACATATAGATAAAAATAACATCTTTATACCCCCTTAAAAATAGGGATTTAAAAAAAAAATCTTAAGGGCCAGCCCCCCAAACCCCCCAGCCAGGGCTAACCCTAGACCCCTGCTAACGCTCATGGAAGAGGTGTACAGTACTCTTGGGTATAAAGTATGCAAAATATACAACACATTATAACAAGCTCAAGTTCCAGTTTATCAACAAAATCTTTCTTGTAAAGAAACAACTCAAGAATATATTACATCCAACCTTATATTCATCACATGGGAGAATTAAACAAGTTTTGGGAAGTATTTAGTAGTTGAAATAATAATTGATACTAAAATATATCGTGTACACATTTCAAGGAGATTCGCTGAACTTGTAGCCATGTGAAGACGTGCACAAATAATTGTACGAGTTTTTTGAGGCATTACTCTACAATCTCCTCAACCTTAAATTTTACCACTTATCTCAAACTTGTTGAGAAAAGATTCACAAGAGGGGATAAAGAAAAAGGAATTAGTAACCCCATATTTTATTTCAAGCTCACTCTCACCAAGAAGAAAGGTTTGATATAATTAGTAAATCTTACTTCATGACCGGAAAAAAATCCTAAAACAGGTTCCTTGAATATTCGATCTCTTCTTCTCCCTGATATAGTTCTCCCCATAAAAACTATCTTTCCTGGGATGAGTGTTGTACCACAGGGACCTAATATTAGTCCATTGGTGCTCAAACAACTTCATGACCTTCCTAAAGGCTCCCAGAATAATTTCTTGAAATTCAACAGTGATGGTAAAACATCCCCTGATGACCATATTACAACAGTTTTTTTGTGTTCAGACTCCTTGGAATTGATCATGAATTTTTTTTTGTTTATTTTTTCATTGAGACTTTATAAGAAGGAAATTTTGATTGGTTCTATCATTTAGTAGCACGCTTGATTAATAATTGGGATGCTATGAAATGAAAATTTGAAGAAATATTTAAGCCCACAGAGGATGAACATGCACTCTTGGCACAAATATCCCAAATGATGAAAGAACCATATGAACCCATGTAGGAATTTGTTTATAAATTTAACAAAATTCTTCATAAAATACATCAATAAGCTCAACCTATGACAGAGAATTAAAAGTGCATCTTCATCAACACACAACTACCAAAGGCTAGTTTTATCTTAAGGAGGGCCAGAGTTACAAACTTAGACCTTGCAAAAACTCAAGCTGTTGAAATAGAAGATGATCTTATCATGGTGGGGAAATTTAAAAGTAGTTCAAGTAAAATTAAAAGTTAATATTCTGGTCAAAAAACTTCTGAAGCTCTCATTCAAAAATTGGAAAATGATGTAGTAGCATTAAAGAAATAGTTTGCACAAAAAAATGTTACTCCCATACAAATATATGCCAAGGAAATTTTTTTTTCCAAATCAAAACTATCTTCCATCCCCTCAGAAAATATTGGCAATAAAACCAACACCTGTAACCAAATCTAAATGTGATACTGTAGAAGAAAGTGATGACAAAAAGGTTGAAGCAGTTGAAGTTGATGAGGAAGAAAATTTGGCTATTTCAAAAAGTGAAGATGAAGGTCCTTAAGGTGATAATACCATAGGTTTCTTTAAATATGTATCTGATGATGACTATAATGAAACACTTGAATACATGAATATCCATTCCTATGCAATCTTCACAAGATCGCCAAAAAAATAGAAAAATCAAAGTAAGGAAGAAGATAGGACTTTCATAAAAGTAGAAGGGAAGGTAAAAAGTAAAGAAAATCCAAAATAGGTTAATAAAATATAATCTATGAAAGTTATTGTTGTAAAATAAATTTGGAATAAAGAGAATCTCGCATCCAACCCTTCCCAAGAAAAGTGATTATAAAAAATACTTGCAAAACATTTGCATTCTCTCCTTCCATTACCATTACAAATGTTACTACAACTGCTAAAAGTAACCCTACCTAGATTCAAAAAAAAACTACTGAAGTTCAAACTTCAACCACTATACCTAAGTTTGATATTATTGATCATATCAACAAAATTAAGATTCAGATGTCCCATGTTGAATACCTCAAATATGATACCGATCAACTCAACAGGTTAATCAATTTTTTCAAGGGCTCTAAAAGCACTTCAAAAGGAATATCTTATAAAGGAATTTTACAAAATCCTACCAATTTGAAGGATCATAATATCATGACTACTAATACTTAAAAATCAAATAAGGTTGAACCTTTTTATGTCTCTCTATTTATCAATGGGTGGAAACTAAGAAATTGTATTATTAATTATGGAGCATCTGATAATTTTTTGACATATAAGGTTGTGCATTCCCTCATACTTACTTTCACAAGGTCATTTGGAACCTTTTATCCAATGGAGGCAAAACAAGTTCCGTTAATTAGTAAAATTAAAGATGCTCAAGTTGTTTTAGCTTCCTACCCATAGAAAAGGGTTAAACTGACTATTTATGTGGCTGAAATACTAGCATCATATAGAATGTTGCTAAGTAGGAAATTTTGTAGATATCTTGGAGGTGATATTAAGATGGATTGGTCACATTAAATGATCCCAGTAATGGGAGAAATGAAAAATTAGAGCCTGAATTTGAAAACAAATATATAATTGTTAAATAAGATGATCCTCACGCTGAAATTTTATATGAATATGTAGGTATGGGTGATATTTTCATGTCATATTCATGTGAAGAAAAGTCTTCCAAAGTAATAAAAGAAGATGCTAATGAAATATGGACTCTATAATTTTATGGTAGTTGTTTCTCTCCTGGATATAAATAAGGAGTGGTTCTTATCTCACCAAGCTAAGAAAATATTCCATTCTCATAAAAACTTCATTTCCCAAACACAAAAAAAAATACAAAATATAAATTTTTGTTACTTGGCCTTAAAGATGCTAAAGAGAAAGAAATCAAAAACTCTAAAGCATAAGGTCATGTGGATTTAGTCGTCAAACAAGTCTGAAATTAGTTTCAAGTGAAAATGATCATCTCAAGCATTATAGAAATAAAGTTTGGGACTCCACAGAATATTTTTATTTCTTTTCAATTGAGCCTACCCATGAGAATGATAAATTAGATTCCTCAGTAGCATTTTCTTCCTTAATGATTCCTCATCCTGACTTTGAAAAAGAAAGATTGATTATTGAAATGATTTTTCAGCCAAGTGTACCTGATAACTCATAGAACAAACAAGTGATAAATGATGATCAATAGATTGTATCCTTTTTAGAGAAGGAATTTTTTTTAGCAATCTCTTATTCAAAGGGAGTGATTCAGATTACAAAGAATCCACTTCCTCATCCAGTACTGAAGGAATCGAATGTGAATATTAAGAGGATGAGATTATTCATTTAAAAGGGAATAAGATTCCCAAAGGTCTTGTCTTACTTAAGGAAATTTTTGATAAACATGATAGATTTATCAAAAATAAAGCAAAAGAAGGAGCTTCAAATTTGGCAAATTATGAAAAATCCAAATTTTGAACTCATGAATAACCCCACATGGTAAATATTGGAAAATGTTTCTCACTTGAAGAACAAAGAAGGTATGTTGCACTCTTAAATCAATATATAGATATACTTGCCTACTCATATGAATATTTCAAGCCAAAAGAGATGTAGCATTCCACCCAACTCAAATATAATATTTTTCCTTTTAGATAGAAACAAATACTGTGTAAACCGAAATTAGGCAGGACTATTTTTTAGGAAATCTAAAAAATGATTAAATAAATAATCATTTTTCCTATTCATCATTAAACATGGATAACATATATTGTTCTAGTTCAAAAAAGTAATGGAAAAATAAGAATTTGTGTTGATTTTCACAATTTAAATCAAGAATCTCTTAAGGATAATTACCCTCAACCATTCATGGATCAAGTGGTACAAACTGTCATAGGATCTAAAATGATGTCTATACTTGATGAATTCCCTAGATATAACCAAATTGAAGTTACAGAAGAAGATCGATACAAAATTGCATTTACCACTCCATGGGGTACATTTTCATACAAAATGATGTTGTTTGGTCTCATCAATGTAGGGGAAACCTTTCAAATGGAAGTGGATATGGCATTTTCTAATTTTAAGAAAAAAATTATAGTAGTCTATCTTGATGATATAATTTTTTCTCTAAGAAACATGATGATCATCTAAAACATCTTGAGCAAGTATTCGAACGATGTCATCTTCATGGAATTTCTTTGAATCGAAAGAAGTATGTGTTTGTATTTATGGAAGGTAGATTGTTAAGACACATCATGTCAAAAAAAGGAACAAAAATTGATCCCAAATAAGTTCAAGCTATCAAGAATGTATCCTTCCCTACTAGCAATAATGGTGTTCACTCTTTCTTTGGAAAAGTAAATTTCCTAATAATATTTGTTCTTGATTTCTCTGAACTCACCAAACACATCACAAATATGATGAAAGGAAATAAGACATTAAAATGGAACAAATATGGTAAATAATCCTTTGAAGAAATTAAAATTCCATTGCAAAATCACTAACCCTTGTATGTCCTGATTTCAAAAAAGTTTTCGTTGTTTATTGTTATTCTTCATAATATACCTTATCACTTATTTTCATGCAAAATAATAATGAAGGTGTTGAATATCCCATTTATTTTATGAGCTTTGGATTAAATGTTGGAAGCACAAGGGACTGAGAGGGGGTAAATTAGTTCCTTAAAACTTTATTCCATTTCCATTCATCATTCATTATCATTAATATAACCATTCAATCAACCATTTACCATATGTGTGTTTAGTTAAGTATTGAATCAACCACACATAAGAGTAGGATCAAAAGAGTACACAAGAACACCAAATTTAAGTGGGAAACCATCAAGGGGAAGAAAATCCACTGAAAATCTTCTTATATTACTCAAAAAAAGAAATTTAGTGAAGCACCAACTTCACAAGGAGCATCGACCCCTAGTTTAGTACAACACCAACCCTAGAAGGAGCACTAACCCCTACTTTAGTGAGGCACCATCCCCACAAGTAGGCTAAAACTTGCTAAGTTATTCAAACAATGACTCAACCACATATAATTGGGTGATTACTAATGAAATACTTCTCACACAATGGATGATAATCCAAGTTCATCTCACACAACCTTCAAACACAGTAAATTCTCATCAAAACAAGCTCTCCTCTAACTCTCTCAAATCTATCCTCTCATGGGATGAATATATAAATTTTCCTTACACATCTAGTCTTCATTAATATTTAATTCTTCATGGATCTTCTTATCTCTATTCTTAACCCCTTAACACTCTCCTTCACTCCTCTATAGGCCGCACTTTTCCCCTATGCACAAAAATAATAAAAAATGACTCATATCGCATGCTTATATACCAATCTCAACTCTTTAAAACACATGGGTAGTCCATGATGAACTAGATCAGTTGTCCCAACTCAAAATAGAATAATAGCATCATATAAATCATCTCAAATGATCCAAGTAGGTCAGAAGAGGTTAAGACATCTCCAACAAGAACCAATATGCTTACACAAGCTCAAAATGCACTCTTCAAGCACTAGAAAATGGATCATGATCTCTAACAGCATCAAACAACTTTATCAAGGCTCCATCATCTCTATAAAAGTGATACAAAATTCCTCTACATCATAACAATCTCAAGAAGCATCAAAACATCTAACTCCACCATGAAACTCATCAAGAAGTAAGCAAACCCTATTGGGTATTAAAATAAAAAAACATAACCACATCAAACCAAGAGCTCAAAAACATCATATTAGGTTTCACCAAGCCATCCACAACACAAAACATTATCTACATCATGTAAAATGATCAAACTCAACTCAAGCTACAAGACTAGAAATTTAGCCCTTATGGCCAAAATCGATAGTGTAGCTTTGAGCACATATAACTCAAAAATTCTCCATTGTACCTACTTGAAACTTTTCATTTATATGTATAAAATATCCCAAGATTTCTTGAACAATTCACTTCTCATTTTGAAACCTTCATCTCAGCCCTAAAATTGCAAAACCCATAAAACTAAGATTTTTATCTCTCTTCCCAAAATAGATGGAACACCAAACCATAGCAAAAATGATCCTGGACGAATCCTCTTCAGCCCTGATGTATCAATTTTTAAAGCCAACACATTATAAATACCATACAATGAAAATATTTCATGTCACCCTACTGCTAGGGTTTTAGGAGGGTTTTGAACCAACTTATCTTATTAACATGCCTTCATAAAAGTGTGACGATGAAACTTCCTCATTAATTTTTCTAAACCTTATTAGTTCCATGTGGAATAATCCCCCAAAACATATGGGTCCTAGGAAGAGTGTGTGAGAGTAGGTGAGCATCTGATGTTTCCAATTCAAGCTCATTTTTTCTTCTCCAAAATCTGGTTTTACCAAAATAGATGTATGTTACAATTAATTCAGCATTTTGAACTAAAACTTGTCATGAATCATCACAAAAACATCATCTAACTGAAAAAACTCACCAAATATCTCAAATATTCTATATACTCTCCATCCACAGTGACTTACTTATGTCTACCTAGCTTGTCTTTACCTTCTTTCTTCCCAAGGACCATAAAACACCACCAAACATCTACGAATTGACCTAAAAAGTATTTTACATGTTATATACACTTTCATTATGCTCTTAACATGCTTCACCATGTCTTCCTTGCTCCATTTCTCAAGCTACCATGCCATACCATACCAGATTCTCTAAGTCTTTGAATAGGCCTAAAATGACCTCTTCACACCATAAATCATCATAAAATGACCATGATGACTCACTAAAAACTCCTTAACACCTATAACACACCTATAAGACCTTTCTTGACCTCATAAAAACCTTAGGAACTCATTTCATGACCATACATGCTTGCAGCATGCCTGAAACCATGCATAGACACTATAGGAACCTAACCAATTCAAGACACTACCAATCAACCTCCATACTTAACATTTATTGACACCTTATGGATACTCACATGACACAAACACACCCTTTTACATCAATGTTTTTTACTTCAATCAAAACACCTAGACATAATGGCCAACAATCTCCCCCTTTGTCATTGATGGCAACCACCTTTAGAAAAATTGATAGAAACCATATGACAAAACACACCTATAAGACCTTTTTTATGTTTATGATGCTTATCTCCCCCTTTGACATATATGAAAAATTATTTTATGAAAATTTAACATAAAAATGACAATACAAGACAAAACACAATGGAAACAATGAATTACTTACTTCACTAGCTCCTCCTTGGACTGTACTTTCTCTTTTTCTTTTCTTCTTCAGAAATAAAGAGATCCATGGAATTGATATATGCATGTAAAACATCTCCCCCTAAGCTAATACATCATATTTTTTCTTCAAAAATTTCATACTCCTTGGTTTGTATCATGCAAGAAACTACTAGTTCTACCTCCATCTCTATCATATCACTATTTATGACCAAGAGTACTAAAACACATTTTCAATCCAAAATTTCTCATTTTTAAATTTCCATAGAAGCTCACATTCAACATGAAATAACTCCTTGTTTCTCCCTTTGAAAGCATACCATCATATACTAGTAATATATGCAAACATAAGTTCTCATACCTCATTCAAATGTCATGGAAAGGATCTCATCCAATCAACACAATCTTGAAGTTTGATTTCAGTGCTCTCATCCATGTTTCATCCTAACTCATCTAATTGAGCTTATGACAAGATCCCCTTACAAATATACTTATTTATAATTAATAACTCTGGTAATCGGACCTCTCTAGACACCTTATTCATTTGATGGAAGATCAAAATCATCTTTCCTTACTTCCTATGATTGTATCTAACCTTTGTAGAGTACATAAAATTTTTGATACTTGAGTCAATTATGAGATTGAAACCATACCTTATACATGGATATGTCAATAGCATTCAAAAAATTATTTTCAACTCTTTTTTGGGAGAACTAGGCATATATATGATCTTAGAAGCATGCTTTAACTTCGCTTTTTTAACATTAACCCTTCTTTTATAAATTCCTCTTGACACCGATTAGGAATGATAGTATATTGACAAGCATACCTGTAACCTGCTGAAAAGGAAGCATAACACAACAAAATCACAACCTCATAGTAAAAGCATAGAAAAACTGCACTAGAAGAGTAAGAGCACCCTACATATCTCTTCATAAAGTTTCTTCCATGATAAGAGCAAGAGCAATAGAAAATATCATACCTTCATTCAATTGATACTCCTCAAAAACCTGATTTACACCTTCAATCACAACTCAAGTCATAAATCACGTTCACAACAAGCTAACATAAACTTCTAACTCTTAAGAAGCATTGGAATATATTGAGAAGAGTCACAAGAATCTTCACATAGTTATCACTTCATCTGATATCAAGAATTCTCATCCAACATACAAAACCTTATAAATTTAGTCATGTCAACTTAAATACCTTGAGACATATTTGATTCTCTACCTTGCACAATACCACTTCTTAGAACCATGATCTTCATTATATTTCTTCATACTACTATGCACCCTTTATGATTTTGATGGATCAACAATAGACTGTACATGTTTATGAATTCATCCTTCAACATTATCCTCCAATACAAAGCATCAAAAAAGCTTCATATCCAAACTGAAACCATGCATACCAAATTCTAGATGTAACTCAACAACTTTTGATATCTTCAAATCAATAACCCTACTCTCCTTAAGATAAGACCTCTTTTACTTCACAAATTCTTAATACAACTTATAAAATGATTTGATAACATCATACATTCCTCATAAGCATTACACAACTTACACACCATAGATTCTTCTTTATATGTTCGAGAAGTTATAGGATTCAAGAACTTCATTGTAGATTAACATGAATAATTAAAATCACATATAATTATTTACAATACTATTTTAAAATATCAATCCCCTTGGATAAATGCCACTTCATAGAAATTTGTGACCACTAATTCATCATAAGAAACAATCCTTTGACCTTTAAACAGTAATTCAATACATAGATATACGTGGGACTTAATTGTTAACAATTACAAATATTAGACCAAGAACATTACCTTAAAAACCATGGTGACACAAATTCATCCTTTGTATATCTCCTTACACACATAACCCTCTTGATGAAACTTTTAAGGACCTCAAACTCTTATGACCAAGACATGATAGACTTGATAAAGCACTTAATGAATAAACAAAAATCACACTCTCTTTAGAATGATTTAAATTGAGATCTTGACCCAGATTTTGAGACTTATTAAGAATCACCTCTTGATACTTCAACCTTTTGAGAAACCTATAATGCCTTCAACCTAGATTTGACAGAACTAGGATCATCATGACAACGCAAAATTCTATACATGACTTTAACTCAAACTCAACACATTCTTCTGATAGTGTCAGAAATCTTGATGAAAGAATACAATTTTTTCCATGATAATAACATACTTTCAACACCATTTTCTCAACCTTCATACTTAATCAAAAATAGATCTTCAACTTGATACATATCTTGACAGTCACTCATGATAAGATACCACAGACTTTTAACTGAGACTAAGTAATTTTCAAGACAAGACTATGATGAATAAGACAAAGACATACCTTAATAGTAATAAAAAACTTTTTAGGGCTCACAACCATGCTTCCTCCATCTGATGAATGTATTTTAGAATCCTTGAGAATACATATATAGCTCATTAGGTCAATAAATCAGTATATCATTATCAAACAAGCCCAATGACTCTATCATCTCTATTTCCTTCTTGATCATTCCCTTTGAAGTCTTGTCATTTTTATATAAAATGATATCATCTCCAAAATATTCATCTTCTGAATGGGAACCTAATAATAACATATGGATATATTCATTTGTAATTAGATCTAGCATCTCTCTATGACTAGTATTGGGCATAACAACTATGTTTTCTACCTTCTTGGCCTTGTCAACTTTTGCAAACACTTCACCTTATTTTTAATCCACTTTCTTATCATGCATATGCTCTCCAGATCTCATACCATGTATATCAGACTTAGAACTTTCTTGATAAACATCTTTAACAACCCTAGTTATACCTAATTCTTCTATAGGATTAGTCTTCTTGACCTCCATGACAGTACTTGGTTATTTATTTGTGGATCCTACCTTTAGATTGATCTTTGCAACATTAGCTTCAACTTTTGGTGAAGTAGACCTCCATAGTTTCTTATATTCATGCTTATGGATGACCTTCTGTTGAGTTGTGGAGCTCAATTACTTAAGTTTAGCATGTAATGTAAACTTGCTGGAAAATACAATAACCGACATCGGTTAAGGAGGAATCGGCAACGGTCACCCATGACCTGGATCGGTAAAGAAAGGAAGGAACTAGTGGTGGTTAGGGCTAACTGGCATCGGTTACCTATGCGAGGATGTTTTAATTAACTCTCGGGAATTAGATCTATTTTTAGCATTAAATTATTTCTATTCCTTGTAATTACATGGATAAGTTCCCTAATTCTATAAACGACTATATAGGCATAAAATCTAGGGTTTAGAAGTAAGAAAGAAGATGATTAACAAGAATTAGAAAGAACTTGAAAAATTTGGTGAGAGAGAGAATTCTTGGTGATGAAGCAAAAAGCTTGAGGGAAAGAAAGTACTGTATATCTGAGAGGTGTGGAAGATTGTAAATCTTCATTATATATCTTCTCAAAGATTTGGATAATATATTGGCTTGTTTCTTGGTGGACATAGCCAACACAGGGTGAACCACATTAAATCTAGTGTTTATTTATGTCTCTTGTTTTGTATATTTCTTCTGGTAGAATATCTATTTTTATTTACATGTATGCTTAGATCTGATATATTATCTGTACAACTGGTGTGCTAACCCCAACAACTAGTATCAGATATTTGTTTAAGGGTTTTTTGTGTTGACAAATTTACTCACAAAGGGTTTTCTGATTGAGTGGGAGCTACAACAATGGCAGAAGATGATAAATACAAGGTAGAGAAATTTGACGGATGAAATTATCAATTATGGAATATGTAGATTGAGGATTATCTGTATCAAAGAGGTTTGTACTTATTGTTGGATGATAATTCTAGACCTACAAAGATGACTGATGAAGAATGGAAGATTATTGACAAAAAGGCTTTGGGATGTATAAGATTGAGCTTGACAGCATCCATGGCTTCATATATTATAGAAGTGGCTTCTACAGTAGACTTAATGAAATCTCTTGCTAATTTATATGAAAAACCTAACACTTCAAATAAAGTTTATTTGATGAAGAAACTATTTAGTTCTAATATGCATGAAGGTGGATCTACTTCTAGTCATTTGAATGATTTTTGATCTATTGTAAATCAGTTAAAATCGATTACTATACCATTTGATGATGAAGTAAAATCACTTTTATTCTTATGTTCTTTGCCTGATAGTTGGGACAACTTGGCAATGGTTGTTAGTAATACAATATTTGCTAATAATATTTTGAATTTTAATGATGTGGTTAGTATAATCTTGAATGAAGAAAATTGTAGGAAAATTACAGAGGAATCATCATCTGGAAATGCTTTGAATGTAGAAAGCAAGGGCAGTCAGAAGGATATATCCAAGAGTAAGAGTAATGGGAAATCAAAGTTAAGGGACAACAGATCTAAATCCAGAAGTAAGGGAATTACTTGCTAGAAATGTGGAAAGAAAGGACATGCAAAGAAATATTGTTTGTTAAAGGATAAAGAGAACCAACAACCAGATAAAGGTAAAGAAGCAAATCTTGTTGCATCAGAGGTAATGTTAGATGCTCTTATTCTTTCTTTAGATAGTAGAATTGAATCATGGGTTTTAGATTTAGGAGCTTCTTTCCATGCAACCCCTAATAAGGGTTATTTTAGAAATTATGTCCAGGACAATTTTAGGCATGTTTATTTGGGTGATGATGAACCTTGCAATATTATTGGTAAAGGGAAAGCTCATATAAAATTACAGAATGGAAATACATGGGTATTGAAGGATGTGAGGCATGTGCCAAGCCTTAGTAGGAATATTATTTCTGTAGGGTAACTAGGTGAATTTGGTTACATGGTTACTTTTACAGGATACTCTTTGAAAGTCACCAAGGGTGCTTTTGTTGTGGAAAGAGGTAAGAAGGTAGGAACGTTATATTTATCTACCTGTATTACTGATTTCTTTTCTACATTATCTACTTCAGATTCAAATGCATGCATATGGAATAACTAGTTGGGTCATATGAGTCAAAAAGGAATGCAGATCTTAAAGGCTAAGGGTAAGTTATCATATTCGTAAGATTTAGATCTTGATTTCTGTGATCATTGTATCTTTGGAAAGCAAAAGAGAGTGAGATTTCTCAAAGTTGGGGCAACTAAGAAGGAGAAAAAAATGGAGCTTGTACACTCAGATGTGTCGGAACCAGCTCATGTAGCTTCTCATGGAGGATACCAGTATTATTTTACTTTCATTGATGATGCTATAATAAAGCTATGGGTTTATTGTATTAAACACAAATATGATTTTTTTGATACTTTTAAAAGATGGAAAACCATTGTTGATAATGAATCAAATTCTAAGTTAAAGTGCCTTAGATATGACAATGGTGGTGAAAACTGTAGCAAGGATTTCAATTATTATTGTTCAGTGAATGGGATACGTAGAGAAAGAACGGCTCCAAGAACACCACAGGAGAATGGTGTTACAGAAATTATGAACAAGACAATCATGGAACGTACTAAAAGTATGAGGATACATTCTAGATTGCCCTTGTAATTTTGGGTAGAAGAAGTTGATACAGTGGTTTATTTGATTATTTGTGGGCCTTCAAGTTCACTAGATTGAGGAATAACAGAGGAAGATTGGACCAAAAAAGAGGTAGATCTTTCTTTTCTTAAATTTTTTATTTCAGAAGATTTTGTGCATGTTGATAAGGAAAATAGAAAAAAGTTGGATGCTAAATCCAAGAGATGCACTTTCATTGGTTATGGATCTAGTGATTTCAATTTCCATTTTTGGGATTTAGAGAATTCTAAAATTATTAGGAGTCATGATGTTGAATGGAATGAAAAGAGAATGTACAAGGATAAAATTTTGGTACCCAAGGATGAACTAGTTGAGAAGTTTGTGAATGAAAATGAACTCTCAGATTTTAAAGAATCACCGATGGGATTACATAGTAACCAATGTCAGTTGACCCCTGACAGGAACCGGTCAGACAAACTAGTATCGGTTACAAAGGATCCAAACTAGCATCGGTTATCGGAACCAACATCGGTTAGAGGTGACAGGTGTCGGTCACTGTCATAATTGGATAGGAATTTCAAGAAGGCCCAAATTGAGTCTCTGGTACCCCAAACTCCTGTGAGAAGGTCACAAAGGGTAAGTAAACTTCTAAAAAATATTTACACCTTCTCTATTTTTATTTATTATTGACTGATAGTGGTGAACCTGAGAGCTTTGAAGAAGTAATGTAGGATAAGACTCACATTCAATGGGAGCATGGCATGGATGAGGAGATGGACTCCTTGGAATAAAACCAAACTTGAGATTTGGTTAAGCTGCCAACAAGTAAAAGAATATTACAGAACAAGTGGGTTTACAGGATTAAGGAGGAAGAGGGTGGACATAAAAGGTACAAGGAAAGGCTTTTAGTAAAGGGATTTACACAAAGTAAGTATTGATTTTGGTGAAATATTTTCTCCTGTTGTTAAGATGACTTCTATTCATACTGTATTGAGTTTAGTTGTAGTAGAAGATTTGTATTTAGAGCAACTAGATGTGAAGACAGATTTCCTTCATGGTGATTTGGATGAAGAGATTTATATGTAGTAGCCACTTGGGTATGAATTCAAGGGTAAGGAGAAATTAGTGTGCAGGTTGAAAAAGAGCCTATATGGGCTCAAACAAGCTCCAAGGCAATGATACATGAGGTTTGATAGTTTTATGCATGAGCATGGTTACTTGATATATGAATCTGACCATTTTTTGTATTTCAAGATGCTTGAAAATGGGAGTTATATTATTATTTTACTATATGTGAATGATATGCTAATTACAGGATCTTGTATGCAGAAAATTGGTGAGCTTAAGAAAAAGCTAGCTCACACATTTTCTATGAAGGATTTAGGAGTTGAAAAAATAATCCTTAGCATGTAAATACATAGAGATAGGAAAAATAAGAAATTGTATTTGTCTTAAGAGGATTATATCTACAAGGTGTTAGAAAGGTTCAACATGTAAAATGCAAAAATTCTTAGCACACCTATGGCTAGAAACTTCAAACTAAGTAAAGATCAATGTCCTTCATCACATGATGAGGTCAAATACATGACACGAGTTCCATATGCTTCAATAGTTGGAAGTATCATGTATGTTATGGTTTGTATAAGACCAGACATTCCACAAGCAATGGGAGTAATGAGTAGATATATGGCTAATCTAGGTAAAAATCATTAGAAATTAGTCTAATGGATACTTAGGTATTTAAAAGGGACATCTAGCATGTAGTTATGCTATGGAGGTTTGGATATGGCTAGAGATCTAGATGGTAGGAGGAGCACTACTAGATATATTTTTACAGTAGGTGGAACAGTAGTTAGTTGGATTTCAAGATTGCAGAAGGTTGTGGCTTTATCTACTATAGAGGAAGAGTATGTTGCAGCTACAGGGGCTAGCAAGGAGATGACATGGATGAGTAGGTTCATGGAAGATTTGGGAAAGGAGTAAGGTGATTGTAAACTGTTCAGTGACAGTCAGAGTGTAATTCATTTAGAAAAGAACTCATCATTTCATTCAAGAAATAAACACATTCAGTTGAGGTATCAATTCATATGGTAGGTATTGGAGGATGGAAAGTTGAATCTAGAAAAGATTCATACGAGCAAGAACCCTGCAGATATGCTAACGAAGACATTAGCAAAGGAGAAGTTAGAGCTACACTCCATGTTTTTTGGTCATCGAGTTTGAGACTTAAAGAGGAAGAAATAAAGCTAAGGTATAATCTAAGAATGATGTTGTATAGGTATGGTGTAATAATTAATCTCCAAGTGGGAGATTGTTGAGTTGTGAAGCTCAATTACTTCAGTTTAGCATTCAATGGAAAATTACTTGAAAATATAGTAACTGGCATCAGTTAAGGAGGAACTAGTAGCAGTCACCCAGGAATAGCATCAGTCAGGTATGACCAACATCAGTCAAGCAAGGAAGGAACCGGAAGCGGTTAGGGCTAACCAGCATCGATTAACTGTGTGAGAATGTTTTAATTAACTCTCAGGAATTAGATCTATTTTAGCATTAAAGTATTTCTATTCATTTTAATTTCATGGCTAAGTGCCCTCAGTCTATAAACAACTATATAAGCATAAAATATAGGGTTTATAAGTAAGAAAGAAGACTATTAACAAGAATTAGAAAGAACTTGCAAAAGTTGGTGAGAGAGAGAATTTTTGGTGATGAAACAAAAATATTTAGGGAAATAAAGTACTGTACATCTGAGAGGTGTGGAAGATTGTAAATCCTCATTGCATATCTTGTCAAATCTTTGGATAATAGATTAGCTTGTTTCTTGGTGGACATAGCCCACACTGGGTGAACCATGTTAAATATGGTGTTGATTTATGTCTCTTGTTTTGTATATTTCTTCTGGTAGAATATCCTCTTTTATTTACATGTATGCTTAGATATGATATATTGTCTGTACAACTGGTGTGCTAACTCCAATACATTCTTATTGATTGTATCCTTTTCTTTCCTTTTCAAACCTTGAGACCTGTTGTTATTCCTTGAAAACTTTCTTTGATAACATATCCTAGAGATATCACCTTGTTTATGGAAATTGAAGCACACAACATCTTTTCTATCTCTTGACTGGTATGCATTAAGATTCCATCCAAAATCGACATCTTTTTTACCATATATAAAACATGAGAAACATTGAGCTTTGAAAGATATTTCACCATTCCATGAGAACTCACTATTTGAGAACTTCCTTTTATAATTCCTAGCTTTATGAAAAAATTCATTGAATGAATAATAATATTCATTGAAAGAATTACCATACCTCATTATATTAGGTTGTCTAAAAGGGTTATAATTCTTTGAATCATACTTCTTGGTCACCTTCTTATTTGTTTGAGTGCTTGGACCTACTTTTCATCATTCTCCACATTTTCTCATTTGAAACCTAGGCCTATTTTATCATTGAAAAATTTAACTCTCTAAGATCTCATTAAGAGCTTCATAAATCTTTTCCAACTTCTCATACATCTTTAATATATTGGATGCACTTTCAAAATTAGATTCTAAATATTTCAACCTTTGTTCATACTTGGAATAATTATCTTCTTTATCCTTTAGGGCTTTAGATGCACTCTCAAATTGAGATTCTAGCATTTTGATGGCTTGTTTATGTTCATCCTCCATAAAACTGATCTTCTCCTTTAATTTATTAATTAAATACTCCTCTATATCATACTTCTTTCTCAAGTCAGCTTCAATGTATGAATATTTACCCATTGCTTATGCTTCAATAGGATATCCTTCAAGTTGTCAAACTTGCTTCACAAGGACCAGCTTTGATACCAAATTCTGGAATCAGAAGGGACGAGGGGGGTCAATTAGTTCCTTAAAAATTTATTCAATTTATATTCATCATTCATATAACCATTCAATCAAGAATCAACGATATGTATGCTTACTTTTAAGTATTGAATCAACCATAAACAAGAGAAAGAGCAATATATTACACAAGGATACCAAATTTAATTTGGAAACTATCAAGGGGAATAAAACCCACTAAAAATTTGATTATATTACTCAAAGAAAATAAATTTAATCAAGCGCCAACTTCACAAGGAATTCCAACCCCTAGTTTAGTATAGCACCAACCTTACAAGGAGCACCAACTCCTGATTTAGTGAGGCACCAACCCCAGAAAGAGGCTACAACCCCTAAGGTGATCAAGTGTCAACTCAACTACCTAGAAATGGATGATAACTGAAGAAATTTTTCTCACACAAGTGATAGTGATTCAAATTCAGCTCACACAACCTTCAAACAAATAAATCCCTCATCAAAACAATCTGTCCTCTAACTGGCTTAGATTTTTCCTCTCATGGGCTGGATATATAAAATTTTCTGTCACATCTAGTATCTAATATTCTTCAAGTATTTATGGCTCTTCTTAGCTCTGTTATTAACCTATTAACACTCTCATTCACTCCTCTAGAGTTCATACTTTTACCCGATACACAACACTAGTCACAAACGGATCATATAACATTCTTATATACTAATCTCAACTCTATATGCACTAAGGTCATCCACAAACAAGTAGGTCAGTCACCCCAAATAAAAATATAATAATAACATCATATAAATCATCTTAAATGACCCAAGTAGTTTTGCAAGGGTAAAGACATCTCCAACAAGAACCAAGATGCTCACACAAGCTCAAAATACACTCTCCAAGCACTAGTGAATAGATCATGATATCTAACAAAATCAAACAACCTTTTAAAGGCTCCATTATCTCTACACAATTCATACACATATCCTCAGCATCATCAACAATCTCAGGTTGTATCAGAACATCCAACTCTACCATGAAATTCACCAAGAAGCAAGAAAACCCTACTAGGTATTCAATTGAAAAAAACCCAACCACATAAAACTAAGAGCTCAAACACATCATATCATGTTTCACCAAGCCATCCATGACTAAAAAAATTAGCTACATCATGCAAAATGATCAAACTCAACTCAAACCACAAGACTAACATTTTAGCCCTTAAGGCCAAAATCAGTAGTGCAACGTTGAGCACATGTAGCTCACAAATTCTCCATTGTACCTACATGAAAATTTTCATGAATGTTTATCACATCTCCCAGGGATTATGGAACAATTCACTTCTAATTCGGAAACCTTCATCTCATCCCTAAAACTGTAAAAACCCAAAAAACTAGGGTTTTTTCTCTCTTCCTAAAATAGTTGGAACACCAAACGACCAAAAAAATGATCCTGGAGGAATCCTCTTCAAAATTTATGCCTCAAATTTTTAATCGAAGACATTATAGATACCATAAAATTCAAATATTTTAAGTCACTATGTTGTTAGGGTTTTAGGAGGGTTTTAAAAACCTTATCTTCTTAACATTAATTCATAAAATTATGGAGATGAAACTTATTCATTATTTTTTGTAAACCTTATTATTTCCTTGTAAAATAATCCTCTATAACCTTTTGGTCCCATGGAAATTTTGTGACAGTAGGTGAGCATCTGAAGTTGCTAATTTGAGCTAGTTTTTGCTTCTCTAAAACCTGGTTTTACCAAAAATGATGTATCTTGTAATTTCTTTAGCATTTTTTACCTAAAACTTTCCATGAAGCATCATGAAAATATACTACAACTAAAAATACTCACCATATAGCTAAAATATTCCTAAAAATTTCCAACCATGGTGATTTACCTATGTCTACCTAGCTTATCTTCACCTTCTTGCTTCCCAAGGGCCATGAAACACCACCAAACCTCTAATAACTAGCTTTAAACTCATCATACACACCATGTACACTATCACCATGTTCCTACAATACTTCACCATGAATTCCTTACTCAATTTCTCAAGCTACCATACCATACCACATGCTCTAGGTCTAGGAATAGGCCTATAATGACCTCTTCACAACATGACTCTTCATGAAGTGTCCATGACGACTCATTAACAAATGTAACACACCTATATGACCTTAATTTACCTCATGAAAAAAATTTAAACTCATTAAATGAACATATATGCTTGGATCATGCTTGAAACCATACCTAAACACCATAGGAAGTTGACCAAATTAAGACACTATCAATCAACCTTCATACTTGACCTTGATTGAAACCTTATGTAGACTCACATAACATAAACACACCCTTTACCATCAATTTATTTTACATAAATGAAAACACATTAAAAAAATTAAACATTAAAGATCATGAGCTAATTATTCTCCATTTGAAAAGCATGTTTATACAGTAGTTAAAGTTGTCAAGTAATTCAAATGTTATATATTGAACTCACATACCATTGTTATGGTTCTTGATAATGTCATCAAATCAATATTAACACAACAAAAATAATGATCCAAAAGGGTAACATGGATCATGAAAGTTCAAGAATATGATTTAGACATCAAGCCAACCAAACTGATGCAAGGAAGAGGTTTGTGTACACGCATTGCTGAAGAAACAGGAGATAAAATTGTTAAAGATTAAAATACAAATGATATATCATTAGAGGTGTTTTTCAGTTCATTTTATGAATGGTTCTAAAATATCACATATTTTATTACTTATTGAGAATGTATCTAGCAATTAAATTCCAAACAAAAGAGATCTATTAAATTAAGGGTCGTAAAGTATGTCATTTGGGACAATACCTTGTTTAATAAAAGAATTGATGGATTTTCTTAAGATGTGTTGATAAGGAGAAATAGAAAATGATCTTTAAATCTTTTCATGATCAAGCATATAAAGGCAATTTATCAGCACCAGTCACTTCCCACAAAATTTTAAGAGCACATTATTACTAGCCAACTTTTTTCATAGATGTACAAAAATTGGTTTCAAAATGTGATGTTTGTCAACAGTTTGTTAGAAGACCCAAGCTTGCATCTCTCCCATTAAAAGATGTTTTTATTGAGGAACCATTCCAACAATTGGGTCTTGATTTCATTGGAACTTTGAATCTTAATTCTATTTTTGGGATTACTCATGTACTAACAGTGAAAAATTAATTCACCAATTGTTTCGAGGAAATTCTCATCAAGGAAACTACTTCAGAGGTATTCTATAATTTCATAAAATAATATATCTTGGTTAGATGTGGTGTTCCACAAAATATTTTTACAGATAATTCATCCAATTTTTCTTCAAAAAATATTATTGGTTTTTTTTATGGTTATGGAATTTCATTGGAACATTCTTCAAATTACTACCCAAGGGGAAACAAACATGATGAATCAAGTAATAAAAATATTATTACTATTATCCAGAAATTGGTTGATGAAAATCAGAAAAATTGGCACAAGAAACTTTATGATGCATTGTGGGCCAACCGCATCACCCCAGAAAGAGCTATCGAGATGTCTCCATTCCAATTGTTATATGGAATATATGATCAAATTCCCATATCCTTGGAATTATTTTCATTACGATTGAAAAACACAATTGAAGATCAAAGTTTTAATAATGTTGTTGATAAGAGAATTATAGGCTTGAAGAAGAGAGAATTGTTGTTGTTGGTCAAATAGCAGAACATAAAGATAGATTTAATAAGTTGTTTGAAAAAAAGGAAAGAGAAATACATTTCCAAAGCAATGATCTTGTCCTATTATGGGATAAATGAAGAGAACCTAAAGGGAGTCATGGAAACTTTGATTCATTATGGATTGGTCCCTTCAAAATAAGGAATTTTTGTGGAGATAAAACATATTATCTCACATATCCTAATGGTTCACACATGTCATTTCACTATAGGGGGAAATATCTTAAAATTATAATCAGTAACATGGACCTCAAACTTGTACATAGGTTTAATAATGTTTTTATTTTATTCTTTCTTGTTTTCTTGAGTTTTTATTTATGTCTGTCCTCATTATTCCTTTTCCCTCTTTTCAACATTATTTTTGGCTCTTTTGTACCTATGTTCATTGCTTCATCCTTTGATTCTGTGATGCCCGTTAAAACAACCCACTTGAGACCCAAGAAACAACTTAGGGTTAGTTAGAAAATTATGGAATAATTATTTTTTTATTAGAAGTATCCACAACCAAGTTGCAAGACAATAGTTGGCCCTATTTGGTTCCAGAATGAATCTAAATTACTAGAACATATTTTTCCTTCATTAACAAATATCAAGTTCACATGGTTCATTTTATGGGGTTAGAAGTCTCAATTAAGTTTAGGGAGTAATTTACCCCCATACCCACTCTCTAACAGGATCAGAGTTTCAACTTAATTTTTCTCATACTTAATTCTTACAAAAATTCCCTAAATCATTTTCATTGGATAGGAAATTTTCTCACCTTTTCGGTGATATAAAGAAGTCCTCCTAACTCCTTCAGGAACTTAGTTTATGGACTGGCGGAGCTTAGGGGACAAATTTTCCTCCAAGGGGACACGTGTTAAGAGGAGAGGAAAACCCCTTTTGCGGGTTGGCGGGTCACGGGTTGGCTTTAGAAATTCCCACCACCCCCATGTGGGCACAAATTCAAATATTATCCTGCACATCTGTGGGTCCCTAGTGGACACGTGTTGCCCAATAGGCCAAAGCGTGGAAGGAGAGAAGGAAGGGCAAAACGACAGAAGAATTTCGGGCATTTCGCCCAAAGGGAAGAAAATCTAAACATCACCCTCACACTCATGGGTCAGCTGAGGACATGTGGCACTCCACAAATTTCCATGGGGAGAAGAGAGAGGGAGAGGTAGGTGGTGAATAATATCAGCAAATTTTTCCAAAGGGGAAATTGGGGTGAAAGCTACGCGTGGGTCCACACGCCCACGGAAGAGAAAATCCCAAGGAAAGGGCGGGGATGTGGGGCCATGGGGAAATGTTTCAAAAATTTCCAAAGAAAAAATTTCAAAATAGCAAAGGGTCCACCCCCTCCTCTAGCACCCAAAGCTACCACATGGCAGCCTATGATTAGCCACAGACCGGCGGGGATAAATGGAAATTTTTTTTAAAATTTTGAAAAAGTTCAAAGGAAGAAAAAGTCTCACGCCTCTACCACTACCCTCTAAGGGCATGTGGTAGCCTATAATTGGCTATGGGCCAATGGAGGAAAAGATAAAAAATTTCTCGAGTAAAAAATTTCAAAATATTTTCTAAGGGCAATTTTGATGGTAAATTTTTGGGTTGCAGGCCCACCAGGGAAAATTTTCCCAAATTTTCCTGCCAAGGGCCAAAAACTACAAAGTGCCATGACTAGAGCTAGAAAGATTAGTTTTTGGAAAACGAGGAATTTTTGGAAATCTCTTGATGCCCTTTTTGCACAAGAATCATAAATTTTACTTTTTGTTAAATTTTAAAGGGTCAATTTTGAAAAAAGGATATGCAGGCTTTTAAAAAGCCAAATGGTAATTTATAAATTTCAATTTTGATTAAATTGGTTCTCCCTCTTCACTCAACATGCCAAAAAGACATGGAGGATTAATCTAGGAAGGATTTTGAAAGGTTTAGGAAGTTAAATTTGTTCAATTGATTTAAATTTGAATTTTTCCAACAATGACAGAAAACGGCTGAGGAAGGGATTGTGTTCAAATTTACAATGGTTAAATCATTTCCTTAAGGTTCCTTTGTCAATCTAAGTTCCATGCTAATGTATCATGTTAAATTTTAAGGTTTACAAATTGATTTAAATGTGTAGGTCCGAACTGTGCATTTTTACTAAGTTTGATTGTCAGTTTTGAATATTTAAAAGTGATCAATTTATTTTAAATTTGTATAGAAAATCTTATCATTCAGGTTTGGAATTTCATTTCTAAACTAATCAAATGCATTCAGATGTTTACAAAAAACCATTCTGGATCAAAAGTAAGTACTAACTTTTATTTTTACACAACTCCAAAAAATACAAAATACAACATTATTTCCACGTGCATTTCTTCCTTCCAAACAAAGATCTAACTATCTCTTTTGCCATACAATGAAACATTGCATTTAATTCAACAATGCATATAAGAGGTCTTTTAATTATTTATTAATTCCAATCATATACTTTACATATTTCAACGTTGGAAAACAATAACATTCAATTTATCTCTTTCCAATGTACAGAGCAGAATGCAAATGTCTTTCTCAATTCAAATATACATTCTTATAATCAATTACAACATCATTTCTCCATAACATAACTATTACAATTTCATCCACATCATGTTGGAAAGTATTACAAATGAATGTGTTTTCACAAGGGATTGTCAAACTGTGTTTTTCCTTTCTTCAAGATAGCAATATGCACATTTTCTCTTCTCCAAGTTAATCACAACAAAAGAGGGGGAAAGACAATGCTCTCCACCCAACCAAGACATCCAATGAAAGGATAATCCTTCATCATTATCCCCTAAGCCCCAACCAAAATACAATAAGAGGTGTAGTTCAACCCATGGCAACAACTAGCTTCCACAACACACAACATTCTTTCACATACGCATTTCTTTTTTAAAACACAATTCAACAGAAAAACAATAATTCCCAACTGCATTTAAAAACATTTAAAAACAAAACTCAAGCTTGATCATGCAAGCCAAAGGAGTAAGGTCTATGGGGGAAGCTACTTATGCCTCCTAATTAGGAATTGGGCATCCACCAATAACAAACCACCAAAATAATTCATCACATACCTATCCTTATGCCCCCCACAAATCCCTTCTTATGCCCCCCACAGATTTCCTTATGCCCCCCACAAAGTAAAAAATGCAAGATATTTATTTTCCATGGTGGATCCCAAACCCAAACTCCCTCCACAAAATTATGATGCCAATGGCATTCCTTATTCCCCCCAACATGGATTCCCCATAGCCTTCTCATACACCATCCCTATGGTAGTCTACCCAACCAACCAACAAATAAAACAAAGCATGCACTATCCACACAACACAACAAGAAAATGAGAGCATATAAAAAGAGAGTTAAATTCCTACCTCTCCATGGTTAATTTTGTCTCCAAACAGCAAGCTTCAAATGCCAAAACACAATCCAAAACAACAAACTCCAAGCATGCAAAGCTTTCTCTAACTTCCACCAAAAGCAAGAGCTCCACACAAGAAAAATGCACCCCTAAGGAAGTTGCTAAATGATTTAACAACCCAAAAACAAGGGAAGAGTTTGAATTAAATAGAAGAGGGAGAGAAGAGGATGATGTGGATACATGTAGGATGCCACATCACACATCCTCCAATTTAAACACAAAATACAAACTCCGTCCTCCCAAACACAATAAAGAGGTGGGTGAAAAATATGACAAGTTACTTGCACACTCTAAAAATCCGACACCTCAAGGGACAGAAAATTAATTAAAATGTAAGAAAGTGCAACCCAAAACAAGCAACAAGACTTATAAAATTCATTATACAAGTCACAAATCACATCTCCATCCATAAGTATGGTTGGTAGATTAAATTTAGAGGCATGGGACAAGTTTTACTTGTCCCACAAGCCTCCAAAAACAGCCCCCAAGGACAAATTCGAATTTGTCATGGAGGTGGAGTATTTCTTACTCCAAAATCTGACTTACACAAGCTCTTACACAACTTACACATCCCTTACATATTAAATGCAAACAGCCAACAAATCTTATAATTACTTTTCCATATCCCAATTTAATTTATTTAAATTTTAATCATATGATTCTCAAATTAATTCTATCACAATTTAATTAATTAAAAGAAGGAACACATTACTAATAAAATACATACAACAATAATAAAAATTAACCACATCAATAAAATACATGATACCCATGGTCACATGTAAAGGTAATCCCCCCCATGGAAATCCCTAACAAAATACAACACACAACACAATAAAATGAGTTACCATGGTGACTTTTTCGAATTCAACTAGAATTCCAATTTGGTTGGTCTCCGATCCCCTGATGTTTTGTTGTGATATTTTTAACCTGCAAAATACAAATACCTCCTTCTTCCTCATGGCCATATCAGAACATCCAATATGATACAATTAAAATCACTAAACCAACTATATAAATGAATCACAACAACATCAAAGTAACAACTACATCATTTGCATTTTTAATTAATAATTATATCATCATAAAATAGTATCCATTTTCTAGATCAATTCCCAATATCCAAATCACATGTCGGAAAAACATCCATGTCAAATAATATATCGTCATCCATATATAAGGTGTCTCTAATACCCATCATGCATCATGATCAAATCAAGATCAACAATAATCCATGATCAATGTATGATAGCATACTAAATCAAAACATAGTAATGTCTATAATGTAATCATAGTATAAAAATAGGTATCCAAAAGGTGTCAAAGGGAAGTGGGCACTATAGATTCCTTGTCCCCAATTAGATTAAGCTATTGTCCTAAAAAAAATTCACACTAAATTTTGGGAAATTTTTGAAACTTTTCACGTTTAATATCTCAGTAGTTCATCCTTCCACACCATTTTGAGATGTCGTAACATTGCACTATTGTTTTTCTACCTTTTCCCATGTCCTGGAGTGCTTAAACACTCCTCCAACTTCGTAAAATGATTCATAACATTTCATTAGTGATAATAATTTAATTATTTAAATTCAATTAATTAGTAGTTTAAATTTAATTCAAGTTACTAATTCATTAATATTAAGTTATTAAATTACTATCATTAATTTAGTTAAAATTGAATTAATTTGCATTGTATTCATTTTATAATAAATTGATATTATTCATTTTATTATCAAACTAATAATATCATTTTTTTAATTATAGGTGAAACATGGTTGACGGGGCCCTACCCCATACAAATCAAAGCTCCAAAAAGAGCAAATAAGACATTACATAGCAATAAAAAAGAGACAAATATAACAACTATTACATCCAAGCTCCTCCATGAGCATATAGACTATATTAAAACACAACAAAAAAGAGTAATAACAGTAACAATAAAACCACATACTAACTAGCAAAAATATTAAAAGTAAGACAATATAATAAGATCCACCCCAAAAAACTTCACTTTGTGGCCTTTTCCAGACCATCTAGCACTTTCACCCATTCCTTTGACAAAGACTTGATGTTGACCCCCAACGATGCCAGGTCACATCCAGAAAAAACCCCTTTTATTTTTTTTCAATTTCTCTTCTCATCCACGAACCTGTAAATAGTGGCCAATTGACCATTACAAATACATTGATTAATTATTAAACTAGATTTGAATTAATTGTAAAGTGTAGTTTAATTCCCACTTCTCCATTCAGAAAAACCTGACAATCTGGTAAAAATTAAATCACTTCCTGGAAAAATTCCTTTGATATTTTTCTCTGGGAAGTCTGTAGGGAAGTTTACCAAATGTGTAATTTGTCATTTGGCTAAATTTCTCCACTTTCCCACTTTTATCTACACCTCTATCCTACACTAACAAATCTTTAATTTCCTCCACTTCTTCATTTCTCCATTCCAACACTTTTCTCCACTTCCCAAAACCCTAGAGGTAGTTATATGCGGAAATTAATTAATCATTAATTTCTATTTTGTTCCAACCTCTTTCTTTCTCTCATGTACATGATATAATACTTCTTGGAGCATACAACTCAAACTTCTCATGAAAGCAACACATTAAAGAATCTTCTTGTATTTTAAACATGTTCTAGAGAAGAAATGAAATTTGGAAGCAAATAGAATTTGTGGTGAATCACAAAATTTGGGATATTTGGCATCAATTTTCTAGTCAAATATCTTTTTCATGCAAAGAGGAAGGAAAATTAGTCTTTCAAACATTGTTGTTTTTGTATTAATACAACCCACATGCTCTAAGTCTCCACATTGGAGAAGGGACAAATAATATTATGCATTTTTGATAGAGGAATTCACCTGAAGATAGAATTATTGGTGCCTAGAGGGAAGATAACATTATTGGAGTCCACGTTGGAATTGGAAGACAAAAACATGCTCAAACATCAATATTTCAAGATAATGTAACATATAGGTGTCTATCAAACCTACAGGTTTGCATATGTGAAAAATATTACCTTTTTATTTTCATTATTATTATCTTTACTAGGTCTAAAAATAAATTCATTCTTGGCACCTGGTGAAAGATCAGAAAAATAGAAGCGCAAGTTGAAATTAGAGAAGAAAAAATATGCGCCAAGTTAGTAGGAAAACCCAGTTCGTAGGAAAAGAAGAAATGTGACCTGAAAACCAATAAAAATAGATTTTACTCATTCACAGGAAAAATACTCAGTCAAAATATAGGTGCCCACTAGTTTACATTTCAACATGGAGGATCACAGTAAAATATGGCTTGCATTTTAACAAAATAAATCATTTGTTTTATGTGTAGGAGATTTTGATAAGATTTGGAAATGTTTGAGGGAAGGAATTATCCTTTCACTCAAACAAGACATCAAGATTGGTAGTAAGTTTGTTTTAAAAAATAAAAAATAAAACTGAAACTAGTGCATTGACAGGAGATTTTTCCAAATTGGAGTGAAAACCAAAGGTTTCTTATATTGTAAATATGGTGAATCAGTGTCTGTACAATTTTTAACTCATAAGTTCATTTACTTAATTTGCATCATCAAAATCAAACTAACATCCACAAGCAGTTAAAAGGATAAATAACACATAGAACAGAGTTAATTTGGGAAACCCAAACTGGAAAAAACTCACTGAAACCAAGAACTATGTTTAGGAATAAATTGCCCTATATCTATTACATTTATTTTGTGGTTGAGCTTCAACTCAACTTGGAGATCCAACTCTAAAAGTTAAACCAAGATGCAACCAAGTCTTTGACAGGATTCAACCTATCTGGAAGCTTCAACTCCCAATTTTGGTTCAGTAACAACTAACCTTTAGTGAAATTCAACTCACAGGGAAGCTATAATTTCCCACCTTCTAAGCTACAACTTAGACTTAACCAAAGAATTTTATCACACCTGACTTGTTGTCTCAAAAAACTAATGGTGACCTCTAGATTAGTTTACTCATCTTCTCAATTTTCCCTTTTTCTTAATCAGTAATAGACCTCTATCCTACAATCCCATTACAGACACTCATTCTTGTCAATATTTCTTATTTCAATCTTCTACAATTGATGATATAAAACCTCTTTCAAAAAATCACTCTTGACACTAAGTTATTCTTTATTTTCTTTCTAAAAATACTCCTTATTTTAAGAATTCTCTCTCCTTTATAATCCTGCTCTTTTGTAATGGCTTCAACCTTTTACTAATCTTGGACTTGCCCACTTTACATCAACACTTCTGATATCATCTTAAGAACTCTCCTTTATAATATATTTAGGAACGTATCTTTGCATTCTTCTCATCATCCTGCACACTTCTCTCTTTATTTTCAATACATCCATCCTGCTTTCAAGCTCTCATTAAGGTACTTTGCATTTACACACTTACTCAATTAACCTAATGACCTTACTTGCTACCTTCTCCAAGGTATTCAACAAGCATTATTTTCCCTCACATTATCACTTTAGGCCCATCACTCTCATATTATTCTTACATATGTTTATATTTCAATCATTCTCTGAATACCTTACCAAATTATATCAACTTTATTCTATCCATCTCTTCATTACACACCCTTACATTTTTCATTTCACTGTCATGTATCCTTATCCACCTCAATTCAAAGATGATCAATACTTTTTCATTTTTGTACTCTTCATGAATCTTCCACTTCCCTTCAACACTTTTCTTGAGCCCATCAGCAAAAACATCATCACTTTGACTTCCAGAATCTCTTGATTTTCATGGCATTTGGACTTACTACATTTCTTGACCAAAGGAGTGTTTGTCACCTTCTAGTTTGATCTAGATAAGGAGAATTAGATTTTGTAACTGAAAAATAAATTTTTTGTTTTGTCTTCACTACAAGCAACAATCAATAATTTAAAATTTATGCCTTTTTAAGTTCATGCCTTCTTCAAAGAAACAAATAGTTAGGAAGGTCAATCACTCCAACACTATTTTGAGATCACACTATATCATTGAAACCTGTATTGCATGGTATATTATTGATGTAAATATTCCTTTGATATGTGTATTGTACTATTCAAACAATTTCAAGGAGGAAAATTCACTTATATAGTCAACTTGGATAGTCACCCCACATATTGGTGATAAAATTCACCAATGTCATGCATAAATCCATCTTTCAACCCAATTCAAATCCATACCTTGTTTAATTAAGCCACTTCTTAATTGTTGGAAGAGATACATGAAGATCTGGGGTTTAATCAATCAAGGAAATTGCCTTAATTATGTTTGTCATCACTGTAGCAAGATTGAAACCCTAGAAATCAAAACTGTCTCAAAAATATCCTTTACTTTGAGGTGAAATGAACTCATTTATTTTTCAACAATCCAACGAAACCTTCACAACCATTTCTTTTTAATTTGATGGTTTTTGAATGGTTAAATCCTGAGATTGATGGTTTTATTTCCTACAAACCCTACTTATAGTATATAAGGGACATTACACACCCAAGAAATCATTTTTAAGGATTTTTTTATTTTTTTTGCAGTTAAGAACGTTTTTATAAGGTTGGAAGAGATTTCTCAAGCCCATTGAAGACTCTCCAAATGATCAAAAACCTTTGAAAGAGTACCTACAACTTTTTAAGCTTAAAATTCTTCAATAAGAAACCTTACTTTGTCTATATCTTTATTGTGTTACTTACATATGACTCTAACTCTTCATTCCTTCACAAGGGTGAAGTATGATCAATATAAATAATGGATATAATATTATTCAACAAGAAATTTGAACAGTGCACTCTCCTCATAGTAGCTTCACATCCTTTTTATCAAGAAGATCATCCTACACAATGAAATTTTAGATTTCTGCTTCAAAAAATAATTTCCTTAGAGCCTAACTAAAAAATTGCATATATTAGAATAATGATTTAGGTCCCAAAATCCTTTTTTTAACACACAACATTCTTCCAAGGATTAGTGGATCAAATTTGATTAAGTAATTATTCTGACATAGAGAGTCACAACTCAAACTATGACCATCATTGAGCTTTACTACATTCACCTTATGTATCTACATGACCCAACATCTTGAAGAAATGTATCTTGATATGAATACCATCTAGAAACTTTCAACATATTGAAAGCATGCATTTAAGACAAATACCATCCACTGCAATTTAGAAAACACACAACATGAATTGGCTCATGAAGCAGTTTAAGGGAACTAAAAAAAATTGGCTTCACCGTGATTTGCTTAAAAGGAATTGAGGGGATCATATGACTTGGAGGAACCATTAAACATCCTTGAGAAGCTTGAAACAACTCAAACTAGTGATTTTAAGACAGCCATAACCATTTTACTTCCATCAATCCAAGAAGGAGGCTTGGAGTGAGAAAGCAATGTCAGAGAGATGAACACAACTTATTTGTTTCTTGTCCAACTTCCCCCAAACTTTTTGCAAAATTTCAGGATTTGAGTTCTCTTTAAAAATTTCTTCTTTTATTTATCCAAAGAAGGCTCGAAAATATTTTTAGATGCTAAGAAGCTAGGGTGCTCAATTTTCCTTCCTTAATAAACCAGTTTTAGAAAAGCTTACATAACTTTCACATACCTCTTCAAAAATTGATGAAATTTTGCATGAAACACTAAATGATACCCTTATACACACTACATAGGTTGGTTATTCATGTCTCTCTTCACCAACCCTCTCTATAGTTATGGGGAGGCCCTATATCTATATATCTTAAGAAGGGACAACCCTCCTCATCTTATGTTGTCTTATCTTGGGGTTAAACCCCATAAATTTTGATGGGTTGCAACCTTTCTCATCTATCCTTTAAATATATATCCAAGATTGTATAGCTTAGACCTATCTCATTTTCCTCAGCATACCCTTCCAGTCCTAAAGACCAATTTTGGTGAACTTTTGAATTTTTCCTCCATAAGCTAAAATGAGCCTTTTTGTTGCTCATACATTCCCTAGAGAACATTCCTAGGCTCTTCTCATTCTTTCATGGTCTTTTCATGACATGTATTAAACTTTCAATTCACATTAGGATTTAGAACTAGGCCTAAATGAGCCAGTTTCAACTATAACTCCCAACATTTGACCTGTTACTCACTCCATAATCTCTTTCTTATGATAAACCCATCATGAATGACCTTTAGAACACTTGTACCAAGTTTACCAATCATGTCCATACCTCCAGTGCACCCCTACCTTGCTGACCAAGCCTAAAGAATTGAAACCATCCTGAGAGCAACATCAATGCTCAATACACCACTGATGAGACACTACCAATCAACCTTCATGTCCCTTATAGAGCCTCACTTCACCACTCACTCCTTTTCCATAAATTAAATTTGACATCAATGATAACACCAATCACCAAGGTTCAACATTTTATTCGCACTCGAACACTAATCATTATAAAGGGGAAATAGTTTGTGAATACAAATAAGGTTCAAGCACATTGTCGAGGTTTATAATTCAAGCTCACCAAGAGTAAGAAAATAAAAAAATTGTGGGAATTTAAATTGTAATCTTTTTTAATTTTACTTGTTTAGAAAAAAATGAGATGAGATTTGTAAAAGATATAAATTAAATAAAGTCTTTTTTCTTGTCTTTTGAGGGAAATTCGGAGACAAAAACCCAACACCGCAAAATTTTGTTTTATTTTATTTTCTCTTGCTTCAGTTTAATGATGTCAACATCAAATAAATAAATATAGAAAATATGAATTTCAAGGTGTTATTCCCTTATCTACACTAATTTTTTATTACAACCATATAACTAACACCAATTTGGTTCATGTTAATATGAATCATTTTTATTACAGAACAATATATAAAGGGCATCCATTACTCTCACAAAACCTGTACCATAGTGGCTTATCACAAGAAACAGTGTTTCCAATCTCCATTTATTTTCCAAAATGCATCATCACTTGCGTTGAGCACTACAATCTCAAGAAGAGGGGATTTTTCAACCATAATAATGATCCCATATTATTGGTTACACCTGAGCACATTGAAGAACTAATTAGGATTTTCTAATATGAAGAGAATGCTAAAATTAATAAAGAATTTACGCAACAGTATTGGGATGAAAATCCAATAAAATTTTCTAAAGTGATGAATAAGAATTGGTTAGTCAGCATGCAATCACATGCTACCTAATTTCCAAAGGAATTTCCCCACATTGAGTTTAAGGATGATATTGGAGACATAATAACTTTATTAAGTAAAGTATTTGGCATTACATCCACAAGCTACTTTCAACCATGGATGTATAGGTCCATATGTGTAACTTTGGATCAAAGGCTTCATATAGACTGGGCTAATATCATCGGTGATAGTTTTACATTTAGTTGAAGTAAATATGATTTTTCATTTTTACATGACCTCTTACCTAGTCTACATTATAGCATAAAGAAGGATTTTTATTGGTCTTGAAACTAGAGGCACCATGACACCTAGGAAAAATAGTGGTTTTCACTATTATCCACAACTAGAGGAAAAATCAATTTCACACCATTTTCATCGTGTTAATGACACTTTTATATTTTATGTTATCATAATTCTGATAGATAAACCACATGATAGATTCTCATAGTAGGATAAGGAAATTATTTCATGATGGGGCTCATGTTTCATTCAATTTCTCACTTTTTCATACGTCTGAGTCAGCGGATTTAATGGAGTACCTTATAATTTTCCTAAATACATGAGTGGAAAATGGGATCTCATTTAACTTTCATGATAATTGGCATCATTGAACCACTTCTAGGTAGAGAAACAATGTCCTAGTGCCTATTTCTCAATTTCAATTTGTGTGTACAAGTGTCCATCATTTTGCAAAAATGAATCAATGGATAAGGAAATGATTAATATGAATTTACATCCATTTGTAAGAATATGGGAGTTCAATATCTATGGATTTACATAAAGAGTTATAGGACCTAAATCCAAACATCATCTAGAAGTAGAGGATTTTGGACCAATTGTGCAGATAAATTTGAAGTCCAACGTCATGACTAATCTGGGACGACTTTAGATATAAAAAAAATTGCATTCCGATTAAAAGAAATTCCTCAAAGATTCACTAATAATGGTCTAAATATGATTGATCATGAATATGATTTTTTTACAACATCTCCTCTTCTTAATTTCAATTTGTCCAGATGGAATGACACATCACATGATGAGAGAATCCAACAAGTGCTGAAGAGAATTCTTTCCTTGAGCGAAGAATCTTTAGCTCGATTCATTATAGAAAAGAAAAATTCACAAGAGGACCAAAGGCCAATTAGTCATAGTGAGAAGAAAATTGTACAATCTACTCATTCATCCTCTCACCTCACAACACATACCTCAACATTCACCCAAGCTAGTAAGAAATAATGGAGGTTTAAGTTATCTCAGGATTAACCTTTAATAATAAAGAAACTTGAGAAACTAAAATAAATTGAAGAGGGAAATGAACATGTTTCTGGAATATAATATTCAAGTTATCATTGATTGACCCATAATTATTTTTAAGGATTGATTGAGAATACCACCTTACAATTTATGGTATTAAATCATGTGAAATTTCTAGTAATCCAAATATCAAATTCACCTAAACCTCCTCTTCATAAAGGTACTTTGTAGTATTCTCCAATCCATCATGAATACATCGTAGCATCTCCTCATCATTAGTGTGAATATGTTATGAGGGAACCTCCTAAATCTTATCCCTTTCCCCTATTGCTCAAATAAATCCCATCAAATATGAGGATCCTTTGTGGAGAACTACTTGAAGAATTCCCTTATTGGATCCATGTAGAAATAAAAAAAGAGGAAAAGGATATTCAAACCAATTAAAATTTATCTTGAGGTCATTCTATCATTGAATAATTCCAACACTCCAAAAAAACCGAAAGTCATTGCCAAGTTTGTGTCAATGACTTTAGAGTTTGATACACAAATATAGAAACATTTATTATTGATAAAGACAAAAGAGAAATTATTTATAAATACTATGAAGTCTCTAAGGTGATGTTTAGTAAATAAAGCATGGAAAATGATGTAGCTCATGCTCGTGAATCGGTTGATATGGTTTTACAAAGGATGGAGAAATAAAAGCTTCATACTATTCAAATTAAAGAAGAAAATTGATAGTTAGTTGCATATATCCAACATCTAATCAATCCAATCTCTTCCATTGTTCAAATCCCTTCCATAATGGTTGTTTCAGGTCAAAATATCCTTGCACTATCAAAAGAGATAAATATTATGGGCCGAGCAACTAAAGTGTGGATTGAAAATGTATTGATACAAGATTTTTGGGTAGTTGATGAAGCAATCAAAATATATGATAAGACCCATGCCTATATGGATTCTGTCATATATTTTAAGGAGTCTCTAAGAGATAAAACTAGAGCTCTCAACAAAATTTCTCCAAAGATTCAGGAACTCGCGCAAAGGGTTTCCCATCCCTTATCAATGAGGGAATTCTATGATTAAATCAATGTGTTCTTCATATTGAATGGCTTAACTTTTCTAAATACAGGAAGATGGTGTTGATTTATGTTCAGGCTCAATTTTAAAGATCTAAAATACAAATGAGAAAAAATCATGTGTTTCATTCAAGAATTTATTGAGGAAATGCCTTGCAGTTTTTTGAATGAGTATAATCAAAGGATCTCGGTGCATCTTCTAAAAGAGGAATTTTCAAATTTGATCAAAAACTAGTATGTTTCTTTAATAAGTTTTGTCCCTGATTCACTTGATAAACTCATCAAATTCTAAAATTTATTTGTGAATATGGAGGAAAGAATGGTGCAATTCCATAAATTTATTGATAAAAGTTTTGAAATATAAGTCATGTGTGAAACTTTTCTTACACCTCATATCTTTCATGAAGATCCAAAGCTATTGGAATCACTTGAAATGTATAGAAAGTTCAAAATGGATATATGATTCAATCCAGGTTTCTCAAAATGATATTTTCAATGTTTTTTTTGTTTCCCTTGGAAACTAATGAGTTCCTACAAGTTAGATAGGTGGACTCTTGGCCCAATGGGTAAGACACTAATACTAGGTGGCATATTGAGTCCATGTGTTGATATCTTATTTTCCCATGTCATTGTCCAAGTTGGGTCCATATGTAACCAATTTATTATTGTAATAAATAGTTTTAATTAGGTCACTTAGGTGATAAAATAGTATTATTTTAATAAAGTCACTTTACTTTACCAAAATAAAGATATAAACTATAATGTGACCTAATTGTTCCCTAAATTGATGTCATGTAAACCCTCACTACCTTATAACCAACTTTTGGGTTATAAAAGCTAGTTAGAGATCATTTATAGAGGGAAATTTGGAAGAGCAAGGAGAAATAATGTTTTATAAAGAGATAATAAGAAACTATTTGTTCTTGGTTGAAGAGGAATAAAGGAGAATTTATGAATAGTTTTATATCTTATATATTTGTTTCCTTTTCTTAAGCATTTGTTATTCTTATGTATAATGAATGTGAAAAATCTCACTCTATAAGGATATGATGTTTTCTTTCAATATTCATTCACTATGTTTATTAGTGTGGTGTATATGAGTTTATGGTCTACATTGTCTTAATCTTACATACATTATTACTCACTCTTATTCATCATTTCCTACATTGTTGAAACATTTCACATGTGTGAAAAATAATATGCCAACAAGATATAATAAGTAAATGTGAGGGAAACAAAGATTAAATACTTATAAATATGTGAGGGAAGATTAAAAGTGCATAAAACATGTGCAAAATAACATAAGGGAAAGGGAAAGAGGATAGGAGAGCATGTGGGAGGGTGTGAGAGGAACTATAAACAGGAAAAATATACCAAGGAGAAAACCATCTACACGTGTAACCTGAAAAACATGATGGTAGAGCCAAAATGGAACTACAAATAACCAAAATAGCTACGTGTTATTTTGGGAAACACTTTCACTAAGTATTAGAGGAAGATTTTTTACGTCCTTAAGGTGTTATCAGTTTGTTCCCTAAAAAGAAATTTATCTACCCTATGGCCATAAAAATGAATATCCAAATGACTAATATCCTGAACTTGTCCCACCTCACTTTTGACATGGACAAAATAAAAAATATAAATTTAGGAAATAAAAAATTAGATAATTTCCTCTAAATATTTTTTGCAACTGATAGGAATGAGATCATAGAGAAAATATATAGTAGTTTCATTTCCTTAAAATTTTATTTCCCCTGTTATTTCCTTATCTGGAATTGGGGTGGACCCACACACAAAATTATTACCCTAAGATGATATAAGTTAGAGATGGGAGTGGTGTTGTGGTTTTTTATTTAACCCTAAACACTTTTGATGAAATATTAAGGCTCCTAGATGTTGACCAAGTGGCAAACATTTCAGTTTAAAAAGTATACAAACTTTAGAATATTAATAGTGTAACAATGAATCAAGAAGCTAAGGATCTCTGCTAGTAGAATCCCCAATAAGTTAAGAAGGGATGACTTCACTAAAGAAATTAGCGAGCTCACCACCTTAGTTAATAAGATTATACAGAATTATTTTATTTATCATTACCATGATTAGATGTTTAGGTACATCCAAATCATTCTGAGTGGAAAGACACCAAATATATTAGGGAGAGCTTATAAGTTCCATCCATCAGTAACTCTTCAAGATGGAAATGTAAATTGAAGGAGATTCCAAAACTAAATATGAATTATACATGACCTCATAGCTAGGTATAACATTGCATGCCACATATCATTCCTAGTATTGCTAAAGGCTAAGGAGTTTTCTCAATTTAGGGTAGATGATGTATACTCACAGCTAAACTTAGAAAACAAAATGTGTAATTTTAGGTTAGTTTATGATTCATTACTTACCCATATTATTTATGTGTTCAAGATTGAATGGGAACAATATAGAACATAAAGTAGGGAAAGAGAAGTGATCACTGAATATTGATGTTATTTCATCTAATTCAGATTCATCACTTACATTAGAGTAAGTGGCTTTCATGGTGCACAATACATGTTGCCTATGTACCTAGATGATAAATTGGAACTACTGGATTTGCTAAGATAGCTTGTGGAGGTCCACAAGCTCATTACAGGGAAGCATAAAAATATTGTCAAGTTCATAATTACTATTGGGAGATACACATGCCTTAATTTAGTGTAAGGCCAGACTCTTGGATGCTAAGATGAATAGGGTTTTCATGCATAAATTTAAGTCTATACACAATTATGTCATCAAGTGGATAGTGTAGGGATCCCTAGGTAATACATATGAGCAAGAAACTCATTATGAGGACTACTAGATGGACTGCATTGATGAGGAAGAGGCAAGACTTTTCTAGAATGACCATCACTCAAGTCATTGAATATAAAGTTATAGTTTTGCTTGAGAGTTTGGTGGATGAAGGAGATCTTGTAAGCAAGTACTACACAAATAACAACATTTCATCACATCAATTACCACCTCTTGATTAGACTACATAGGGAACCACATCCTTGTGTGAAAGGAAAACTCACATTATTCAGAAGACCCTATTTTGGTTGATAAGAAAAGGATTTGATATTTCCCTAAAAAATACTATAGTTTTGAGGGAATATAAGGACACTGGTAGAATGAAGGATATACTTATAAATTTTAAGAAAGGATCCAAAGTTTTATATCCTTTAAATTTAAAATCTCCATAGATTTCCATCACAGGGCCTACTATATAGATAGTGGAAGAAAGAAGTGCAACTACCAACAAGACAAAGACCTCTGTGTATGAGTTGACACATATGGATAAGGAAATATTAAATAATATAATAACAGACTTTATTGTTTTTGAGGATACTCTTATCTAAAATTTCCCTCATCTCACTCCTATGCCTAAAGTGATTATTGCTCAAGACAAAACCCAAATATGTGCATTATCTTCTAATCCAGAAGGATTTCCTAAGAGAGGAAATAGGATGATGAGAATAATTTCAGCAAGGTAACCCAGAATGAGCCTAATATTAGATCCCATCCCTGAGGAAGTGGAGGATCCAATCACTAAGAATTTTGTAAGAGTCAAGAGGGAAAAGGTGGCAACACGCAGTAGAAGTAGCTACCATTAAACCAATACAAGGAACCACTCCAAGTCTTGATATACTTGTAAGTATTAGAGACCCCAATTTAGTTGATACTACCCCACCTCATGTGTCACAATAAATTCTTATCTCAACCCAAATTCTAGAAATAAATGTGTTGTGTACCCATGAAGTTGTGGAGCAAGAAGTGCAAGACAAATATCATGAACATGTCTTCACTAAATTGTTTCATGGCTTGAGTCAAGATGCTAGAGATGACCTTTACATAAAAAAATTCCAAGTTGCATCAGCTCAAGTTATACCAACTGAATTAAAGGAAGGAAGCTCATCGTCTTAATAACAATCCACTATAACAAATACCATAATGATAGAGACAATGGAATGAAATGTTGAGTAATTTCTATTGAAAAATAGTGAACAACCAGAAGCCATGGACCCTCTTTAATAAACTTTGGACATGGTGGAGAGATTAATTACAACTCATGAATTTGTAGGGAAAATTGTAGAAACAAAGGCTTAGGATCAAATGCAAATGAAAACTTAGCAAACTAGATAACCTTATTCATCTAGGAACTAAGGGGTTAAGATCGAAGCTACTATACCTACAAATGTAAGTTCTTGACGCCCTCAAATTAATATGAAAGAAGAATAAAAGTAAAAAGTGGTAGAAAAGGATGAAACCTAGGTATAATCAATTGAAAATATGGAAACACCAGAGGTATAGGTTGATGATCCCAACCTCACACTTTCTAAGTCACAAGAAATTGTGATTATACCAAGTACCTCCCAATAACAAGCACAAGGGGAAGGAAACACTCTAAATGAATGATGGTTGAGAGTAGTACTCTCAAGAAAGAAAAAAGTAAGAGTGTAGATGGATAAAGTTGACCTTTAGAGAATCATATCCTTAAAGAAATCCAAAACACCAAATAAAGCCATTATTTTATCAAGGACAATGGTGGGACCTCAAGTGTGGAGATTCCCACTCCACAAAATTATGTCTTGAGGGATGAAGCTACCCCATCATATTACCATATCACTAATACCCCATTGGAGAAACTAACCATAGAGGGTCTCAAACATGAAGTTAATATTATAATGGGAGGTCACTTCCAAAAAATGGATAAGGATAATGAGACAAAAATAAACTTAAAGAAAAAATTGACATCTTGTAAACTTATGTGAAAAAGAGGATACAAAATCCCTTGGAAATCCAATAATTTTCTACATATATTACCCCAAAATCATTGAATAATGTTGATGATTTGAAATGTAGAGGATAAGTTTCCAACAAGTGGGAGAAATATATAATGAGTAGGGGAAACAAATTCATTAAGGAAATAATTGAATGCTACAATTAATTCGCATAGCAAATTGAATCAATTAAATCACTAATTGACAAGTTTTAAACAGAATTTGAATATTGGGATAGATTTCTTCCCAAGCTAGAAACCATCAAAGATTTAGATGATGAAGTGGTAGAGAGGGAAGAAATAATTCCCTCATATTTCCAAGGAAAACAATATGAGTATTAAGGGGCTATCGATTGAGAATGGAAACTCTAGGGAATTTTATAAGAAAGATCTAGAACATGAGGGAAAAAGAAAGAGAAAATGTGGATGATATTGATTCAATAATTTAGAGGATACTTCCCTAGAAGGATACTTACACTTTGGGATCTATATAAACCAAAAATATGATTCAAATTATTCAATAACATATTGAAGGGATTTGGAGTCTCCAAAGGACTTCAATTATTCTTTCATCCAAAAATTCATTCATTTGGAAAGGTACATTAATAAATTGGCCAAGAGAGTCAAGAAAAAGAAATATATCTCCACTTAATTTGACAGAGTTTTATTTAAGCAAGAATTAGTCTTTCTTTACCATATGGTTCCATATCAGGACCCCATTTTGGGGATGTTCAAATGCTTTGAAATGTATCGGAATAAACTGGGAGAGGAAGAGAATACTGAAAAAATTGATCTTGATCCTCCTTAGGCATATTATTTATTATTTTTTCCCTCCCCATTATTTATTCCTTTCCATTCGTTATTTTTCAAAAAAAGGAATAATCAAATCATATAACTTCAATTATTAAAAAACCCTTCCTGGAGGCACACACATGATGGATACATAGAAGAAAAGGAAAAAATAATAAAAAGGAATATTCTCCACTCCTCCACAAACTTCAATCATGGTTCAAGACCGTTCCAACTAGGCATAACAAAATGGGATATTTTCAGTTAGAAAAAATCATCCATCCACTTGAGGGATCAAGGATCAAAAGCCATGTAGTTTTCTTGTTCTCAATGCACGTGGGGCGTATATAGGCATATTCCATTAGGGGAAATTTTTGTATAAGAATGAAGTTTTTTCTTCAGTATAGGGGTTATAATTTTTAGGTTTTTGATAAGGAGATTAAATTGTATAGTCATTAGCAGGAATTAATATCATTTTCATGTCTCCCTTATCTAATTGAAGTACATATATCCATTTTCCGTGATTCATTCAAGAATTATAGACTATACATGAGATCATAATTGAGGAATATATATTTGAATGTAATCTCATATTTATTGAATCAATGAAATACAAAGGAGTTATTTTTTATTTTGCATGAGATTGGTCACTAAGTAAATATTGTGTTGTAGTGTTACTTTACAATATTTTTTTGGTTTTAAAATCCTTTCTAGAATATTAATTTTTAGGTGATTACTTACATCCCTTGAGTTTATTTTGGGTATTATAGAATTGATGCAATAAATTTTTGTTGATTTTTTATACACAAGTGTTTGTATTATGGTTTCAGAGATTATGTGGTAGTATCTATATGAATTCGGTATCAATGAATACAAATGCCCCTTTGAAGGTTATGGTTTCTTTATATTTTTCCTCTTACATTTTGGAAGCAACAAACTCAAATGGTGAGCACTTGTACTTTTCCCCATTAGATCCATCTCTCCCCTCATTTAACCAAGTACCATCATATCCTACCCCTTGCAAACCACATTACCTTTTCCTATTTTACATGTGATTTCCTTAAAATAACACATATCACACATATTTCAAGTGTATTTTCCATGATTTTTGAAGTTTGGCATCCCAACATCATCATATCCCAATTTATTAAAATTTTCTTCAGAGATGGTGTCTGTGATCACATTTTATTTATCTTCAATGGTTTATGTCTGATGTATCAAATGTTTGCAATGTTTGGGTGACCATTCCTTTGAATAATCATTGCATTTTTGGTTGTATTTTATATGATATTGAGGTTCCAACAAGTCTAATGGTTTGTAATATAACATGTCCTTGTCTCTTTCAAGCCACCCCTTAGGTCTTCTCACCTTGCTTCAGGTAGAGCCATCAAGTAGTAGGAATAAATCCACATCCTTAGTCACATGCCTCCATGTCATTCCCATAAGACATGGTCAAGAGATATTGATAGATCTTTCCTTGGCTATAAAACAAAAGACCAAGAGGTCTAACTTTTCTTCTTGCCCCTTTTACATAATTGTCTTATTTGGGATGTTAGACTGAAAACCAACAAGTTGTTTACATGTTATTATCCTTTTAAATTTAATCCAACAATTTCATTACTAGATAAAAATGGGGAAAATATGTTACCCTATATTTGGTCATGTAGCACTTGACAATAATCATATTTCATTTATCCCAATGTTATCTTGTTTGCACATTCATTAACTAAACTTAGAGATATCTTACTCAATCCTACACTTTAATTCTATTAGGCCATGATTTTTTCTTCAACTTATCACCTCATGAATCAATTCATCTTATAAAAATCATATTTTCATACTCTCTACAATATGTATCATGTCTCAAATTAGATTTTATCCTAAAATTGAATGATTTATGGGGGCCAAGATGGGTTCTGATAGTGAATTTGTACAAAAGTTAACAAACATGTCCATTTTACTTGCAATGGTCATATTTTCAAATGAAAATTTTACCTTAGTCAACTTAATGTTAGTTATAGATACCTAATTTTGATAATTATGTGCTTGAAAATAATGATTTTACTTATATTCCTTTATTACAAATCATGTGTACAAACATACCTTAAAGACATCATATTACTCTCTCATAAGGATTGTAAATAATTCCTATTCTCTTAATCCATTATAGAGATACGTACAAGACGGATATCAATGCTTATAAATAACCTACATATCATGTCAGATTTATCTCGATCTTGAATTGCTACATCCTTCTTCCTTGGATGTTATCATATAGATTTGGATAGAATCATCAAATATTTATGTCCATTTTTTAAGGTTATATCATTTAAGGGACAATAATCATATTTTTTTATGTGTATCTTATTTTCCCTCCAATTCGACCTCAATCAAAAATCATATCCCACAAAGAAATATAAAATAAAGTTAGATACACACATGCATTCACATGGTATTCTCAAGATATTCTCTAGAAAATACTTATCAATTCTTGTGAAAAAATGACATAATCTTCCCTAAATAAATAACTTACATTAGAAGTGCTCTTTATACAAGTATGAAGCATTCCAAACTAGGTTAAGAGTAGACCATGCTAATTGAAGAACATATCAAAGTAAAATCAAGAAGCTACACGCCTAAGGGTACTTCAAGGGGTTTTAATCTATCAAATTATATCTACAAGTTATCTATTATAGCACTTTACTTAAGCACTTCATTGAACACTCAAAAATGTTATATTTTGAATATACCTAGTTACTCCTAGTATTAGTTTTGAGGTAAAAGGGAAAATATATGGGGAGGCACTCTAGATTTTCATTCACACTTACGTAAGCCTAGGAGAACTACATGTAATTTTATCCCCTCATTTGGGAAATGTAGTGCAACACTTGATCATAATCATCAAGGGGTTGGCCACTAAGGTTAGTCCAACTCTACCACACACTTCTTTTTTAATCTAATGTATATTTGAGTGCTAAAATAAGAAATTAGGGTTTTTATCATTATTAGGTTCATGCATGGGGATTTTTGAAGAATTAATAGTGTGAGAATCAATTAAAGACAAAGACAAAGAGACAGAAAAAATAGAATTGTGGTGTATAGTCAGATATTAGCATCAAAGAGGATAAAAGTACCACATAGTAGTGTCTAGAAATGATGCAAATTTCCAACAATTTTTCAAGAGTTCATTTAAGATAATAAGTAAATTTTGCACTATCACAACCTATTTTCCATAATTCTAGATCCAAAACAATATGTAAAACATCAAAAAATATAAATGATATGGTTAGTTCCCATGTGTTGTGATATAAGATGATTCTTATTAAGATGAACAATCCACTTGTGAATAATGAGCTTCAATATCTATTCACATAAAGTTTAATTTTTCCCTTAAAAGAATCTATTATGTTTTAACACTTTCAATCCTTTGATGAAATTTTCCATTTCCTCAAGTATCAAAAATTAAAGATTTTATATATGAAAAATATTAAATATGATCCCAATGCACAATTTTTGCCTCATACTAACTTTCCAAGAAAATAAGTTTTTAAATATAAATATAACAAGGAAAAAACTTTAGCAAAATTAATCATCAATGTAATATCTCAAACAACTAAGCTTCAACTAAAATCTCCTCCTATGTGGAAATTCACACAAATACTTGTGTCATTACATATTGTACTTAAATTACTTTAGAGTAACCTCTTATTTTTCCCTCTTCCTATAGAGGTTTATATGAGCAAGCCTCAATCTAGATTATTTGATGTTAATGTGTATTTTAATATCACTAGTGTATTAGAATTCTAAAAATTGATGTTATAAGATCAAACATGTCATTCAAGACCTCATCAACAATCACAATATTGAATTAAAAATCAGTCAAGGGGAATCTAGACCACTAGTAAACGAGAATGCAAAGCCTAAAATATTCAATGACTCATTACCTCAACATATAATTTTTTTAGGGTAATCTTGAGTTTCATCATACTTATAATGTGCACCCTCACCCTTCTTCATATAATCATCTGTTAGATGGACTTATTGGCACTATCACTACTAGTACACAACCATGACCTACTATCATGTTTGATGAGCATAAAATTGTGGATGATGCTTCAAAGAGTGATGCACTATATATTCAAGATTATAGTAATAAACAACCCATCCATAGTGTTTAGATTGATAATGGTTGTGATAGTCTATGTACTATGACCTTACTTCAATCTCTAGGATAGAATGAAAAATATTTACAAACTATTTCTCATGTTATTAAATACTTATTGGACAAATTACATTACCCCTTCAAGAGGGAATAGCTATCCTATTATTGGTTAAATAATGTTTTGCATGGTAAATTATTGGTTTTCACTAATAGTCACAGGGCTGAGCCCCTCCTTATTTAGTATGGAGATGATCCTATTTATTTAATTTAGAATAATTAGAAATGTATGTGGTCATTACGCTAGGGATCACATGGGAATACTCCACTAAACCTATGGAAAAGTGATTGTATAATGTACAAGGAAGGAATTTAATTTGAATAGAGATAAAGAGGAGATGGGAAAATAGAGAGGGGGGTAATGTTGTGAATAGACTTATATATTTCACACATATTAACTAGAGTAGGTTCACATTCAATAGGAAGAAATCAACCATGTAAGTAATAACAAGACTAATAAATCATAGACACAAAGTTATATAGATCTATTAATTTAAGACATAAAGTTCCTTCTTGGTTGTATAAGATTATAATGATTGTAAAGTTAGATAGTGGAGAGGATAGAAGAACATAGACAAGGATATATAATAATATAGATTTATTTCTTGAAGTAGTAGTGAAATAAAACAACTTACAATAGTAAACAATTTCTAACCCCTTGGAATGGAGAAGCCATTCCAATTTATAGCTTACAAAAATGCCCTTTCATCTCCCCCCACATGAATTTTACATTTCCCATCACTTGTGACCTTTCATATTCTTAGGGAATAAAATTGAGTGTTTTTCTTATTAATGAAAAAGAGCTCTTGCAATGTGAAATTAAAAGGTCACATAAGTGAATAAGATAAAATAGTGAAAAAGTACATTCTTAATGAAGAATTAGAATAGAGAGAGAGAGAGAGAGAGAAGAAATATGAGAGAGCGGAAGAGGGTGATCAATATGAATATTAAAAATATTATGTTGATGAAGAACTAACAATCTGTGAACTTTGAGGAAATACTCTTGGAATGATCTCATCTCCTTTGAGCTCTTTATTGACATGGGCTACCGCAGATGTAACTTTTTCTTCCTCTATAACATAAACACATCTCAACACTATGATCCATGTCTTGGGAACATCACTAATAATATCACATTGATTAAAAAAAACCTTACGATTTCCTACAATGTTATATATTAGGCTTTTTATGTCTATAAAGGACTTCAAAGTATCCTTGTTGAAGGATAAAGGATCACCTACATCTTTCTTGACCAACTCTTGGATGGAACTAATGATTCCTCCCAAAGATGAATGTTTAGAGAGTGGATATGATCCAAGATTCTAAACAAATTTGTTGACATAATTTAAAATATCAAAAACATGTTGCCAACAAGATTAAAGTATAGAGATAATATCATTTATCATGTCACATCTAGCATTCATTGTGTGGGTCCAAACTGGAGACAAGTTCTCAACAACAGATGTGAATACATCCCTACTCACAAGAGTTTGGCAATCAAGTCAACTCATTTTAGACACAAGTGGGAACACACTATCCCAATGATTCTTCTCCCTCTCAACCTATTCCCTTGTCATATTTACTTTTGAAATAGTTGTGAGAACATACTTTAACAAAGAGAGTACCTCTTGTAGTAGTACCTTACCTTTCTCAATAATACTTTCAACCCACTTATCATTAGCTTTCCCTTGCATGGTGTAACCTTGGGCTCTCTTATCAACTAAGGATAAAAAAATTTGATGTGAGGGATGAATTTTGCAAGACGAATGGGTGCCGCATTGGGCTTTAGGAAGGCTTTTACATAGGTAGTGATATTTCTCACATGCTCATCCAAATACTCCCTAGTTTGTTTGTAATCTTCATTCCTATTAAGTAAGCGAGCCACAAACTCATTGAATATGTGGTCATATCCTTCATGTATAGATTTCACCAAGGATATTTGAGTCAACTCATAGTCATCTTGAGTCATCTCTTCCATAGGTTTTGTAACCTTTGGTCAGGAAACCTCTGCATAAATAGATTGAGAGGCCTCAGTGAAGAAATGAGAAATTATTTGTGCTTTAATTCCTTGGTTGGTTTTGATGAATTTTGAGATGGCCTCAAAATTAGGTGTTGTGGCTTAATGTACCATTATTGACTCACTACCAAGTAGATCCTACACCCATGGGAACGTTTCAGCTAGAGTAGACATAAAATCAAGCATAGGAGCAATTTTGGGTTCTTAATTAGGGGTCACATCCTTCTCATGATGAGATGAATCTATCATCAAGAAGGACACACTTGGATGTCAGTTATGAACAAGATACTATGATGTATCAATCTCTCCTAACTCAATAGGCTCAATAGGATACTCAATGATATTTTCCCTCTTATGAATCTGTTAGGGTAAATCAGCAGCACCCTCTAGATGTTTTTTCATATTTCTAGTTTGATAATGGGCATCCAGTGTGATTGTACAACATTGGATCCTTTCCCAAAGTGTGGGACTTGAAAAAAATGGGAAAAGACCCTCCAGATTAAAGGTTGGTTCCTTCACTCCTCTGATCAGGTGTATACATGAACTTTGCAAAGGTTCAATACTAGACCCTACTCTAAATTCCAAGGGGACAGAGATAAAGGATGCAGAAGAAATAAAACTAATTGAAAGTGGTGATACATCAAGGGATTGGTGAACATATATTTTATAAGATTTACACAGATCATAAGAAATACAACACAAAATATGCATAGATAGCTAGAATGTAATGAGAGATCAAAAGACAATGATAAACACATGAAAGGATTGGAAAAATCAATCACAGAACATACATTATCATTCCCAAGTTCAATACAATGCATTACGATCACTAGGAGGAAAAACACATGTTGTAGTCTGTATGAGAGGTATGGAACTCTACAAATCCACCTATTGAGGAAGAAATGAGAGCTTGCAGAGCAAAAACATGTCCAACCCTTTACAAATGAGCCAAATTTGGATTTTAATGGTTGATCAGAAGGAGAGAAAGCAAAAAACAAGGGAAAAATGGATTTATTAATTCAACCACCAACCAGATTCCTCAAATTTTTCCTATAGAGTGATGGGCTTCATGGACGAACCCATACTTAGAAGTACATTGTTTTGCAAATAAAAAAATGACCATACTTCATTAAATTTTGTGGTTGAATGTCAATTCTAAGTTTTATCCGTGCCAGGGAAGTTTCTTCAATTTTCTCCCAAAATTATCCTTCAAAATACAAAATTGAACCCTCTAACATGTAGAAAATTTCACCAGCTTTCTAGTGACACTAAGAACACGAAAATCCAAGCTCTGGATCACAATTTATGCCATTCTGAAGATTTAGGGTAAAAAAGGGCCAAAAATGGGTTGGCGGGACGAAAGTTTAAAATTTTCCCCTTTTTGAAATTTGGGAAACTTTTCCCAAAAATCTCTACCCCCCACCACTCTGATGTCATGTGGCACATCTTGATTGGTCTACGGGTCTACCAATTCCCTTTACACCCTTTTTGTATTTATGGAAAATTTTCCATTGGTGCCCCACGCTCCGTCGCTCCTCTGCCATGTGTCATCTTTTTATTTGTTGGTGGGGGTGGGCTTCCAATTTTTTCCCTAATGCCAACCACTACCCCAAATAGGACACATGGCACCTTTCTATTGGCACAAACCTGAACTCCAAGCATTCCTTTGATGCCACACCCTTTTGAATTTCGTCGGCCACTTGGACACATGGCATATTCTGATTAGCACGAGCCTTTGGAGGTAAAGTTTTATTGCACCATTTGGAATATTTTGGAAAAATGGTTAAATTTTCCCTGTACCTCCACCTCCCGCTAGTTTTTGGACACGTGGCAGCTCCTCCTTGGCTGTGGGCCTTTGGGCCGAAATTCTTCCTTTGCGCTAATTTTGGAAATTTCTCTAACTTCTCTCCGTCGGTCTGAACTTTGACGCCCCCATGGACACGTGGCCACTTCCTATTAGCCAGCGTGCCTTCGAGCCAAAACTTTCTTTTGCGTGCCCCAACCAATCCTTGGTGAAAATTTCAAATTTACATCCGCTCCCGCCATTCCACCACCATGTGGCGCTCTCTAATTGGGTGCGGACCTTCCTAGGGAAAATTTCCCTCCAAAACTTTGTCAAGCCATAACTTGCAAAATACGAGTTAGAAGGAAAAATTTACCTTTCTGGAAAGCTAAGAAGATTCTTTGTCCAATGAAACCATTTCTAGGAAATTTAGAGTGCCTGAAAAGAAATTTTTTTTGACTGAGGCACAAGGAAGGAAGAGATGAAAGAGAGTTAGCCAAAAAATAAGCAAGGGGCTTATTTTGGATAACAATTTTGGGGACTCAGAGGGTTCATCTACCTACTGGATGAAGTTATCAATTACCTGAAGCAATCCATTAGGCATGGAGTCATCAAATTAACTACTTGGTACCCCTAACTCATTAGAAAAAATCCAAGAAGAAAGATTGTGAGAGTAGAACATCACTTGATCTAGAACATGGCCTGCAAAAATGCATTCTTGGGACAGTAAGCTTGTGCCAAAGCACTTAGGGAAATGGAAAACTAAGCTACAACAAAAAAATTTGCACAAGCACTTGGAGGAATGAAAATCTAAGCTAATATGTATAAGGTGGAGATTTTTCCTTCTAGTAGCAATGCTTTAGATGGATTCCATTAACTGGAATCCACATTTCTTCACCATCCAATGTAGACAATTGGAAGGCATTATTGTTCTTACATTTTGTGACCATATAAGGGCCACTCCAAATGGCATCAAACTTTGATTTCCTTCATGGCTTTGCTCAGTCTGCATCCCATTTCAACACTAACTCTCTAACTTGGAAGGTTCTAGCCTTGGCTTTCCTATCAAAGGTCCTCCTAACCAAGGCTTGGTCCTTCTCCATTGTTTGGGCTGCATGCTCTCTGATTTCTTGGAGCTCCATCAATTCTACATATCTAACCTCCATGGGTTCAAACTCCAACAACTCTAATTGTTTCATGAGTTCCAATGTTGGCAACTCAAGTGACATGGGCAAGATTTCCTCTCTTGGGGGTTATCCTATTAGCCCACAAGGATAATTTCAATTTGGTGTGCCAAGTCCTCTGATTTTCATCAAGAGTCCTCTTGATGATCTTTAACAAGTTCTTGTTGGTAGACTCAGCTTGGCCATTACCTTGAGGGTAATAATTTGATGAAGTACTTAGATAAATCCCATTTTTAATAGCCCATTCAGTTACCTTTGATCATATGAACGCCAAATAATTATCTGATATTATAGTGGCAGGTATACCAAATCTGGTTACTATCCCCTCATAGAAGTCTATAATGCTAGATTCATTTGCTTCTTTAAGTAGCACTACCTCAATCCATTTGGTGAAGTAGTATGTTGCTGTTAGAATCCATTTGTGTCCTTGGCTTGAGTTTGGGTTAATGAATCCAATGAATTCCAAACCCCATTACATGAATGGTTGGTCACTTGAAATTGGGTGCAATGGAAGGGCAGCTAATCTCTCCTTGCCTATGAAGAATGCACAATTTTTACACCTCTTGATCCATGCAGAACAATCAGCAAAAACCTTGGGCCAATAATATCCAACCTTCATAATATTGAGGGCTGTCACTCTTGGAGAAAAGTGGCCCCCAGCTGATCCACCATGGAACTCTTCTAATGTTCTATTAATTTGGTTTGTCCCAATGCATCTCAGCAACACTCCATTTACATCCTTCTTGAACAAAACACCATCAACAAGTGCATATGGGACATCCTACGATATGAAGTGCCTTCTCTTGGATTTGTTCATCTCTAGAGGGCATAGGCCTATTTGTAGGAATTTCATCATGTCTTGGGTCCAAGAAGGAGTGAGTACACTATCATTCTCTTCTTGAACACCTCTTCATTCTTGGTTTTCTTGCAACGCAAAAACAACATCCTTCTCAGTGCTTGCTTCCATTGATTTGATCAAGACCAATTGTTCACATAATCCATTTCCTCGGATGAGCTTGGTGACTTTGATTTCAATGTCATACTCCAGGACATGAGTAATCCAACCTACACATTTTTCATTTAGGTCTTTGTTGAGGAGGAAGTCTTTAACTCCCACATGAGAAACCAGCAGTTGAACCTTGTTATTTGAAACTAGATGCTTAAATTTCTTCAAGATCCTAATCACTACAAGAACATGCTTCTCAATGAAAGAATATCTCATCTCATAGTCCTCCAATATTTGGCTAAATAAGGTAATTGATTGCTCTGCATTTTCTCTGTTCTGTTGTACTAAAATTGCAAAGATTGTATCATCACCTCCAAATGCATACAGGATAAAATCCTTGGAGAAATTTGGGTTAATGAGAGTTAGAGATTGTGAGATAGCCTCTTTGATTGCCTCAAAACTTTCCTTACCTATAGCTGTCCATTTGAAAGCCATGATTTTCTTCAACATCATGGTTATTGGCTTGACAAGGGCTGCAAAATCTGGAACAAACCTCCAAACAAAATTGATTCTTCCCAAGAAACTTTGAAGGGCCTTCTTATGACTTGGTAATGGTAGTGCTTTTATTTCTTCAACCATCTCTGGATCAATTGTTAATCCTTCTTTGGAAATAATGTGTCCTAGGAGATTTCCCTCATGTGCAAGGAAAATACATTTCTTGGGGTTCAAGGATACCCCAAATCTTCTACATCTTTGGAACACTTGTCTCAAATGAAAGAGATGATCTGCTACACTTTTACAAAATATAGTAATATCGTCTAGATATATCAGCACCATTTTTTGATCAATCCCTTGAATGCCATATCCATTTCCCTTTGGAAGGTAGCTCTAGCGTTGGACAACCCAAATGGCATTTTTCTATATGCATAAGTCCCCCATTTGGTGGTGAAGGCTGTTTTGAACTGATCATCCTCCTTTATTATGATCTGATTATACCCTAAATAACCATCTAACAATAAAAATCTCTCAGATCCAGCAACAACTTGAAAAATATACTCCATAGAGGGAAGTGGGTAATGATCCTTGAGGGATGCTCTATTCAAATCTCTAAAGTCTACACACAATCTGATTTCTCCACTCTTCTTTCTAACTAGAACCAAGTTTGCTACCCAGCTAGAATGCTTGATGGGAAATATGATACTTGCCTCTATTAACTTATTCAATCCCCTCTTCATGAGAGGCTCCATGTGTGGATTGACTGGCCTTTGTTTTTTCCTAATGGGCTTAGTACTTGGATCCAATTCAATTGTATGTTGAGCTAGCTTGGGATTTAAACCTCTCAAGTCTTCATAGCTCCAAGAAAATATGTCTGATAACTCTTGGAAAAGTTGCATGAACTCATACCTTTCTTTCTCAGTTGCCACTTTACCAATTTGAAGTGATTTTCCTTCTCCCACTGAAAATTGAATATGAATAGGCCTCTTGGAACTCACTCCGCGATAGGTTTTTGGGGATACAAGAGAGATTTCTTTGTTATTTGAGCCATGAATCAAGTGTTAGGCCCTGAAAATATGATTCAGTAATTTCCCACTCTTACAAAGCATACTCCATGGTTATTATGGCCATGTTTATACTGGTGGGAATCTATAAGCATTGATAAATTCCCTTTGGAGTGAATACTGCAACGATCGAGTTGTCATCAACCATGATTGTTCTAGTGTTATGATCATAATAATGTGCACATATCAGGACAAGTTTGGTGCTCTGAGTAGATAATGGATGGAATCCTTACATAAATAATTTAATTATTAATATATTTTCCTCCACTACTCCTCATGGCTCATTCAACATTCTAGATTTCAGGTCTTCAAAATCCATGTGGGTGATATAATTGTCCCCCACATTAGGGCATTCAATGATCATTGTGGATATTATCTCCAAACTTGAATACTTGACATTAATGATGGAATAAATCAATGAGGTAGGTGGAATGTGATTTTATGTAAGTGACTTGATCCCAATTGCAATAATTTCTATTTTTGGCAGGTCCTAACTAGGATGGCTATTTTTAACAAGTTTTCACAATTTTCACTTTTTGGTTATTTTTTATCGTTTGGAGTAACAAGGATGCTGGGAATTTAATATTTTGGAAAATTAATATATTTATACATATTAGACTTTGCAAAAATTACTATTTTTTGAAAATTTTATTTTGGATGTCGAATTGGAACGAAACTGGTCTCAAAAGATTAGGTTTTGTCTTAGAACCTTCTGCTCCAACTTTTGAGGTTTTTTGTTTGCCAGAACTCTGTAGATCTGAAAAGGTAAATCCAAGGGATGAAAAAATATTTTTAGTGCTATAAATTGTACATATCATCAATGGAAGTGTTCTTAAATTCAACTTTAAGATGTTTTTGGAGGAGTTCACTAGTAAAATTTGGTGGAAATTGGGTGCTCGGGTTGTGAGTTATGAGTAATTTTCAGTTTTGGAGTACAAGGGTTCTAAAAGAATTCAGAAACATAACTGGTAAAAAATGGAGGTTTTGGGTGGGAAATCACAACACCTTTAAGTTCAAAAAATTATTAATTGATTATGAGTTGGGAGTGAGTCATATTCACTTTGTAACTTTTAACTTGGATCAAACCCAAGAAGTTAAACCATGGTTGTAGGAGGTTTGGCATGGAGTTACACCCTAAAATAGGGGCAAATAGGTGAAAGGGGACACAAGGGGAAAATAAGTGTTATTTTCATAATATCATGCCAAGTGTCATATTCTAGTGCACTGTGAGGGAGATGCAGAGGGCTAGAAATGGCTTTCATGAGCTGAAAACTAGTTTTTGATGTGACCTAGGGTTGAGTGGAAGGATGAGGAGCACACTTTCATGTCCCTCATGTCCATTTTTATGTTTTTGAAACCCAAGGGGACACCATCAACTCAAAAAATCTCCATGAGGATCTTGTTCATGAGGATGGGACAAGGGGTTAATATATTTTGCAAGTTGACATGTTCCTAGGCGTAAAAGAGATGTGGTACAAGTTATGAAAAATGAAATCTCATGGGGAAGCGCACTTTTTGGTCCCCAATTTCCATTTTCACCTTTGGGACAAGCTAAAGGGGACACTCATCCTCCCAGAATGTTCCATGGGTCTTTGGAACATGAGAAAGGGGACTAGGTTGAGTGAGTGTAACTTAGAGGATTCCTCGGTGCGAAAGATGCAAGTTATAAGTTACAAAGAGGGAGCCAACATGGGGGAAAACACTTGTGTCACCAAATTCCCCCTTGAAACTTAGGGACCATCAAATGGGACATTACATTATTATAAATGTGTCAAGGGGTCTTCTCCTCATGGGAAGGGGACATGGGCACTTAAACTCTGCATATGCACTGCTTAACACCCCAAGTTGTGTTTTAAATGGTGAAACATCATGAAAATATGGGGGATTAAATTTATCCTCCTCATGTCCATTTTCATCTTTTGTAAAATCCAAGGTGACATGACATGCTCCAAATTGTGCTTATGCCCTTTTGGTATGATGATGTCATCTACCAACTCCATTTTAGGACACTAGGAGTGCTTTTTCTGCCCTAGGAGTATGGAATGATGTTTTGGGGTCAAAAATTATATGATTTTGACTCCAAACCACATATTGATAAAATCCCAACTATTATGAGGAGCCAATTATTCCTTAAAATTTATTTTCAGGGTCTTTTATACTTTTGACTGGAAAGGGAAGCTACAGTGTCATGAATTATCACAGAAGATTTTGAAGTCTTGGAACAAAATTTATGTGTCCATAATATGGAGGGTTCCAAGATATTTACAATGAATTTTTTTTCCTCCAAAATTCTCCCATAACTCCAAGAATTATCTAAACAAGTCAGATTTCTTTGTTGGAGTATGTCATTCCTTGTACCTAAAATAACTCATTTTGCTAGTTTGATTCCATGTACCACTCATATTAATAAAATTCTTGTTGGATAGGAAACCTTGTTCTCATGCAGGTGAATGAATTGATACTAAAAGCCACCAGTAACCTTGAATTATAGAGGGGTTAAGGTGCCTCAGATGTGGATGTAGATCTGTGGGTGCCAAAAAATGGATCTGTGATGGTGTTTGCAAAACTGAAACAAATATGATTAGATAAATATATGTGGGGGCTTCCTAGACAATGTTGGTTCCAAGAGGATATTAACTCCCTTGGAGGATGTCAACCCCCATGTTCAAAAAGATAAAAATATATGACGAGTGATAGATAATATGCAGAAGTACAGAAATGTAATATGCCAAGTAAATGGAATGATAAGGGCACTTAGTTGGTGCTCTGATATGGAGATGAAATGGGCATCAAGATGGAAAGTTGATGAACAATGACAAAGCTTCCCCAAAAATGTCAAATCTTTCTCCAACACTCCTCACCTCTAACTTATAACAATGGAAAAGGTTTTCCTTGACCTCAAACTTACTTATTCCTAAAACTTCAAACTAAAAATATTCCACTTGCTTATCTTTCTTCCCCCTCTTAAAAGAGGGGGAAAGGCCTATATTTATATCCTAGAGATAGGGTTAGATCAAGGGGTATCAGGTAACCAGGGTTTGATAAAGTAACCTTGGTTAGGTGAGTGGGGTCGAATATGATTTGAATGATTAGGTGAGATAATAGATTTGATTTGATTGAGTGGGGCTCATGATTTGGATGGTGAGGGACATGATTTGAGTGCCTAGGTGAGATAATTGATTTTTATTTTGAAATTTTAGGAATAAGAAAGTTTGAGGTCAAGGAAAACCTTTTACATTGTTAGAAGTTAGAGGTGAGGAGTGTTAGTGAAAGTTTTGACATTGTTCAACATCTTGCCATCTTGATGCCCATTTCATCACCGTATCAGAGCACCAACTGAGTGCGCTCTTCATTCCATTTATTTGGCATATTGCACTTCTCTACTTCTACATGTTATCAATCACTCGTCATTTTTTTATATTTTTTAACACAGAGGTTGACATCCTCCAATGGATTTAATAGTCTCTTAGAACTGACATTGTTTGGGAAGTCCCCCACATATGGTTATATAATTAAATCTTGTGTAGTATTTAATATCACATCTATCTTCTTGGCACCCATAGATTTACATCCACATTTGAGGCTCCTTAAGATGGTTGATAAACTTTTGGGTGGAATGTTTGTAGAATCGTTTGATAAGACGGTTGATTAATTTTTGGTTAGGGTGTTTGTGGAATCATTTGATAAGGATTAGCATATGTCATTAGTTGAGATGGGATATGTTACTGCATAGGTTGATGTTGAGAAATAGGGACATGATGTGATTGGGGAGATTGGGTAGGTTGTTGTGGTAAATGATAAGTGGGGGTATGAGTGTTAAGGGATAGAGATGGTTGGAGAATACGATGGGTAGGAATATAAGTGTGAAGAGGTTGAGATGGTCAGACAGGCATACTAGTAGTGGATGGAATAGATTTGACATGAACTAATGTGGGGGAAATATGATTCACCAAATGAGTAGACTAGTAGGATTGAGAAATTTTGGTATATTTATGAAGTACAAAGTCATAAATGGGGTTAGAAGGTAGTTCAAGAGTTTCTAAAGGATTGGGATATGGTGGTGTGATTGTTTTAGGAAGATTGGATTGGTGAGAGACATGATGATTGGTTTCAAGATAGGAATGATTGTGGATGACACGGTCCTTATAAAGCGAGGCCATGGAGATAGAGGGTTGGGTGACTGAAGGTGTGGAGTCAAGTGTAGAATCTTCTTGGGAGAGATCATTAAGGGAAGTGACATCATTTGATGTAGTGGATTGTTGTTTTTGTTTTCATCTTGAGTAAGAGTGACCATAGGTGATGAGACCAAAATATGTCTCATTATATCACCAAATAACATTCTTATTCTCTCTCTCAAAATAAAGTTTTCAAGTGAATTTAGATGTAGTTTTAATAATAGATATCATATTTAAAGTAGAATATAGGATTTATCTTATCATATTTTTAGAAATCTATTTGCAATCTAATTATATTTATTTCTTGATATTTCTTCTAAAGTTGAAATGTAATAGTGTGTAGAAAATAGGTCATAAGCAACTGTACTCCAAGTTCATAAATTGCAGCTACCGAAAGTCTTCACACATCTACAAAAATTCTTCACACAGCTATGGAAACACCCAGCTAGTGAAATTATTTTGGTTTGTTCCAAAATAATGTAAAGGAGCACTGAACTATTCAACTTACTCTTTGCTTCCACATCATCAACCAAGAATATAGATCTAAACATGTGGCAATCCAAAGTCATGAATGCATGTGACATTCCAAGAAGAATTCAAAGTCATGGACTTAGCACTCCTCCTTTTTCTCTCCATGTTTCAAGGATAAGAAAATGGTGGAATAGTATTAGGAATGTTGAATAAGTACTCTCCCACTTTGTGTTCCTAGATTAAAGGGATTAGTTGTAGAAATATTCTCCATGATAAGTGGGTTGTTGTAGTCAAGTTTGTTTAGTATTTATTTCTTTGAAATAATACGCCCAAGAATAGGTAGTTAGTTCTTGGAGTGTGGACCAAGTAAACTAGGAGTCATGTCTATAAATACCTCCTCCATATATTTCGAAAAGGGGGCATATTTTGTAAATTAGTTTTGAATCAATACAAGTGCAGTTTTAAAAGTTAATTGTAGTAGCTTCAAATCCAAAGGAAAAAGAATCACCAAAAGCCTCTCTTCCCTAAGGAGGAGGATTTTTATGTTATTTCTTATCATAGTTTATTTACTATAGATTTATTTCAGTAGTTTAGTTGTTGTGTGTTTCTTTTTCATGCATGTTTAATTTCTGTATGTTTTCTTAGGAAGAAGTATTGTTGAATAAGATTTTCCTTTCTTCTTTTGCATATAGCTTTAGACACTGCCTTAGTTATAATGACACCAACTTTTCTATGATTTGGTTAAATGAATGGTAATACAATGACCCGTCATTTTTGGCGCTGCTTCTGGGGATCATGGTGTTATTAGGAGACTCAAATTTTTCTAAAAGAGTATTCTAGTGACAGTAGAATACCTCTTAACACAATTTGTGATAGGAGATTCTTATTCAATAGCTTCTTTATAATTTCTTTTCATGTAACTAGATTAGAATTTGATTTCAAGTTTTTAATTTTCTACAATTTCTTTACCTATAATTTCATTTCCAGCAATTTCTTTTCCTACAATTTTTTTTCCTACAATTTTTTGTTTTCAAATAGATTAATTTTTTTTGCACTTAGATTTAGAAACTTGATGGAGATTTCCAAAAGAAACCCCCTCCTTGATAACATGGAAACACCATTTTATATTAGTCCATCAGACATGTGTTTATATAATTATTTATTCTATTAATAAATATTTCTATTATATTCATATTGAGAATTTCAATATGATATTATAGATTGTTGATAAGACTGACTACCTTAATCAACATATGGATGAAAAATTCATAATAGAAATATGTATTATCATCAAATAAAACATGTACCTAGTTCTTTTTCCTATATACAGCAATTACAATGGCTAGTTACCCATGTATTTTGGTGTGATGGAATGGATACAATAGGAATTTGATGATAAGTTTTCTTAATCTTTATAAAAGTTGTAACACAATATATTTCTGTAGGGTCTAAATTGATTTGAGTTTCCTATTCTAAAATATTTCTTGTTTGCATGTATTAGATTCAATACCAGTTCATGCATGCAAGAAATACAAAAAAAAAAGAAAAAAAAAGAAAAAAAACTAACTTTGTGCAGGTTAGCCAAGAAAAAGATTTATGTGGAATATTTGTGTAAACAAATTGAGAGTTACAGGAAAAATTGAGTGGCTTTTATCATGGAAGAAGGAAACATCATGTTGAAGGAAAAAAACATCCATCTCTGCAACTCAAATTCCTATAATAAAAAATGAATCTACAACAATAATAAAAGTTATTAGAACATGGTAGACAAATGCAAAAAGGTATGCATTATTCTCTCATATAACAACTTGTTTGGTTGAAAAGTTCAAGAATGTAACAAGAGAGTTCTATTTTTAAATCTTACATTTAATGAAGTGAGATATTCCTTTTTGCATGCAAAGACTCATGCAGTTAGAAAAAATCAAATAACATGCATTCCTATTTTATCTCTTTTATTTAATGAATTAGTCAAATTTTGTTAAAATATTCCTTGCATGTCGACTTAATTGATTTAGAAAAAAAATTTACATATAAAGAGGAAATAAATTTGCATGCAATGAATGCTACAAATTATATATCTTTTAATCAATTAAGTCTCATGCAAAGAGTGCTCCTAAATTGACTCTATTTATTTAATGAGAGAGACTTGTTCTAAATTATTTTCAATAATTATTGAAGATTTGAATTTTAAGGAGCTAATTGTTGCAAGCATATATTTTTTAGATGACATAATTACTATAGGAAATTACAAAATCAACATACATGGTGAATTAAAGAGGAGGTCAAAGGAAAAAGAATCATCTGATACGGAAATCACGCATAAAACATAGCTACATTTTCTGATGCAAACTACTCACGAATCATAAATAAATAGATCAAACAATTTCTTGGTTTTGTTCTACATGAAATTATCTTTCTATATCATTTTGAATCACTCATTTTTGTTTAGAAATGACCAAGAAATCATAGTTTGAATGAACGCTGCTAAAAAAATAACATGTTGCATATTGTTTTGATAACAGTGTTTTCTGATCCAAACTACTCATAGCTCGTAAAGAAATCACTTAAACAATTTTTTAATCTTGTTCTAAATGATATAAGATTTCTAGATCATTTTTGTTGAGAAATGACCAAGATATCGCATTTTGAATGCATGCTACTAAAAAAAACATGTTGAAGATTATTATCTTTAAATATATATATATATCTTATGATGCATGGAAGTTTTATGCTAGTACTCCTCATTTTCAGTACCTAATTCCTTCCATGTTACCCTATTTGTCTCATTTTTTGTTAAAAATTAATTTTCCCAACTTCTGAAAACACCAAAAATACCTCCAATATGTAGTAGTCAATGTTAATCTTCTCAAAAAAAATGGGGAAAGTTGAAAACCAGCAAATGGATACTTTTCCCAAACAAAAAAAAAACAAAAAAAAATTACACTTCAAAGTCTTTCTCGGATTCATATGAATGCTTCTCTTAGGCCGACTTGGTTGATGAAATCATTTTCCACTGAAAATTTCTATGTTGCAGTGGCTTTGACTTCATACCTATTTATTTTTTTAGCTGCAGATGGAAATCATGGTTATGCAACATGATGAAAGCAAGGATAACTATTGAGTATGGTATGGTAACTTCTATTTTTCTATTCTTTAATATTTTTATTTGTTGTTTTAATTACAAATAGATTCACTTCTCAAAAGCATAAAAGAGAGAGAGAGAGAAATTTCAAGATCTCCATGTGTTGATCAAGTCAAGTAATAAAGAAAAATTATGCAGATGAAGTCTTTTCAGTTTACAACAATTGAGATCTATAAGCTGTTGAATTAAAAAAAATAGTTTACATGAGGGCATGCACAAAGCTAAGTGTGGGGGAAACTCACTCTCTTCCAAATATTTTGAAGAGTGCATGAGGAAACAAAGAGTTAAGTGTGGGAAAAATATCTCTACATTATTTATGAAAAACCTCATGAGAGCATGAATAAAAAAGAAGTAAAAAATTTACTTCTAAAATATCAGCTTGCTACTATCATGAAAAAAGGAGAAGAAAATTTGAAAGATCTAGAAGTATTGACAAAATCAGATTCTACAAGAAGATCAGTAGCTTGCATGAGGGCATGCAAGAAGTTAAGTGTGGGGGAAATGATGAGACCAAAATATGTCTCATTATATCACCAAATAACATTCTTATTCTCTCTCTAAAAATAAAGCTTTCAAGTGATATTAGATGTAGTTTTAATAAAAAATATCATATTTAAGGTAGAATATAGGGTTTATCTTATCATATCTTTAGAAATATACTTGCAATCTAATTATTTTTATTTCTTGATGTTTCTTTTAAAGTTGGATTGCAATAGTGTGTAGAAAATAGGTCATAAGCAACTGTACTCCAAGTTTGTAGATTGCAGCTACCAAAGTCTTCACACAGCTATGGAAATTCCTAGGTACAGAAATTCTTCACGCAGCTATGGAAATGCCCACCTAGTGAAAGTATTTTGGTTTATTCCAAAATAATGTAAAGGAGCACCGAACTATTCAGCCTACTCTTTTCTTCCACATCATCAACCAAGAATATAGATCCAAACATGTGACAATCCAAAGTCATGAATGCATGTGGCATTCCAAGAAGAATTCAAAGTCATGGACTTAGCACTCCTCCTTTTTCTCTGCATGTTTCAAGGATGAGCAAATGGTGGAATAGTATTAGGAATGTTGAATAAGTACTCTCTCATTTTGTGTTCCTAGATTAAAGGGATGAGTTGTAGAAATATTCTCCACAATAAGTGGGTTGTTGTAGTCAAGTTTGTTTAGTATTTATTACTTTGAATAAATCTACCTAAGAATAGGTATTTAGTTCTTGGAGTATGGACCAAATAAACTAGGAGTAATGTCTATAAATATCTCTTCCATATATTTGGAAAAGGGGGCATATTTTGTAAATCAGTTTTGAATCAATACAAGTGAAGTTTTAAAAGTTAATTGTAGTTGCTTCAAATCCAAAGGGAAGAGAATGGCAAAAATCTGCTCTTCCCCAAGGAGGAGGATTTTTCTATTATTTCTTAGCATAGTTTATTTACTGCGGGTTTATTTCAGTAGTTTAGTTGTTGTGTGTTTCTTTTTCATGCATATTTAATGTATGTATGTTTTCTTAGGAAGAAGTATTGTTGAATAAGATTTTCCTTTCTCCTTTTGCATACAACTTTAGATACCACCTTGGTTATAATAACACCAATTTGTCTATGAGTTGGTTAAATGACTGGTAATACAACGACCCATCAATGGGAATGAAATAAAGAAACACGTGTTTATGAATCTTGTTAACAAATAAATCAAGCAACAAGTTTTTTATCATCATGATTAATTATAAGATGTGAAAAGAAAATAAAAAATGAATAATGAAGGAACCTAAATAATGATAGGCTAAGGCTGGTTTCTAGTATTTTTGGCTAGGGAGAGTCTCAAGTGGATTCATGTTGGGTGGTACAATCCCAAACAGTGAACCAGGTAAGGAGATGTTTTGATGTGTTGATTTAGGTGCATGAGTTTTAGGTTGTGTGTGATAATGTGAGATGCAGAAGGTTAAACCCCTATTTAAGCTATGTGAGCAAGGAGGATGCATGTTGTTCTTTTTAGATCAAATCTTAAATGTGAATTTTGATGCAGGAAATCACCCAGGATAGGGAAATCACAATGCAGAAAGGAGGAAATAGGAAAAGCAAGAAATATCCATATAGTGCTTGTTCTTTTTTATCCAGTTCCATGGTGTTTGAAGGTGCTAATTAGTGACCCAGAATGTCTAGTGACCCTAAAGTTTCACCTTTCACTATTACAGAAGGGGTTTGGTGAAATATATTTATGACATGTTTATGTTTCAACAAGTGATCTTTGAAGACATAATTTCATGGTTGGAAGGTTGTAGATGTTACCCTACAAAAATAAAATAAATGTAATTAGCTAATGTGGTTAAGAAAAATGATATTTTTTGTAAATATTTTTTTTACCAAAAGTGTCGTCGTAAAAAAATAAAAATAAATAATAAATAATCTAATTAATTAACAAAATCGTAGTAATTATGATATGAAAATTAATAGGCTATAAACTAGGAAATAAACTAGGGAAAGATAACTTCATGAAATAAATGATCAAAGAACTCAAAAAATACATGAAGTGATTGGAAATGAAAAATGATATAATACATGATGGAATGATAAATTGATATGAAATTAAAATCTATGAACAATGAAACAAGATAGTTTTGTTTTGTTGTTTTATTACTTGAACGATAAAGAAGATAAACTATAAACACTGAAAGTCAAACAAGTTGTTAAATGGTTCGGTGGGTCATATTGCACAAGGCCATGTATTTTCACATGTATGATGACATAGTGAGGATCACATAAATTATAAACGATAAATACATAATTGGCTATGGTGCTACAAACATTGTTAATAAACGTGTTGTAAAGAATTGTAAGCCAATTTCTATAAAGAGACTTTGCAGTCACTACCCACAAAACTTGTGTGAATTTGAAACTAAATTGGAAACAGTTAGAAGCATCAAGCATCTTAATATTGTGAGTCTGCATGTATATTAAATTTCTCCACATGGAAATTTATGGTGGTCATATTAGGTTAGTAGAGGTGGTCCGCCGACGTAAGAGACAGGGACGATGGATAAAGTTAGAGATGGTCAGGGTGATCTATGGATTTTATGAAACCATATGAAGAAAGAGTAACTATGTTTATACAGTGTAGATAGTCGAAAATATTGTTGTAAATATGTTGAATGTGGAGGATTATTGATGGTGGTGTTACCTGGGATATTTCAAAGAAATAAGGATTGCAACGGTGCATGAGTTGAGGATGCAGGATAAATCTAGGATTTAGCACACAAGAATATTTGTAGAAATGCTTCAAATTATCAAGATCTTCCTAAACTTACAATCATGGCCGCTTCCCTTCCCCGAATAAACTAGCTAATAACAAAACACTATGAAAAAAAATTGATGAGGATTGAATGAATAAGTGGATGTGGGTGTCAAAATTTAGGTGGATTTATATACCCATATCCATACATTGATTGGAGCATGACATATGTTCCTAATTTAAATTGATTTATATACCCTAAATTTTTGACAGGAAGCCTCATTCTCATGTAGGTGAATGTACTGATACTAAAAGCCACTAGTAACCTCGAAGCATGGAGGGTTTAAGGTGCCTCAGGTGTGGATGTAGATCTGCATGCACCAAATAAATGGATCTATGATGATGTCTGCAAAACTAAAAGAGATATGATTTGATAAATATATGTGGGGGATGCCCAAACAATTTCATCTTCAAGATGCTATTAACTCCTTTACAGCGTGTCAAACCCCATGTTCAAATATATTAAAATAAATGACGAGTGATAGATAACATCCAAAAGTAGAGAAATGCAATATGCCAAGTAAATGGAACGATGAGGGAACTTATATGGTGCTCTGATATGGAGATGAAATGGGCATCAAGATAGCAAGATGATGAACAATGTCAGATCTTCCCGAACAAAGTCAAATATTTGTCCAACACTCCTCACCTCTAAATTCTAACAATGGAAAAGGTTTACCTTGACCTCAAACTTTCTTATTCCTAAAAATTCAAAATAAAAATCTTCCACTTGCTTATCTTTCTTTCCCATCTTGAAATAGGGGGGAAGGCCTATATTTATACCCTAGAGATAGGGTTAGATCAAGGGTTATCAAGTAATTGGAGTTTGATAAAGTAACCTTGGTAAGGTGAGTGGGGGGGACATGATTTGACTGATTAGGTGAGATAGTAGATTTGATTTGATTGAGTGGGTTTCATGATTTATATGGTGGGGGAAATGATTTGAGTGATTAGGTGAGATAATTGATTTAATTTCATTTGATTTGATTGAGTGGGGCTCATGTGGGGTTCATGATTTGGATGATTGTATTTGATTTGATTAAGTGGGGTGATTTGACTTAATTGGAATATCAAGATATTATTAGAACATAATACATATTAATCAATTATGATTGATTAAATATGTAGTGTTGATGGGAAATAGGACTCAAATGGATAAGCCTACTGAAGGAGAGAAAATGTAGAGGAATGATACCAAAATTGGTGTCTATATTTTCCCCTTTTTGATGAGTGGTTTGTGTTGGGAAAGATGCGAGATAAAAAATGATGAAAAGATTATTGATTGAGTGGTCCCTCTCAAACTTGGGATGGATGAGCTAAGGGATGTCGATCATGAGTTTGAAATAGATAAATTGTAAAGATTGGGTGGGTGATGAAAATATGGATGAAACACATAACCAAGGCAAGATGCCCCAGGAAAAAAAGATTGTAAGAACAATTTAAAAAATGGTGGTGACTCCAATATCACATCGGTAGAGGACAATTGTAGTCTCAATAGAGAAGGATGGCAACATTTTACAAACCAGTGAGTGGGTAAAGATCACTTCAATATGGATGAAAACAACGATGACCAATGAGTCATAGGAAAACATAAAAATATTCACAACTAAATGCGAAAAGGTATGTGAAATCCTTCGTATGTGAGGAATTGAGTGAAAATCATGTGTCCGCAAAAGGTACAAGGATGAAAATAATGATGCCCTAGCACAGGGCATGAAAGGGAAAACTTGGAAGATGAATGTGTAAATAAAATGCCCCATAAGGGAAACAAGTAGGGTCACAAATGTGTACATGAAGATAAAATTGGATAGGAGTGTGAGATAAACCCTAAGAGTGAGGGAAAATATGATTTTGAATACATGCTTTATAAGGAAGGTGGTTCACTTGATAAGAAAAGATTGGAAGAAGAAAGTAAAACAAATTTTGATTCATAGAAATGGGGGGAAGATTACGATCGATGTTTGCCAAGAAAAAAGTAAAGAAGACACTTGCAAGGAAAAAGGTGATAGGTGATGGTTGTTATGGTATCCTTGAAGACAACAAAATACCATGGCAAGAAATGAAGGGGAATATAGGGATAATATTGAAGGTCCTAGGTTACCGTGATGAAAACCAAGGTCAAGAATATGGAACAGACCAAATGGAAATGCATGTGGATGGGGAGAGGATAAAAAATATGGGATAACCCTAAAGACCTAGGTTATAAATGATGAATTAAAAATGAAATGCAAAGTAAAAGGGGTTAAAGATGATACAGAGGAAATTAAATAAGAGGAGGAGAAAAAAGGAGAGGAAAATGGAGAAAATGATGCAGAAGGAAGGGAACCCAAAATGGAGATATTTAGTGAAGAGTGATAAGTATTAGGAATGTAAAGAGAAGCTAGAGGGGAGGAATGAAATAGATTGGAAAATATGTGGAGATGCATGAGATGATGATATAGGGATTACAAGACAATAGAAAATGGTTGTATGATGAAGACAATAAATAAATTTGCAAAGAAGAATGGAAGATGGAGAGGTGGCAAAGAAAAAGAGAGGGAATAATATAAGAGGAAATGTCAGCGAAGGGATGTTAGGAGAATTCAATGGATAATGATCGGTAGGGAAAGATGGGAGGAAAAGTGAGAATAGGGAGAAATTAAATGAGGAATGAAAGAGGAAACGCCAATAAAGGGACATTAGGAGAAGTGCATTGATAATGATCAGTGTACACAGGTGCAGGAAGGAATGGAGAAGAAAAGGAGAAGTTGAAAGAGAGGGAACAAATTTGTGTAGAATGGGGATGAGATATTTTTAGGATAATCCCACTTATAGTTATATGCACATAAATGGAATATGATGATGAAATAATGTTAGGCGAATACCAAAAACAATGGCGGGTAAGAATGGGGCTAGATATGTGGTAGAATTCGAGAAGATGAAGTGGAAAGAGTAAAGAAATGAGGGATAACAATTTGTGCAAAGATGAAGGAAAGGAGATGATGCAGTGGATGAGAATGAATGAGAGAAAGATGAATAAACAAGACATGAAAAAAATGGAAAGAAATGGTATGAATAATGATGGATCAAGAAGGTGAAAATGGGGGAAAGGAACGTGTTGATAAGAAAAAGATAGGAGATCCACTCTGTGATATGATAGGTTGAGAAAGGGATATGCTAGGGAAAAAATGTGGTCATTAGGGGAATCCATGAGGAAGAAATGATCAACATACAAAAGAAATAATGAGGTGAGGGATAAGTCCATAATGACGATTTCAACTTAAGGGGGACCCTTAAGTGAGACTATCTTACGACGGAAGTGGTTAAGTAAGATTTCCAAGAAAAGGATGACGGAGATGATGACTGAGCAAGTCAGAGATAGTGTGTGCAAGGAAGAAATTAAATGTGAGAAGATGTGATGATGGGGAATGACTAGAATATGTAGATGATGAGGATGTGGAGTGATGGGGAAAGGAAAGATGACATATCATTATTAAGAGGGACTCTTAAGTAAGATTGCCATGCTGTAGAAGTAGTTAAGTAAGATTGTCAAACCGATAGTGATGATATTAAAGGAGAAAGAAAAGAGTGTAATGGGTATAGGGGTAGAATGGTTGGTTGGATTAGATGATGACATTGGGGGTGGGAGAAATAGGATGGAGTAAATATGATGAGATGGGGGAAGGGTGGATGAAAAATCAACCGTAAGAGGTACTATTAATTAAGATTGACATGCGACATGGATGGTAAAGTACGATCACCAACCCAAAGAATAAGAAGAATGATGAGAAGAAATAAGTGATTAACAGATATGAAAAGGGCATGACAAGATGGAATGAAATTTGATATGGAAGAATTTGATCTTGATAAATGGTGATCTTGATGAGAAAAAGACACATAATCATAGTAAGGAGGATATGGATGAACCATGCCTCAAACCGGATTGGAGGTAAACAAGATAGAGGACCACTCAAGGCATTACACTTGCAGCCAATAGCAGGTGTTAACACATAACCAATGATAGTTAGATATACTAAAATACCATGAGGAAAATACGGATTAAATATTCTCATAAAGCTAATGTTGACACAACAAAGTAATTATAGATGTAACTTTTACATGGGAAGAGGGATCTCCATAGGTGGTTGTTCCTAGAACCATACCCCAGCTCTAGGAAAGGGGAAGATCTAAACTGATCAATGTGGGAAGTCTGCAATGTATATGATAAATTTGATCGACGTGGGAAAAATTCTTAGAATGTTATGATAATAAAAGTTTGATCAATGTGGGAAGACTTTTCTTCCATGATAAGAGAGTAGCCATCCTTCGAGGGTATGGTCTACTTTTTGCTTTCGAGATATTTGAATTTTTTTATTTATATGACAAGATAATATCTACATGATTGTTTTCCTTTGGGGGAGCATTCTATACTTATTATATACTTTTAACTAACATATGTCCTTCAAGGGACCAGTCTATTTTTGGATAAGATAACAGAAGATAGGAGCATCCATAATTTGAAGTTTCTTTTCTTTTTTTATGGGGAAGAGCTAGGTAGACCACTTGGTATGGGATAAAAATGTACAAGATACATCCTTGAACCCTTTGCATGGCTCCAATAAGAGAATGAGAGGGTGATGGATGTAATGATCACAAATTTATTACCAAAAATGGAGAACCTATCCATAAGAATGATATTATGGATAGAGTCATGGTGCCCATATTTAAGTTCATGTCTACGAAAGTGATGGCAGACCACATCATTCCAAATCTTTACAGTGATAGATAGAATAGGTTCATGATGGAGGAAGGATGTAAATATATGACTATCTGCTCATGGATATATATGCTAACAATAGAATAGTCGTAAGTACAATGTATTAATAGGTTCAATCTCTAGTTTACCAATAAGGGAAGTTGAATGATGGACCCTAGACCCATACTAGAGTGTGATCGAAAGATAGGATAAATTATTATGGGAGGAATATAGGATACAATGATATATATGAGCGAAGATAAAAAAATAAGTGCTATCCTTGAGAAATCAAAATAAATATGTGCCCCTTAATGAGGTAAATAAATGGCCACAAAGGTGGAATTTGAGAAAATAGCATGGCCACAAGTGTGTACTTTGGAATAAATATGGTGCCGTAAAGGAAGGGAAACGTATGGCCACAATGGTGGAATTTTACAAAGGTGGAAATATGGTCCCTTAATGTAAGGACAAACATGGCCACAATGGTGTACTGTGGATTAAAAATATGGAGATATGGTGCCTCAAAGGAGGCACGAGTATGGCCACAAAGGTAGAATTCAACGAAGATGTAAATATGGTCCCTTAATGGAAGGACAAACATGGCCACAATGGTGGACTTTAGATAAACAAAAAATGGAGATATGGTGCCTGAAAGGAGGCACAAGTACAGCCACAAAGGTGGAATTTGACGAAGATGCAAATATGGTCCCTTAATGGAATGAAAAACATGGCAAAAATGGTGTACTGTTGATAAAAACATATAGAGATATGGTGCCTCAAAGGAGGTACGAGTATGGCCACAAAGGTGGACTTTGACAAAGATGGAAATAAGGTCCCTCAATGGAAGGAAAAACATGGCTACAACAGTGGACTTAAGATGAAAATAAATGGTCCCTTAAGGGAGAGACAAATAGGATCACAAAGAGGGGTCTTAAAATGAGATGAATATTTGGACAAGACTAATTTAGATTTAAGATCGGATGAGATGGATTAGATGAGATGAAATAAGATGATGTCAAAATTGAAGTCCCCCAGCATCAAGGAATTTGTATGAATGGATAAGAGATGAATTGATGTTGAAGGGATGCTAAGGAAAAGGGGAGGATGTGCCCCTAGGATGGTATATTATATTAGATGTGGATGAGGTAGTGGATGTCGAAGAAGTTTAGATAGGATGGTTTTGGATTTGGATTGGATAACCGGTCAGAGACCATGAGGGTGATTGGTAAGATAAATAGTATCGATGAACAATGAAGGACTTTCCTTGTGAGGAATGTCATGTGTAGGAGAGATATTAAAGGATGACGTGGATGAAGGAGTCATGGGAAACCCAATGGATGGGATACAAATTGAATTATATGTAGATGGAGAAGGATGTTCCCCCTAAATGAAGAAATTTTATTTCTCAATAAGGTTATGGATGATTGAATGAAATACCTTATAATGTTCAATTTTATGGCCCAGGGTATGATGATAAGCACAACTACATTTGAGTTTGAACCAAGATGGCTCTATACTATAGTGATTAAAATATTTAATGAAAGGAAGCGTGATGGAAGATATGTGAATTAAATTTCAAAAAACATTTGCAGAGGACCCAATCGAAGTTCCATGGGGAAGGAAAATCTTATGGGTTTTGATAGAACATTTTGGTTTCGAGTGAGGGGAAGAAATGGTCGTAGATTGGATGGGTGAGCTAGATGTCTTAAAATATGAATCAATTTTAAGAGGATGGTTAGATTTTTTAGATTTATATTTATTGTTACGATATGTATTAGATGAAGGGACTAACTCTAAAATAGATGGTGTAACATTAGATTGCTTAAAAGAGGGAAGATCTGACTTCTTAACAGGATATGCATGAGACTTTTGGGGATGCTTACCATGAGCTTTAGATTTTTATCTAGAATATTTACCCTTGGTAGGTTGACAAGAATTTCAACTAGAGGATCAGAATATTGTGGTGTGGGTGTGGATACTAATTGAGGAAGAGGTGTTTGTATGATGTGATTAATAAGGTCTATGTCAGATTTGGATTGTGTAGGTTTTGGTTTGGTCAATGTGGAGGTAGTTGATTTTGTAGAGGGAGAAAAAATCCCCCTTGTATTGATCTCATGTGTGAGAGAAGGATTAAGTAAATAATATTGGGATAAAATGGGTGATGCGGTCATGGAAAAATACGTTAAGATAGGGGTAAGTGGATTTGTTGATATGACCGATATAGGAATAGTTGGGATTGATATGGAGGTGGGCGTAATTGGGATATTTGGATATGTAAGTGATGGGGTGATGAGTATGTTTGATTTATATGTGGTCAAGGTGTTGAATATGACTGGTTGGGGTATGATAGATGTGGATGAAGTTGTATGTGTAGTCAAAATTGAAGTGGATGTGGTGACCAATGGAGTAGATATGATAGGTAATGAAGTAGGTGTGAGAGTAATATCAAGTGTAGAAGTAAGTGGGAATGGTTGTTTCATAAATGTTTCAAGGGGAAAGAATGATATGTCTGTGAATGGGGTTGATGTTGTAGATGTGGATGTATGGATAAGTTTGGTTGTTTTAGATGTGGCTGAAAGAAAAAATGGGAGAGATGTAGGGATAGATGTGTGTATTGATGGGACTGAAATGGATGAAGTAGATGGTATAGTCCAAGCTGATGTGGATGAGGTAAGGGTATGAAAAGGTATAGGTATAAGACAAGTAGTAAAATTAAATACATGTGTGATAGTTGTGGATATGTTAGGTTCTGAATAAGGAGTGGGAATGATGTCTAAGGTAGGAACATGTGGAGTTGGTGATGATATGTGATCTTTATTGATGGTGTTAATGGTGTAAGCCTTTGATGGTTAAGATGTAAAAGGGGAAACTTGATTTATTGGTGGTTGATTAGGAAAGGTTTGTCTATTTTTTTTAGGGGTTTGCTAGGTGAAGTGGTGGAGTTGTCTAGTTGGATATCCCCCTAATTTATAAGTTATTGGATGTGATATTTGAAGGAACAACATTTCTCAAATTTGTGACCTTTGACTCGATGATATTTACAATAGTGGCATCTGTGATACCAAATAAGCTTGGGTCGCGAGTTGTCCACGGGTCGTATGAGAGGAAGTTGGATGGAGTTAGCTTCCATCAACTTGTCAAATATGGAACCATAGGATTTCCCCAAGGGGGTATCGTTGGTTTTTGGTTGAAGGGCTTGTTGTTGAGGCCATGTGTTGGATGTAGATGCGGATGAGGGCTTGCGAACCACGGTGTTGGTTTCACCGTTGAATGTATTGCTATAAGTGGGTGGTTTAGTAGATTCAATTTTAGGTTTGGTCAATATTAGTTTAAGATGACCTTCCCCAACGGCATGGGTTTTATGTCTATGATCCATGGTGAATTATTTGTCAAAGGTTTAGAATGATTGCATTTTCAAGGTAGATGATATATGCTTCCCACATGAACGAAATAAGAGCTTGATGAGTTAGGTTTCCAAAAGAGTAAATGATAGTTGTTTTATAATGCCATACCATCGTGTGACAAATTCTATGATGTATTTGTCGTCAAACTCTTGGATGGTGTATAGGTTAGTGAGAGTGATTTTACGTGCAATGTTAATTGAAAATTGTTCCAAAAATAGTTGAGCAAGTTGGGAAAAGGATAATATAGAATATTGTGGGATACTATTGTACTAGTCTGATGTGGGACCAGACAAAGACATGGGGAAAGTGTGAAGAAGTAGGTCATGATCATGTGCAATAAGACAACATGCATGTTTAAATACACGGAGATGCTATTGGGGATCTTCCCTTTTGTTGAACTTAAACTTGAGAAGTTTCCAATGAGGGGGGTAAGGTTTGATAGTAAGCGATGGATGAATCAATCTGTTACATATTTTTTCGTAGGATAAGGTATCCTTGGGTGCCAAGGTAGTGGCTTCTATACTAGCCAACCTATTCATAAAAGTGTGAATAAGATCATTTGACGTGATGTTAGGTTGGAATTGGATTGGTTGTGTTTTCTAAAAAGTAGTTTGATAAGTATTCAGTCATGGATAATTTTGTGGAAGTGTAGGTGTTTGGGGAATCATTTGATAAGGTGGTTGATAAAATTGTGGGTGGGATGTTTGTGGAATCATTTGATAAGATGGTTGATTATTTTGTGGATGTGTGGGTGTGTGGGTAACTATTTGATAAGGATTAACATGTGTCATGGGTTGATATTGGATATGTTGTTACAATGATTGTTTTTGAGAAATAGGGACGTGATGTGATCATTGAAGTTGGGTAGGTTTTTGTGGTAAATGATAAGTGAGTATATGCATGTTATGGGATTGAGATGGCTGGAGCATATTGTGGGTAGGAATGTAAGTGTGAAGAGGTTGAGATGTTTGGATAGGCATACTAGTAGTGAATAGAGTAAAGTTGACAAAAAGGGACGTGGATGGAATATCATCCACCAAATGAGTAGACTAATTATTTTGAGAGATTTTGTGAGATTTACAAAATAAGAAATCATATATAGGGTTAGGAGAAGTTCTAAGAGTTTCTAAAGGGGCGGAAGATATAGTTGGTGTGGTTGGTTTAGGAAGATTAGATTGGTGAGAGATACAAGAATTGGTTTCAAGATAGGAATGCTTGTGGATGACATGGACCTCATGAAGTGAGGCCATGGAGATAGAAGGTTTTTTAACTAAAGGTGTGGATTCAAGTGTACAATCTTATTGGGAGAGATCGTTAGGGGAAGTGATGTCATTTGATGTAGCAGATTTTTGTTTTGTTTCATCTTGAGTAAGAGTAACCACAAGCATGAAATAGAGAAACATTTGTTTATGAAACATGTTAACAAACAAGTTAAGAAAAAAAATTTATCATCATGATTAATTAGAATATGTGAAAAGAAACGAAAAGTGGATAATGAAGGTGCCTAGAGAATGACATTCTAAGGATGGTTTCAGGTAGTTTTGGCTAGGGAAATGTCTGAAATGGTTTTTTGTTAGGTGTTCAAATCCCAATCAGTGAACCAAGTGAGAGGAATGTTTTGGTGTGTTGATTATTTTTTGAGGTTTCAAGTAGTGTGTGGTAATGTGAGATAAAAAAAAATTAAACCTCTATTTAAGCTATGTGATCAGGCAGGATGCACGAAAGAAAGGTTCTTTTAAATTCAAAATGAAGTGTGAACTTTTGATGAGGACATATGTAGGAAAGGGAAATTATAATTTAGAAAGGATAAAATAGGGAAAAACAAGGAATAATTGTATATCACTTTCCCTCGTTACTTGATTATATGTGATAATGACATATGTGAAGGCGATGGTCAGTGGCTAGGAATGTTTGGGTACCCTAGAATTGTAGCATTCACAATCACTGATTAGGTCAGTGAAAGGAGATTCGTAGTGTGTTTATGGTTTAATAATTAGTCTTTGACAGCATAATGTTACACTTGGAATGTTGTGGAGGTAACCTACAAAATAAAACAAGACAATTAATCACTTATTCACAAAAGATCTTAAAATTAGTGATTGATTTTCAAAGTAAACTGATACGAAAAATAAGTAATCTAAAAATGATCATGCATCCAAAACTAAGGCCTAATAAGTTGTGAATGAAGTTTGATGGTAGCACGTTATCAAATTTGATATCAATGTAAGCACAAAATCTATTACCAACTTGATAATATGGGACATATTAGAAATTATATAAGGACACCAATCTATTTATGGATTAGGGAGAAAAGTAATAATGAAAAAATGGCCTAAATAACAATAACAATGATTGTTGATTTAATATAATCTATTAAAGAGGAGTGGATAACTCTTGGATAATTGATTTAATGTATTGTGTTGCATTTGGAGCAATTAAAAAATAAAATGCTTTCAGTAGGAAAGGATTTTCCCGAGTGGAGTTTGATCGAAAAATTATTTATGAAAAAGATTGAGAACCAACATTGCATGGTTTCCACCTCATAGCTTGGAGGTGATAAAGACAACTCAACATATGTGGCATGTCTTGACAAAAATGGAATATTTTTTCCAATCCACAAGTCAATAGGTCGGTTATGCCTTATAAAACGTTTCTCAACTACGACCGCCCATGCATGTGGAACAAACTAATAACACCCCCACCAAATCTAAGAAGAGGCTACCTGAGATTTGGAAAATGCTACAAACAAAGAAATTAAGCCCCTTCACTTGGATCGGATGGATTTCCACAAAGATCCTGAGAAGTAAAAGAAAGGAACATGAGCCCAGATGAATTTGCAGGGAGCGATGGGAAAACATGGTGAAGGAAGTTATGTGGTGGGGATTGTCATGACTGAGTGGTTGGGGTTATTATTGCTACACATGGACATGGCTCTTCATAAGTATGATTTCATAATGAGAATCATAGAAAATATAAATGAGAAATATATAATTGGCTATGGCACTACAAGCATTTTTTATAGATATGTTATAAATAATTATAAGCCAATTGTTATAAAGAGACTTTACAGTCACTACCCACAAAGCTTTGAGTGAAGTTGAAACTGATCTTGAAATAGTTGGAAGTATCAAGAATCAGAATCGTGTGAGCCTACATTGATATTCACTTTATCCACATGGAAATTCATGATAGTCATACCTACGTGGTTAATAGAAGTGGTCTTCCAATGTAAGAGATAAGGGCTTGAGCGGGGGTCGTTGGAAATGGCCTAATCTTCTGACAGAACCTGCAACATTTCTGTAAAAAGCAACATATCTGATGTTTGTGAAAAATTATGGTCGATAGTGGATGATAAACATTTATGATGGTGTATTAGATGACTGTGTATTAAACAGTGAAACACAGAGAAGAGTATTACAGGGAAGAGTAAAATAAAACATAGGGAGCTTCAAAAAAAAATTATACAAAAGGGTGTTTATTTGTGCATCGAAGATAAAATATCCACATGCAAATGTGATTGGTACCCTTCCTTACCATTGTTGCATGTGCATTGGTAGTGAGGGTTAGGACTGTGTGAAGTAGAATACAAGGATAGGTGGCTCTAGTAAGGATGTTGAGCTGTGAAGTGGCTGATTGGGAGATGGTGTTGAGTGGCTGGGAAGGTAGGAGCTTCTAGGGCTGAGGGGAGAACTTCGAAGATGTGTGGGAAAGGGATCAAGTTAGTTGGGAATTATTCAAGCTGGATGGTGAGTTTGACCTATATGGGGGATTGGGTTGGGCCAGTCGGTTTTGGTAAATGTAAGAGGTGAAGATACATTGGTCACAGGGAGAGAATCAGATGTGGGTAGGTAATATGGTAAATAAGGTCGAGTGGTGAGGGGATAGCTTATAGGTGAGAGGGAGCTAAAGATGGGTAGGTAGCTCGATGGTGAGGGATGTAATGGGGAGTAGCCAGGTCATGGTGATAGGGAGTGGTAAGTTGGATAGTGGGTAGATCTTAGGATGTTAGGGAATAGGTGGAGTCAGGTAAGTAGATTTTTCAATCAGGGAAGAGATATAGCTCGGTGAGGTGAGGATGGCTCGGTGGGTAGATAGGTAAGGAAGTGATGTGGAAGGGAAGTGGGTAGTGAGTTAGATGATGGTCGAGCTGGCTCGAAGAAGTTGGTAGTTGCAGGGGTCAGCAATAAGGGAGAAGTAGCTTGGGGACAAGTTGGGAACAGAGAAGTGAGGATGAATTGTTGGATTGGGAGAGAATAGGGGTGAGTTGAGTGGCTTAGTTGAAAGGGAATAGATATGGTGATGTGAGTGAGGATGAAAGGTGGGAGCTCTGGTGGAGAGGTATATAAGATCTTGGGTAAGGAAAATGTTAGATGGGGAGATGTGTAGTTTAGGGGGTAACAACAATTTTTATTTATTTATTATTATTATTATTTTAATAGTAACAACAATAAAACTATTTATCAATTATAAAAAACCAGATAAAAATCCCTTTCAAAACAACAAAACCACTTACCTCGAGGTATAGAAAGACTGCCAAATGTAAGTAACACACCTAATTGATGGAGATAATACTAAAACATACAAAAAATTGATCTGAAAAAATGAAATATTTACAAAATATATGTAAATTGATGACAACTAGGAAACAAAATAATCATCATACTTATGACACCTCCTCAAGATAAGTAAAGTAATAATAAAATGACAAGAACTGTGGGTTCAGGTCCCACTAGGCATACCAGAATATTGGATATAAAACCTCATTCTCGTGTAGGTGAATGCACCGATACTAAAATCCATCATCGTCCTTGAAGTATGGAGGGATCAAGGTGCCTCAGATGTGGATGTAGATCTGCGGGCACCAAATAAATGGATCTGTGATTATGTCTATAAAACTAAAACATTTATGATTACATAAATATATGTGGGGGCTGCTCAAACAATGCTAGTTCCAATAGATTATTAATTCCCTTGGAGGATGTCAACCCCTGTGTACAAAAAGATAAAAATAAATTACGAGCTATAGATAAGATGCATAAGTAGAGAAATTCAATATGCCAAGTAAATGGAATGATGAGGACACTTAGTTGGTGCTCTGATATGGAGATGAAATGGGCATCAAGATGGCAAGATGATGAACAATGTCAAATCTTCCCGAACAAAGTCAAATATTTTTCCAACACTCCTCACCTCTAACTTCTAACAATGGAAAAGCTTTTCCTTGACCTCAAACTAAAATTTTTCCACTTTCTTATCTTGCTTACCCCTCTGGAAAGAGGGGGGAAGGACTGTATTTATAGCTTGTAGATAGGGTTATACCAAGGGTTATCAGGTAGCCAAGGTTTGATAAAGTAACCCTGGTTAGGTGAGTGGGGGGCATGATTTGACTGACTAAGTGAGATAATAGATTTGATTTGACTGAGTGGGGTTCATGATTTGGATGGTGGGGGACATGATTTGAGTGATTAGGTGAGATAATTAATTGGATTTGATTTGATTGAGTGGGGTTAATGTGGGGTTCATGATTTGGATGATTGGATTTGATTTAATTGAGTGGGGTAATTTGACTTAATTGGAATATCAAGATATTATTAGCACATAATACGGATAAATCAATTAAGATTGATTAAATATGTAGTATTGATGGGAAATGGGATTCAAATGGATAAGCCTGCTGAAGGAGAGCAAGCGTGGAGGAATGATACCAAAAATTGGTGTTTATAATTCCACCAAACTTCCTTAAATGCATTCAAAATTCCTCTACAACACTTCTAGATGGATTCTTCCCTGGTAATCACCTTCTGGAGGGTATTCACCAATCGTAAAATGGCCAAAAATGTCCCTTTTTAGGCTTCTAAGAATAGTTTTTACGCTTTGGATCTCAATAAATTACTCAATAACCTTAGGCATACATCATTGTACATTAAACACACTTGAAAATAGTTTTATCATGTTCCTCCTAGAAATAATGAGGATGACATTATGGGAAGGTTTGCTAGAGGAAGGGTTTACAATGATCAAGAGAGAAATTTTCAAGTGGGAGCTGGTTTTCATGGCCAATTAGTTTTGCATGCTAGACATTTAGCATGACAACACTTATCTACTTTTTTTTGGGTTCTCTAGACCCTTGCTACATGTGACATGTTACTAGGATTACCTTGGTTTCATAAACTTCATCTTATCATTTATACTATGCATAATTATGTCAAATACATCTATTATAATGAACTTGTTGAAATTCAAGGATATCATACGATTTTCCTATGCCACTTTATATACTACTCTAACTCTACTTTTTCTTCTGAAATTATAAAGAAACCTATACTCACCCCATCTATTCAAACATTTCCTAATGAAGTGATACACAGTCATGTCCCATCAACATTTCAACATAAGCCTATATCAAGATCACACAAATCTAATTCAAACGATATCCTTAAGCATTATGATCAAATTAAGCTATGTTACATCCCAAGATTAATGTGAAAATATCCTATTTTACACATCATACCCTATCAAATCATTTGTTTCCTCTAGTATCCCATTCTATATTTTTTCCTATATCAAGAAATGTAGATGTTTTTTTTAATATTGGTAAATAGTTTTTTGAAAGGGACTATACCCTTGTGTACAAAAGGAGGCCTAAAAGCCTGAATAAGAGAGAGGAGCAGAGAAGCTGTAGATGTTACGACACATGATCACATTTAATATTATCATGTGCATTCAAACACATTATCTTATCCTCCCCATTTGTATTACTTGTTCATCTGATAGAAAATTTTCAAACATTCTAAATACTACAAAATATATAATAAAAAATCAAAATGCATAAATACTCAAATATTCAAAATATACAAAATCAGGAACTGAGAAAAGCTTCAATTCTTAATTTTTACTTTACGTATTTGGTTTATCACATGATTTTATAGATAAAATATTCTATTTTATATACACATGTGTTTTTCACAAGGTATATGAGCATGATGGTTGATGCACATGAATCTACATGATTACATAAGTTGGACATGCCCTTTTCCTAGTGGTTTTGTTCATTAGGGGCATATTCTACGCTAGTAGGTGCTTTTGTTCTATTAATCAAACAAAAATTTCCATTTATAATTCATATATCCTAGTTATGTTCATAGTATACAATGTGATATATGTAATTATCAAGATATGTGTGACTACCACAAGTGGAATGCACATGACTACTATATCTTGTTTTATGCACCTATTAGCTATTGTATATATCTTCTTTGTATATTGGATTTCTAATTTATCGTCTTATGTCTGAAACCCTTGGCCTATTATATGTTTTTGTGACACTTTTTTGTCCCTTGTTTTTAGCCTCAATATTAATGTCTTACATGAACATTATCTTACTATATGTGTGCAACAATTTTTTCCCTTGTATGTGGCCATATGGCTTTTCTATGTGACATTATGTGTGACTTTGTATGTGATATTTTATGCTTGTATGATTGTTGTGCTTGTTATTCTCTATTTGGTATTATTTATATAATACACTCTTTATTTGGGCCTTCTAAAATTTATCCATATACAACCATCTTCTATATGTTCCAACGATGATTATCTGTTATATTTGACATGTATGCACTTGAACTCTTTTGAGTTGAGTGATCTACTATTTATCTCATTCACTTCAAAATAAGTGGAATTCATTGAGGTTATCATAGAAATAAATGAAAAATAGGCACATACATATTATTACAATATACAATAATAATTTACAAGAAGATAATTTTAAGGTTATAAACAGGAACATGCATAGTTTCTATACAAGAACAATACTTTGAAATAGACATAATTATGGTACGATAGGGTCCGAATCTTTTATGATTATGTCTAGATAAATTTTAGCAATGAAAAATAATAATTATCTACAAAATTTGTATTTTACAGTGGTTCAGGAAGGGAATAAATTATGGGAATACAAATTACACCTCAAATTCACTACATTTCATGGTAAATATAGGGGTATAATTACTTCTAATACAAATTCACTTCTTTTTTTGGAAAAATGTGTGTGCAAGAATTAGTTAGCTACGAAAATATAATTAGAACTAACACCTAGTATTCCTAAAACAAATCTAAACTAAAATCTATGCACCATCGTGCTTAAAAAAGACTAATCTACCAACATCTTTGCATTAGAGCACGAATAAACATCTAAACTAGTATGTTAAGAAATTAATCTCTATCTCTATTGAATTTTAATCAATGAAATGAACCTATTTATATCCTTAGCAATCAAAAGGTTTGATTATATGTTTGAATCCCAAGGTTTCAAGAATGGATTCTTGTCAATCTATGGCTATAAGACCACTCGATATATCTCCATATGACTTCAAACTTGGATGGATGAATGCAAGAAATGAAGGTGGATAGCTCCTCTGATGGAAGAATTCTCTAAGATGATAAAATGGCTATTGTATAAGCTCTATACTCATTTAGGTGTAAGTAGAAAGGTAGGGGGGAGGCTCCTTATATTGCCTAATGGATAAAAGAATCTTTGCATCCCTTTACATGTGGCATAATAGCAATGTTGAGTTAGTTGTGGATGATCATGGTTTAAAGAGGGTTGAGTCAACCTTAGGAGAGTTTATTTTTTCCTTTAATGACTCATTGGGTTTGAGGGGATTTATTAATTATCCAAAGTGATTAACTTATATGTGAGTAAGCTTATATAAGCTTTTTAGAAGAATAATTAGTATGATTTAGAGGATAAGAAAGATTTAATAAAAAAATGATGATTTATTGATCTAATAGAAGAGGAAACTTAATTAATTAAGACTAATTAATTAATTCAGGTAAAAAGGGGTTTAATTAAAATAATGTCATTAATTATCATCCTTGCTAGATAGAAGGGTCAATTAACTAGCATAATGTAGTTAATTAATGATGATAAAAGAGAAAATGTGTGATATTAACAATATGTCCTCAATTTACAGGAAAGGGTTTAGCACAATTTATGTATTTAAATTGATGGAGGTAAATTATGTGTGTCTACATTTTCCCCTCTTTGGGGTGGCATAAGCAACACCACTTCAAAGATGGTAGACAGGTAAAATTTTGAATGGGTAGAAGAAAAATTAGTATAAGTGAGAGATGCCCCCTTGAGTATCAATGGGGTGATGAAAGAAGGTGATCAACAATCGAAAAATATGAGAAAAATGGATAGAATAATGGGTAGGGGTAGGATGCCCCAGGAAAATTAAAAGAATAGTGTTGATAGGATAACGATCGAGAAGAAAGAGAGGGAGAAGGCCAGGGAACAACTAGTCTTGCATCCAGTGTAGAGCAACTTTTGTATCATCATATTGCCAAGGATCTATGTCATAGGTCCTTATTAAAAATCTAATCATACGAAAAAAGTAGAATGGCATGAAAATTCATACTACAAAATTTTTTCCATTGCTAAAAACACCAAATCAATGCAACATACTGAAATCAATGCAATACGAGAAGGAAACAAGCTCATTTAACAAGGAAATAAGTACAAACAAACATACTCAAACCAATAACAATCAAGATTGTTGCACAATTTTTTTTATCAAGATGAAGATCCCCAAAACTTTGTTATTAGCAACAAGGGTTAAAAATGATGTCCTTGGAAAGGATACATGTCAGGGAAAGGAATGAAGGACATATGGTCTGATAATAAAGCTTTGTTCACAACGAAACATCATCAGGAAACTTGATGTGCCCCAAAATAATGACAAAGAAAGTAGGCTAGCTTTAAAAATAGTTGTAAATCTGATGATTTATGAGTCATTGAATTTGTGAATATGAGAAAATACCAGTAAGATATGGAAGCAATACCATGCGCAAGATAGAATTTTTGACCTCTATGGGCCTGTCACTAATTTTTGAAAAAAAATTTGAAATTTTTTTATTTTTGTAATTTTTTATGGATGTTTTATTTTTAGTAGAAGAAATAAGAAGTTAGAAGATCGTCAGGAAGAAATAAAATTTCCCCAAGGAGAATAAACAGGTTCTAGGTAATAAAAATTGCACCATAGTGGGGAAAACCCTCCCAAGGGGGGGTAAATCATCGCAATCAATTGAATTATTACCAAGCTCTATTGAATTTTTATTGTGAGATACCATGAGCGATTAGTGAGATGGCCAGAGTTCAGAGCCATCACAGACGAGCCAACATCATCTGAGAGTATGTCTGATATGATGACAATGGACCATACGTGAGTGACCTAAGCTTTCCTTTCCTTTTAGCATTAATTTTTTTTTTGTTTTTACATTTATTACGCTTATCAAGGAAGGGTGAGGTGTGTATGTGTTCCCTAGGGCATTTAGGTGGCCAAACGGGCATGTACACATGTCAAAAATGTGTACGTGTGGGCGTATATGTCAAATTTTCATGTACGTGTGTGCATATGCATCAAAAATGGGGCGTATACACTAGTTAGTAGGAAATAGGTATGTCAAGGCATACATGAGTAAAAGGGCACGCATTTGGAAAAAGGGCCACATATGTACCAGGTTAGGTGTTAGACATGAGTACACACACACACAAAGAAAGGGACGTGTATGCACCATTAAATGTGTGTATACAAGGACACATAGTTGCACTTTAGTTACAGCTACAGTAGGTCATAGTTTTATAGCTATAGGTTACAGCAGAGAGGAACCTAGCTAGGGCCTAGGTACAGACATTAATAGCTAAGTGGGATGAGGCCAGGGCACAGGCTATTCAAGGAGGATATGGTGCCGCATGGTTCTAGCAGATACAACAGATGGTGGCCCAAATGTCTCAGGTCACGAGTCTACAATAGCAGGAACATGCCCAGGTCCTCACTATTACTATAAACAAGGATAGAAAAGTTGATTTATTAACACAAGCACAAGCTAATATAGCTCGGGTTATGGGAGAGTGGAATGGTGCTATAGAGGTAGCCATAATAGTTGGACAAATAGACATGTTTTCTAATATCATGAGAGCCAGTGGGGAAGCTACCTATTAGAAGGTAGCTTACCTCAAGGCAGTTCCGGAGGGTCAGAATATTTTGCCTTTTGAGAAATGTCCTTGATCCCATAAGACATCTAGATCCATTTACTCATTACAAAAGCCAATTTTTCAGCAAAGTATAGTGGCAAGGACTTCTCATCATCAGCAGCAGATGTCACCTCATCACCCCAAGTCAAGTAGTCCAGGTGAGAGAGAGAGAGAGTCATGGATGATTCTTCCTCTTTGACTTATGTATATTTGTAGATTTACCTGATGTATGCCTCTTATGAAGGCTTGGTTTTTGATCGATTGACAATGTATTATTGTCACACCACGTGATGAAGGCTTATTTTGATCTAGACCAATGATGGTTCATTTTGTATCTAGATGATGTACATTTTGAGACATACATTTATGTGGACATTCTCCCTTTGATATTTATGATGATGATGATGATGATGATGGCAGTGGCGGTGGCGGCGGTAGCGGTGGTGGCGGCGGCGGCGGTGGTGGTGGTGGTGGAGGTGATGTTGATGTTGATGATGATGATGATGATGATGTTGATGATGATGATGATGATGATGATGTTGATGATGATGATGATGGTGGTGGTGGTGGTGGTGATGATGATGATGATGTTGATGATGATGATGATGATGAGGTTGATGTTGATGATGATGGTGGTGGTGGTGGTGGTGATGTTGATGTTGATGTTGATGTTGATGTTGATGTTGATTTTGATGTTAATTTTGATGTTGATGATGATGATGATGATGATGATGATGGACTATGGTATTGATGATGTATCACATGTTTATTGATTCATGATATATTTGTAGATGTCATCATTTGTTATTGTATATGTAATGTTTTTTTGATGTATTGCACATGATGATATGATGATATTGGTGTAGGGGGGATATATTTTGACATTTTTGATCCCTCTTGCCCCCATTGATGATATGGTATGTGATGATTAGCTTAGTGTATATGTATGATGTAAAGTTAGCATTTTATTTATATATGATGTATAGATGATGTTAGATGTGATGATATAGGTGGAGATATGATTATGTGATAAAAAACTATGTACAAGTAAAAATTAAGCACAATTAAATGTTAACATATCTACCAAATGTAAACATGAAAACAACTCTAAGAAAAGCAACTATGTACAATTATTTACAAACATGCAAAAACATACTCCATAGGCACATATATAAATAAATCTATTCTAAGTAAGAAAAGATCAATCCTAAGTGGTATATTTAAGAAACACAATACAAATGTACAAGTAAGTAAAAACTTTAAAAACAATGTACATGCAACCAAACAAGTAAAGCAATAAATCAAACAAAGAAACCAATCAAGTAAACTAAAACTATGTTTTTGTGATATTGTTTTTAATGCATTTTGCATTGTTTTTTGGAGTTTTATGAAACAATTTTCTATTGTTTTTTTGTATTTTCCATTTTTCTATAATTTTTGGTTTTTCAAGTATTATGTGAATGTTTTTAGAGGTTTTGAACATTTTTTAATGTTTTATGATTTTTAAAAGGTTTTCCAAAGCTATGTACAAGAAACCGAGAAACGTGGATGCCCTCAGCGTTAGATGGGAATATACAAGGGCAGGTGCCATGTGTTATATAAAGGAAAGTGAAAGTGTGAAGGTAACCCCAGTGTCACATGGGGAAGATTAAAAGGTAATCCCTTCACCAATTTATAAGAGGAGAATCAGCCAGATCAAGGCGTGACAAGATAGTGTACACAAATAATCTTGGATGTCGGTGCAGAACTAGCCCTAGGCTAAGTAAAAGTACCCCCTAGATATAGGATGCTTGTGAACAACGAATCCTCCTAAGGCACCATAAACTAGTTTTCACCAAGGGACATATCCAAAGTGCCACAATTGCATGGTTTTCACATTTGGATGACATGTTTTCTCTTTTTCTTTTTCTCCTTTGTTTTTTTTGTTTTTTTATGTGTTTTTATGATGTTTCACTCTTTTGGGTATTTTCTTATTTTAGCGCCATGCTCAAGAATAGAACGGCTTGAGATGCATGGAATTCATGGGTTCACGGATCTAATCTCCATTTAGATGGGAAATATTTTATCATCCTAGCCCATATTTGGCCACAATGACATAAGGTCCTAACCAATGAGGTTCAAACTTTTCTTTCTTCTCCCTTTCTACCCTTTTGTTGAACTCGTTCACTTTCATTACCAAATCTCCAACCTCAAAATAATGAGGTATGATATTTTTTTAGTTCTAAGATACTATGTTTTGATACACCTTGAGATGTTTGAGAGTTTTGATGCATATTTCATCTAGGAGCTCTAATTCTGTAATCTTAGTCACTCTATAATCTTCATCCTTATCTAGGTAATCCCTAAGAGATATTCTTAGAGAAGGAAGCTTGATTTATAATGGGATGATATATTCAGTTCCAAATACTAGGGAGTAGGGTTTCACACTAGTAGGAGTGTGAATGGAAGTCCTATAAGCCCTGAGGGTTGGGTGAATTTACAAATGCCAGTTGCGGCCTGTCTTACTCACAATCTTCTCCATAATTCAAACCAGTGTTTTGTTAGTGGCTTCTGCTTGCCCATTATCTTCTGGTTAATATGGCATAGACCACTTTAATCCTATCTAAAAGTGGTGATACAGATCCTTAACCATATTTTTCTTGAATGACTTGTCATTATCAATAACAATGGCAGCTGGAATGCCATACCATAAAATGAGGTGATTCGTGACGAAGTTTGATATCTAATCACCTATAACATATGTCAACAAAACAGCCTCCACCTACTTAGTGAAGTATTCTATGGTTGTGATGATGTGGGAATGACCATCATATGAGGTAGGGGTGAGCTTCCCTACTAAGTATAATCCCCATTTAGAAAATGGCCATGGTTTTGTTATTGGTTGTAAAGGTTGTGGCAGTGCATGAATGGAATTTCCATACTTTTGACATAGAAAACACTTTCTTACATGGTTGCAGCAATCTATCTCCATAGTAGGCCAGTAATAGACTACCCTTAACAACTTCTTTGCTAATACCATTCCATTTATATGGGCATCGAATACTCCTTCTTTTACCTCCTTGACCACTTGGACTAACTCGGCTACATCTAAACAATGCAATAGTTTCCTTATATAGTGTAATGGGCTATTTGGCGGATAAGGCTTTGTTTTTCAGAATAAGTAATATCATGAGGAAAGATACAACTTTAGAGGTAGTTAAAAATATGGGCATACCATGGGGAGTGTGGACCAACAACTTCACATGTCAGGAAATAATATGGCATGTCATATACAGGCTGACATAGATTTTCAACAAAAAAATGTCCTATCATTGGCTTCTGGTGGAATCCCCAGCATAGAACCCATTGTTGTCATTGCATCTGAAGATTGGTTTTTTTCCCTTAGAATTTTTTAAAGGTGATGCACACAAAATATTCTTTCAGATTTTTCCACCAAATTTTTATATGGGATGATTTTTTCATCCTTGACCTTGTACTCATCGTTGACTTGCTTGATAATCAATTGTGAGTTGCCAACAACCTTAAGGTGGTGAATATTCCATTTTTTAGCTAGCTTCATTCCAGTGATGAGTGCCTCATACTCTGCGATGTTATTTTTGTAAGGAAAGCCAAGATGGAAATCTTGCAGTAAGGGGTCTCATGAAGGAGTGGTTAGCACTACACCTATCCCCAAACCATGGAAAGTAAATGATCCATCAAAATATACTTTCCACATAACAAATTATTCAATATACATTATCAATGCATCAAGTAGATCAAGACTCATAGGCTCCGTTCCATGTAAAGGTGCTTCTACTAATTTTTCAAGCAACACTTGTCCTTTAATTAACTATTGGTGTATGTATCAATGTCAAATTCACTTAGTAGAATGATCCAATTATCCATTCTACCCATAAGGGTGGGTTTTGACAACAGGTACTTGAGTGGGTCAACTTTAGATATAAGCTTTGTTTTAGTATTCAATAGGTAATGGAGAAGTTTTTGAAAGGTAAAAATGATATCTAGACAAGTTTTTTTTAATTTGAAGATAGTTGAGCTCATAGGAGATTAAAGTACGGCTAAGATAGTACATAGATTTCTCTTTTTGGCTAAGATAGCAATGCACCAATAGAAAATTAGGTAGCAAATATGTATAGAAAAAGTTACTCACCTCAAGTTGGAGGCATGAGGATAGGCGGATTGGCCAAGTATTATTTAAGAAAGGAAAAGGCATGTTATTTCTATGGTACCCAAATGAATTCAACATCTTTATTAAGAAGGTGGGTGAATGAATGACATTTGTCATTAAGCTATGAAATGAAGTGGCAAATGGCTTGTAACTTCCTTTATAGGTTGTGTAGCTATTTGATATTCTTAGGAAGAGGCATTTCAGTAATTGAATTGACTTTGGTTGGGTCCACCTCAATCCCTCTCCTTGATACAATAAATCCTAGTAGCTTTCCTTAAAACACCCCAAACACATATTTTTTTGGATTCAATATGACCTTATACTCCCACAGTTGTTCAAAGATACACCTCAACACTTTAGGATGGTCTTCCCTTGTCTTTGAATTTCCTATAATATCATCTACATATTCCTCCATGATGTCATGAAGCATATCATGAAATATCACTGTCATTTCCCTTTGATAAATTAGACCAGAATTTTTTATTCCAAAGGGCATTAACTGATAACAAAATTTCCCCTAAGGGGTTGTAAATGCCTTCTTATACTAATCTTATTTTTCTATCTTGATTTGGTTATATCCTAAAAAACCATCCATAAGAGATAGAATTTCATAGCCCACATTTGAATAGATAATCATGTTAATATTAGGCAAAGCAAAATCATCTTTTGGACATTCCTTTTTTATGTCTCGAAAGTTTGTGAAAATTCTAATTCCAACACATTTATTTTGTACTAGAGCTACATTATATATCCTCTTAGAGTAGTTAATGGGTCTAATGAACCCTGCTACTAACAGTCTCTCTAAATCCTCTTTAACTAGAAGGGCTACTTGTGGATGCATTTTCCTTAGCTTCTATTTAATATTCTTTGTGTCGGGATGCACTACTAAGTTGTGCACAACCAAAGTTGGATCTAAGCCTGGCATATCTTTGTAAGACCATGAAAATATATCAAAAAATTCTCTGAGAAGTAAGGTGAATGTCTTCTATTCTTATGTTGAAAGCAAAGCTCCCATCTTGACTATTTTTGGGTCATCTTTTGATTCAATCTTCACATCAACAATTTCCTCTACGAGAAATTTTGACATATCCTCCATACATGTAGGATCAAGAGGAAGGTTGAGATCTTTTTCTAAGGTCGTCTCTAGTATATTTTCACCCTCAACATGGTCACTTATTTTGTCCATTTACTTTGTTACTTGTTGGTCAAACAGTTCCTTTAAGAGGTTTTTATTGTGTGATTTGGACCTACGTTTTTTCTGAAGCTTTTCTTTGTAACTTTTGCCCTTGCTTTTTCTTAAATTTTGCTGACCACAAAGCTCAATTTCCTCACCAAAATACACACAAGTATCTAATTCAAGGAAGAAACCTTTCTTATGATCTCTAATAGGAATGGTATCATGTATGCCCATAAATTCTACAGTAGCCTCATCATTTTCAAAGAGGTCCAATGACACATGACATTGTTGGTCCCAATTGACAAGGGTAGGGTATACAAGGTCAAATTTTGGATTGGTGGGGGTCATAGTAAGGATAACGGTATCCATGAAAAGGTTTATGGAGGCAAGATTCTTGTATTAGCTACAGTGGGAATCTGTGTCACTATCTGAATAAGAAGAGTTATCCACACATTTAGAGAAGGTAGCATCTTGATCCATGGGATGAGACCCATATGGCTGAATAGCAATACCATAGTGTTCTATTTTGAAATGTGGAATTCATATTGGTTCTCTTGCTCCTTGTTCAAATTTTCCACATCTGAGTCCTTTGTAGCCCATGGAATACATCATTCGAATAGACTTGGAATATTCTAGGGTTTTGTAGCAAGTAGGCTTAGTATCCTCGGGGACCCAAGTTGTAGGTGGGTCCAACAATTTCTCTTTTGCAAGTAGTCCACTAGGTAAGAATGTCCCAATAGTGCATTCATCCTTAGGTTGTTTAAAGAAATAGTTGGGTCTATCTCTTGTTATTGATGACAAAGATAGATCTGAAACCAGGAGATCCTGTTGCACATTGTATTCTCCACAACCATACTCAAGGATTTTCATCTCCCATGAATCAAAGGGATAAGTACATGTAGAAGCCTCATGAGAAAAAGAACTTAAGGAGTCTGAATCTACCTGTGATTCAAGAGATTTTGACTAAAGGGGACTAGTAATATTAGTAGAAGGACATGTATATGTACCCATACACAAAAATATATTGATATCTTTACATTGAATGAAGGGTTCTGGATCACCTTGAATGGTAATAGTGTGTCCCTCATGTTTCAATTTAATACACTGATGAAATGTTGATGGTATGACCTGCATGGCATGGATCCATGGGAAGCCAAGAATCATGTTGTATGGAAGTTCAAAATTTAACACATGAAACTTCATGTTATGGCAAGTAGGCCCTACTTCCATCAATAGTGTTATTGTTCTAGCAGACTCCCACTTCACGTTTTCGTATGTGGTTATGGTGATAATGTGGGACTCTAGATCTTCTTCCGTGAATCCCAATTGTTTGATTAGTTTCGATGTGTATATGTTCAATCCCAACTTGTTGTCCAAAAGCACCTGTTTTATTTTTTGGTGGGTAACAAATACCTCTATATATAAGGGAAGATTATGTGTGTGATCTTCATTAGGGATTTCCTTATGGTTAAATGAGATGTGTTCAATCGATATAATATTTGCCACTGCAGATTGTAAATTTGAAGGGTCTACTTCCATGAGAACTCATGACCACTGGAGGGTTTTATAAAGGATTTATTTATGTATTTTTAATATCTTGAGAAGATCTAAGATTGAAATATTAGCATATGTCTTTTCAAGTTGCTCTAGAATATTATATTGACCATCCTGAGGGGTAGACAAAGGAGGTTATAAGATTGTGAGACAAGCGTGCCTTGTTACCGAAACATAATATTTTCCCTTGATCCTAATGGTATTCACATGCTCATCAAAATTGCGAACATATCCAATGATTGAGTCATAATTATTGTTATCACTTTTGGTGTGTGTGTGTGTGTATATATATATATATATATAGTTTGCAGCTTTGTAGATTTGGGATGACTCTCCCTGATCTAAATTTTTCTCACTTAGTTTATCATGTTTAGGGAATGGTTCTTTGAATATCCCCATATTTTCATTTGGCATCTGATTTTTCTCTAGTGCATCAACTTCTATCTCTCCATTATTGATAAGATCTTATATGTAGTGGTGAATTTTGAGGCACTTTTCTGTCTTGTGTCCCTTTACACAATGAAAATCAGAATATTCATGCTCTTTGTACCATGAAGGTTTAGGATCATTTTCATCAAAGGGTTTCGTTGTAGGATAAATCACCATGTTGACTACATCTAATTGTTTCAAGATTATGGAAAAATACTCGTTAAGAGGAGTGAACAATACATGCCTGGCTAGTGGTTAGATCGGCCCTTTGGTCAGTTTAAAAGGTTGACCAACTTGGACTGCTTGTATATGTTTGGAATCTGTGATTCCATCTCCTACCACATTCTTGTTTTTGTTAAAGATCTTTGGCTTGTTTATTGGTTTGGTATATTGATTATCCTTAGAAGATGATTTGATTGTTCCTTTTGCAATGAGGGACTTTTCTATTTGTATGACATTCTCAATGACCTCTTCAAAACTCCAAACATAATGCATTTGTAAATGAAAAGTGATGTCCAAGTTTAATTTTGATACAAATATGCTAAGAATTTGCTTTTCAGGGACTGAGCAAGGGAATCAGCTAGCTAGCCCTCACCATATTTGTAGGCAACTTGCGAATGTTTCATTTGGACATTATTTAGTATTACATAATTCATACATGGTTATGTCACTTTCCATATTGTGTGAGAAATGTCAAATGAATATTTGTGCTAGTTCAGGTCATGTGAAGATAGACCCACGAGGTAAGTGAGTAAACCATTTTGAGGCTTGTCCTCCTATACTTTTTGGAAAGAGTCGTATGAGGTAATTGTCATTGTAGGCCACTTTTTGGCATGCCATGTAAATATATTTAACATGATCACATGGATCACTTTTCCCTTTATACTTGTCAAATTTTGGCATGTCAAATTTCTTAGGAAATGGTTGAAGCAACATAGCCTTATCAAATGGATGGGAGTATAACTCTTCGTATTGATACATTTTGCTATTTCCCTTGTTACTTTCTTGAAGTCTTGTGAGCATTGCTTTTATAGATTGTAGTTATTTTGAAATAAGTTTCTCTTTAGTGGGGGAAGCTAGCATATACACGTGACTATGTTTCAACACTTTTCCCTCTTTGTTTTTTATGTGAATTTCACTATTTTTGACCTTATGTTTCTCCCAATGTACATTTCTCGTTTATTTTTGCACATGAGATGTCAGTAAAACTAATTGTCGACTAAATTTGTAGATTTTTTGTGGTATAATGACTTCCTCTTCATGATTTTCTTCTTCATCTTCATTGAATGGGGGTTGTTCCATGTTTTTATGTTCTATTCTTACTCTATGCGGTAGTTTGATGAATGGTAATTTATAGCTCACCATGTTGTTGTTTTCTATGTTTGATGTGGAAATATGTCCATGTGCTAAGATGTTGTCAATTTTAATGAGAAGTGGTTCTTCATCATTAACCTCATTTTTGAGTGGAATAGTTTCATGTTATGTTCATCTTCTAGAACCTAATTTCACCACTCTTGCAAGTATCCTTTCTTTGTTTATGAAAAGGAATTCATCTAATAGGGTGGAGTGAAAGTCAAACTCCACACGTGGTGATCTTTCATCATCACCACTATGATCTACCATCTCTTCCACTTCTTTCTTTGTGGAGAAAAGAGGCCCTAAATCATGACCAATAAAGTGATTTGACCCTTATTTTTTTTATGTTTCCCATTCTTGTTTTCAATTACTTTTCTTTTAACTCCCAGTCTTGTTTTGGGGGTCATGATGTATGAGAACTTCAGTAAGGTGTTTTTAATTTGTTCAAAATTTATTCATCAAACCGAAGTGGAAGTTTACAAATGTCAAATAGTTTCAATAGTTCAAAGAGTGATGAATGTCAAAGGATCAATGCGTCAAAGTGATTTTCTTTAAAAGAATAAGTCAAAAGTGACAAAAAAGATACAATCACACAATGTTTGTTTAAGACCAATTAATTAACATGTTGTACTTCCTAAGTTTTTTCTCAAATGGTAGTTGGTGTTTTAAGATGATAAAAAAAATTCACCACTTATGTCAAGATCAAAGAAATGAACAAGGCGTAAGTAATAACAAAAATTTAATATGATCCCCAAACAAAGTATACTAAAAGTGAGCTTGAATCCAATCAAGACCTGTATCTCAAAAAGTGGTAGTTACAATTGTGAGCGATACAACAATACCACTAAGATATGTTAACCAAACTTTTCAAAAAACTAAGGTATTAATATCAAAATGATATTTACATAACGCGTAAAAATGGTAACATTCAACACATTTCAAAATTAAAGGTAGTGATTGAAAGAAAACTAAGGCTAGAGTATACCAAAGAATTGTTAGGGTGTGTATAACGTAACATCACAATATAGATACTTAGGCCAGACTTACAAGAAACAATATGTAAGTATCAAAAATTGTAGCGACGTGATATAAACAAGATAAAAATTCAAAGGAGAATTAAGATGATGAATCAAGCCTAACTACGATTGAAAATCTTGATTTGGGTATCAAGATCAAAAAGGGCTTCCAATGATATAAAAATGCCTTCACATAATTCAGATGTTTAACAAATCAGCCGTAAACATAGATGAGCGTAAATGGATACAAAAGTGATGAATATGATCAATTAGAAACACAAAGGTAATCACTCTTCAATTGCTCAACAAAGTGTCAAAATAAAGTAAAGGAAGTAGATCAATTGGGGTTGAAGAGAGTTTGGTGTCACTTCGGTAGAGTTTGACCTCACCTTATAATGATTGAAAAACTAAGAAAAAGCAATGCTTCAAAATATTTGTGATGAATGATGCACCATTTAAACTTTAATGCAATCTCCTCTTGTTCAAAAAACAAGATATCAGTTCTAATAAATTTATCCCTTTACGATGGCTCTAACCTCAAATTGGTTTTGATATGGTCAAAGTTGGCTCTTGGACAAGATAGCTTCCTAGGTGGTTCACTCAACTAGGTGTCACAAGTTATTTAGACGTGAGATCAGTTTGTCAAGGTTTCCCAAGGAGTATCCTAGCTTTACTTTACCCTCTTCAAGAACAGTGGGCAATAAATGTGTCCATCATTAACTCTCACTGAGGTCATGATACAAATAGCTTTGACGTGAACTCTCAAGTGTATCACTAGTTAAGAAGGTGTGAAGAGCACTTCCTCTTTTGTCCATAAGGTTCCCTCTTGCATGGAATACCTTGGGGTTCTTAGGACCACCCCATTTATTGTAGCTTAAGGCTTATGCCAAAGGGGTTATTTTCTAAGTAAGTGAATGGGGCGTACCCTTATCCAAACCTGCAAATATAGTCTTTTGATTGTGGTGTATTTTCTCTCTTTTATACTTAATGTGGTTTTCTTGAACACTGTTTGGCAACCTTCATAGAAATTGTATTAGTAGTTTTGTTTTATCTCGATTTGTTGTTCTTTAACAAGAATTTGGATCATGCACAATGAATTTAGTATTTTTCCATATACATAAAGAGGATGAATGCCATTTCTGATTCTCAAGATCATCCTAGGATGCAAGAGAAGAGCATACATGATGTAAAATCCAACTATGAAATCAACAATGGAAAATACTCGATTCAAACACAAAATTTGTTCATTTTAACAAAATTTGACATTCTTTTTGTTAGCAACAAGTGTTTTTCAAAGTGATAAATGATATAGAAGTCATTTGTAATTCCCAAGATCACCTAAAAGGTGTGATGGAAGAGCATACATGACTCTAGTCTCATGATTAAGCATGCAATGTTCATTTAACCATTTAAACAAATCAAATCAAGTTAGCAAAAACATGTAAATAAACCCTAGAAAACATAAGTCAATCTTCAATTTAAACCTGTAAGGAGTCAATAAATCTAGAAAACATGATTTTACAAATTTTAAGGTGAATCTAAAATATGAATTGTGATGTGTACACTCAACTCTTAGTGTGGACACCTGCTTTAGGACGTGTACACGTCTCTGTGTAAACTGACAGTGAGCTAATGGGTATGTAGACAGTGAGTTGTGTGCACTATTTTTTGGATATATATGCTCATAAACAAAATGGTAACATCAATAGCACTAGTATATTGGGTGGGCTTTGGTATAGGTGTGTATGCCAAGGTATAAATGCATACACTAGCAGACAGAAAGGCCACAAAACATAGAAGACAAAAAGTCAAGTATGTCGGCAGTAAGATGTATATGCTATACTTTTGACATGTATGCTCAAAGAGTTAAAAAGGGTCAAACAAAAGTAGAACCAAATGGGTATACTAAAGTATGAACATGTACACTTGTGTTTAGGCATATGTGCCAGTATATAGAAAGCCAGAAAAACATAGAGGATAAAATATCATGTACGCTAGAAAAATGACGTATACGCTAGACCTTGGACATGTACGCTATCCTTTTGGTACCTATGCTCAGGTTTGGACATGTACACCTACATCAGAACGTGTATGTGCCTTTATCATTTTTATGTACACGTGTACCTAGAAGTGACGTCAAAACATGGGAAATGACGTAATCAACCTCAAAAAGCTAAATTTTTGGCAAGTTGGCTCAAAATTGACAAGAAACCATCTAAATTGACAAGAACCCATCTAAATTAGATCTCTAAGAAAGACTCAACACATGCAAAGTTAGAAAAATCATAAGAAATTCAATATTATTTCACACATGTGCATATCAAGGGTGAGCCATGTTATCCCACTTCTGAGTTTACGCCAAAAATGAGATAACCCTAAGAAATTTTTGAGCTGGTTTTCTAAAAATTACCTTTCAGAGAGATAATCAGGTTTTCAGGTTTCACAAGCAAGACAACATGTGTTTTGGGTGCTTCATGTCGTGTTTTCCCCGAAACCCAAAAACCCGCATTAAGTAAGGTCAATCGGGTTTACGGACCTTCCAAGCATCGGAACATGCCTTTGTCAAAACATGCTTCATGTCGCATGTCTTCTGATCCCCGAAGTCCGATTTACTCCTTTGTTTCGGGTTTCCCAGGTCATCAAACAAGATGATTCATGTCGATTGTTTCCCGCAACCCGAAACCCAAATTACTCTAAAATCCTTTATGTCGGGTTTCCAGATATCCCAAGCATGCTGACATGGCATTAATGCCGAGTTGTCAGGTAGTTGGCACGTGTCAACTAAAGTGTATTAAATGTGAATTTTCTTATATGTATTAAGATTTCCACGTCATTTTTACCAGACGTACTTTTTACCTCATGGATTTTCACACATGCATCTTTGACCCTGAAACCTGAAACTTGCCTCTGTGCCCAATTGCATTGCTCATTTTTTATCATTCCTTGTCCTAGTTGAAGGTATTTTTCTTCATTCTTTGTTTGTGGTTTTTGTGAATTAATTGTGTAAGGAATTCTTCAAAGTTTCTTATCAGGGTTGTTTTGGGGTTTTTATCTTTTCCATTTTGGGGGTTGTTTTCAAATCAGGTTTATGTTTTAGGGTTTTACCCCTTTGGAATTAGCACTTTGTTTTATTCCCCAGAATGTTGTTATTAAAAATATGTTCGGGATATAAATGGTGAAGAAAACCCACATGTTTCAACTCAGCAATTACCCTATTCCCTCTTCTCGGGTTTTGCAGGGTGCTTTGCATTGTTCAAAACCGCAGTATATTGGATAATCTTAGTTTCAGGTTTTCCAAAGTCTCTAGCATCTCCAGTGTGTCAAGTTTTCCGAACTCCCCGACATCCTCCTCATTGTGTCGGGTTTTTCCACCTTTCCGGCATCTCTAGTGGGTCGGGGTTTTCGCAGTGTTCAACATCTCCTGATCTCCGACACTCTCCTCCTTCGAAATCCCTCATGTCGGACCCTGGTCCATCACGAGCAAAGACTAAAAATTCAAGGAGGATGAAATACAAATTCAGGAAGATGGAGTCTCCATCCTATATTGACTGTAATTTTCACATCCGAGATACAGAGCTCAGAAACGTCGATATGGAGGATTTCTGGAACAGCATCAAGAGCTCTTCTCAAACTCCATGGATGAAATCAATAGTCAGCAGTGGCCTACCTCTTGTGGTAGGCTTCCCTATGTCTACTCAGTGCCGCAATTTCATCTTGTCATGTGCTTCAAATTATGACTCTTCTTCTCGTTATGTGAAAAACCAAGCGGGAGAAGTCATAATCAAATTGGATGGAGGTTACTTCGATGACCTTCTCAAGCTGCCTAATTTTGAAGAATATGGAGATATGGATCTCAAGTCAGCCCAAAGAGCTTGGGATAATGATCAGGAGGATTGCATCAAGCACGTGAATAAGAAGTTTCTAATCAAAGCCAAACCGGTTGTTTCTAGGTTCCTGAGACTTGTTCCTAGAAGTGATTTCATTCAGGAAATCAACGATATCATTACTTCTGTTGAGTTGGGTTTTTGGTTTCCCTGAATCAAATGTTTTCCAAGGATGGATGTACCAGTTCATGATCACTATTAAGAAGAATCAACAGGGAATTGATTGGGGTACTCTTATCAGTAACGAGATAGATTCTCAAATGACAACAATCCTGTCTACGAGAAATTTTTACATGTCCTCATATGTCACCTATGCAGCGGCTGGTATGAGGAACTATCCCAGGTTGGACACTAAGGGGAACAAGACAGTGGAACATGTTTATCAGTATTTCCCTCAGCTGACAAAAAAAGGGTCTGAAGACCAATTCAGAAGGGTAAACGATGCCTTCTTTTATGAGAACATATGCAGGTTAAGTCCCGAACTGAGGAAAACGAGAGTATCCGATGAAGCATGGGATGAAGTTTCAAAATGGGGTTGTGTCTTCTTGCAATTTAAGAAGTTCACATATCTTCAAGTAGTCATGTACCCAGGGGATCCTTTCTGTTTTCCCAGATATCCAAGGGACAAATTAATCTTGATGGAATTGGTCATGCAATTGTTGGATTTTCACAAGTTCCAACAGAGTAAACACAAGGCCGCTGTATCTTTCCCAATTTCTATTGGAAGGTATACTTGTTCAACAGTGGTGAAATCCAAGAATGTTTTCCATGAGCTTCAAGGTAAGTTAAAGAAGCACATGAAGCCCCGAGACGGGTTTGATTTTCGAGGAGTCCTCAAGGCATATGGAACTCTGCACCTACACATACCAAGCATAGAGGACATCTGGATTGATCTATGTGATGAGGTTGATGTCTGAAGAAAAGATCATAGCAGATTGACACTTGCTGAGATTTAAACACTTGAGCTCGCTAACTTACCAGAAGGTACTAGCGATAATGAAAGTGTTCTGGACCCTTCCTATGATGGACTGAATGGAGATCAATATGTTTTCCCACCTATTGATTGGTCTATCAGTGAAAAATCCTCCATTACGGATAGGTCAGCCCTAATTCTTGCATGCACCAAGGCATGGCTCATCTCTTGGGGAATGAGTTTTAAAGATGATAATTTTTCAAATTTGGTTGCTTCATAGGCGGGGCACTCCAAAAAGGGAAAAGACAAGATTTTCTAAGGGGCCTATAAAGGTCAAGTTTGTCAAGAAAAGAAGAGAATGAGAAATCTCTTCAATTATTTCTCCAGTTGAAATGGTGAATGTTCCAGAATCACCAACACCACCAAAAATAGGAGAAATTTCTTTAGAAGGAGAAGGAAGCCAACCTTTGGTTTCACCATTTGTTGACTTCCGAACTGAAGATACCTTATCTCTTGCATCCCATGCCTCGGAGTTTGGATTTGTGCCTCCCCCCTCACAACCACTCCTACCTCCTCATTCTCCATCAACTTCTTCAATCATAGCCAGCATTTTCTCTGGACTCTCACCCCTCTCTACGGGTACCAAAGTAATCACCAACATGCCCCCTTCTGTGCCTCTTTTTATTGAATCTACTGCCACACTGGTAATTGTCCCCACTTCACCATTAGATCCCTCTCCTTCTGAAAGTATGATACAAACTTCTACAATAGTGGCAACTCCCTCTGACATGCATCAATGGCTACTCGAGAAAACTCCAAGGAAGAGGAAAGTGATTGTACCCATACCAGCCTTTGATTTTAGCTCACTTAAGGCTCCTACTACTAAATCAGCCAAGAAACCCAAAATAGTTTCAAGGGTTTTGGTGGACGCTTCGGGGCATAAGTTTACAGAGATCACCACTCCTGCAACTGACAAAACCAAAGAGGACATAACAGCCTCTGACTATCACATAACCAGGGTGGCTCTAGGAGAGGTGATAATGGAAGGAGCACAACAGGATGCATGGGATGCCACAAACATGATGTGCCAGAAGTTGAAAGAAAAAAAAGACAGTAGAGATGAGATTAAAGGAAAGGTGGAGAAGTTGACTGAGGTTTTTCTTAAGCTCTCAAAACCCCTTGAATCCATACCATCTTACTCTATCCCTGTTAGATTCAATTTCTCATCGGTTCCTATTATTTAGAAGATTAAAAAAAAAGGAAGGGTGGTCGATGAATGGATCCAAAGACTGCTCCAAATGGGGAACGAAGTGATTCAAGATGTCGTGGAAGTCTATCAATCTTTGGGAAACATTCAGAGTGATGGAGAAAATATGGATGATGATTTCTCCCAAGAAATTGGACATCTTGATTTGAATTTTGAAGCTCTCCAGGCATTAAAGCAAATACCATCACGCCTCCTGGTAGAAGAAGGCATCATCCCACATGCAGATAAGCATTTCCAGCTGACCAAAGCCATCAAATTCAGGGTAAAGATTCTCAACGAAGCCTGTGGTAAATTGAGAGAATCAAGGGATCAATTGATCGATGGCAAAAGTGACCTGGAAGAAGAATTGCTAAAAATCTATGCAAAAGTGTCAGTTGGAAATTCGGGCATCCTATTAGCTGATGATCTTTTCAAACAAGTCCAAGAGTCTGTTCAGCATGAACCAACTCACGGATTTGGTATTGAAATCATCGACAGGTTTGTGAAGATTGAACATTCTTTGGAGGCCTTGAGAAGACTCAGCAAAATATTGAGGAAACTTCCTAGTAGTGCCAGTGACACTCATGAAACCTGTGAAGTTTTGAGTGATCATTCCACTGCACCTGATGAAAATGAAATGCAAGGCATAATTTGAAAGTTCCAAGAATTTCGGAACAAACAGGCTTAGTTGGAGGAAGGGAAAGATGAGGAAGAAAAAGATGACGATTCAGACTAAGTTTTGATGTTTCATGTCATTTCAATCTTGAAATTGACATGTATTTTTCATTTCTGTTTCGTCACATAGGAAGCAAATTTTGACTTGGTCTCCTGCGTGAGAGTTAGGCAAAATAGGACTCTCGTTAAAAGACTATTTTCTAAGATTAATCCTATTTTCTCTCTACTCTTTTTTATTATAAATTAGGGATGTGTGTACACTCTAAAGAGTCGAGATTTTTGAAATATTGGGAGCTATTGGGAAGAAGAAAAACTTTGTGTTTTCTTTTAATCATTTTGAAGAATAGGAGTTGATATTATTTTGCAAACTTTGTGTTGTGAGATATATCTTTCTTAAGACATTGTTCTTACATTCATAATCTTAAGCTATTCTTTGTTTAGCATGTTGGTGTTTCTAATCATTTCAGACATTATATTTATGATCTAAAGCTTGTATGATTATTTCATGCTCTGTGTTTACTTGAAAAGAAAATACGTTGCTCTCATTTCCTTTCCATTGTGATTATTTCATTGCAATAATTTCCTACCCAGTCCATTTACAAAAATAACATCTTCGCATCGTGTGGATGTGGATTTCAGGATTCTATCCCAACCCCAATGGTTAGATTAGTGTGAATACTGTATATATTGTTTCTATTGTGTTTTAGATTAGTAATAAACATGCAGCCTCACCTGTCTTTGAGGAGGGATTTAATCCCATGTACTATGGTTAAACCTCATATTTTGGATTGAAAAAATATCCAACCAATAGTTTTTGGTGACTCCGCTGGGGAATACAGATTAATAGTATAAAGCTTATCCTCTTGGTGTCTGGCAACTCTGTATTTGCCTTTTTTTCAACAAGATCTCTTTCCTGGTTCAAACTGGTAGGAAAGATCTTTACTCGGTCACGCCGAGCCCAGGGTGAATTTGATCCACTCTTTGAATTGCTAAAACGACACCATTTCAGTCTTTCCCCCAACAGCTTTATTTCTAACCAAACCAGAAGTTCTTCACCTATTCAGAGAAACTGGGTCCCTGTAGAATGAGACATATCTGTAACTTGTCGTGCATTGTTCTTGTCCGATACTCGGATCCCCATACAAACTCTTGTCAGAAGGATGGCAGTACAACCTGTGCTCTGGGGCACAGCTATTGGTCCTCTTTCTTTAACTCCACCATTGCACGCGTTACCACATGGATCATGTAAAAAAATTCCCAAGTTCAATGGGGATGGGAAGCAGCATCTTGATGAACACATTTCATCTTTCTTCGTAACATGCGGTGTCCTCGGAGTAGCTCACAAAGATGTCTCTGTTTGACTCTTCATTGAAATGTTGCATGGTGTAGCAGCTGAATGGTTTTATCACCTCCCGAATGCATGCATCACAAACTGGGCTACCATGCGGACAAAATTCGAAGCACGTTTCAAACCAGCTGAAGATTCTCATGCTTTGTTAGCTCAACTTACCCATATGAAGAAGGAATCGCATGAACCCATGTGGGACTTCATGGCGAAGTTTAACAAGCTGATCCGGAAGATTCTAGAAATACCTGTACCTACTCTAGAAAACTAGAAATGCTTCTTCATTAATGCTCAGTCTCCTGATGTAATCTTTTTATTAAGAAGGTCGCCTATCCCAAATTTGGCTACCACTCAGTCAATAGCTATTGAAATAGAGGATGATCTCATTTTGGCGTTAAGGATCATAAAAGATGTACCCAAACCTAAACATCTAGGTTCTTCCCAAGGTAATACTGATCCTATGATTCAAAAAATGGCTAATGATTTGATTGCTTTAAAAAATAAAATGTCTCAGCAGGTGAGCAATGTTCCATATCGGGATATCCCTAGACGGAATTTCAATAACAACAATGGTGCACCTGCCAGAGATAGGCCTCGGTTAACTCCTGCTCAACCGAGGCTAGCAATCGAAGCTCCTCCTATTAACGTGGCAGTAGAAATAGTTGAAGAAGAGGATGAACCAGAAGAACAAGATTCCCCTGAGGCTTTTGAAGCTTCAGGATATGCTGATGAGTCTTATGACGATTCGGCTGGTGACTCTAGCATTGGGTATTTAGAATACGAAGAAGATGAATGTGCACCGAATGGTCAGTCATTTGTTGTCTTCACTCGATCCTAATCTCAGAATCCAAGAAAACCTCTTGAAAACCCCAAGGAGAAGAATAAGGAACCTCCCATAGCCATAGTTAAGAGAGGTACTCCTATTTCAGCACAAACTGAAAGAGAAGTCACCAAAAAGGCAACTTCTCCTCATTCTCTTTCTCCTAAGGTCAATGCCCCAGCTCAAGCTCATGTGATTAGAACTGAGCCTACCATCACCCCTTCTTATACTGATTTTTACATTATCGATCATGCAAAGAGAACCAAAATCCAAATGTCGGAAGCAGAATACCTTCAGTCAAATCCTGAACAGTTCGAAAAACTTGCCAAATTCATTAGAAGTAAAGCCGTTGTTCCCCCATCTTCAAAAGGTCTCCTTCCAAATCCTACTCAACCCCCACCTCAGAACAATCTGACCTTTACTTCTTCTTCAGGAAAGATTGAACTATTTTATTTATCTTTCTTATAAATGGGTTTAAACTCAGCAATTACATCATTGACTCAAGGGCCTCCGACAATGTTATGCCCGCAAAATTAGCTCATGCCCTTGGGCTTACTCTGACTAAGTCGTATGGACAGTGTTACTCCATGGAAACCAAATAAGTTCCCTTGATTGGTTAAATCAAAGATGCACAGTTTGCATTCATTGCCTTTCCAGAGAAGAGAGTGAAAATGACCATTCTAGTTGCTGACATCCCTGTAGCTTACGGTATCCTCTTGGGTAGAGGTTTTTGTAAAGATGTCGGGGGAGAGATTAATATGGATTGGACTAAGGCCAAGATTCCATTCAATGGGGTTTATCATGTTCTCCACCCCGAACCTCAGGCGAGGTATTTGGTAAATAAATCAAATGATCCTAAAGCTCAAATTCTTTTCGAAGATGCTAGCTTCAGAAATTACTTCATGACTTCACAGATATCAGCTGTGGATGTCAAGGAAGAAGATCCTAATGCTATTTGGAACCTCGAATTCGATGGTAGTTTCTCAACCACCAGATCGGGCGCTGGTGTAGTCCTTATATCTCCTAATTCCTAGATTTTCCCATCAGCTTACAAATTGCAATTTGATAATACTAATAACTTGGTGAATATGAAGCTCTATTATTAGGATTAGAAATGGCCAGACATAAGGGAATTCAAAATCTCAAGGTTCAGGGGGATGCGGAGCTGATTGTCAACCAGGTCAAGGGAATCTATCAGGTAAAAAATGATCGCTTGAGACATTATAGGAACAAAGTTTGGGATAATATAGAATGCTTTGATGCATTCTCCATTAAGGTAGTTTTGAGAGATTATAACGACAAGGCTGATTCTTTGGCCGTGTCTGCATCCCTCCTTCTCCCTCACCCCTAGTTCAAACAAGATACGTACACCATTGATATTGTGTACCATCCCAGTATCCCAGATAACGCGACTCACAGGCAAGTGTTCAATGACTATCAACAGGTGTTGGCTTTTCTAGAAAAGGCTAACAATTTCAATGAGCTATACTTTGAAGGTTCGGAATCAGATTTCTGTGAATCTATCTCAGATCCATATCAAGAGGTTGATGGTGAGTTTATTCAGCTTACAGGAAATAAGATACCCAAAGGTCTGGTTTCTCTGGAGAGTTTGTTTGACAAGCATGATCGTTTTATTCAAAACAAGAGACAAGTTGAAGGAGCTTCTTCTTCAGAAGTAGATCAATTCAATCAAGGTTCGTCTAATCAACCTTGGATGGTGAATATTGGGAAATTTTGTTCCCCTGAGGAGAAAGAAAAATTCACTTCACTCCTGAAGAGATACATGGATGTGTTAGCCTGGTCTTATGCAGATTTAAAATCCTTCAATCCCAAAGACGTGCAGGACAGTATCCCTTTGAAGCCTGATGTGAAACCATACAGGCAGAAGCAAAGACATTACAATCCTAAGATCTCAGGGACTATCCTTGTGGAAATTCAGAAAATGTTAGATGCTAGAATTATTTTTCCAATCCATCACTCCACCTGGATTGCTAACATCGTCCCTGTCAGGAAGAAGAATGGAAAAATCTGAATTTGTGATGACTTCCAGAACCTGAATCAGTCTTCGTTAAAAGACAACTATCCCTTTCCTATCATGGATCAGGTGTTACAAATTGTTACTGGATCAGAAATGCTATCTATGCTTGATGGATTTTCAGGATATAATAAAGTTGAGGTAACTGCAGAGGATCAACATAAGACGGCCTTCACAACCCCATGGGGTACCTTTGCTTACAAGAGGATGCCTTTCGGCTTGATCAACACCGGAGCCACTTTTCAGAGAGCTATGGACTTGGCATTCAGAGACCTGATGGGCAAAGTCATAGTAGTATATTTGGATGACTTGACCGTTTTCTCCAAAAAACGGAGTGATCATTATGATCATTTAGAGCAAGTACTTTTGAGATGCAGGCGTCGTGGGATTTCATTAAATCCCAAGAAGTCCATGTTTGGAGTGACCAAAGGAAAGTTGTTATGTCATATCGTGACTAGAGAAGGAACCAAAATTGACCCAGAAAGGGTAAAGGCCATTCAGAGCCTTACCCTACCCACAAGTAAAACTGGAGTTCATTCCTTCTTCGGAAAAGTCAATTTCCTAAGAAGGTTCGTACCTAATTTTGCTAATAAAACCAAGGATATCCTTGGGATGATGAAAGGAAAAATTACATTTCGATGGAGTACTGAAGGGAAGCTTGCATTCGATGAAATCAAAAGGGCAGTTGCTTGCGCTCCTATCCTAGTATGTCCAGACTTCAAAAAATATTTCATCATGTACAGCTACACCTCTGCTCACACAGTGTCAGCCATCCTGATGTAGGAGAACAGGGAGGGCATTGAAGCTCCCATCGTGTTTATGAGCTGCCCATTGAAGGAACATGAATTAAAGATGTCACAAATTGAAAAGAATGTTTATGCAGTGGTACGAGTGGTGAAACATTTTAGGTACTATGTACTAAACTCCCATACCCTTGTTCTCGTACCCGACACTGCTGTTAAATCCATTTTGACTCAACAAGAGCTGGGTAGTCAACGAGGTACTTGGATAGCTAAAGTTCAGGAGTATGACTTAGACATCAGACCTACCAAGTTGGTACGAGGAAGGGGCCTGTGCCAATTGATCACAGAAAACCATGCTGAAGTAGAATGTGAAAAGACCAAAGATACTTCTTCAGAGTTTCCCATGGTACTTTTCGTGAGTACAACTGATGAATGGTACATGGATATTGCTTTCTTTCTAACTTATGGTGAATGCCCCCAGCATTTAAGCCAAAAGGAGAAGAGGACGGTCAAGTTAAGATCTGCGAGTTACCTCCTGTGGGATAATGGGATATATAAGAAAGGTATTGATGGTGTATTCCTACGCTGTGTTGATAAATCACAACAGTTAAAGTTGTTAGAATCCTTCCATGGCCTAGCATGCGGAGGACATTTCTCATCATCGGTAATAGCTTATAAGATCATGTGGGCTAGGTACTATTGGCCTACTCTTTTCTGGGATTCAGTCAAGTGGGTGTCCAAGTGTGAAGCTTGTCAACATTTCGTTGGTCGTCCCAAGCTAGCAACTCTCCCCTTGAAGCCCGTAGTGATTGAAGAACCTTTTTGCCAGTGGGGAATTGAATTCATTGGAACCTTGAATCCTACCTCCAGTGCCAGACATAATTACGTGCTAATTGCTACAGACTATTTTAGCAAGTGGGTGGAAGCCGTACCAATCAAACAAGCAACCTCAGAAGCTATGTGCAAGTTCCTTAAAGAAAATATAATTGTCAGATTCGGTGTGCCTCACAAGATTATGGCTGACAATGCCTCCAATTTCTCATTGAATGATTTCACAAAATTTTGCTCTGGATTTAGCATCACTCTGTGTCACTCATCTGATTATTATCCCCAAGGCAATGGGTAAGCTGAGTCCAGCAACAAGAACCTGGTTACCATAATTAGAAAGCTAGTAGATGAAAACCAGAGGACATGGCACAAAGCATTGTATGATGCATTGTGGGATGATCGGATTATCCCCAAAGTGAGCTATAGGACTATCTCCTTTCCAAGTGTTGTACGAGATTGATGTTGAGATTCCTATCTCAGTAGAATTGACAGCCTTATAGTTGGCCAAAGTAATCGAAGATGTCACTTTTCAAAATTCTATCGAGAAAAGGGTTATGTACCTAGCTAGGCTAGAGGAGGAATGGAGCAAGGTGGTTGATCACACTACAGACCATCAAAGAAACGTAAAGAAAAATTTTGAAAATAAATCAAGGCAACTTCGTTTCCAAATTAGAGACCTGGTGTTTCTTTGGGATAAGAGGAGAGGGCAGAAAGGAATGCATAGAAAGTTTGACTCCTTATGGAAAGGACCTTTTAAGATTCATCAGCTGAGTGGTGAAAATAGTTTCCATCTATCATACCTTGATGGAGGGTTGCTCCCTTTTCCTTTCAGTGATCAACATCTGAAGTTGTTCCATCATTAATGTAAGACACTCTTTTGCATTGTACATACTTTATTTTCTGTCGTGTGTTTGCTTTTAGTCTTCTTTCTTTTCTTATTTTGTTTTTCGGTTTTCTTCTTTTCTGACTCTGTAGCCCAATGGATATAGCCAGAGATTTTGAGTTCTCTTCCTTTGATATCACAAAGGAAGTCCCCAACTAGAGCTAGTTGTTATCCCACTTTTGAGTTTACGCCAAAAATGAGATAACCCTAAGAAATTTTTGAGCTGGTTTTCTAAAAATTACCTTTCAGAGAGATAATCGGGTTTTCAAGTTTCACAAGAAAGACAACATGTGCTTTGGGTGCTTCATGTCGTGTGTTCCCCGAAACCCGAAACCCACATCAAGTAAGGTTAGTCAGGTATACGGACCTTCCAAGCATCGGAACATGCCTTCGTCAAAAAATGCTCCATGTCGCATGTCTTCCGATCCCTGAAGCCCGATTTACTCCTTTGTTTCGGGTTTCCCGGGTCATCAAACATGATGCTTCATGTCGATTGTTTCCCACAACCCAAAACCCAAATTACTCTAAAATCCTTTGTGTCAGGTTTCCAGATATCCCAAGCATACTGATATGGCATTAATGTCGAGTTGTCGGGTAGTTGGCACATGTCAACTGAAGTGTATTAAATGCGAATTTTCTTATATGTATTCGGATTTCCACGTCATTTTTACCAGACGTAATTTTTACTTCATGGATTTTCGCGCATGCATCTTCGACCCTGAAACCCGAAACTCGCCTCTGTGCCTGATTGCATTGCTCATTTTTTATCATTCCTTGTCCTGGTTGAAGGTATTTTTCTTCATTCTTTGTTTGTGGTTTTTGTGAATTAATTGTGTAAGGAATTCTTCCAAGTTTCTTATCAGGGTTGTTTTGGGGTTTTTATCTTTTCCATTTTGGGGGTTGTTTTCAAATTAGGTTTATGTTTTAGGGTTTTCCCCCTTTGGAATTACCACTTTGTTTTATTCCCCAAAATGTTGTTATTAAAAATATGTTCGGGATATAAATGGTGAAGGAACCCGCATGTTTTAACTCAGTAATTACCCTATTCCCTCTTATTGGGTTTTGCAGGGTGCTTTGCATTGTTCAAAACTGCAGTATATTGGATAATCTCAGTGTCAGGTTTTCCAAAGTCTCCGGCATCTCTAGTGTGTCAGGTTTTCTGAACTCGCCGAAATCCTCCTCAGTGTGTCAGGTTTTTCCACCTTTCTGGCATCTCCAGTGGGTCGGGGTTTTCGCAGTGTTCAACATCTCCTGATCTCCGACACTCTCCTCCTTCGAAATCCCTCATGTCAGACCCTGGTCCATCACAAGAAAAGACTGAAAAGTTAGGGAGGATGAAATACAAATTCAAGAAGATGGAGTCTCCATCCTATATTGACTGTAATTTTCACATCCGAGATACAGAGCTTGGAAATGTGGATATGGAGGATTTCTAGAACAGGGTCAAGAGCTCTTCTCAAACTCCATGGATGAAATCAATAGTCAGTAGTGGCCTACCTCTTGCGGTAGGCTTCCCTATGTCCACTCAATGCCCCGAGTTCATCTTGGCCTGTTCTTCAAATTATGACTCTGCTTCTCATTTGGTGAAAAACTAGGTAGGAGAAGTTGTAATCAAATTGGATGGAGGTTACTTTGATGACCTTCTCAAGCTGCCTAATTTTGAAGAATATGGAGATATGGATCTCAAGTCAGACCAAAGAGCTTGGGATAATGATCAGGAGGATTGCATCAAACATGTAAATAATAATTTTCTAATCAAAGCCAAACCGGTTGTTTCTAGGTTCCCAAGACTTGTTCCCAGAAGTGATTTCATTCAAGAAATCAACAATATCATTACTCTGTTGAGTCGGGTTTTTGGTTTCCACAAATCAAATGTTTTCCAAGGATGGATGTACCAGTTCATGATCACTATTAATAAAAATCAAAAGGGAATTGATTGGGGTACTCTTATCAGTAACGAGATAGATTCTCAAATGACAATAGTCCTGTCTATGGGAAATTTTTATATGTCCTCGTATGTCACCTATGCAGCGGCCGATATGAGGAACTATCCCGGGTTGGAAACTAAGGGGAACAAGACAGTGGAACATGTTTATCAGTATTTCCCTCAGCTGACAAAAAAAGGGTCTGAAGACCAATTCAGAAGGGTAAACGATGCCTTCTTTTATGATAACATCTGCAGGTTAAGTCCCAAACTGAGGAAAATGAGAGTATCTGATGAAGCATGGGATGAAGTTTCAAAATGGGGTTGTGTCTTCTTGCAATTTAAGAAGTTCACATATCTTCGAGTAGTCATGTACCCAGGGGATCCTTTCCGTTTGCCCAGATATCCAGGGGACAAATTAATCTTGATGGAATTGGTCAAGAAATTATTGGATTTTCACAAGTTCCAACAGAGTAAACACAAGGCCATTGTATCTTTCCCAATTTCTATTGGAAGGTATACTTGTTCGATAGTGGTGAAAGCCAAGAATGTTTTCCATGAGCTTCAAGGTAAGTTGAAGAAGCACATGAAGCCCCGAGACGGGTTTGATTTTCGAGGAGTCCTCAAGGCATATGGAACTCTGTACCTATACATACCAAGCATAGAGGACATCTGGATTGATCTACGTAATGAGGTTGCTGTTTGAAGAAAAGATCATAGTAGATTGACACTTGTTGAGATTCAAACACTTGAGCTCGCTAACTTACCAGAAGGTACTAGTGATAATGAAAGTGTTCTGGACCCTTCCTATGATCAACTGAATGAAGATCAATATGTTTTCCCACCTATTGATTGGTCTATCAGTGAAAAGGCCTCCATTACGGATAGGTCAGCCCTGATTCTTGCATGCACAAGGGCATGGCTCGCCTCTTGGGAATGAGTTTTAAAGATGATAATTTTTCAAAGCTGGTTGCTTTAGAGGCGGGGCCCTCCAAAAAGGGAAAAGACAAAATATCTTTTAAGGGGCCTATAAAGGTCAAGTTTGTCAAGAAAAGAAGAGAACGAGAAATCTCTTCAATTGTTTCTCCAGTTGAAACGGTGAATGTGCCAGAATCACCAACACCACCAGAAATAGGAGAAATTTCTTTGGAAGGAGAAGGAAGCCAACCTCTAGTTTCACCATTTGTTGACTTCACAACTGAAGAGACCTTATTGCTTGCATCCTAGGCCTTGGAGTTTGGATCTTTACCTCCCCCCTCATAACCACTCCTACCTCCTCATTCTCCATCAACTTCTTCAATCATGGCCAGCATTTTCTCTGGACTCTCACCCCTCTCTGCTGGTACCAAAGTAATCACCAACATGCCCCCTCCTATGCTTCTTTTTATTGAATCTACTGCCACACTGGTAACTGTCCCCACTTCGCCATTAGATCCCTCTCCTCCTGAAAGTATGATACCAACTTCTACAATAGTGGCAACTCCCTCTGACATGCCTCAATGGCTACTCGAGCAAACTCCAAGGACCAGCATTTGATTTTAGCTCACTTAAGGCTTCTACTGCTAAATCAGCCAAGAAACCCAAAATAGTTTCAATGGTTTTGGTGGACGCTTCAGGGCATAAGTTTGTAGAGATCCCCACTCCTGCGACTGACAAAACCAAAGAGGACATAACAGCCTCTGACTATCACATAACCAGGGTGGATCTAGGAGAGGTGACAACGGAAGGAGCACAACAGGATGCACGGGATGCCACAAACGTGTTGTGCCAGAAGTTGAAAGAAACAAAAGACAACAGAGATGAGCTTAAAGGAAAGGTGGAGCAGTTGACTGAGGTTTTACTTAAGCTCTCAAAACCCCTTGAATCCATACCATCTTCCTCAATCCCTGTTGAATTCGATTTCTCATCGGTGCCTATTATTGAGAAGATTAATAAAAAAGGAAGGGTGGTTGATGAATGGATCCAAAGACTGCTCCAACAGGGGAAGGAAGTGATTCAAGACGTCGTGGAAATCTATCAATCTTTGCGGAACATTCAGAGTGATGGAGAAAAGATGGACAATGATTTCTCCCAAGAAATTGGACATCTTGATTTTAATTTTGAAGCTCTCCAGGCATTAAAGCAAATACCATCACACCTTCTGGTAGAAGAAGGCATCATCCCACATGCAGATAAGCATTTCCAGCTGACCAAAGCCATCAGATTTAGGATAAAGATTCTCAACGAAGCCTGTGGTAAATTAAGAGAATCAAGGGATCAATTGATCGATGGAAAAAGTGACCTGGAAGAAGAATTGCTGAAAATCTATGCAAAAGTGTTAGTTGGAAATTCAGGCATCCTATCAGCTGATGATCTTTTCAAACAAGTCCAAGAGTCTGTTCAACATGAACCAACTCATGGATTTGGTATTGAAATCATCGACAGGTTTGTGAAGATTGAACATTCTTTGGAGGCCTTGAGAAGACTCAGCAACAGATTGAGGAAACTTTCCGGTAGTGCCAGTGACACTCATGAAACCTGCGAAGTTTGAGTGATCATTCCACTGCACCTGATGAAAATGAAATGCAAGGCATAATCTGAAAGTTTCAAGAATTTCAGAACAAACAGGCTCAGTTCGAGGAAGGGAAAGATGAGGAAGAAAAAGATGACGATTCAGACTAAGTTTTGATGTTTCATGTCATTTCAATCTTGAAATTGACATGTCTTTTTCATTTCTGTTTCATCACATAGGAAGTAAATTTTGACTTGGTCTCCTGCGTGAGAGTTAGGCAAAATAGGACTCTCGTTAAAAGACTATTTTCTAGGATTAGTCATATTTTCTCTCTACTCTTTTCTTTTATAAATTAGGGATGTGTGTACACTCTAAAGGGTCGAGATTTTTGAAATATTGGGAGCTATTGGGAAGAAGAAAAACTTTGTGTTTTCTTTTAATCATTTTGAAGAATAGGAGTTGATATTATTTTACAAAATTTATGTTGTGAGATATACCTTTCTTAAGACATTGTTCTTACGTTCATAATCTTAAGCTATTATTTGTTTAGCATCTTGGTGTTTCTAATCATTTCAGACATTATATTTATGATCTAAAGCTCGTATTATTATTTCATGCTCTGTGTTTACTCAAAATAAAATACGTTGCTCTCATTTCTTTTCCATTGTGCTTCTTTCATTGTAATAATTTCCTACCCAGTCCATTTACAAAAATAACATCTTCACATCATGTGGATGTGGATTTCAGGATTCTATCCCAACCCCAATGGTCAAATTAGTGTGAATACTATATATATTGTTTCTGCTATGTTTTAGATTAGTAATAAATAGGGAGCCTCACCTGTCTTTGAGGAGGGATTTAATCTCATTTACTGTGGTTGAACCTCATATTTTGGATTGAAAAAATATCCAACCAACAAGACAAAAATATAGATAACAACAAAATGTGAACCACAATGCTAAGGGACTAAAGATCCATCTCACCGGGCATGCCAAATGTTTACAAGAATTAGTTAGCTAGGCAAATAGAATTAGAAATAACACCTAGTAGTCCTAAAACAAATCTAAACTAAAATCTATGCACCATCATGCTTAGATATTAAACAAGACTAATCTACCTACATCTTTGCATTAGAAATTTTTTAAAAATCCAAACTAATATGCTAAGAAATTAATATCTATCTCTATTGAATGCTAATCAATGAAATGAACCTACTTAGATCCTTAGTAATCAAAAGGGTTGATTTTATGTTTGAATCCCAAGGTTTCAAGAATAGATACTTGTCAATCCATGGCTATAAGACCACTTGACATATCTCCATATGACTTCAAACTTGGATGGATGAATGTAAGAAATGAATATAGCTAGCTCCTCTAATGGAAGAATTATCTAAGATGATAAAATGGCTATATAGGATCTATGCTCATTTGGTGTAAATAGAAATGTAGGAGGAAGGATCCTTATATATCCCAATGGATAAAATAAGCTTTGCATCCCTTTATATGTGGGATGATAGCAAGGTTGAGTTAGTTAGGGATGATCATGGTTGAAATAGGGTTGAGTCAACCTTAGGAGAGTTTAGTTTGTCCTTTAGTAACTCATGGGACTTGAGGAGATTTATTAATTAGCCAAAGTGATTAATTAATAAGTGAGCAATCTTATATAAGATTTTTAGAAGAATAATATGTATGATTTAGAGGATAAGGAGGATTTAATCAAATAAATGACGATTTATTGATCTAATAGAAGAGGAAACTTAATTTATCAAGAATAATTAATTAATTTAGGTAAAAGGGGGTTTAATTAACGGAAGGTCATTAATTTTCATTCTTGTTAGATAGAAGGGTCAATTAACTAGCGTAATGTAGTTAATTAATGACGATAGAAGAGAAAATGTGTGATATTGATGATATGTCATCAATTTGCAAGAAAGGGTATAATTAGCGCAATTTAAGTATTTAAATTGTTGGAGCTAAATTATGGGTGTCTACAAAATGAAAAGGAAATATCACTACATGGAAATTATAGCTTATAGACTTATTAGTTTACATATTTTTCTTTTTTTTTCAATTATTTATATTTTAAGAGGTTCAAGAATTATAAACTTAGATTAATCTTCAACGGTAATGTTTCGAAAAGGTATGTTATGGTCTAAAGACTCATGGGGTCCTTCAACATTACATTTTGTGGGACCAAGTGGTTCCAATTTTTTCCATAAGTTTTGGACTTACTATGCCCCAAGAAATTTGGTTTAATTTTTATTACTCTTTTGATTATATGGGTTTGTTTTTTGTGTCCCCTAACACTCTATTGGATTTTACAATTGGGAAAATTTTACCCTCAACCTTCTTCTAATTAGAGATTTGATTTCCCTTGAATTTTCAATACTTCTATTACAATCTCCCTCTCCGTATTCCATGGTAAAAGGGAATGGTATTCTACATCTACATGGTAGAGTTGGTTCTACACGTACATGTGCACTTATTCCTTGATCCTCTCTATTTTACATATTTCAATTTCAATTTCAATATTATTTAGAGTTAAAGTTTAAATTTTTGCTATGTGGATGTTGACTACACTCTTATGTTGTAGGTTGTGCTCTTGGGGGCATCTTATGGCTATTCAAACATTCAAACAATTGATTAAATACAAAGTGTGATTATATACTCAAGGACATTTATCCTATAAGCTATAAAATTTCATTTATTAGATTTGGAGGGAAACGTAAACACCTAAATTTAGTAATTAAATGCTTGATAATAATGATTTGGATTATATCCCTTTATTACATATTTCTTATATGAATAGAACTTGAACCCATTATTTTACTCCCTTGTAATTCTTGTAAATACTTCTTATTCTCTCACTTTATTTCTCATACACTTACAAGACTATCTTTGTGCTTATAAACATCCCTTATTTCTTATCAGAATTATCCATATCTTTATTTTCTACATGCTTCTTCCATGGACATTACCATCTAGATTTGGACAAAACTAACATATGGTTATGTCACTTTATGATGGTTTTGTCCTTCAGGGGGAAATAGTCAAATTTTATTATGTTAATCTTAGTTTTCCATCCTAATAAGCCTTGCTTTTAATTCATATCCCATAAAATGGTATAAAAGAAGTTATACATGATCATTTACTCATTTGGAATTCTCAAGAGATCCTCTAGAAAATACTTATCAAGTCTTAACTAAATTTTCCCTAATCTTCCTTAAAACAAGTGAGAACATTAGGATCAACCTTTATACAAGTATGAAACAATATAAACTAGGTTAAAAGTATACCATGCTAAGTCAAGAGCATCAAATATTTAATTCAAGAATTATCAAGTACCTACACACCAGACAATACTTCTAGGGGTTTAAATATAGAAAATATATATCTGTAAGAACTTTATTTTGGTGTTTTTCTTCAACATTCTATTCAAAACTCATGAAGGGTAAATTATGAAGTATACCTAGTTACACCAACTATTAGTGTTGAGGCACAATGTCAAACATAGTGGGGGCACTCTATATTTTTATTCCCACTTACAAAAACACTAAGAGCACTACATATAATTTGAGCCCCTCATTTGGGAAATGTAGTATAAAAAATTGGTTAAAATAAATGAGGGGGTTGGCCACCAAGGGAATTCCAACTCCACCATACACCATGTTTTTCTATCTAATATATATTTGAGTTCTAGTGAAGGAAACTAGGGTTTTAATCATTACAAGTACATGTGGGAGGATTCTAGAAGAAGTGACAGTGAAGGAAGCAATTTAGGATGAAGATGAAGTGACCTAGAATAAAATAGAAGTGTAGTGTAGATTCATACACTAGCACCAAACAAGATAGAAACACCATATACTAATGTCCAAATGCGACGTTAGTTTCTAGTGATTTTTTAAAGGCTCAATTTCATATATGAAGCAAATTTTTCCTTGCCATAGCCAATTTTCCTTAATTCTACATCTAGAACACGTTGCAAAACATCAAGAAAGATAAGAAAATTCATCCTATTATAGTTTATTGAATTTATATCATGAATTAAATGAGTGCAACTTATTTATAACATTCTACATGTTAAATAATATTTTAATGTTAGAGAATTTACATATTAGTTTGATTGTATATTTATATATTCAATATTCAGTCATGTTAGAATAATATTTAATTCTAATTTGGAGTGAAAAATTGACTAAGAGGAAATCACTCACACAACTCATCTATATACACATGTGCATCTGAGCCTTTTAGGGGAATATAGGGATGTCATATCCAAACACAATCTAAGAATACATTTGAGCAGACCATTGAAGCATATTTCCCTTAGAGCAGATTTATAACAAGTTATGAAAATTTGAATACACCCACCCTTTGTTTCCCTATATCACATCATGTACTAAGAGTCAAACAAAACATAATTTCTAATTTTGATATCTAAACTAGGGATCCATATTTATTTTCACTTTTCTAACCTTCAATCTACTATAAACTTTGAGAACTGTGAGTGGCTTGATCTTGCTTTGGCATATTAGTACATACTATAATGTTCCTTGTGTCAATATGGGGATATGGAGGCTATTCAAATACATATGACGAATACCAATTTTTCATACCATTAGGTATAGAAGAAAAATACAAAATAGTTATACGTACAAAATTTTTATTGTGAAGATCTAAACAAAGTTCCCATATCTAGTGACACAATCAAAGTAGGTTCCAAAGGCATACTGTAAATCAAATTAATAGATGTCACATTTGATGGCCTTAGGATACCTTCATCATGTGAATATGTTCCACATGGTTGAACCTATCCTCCACTCAATTCTAGGATTCATATTTTATACTCATATTTAGGACACCCTGCACAACATCCTCATTTGGTTTCTTATCAATGTCACACATCTTGAGCTCGTCCTAGGTGAATATGTATCAAACATGAACCCTATGTTTCATATTCTTATTTCTAGAAGTTTGTTTGATCCAATATATCATCTATTCATAATTTAATACTATTGTATTTATTGTTCTTGATAATCTTACTACACATTCATTGCAATATCTCAATTAGATTAAGGTTAGTTTTGATATTACAAAATTAATAAAAGAATAGTTGTGAAAATGGAAGAAACGATTGAATGAATTGGTGGGGAATTAACTTTTAGTAACACCCAAACATTAACCAATAAATAAAACACTATATAAGGTATTTTTTCAAACTAAGCATGTGGACAAAGAAAATTTGAGAGGGGAAAACAATACTACATGATTGAAATTAAAACCAACATGCATGCATGATTAAAAATTGGGTAGGGGAGATAAAATAAAATGGAAAAATAAGATCATCATATCCCAATTTAAAATTGGATCACACCAAATTATATTTGGGATTAGTATCTGGAAAATACCAAAAAAAAGTTGGGAATAGATGATGTTTTTTCTAAGGATCGAGTAAAATGGAGATAAAATAACACTATATCATGAAATTCTCTACATATAACAATATGTAAACCAATTTATTATCTTGTATATAAGGGGTGCCTATGTATACCATTTTTGAATTAAAAAAAGTTGAAAAAACTAAGGATCTTATTATTAGAATTGACAACATGAGGACGAGTCTTCATAAGAAATAGTACAAAGATTCAAAATAGGGCTCAAATTCCCAAATATTCTCTTTCTTCTCAATAATTTCTCACTCTTTCAATTATTATTTCTGATATATGGGTCCTATACACTATCTTGGTTCCCAAAGCATCATTAAAAACACAAATTAAATCCCAACTATTCAAATACTCTTTTTTTCAATAACTTCACACCCTTGATAAAAAAAAAATTACCTTGGAATCCTTAGACCATTTTGATCTCATGGACGTCATTGTATTCAAGGTTTTCTTTCTTTAAACTTTATGTTTGACAGTTATGTGTGAACCAAAATTTTATGTCAAAACTATTATTCTTTTCTCTATAGATCCGTTAAAATAATGACATATGTCGACTCTTTATATATTTTAATAATATAAAAAATTACTAATATGAGATGTTAAATTTTATATCTATCAAACTGTAATTTGTAATATTTTTTCTTTATGAGAGGAAAGGGATGAAAAATCATAATATCTTGGCCATATGGTGGAATTTGGAGCCATATTTACCCCTAAAATATTATTTTTGAGCTCGACAAAGTAATGCAACTAGATTGAGGCCATACATCACAAATGAGTAGGAAAGTTGCAAAGAATGTAATTGATTTATTAATCAATGTGGCATGTGAAAAATCTAAGATATGGACTTTGAGCTTAATATCTCTCAACTTTTTTTAACAAAACATATTTAATATATTTTTCATGTTTTCAAGTTAGGGGATTTCAAGTTCTTTGAGGCCTCAATTTTTGGATTTATATTTTCAAGTTTTGGGTTTTAAGGACATTGTATATTAATCATCATTTCATGTTTTAAAGGTTTTTTATGTTTTTGATTTCGATTTTCTTCATTTTTGGAGTTAGGTCTCAAGGTTTATCGAGTTTCCTAGTTCAAGGATTTTGAGTTTAAGTAAATCATGTTTATCTATTTTTTATGTTTTTAGGTTTGGGGATTTCATTTTTTGGATTTTGTTTTTGATTTTTAGGTTTTAGGGGTGATTTATATCAATATTTCTATCATGTTTATAAGGGTTTCCTTTTAACGAGGTTTTTTGTTTTCCAATCTATTGGTTTTCTGTATATGTATTTTCATGGTTTTTAGGTTGGGATCTTTCAACATCTAGGTTGTACGTTTTTAATATTTAAATGTATTCAGTTTTTGGGTTTCTTATTCTAGGTTTTTGATTTAGATTTTCAGTTTTTATGTTTGGGATTTTGCAAGTGCTTTATATCAATCAAATTTTTCTCTTTTTGCATTTTTAGGTTTGTGATTTTTAAGCTCTAGGTTTTTTCTATTTCAGTGTCTTAGGATTCAAGTTTATGGATTTTATGGCTTTACGTCTTTTCAAGTTCTAAATTTTAGAGCTTAGATTTTGGGAGCATTTTATATCAATTTAATTTCATATTTTTAGGAATTCCTTGTTTGGGGTTTCATGTTTTAGGTTTTTTAGATAATAGGTTTTTGGAATTAATTTTTTAGGTTTGGATCTTTCTGAATTTGAGGTTTGTGGGTTCTAACTATTGATTTTCTAGTTTTAGTTTTGAAATTTGAATTTTTTAGTTTTAGGTATTATCATTTTTAGATTTTAAGTTTCAGATTTTGAATTTCAAATAAGATAGCCATATTTTAAATCAATTTATTTTTCCTATTTTAAGGATTTTTAGGTTCAATTTTTTTTGTTTTCGGATTTGGGGCCTACGAATTTTAGATTTTAGGGTTTACAAGGTTTTCAAGTTCGTGTCTTTCTAGTTTTAATTTTTTTACATTTTTTCATGTTTTCAAGTTGGGTCCTTTCACATTTCATGTTTTTGATATTTTAAGGTTTTGCATATTAGTTTTCAGGTTTTAGATTTTGGGTTTTAAGGAGATTTATATCAATATGATTTTCCTATTTTGTGGGATTTTAAGGTTTGGAATTTTTAAGGATTTAGGTTTCAATTTTTAGGGACATTTTATAACAATATAGTTTTCTTGATTTTTATGTTTTTCTTGCTTTCAGATGTTCAAGTTATGGGTTTACACTTTCAAAATTTTCAATGTTTTTCATGTTCAAATATTTTAGGATTTAGGTTGTAGGGTTTTTTGGGTTTATAGTTTCCATTTTTATGTCTTGGGTTGCAAGGTTTTTGGTTTGGGGTTTTTTATTTTCTTGTTTTAAGGTATTTGGATTTGATGTTTTGGTGTTTCACATTTTGGTGTTTTAGGTTTTAGTTTTAAGGTTTTAAATAAGATAATTATATTGTGCATCAATCTACTTTTTATGTTTTTTGGGTTTTTAGGTTTGGGGATTACGATATTAGAACTAACAATGTGTAAAATTTTACTTTCGTTTATGGATCTAATGTATGTGTTTAATATGTCAACTTTATGAATTATAAGGTGCCATATGAATTAAAAAGTATCCAACAATTTTTGGGGGTTTTTCAGGTATAATTTTTTTAGGTTCTATATTTTAAACATGATATAAAATTCTTTTCATGTACTTGACATTTTTAGATTCAAGGTTTTGAAATTTCAAGTTAAGATAGATACGTTTTATAGTAATTGAGTTTTCTATTTCCTAGGTTTCTATGTTTAAGATATTTTAGACAATTCAAGTTTTAAATTTCAAATTTTTATGTATTGAGACTTTCAAATTTTATTATTTTTTTGTTTTTGTTTTCTTGCAATATATTATAATTACAACACAATTATATATTTTGAACTTTTCAAGTTCTTTGTATCCTTACATCTTGGAGTGTTATAACTAGTTGAAATGCCTATCCAATGTAAATTACTAAACCATATCAACAAAATGTTATTCTTGTCTATTTCAAAGATATCACCTCATAATTCAAAAAAGTGAGAAATATACCAACTTATAAAAACTGTGTTGGGCAATGACAAAATGAATCTTCATATTTTTAGTTATTTTTAAAGGAAATGTACTATGGAAACCAATTTAGTGTAATCAAGCTTATTTGGTTATTATTACTTTATATTGTCAACCAATCATAAACTAATATGAATTTTTATGTCTTAAATCTTGGACTTGCATATTTTTTATCCAAATACACTGACAAATACATTTATCTTTTTCTTTATTGGTTAATGAGTGGAAGATTCCTTTAGACATTATCACATTATATTCCTTTCAATTAAATATAATAATCATTTACCATTTTCAATGTTAGTTTTATTTATTATTTAATTCACCTATTAATAATATTAAAATATGCTTTAACATATATTGATAATTATGATGTGACATTTAACATAGAATTTCCAAACAAGCTATTACAACATGACATATCATGCCAAAGATATTGTGGTTGCAATTAAATATATTTAATTGTATTCAATGGATACTATATTAACAATTACCATAAAATGTGAAGTACACAACATAAAATACATTTTAGAAAAATGTAAAGTGTTTTGATATAAGAAGGATTGTTTTGGATATAAAATATTATTATATGCAATTGTATTCAATACATGCAATACTATTAAACTCCCTAATGGTGCAAAGTACGCATCAAAGGATGTTATTTTTTGAAAAATATGAAGTATTTTTATATTTCATTTTTTATATAAAATATTATTATATAACCGAAAAAAGTAGCATTATGCTTTTTAGTGATTTGGAATGGGATACAAAATATTTGGAAGCATCTTTAAAAAATAAATATGGTCAAATATTTTGTTAAGTCCATAAAAACAACTTAATATTGGTACTAAACTAGTTAATTATCCTAGTATTAGTGTATGTATTGACTATTCGTATGAAATTAACTATATTTCATGATATTATAATGTCGTATTTATTAGTTATTGGTTACTATACTATTAGTTTATTTGAATATTTATATTAAAAAGTTTTGACATTATAAATGAAATATTTGTGATGGTTATCACATATATAATAAAGATAAACATGTTGGTTGATATAATGGATCTAACATATAATAATAATAAATATAAAATGGGTCTTTTTATAAAGATATGGACTCCTACATTTGATCCTGACAAGGAAAACATAAATGTCATGCCTATGTGGATAAAACTTCCTAGTTTTCCTCTCAATTTCTAGTAGGCATAAGTATTAACAAGTGTAGAAAAGTCTCTATGCTCCCTAATAGATTTTGATGGAGCTACCAAGGCTAGAAATACATTAGATTTTTCTAGAATGTGTGAATGTAGATATGGGAAAAGATTTACCTAATGATATCACTATACACTCTAAATTGGGTAGCTAAAAGCAGATGCTTAAATATGAAACATCTATTTCTAGGTGAAAAATTAAAACTAATTGGGACACAATGTTAAAGCTTTCCTAAAAAACATTAATTTTGGTTACACAAGGGAGTCAAAACGAAGAATGGAATGGCATGAGAACCCGACTAAGGTAAAGGACCAAGTAGAAGATGCTAGAGAATGTAGCAGTCATGAAATTAAAAAAAAACTAAAACAAACTAGCATGTGGACAAGGAAAACCTTTTTACATGTTTGGAATCCCAGGAGAAAGAATCCATGGAGGAAATGGACTTTCTCAAGCATACTTAGCTTGAGTAGCTTCTTTTACCATACATAAAAATAGAAGAAAAGGATGTCAATATTGAGACAATTCAAGAGGAACCAAAATATTAACATGAACAGAAAAAGGAAGAGACTCAAGAGGATAGAGATGAGTCAAAGGAATTGATACATTAAGATACAAAGACTTTTCTAGTGAAGACTCATAAAGAAGAGACAAAAGTAGACAAAGAGGAAACTGTTGAACAAGAAGTAGAGGCATTTCAAGGAGAAGCATGGAGGAGTTTCCTAATATTGAGTAGTTCAAAGTCATAGAGACTCCCATTAAAGGGAAAATTAATAATCAAGAAGCCTCATCCTTCAAGACTCCTAAAAACTCTAGAGAATATGTAGGAGGTTACACCACTAGAGGAAAAAAATCAAACAAAGAGGAGTAAAAAATAATAACTGAAAAAGAAATAGCAACAGAGAGACAATTAACATTGGACCACAAAGGACCAAAAAAACCTCATAAGATTAACATAAGAGGCCTCAATAGAAAATTTAGAAATTAATTGTAATATTTTCCCTTTTTATTGCACTTTGTATGGTTTTTTGTTGGTTCTAGACTGTTTTTGAGCTATATTTGGACCATTTTTGGGTTGGTTTTATGTTGTATGCTCTAGTTTTGTTTGTTGTGTGGTTTAGTTTTGACTCATGAAATGTATATGGCCATATCTGGATTGTAGGTCCTTATTGTAACAGGGTAGGGCCCTTGCCAAACCCCTCCTACCAATTATAAAAAAATAAATAAAAATAAAACTTTGTTTGATGTGATAAATCCAACATATAATAATAATAAGGATTAAGATGTTAGTACGAACAAGTTAATCACTATGGTATTATTCTATTTGTGTGTTTGTTTTATAAATTTTTGACATGATCAATGCAATTTTATGGAATAAGACTCTTTAAGAATATTTCATTTTATTTTAATGTCAAACTTTAGAATAACTAATGCATAAAAATACTAATATATGATTGTTTAAAATGTTAAAAAATAGTGTTGAATTAGTGATATAAATATTGTATTTGGTGGTAATAATAATTATGTCTTGAATTTATAAGAACTTCAATATGACATTTTGACATATCAACCTATATTTTTAAAATTAAGAAAACACGAAATCACATCTTAATTTATAGTACTATTTGTGATGTTATTGAATAATTTAGTACTACTATTAAGACATGTTCTCAGTATTTTTTATATTTTTTTAGTCATTTAACACATTTTGCATGAGATTGTCTCTAATAACATATATTGTACTCTTGATACAGCCACACAATATTTTTTCACCTATAAACAATAATAACCTATTGTATATTTTAACATACAATAGATTGGCTATTATATAGCCATTACAATAGGAAAACAACTTCCTACTAAATAGGAAGATATAACAACAACTATCTCGTTAATAGATTTAGAGGTATAACCAATTAACCTAGGTGAATTAACAAACTAGTAAGAAATATTTACCACATAGTAAACATGAATAGCTTGAATAATGTGACCATTAACTTATTTTTACTAATTGTAGACACAAAATCATGCACTTAGGTACTGTTAGTGCAAATCTAGAACACCCCCTAAATGACCTTCAGATATGCAGTCCAAAACTGGGTCATTTAGTGTGATTGCACAACATTGAGTTTTCTCCAGGGGACCTTGCAAGGTGAGAAACTCTCCAGAGAAAGTTGGTTCTTACCCCTCTATTTAGGTGTATTCATCTATTTTTCCTTTTATTCAAATTTTATTATAAGTTAAAGTACGTGGTAGTATATGTTTTATAAGTTTTCAAGTCTGGTTAAAATATTATTGTTGTCCATTTAATAAAGAGTTAATAAGTTTGGACATTGCCATACTATTCATCATTAAAAATCTAGCCATAAAAAGACATTTGTCTGTGTGAAGTCCATTTTATTGTAGATTCCTTTTGTGATTTATCTAAGTCAAAGTCATCGTAGAATTTGTGATTTGTCATCTAAAGACATGTCATTATAAAAAGTTTTAATTTGTTTTGTCTTACAGATGCATTTTCAGTGTTACCTGACATCCGAAAAATAAAGTGTTTCACATTGCAGGAGGGAAGAATAGAATAAACTCAATGTGGAAAAAAATGTGCTTCATGTTCGCATCCTACTAAGTTAGCAACACATATATTAGAGGAAGGAGGCACCAGAGGCTAGAGGACAACCAATGACCTCTAGTCAATCACCAATGATAGGGCCACACATAATGATTTGGTGGAATGTGTGTGCAGTGTGAGTACTTGTTTTTGAGTTTTGTAGTATTCCAGATTCAATTGTGTGGTGTGGATTTCAGTTTGTTGTTATTTTCAGCATGGTGTGAAAAATAAGAACAGATGTGGTTCATTCCTGTTCAATGGCATGTGGCTATTCCTATTTCTCCTATGCAAAAACATAGTGAAAATAAAATAACACAATGAAATGTAGCATCATGAGTCTTTATGAGGTTGAATAGTCAGATGTGTTCCTGTTTATACCTAGGTTTTTGGTTAGCCTCTAGAAAACCATTGAAGGCTACTTAGATGTGTTCCTTCTTGAGTTTCCACATTGTTAGGTTAGATGTGTTTCGTAGAATGAAAGGTTGATAAGCAGATGATTCTTGAGCATGTTCCCATCCTTGTCGGTCAGATGTGTTCCCGATAGTGCATGGTTGATAAGAAGTTGATGTGTTCCTTCTTATACCTTCAGTCTAAGTGTGTGCCAAGATCATGAGCGCACAGAGGTGGCAGGCTACAGAGAAAGTGTGAAAATTGTTTTAGTACCATGTAAACATTAAGGGGGGGAATGTTAGGAAATTAATATTTACATGGGTAAATTATTATTTACTGTTTTTTTTATTTTATTATTGGAAAATAGTTTTTTGAAAGGGACTATACCCTTGTGTACAATAGAGGGCCTAGGAGCCAGAATAGGAATGAAAACCAGAAAAAAAGGATCAGAATCCAAGTGTGACAATAAAGCCCAAAGTAGCCAAAAAATAGCTACCCAATCAAGACAAAACAACAAAAACTCTGCAAAAAAGCAACAAAGAGACCGCAAAAAAACAACAAAAAAAACATGCAAGAGTAGCTTAGAGCACCTACAACTACTTCTTGGCAAGCTTTGTCGATGCTATTTTTGATGTTCTTCCAGGATTTGAACATTCCCAAAGTTTTCATGTGGGTAGCATCAGTCTTATCCAACTGATCAATGGTCCTTTTGCTTTCCTTATCATTGCCCCAAAGTGTTGCCAGAACTCCACTGAGATTGGAGACACTTCTGACATGTTGTTTAATGAACTCCTCAATCACACTAAAAATGGACATATTGTAATCATGATGAATTTTGGCCTTCCCTAAACGGGAGTCTAAGGAGTTCACCTTCTTGTAGATATCTTCAATCTGGTTGTTATCAATACCCACCTCCTCCTCCTTCTTCCTCTTTCCTTTCTATTTTGCCAAGTTCTTAACCTCATCCTTCAACAGCTTCATATCATCTTCTAAGGCTTCCAGCCTTTTTGTAGAGCTCTCCATATGCACATCCCGGGGACTAGCACTGCTAATATTTAGGAGGTCATGTGCAATTTCAATTTCATGAGGACCCTTCCCCACATCAAGAGTATCAAGGTTAAGCCTTCTAGATGACCTGGTGACTGATCTGGACGAGGTGGAAGCGAAGTGGGGGGGTAGGAGTAGTAGTAGAGGGAATGTGAAGATGAAGCCTGGATGGACGGCAGGGGGGTGACAGCAGCGGTGGTGGGGGCAGAGAGTGGAGGAAACGGGGCTAACAGTAGCAGAACCTAGCAGAGGGGGAACTGAGCTTGGGGAGGAAGGGAGACCAGGATACCAAAGAAGACAAAATTTATGCAACAGCAAAATAAGCCCCTAGTGTAATGGAACTTCCCAGGTATGCTTTTGAAACTCCAAAATGGAGCGCTCAAGAGAGTTCAGTAAATAATGGGGGAAACAAACCATGCGATTCCTACGGAAGTGGTTGAGAAAGATAAGGTGCTTAGTAGGTACGGTGACAAACCTCCCTTCCAAAGAAATGAACCGTATCATCATGCGAGTAACCTCATCATAAGGCGGAGGGATCGAGCTAACAAGCAGGCCCACGGTAACATGGAATCATCTTCTCAGATCCCTCCACAAATCTCCTCTCTTCAGCATCTCTATTGACCCTTTTGTTAAAAAAATGGTAGCCCTCTATGCCAAGGCCGGTCGCTTCAGCAATAAACTCCTCATTGACCAAGATCTTCTGTCCCCCATATTCCACAGTTCGCTCCTTCTAATCCTTTGCAAAACACACTGAGATGCTTTGATCGTGTCCCTGAACCTTCTCCATGAAGTTGGTGATGCCACTCTTGCTGAGAATATTCCATAGCTCTACATTATCCTTCCAGTCCGGGTCTACACTAGGCTCAATTTGGCAAGGGGGAACCCCCATCTTCACTGTGCTTAATTGTTTGCAACAAATTCCGAAATCCTTGAGAGCGCTAAAGCTAGTCTTCTTTTTACTGTTGTAATTTGCACAATGTTGAAAATGAGAGCCGTTGCTCTTCCCATGAACATCTGCATGCCTGCTGATCTGAGCCTGCGGAAGTTCACATGTGGGAATAACGGCCTTTTTTCTAGCCCACTCCCTATCATCAATTACATTATTACTGTCTTCGGTATCCGTGGAGCCTTGTATCCAAATTTTAGCAAGCACAGTGCTGCCCGCATGTGTGATTTTCATATCAATGTAACTCCACTTGGACTTCCCCATATACTTCACACTATCTTGATTATTTGACAGGATTTGCATAATCATAGTTTTTAAGTCAACACGTGTGGGATTTTTATTGATACTGATCCACGCCCAATAATCATAACTCAACTCAAGAAATTACGTGCGTATAGAAATCTACATGAATGCTATTTTGAAGTTGCTTAGGGATGCTATTGTTATCCCAAACAATGTGATTAACATTAATTCCATAATTATCCAGTGCATCTACCAATTTATTACCCTACCGGGTAAGTATGCATGATCCTGATGTTATTGAATGTTTGAAAAATACTTATGGACTCTGAGATAAAATCCTTGATGCTCTGAACTTGGAGATGAGCACTGTTTAAGGAGAATAATTATATTCAGGGAGTCCCCTTCAATAATAAGATTCTGAATATTTTGAGTCTGGGCAATTCTCAGGCCCCATAAAGCAGATAATGCTTTGGCAAAATGATTGGTTTGAATTCCCATTTTCCTAGCATACACATCAATCAGACTACCTTTATGATCCCATATTTCTCCTCCCCCTGCCACAATCCCAGGGTTTCCCTTAGAGGCCCCATCAAAGTTCAACTTAAACCAATTAAAATTAGGAGGATGCCATTTAATCAAAGATCTATCAATGCTATTCCTGGGATTTCTACGGCTATTGACGGTTCCAATCTGCCAGTTGGATAAGATATATTCTTCATTCTCTAGATATCTCTTGTTCTTGAGGGTTTTAAATCTAGTAATGTTCTCTTTGATACCATTAGAAATTTTACCAATACTAAGTTTATAGTTTTGCTTCTTATTTCTGAATATAATATCATTTCTATCCTTCCATATCCAGATTAAATGAGGGATAACCAGCTTCTAGATCCTTTTGACAACACAATGCCTAAAGGGTGGGTTCCATTGAGTCTATAGCTGCTATATGGATCCTTCGGCACCACCTAGAGATCTTCAAATTTAGATAGGGAAAAACTCCATATTCTTGTAGCATACTCACAATGAATGAACAGATGACTGATATCCTTATAATATTTCTTACAAAGATGACATCTATTAGGCATTATAAATCCTCTTCTCATCAGGTTGTCAGTGGTAAGAATCCTGCCTCTGATAGCCAACCAAAGGAAAATTTTTATTTTAGGAATTAATTCATTCATCCAAATCTTATTCCAATTGAACTCTGTTTGACTACTATGGAAGAAATTATTATACCCAGTTTTGACAGAGTAATTCCCATCATTGGAATTATTCCATACCAGCTCATCCTTGGAATCCGAGTTGACTTAAGGGAATAAGATCTAATTGATCTTGAAGGGAGGAAGTAATTTGCATAAGATCATATCTCTCCACAGAAAGTTTTTTCCAATTCTTTCTGGTGCCATTCCCTCAATATAGTCCTTGATTTTAATGTCATACTTGCTTACAAGACTGTCCTTAACAGTCCCAAATCTATCCATGAGATTTCCATTAAACCAATTATCATCCCAAAAGTATATGTCCCAACCATCCCCCACTTTCCATTTACTGCCCTGCTTAATGAAATTTCTACTCTTAACCAGATTGTTCCAAAAGATGGAACCATAGGGGAGGTGCTCATCTTGTCAGGAAAGAGTACCTAGTTTGATTATTTAGGTATTTTTCTTTGATTAAATCAATCCAGGGTTGTTTCTCAGACAGCATTCTCCAGCCCATTTTAGCAATGAGGGCCTCATTCATTTTCTCAATATCTTTTATGCCCAGTCCTCCCCATAAACTTCGGGTTGTAAACCTTATCCCAAGCAACTAAGTGAAATTATGAACTTCTCTTCCATGCCTTGCCATAAAAAAAGTTTCTGAATCCTTTCAATCTTATCTCTGAAGGAAGAAGGGATCTTGTAGAGCGACATGACATAAATGGGCAGATTTTGAAGAGTAACTTTAATGAGTAGGCACTTACCAGCACTAGATAAAATGGCTCCTTTCCAACCAGCCATTTTTTTTTGGAATCTCTCCAATAAATCATCCCACGCCTTGCTAGAGACTTTTCTTAGTGCCGAGAGGAAGGCCCAAGTAAGTGGCTGGAAGCGAACTTATTTTACAACCCAGAATTTTAGAAATTTTAAGCTGCCTTTCCTCAGGAGTGTTGAAAAATAAGATGGATCTTTTATCATAATTGATCTCTTGCCCAGAAGTAGATTCGTAGAGCTGCAGTAAAGCCTTGGTATCCTTGGCTTCAATGACTGATGCCAGAAGAAGGAGAATAGTATCATCCAAAAATTGCTGATGGGAGATAGCTTGACTGATGGAAGTGGGCTTAGAGCCATTTAAAAGACCGTCATTAACTACTTTGTCAATTTTTCTACTAAGGCTATCAGCCAAAAGAATGAAGAGCAAGGGGGAGATAGGGTCCCCTTGCCTAAGCCCTCTGCTGCTAGTGAAAAAACCCACAGGCTCACCATTAACCACCACTGAGAATCTGGCCGTAGAGATACAAGCCTTAATAATTTTTCTAAATTTTTCCGGAAAACCAAATTTAGTTAAGACTTTGTCAAGGAAAACCCAAGATACCTTGTCAAAGGCTTTATTCATATCAAGCTTGAGGGCCATATTTTCCTTTTTATTATTTTCCATAGAATGTATGGTCTCATGAACCATAATCACTCCGTCTTGTATAATCCTGCCTTTGATAAAGCGACTCTGCTGCCTTGAGATTAGATCATTCACTGTTAGTATTTACTGTTACCGTGGGTAAATATGGTAATATAGTTTGTTAGTATATTTATTATATTTTTGCATATAACAATATATTATTCTTAGAGTTTGTTATACCCGTGAATAACATTCTGGGTTAATTGTTGTAACACCTTCCTATTTTCTAGGAGGTTGTTTAGCTTTTATGATGGCTATATAATAGCCTAATGTATTGCACAAGATATTATGAAAAATAATATATTGAGAATAAAATGATTATTATTATATTTGTGTGTAAATATCTCTAATAATTTACAAAACAAGTATGAACAACTTATAATCTTCACTTTACCTCTTGAATCCACTTAGCACCCTGCTATATCAAGCATCTTCCATATTTTACCTTCCAAGATCAAAGAATAACTTATTCATACCATATCAAAAATATAATTTTGATATACCATTAGAAAGATATCATAACCAAGATCAAAACACAACTTAAATGGATTCCTATCTTTTCTTATAGCTCTTGCAATACAACTTTTACCACGTACTTCTCTAAACTACCTCAAAAACTAGTCTTCATAAATAGGGTACACTTTTACATTTTTCACTTCAACCATTACATGAAGATATAATAGAAACCTAGAAAATATTAGGGGCTAAAAAAAATGTCAGGTTATTCATCACCTTCTTTGGACAAATTATTCAAAAACTAAATTTCTATAGAAATAAGAAGTTTTAGGTGCGACCCACATATGGTCATATGCACTAATATACCTTTCTAGAAGTCTGGAAGAGTCCTCTACAACATAAAATCTTCCATTTTTCAAAATCAATTAAAACAGGTTCAATATACCTATTTTTATCCAAGTTGTTTTGAGATAGGGTTTAGCTAGGGTTTGAAAGCATCTTACCTTCTTAACGATCATTCATAAAAACATGACGATAAAACAACCTCATTATTTTTGTAAAAAATTAATAAATTACCTTATAATCTATGCCAAGGATATCATGTCACCATGCAAAGCACACAGTTCACAATGAGCATAAGAAGGTCCACTTGCCTTAAAATCACATTGTGAAACACCCAATTTTTCCAAAACAACAATATCTTGCAGTTCCTTCTTGAGAATAACATGAAACTTTTCATGAAGAATCATGAAAACATACTATAACTATCCAAACTCACATTGTAGCCTAAATTTATTTTAAACTCTCCACCCATTAAGAATTACCTATGCTAAAATGCATGTTCTCACCTGCTTGCTTCCTAAGGACCTCATACATGCATCACACCTTTGAGTTCTAACCTAAAACTCACCATAAACCTCATATATACTACCACCATGTTACTACCATATTTAGATAATACTAATCATCTCCAAAACTCATACCTCTACCTCATTATGCATGCTCCAGGGCTAGGAATAGGCCTGAAATGACCCAACTCAACACTTACTTCTCATGAATTGACCTTTTTGACCTCATGCAGACACATATACATATATAAAAAACCTCTATGACCATGTGTAGATTCATGAAACTCTCCATCCAACTCAGGATGACTCAAACCAAGACTATGCCTAGTAAACCAAGTTCTAGAACCTCCTAGAACTCACCAAATCCTATTACTACCAATCAACCGTCATGTTTTACCATTGACTAACACCACATAGGGACTCACACAACACCATGACACACTTTTAAATCAATGTAATTGACATCAACTGAAGCACTAACACATAATGGCCAAGACTTTTCCACCTTGATGAAGCTATTTAATACTATGTTTAAGAAAGGTGTTGCCTTTGGTTGGACATGGGATGGAAAGGACAATTTTGAGGCCATTCAGTAGACCATTTCTCAATCTCCTACTCTTTAAATCCTAATTATGATGAAGAGTTTTTTTTTTCTGAATTTTGTGGAAATGAATTTATATCAACCATATTTTCTCAACAAAACAATGATCACATAGAGAAACCTATAGATTTCTTGAGTAAGCTCTCAAGAACTATGAGTTGATGTATATTTTTATTGAAAAACAAGTTTTTGATTTTATCATAGCACTTAATAAGTTTAGAAATATGATTTCTAACAATAAGATATAACTAATGATTCCTCATCCAAGTGTGAAAAAGTTCCTCTTTATTGGGGATGCGAATGATAAAAACATAGATGGATCACAAAAGTCATTGAATATGATGTGCATATCAAAGTAAATGACTATGTGAACAACTTGCAATGAACTTAGAAGATGATAAAAATAAAATATACCTAATACAAGAAGGTAAAATGACTAAATCAAAAATATAATTCAATTGTTACAAAAAGGTGAGTATCCATAATGATTTGACAAGGAAAAGAGGAGGAATTTTACGTTTCAATCCATTGCTTTTACTCTTATTGATGATGTTTTTTTTAGAAAAGATATGAATGGAATTATCTTAAGGTGTATTGAGAATGAGAAGTTTGGTAGTAACTTTGAAGAATTTCATGATGGCCTACTAGGAGTACATTTTTTAGTTATAAATACTACTACTAAGATCATGAGAGAAGGTTATTATTGTCCTAATTTTTTTAGAGATGGTCCTAAATGGGTGAGAAATTGCAAGAAGTGTGTCTTCTTCATTGATTTTTTTTTTATCTTCCCTTCCTCTTCATCCTATTAAAATAGATCGATCCATTTTACAGTGGGTTTTATACTTCATTGGTGTGATAAATCCACCATATTTTTCTGGCCATAAGTGGGTGTTGAATACTACATATTAATTCACTAGATGGGTTGAGACAATCAAACTGAAGGATAAAAATGAATATTCCATCCTATATTTCTTGGAAGACTATTATTTCTAATAATGCTAAGGGATTTTTAGGCACACACATTAGTCAATGGGAAGTCAAACATGACATTTATCTAATTTGTTTTTGAATTATTACCCTCAGGGTAATGGCTTGGCTGAATCTACATACAAGAGCCTCATACAGATCATTAAGAGAACTATAAAAATAAATCAAAGAACCTAGTGCACAAATCTCAAGGAAAATTTTTGGGCTAACCAAATTAAACTTAAGATATACATTGGTAACACCCCTTCATGCTAGTATATGAGAGAGAGGAATACATTTCTTTGTCATTGTAATTACCTTCTCTTGAGCTTGCAAAACAACTCTAGAAATGATAGACAATGATGTAATGATAGTAAGGATGAATGATTTGACAGTGCTAGAATAGGTAAGAGACCAAACAATGCATACTCTTGAGGATCACTAAGTCCAAGTTAAGAGAACATTTGATAAAAAATATTCTGATAGAAACTTCAAAAAAGGAGTTCTAGTTTTGAAGTGGGATGAAGATAGAGATGAGGATGGAAGACATACACAATTTGATGGCATTTGAATTGGCCCATACATTATCACTAGATGCAAGTAAGAAAATGATTTCCAACTCTCAAAGATGAATAGAGAAGCATGACCTATTTTAGTCAACGAGATACACCTCAAACCATGACTTTGAGGTAATTTTCAAACATTCTACATAGTAGTGAAGTAGTTTCTCATTACTCTAAGTGTTTGCACATTTTTTGATATTCATTGATCTCTTGTTGTGTGTTTTGAGCCATCTATAACTCATTTAGAGGGTATCCAAACATGTTTTAGTCATGGTTTTATTTGCATATTGAGTTGTTTTAAAGATTTTAGTGACTCATATTCCCAATGGATATGCATAAGGCTACTAGATCCTTGCTTAAAAAAAAAAAACAACCCATAAAAGTCCCAAAAATGTTGAATTTTCAAGTCTCCTTGATTTCTGTATCACCCCACATGTTGGAAGTAAGATTTTTTATGCAAAGTAAATCTTAACAAGATTTAGTTCCAAACCTTCACCAACTATCATGTCGACCATTTAGACCAAAAACTGGTATTTTCATGTTCTAATAAGCCTAATGAGCATATTTGAGATCATATGGTCATATTAGTCCTTGTTGAGGCCTATTTGATGGCTTAGATGGTATAAATGGTGTGTTTAAATGTGAAAACATAAAAAGGTAATTTAAGAATTAAAAGACCCATTTCAACTCACCTCGTTGAGGAGTCCTATTTGGTTTAAATTTCCCTCCTCTTTTTCCTCCATGTAAGATTTTTAAGTCTTCAACACATATGAAATTAACTAAAAGGCATATTCAAGTGTGCTACAACATAATTATACTTCATTCTAGCAAGTAAAAGCATCATTAATGGTCTATAAGGTGTTTTAATACAAGTTTCATGAAAATATTCAAACCCCACTCCCTCTTTTCTCTAAAAAATCATCATTTAAACAGTATTCATGGCTTCCAAATATGATTTTCAGTCATAACATATTATTTTTCAGGTTATGAATGGAAATTTTCAAATATCTATAGGATAATATATGAAAATTCCATAGTATTAAAAGCTTCAATGATAGGTTCTAGGTTTGAGAGTCCTAAGAGTATGATACATGTACGCAAGGCGCATTAAAAAAAAGATTTATAAGAAAGCAATAAAATCAGAGTTTCAAGTATCCTAGAGTAAATACATATTATTAAAGTATGTAATCTATAAAATAATAATTTAAATAGGCTATCAAGTCTGTAAGCTTTCAAGGAAATCATATTCTAGGTCTACACGTAAAGAAGACAAAGAAATCTCTATGAGAACAAGAACATGGTTGGGTGAGGTTTATAAGAAATACCAAAAAAAGTTTCAAATATTGAAAAAAAAAATCTCTTGATATAAGAAAACCAAAAATAATTATAAGCATGTTTCCAAGGGTTTTAACCTTTTTAATAACATGCAAGCGAAAATATGGTATTCTTACAACATCAACATGAAAGAAACTGGTTTTGCATTACCAGTAAGGAAATATTTTGATGATTTATATTTTTATGTATATGGTATGCTTATATAATTTTATGAATATGTTGGTGATGCTACTAGGATCCTCACATATCATTTTTAGGTCTTGTTCAATCCGTTTGACCCCTTTTTGAGAGGAATGATGTAAAAATGCATATTGAAGAAAATATGACTAACGAGGTAGTTTTTTCAAGATATAAATGCATTAAACTCATTATAAGCCATATAAAATTTGGGAATAAGTAAAGGAGGTCATACATACTATTAATTATCATTTTTAAATGCCGATAAATCCATTGGATTTGGTTTTCATAAGATAGTTTAGACATGTACTTTTTTTGTTTACAGTAAGGTATACATTTTGAGTTTTTAAGAACCTTCCAATAACACACAACAATAAAAAAATAGAATATAATTTTCCTTGTGTTCTATGGATATTATCATAAAAATATTAGACCATTTAGAGGTCATTTGATATCATTATTCTTATGCTAGTCCATGACTAGTTTTCTAGAGCAATTTGGTGCATTCTCATGTTTTGATCACTTTCAGAACATTCCAAAACATGAAAAATCATGAGAAAAATGTTATGAAGGAAAAAATAAGGAAAAAAAATCATTCATAATAATAAAATTCAGAGTAAATTCCTTAAAATCACTCAAAATAGTGATTTCCTAGTTCTAAAATTTGAATTCCTAGTTTCCCTTCAAAATACAAAATTGGCCCAAATTCGATTTTAGTGAGGATTTTGGATAATGTTTGATCTTGGATGGAATTATTGGAATGTATTCCATGTATTAAAATTATGAGATTTAATTTTCCTTTCATTTTTAGCCTATATGCAATACAAATTTATGTTTTTAGGAAGTAAACAAGGTGTATTGGAGGCAAAATTCAAAATTCAGGCTTTACGCTCCAAAGCCAACGTGTTTCAACACTACATGAAGGAAATAAGCAAAAAAAAGAACATATTAAAGTAGTAAAATGCGAGGTGACCCACAATTTTAGGAAACATGTAGTTAATCCTACATTTAAGGGCTTCATTCCACCACTTAAGCATGAAGACTTCCAAGGTTGTTGACATTGTTGACAAGTGTTTTGATATTAAAACAAGGGAGAAAACACTAAAAAAGTAATGTTTATACTATTTAATACTCAGGATGATGGGAAAATGCTGATTTGGAGGCTCTTAGAGGTACACTATATGCATTATGAGAACATAAAGTAGAAATATATATATGGGAATTCCCTTGATTTTATAAACATGCGAGTTGTTTTGGTTAAGGAAGATACTTTCAAATATAAAAGAACCTGATGAATCACCCCATTTCCTCTCCTTTTTTTTTTTCAATGCATTGAATACACATATATATATTTTCTCTCTCTTATCTATAATATTCACACACACACACACACACACACACACACACACACACACACACACACACACACACACACACACACACACACACACACACACACACACACGATTGTTAAAATTAATAAACAAAGCCCTTTAAGTTGGGGTGACAAAATTTTTCTCATTTGAGACTTATAACTCATGCTTTATGACTTGAATTTAATAAAGAACTTATATTTGCCTCATTCATACTTTTAATTTTTTAAAATATTATGTGATTTTGAGTTGTTGATATTTACTTGCAGATGTTTTCTTCCCTTGTAATTTTGTTCAATCATTCTTACACTCTATTTTATATGTTTTATGTTGTGTACATTTTCTACCTCCATACAAAATACTTATGTAAAGCTTGATAAATTTGTATATTGTTTGAAATTTGAGTGATTTCCCATCACTTCTAAATATTTCTTGTGTCATTTCAGTGAATTGAGCTATCTAATCTTGGTGCATCAACATTTTGTGAATTTAAGTTACTTATAACCACTTTCCCATAATGAAATCATAATTATAGTTGCAAAATAAGTCCCTTTAGTAGTGTTTTAGGCTTGCAAGATGATCTTACATAAGATGAATTCAGTTTAGGAAGGGAGTCATACTTCTCTAGAGGTTCATCCTAAGAAGCCAAGGTCCCATACCTTGGAGATGTTGCTATTTTTACACTAAATCATGTAATTGATCAAATGGATGTAAGATTCAAGTTATAATAGAGATCTAAGACCACAAAATTTAAAAATTTGGAGGGAAAATTATTGTAAACCTTGTCACCTAAATACCTCTGTATAATACTATCTATTTTTCGCGGGGTGGTAGCAAATGTAATGTGCCAAAAATATCAATATGAGTCAGTTTTAGGGTGTTTGGGGAAATATCTTGTGAATAAAACCTCATATCATCAAATGGATGGTGCCCACACATCTGGGTGAGATAAAATATGATTTTGGAGGTGTAATTTTTCCATCCAAATGCCATTAAATTTTGATCTACATTGGTTAGGTGGTGTCTCTTAAGATGCCTGAGACCAAAAATTCAAACTTTGATGGGAAATTTATCACAAAATGTGGCACCTAGAAACCTCCTGTCTGAACCTATAGCTTGGTATTAGTAGCATATAAAATATCTTGTATTTTTTTCTCTCATCTCTAGATGGTTTTCTTTTGAGTCAGTTTCTAAGGTAATATTTTATGAATAAAACCTCATGGCACCAAATGGAAGACATCTAAACATCTAAGAGGGCTAGCATACATTATGAGAAATATTATTTCACTACCCAACCATCCTATAACTTTCCAACTACATTAGTGGAGGTGACATCTCTTAAGATCCTTGAGACCAAAATTTTTCAAACTTTAGTGAGTATGTTCTCGAAAACTATGGCAGATATGAACCTATCATATGAACCTAAAACTCATCATCATGAATGTATATAAAACACTCTCTTGGTTTCTCTCATCTCCAATTATTTTTCTTGGAGTGGTAGTGAATTTAATGCACTAAAAAGTATCCATTTAAGTTAGTGTTAGGGTGTTTGAGGCAATATTTTGTGAAAAAAACCTCATGGAACCAAATGGACGTGAGACATTTGTCATTGTCATATGTTTTGTCATTGATGTCAAGTTACATTGATGGAAAAAGGGTTAATTGGTAAAGTTAGAAAGTGAAAACGATGAAGATTTATTGGTAATGTCATATCACCGAGGCTAGAGGATGGTCAAGGATAATTTATAAGGGACTTAATCAGCTCTTGTGAAAGTTGTGGACATAAGGAGATCGCTTACCAAGTATTGAAGTGCCAATCAAATTTGGTAGAAGTCGCATAACTTTGGAAGAAGCCACATAAGCTTAGTAAAGACCACGAATAAAAGGAATGAACTAGCAAAGAAAAAGGAAGCCAAAGGATGACCCGTGGGTGAGAAAGGTGAAGCCATGAATGTGAAGGAAGAGCCGTGCAAGAAAGGATGAACTCAAGGCCAAGCTATGAAAGTAAGGGAAATTTAGAGGGAGCTGCAAGTAAAGAGAAAAAGGTGCTTAAAACCATACAAACTGCAAATAAAATAAAATAGCCATGGACATGGGACAAATCCATTAGAAGGTAGAGGACAAGGAGGAAAGTCACGTAACAATCTAAAAGATTCAAGAAGCAAAGAAAATCCATAGATGACTAAAAATCCGCCAAGAAAGAAGAAATTTTGCAGATCAAAGGATAGAGCCGTGATACAAATTAAAATGTCAAATAAGCTTATAAGAGCCACAAATTGAATAAGATGGACTGAACAGGGCTTGAGGACAATCAAATTGAGTTAAACATGGAGCAGTGATATTTTTTTCTTGAAAATCAAAGGTGATTAGGTTATTTGGTGATTACGGCTGTGTATAAAATGTGAGCTCCATGAAAAATTAAGAAATCTACTGTTCCAACTGTCCACATTTGATGCTCATTGAATTTGTGAAAATACAGTTACAATTCTCTATGTGATTTCTAATTTCAAGGAAAAATTAAATATCAGAGAAGAAAGTGGGTCACTCATCTTGATTACAATAGAAATTATAGAAAGATGGAAAATCCATTTTTAGGTATCAACTGATAAATAGTTTTTGGCGAATGCATAGAAAAAGGTGAAATCAAGCCTTCTATAGCAAGAGAAAATATGGAGTTAGCAATATTCATTTAATGAACCATATTTTTAGGTGACAAAGTAGGAAAGAGTGCACAACACATGACAGGAAGTGTTAAAATGGGTCAATTAACTATATAGAGAAAATTTGATACCAATACGAGAAGATTCTCAAGTGAGAAGATGATGCAATTGAGTTGAGAGAGAGAGACATAAATAAAAGAGAGAGGAAAGAGGAGAGAAGACATATGAAGTATTAAAGAATTAGATGAGAAGAGCATCAATGTGGTATATTGATTAAGAAATATAGTTTGAGTAAGATGAGTAGAAGAGAGTGAAAAAAATAACACAAACATATAAAAGAGTGATCATAATATATTGTGCGAACAATTTTTGTAACTAGATGATCAAAATTTATATGTAAAATAAGTCTAAGTTGCGTCTTATAATTTGCAGGGTGTTAAAGCCTCCTTGTGGGTGGGTTCCTACAAAATATTAGTTGTAGCTGATTAAATTAGGGGTTGGTGCTCCTTCCAAGTTGGTGCTTGCTAAAATTAACTGAGTGGGTGCTTAGAAAATATTTGAGTGGGTGCTTGATGTTGTGAAGTGGGTGATTAATAAGTTGAGTGGGTGCTCATCTGAAACCATTGCAAGAATTTGGAATTGATGTTCATAATAAAGTTGTGATTTCAAGTGGGTTTTTATCCTAAAAGAGTTTCCCACTATAAATTTTGTGTTCAACATTTTACCTTCTGATATATGTTTGACAAAATGCACATGATATAGTAACTGGAAAAATTAAAATTTTGAATTGGTATAACTCTGAAAAATTAATTTTAAATCTACACAAATTCACCGCCTTTTAGTGGTTGTGATCTCCAAAAATTGATATCAAAGCGGGTACTTCTATCAAAAGCTTATCATCTTGAAGGAGATCCTCTTTTCAAAAACATGAAAGAAAATTAGGCTCAAGGTGGTTTATCACTGTCAAGATCACCTCACTTCATTATAACAGACTATGCATTCTAGATAATAAGGATGAAAACATATCTGATGTCACTTGGTTTTTATATTTGGGAATGCATTGAGAAAGGATACAATCTTGTAGCTATGCTAATCAATTCTTCAGTAAAAAAGAAAAATATGAGTATAAATCAAGAGTAATGAATGCCAGTATATACAGATTGACTGAAACATAATTTGTAAAATTTATGCACTACACAACAACAAAGGATATTTGGACCAAACTTTAGATTATTTATAAAGGAAATGAAAAATTTAAGTTAGAAAAGTTGTAGACCTAGAGAGCTCATTTTTAGAATCTGAAGATGAAAGATGATGAGGGTATAACAACCTACATGCAGAGAATAGATGAAGTCATCAACATGATCAGAGGCCTAGGTGAGAAACTAGAAGAATTTTTTATAGTCCAAAAGATTCTGAGATCTCTGAATAACAAGTATAATGTAAAGGTTTCAGCTATAAAAGAAGCTAAAGACATGAAGAATCTCACAATGGATGAACTATATAGCACTCTTTCAGCATATGATATGAGGACTATTGGATCTAAGACTACCAAGAAAGAAGTAACATTCAAGGTCAAGAAAGAAACGTAGTCTAAGAAATAAGAAGAAGAAGAAGAAGAATTAGATGATGAAAATATTGAAGCCATGTTTGTAAGAAGAATAAAAAAAGATTCAGGTAAGTATACAGGAAAACTCCCTTTTAAATTATTCACATGTGGATAAGTAGGTCATTTTTTAAAAAATATCCAAATAATAATAAATAAGATTAGTCAGCACATGAAAAATATAATCATAAAAACCATAAGAAATAAACTGTGTATAAAAAGAAAAATCGCAAGAAGAAGTTCTTTAAGAATAAAAGGAACTTCTATTCAAAATAAGAATAAAGTGAATATGATTCAAGAAACCTAGGTAGCTATGAAAATAAAAATGAGGAATATCATTATGAATGTTTGTTCATGGCTATGGATGTGTCTGAAGAATGCAGCTCCAAAGGAAATAATATAGTTGACTTTAAAGACTCTGATGAAGAAGAAGTTGAAGTAAATCTTGAATATGAATTAGTATGTGATCTTGAAGAATTGAAGCTATGTAGAAGAAACAATCAAAATATAAGGTGCACACTGAAAGATTATGAAGAAAAAATATGCATATTTGAAGAAAGACAAACTCTAAGAGAAGAAGAAGAGGCTAACGAACTCAAAGAATTTGAAAATCATCTAGAAAAGATCTCAAACTCTTACAAATTCAATGAGGATGAATGCACAAAACTAAACTCAGAACTGGAACAACTAAAGGTTTATATGGAACAAATGAACAAAAAGACAATTGTGTATGAATATATATAGAAGATTTAAAATGTTTTGAATGGCATGTTAAGTGGCCAACGTGATCAAAATGATAAGTCCGAGATTGGTTTCAAATAAGAAAGAAAGGAAAAGGATCCTACAAAGAATGAAGGAAACAAGACTGCATCAACTCCAAGCACATCTCTTGCTGTAAATAAAGAGTTTAAAAAATTCTCCAAGAGAAGGACTACTGCTCCTAGAATCAACTATACTATGAGCTACAAAAATTCTTTCTATGGTTATTTTTATTCATGTAATTAGTTTGGACATAAGGTTGGTAAGTGTGGAAAATTCTCTAGAGGCTATAGAAGAAACTTTGGCCCATCTTACACTAGACTAAACTATAATGATATCTACTATAATTATTACAAGAAAATAAATGAGGTATCAACAAGTAAACCAGAACCTCCTAAACAAAATAAATGGGTGTATGTTGTAAAGAAAGATTACAACAAGAGAAAAAAGTCTTTCTTAATAGTACAAAGCACATTTCATGTGCAAGATGAAGATAAAATATGGTATCTAGATAGTGGATGCTCTAGCCATATGAAAGGTGAAAAAAGAAAATTAATTTCAATGTCAAACAATGTATCGGGTATTGTGATATTTGGTGATAACAATTCAAAAAATATAGTTGGAAAAGGAACCTTGAGTCTAGACAATGGAAAGACTATCATAGAAAAATGTTCTATACCTTAAAGGTCTCAAGCACAATCTGTTAAGCATAAGTCAAATTTGCAAAAGGGGATATAATTTGATCTTCCATGACAAAGGATGTGATATCTTCAATGGAAAAACATGAAAGAATGTTGCAAAAGCTGAAAGGACAGAACAACATGTATGTGCTAAATGAAATAAGTAATGAAAAATTCTTCACAAGTAAGGTTGATTACAGCTAGCTGTGACACATGAGGCTTGGACACATGATCTTTGATAATTTGGTAAAACTAAGTGCTAAAGGGTGTGTGAAACATATGCCGAATATTGTAAAACCAACAGATATTCTTTGTAAAACATGATTTCATGGTAAACAAACAAGGAGATCATTCAAATCAAAGGAATACTAAAAAAATAGACCTCTGGAGTTGATTCATACATATATCTGTGGTCCTACCAAAACTTAAAGTATACAAGGTGAGGTGTATTTCATGCTACTAATAGATGATTACACCAGAATGACATTGGTAGTGTGTTTAAAGAAAAATTCAGAAGCCTTAGATTTAAGAAATTCAAGGCATTGGTGGGGAATGGGAAGAACAAAAATATCAAATGCTTAAGATCAGAAAAAGGTGGAGAATTTTGGTCTAATGAGTTTGATGAATTTTGTGAAGAAAATGGAATTAGAAGACAATTCTCAGCCACCAAAACACCTAAACAAAATGTATTTGTTGAAAGGAAGAACACGACTATGCAATAAATGGTGAGAAAAATGCTAAATGAATCCAAATTACTAGATAGATATTGGAGTGAAGTGGTATACACCATGGTGTACATTATAAATAGATCTCAATTAAGATTGAATGATGATGAAACACCATATGAATTGTGGAAAAACAACCTTGCGAATGTGAAACACATAAGAGTTTTTGGAAGTAAGTGCTACATAAAAATAGATGAAGACAATTTGGGAAAATTTGACTCAAGATGTGATGAAGACATATTTCTTGGCTACTCAGCACTCAATGTGGCTTACAGGTGCTACAATAAGAGGTTTCAGGAGATTTATGAAAGAGAAAATGTAAAGGTAGATGAGAATCCCAAGTCTAGAACTCAACATAATAACAATCATGAAGAAAAAAAAGATGATGAGGAAATGTACAGTCCTCATGGAGAAGTAGATAAAGAGGAAGAAAGGCTAGACTCCAAGGCACCCTCAAGGGAAGTCAAAAGGGACCATTTAACAAATTGTATAATTGGAAATAAATAAGGTGACATTATAAGCAAAAGAAGACTAAGAGATCAACAAAATCATGAAGATATAACACTTCTTTCCATGGTAGAACCCAAAAGCGTTGCAAAAGCAGGTAAGGATCAACATTAGGTAGACACAATGAATGAAGAACTTGATTAGACTGAAAAGAATGAAACATGGGAGCTTGTACCCAGACTGTATGATAAAAATATAATTGGAACAAAGTGGGTTTTCAGAAATAATTTTAATGAAAAAGGAAAAGTAATAAGAAATAAGGAAATACTTGTGTGCAAAGTCTATGAGAAAATGGAAGGAATTGACTTTGATGAAACATTTACACCAGTGGTAAGGATGGAAGTAATAAGACTATTTCTGGCTGACATGGTTTAAAAGAAGATTAGGGTGTTCCAAATGGATGTGAAATCATCCTTCCTAAATGGTTTTTTGAATGGAGAGGTATATATTAAACAACCTAATGGATTTTAGAAAAATAAAGATAAATATTATGTGTGCAGATTGAAAAAGGAGTTGTATGGACTAAAACAAGCTCCTAGAGCTTGGTACAATAGATTGGATTCATACCTCGTTGAGAAAGGTTTTAGAAAAAGTGTTACTGATAGTAATCTCTACATCAAGGAAGAAGAAGATCATCTACTTATTGTCATTGTATATGTGGATGACATCATTTTTGGAGGATATTATGATAATCTATGACATATGAATTTTTTGATATGATGAAAGAAGAATTTGAAATGTCAATGCTGGGAGACCTCTCATTATTTTTGGGTTTACAAATCATTCAATTAGATAAGGTTATCTTCATATCCCAAACCAAGTGTATCAAAGAAATATTGAAAAGGTTCATGATGGAAGATTGCAGACCTATAGGAACACCAATGGAAGTGGGATACAAACTATGTAAAGAGGAAAACTCGCCAAAAGTAGACAAAACCTTGTATATATCCATGATTGGTAGTCTACTCTATTCCATGACATCAAGACTTGATATTATGCAGGTGGTGGGTCTAGTTGGAAGATTTCAAGAAGATCCAATGGAAACACACTTCAAGACAGTAAAGAGAATTCAGAGATATCTCATGGGAACACTTGATTATGGACTGTGGTACCCCAAAAGAAGTGACTTCAGTATAAAAGCATATACAGATTCTGATTGGGTAGGAAGTGTTGATGATATGAAGAGTACAAGTGGTAGAGCATAATAAATTAATTTTTGTCTAGATTATTACAAATAATCTAACACAATAATATAATAAAAACAAAAATTATAAAATACTATATAAAATTTATCTGGGATATCTTTACATAGATAGAGTATATAATTTATAGTCTTTGATCTCTTACAAAGGTGGAGTCAACACTCATCTTCAAACCCTACAATCTCTCTCCATGAATATCTTAGATTTATCCCTAGGATATCTTTCTCATCCCTTTACTATCTCACACACCAAAATAACTACGTGAGTTATTCTCGCAACTCACCCAAATACTAATACTAACTATTACAACTATATTATTAATATGAGTTCTATAAACTCATTATTAATAATATTACAATTTATTAATAATGTCACACTATATTTGTAACATTCACTCCCCTATTGTTAACATTATTAATTCCCACACAAGTACAGAATGGTATTACCAAGGATAATTACGAGCATTCATGTCGTAAATAAAATCTCTCACAAGAAAGCATGGGAATCTATGGATAAGAAAGATGTAACATGCCAGAGGAGTTATTCCAATTACTAAGAAAAAAGTTTGCATGATTCTCAGATTTCAAGATGGATTCTCAAAAAATGGTATAGGAAAAAAAAAACTACCTTTTCACGGGTGGGTTGCAGCAGAGTAATCATGGAAATAGTAGAGGAAGAAATATGGGGGGAGCTCCATGCCAGTTAGAACCCAGCTGTGATCCTACTTGGAAGGATAACATTGAGATTTGGAATTATCTCCAAATGGGGGGTGTCTCCAACTTTATAGAGAAAATCCAAGGGCATGATCAACACATTTCAATGTGTTTTGCCACAGATTGGAAGGAAAGGAAGGTTAAATATGGAGGGCAAAGGGTGCTGATGAATGAGGAGCTAATTGCAGAGGTTACAAGGTTGGCTTTTGATGACATCCAGTTCTTAAACAAAAGGGTTGAAAAAAGTGCTAAAGCATAGAAATTTACTAACGCAGGGGAGGAGATCATCTTTGTTATAGATGACATTCAGGTAATCTCCATTCCGGAACCTTTCAATGAAATCACTAAAATGATGGTGCAGTATATATCTCTTGAAGGTCATTACATTACTATTCTCACCAAACACTTGGTTTTCCTTAATCACTTCAGGATAAATCTTGTTGTTTGTTCCTACACTACCTCTTTAATTCCTTGGAATGATTCATTCTTAATTTTCAAAAACATACTAGGGCCATCCCCCTTCACCAGGGGCTCATCTCTCTCCTTCACAAGCATTGCCTCAGTAATTTCCCCACCATTCATGTTTCTCCCAGCATTCGGCCCTTTCCCTCCCATAGCACACCCAATCCCAACCCGACCAAATCTTCCATTATCAGGAATGTCAAGGCTAAGAACATTGCACCCCACAGAGTGACCCCACCTACCTATAGCTGTGTCCTCTAGAGTAACAATGATATGGAAATGGTTCACAATCTCGTGCATATCAGTAATGCAGGGTAGGAAAAATATTTCCTACATGAGAGGGATAATATTCTCCTTAGAATGGAAACACTGGAAAATGAGGTTGAAGATATCAAGAAAGAGATACATCATCTAAATAAGAAAAAGGGAAAAAGAAGGATAAATGATGATACAGGTTTTGGCATAGATTAAACTAAAGAAATTTACATAAAATTGAACTCAATGGATAATAGACTGGGGAGAAATAAGGATAGACATGACCAAATTATGTCCATCTTCAAAGTAATTAGTGAGTTTCTTGAACAACATGTTAGAAGCATCACATTGTTGAGTGGAGTCCCTGAGGATATTTGGGGCACTAAAAAGGAGAGAAATTAGGTCATATCATAGCTGAACATTAATGACCCATCACATATCACCACTCTAGAACTTTTTACCTCTCTATAGATGATAAAATCAAGTATTGAAAGGGCCTCAAATAAATAATACGTTCTGGGCAGACTAGAGGAGTTCAAGTTGTTTTATTTCTGATAGTTTGTTATTTTTTTGTTGTTTAGTTGTTGTTATATCCCTATTTTTTTTTTATTAGTAGCTTCTTTTTTGAATGTTGTTGGAATTATCATAATATTTGGATTTAGATCCTATTTTGATGCTTTTATTGTTGATTTGGCTATTGAGCCTTTGTTGTAACAGGGTATAGTCCCTTCAAAAATATTTACCTATAATAAAAAGCATTATTAATTCCCAATATACACTCCCCTAATGTTGACATTATAGAAACAACAATCACACTTCCTTATGCAGCTTGTCACCCATGCATGATCATGATTTTAGATGGTTTTTTCCGCCCATGCACACTCATGAAACAAAGGATGGTTTTATAGGAAAATCAAAAACCCAAATTTCATGTTGTTACTTTTCCTTTGTTCTTTCATCTGTCCATTGTCTTTCCTTCAGAGAATCATGTAGGAACCACTACTTATTGAATATAGACTGAATAGTGGGAAAATTGAACATTTAGACTATGTTCTAGTTCCCCCCCTCAATTTGAACATTTCACTTATTCAAACATGAACTTTGAAATAATATTGCAAATCTGAAATAAAAGAAAACATACACACACACACACACACACACACACACACACACACACACACTGCCACCATAGCTTTGTGTGGCCTCATCGTTGGTGACTTAGGAGAGGTCATTGATTTCCAAATACTTTCAATAATTTAGACATCGCATACAAGTGAAAATGTGTCCAAAATTAAAATGCGGAATTTTTATTTTTATTTTTTCACCTTTTACAATGACACTTTACAGACATGAGTTTTTGACGATAACTCACAAAGGTAGTATTGAATTAACTAGACAATACAAAACTATGACCACTTAGATGTACAATAACACTTTTGATAACTTAACATGTACTAAAAATGACTCTGGAATAAATAATGGATTCAAATGAAGAATTGACTTCTATAACACAATAAAAGTAATACTTATACTTAAAAATAAATCAATGACGTTGGTTTAGAATTTATTTACATAGACCAATTCATAAAAAATGTGTATACCTAAATAGGAATTAAATGAATCTAGACTTGATGAATAGGAAAAGAAATCACATGCTAAGATAATACTTTGAAATCTTCGTGAATGCCTAACCGTAAGTTTTGAGATGATTGTGTACACATTAAAAAACACAGGCTTCTACTATTGAATCCATGTGTTAGATGGCCACTCTACATCAATGCTTTTGATATATAAATGGAGTAATACGTGGATTTCTAGCTTCCAAAAATAATGGAAACTACAACGACCTTGTAATTTTAACCAAATAATTCTCTGCTACATGTTTAGAAATTCGATGTAAAAGCACATACCTATATGTGAAACTTGTTGTTGGAGGTCGATAACAGAACTGAGAAATATAAGTTAAACAATAATCATTTCCACACTTAAATACCTCAATGATCTACAAAATGTCATAATGTTCCAGCATCAGATCAAACGTCCTAATTGGTTGTGAGTTTCATATTGGCCAATGCATGAAAATTTTCAATTTTTAGATCACGTAGGTACATTTTGATATTTCAATTCAGATGTAGGCAATAGAATTAAACTTGACTCCACCCAATGGCACAAAAGTGAGACAAGTGTCTAAGACGATAAAGAGTGACTATGTAGTTGTTTGCTGAAATAAGCACATAGCTCTGCATTAAAGATGTCAAGCTTGAGACAAGAATAGCCCTTCACGCACCAGATGAGATCTTTTGAATTTTATTTTCACTTCCCAAAATTTGTGGCAGTGTACTTAAATAAAGAGAACACAAATATGGAAATAAAATGAAATTCACAAGGTCTCTGCCACATTTTTCTTGCACAAAAATACAAATAAACAACTTGTTTAGCATACAAAGGTAGGGAGGAACTAAACGCCTTGTAAACAAATCAATACTTCCATATGCAATGCTTCACTGATGTAGACCAAAACCAATATGATGCACAATCAAATATACTAAAATATAATAATACAAATACTATTGTCTTGTGAGATTTCCATTAGTCGGGGCTTAACACAAAGAGATGTGCCCCTTCACATTTGTTATTTCCTCACAAACATAGATCAACTTCGATCTGATACCAAATAATAAATTTGGTCCAGATTGTTACAAACAATCTAACACAATAATATCATAAAAACACATAATATAAAATACTATATAAAATTTATATGGGATATCTTTACATAGGTGGAGCATACAATTTATAATGTTTGATCTTCTATAAAGGTGGATTCAACACTCATCTTCAAACCCTATAATCTCTCTCCATAAATCTAATAGATTTATCCCTAGGAAATCTCTCTCATCCCTGTATTATCTCACACACCAAAATATCTACATGAGTTGTTCTCACAACTCACCCAAATGCTAATACTAACTATTACAACTATATTATTAATATGAGTTCTATAAAATCATTTTAATAATATTACAGTTTATTAATAATGTCACAATATATTTGTAACAAATAATTATTTGTTGGAATCTATCTAGTCCCTTGGTTGAGCAAGAAGAAATCATCAGTGGCACTCTCAACATGTGAAGCAGAATATATAGCCACCGCAATGCGATGCACTCAAGTTTTATGAAGGAAGCAGACACTGGAAGATTACAAGGTAAAATCTGATAATTCAATTCCCTTATTTTGTTATATCATAAGTACAATAAGTGTCACTAATAACCTTGTGTTCAACTCAAAGACCAATCATATTCCAATTAGAAATCGTTTCTTGAGGGAACAAGTGAATGATAAGAAAATAAGTTTAGAATATGTGACACAAAAGAAGAAATTGTAGACATTATGACGAAGCCACTACCAAAAGCTACCTTTGAGAACTTAAGGAATGAATTGGAGCTCATTCTTGATCCCACCAACAACTAGAAGATGTGGAGATAAAATGATGGGGGATTCTTAGGTGATATCAGCTCCTTACCTGTGCCAAAAAATATTTTTGATACGGGAGATTTTTTTCTAGCTCAATTTTATAAAATTATGCATCAGCTCAGGAGGAGAATTTTCGCGAGCATATCAGGTCCTTTGAATCATAAGAATGTGCCAAGGGGGAGATTAATATGGAAGGATCATTCTACATCCATCTTACCAACCTTTTCATCATAATGTGGCATAAATGGCCCTTTTTCATTGTTTTCAAAGGGGGAGAGAAGATGAAATTTAGAAACCAACTAGTCATATCAAAAGGGGAGAGAAGTTGAAAACATAAATCTACCAACAAAGAGATACAAAGTGTTTTCAGAAACCAAGTATGCAAGTATTTTTTTTTCATAAAAAGGGTGTAGGCTTCTTTGGTATTGAAGTGTTGAGGTTTTTCCATCAATGACAAAGGGAGAGATTGTTAGACCTTTGTCATTGTCATATGTGTTGTCATTGATGTCAATTTGCATTGATGACAAAATGGTTAATTGATAAAGTGAGAAAGTTAAAAAGATGAATGTTGATTGGTAGTTTCAACTCACATAGACTTCAAAATGGTTAAGGATAAGTTCTAAGGGACTTAATCAGCTTTTTTGAAAGCCACAGACATAAGGTGATCACCACCAAAGTCTTGAAGTAGCTGCTGAAGTCTGTAGGAAGATGCAAAAATATTGAAGAAGCCGTGGAAGCTTACTAAAGACTAGGATTAAAAGGAATGAATCCGCAAAGCAAAAAGACGCCAAAGGATGAGCCACTGGTGAGAAATATGATGCCAAAAATGTAAAGGAATATCTGCATAAACAAGGATGAATTGAAGGCCAAGTCGTGGAAGTAAGGGAAATTCAAAGGAAGCCACAAGTAAAGAGGAAAAGGTGCAGAAAACCATAGAAACCACACATAAAAGAAAATACCTGTGGACATGGGACAAATCTGTAGGAAGGAAAAAGACAAGGAGTAAAGGTGTGTAACAATGTAAAAGCCACAGATGACTAAAAATATGCCAAGAAAGAAGAAATTTTGTAGATAAAAATATATAGTCGTGATACAAAGGATAATTTCAAAGAATCTTATAAAAGCCACAAATTGAATAAGATGGACTGAACATGGCTCAAGAAAAATAAAATTGAGTTAAACATGGACTAGTGATATTTTTTTCTCAAAAATCAAGGGTGATTCAAATATCTGGTGATTATGGCTATGCATATGACTTCAGCCCCATGAAAAATGAAGAAATATACAGTTCCATCTATCCACATTTAATGCTCATTAAATTTGTGAAAATATAGTTGCAATTCTTTATGTGATTCCTGATTTCAAGGAAAAATTAAATATCAAAGAAGAAAGTGGGTCACTCATCTTGATCACAATGGAAATTCTAAAAATTCAGGAAATCCATTTTTAGGTATCAACTAATAAATATTTTCTAGTGAAAGTATAGAAAAAGGTGAAATCATGTCGAATATAGCAAGAGAACAATCTGGAGTTAGCAGTATTCAATTAATGAACCATATTTTCAGGAGAAAAAGTAGGAAAGAGTGAATGGAAATCCAGAGGAAGCATTGGAATAGGTCGATTAACTATATAGATAAAATTTGATACCAATACAAGAAGCTTCTCAAGTGAGAATATGATGTAATCGAACTGAGAGAGATCTACAAAAATAAAAGAGAGAGGAAAGAGGAGAGAATACATAAATTATTGAAGAATCAAAGAAGAAGAGAATCAGTGTGGTAGATTTATTGATCAAGAGAATTCGAATCAGATGAGTAGAAGAGAGTGATAGAAAGAACACAAATAGATACAGAAGAGTGATCATAATCTATTGTGTAGGCAATTTTTGTAACTAGATGATCAAAATTTATATGTAGAATAAGTCTAAGTTGTATCTTAGCATTTTCAAGGGGTCACAACCTCCTTCTAGGTGGGTGCCTGTAAAAGATCAATTATATCTGATTAAATGAGGGGTTGGTTCTCCTTGCAAGTTGATGATTGCTAAAATTCATTGAGTGGGTGCTTGGAAAATATTTGAGTGGGAGCTCAACCAAAACTATTGTATGACTTTGGAATTGGTGTTCCTAATAAAGTTGTGGTTTTGAGTGGTTTTTTATCCCGAAATGGTTTTCCACCATAAATTATGTGTTCAACATTTTACTGTCTAATATATGTTTAACAAAATGCACATGATATAGTAACTGCAAAAATAAAAAATTGTGAATTCGTATAACTCTATAAATTAATTTTAATCTACAATGATTCAGGCCCCCTCTCAGTGTTTGTGATCTCCAACAATGGATGTATCCCACGTGTATGGGAAGGCTAGTATACATTATCAGAGGATTTTTTTCTACTCAATAGTTTGAACCTTCTCATCTACATCGGTTGGTTGATGTCTTTTAATATCCTTGAGACCAAAAAATACCAAACTTTTGTGGGTAAGTTATCACAAAATGTGGCACCTAGGATCCTCCCATCTAATTCTATAACTTGAAATTAGGCATATGTACAAAATAATATCTTATTTTCTCTCCTCTCAGACTAGTTTTCTCAAGATGATAGGGAATGCAAGAGCTAAAAAATGTCTATTATTTCTGATCAATAAGTCCTTAATATTTTCCTTTACTTTCCCCTGGAGGCATTCATAGTCTTAATAAACTAAAAAATGACCAAAGGGATTTATGGCCTACTTAGGTGGCTCAAGTGGGAATTACCCGATTGACTATAATGAACACTAGTAAACTTCGTACCATTATTCTTGGTCTCTATATTAGCATCAAATTTTCCATATTCCTCAATTCCCAAAATCCTTAACCAAAGTTGTGATGCTCTTTTCAGGATTAGGAGGAGTAAGAGCCAATATCATTGGTTTTAAAGTATTTTTCAAGAAACACATAGTATCACCCCCACAAAGGGAACTCATATAGTTGAGTAAAAGTATTCTCTAAATAGTCACATGTCTTATGGTCATGAATATTGAATATTTTTTTTGGTTTTATATATGAATCAAGATTATGGTTGTTTCATGGACTTATGGAATATTTAAAGATGTTCCAAATTGGAGTGACTTTACTAATGCTTGTGTCATTTTATCCATTCGTTGGGATTATTAAGGAACTATGATAATATAAGAATTATTTGGGTTTCATGATTCTCTTAATTGTGTGATTCCACATTATTCTCATTGTCATAAAATGTAAAGCCATTTGAAACATTATTTGTGGGTTTCCCTAGCATGTTTACTCATCACGTTAATCAAATTAGATGTTTGGAAATTATTTTACAAGAATTTCAAATGATTTGCATTTTATAATATTATAGGTAATTATTTAGATTCACCTAGTTACAAGTATTTCATAGGCTTAATGTGAATTGATATCCTTAGCATTATCTTCAATCTTGCAATTTTGATTTAATATTTTTTCTTGCATGTGGAACAACATTATCTTCTGGTTATTTTTCTTGGGTTCCTTACATTTTTAAAAGCTTGAGCTCCATTTCAAACCTTATTATAGACATTAAAATGATAATATTATAACATCATCTCACCACATTACTTAGTCAATTGAATATGAATAAAACATTTAATAGATAACTGAAAGAAAATTGATATACATAAATTATTATTTTATATGCATACATATCAAAATTAAGTCAAATTTCCACATCAATATAAATAATATATCCTAGAACAATATACAAAATTTGTCATTAACATACAACATGAGCCACGTTGGCTAAAAAATGGGCCATATTTCTCTTTACCACTACAAATATCCCTACACATATCTAAGTACAAATAGATCTATATGAATATATCTATAACTATTTATTTGAATACTCATAGTCACTAAATAAATCTCCCTTGTTTTCCCTATATGCAGATATAAGGTTGTTGGATCTCAAAAAATTAGAAGAGAACCTTCTCTCTATCATTTGTGCCTATTGTGCTCATGTGTAATTAACTATGCTAGATGAATTCAAACTAAAACCTAATAGTTCCAAATAAAATCTAATTAAACAAGAACCATCAAGGTAAGAGCTTATGGGAACTAACTTCTTCAAATGCATGAAAACTTGAAATAAATAAATCTACCATACTATGTCATTTCTACTCTTTACACTGCTAAATAACACATGAACCTAAATAGATCATTTAGAAATCAAAATGGATTGTTTCTTGATATCAAGGATTGAGAATGGAATCTCATGAAGAATGACTACAAGGCCATTTTGGATCTTCCCATATTACTAGAATTTTGAGCAGATGAATGCAAGATGAAGAGGACTAACTCAAACTAATGGAGGAATGCTCAAGATCAAAATGGCTATCATTTAGAATAATTCATGTAAGGTGTAAGAAGAAATTTAAAGAGGAGCGTTCTATTTATGTATCCATCTGGTTTGAGATAGACTAGAAAATCCTGATTGTATGTGGGATAGTTACAAAGCAAGATTAGAGATGGATACAAAGGTACTTTAGAAGAGTTTAATTTAGTCATGTAGCGACTTCATAGGAAGTGAAAGGGGTGTCTTTAATTAAAATCAAAGGTGATTGCTTAATAGATGGAGATAAGCTTATAAAAGCTTATTAGAGGATAACGTTAGTATGATTTGCGAGATTTAAAGAGAGGAATTTAGTTTAATAAATGGTGCTTTATTGATTTAGATTCAACGGCCGTAATTAATTAATAATAATTAATTAACCCAAGTAGAAGCATATGTTAACTAACAAAAGATCAGTTAATCAACAATATTAAGTGATAAGAAGGATAATTAACTAGTGAAGTGTAATTAATTAATGGGAATTTATTTATTTAGATTAGTGGGCGTAATTAATTAATTATAATTAATTAACCTAGGTAGAAGTAGGACGATTAATTAACAAAAGGTCATTAATCAACATCTTGAGTGATAGGACGGTTAAATAATTAGCCAAATGTAATTAATTAATGGTGATAGAGGGGGAAATGGTGTTTTATTGATGAAGTTTCATCAAATTTATGGTAAAGAGGAAATAGTTAGTGAAATTTAAGTATTAAAATTGCTTGATCAAATTATGGGTGTGTACATTTGCCCCTCTTTGGGGTGGTGTAAGTGATGCCACTTCAAAGATAGTAGAAAATCAAATACACGTAAAATTTTGAAGGAGTGGAAGAAAAATTAGTAGAGTGAAGGATGCCCCCTCGATTGTCGATGGGGTGATGAAAGAGGTCAATCAACGATCGAAATGATGAAGGAAATGGATAAAAGAATAAGGAGTGGGAGGGGGGATAAAAGGTGATCCCTATTGCCCCAAGTGAATTGGAATAATAGTCTTGATAGAATAAAATTATTTTTAAGAAAAATGAATATGAAGGGGGATGGAAATAGCTTTCATCTAGTGTTCATTCAAAACAACTTTATTTCATCATATTTCTTTTGATCTACATCATCGGTCCTTATTAAAAATGTAAGCATACAACAAAAGTGTATAATGGCATGAAAAGCCATAATACAAAAAAATATTCATTACTAGAATACTAATTCCATGCAACATAAAAAATGTAATGCAATACGAGAAAGTAAACTAGTTAACCTGATAGGGAAACAAGTACAAACCCACATACTCAAACAAATAACACTCAAGACAGTTGCACAAATGTTTTGTTATCAAGATTTAATTCACGATTGTTTGTGTTTAACGATAATGGTTAAATATGGTGCCCCAAGAAAGGATACATGTGAGGGGAATAATGGATGACTCAGGGGTCTGATGAAAAAGAATTCATGCACTACGACATAATACTAGGCAACTCGTTGTGCTAAGATAGTACAGACATATCAAGCAAACAAAATTTGTAAATGGGGGTACATCAAAATTATCTGGGAGTCATTGTTACAAAAACAAGTGAAAACGTAAGAAATATATGTTTGAATAAAATGTGTTTGACACAGGCTTCAGCTGTGTGCATGTTTTTTACCAATTTTTGAAAAAAAAATGAATTTTCACAATTTTTTAGATTTTTGATGTTTTACCAATTTGTTTGGGTTTGTTGAAACATATATAAATGTATTTATTTTCTAAGAAAACATATTTGAATGTTTTGGGATGTTCAAAATTTATACAAATGTTTTGTTAAAAAGTTTTCTAAAGCTATGTATAGGGAAAAAAAGAAGTGTGGATGCCCCAGTGATAAATGGGATGTAGAAGGGCATAAAGACATGCGTATGTTCAAGAAGGTAAAAATTTGAAGATTCCCCCTACATGAGATGGGAATATAAAAAGCAAAAACCTACACATATATACAAGAGAATAGATTTGATCAAGTCCAAAATAGATATCTTCAACCTGATGATGACCAAAAACTAATGAATTACCAAGAAGGAGAAAGGATGCCCCCAATGCAAGCTAGACAAGAAGATGCTGATAGAAAGAAGTAGAATATTTTTTATTGAATGAAGGGACAAATTTTCCCTCAAACATAGTAAATAGGATATATTATACACATGGATGTTCTAAATGAAGAAGAAGAAAAAAAATGCTATGAAAAGATATGGAAAATGTAGCTAAAAGAAGATCGATGAAATATTTATCATCTAAAGGCACAAATCATCAGACAAGACATTCAATAAAGAAAGAGTTTGAAAAAGGTCCAAAAAGAAGACACTTGGTAACATACTAGTCCTATTTTCTCATAGAGATCTAGTGTGTGCACATGGAAATGAATTACCTCTTGGAGAGAAGATTTAATAGGCAAAAAATGAGGAAAAATTATCCAATGTGTAATAATGATTTGTTTTCAAAGTTGATTTATTAATGAAAGGTGGAAGGAGAGTCGTAAATTTCTCCACTCCTAGCTAGGTGTCCATATCCCCGATGGATATGTACTTGATTTTAATCACAACATTGCTCTACTACCAGCTAGGTGTTCATAGCCTTGGTATATATATTGGAAATACCCCAAGAGAGAGTTGTATATTGATTTTCTTTTTGCTTTTTCTTTTGATTGATTCATTTAATTTTTGATTACTTTTTTCATCTCTCTTCATTATTTTGACAAGGGTTTAAAAACCAATGATGACTTGATGGAAATATCTGGAAGTGATTGCGATGACGACGTTGGCAAGTGTAAAAAAATATGTCCAAAATTTATTTACAAAAACTTTATTAGATGTAGATAGTGATAGGATCTCTAAGAGGTCATTCGTTCTTTAATTTACCAAGATGATGAAAGACTAAGGTAAAATGGATACCATATAGATAAATGTCACAAAAATGTGTGTGAATAAGCTAACCAAAATTTCGTTGAAGGGATATAAATGGTGGATGACTTGCAGAGGAATAGAAAGAAAGGGGAGAAATAAAATCCATGTGTATGCAATACTTGATTGGAATGTTTGATATTTGTACCTTTTATTTTTAATGTTTTCTCATGTTTTTTGTATTTTTGAAAAAAAAATTCAATTATTTTAATTTTTTTTGTAGATTTTTTGAAGTTGGGACCAACAATGTCACTTGACGTGATAATATTCAACATCAATGTTTGTGATTTCCTTGATAAGGGAGACTAGGTGTGTTTTCTCATCAAGGGTAATATTATATTCAAACTCAATGATCGTGGTGAGATCATAATAAAAAATGAGTGTAACTTACTTTTAAACATGGATGTTGTATTCAGAGCTTGAGTTCCCTATCAACAGGTTTCTGCACTTTTTTCCATACTTGATGGGTAAGTTGGTGTGCATTCTTAAATCACATTTTATTTTTAACTTTATGACCATTTGATTTTCTTAGAGCTCTAGAGAGATTCAGAGTTTTGATCCTAGCTTGAAGAAGACATTGTTTGGGTTTCACACCAAAACAATGCATAATCTATCTGATCCTTACATGTGGGAGAAGAAGACAAATGTTTAGGAGAGATGATAGGATTAGTAGAAATGATAGTGGGATTACCATGATTTTTAATAGAAGGATGATATGATTAAGGAGGAGGATACGGTCCAAGAATTGAAGAGGATGGGCTACCAGGAGGTGAGCCACAGATAGAATATAGAAGGATACTAGGATGTGGCATCAAGATGGAATAACAAGGGATAATTGGAGGTGAACCAACAATGGAAGAAAAATGGGGGATAAAAGGATGTGGCCCAAGTATAGAAGATAATGGGATATCAAGAGGTGTCCTATAGATAAAATATGAAGGACTACCCAAAGGTGTCCCACAAAAGATGGCGGACTACTAGGTGGTGGTCCAAGAATAAAAAATAATGGATTACCGGGAGGTGACCCAAGTATAGAAGATGATAGTCTACTAGGAGGCGACCTAATAATAGAAGTTGATGGGCTACTTAGTGGAGACCCACACATAGAAGAAGAAGATGAGCTACTAAGAGGTGACTCAAAGTGTGATTGTGATTGAGGAATCTTGATGTGTAAAGAATGATTAGGAAATGAGAAGATGGGCCATGGATCTATGTTATAGTCATGAAGTTCATTATGCAATGAAGAATTTGAAGATGGAGGTGTAAGAAGAGGATCAATTTAGATGATCCTAAGATCTTCCTATATTTTATGAAAAAAGGAATGAAATTCTTCCCCACAATACATGAGCACATTGAGGTATAAAGAGAATCCTTTCTCATATTTCTCTAGAAGAATGTCATCATGTAGCCCCATGTATTTTTGATCACTTTTTCATTTTGAAATAAATCAATTGGTATAGGTTTTTGTTCTACCATAGTAGGTGAATTGAAAGAATGAGGTCCAATAAGTGTGGAAGATTTATAAGATGTTTGATGATGTGGATGAGGATAAGGTTTGACCTTATTATGTCCACAAATAGATTAGATAGAGCATTGAAAATATATATTAGCAAATCATGTCTTATGACTAGGTCAAAGTGAACACAAACATTGGTATTTAGAAGAATCATAAGGGTGATAACAAAAATCAATATTGGATGGGATCGAAGTCTGAACAAGGATTGGGTTTCGTTTGCTAGAAGAAGATGACCCAAGAGAATAAATTGGTTTAAATTTGGATGAAGATGTGGATTTTGAAGAAAATATGGATTTGGAAGAAGATATGGATTTGGAAGAAGATATGGATTTGGAAGAAGATGTGGATTTATAATTGGTTGGTATAGGTTTCCCTATAAGATGACATCATGGAGGAATAATAAGAGGATTGTGTATCTAAAATTCTATAGATCACGATGTAGCAGTCAACATGGATGAGTGACTAGAAGGACTTTGAGTCACATGAATCTTCAAAGGAGGAATACCTCATTAAGGTGATCGATAAAAGAGGTCCTGCAGAGAAAGGGAGTACCACGACTCAATAGTAAAATTAGGTGTTTGATTAGATGGACTTGGAGTCACATGGATCTTCAAAGAAATAATATGTGGTTTCCATGATAGATAATGGGGGTCCTACAAAGAAAGGGGGGACCCTGACTTAGGATTCAAATTAGAGGAATTAGAATAGTAATTGGGATCCGAATCTTCAAAATATTGAGAGGAATCCAAATAGTAGTTTGGATCATATGAATTACGATATTGCAGGGAATCAAAAGACTAATTTGTATTATGATCACACCATCAATCATGAGAAGTTTGAGTAATCATGCGATAGTTAGTCATTATTGGTGTTGTTCAGGTACAAATTCCTAGACCTAGATAGTGTGATCAAACTTCTTCAAAGTGAAGAAGGTTCCATATCGATTTGGGCAGCATAATGATAACCAACTAGACATTTTGCAAACAAAGAGATTCTTGTGTTATTTTCTAAAGGGAATATAAGAAAATTAGACATCATGATTAAAACAATTTTGAAGAATCAGTAAGGTTTGACTAACAATTTACAAGTGTAAACGTCAAAATAGTTTGATCAAAGTTTTAGCAACGTAAAGGCTATAAAGGTTTCGTTTAATGTGTTCAAAACTACAACAAACCTAAGCAAAATGCATGACAATTTTCAATTTTTTAACAGAATTTCAACCATAATGAATTAATGGATCGAAGGATCCTCCTAGAAAATAATTTTTCAAGATAGATAACACGCAAGGAACAATCACACAAGTTTTGGTAAACTGATCAATCAACATAGAACTACTCCCTATGTGTTTCAATGATAGTTTGACTTAAAATTATCAACACAATGTCACACTTATGTAAAGTTTAAGATAAACAAGGTGTATGTATTAACAAGGGTTTGATTAGATTTATAAGCAAAGTATAATATAGAGATTTTAGATCCAAGTAAGACCTAAATCCCAAAAAGTGGAAGTTACGAATGTGAGCAACGTAACAATACCACTAAGATACGTTAACCAAGATTTATGAAAAAGAAAGGTATTAGTATTGAAATATTATTGACACAACATGAAAAAAGTAACGACAAAAGTTTTTAAGTTTCAGGTAGTGTTTTAAAACAAACAAGGACAAATTATACTAAGGAATTGTTAAGATGCGCATAGTGTAATGTTACAATCTACACACTTAGGTAAAGTTTACAAGAAATAAGACGTAAGTATCAAAATTGTTTTGATGCGATACAAGTAACATAACACTTCAAATTAAAATAAATGAAGAACAAATCCTAATTACGATGAAAATATTAACTTGGGTATGAAGATCAAATGACTAGCAAGATATTAAGATGTACCAACATAGTTTCAACGTTTACCATCCAGTCTCAAGCAAGGACAAATGTAAATGGGTGAAAAAGTGGTAGACACAATCGATTAATATCAAATGTATGTTGCTCCTCTTTTGATCCAAAATATCAATAAGAGAGTAAATGAGTAGATAAAGTGGGGTTGAAAAATACTAGGCCTCACTTTGGAAGAGTTTCACGTTGCCTTAGGGCGAGTGAAAAACTAAGACAAAGTAATGATTCAAATTTTTTGTGATGAATGACACTTAGTTCAAAATTTTATGGACTCTCCCCTTGTTCAAAAACAAGTTTTTGACTTTGAAAAAGTTCTTACTTCATGAATGCTCTATGAAACACGATTGGTTTTGAGACGGTCAAGTTGGCTCTCAGAAAAAATGGATTCGTATTTGGTTATCTCAACTAGGTGTCACAAAAAATCTCTACGAGATGAGTTTTCCAAGGAAGTCACACTGACTAAACCTTAGAGTATCCCAAATTTAATTTACCCCCTTTAATACAATGAGCATTATATGCATTCAGTTGTATTCTTACGGGGGTCGCGCGAAGATAATTTTGACTCCAAATCTCATAAGTGTATACTAGATAAGTAGGTAAGTGGAGTACTTCTTGTTTCATCCTTAAGGTTCCATCTTGCGTAGAATAATTTAAGGTTCCTAGGAGCATTCCTCTTTTTATCTTAAGGATAATGCCAAAGGTATTTTCTCCTAGTTCAAAGCAGAAAAGCTGTAACTCTTAACGGAAACCTGTATATACAGTTTTTTTTAATGTGGTGCAATTACATATCTTTGAACTTAATGTGGTTTTGTTGTACACCATTTGGCAACTTGCATCAAATTGTATTAGTAGTTTTGTTTATATTCTACTTTCTTTGACAAACATATTTAGGTCCTACATGCAAAGTTTAGTAGTTTTCCAAATGATCAAAACATCATAAAAATAGGATAAAATGTTAGTTTTGATTCTCAAGATCATCCTAAGATGCAAGAGAAGAGCATACGCAACAAGAAATACAAATAGTTAGCGAATAATGGAAGCCAATACCTTAAATGCACAAATCATTCATTTTATCCAAATTTAAGTTCATTCCCTTAGATTTTTTTTTAAAAAAAAGTCTTGGGAGCATGAAAAATGTTTAGAATCGTTTCTTATTCCCAAGATCACCTAGAAGGTGTGAGGGAAGAGCATACACAATCCTATCCTCATAAATGAAAAATGCAACATTCATTAGCTTAACCAAATAAATTAACACAAAGCATGATCAAATATACCCTGGAATGAATAGTTAGATTTTAGAAAAACCTTGCAAGTTGTTGGAAAAGAAGACCAAAGTTACTTTTAATTCTCAAGATTGCCAAAAGGTGCAAGAGAAGAGCATACACAAACTTTTATCTAACTAAGTGAAATATGGAAAAACAACATTCATTAAAGAAATGAAATGTGTTAGGAAAATATCCATAATCATAGCTATTTTTGATTGTCAAGCTCACCTGAGAAGATCATATGTGGGGTTGATCAAAAGTGAATCTAGCATGCAATGAAAATGACCAGTTTTATAATAAATAAAACCATGCATTTTATGTAAGTATTAATTATTAATTATGATTTCATTTCGTATTTCACTTCAATACCTTTCCAATGAAAAAATGGAGCTGTTTTGAGTATGGGAGAAAAATTTATGGCCTTCAGAAGATGGGTTACGCATATGATTTTATGTTCACATGTATGCACTTAACATGTACTCAAAAAAGGAAAAAAATGTCCCTTAATCTGCAAAGGAGTCAAATTTTTCCAGCCAAGATTTAATTTTGAGAGTAACCCATATAATTAATACATGCAAAGAAGACTCAATGCTATCAAACATTAACATTCATGATAAAAAATTTAAGGTTTTCAAGAAATTGACAAAACTAGCATGTAGAATAATGAAAAAGTAAGCTCTAAAAATGAAAACATGGAGAAATATTGAATTTTTCTCACAAAGATTCAATTTTGAAAACAACTCATCTCCTTAATATGTGAGTAGAAGAATCAACACTATCAAACACTAATCTACATGCTCAAAAATTTAATATTTTCAAGAAATTGTTAAAACTAGCATGGAGAATGTTGAAAAATGAAGTTCTAAACATGAAAACATGGAGAAATCTTGAATTTTTCTCATCAAGATCCAATTTTGACAGCACTTCACCTCCTTTATACCTACAATAAATACTCATCACATGTAAAATCAACAAATTTTTTTAAGGAAAACAAGTTATGCCAATACATTCAAAAGGAGGGTTAATAACAAACATTGAAATTTAACTACTAAAACTTAAAATTAAGTGCAAAGGAAAATGGAGTAACGCCCACCAGGCATGCCATATGTGCTCATGTGTAATTAAATATGTTAGATGAATTGAAACTAACACATAATATTTCCAAAGTAAATATAATTAAACAATAACCATTGATAAGAGCTTGCGGAAACAAACTTCTTCAAATGCATGAAAACTTGAAATAAATAAAACTAACATACTAATTCATTTCTACTCTTTATTTTACTAACTAAAATATGAAACTAAATATATCATTTAGAAATAAAACCTGAATTTTTATTAATCTCAAGGATTGAGAATGGAATCTCACCAAGAATTGCTACAAGGCCATTTTGGATCTTCCAATATTACTCAACTTTGAGTGGATGAATGCAAGATGAAGAGGCTAGCTCAAAATAATGAAGGAATTCTCAAGATCAAAATGTCGATAGTTTATAACAATGTATGTAATATGTAAGAAGAAAGGTAAGGAGGAGGGTTTCTTATATAACTTGCTAGTTCAGGCAAGACTAGGAAATTGATGAATGTGGGATAAACCCCAAAGAGGAAATACAAAGGTCATGTATGTTTAATAAAGTATGTACACTTTTTAGTAATTGAAAGGGGGTTTAATTAATATAAGGTGATTAATTAATAGTTGGGGTAAGATTATAGAATCCTATTAGAGGAAAATTAGTGTGATTCAGGGTATTTAAGAGAGGAAATTGGTCCAATAAATGGTGATTTATTGATCTAGATTAGTGGTCACAATTAATTAAGAATAATTAATTAACCCAAGTACAAGAGGATGTTAATTAATGAAAGGTCATTAATTGGCATCCTGAATGATAAGAAGGTTAATTAATTAGTGAAATGCAATTAATTAATGAGAATTTATTGATTTAGATTAGTGGGCATAATTAATTAATAATAATTAATTAACCCCGGTAGAAGTGGAATTTAAATAAAAAAATGTCGCTAATTGACATCCTTAGTGATAGGAAGGTTAATTAATTAGTGAAACATAATTAATTAACAGTGATAGAGGGAAAAATGGTGGTTTATTGACAAAGTGTCATCAATTGTCAGGAAAGAGGACAGTCAGTGCAATTTAGGTATTAAAATTACTTGATCAGATTATGGGTGTCTATACGTACCCAAAATTGTAAGGTACTGCACTGCCAGAACAAATTAACACACACCCCAATGATGATACAGGTCTCCTCGCAAGGTGTTCAGGATCCAAAAACGCTCCCCAAGTGTGCGTTAAAATCCCGCATGCACCGCTTAGCCCCTGCATGATTTGTTGTTCTCCTTTCCCCTCTTTTCATTGTGTTTTTTCCTTTAGTGATGAAACCACCGCCTTGCCTGGGTGGCGGTCTCGTGACCACCGCCTAGGAAGGGCGGCGGTCCTTTACGTGTTTTCCAGAATGTTCTTTTTAACGCGACTCACATAAATTTCAACATTTACTAGCTTTTTCACTGCCTTTGGCTTACATTAATGATTCTGGTTCCCTGAAATAGTGTTTTAGCTTTGTTTATGTTTTAAGAGATCAATTTAGTTTTTACCTTTGGGTAAATGGAAATGCTATAAATAGTTGGCTTGTGCTCAAGCAAATGGCCCCTCAAATTTACCTCTCAATTTCTCATTTCAGTAGTTCAGTATTTTATTTTGCTTAGAATTCATAGTTTAGTTCATTGCATGCTTAGTTAATGTCATTTTTCTATTAGAAAGCCACATATCCATCTTGTACAAATGCTGTCATTACTTCATGCAATCCATTGAAATAGAACAGCTTAATTCTCAGTAGGAAGCCACTAAAGTTACAGGTTTTTCTCGTCAAATAGGATAGTTTCAGGTTCTGGATGTTTTATGTTGCATCACTCATAATAAATACCACTAGGAATTACATAAGCCAAGCTCTATACTCTTGCGCTATCCCTCTCCTATTCGCATTGTATTCAGTCTGCATTCTAAGCTCCCCTTTTTCCAAAATCTACTCATGTTGATGCTAACATTACAAACTTTTTTGGATCCACGTGATCACGAAGGAACAAGGAGATCACACTGAGGGGAAAAAACCACACACACCATTGGATTCGCCACTTTTCTACAAAATCTAGGTTCTAGCTTTCAAAGTTCTAGTTAGAAGCATATTAAATAGAGTAGCCAATCACTTTATTTCAGTCAATTTTACTTTCACCAGCGAAGTTGTGGGGATTGATAGTTTATGAGAAACTATGATTCATTCCTCACTTCTAAGGTAGAATTGAGATTCTTTCAAATAGATTAGATCAGTTATTTCATTATTTAGAATAGATTTACAACTGCACAGGCAAGTAGCTATACTCAGTTGCTTTGTTTGTTTTAAATTCATCATTAGATTGGTTTTCAATTTCTAGCTATATTAAAAATAGTTTCTCCTTCAATTTCATTCATATAAATTCATCAGAAAAATACAAAAATAGAGAAGTTATATATGTTATAGATATATTTCACATAGTCAATTTTACTTTGTTGCAATTAGATTTACATTGTTGCTTTTGTATGAAAATCACGAGACCTAGAGAGCCCAGAGAATATGTATTTGATCCAATCATGCCCCAACCTAATCTTGTCACAGCAATAACTGATATAGATCAGAATCTTAGGATCCAAGTCTTCCGAACAATGAAAAACTTACAACAGATCAGCTTCTAGTTAAGCGGGTTAAACATAGAAGACGACCAAGCACACACGTTTTGGTCAAATCAACCAAACTACAGGTTACCCTAGATATATATCCACATGACTGTAGAAGGGCTTGGAAGATATAAAATGTTCGGTTGTGATCATTTGGTCCCACAACCAGGTGCAGGAGACACTCTCACAGACATAGATACGAGCTTAAGAATTCAGGTTGCACGAATGCCTTTGAGATACTCTGAGAAGATCACACAACTGTTAATCCTAAACATAGAGGCTGAGAAGGCATACGATTATTGGATACTAGGGATTAGGGACTGATTCCGTACATGACCATAGCAGGACCACAACAATTGCGAATCTACGGTTATGACCCACAGATCCCACAGCCCAACGTATCCATAGGTGAATCAGACATAGATACTAGCCTATGCACATTAGTATTCAGATCCAATCCACTTCCACCTATCATCATCAAACAGTTATCCTTATTAGACATAAAAGGTAATAAAGCTAGGGAATTCTGGACTAGGCCAGATAATCAACTGTAGAGTCCGCTATACCCATCATCCACCCTATGACCCTATCTGGAGATATACACGAGACTATCCCAGGTTATTTTCCATGTATTCCACAACCCATAGACCGAATCACGCCAGAGCTCGATATTTATTGGAGCCTTTGAGCAGTCATCCTTATAGATCGATCTATCACACCAATTCAGGTTAGGAGGGCCTTCTTTACCTTAGATTCATAGTTTCCACTAGTGCGCGTCGAAGACATCAGATTACCTAACTAGTTTTTCTGCATCCCACGCATATTCCATCCGCACCGGCTGTCTCGACATGACCTCAAGAGGTCAGGTGTGAGGAAGAGTTAGTTGTAGATTCCCACACTCGCTTGTCACTTTTCCATCGTACAAATTGGTGAACCTAACGTGAACTAAATAGTTCCTCCTCTTTTATTTTCACTTCTTCCTTCCACCTTCACTCTTACCCATTATTCTACCATATACCCCCCGAATATGTTGGGATTCGATGCATATGGTAGACCTCTCCTAGGTCTTGAAGCATAGTACGCTCAACTGAATAGACAATCATCACCCTCACTCTCAGTATGGGGTGACAACTACTTGACTAACTAGTTGTCAACACAAACTCCATCTCCAAGGATTAGTATAGCTTATCTTTCTAAACAGAGGAGTTGGATCAGCTCGCTCAAACGCAACACACAGAGCCTTCAGGCTCGAACAATATGATGTTCACAGGAGAATCTGGTTCATCTCCTCAGGTACTGCTTAGACCACAAATTAGTAGACAATCATATCCATACCTAGTTTTAGATGATGAACAGTCAGTACGTCATGCCAGAAATGAACAACACTCTCGGAGTATGTACCCACCTATAGGAGGTTTACAAACACAACTCGAGATCCCTTCTTAAGAAAATACCTCCATGCCACTACATATAGGAAACGCCCTCGGGGAAACTTGGCAAGGTGACGATCAATTCATAGCAGGATATCACATGCCTATACAACACCAGGATATACAAAAAACGCCACTAAGGCAAAATATCATGACTTCACTAACTAAGGTCATTTCAACTCTAGTAGAAAAAGTTAGGGGGTTGGAAATTGCTTAGGAAAATCACCATTCTCAATTCATACAAGCAGGAAGTTCTAGTCCTCCACACCATCCTAGCTAAGTATACCTCATAACAACAATAGGCACGTTAGGCATGACTCCTTAGTATTCACAATTAACACCAACAAGAACCGTAATTTCTAACACCGTTCCGATACCTCCCGGTCTAGTACAAAATAATCCATTCCTAGACAATACCCCTTCATACTTAAACATATACTCCAAATAACCACAAGGGGACATGTTTTCCTCTCCTGGTATGTTTTCTCAAACACAGGGGCTTCCATATGCCCCTACTAATGCATACGCTATGCCATACCAACAACCCATTCCACTGCCACCCCCTCAGCAGGCACCATCAATGGTCGAAACCTAAATAAGGACTTATTCTGAATATTTGAAAGAACCCTTAGACTTCACCATATGAAGCATTATGCTTCCAAGACCTCTTCCCAATTTTCCCAAATATAAAGGTGAGGGAGATCTGAATGCACATATCAAGGCTTACGCCACAGCTATTCGAGAACTACTGCCTTGGGATGGGGTTGTTGCTAAAATATTCCCCAAAACTTTGGAGGGTATCTCTCTCGATTGGTATTATAGAATACCTGAGGCTTCCATCCATTCATTTAAACAACTCGTTTCAGAGTTCATTAAGGTGTTTGACATGAACAAACTATTAAGAATAGGAATCAGGGAATTCTTGCACATTAAGCAGGAACACAATGAATCCTTTGCTCATTTCATCCAGAGGTGGCGTATAGTTCTTTATTCTTCAGTGAGTGCTCCAAATATGGATCAAATGGAACTATGCGATTTATTCCTTCATTCTCTCAGTAGAGAAGTGAAGGAAGAAGTCCAGAAGTTCCCACTAAGGACTTACGATGAAGTACTTGAGAGCGCTCTCCGAATAGATCAAGCGGTAATAAATAGTGGTCATAAGACATATGGAACAAATGGGAGGACAATCACCTCCAACCAAAATACCACGGCTTATCCTACCACCACAAGTACTGATCAAGGACCTAAAATCCTTAATAAAAATCGTGGAGTGACAACAGATGGAGTAACTAATGAGACCAAAAGGGTAAATGTTGTAAATACTCCAGCACTAGTAAACAACCAACAAAATAACAAATTTACCCCAACAATCAATGCAATGCATTTTAATCATCCACAACAACAACAACGACAATGGAAAAACCCTACACAGGGTCCAAGCCAAAAATCAACTGGATATCAAAACCAGAACCAAAACCAAAAATAGTAAATGTAAAACTTTAATCCTAATAGGTAATGGTCTGATCAGAGTTTTGGGCCACAATATACACCAAACCAGCAGACTAGGAATTACAATCCTAACTTGTATTGTGGTTTTCATAAAATCTGAGGCCATGACACCAGAACATGCCATGACTACAATAAATTCATGCAATGTTTTCCAGAGGAACAAATACAACATTTCATAGATATGTTCTTGGCAGATCCTACGTTGCTGGCACCAAATACTTTTACAGGGGCAGTTTCCCCTCAAAATGTACCCCTTAAGATCTTCAATGATCCACTCCCAAATCACAACAACAACGTGTTAAATTCAAATGGGACAAACAAGGGTGTAATAACAGGAAACCATGATCATGAAGCCTCAACTTCACTAAATCCATTAGTTGCGCCACAATTAGGGAGTCAACCATGACCCAAGATAGTTGGTTTAGTAGAGTTAGACGCCGAACTACCCATAGAGGCTATAACAAGAACACGAGAGTATTCCTCTCAGCCAATTCCAAGTTACCTACCAGAGATAGATAATATCCAACAAATGTTAGTAAGACCCGTAGGGGCCTACGATTTAATTAGTGATCTAACAAAAACCTTCTCGCACATTTATTTTTTGGACTTACTAAAGAATTCTCTTTCCCACAGGGCTGCTCTTTTAGAGGCATTAGGTTTAGGCCATCTAATTAACATCACCCCACCTCCTGAAACATAGGTAAGCCATATAGACTTTGATATCCACCCTCCGGGGCAGCCGGATAGGGATACTGAATTCATATTCGAAATAAACAAAATGCCAACAGACGTTGAGATTGCACGCCGAGGTGATCCAGCCTTACATTTTCAAGTATGGGTTTATAAAAATTATGTGAAACCCACGATGGTTGACGATGGGGCAGCAGTTAAAAAAGTCCCCTTCTCTTTCCTTCAAAAGCTAGGGTATGGAGAAATGAATTGTTCCACAACTCGAAATACACTAAGAGGCTATGATAGCCTTAAAGACACCTCAGTTGGAACTATAATACTACTGGTCACCTTAGGACCCAAAAAAATCCTGACTGAGTTTTATATTATAGATCAGGAAACTAACTACAATATGATCCTCGACTGACCATGGATACACCGTATGAAGGCAATCCCTTCTACGTTATTTCAAGAAGTAAGATTCTTGCATTTAGGAAAGGTTTTCATAGCCAAAGGTGATCCAAAACCATTCGATGTACACCTGGCTGACCTAAAGAAAAGACCAGGTGTGCATGCGGAATTTGAACTCCCAACAAACCAACTTAATAAACCTACCAACGTGAAACTAGAAGAAAAGTTGGTACCTACGATAGATCTTGAGACTATGAGCCTAGCCAAGATGATCCAAATCCTCAATGATGAGGTTAAGATTATAGAAACAGTATCATTAGGAACTACTGCAAAAATTGTTGAAATGCTAGAACAAGATCTACCAATGTTCCTACCATTTAATTATGTAGGCATGGGATACACCCTAGGTGTTGGTTCTCTTCTAGCAGTAGATATTTGCATGGTAGAGGTAGAAGATGTTAACACAACAAATATCCCAACACCCATATTCCTGGCTAAGTATTAGACTCTCCATTTTGATGGAGCTAGATGTCATTACGGAGCTGGGGTAGGTGTAATCTTTACTTCTCCTTAGGGAAAAGTCCTACCATTTACCTTTAAACTAAATTTCGAATGTACAAATAATGGTGCTGAGTACGAAGCCCTCCTCCTTGACCTCATCCTAGCTAAGAGGATCGGTGTCAATAATATCAGGGTGTTAGGAGACTCACAATTGGTAATAAACCAAGTCTCTGAGATGTATGAAACCAGAGCTGAGCACTTGCAGCTCTACAAAATAGCTGTATTGAATTTAAGCAAAGTGTTTGACTTCATATCAATTGAAGCAATCCCATGAGAGAAGAATATTCTCACTGATTCAATAGCGACCTCGGCGTCACACTTCACTCCAAACAGTGAGTTGGAAGATACCCGTTTCATAGTATCCCTTCGTACCGAACCATTGATAAAAACAATGTCGAATCCTCTTTTAACAAACAGAAATGAGAAAAAATCTACTAACCACATTGATAGTGATATAACCACTATAGATTACTTAAATACCTATGCAACATTACATCTCACCCATCACATAGTAGATTTATCCTTAATCCCACATTCATCTTCCTACTTTGGAAATCCCATAACAGATCTTCCCCCACAAAAGGAACTTAGCATGTACACAGTCGAGAATGGAGATGATCTAAAACTACCTCCAGCCCTACTTGAGTTTGAAGAAGGTAACACTTCTCTAATAGAAGAAACAATAGATATTAACATCAGAATAGGGGATGAACCAAGGATATTTAAGTTAGGATCCTCGTTAACTCCATCAAAAGTAGAAATACACACTCAAATCCTCAAAGAACATCAGAAGGCTTTTGCATTTAATTATAAGGAAATGATAGGGGTTGCACCACACATTGTGGTACATAACCTCGTCACTAAATCAGATGCAAAGCTGATTAAACAAAAATCAAGACCAATGAAACCTAAGGTAGCTCTCATGGTGAAAAAGGAGGTAATGAAACTCCTCCAAGTAGGATTCGTCAGGCCAGTTGATTACTCTCAGTGGGTATCTAATATCGTTCCCATTCTAAAAAAGAATGGGAAGATATGCATTTGCATAGACTTCGGAGACATTAACAAGGCCTGTCCTAAGGATGACTTCCCGTTACCATCCATAGACGTCATTGTTGACGCAACAGCTGGATTTGAGTTTTTGTCTCTCATGGATGGATTCTCAGGATATAATCAAATTAGAATATCCGAACAAGATCAAGCTAAAACCACACTTATAACTCCTTCGGGAACCTATTGCTATGCTGTTATGCCATTCGGTCTCAAGAACACTGGTGCTACATACCAGCGTGCTATGACATATATATTTCATGACCTTATTCATAAAATTGTGGAATCCTACGTAGATGACTTGTTTGCCAAGGCCAAGAAGTGTTGTGACCATCCGGAAGTGCTTCGCGTCATTCTTTCATGTCTGATAGAATACGAAGTCACCCTAAATCCAGAAAAATGCATCTTCGGTGTAACAGGAGGGAAGCTCCTAGGTTACATTGTATCGTCACGTGGAATCGATGTTGACCCAACCAAAATTAGGGCTGTTCTCGAAATGGTCCCACCTTCGGATGAATCTATAATCAGGTCATTTCTCAGAAAAATCGGTGCAATCCGAAGATTCATCCCATATTTAAGCTTTGCCATTCATCCAATTAACAATCTACTCAAGAAAGATTATAGTATTGATTAGACCAAAGATTGCAATGAATTTTTTTAACACAGTTAAGCATTTCTTGTTATCACCACCTACGTTAATGCCACCTAAGCCAGACTACCCGTTAATTTTATATTCGCGAGCTACCAATGTCTTGCTAGCCTGTATGCTGGCTCAAGAAGACGATGACAAGAGAGAATGTGCAATCTACTTCATTAGCTGAACGTTTCTCGAATATGAAACATGTTATACACAGAAAGAATGAGAATGCCTTGCCATAGTCTTTATAACCAAATGCTTAAGACATTATATGCTAAATCAAGAAACGAGGGTCATTGTAAAGATAGAGCATTTACGAACTTTCCTCACACAAGGGTCCTTGTCTAAAAAGGTTGGATGCTTTATAACCTTAATGGGGGAGTTCAAATTAACATTTTTAAATTAGAAGTCCATTAAAGGAAAAATCATCGTGGATTGGTTAGCTAATAACCCACTAGACGGAGGCAATCCAGTAGATATGGACTTTCCTGATGAATGCGTGTACTACGTCGAAACCAGACCTCCCGTCTCTGAGTGTCCTTGGTATGCTAATATTATTAATTATATCATGGATCATACATATTCGAAAGGTGCTACACTGTAACAAAGAAGATGGTTATGCATTATCATAGCCAAATACGTCATTATAGAGCAAGTGCTCTATCGAAAAGCATTCGATGGAATGCTTCTAAGATGTGTTGACACAAGAGAATCTAAGAAGATTCTCCATGAATCTCATAGTGGAATGTGTGGAGGCCACTTCGGTGGCCATGCCACCACTCGTAAAATACATCGGATGGGTTATTTCTGGCCTACCCTAGAACACGATGCAGTAGAGTTTGTACGAAGATGTCATAAGTGCCAAGAATTCTCCCATGAGATCCACATGCCAGCACAAGCTCTACAACCAATCGCTACTCCATGGCCCTTTTCTACATGGGGCCTCAATTTGATAGGGAAATTATCTCCCTCGTCCATAGATGGCCATAATTTCATAATCACGGCCACCGAATATTTTACCAAGTGGGTAGAGGCTATGCCTCTTACTACTCTACCAGGTTCTGTAATTGCCAAGTTCATTTTGAACCAAATCATTTGCAAGTACGGTGTTCCGCAAATCATTATCTCAGATAATGGGACTTCTTTTAAAAATGAAAAAGTTTGTGAATTGTGTAATAAATTTAAAATAAGCCATCATACAGCCTCCTTGTATTACCCTCAAGCTAACAGACAAGCTGAAGCAACAAACAAAACATTAAAATCCATTCTTTTTAAAACTGTGAAAGAAAACAAATGAGATTGGCATTTGAAGTTATATCCAACCTTATGGGCCGACCGAACCTCAATAAGAAAACCAACAGGAGTGACTCCTTTCTCGCTGGTATTCGGGGCAGAAGCAGTTCTCCTAGTTGAGGTTGAAATACCCAGTCTCCGTATCTCATTACAAGGGATCCTGGACAAAGATGCTTATAGAGAAGCATGTCTCTACCAACTAGAAATCCTAGATGAAGCCAGGTTAGATGCTGAATAGTGGAACATAGTCTATGCTGACCGGATGTACCGACAGTATAACAAGAAGGTCTATGAATGAGACATATATGAAGGTGATCTAGTTCTAAGGCTGGACAACCGGATTGATAAAAAGACCGACGAAGGAAGGAAGTTTTGGCCCAAATGGTTGGGTCCATACCGAGTCATGAAGGACTATGGAAATGGTGCATATCTCTTATGCACACTATAAGGTGAGGAATTTGGTGAAACATTCAATTCGCTACACCTTAAACGATTTTATGCATAAGCAACCAACACTGCTTGTATAATTATAGCTATATTGCATCTTCATATAGTTAGGATCATTTTGTCCGCTTGTTTCGTACAATTTTGTGATCAAGGGATATATTCTTAAAAGAAATGTATTACAAACGTCTGATGATATTGGCATAAACACTCTAATCATACTTCTCCATTTCCATGATATCATCAACTATTTCGGAATCATTTCATCAAATAAAGCTAGATATGACAAAGTGTTAACGGTAACCATACCAAGGTCTACATACTTGTTCTCACTTTTGGTTTCTTCTTAGGATAGGTTTCTTGCCTATGGTCTGTTCTAGAAGCTTCATCGTGTCACATCTATCCCATATGTATATCTCTCTAAAAGTAAGAGCATGTTGACATTTTACTCAAAAAAAAAAGTCAAATATAAATCAAACAGAAAATTTTAAATTTACACATTTCCTTGCCCCACCAACCTTTGGTGATGAGCTTACATCTCTTACTAGTGACGTAGGGTTGGGAAAGGATGGAAATTCCCTTACCCACCTATGCCTTTCCCATGCTTATAAACCCATGCTTCTTACTAGTAGCATGGGACAAGGTGTAGGGGGTCCTCTTGACAAACAAACGTTAAAGGTCATAAACAAACAATTCAAATCTTGAAGTCTTGAGTCAAAAAAAAATGAATCAGATGTTCAAAATTTCAAGAGAGTTAAAAATCGTAAAACCTAGATTTTGTCTACCATGTGGCCATCTACGGATGTAAGTCTAGATAAACCTCAAAGCAAGTTGCATCCCGAACTATGGATTCACTCGAGTAGAGTAGGCTTGTAGCATCCTAATTTGGTTCCACCAAAGCTTTGTCTATCTTTCATCACTATCATTTCAACACATTTCATAACTTGTGCCCTTTCTAGCTCTCAGTGACGAGCCCTTGCATCTTACTAGTTGCGTGGAGTTAGAAGTGGGGCAAGTATATCTGCTCATCATACCGGATTATCTTCACCACTTTGCCAAAACAAATATGAGGTATATAAATTGCTTAAAGAAATTAAAATTTCAAAATCACATTGTATCTACATTATCATATATCAGCATCATGGAATACAGAAAGAAAGTAAACACTTGTATCATTTGTTCTCCATTACATACATTCTAAAAAGCATATAAGCATAACATCATAGTTTACATGGGGAAACGGAAATGGAAGAAAGGTCATAGATGCTAAGAGTCTGATCCAAAAAGAATATATATATATATATGAATGATCAAAATTCCTGTACAATGTCATCATGCCCTAGGCATGGTAAAAACACTCAAAGAGCCCGGGAAATACAAAAACATCATACAAAAATCTAAGAGAGCCAATTGGCTTCTCAAACCCTATGAAATCCCTCTAAGGGTGCATGCCCACGCCTAGGACTCCGGCTACGCCGACGCTTTGAGTGCACTCAGGGCTCACGATCCCGAGGGGCAGCTGCGGTCTCGCCATGAGAATGACTCCTCATCAGGCGCTCTACTGTCCTATACCCTGCCAGTTCAGTACGGAGGGTAGATACCATCCTGGCCACATGCCAGACTGGGGCAAAAATGTTGGTATGTCTGCTAGCTACTGAGGGCTCCCCTACATCCACAGACAACTCTGCACGGGTTCTCTTCATAGGGATCATCAAGGTATCAGTGCATACCCTGCGAATCAGGTCTCGCCACTCATCGGTGGTCTCTACGAAAAAAGGAGAAAATGAATTAGAAATAAAGCAAGAGATAGACACAAATGTAAACAAAAGGAGAGATGGTAATTAAAGTAATCCTAACTTAAAGCGAAGGGAAGATAACTTCCTCAAATCACCGGGCCTCCAGGATGGATCTCTAGGGTCAGCACCTACCATAGATGTTACCACTGACCGAGGTACTCCTCTTGTGGCTGGAGTGACATAGAATTTCACAACAGACTCATCCTCCCCACCATGGCCCTGGGAGAGTGGCTCCTCTGAAACCAGAGTCACCCTCTCTGCACTCTACTCTGCCCTCTCTACCTGCATGATATCCTGAGTATCATGCCACTCAGGATCACTTTCCTCCTCAGTATCCTCCTCTGTCTCCTCCCCTGTGAACTCCTTAGACTCGGAGTCTATGTCAATAGGGTCGTCACTACTGTGAGCGGGACCGGTAGCAATCTGAAGTAAGGGTGCCTGAGGAGCACCAGCTCTCCCTTGAGCATGTACTACCCACCTAGCCACAATGGGAACACCAGGGGTAACAACTGTCCAACCCCGACCTCTAGGACCCCCTTTGGCCTCTCAAACTGACTTGTATACTGGCACTACCGGTGGGAGCATACCCACATAAGGTAGGACAAACTGTTGTGGAACTCGACCAAAGGGGTGTATCTCCACTCTCCCTACTCTGTCAACAAGCTACCCTATGGTGGAACAAGAGATCAAAGTAAGAGCCTCCTCACCCCATAAACCTGCCATGGCCTGATATGGTGTGGCCTCCATGTCATTAGTGGTCAGGGAAGCAACTGGCTGGTGAGGTGGTTTGAGCACCGACATATCTATCCATCTGGCTGCCCTCACAGCTCCGAGATCTGCTACCTCTACACCTCTGTCCATAGGGGATGAAGCACTCATAGACCGAACTCATAACCAAGGTCGGGTGGCTCAAAGACTGCCCCTATAAATGGACTACCCTGTACAAGTCATGGTAGGTAGTCCCAAGTATATCAGCTCCCCAAGCGTAAATCTGACCATGTCCCTCGATCTGTGCAATGATGGGGGACCAGCAATATAGTAGTGTGTCTCCTCCCTTGTCCCCGATCAATCTCAAGGCAAAGATCCCCATAATGGCCTGGAAAATCAAGGGGATTGGTAGGCTAGGAATAGATTGGACCCTCACCCCCTTCTTTGACCCATTGGAGATAACTGCATCTCCCATGTAAGAAGTGCACTATGCTATCTGGGCCCGTGAACCTGCCGTCTCAAGAGTAAGTCATCTCCCGATGATCGGGACCCCCATAATACGATAAACATCCTTCAAAGTGATGGTCCACTCACCTCGGACCCTTGGTAACTGGAAGGTGTTCTAATTAGCATCCCAATAAGAAAATAATTCACAAAGTATGTGACTGGATGGAGCAACATACGCGTGATATACACAGTATGCCAGCCCTCTGAAGAGTGTCCACCTCATCCTATGAAAGGGCATCTAAAACTACTGGGAGCCAGTCACACACTCTCTCTTGACTCCATTGAATGTACTCCTCCCTCACCTGCATACACCCAAAAACACAGAAAACAGAGCAAGTTAGCCTCTGAATGACATTAGAAAAATCATGAAAACACATAAAGATGCTAAAAATACAAAAAAAAATTAAATAAGTGTTCCTTTGACATTCTGTTAGGAATTGCCACCCTGAGCAGAGCAGCGGTTTCATAACCTCCGCCTTAAAATCAGCAGTCTTGTAACCACCGCCCTGAATAGGGTAGCGGTCACGTGACCACCGCCCTGTTTAGGGTGGCGGTTGTGTCCCGAAAACCCGCGCGGGTTTTACACCTTAAAAAAGCGTAAAAAATGCAAAAAGGGACTATTTTAACTAAGACAAAGCCTACCCAGTAGATGCCCCCCCTAGATAAACCTTTTGAACTTAACATTTTCAAAAATAACCCCCCCACGACAAATTTTTTAACATTTCAAAATTTTGGGGGTAAAAACGATAAATTGAGAAAAGCTAACATGTGATCTCGTGGGTCAATAATTTGATCACGGAGGCATGATCACTATCTCGTCATGAACGTTTTAACTCTACTCTCGTAAGAAACCATTGCCATGAGTCCCAAAGCTCAAAACCAACAAAATCAACATGCACAAATGAGTAGGAAAATGAGCCCACTTTCATATATATAACAACCTGACTCATTTTGAATCCCCTTTTCACAGGTTTGGAGCGTCGATGGAGGTAAGTTCTTACCCCCACACAAATGGTACATCCTCATTTCATATTATTTTAGTATTTATTTTCCGATCTATTTTTTCTATCTGCACTTGATTCCTCTTTTCATTTTGTGGGTGGCGGGAATTTTGGATGACATCATTTCGACACACAGACGTATTAGGTATAACTTCTAACTTCCCATTTCGGGGCTTTCATACTCAAACCCACCATATTACGCCTCTTCATGGCTAAAATGCTTCTCCGGGGGGGCAATATGTTTGTACCCAAAATTATAAGTTACTGCACTACCGGAACAAAGTAACACACTCCCCAATGATGATACAGGTCTCCTCGCATGGTGTTCAGGATCTGGAAAAGCTCCCCAAGTGTGCGTTGACATCCCACATGCCTTGCTTAGCCCCTGCATGCTTTGTTGTTCTCTTTTCCCCTCTTTTCTTTGTGTTTTATCCTTCAGTGACGAAACTGTCGCCCTGCCTAGGCGGCGGTCTCGTGACCGCCACCCAGGAAGGGTGGCGGTCCTGTAACTGCCACCCTGCTCAAGGCGGAGGTCCTTCACGCATTTTCCAGAATGTTCTTTTTAACACGACTCATGTAAATTTCAATGTTTACCAGCTTTTTCACCGCCTTTGGCTTGCATTAATGATTCTGGTTCCCTGGAATAGTGTTTTGGCTTTGTTTATGGTTTAAGAGATCAATTTGGTTTTTACCTTTGGGTAAATGGAAATGCTATAAATAGTTGGCTTGTGCTCAAGCAAATGGCCCCTCAAATTTACCTCTCAATTTCTCATTTCAGTAGTTCAGTCTTTTATTTTGCTTAGAATTCATAGTTTAGTTCATTGCATGCTTAGTTAATGTTATTTTGCTATTAGAAAGCCACATATCCATCTTGTGCAAATGTTGTCATTACTTCATGCAATCCATTGAAATAGAACAACTTAATTCTTAGTAGGAAGCCATTAAAGTTGCAGGTTTTTCTCATCAAATAGGATAGTTTCAAGTTCTGGACGTTTTATGTTGCATGACTTGCAATAAATCCCACTAGGAATTACATAAGCCAAGCTTTGTACTCTTGCGCTATCCCTCTCCTACTCACATTGTATTCAGTCTGCATTCTAAGCTCCCCTTTTTCCAAAATATACTCCTGTTGATGCTAGCATTACACGCTTTTATGGATCCACGTGAGCATGAAGGAACAAGGAGATCACACTGAGGGGACAAAACCACACACACCATCAGATTCACCACTGTTCTGCAAAATCCAGGTTCTAGCTTTCAAATTTATAGTTAGAAGCATATCAAATAGAGTAGCCAATCACTTTATTTCAGTCAATTTTACTTTTGATATCACCAGGGAAGCTGTGGGGATTGATAGTTTCTGAGAAACTATGATTCATTTCCTCACTTCTGAGGTAGGATCGAGAGTCTTTCAAATAGATTAGATCAGTTATTTCATTATTTAGAATAGATTTACAACTGCACAGGCAAGTAGCTATACTCGGTTGCTTTGTTTGTTTTAAATTTCGTCATTAGATTAGTTTTCAATTTCTAGATATATTAAAAATAGTTGCTCCTTCAATTTCATTCATATAAATTTATTAGAAAAATACAAAAATAGAGAAGTTATATATGTTATAGATATATTTCACATAGTCAATTTTACTTTGCTGCAATTAGATTTACATTGTTTCTTTTGTATGACAATCACGGGACCTAGAGAGCCCAGAGAATACGTATTCAAGCCAATCATGCCCCAACCCAATCTCGTCATAGCAATAACTGATATAGATCAGAATCTTAGGATCCAAGTCTTCTGAACAATGACAAACTTACAACAGATCAGCTTCCAGTTAAGCGGGGTTAAACATAGAAGACGACCAAGCGCACACGTTTTGGTCAAATAAACCAAACTACAGATTACCCTAGATATATATCTGCATGACTGTAGAAGGGCTTGAAAGAGAGAAAACGTTTGGTTGTGATCCTTTGGTCCCACAACCAGGTGCAGGAGACACTCTCACAGACATAGATACTAGCTTAAGAATTCAGGTTGCACGAATGCCTGTGAGATACTCTGAGAAGATCTCACAACTGTGAATCCTAAACATAGAGGCTGAAAAAGCATACGATTATTGGATACTAGGGATTAGGGACTGATTCCGCACATGACCATAGCAGGACGACAACAAATGTGAATCTACGGTTATGACCCACAGATCCCACAGCCCAACGAATCCATAGGTGAATCAGACATAGATACTGGCCTACACACATTAGTATTTAGATCCACTCCACTTCCACCTATCATCATCAAACAGTTATCCTTATTAGACATAGCAGCTAATAAAGCTAGGGAATTCTGGACTAGGCCAGATAATCACCCGTAGAGTCCGCTATACCCATCATCCACCCTATGACCCTATCTTGAGATATACACGAGACTATCCCAGGTTATTTTCCACATATTCCACAACCCATAGACTGAATCACGCCAGAGCTCGATATTGATTGGAGCCTTCGAGCAGTCATCATTACCAATCGCTCTATCACACCAGTTCAGGTTAGAAGGGCCTTCTTTTCCTTAGATTCACAGTTTCCACTAGTGCGCATCAAAGACATTAGATTGCCTAACTAGTTTGTTTATATCCCACGCATATTCCATCCCCACCGGCTGTCTCGACACGACCTCAAGAGGTCGGGTGTGAGGAAGAGTTACTTATAGATTCCCACACTTGCTTGTCACTTTTCCATCGTACAGTGTCTATACCTACATGCATGGAAAATAAAAACATTTTAATTTTAAAGTTAAGAATGTAAAAATAACCAATTTTATATGCATTTCATCGAAATTATACGTTTAATGAAATAATTCTATCATGTCTAACTTGCCTTCTTAGGTCTTGTAATGTGACAAAAACATCCTCACTTGTGGAAACATTCATCTATAATCATCAATGATATAATATAGAATTTAAAACACATACACCTAAATTGAATTTCAAAGGATTAGCTGACAATTTGAAGTTTATACCTAACCAATGCATTGTACCTATGATGTTGCATCTGTTGGCTTAGTAGCTGGTTAACACGATGGGATCCCTCTTTACCACTAGTTTGAGCTTTTTGTGTGACGAAAAATTGTAACATGGTATCACAGCCAGGAAGTTAAGCACACCTGACATGGAGTAGTAATGATATGGGTGACCTCTTGGGAAGTCCCGGTGTCATTACCAACTAATGTTGTTGGACCTAATTTGTATTAAATGATCATGATGGGCCATAAGGTTTAATATGGTTGCATCTGGCTCCATCATGTGGGGGTGTGTTGGCATAGCAACTGGTTAACACGATGAGATCCCTCTCCAAAACTAGTTTGAGATTTTGGTGTGATGACAAATTGTAACAACATCCACAAAAATTGTAGAAATAAATTTCTCTGAAAAAAAATCTAAAATATTTTCTAATTGTGGTTGGGTAGGTGCATTAGTCCAACAAAATAATTTTCTCACTCTAGGATACTTTGAATGTACAGATGGAAAAATCCATGAGGTAGTATGTTATAAGAATATAGATATTTAAATATAACCATAGAAATACTATGTAGCCTAAGCGAGGATGCACAAGTACCGAGGTGATCCACTAGAAAGGCTAGGGATAAATTACGAAGCCAACTGTGGGCATAAAAGAGGCTCAAGGTAGCCAATATTTAGGGTGTCATAGGAACTGGGTGTCGAGAAACACCCCCTTGATATGTTCATATGGTGTTGGATGCAATGTAATACTAACATATTATAGTTAATTACATGAAAAAATAGACCATGACAATCCACTAGGAAAGGCCATAGGTGATAACGAATTCAACAATAGGTGGAATCAGTTTTAAAAATGTACTTGCGTATATGCATTCCATATGTCTAGGAGATGTTAGGGAAAAAGATAGGTGATGATAAACCCAGGAGGGGTGGCTATGGCATCAACCATCAACTATATAAAAAAATATGAATAATTTAGAATTATGAACCAATTACTTATAAAAACATATTAAGACAAATTTATTTTACTTAGATACAACAAAATTATGGTGACTTAGCCTCTATGCCATAAGAAAAACATTGTTGAGGTAGTTACATCCTTAGTATCTCATTCGGTACCCTTAAATGTTCTTGTAACTAAATGAGATACATAGACGTAGTAGTACATAATATCATCAAATATGATCCCTAGATGGTGGAGTAATAATAGATGACATAGACTATTGTGTAGAGTACCATAATATGGTGTCATCAAGCTGTGATAGAAACCTGTCGGTAGTACCTAAAGATGTAGTTTGTGGCGAATAAGGTGTCATCTATCTTATCCTCCCATAAGTCTGGTACATGAATTTCACATCAAATGCATTGTCTATGGTGGGACCTATGTCATCACCTGATGATCCTGGTACAGTCCATACACGTTGGTTAAAGACTATGAGGTGCGAAGTATGACTCGAGATACCTATTGAGCAAAAAAAGTGTGACACTTTGCAGAAGACACACAGAAGGTCCGCACGTGCGAGAGAAGGCACAGATCAAGGGCGTGTGAAGGATAGAAAAGGACCCGCGCTTAGAAAGGCAAGGTTCAACTTTTAGGACTGAGCCAATTTTGAGCATGAATGGGACCTATTTTTGGAAGATGGCATGTGCAGAACACACCAACAATGATAGAGACATGCGCGCCATGCATGAATCTATCTTTGGAGGAGACAATACGAAGTAGTTTTGCATGGAGTGCAAGCTAACAATAGGATTGACAATTGCCAGTTAACTACAAGAGGTCTATAGATAGCACAGTTGCATGTGTGTCTATGCCTATTAAACAACGTGCATGGCTATCAATAGCAAGCGGTCTATTTCTGGAATAGTTATGCAAGTGGTGAAGGGCAAGTCCCCACCCTATATTTATGATGTTAGGTACATAGTAGGTAAGTGTAATAGATAATATAAAGAGTGTGTGTATGTATGTGTGATGGATGTACTGTGAGGTAAAGAGATATACAAATATGACTGCGCACATTACTAGGTATCATATCCATACGTGCATTGGTATAGATTGAAAATGCTATAAGTGTAGCTTCTATCATTTATTAATATAATGGAAGTATATTGGCTGAATCTAAGTGTCATTCTAGAGTGTAAGTTGAGTAGTGCATGTTATTGAATTCAATCATGGATTACTGTTTAAGCTTGTTATTTCTTTAGATCTAAGATGTAGACATGCATTAGTAGAATGTTATGGATTAGTTATGAATCTGATATGCATTTCTTCCTTCATCATGCTAACATCCTGCTAACAGCAACCCTAAAGAGGGACCTGGTACCTTTGCACGCTTCGAGTGAGTGCACTCGGTCAAGGCTGAGTGATGTGTCAACGCATGACTAGGCTTGTTATTTGGTAAATTCTAGGTTGTATCATTGGTTCCGTTTCTTGGGACCTCTTTTTCAATTATTTTTAGGATGGTTTTCGCGATGAAGACATACTAGTCAACTCTAGCAAGTATTGAGGAATGGATACACAATCTAGAGGAAGAATATGCATGGACGGTTCAAGCACCATGGATTTGAGTTTAATGCCCATGCACATTGGGTAGAGACAGAATCTGTATGATAGCTTGTATGAGATATTTTTAGTCTATCTTTCTAGTAGAACTATATGAGTGGCTTATTACTTATGTATCTCAATGGAACTGGAGGTATCCCATACTTGTCTGGACATGCAAGAATAATTTCAGGCCCTTTATGATGCTGATCTGATCTGGACATGCGCTATTGTGGATACGTGGTTTCAGTGGTGTTCTAAACAGTTATATTCTGGAATATTCAATTTTCAACGTACTCTTGCCCAAAGGTAGCTGAATTTCAGTTTTTGTGGTATACCAAGAGGAACATATTTGTAAGGTATTTCGCTGACGATCAAGATCTTGATGGTAACTTTGAACCTAGAGAGTAAACCGATGGCTAACTAAACTTCACCACGCACGCAGGAGCAGGAGCAAGTTTGGTGAAAGATGGCAGACCTGGCGGCAGAGAGGAAGAGAGAGGAAATGTAGTCTTAATTTTAATTATGTGTGCATGAGAGGGAGATAGAGAAGCAATAGTTACGTTGCAAAAAGCACTGGCATTGAGGAGAGAGATGGCTCATGAAGGATTTGATAGCTCACGTAGAAGATGTGGATCCAGAGCATCAAGAACTCCCCCATCTTGGGAAATCATGATAGAGATACCCCCTCAGCCTCACATAGAAGTATGCTAGCAGAGACTACCTAGACCACAGGTGCGCACATCTTAATCCACCTGGTGACCTAGCCCTTGCACTTAGTTTTTCAGTCACCTAGTGCATGACAAGTAACCAGAAAGCTAACTTGGGAATTAGGAGAGCAGGAGTAAGTCATATAACAAGCACATCGATGGCGGCACAAATGTATTCATTATTTTTTGGAGGTACCACTTTAGGTGTATCATCCACACATAATTCAAGCGCGCAGAATCTTGGATTAACTTCTTGGAATGGTAACACTTTACAGATGGTAGGGTTGTAGTTCAGTACTATTGTTGGGACACAGGGAAGTACATCTTCTGGTCCAAATCCGGCTATGGGTTTAGGATCAAGAGGTATAGGTGGTTATAGTTCTGGTGGATTTGGTGGTTCTCGAGGTAGAGGAAACACAGGAGGTTCTGAATTAGGTGGGAGAGGTCCGTGCCAACCCCAAAATATTTACATGGAGATATCTATTCATCTCCTGGTGTATAGGGCTATAGAGGATTCTTTTGAACATGTGCACATGTGTGAAGTATTGTGGCATGTAAAAGGAATCATGACTTCTGAGCACAGGGCAAGTCAATTTTCCACTACGTTACAAGGGCATGCACAGAGCTGGTACAAAAAGTTTTACCATGATTAGACTTGTGTAGACTATGTAGCTTTAAAAGATGCTTTCCTTAAATATTTTCACATCCTTGAGTTCAAACAGAAGAGTATAAGCACGCTCAAGGATATTAAGAAAGAAACTACTGAGAGTGTCAGAGAGTATGATTTCCATTTCAAAATTTTTTAATCTAAGCTTTCTTATGATATTCACGCAAGCCAGCATGCGCAATGGTTCATTAGGGGTCTGATTACACCTTTTAGAAGGGAACTATCACATAAGCCATACACTGATATGTGTGAAGCACTTGAAGCTTATTTATGCATTGAGGTATTTAGAAGTATAAACACTGGGCTGAGCCCATTTTTAGATGCACAAATCATAGCCATGGCGAAGAAGTTGGAGAAGCTATCAAAAAATTTAGCACATGAGACACACACAGGGATTTGGTGTACAAATTATGAGGTGGAAGGTCACACCAAGGATAGTTTTCCCCATAGATCAGTACACTCATTACTGCTAGACTGTGAGATATGTAATTTAAACCATGATGCTAGCCATTGCCCATTATTACAATGTGCAAAAAGGAAGAATGTCTCTTGTTACTGTAAAATTTGTAGGTCCACAACTCACAACATGGAAGACTGTCGACTAATTTTTCAGATCCATGATGTTATAGATATTGGTGTACGACAGATAGGAGTATTAGATAACTCTAAAGGCAAGAACGAGCATCAGGATCAGGATCACAATCAAGCGCGCTATGATCGGAATGAAGGGCATTTTGAAGGAGGTTAGGGTAGAGCTCATGGATACCATGGTGGTTGACGAGGTGAGTTTCCTTTGGAACATGTTATACATGTGGATCTCCTGACCACTACATGCATGAATGTCCTCAAAATATTACATGTTATTTTATGGAAAGAATCATAGTTATGAGGAATGCCTGGAATTGTATGAGCATCTTAGTAAGCCACATAAACAAGAAAAAAAAGGTGTAAGGATGGTTAGGATACAAAGAAATGTGAAAAATCAGTGGATTCCCAAGTGTGAACCAGAATCTGAGGCATTTTTGGTAAATATCACTACCTACGTTGAAGCAGCGCACGCCAAAGAAGCATTGCAAAAAAATACTACCATCACTAAGGAGGAGGTTTTACATGCATGTTACCTAGATCCTGTCCATCAGAAGGAGATTTATTAGGAAACCATTGAGGTACTTAGAAATCTTGAGGGTGAAATATAGTATTTAAAGGAGAAATCACAGAAGATGGAGCCAAAGAAAGAAAACGAAACGGTCCAATCTGATATGGCTGACTTGAAATAAGTGTGAAAGATGTTGTGTCAGAAGAATATCATACCACTTTTAGGGAATTGGTTAAAGGGAAACACTATGCGCACAAGTATTGAAACTGGGAAAAAAATCTTGGATGCAAATCTTCCCCCTCATAGCTTAGATTATGACAAGGAAATCACTCTAAATGTTGTTGTGGATGGATGGATTTTGAGTAATATATTGATTGATATAGGTGTGAAATTCAATGTTCTTACTCTAGATGCATGAGTACAAATGGGGATACCTCCATTACAGCCATATTCAAATGTATTGTTCATGGTTAACCAAACTAAGGCCAATCCCATTAGATTTTTGAAAGATGCATCCATTACTATTCAGGGAGCCAAGTTCACTAGGGATTTTGAGTTTTCAGTGCTGGAAGAGGAAGATAGCTCCCCATCTCTACTTGGGTATCCGTGGTGCTATGAAAATAATGTTGGTCTTTAGTTTAACAAGGGTTATATAAGTTTTGAAAATAAGGAGGAAAGATTTATTATCCCTTTAACAGATGGAAAATTTGCACCCTATGGTGAGCATTTGAGTGAGGAAGACCGGAATAGGATTTATTTATGTTTCATTCAGGACCTAGAGGTGCTTAAGCCATCTAAAGAAGGAATCCTTCAGTGGAAAGATACATAGTTTATTAGTGATACTACGAGTGTTTCTTGTGATAATTGGTCTCATATTACTTATGAGTTGGTAGGGCGTGAAGTAAAGATCACATTTGTGTGGGATAGCATACCTTGTTTTATCGGGAGAATAGGTAAAAAATATGTACCTCGTTACGCTGGTATGTTTGTGTGCTATGGAGGAACATTGGATAGACTAGTTAGAGAGATGAAATATGCTTGCATATACCCTGCGTGGGATAACAACATGCTGGTGGGTGGTTCACAAGGATAATCACATAGGTTGGAATGAAATTAGGATTGCTCTTGCTACTAGGTTCTTCAGGAACAATGCACCTACCCAAATATGCACTTATCATGGTAATCAACCTATTCAGCACCACGTTCAGTAGTGTGAGAGACTCTAGACAGGGGGTAGGAAGCTTTACCACCTTCAATCTAGGTGCAAAATTTGTATTCCACTTTACACGGCTACGCGTGTTCTTGATATGTATACGCGAAACTCCATAGAGAGACTAGAAATTGGTAGGATTTAATTATAGGAATGACCCAAACATTTGAATTTTTCTCTACTAAACCTCTGGTAGAAGAGGCATTAAAGGTTATAAAGTGCTTAACTATAGGAGATAGCGCCAAGGTGGAAGAACTCATTTAGGATTTATTTGATGAAGGAGACTTAGGGGCACATTTTGCTAAAGAAACAGAGACAGATCCCAGATTACTTAGGTGCACTTTCCTTGAGAAGGAAAAAGGAAAGATGGTCTACTTAGTAGATGAGGAAGAAGTAGAAAATCCAGATGTAGAACATTCAATAGGTAGGCGTGAGGTTTTTGACAGTGCAGATAAGATCACACACGCCTATCATGAACTTATGAAGACAAAGAAAGTGAATATTGGATCAGATGTTGAGCCTAAGGAGGCCATAATTGGGGACTATTGGTCTGACTCTGAAGTGGAAAAAATCTTTGAGTTACTGCAAGATTATCAAGACTTATTCCCTTGGGGATACCATGAACTCAAAGGTGTGCATGAATCATTAGGAGAGATGAAGATAAAACTTAAGGAAGGTGCGTGCCTAGTCAGAAAGAGACCCTACAGGCCTAAACTTACATGAAAAGTTTGAAGATGAAATTGACAAAATGTTCAAGGCTGGAATTATCAAGGCCCTAGACGAGTCAGAATGGGTTAGCCCAATGGTGATCAGTATCAAGAAGTATGGTCAGATTATGATCTGTGTGGACTACAGGGAGCTGAATGTTGCATGTATGATTGGTCCCTTTTGTATTCCATTCACTAAGGAAATACTCGAAGGTGTTGCAAGGTGCAAAATCTATTCATTTACAGATGGATTGTCTAGGTATCATCAGGTTAGGATTGTACAGAAGAATCAGGAAAATACTAATTTTACTACTGAATGGGGAAGCTTCACCTATACTGTGATGCCCTTTGGTTTAAAAAAATGCTTTCTGTATTTTTGCGCATAGTTTTTCAAGCATTGAAATATTTTATTCACAACTTCTTGTAGGTTTATTTAGATGATTGGATAGTGTATGGACTTGTTAAATATCATTGTGAAAATCTGCACTTAATGTTTGAAAGATGTAGATAATTGAGTATTTCTTTGAACATCAAGAAATGTGTATTTGCTACACCATTTGGAATATTATTAGGGTACATCATCTGCAAGGAAGGTTTTTTGGTTGATCCAGCTAAGTTTGTAGCCATTATCGGCCTAAAAGAGCCTACCAGTCAAAGTGAAGAGCGCAGATTCTTGGGTCACACTGGGTATTATAGAAAATTAATAAAGGGGTATGATAAGGTCTCCACACCCTTGGAGGAGTTAATAAAAGGAAAAGCGATGTTCTAATTTGGAGAACTACAACAATGTGCATTCGAGACATTAAAGGAGAAACTTACTATAACACCTATTATACGCTTTCCTTCATGGGCCAATTGTTTTATGTACATATGGATGCCTCTGGCATGACCATTGGCGCAGTGTTGGCTCATCCTGGGGAAGGTATCATAGATCATCCTATCTATTTTACTAGTAGAAAGTTGACTCATGCAGAACAAAATTATACAACTACAAAGCGCGAAGCTTTGTCGATGATCTATGTGCTACATAAATTCAGACAGTACCTATTGGCAACACCATTTGTATTTTATACCGATCACATAACATTGAATTATTTAGTAAACAAGAACATTTTACAGGGGCACATATGCAGATGGGTACTATTATTTCAAGAATTTGATTTCACAGTTGTGGTAAAACTAGGGAAAAGTAATTATAGACCGGATCATCTATCCATAATACAGTCAGAAGAAGAAGCGCAGGTAATTGAAGATACCATGCCCGATACACAACTATATAGGTTACAATGTGTTCCATCTAAATTAGAGGACATTTTTTTCTTTCTAAAAATAGTTATGGCACTAAAAGGGATAAAATCCTTAGAAAACAAACAACTTACTATTCACACAACACCGTTTATGTTGATTAGCGGTGACCTGTACAAGTTAGGTTGGGATGAAGTATTGTGTCGCTATGTACTGAAACATGAGCACACAAGTATCATTGAGGAGGCTCATGGGAGTATTCCAGGTGGGTACTATACAGGTGATGCCATTACAAGCAAGATTCTACTTGCTAGATTATGATGGGATACCCTGTATAAAAATTGTAAAGCATATTGCAAGGCTTGTGATCACTGTTAGTGCCTTAGAAAACTAGGTCAAAGATATGAAATGCCTCTAAGATCTTTTAATAGTGTAGAACCATTTGAAAAATGGGCTATAGATTTCGTGGGTCCTATTTCACTAGCCGTGTGCAGGATTGGTGCGTGCTATACCATTACTTGCATAGACTATCTAACAAGGTGGGCAGAAGCATTACATACAAAGGATTAAAGAGTGGCTACAACAGCTATGTTTCTATAGGAAAATATTATTATAATGTATGGATGCCCGTTGAGTTTGACCAGTGAAAGGGCAAATATTTTCTAAATGAGACAATCATAATTTTATTAGATGAATTCATGATTGCACACCACAAGAATACACCATATCATCCTCAAGAAAATGGGACTCCTGAGGCTTTGAACAAGATTTTGTTCTAGACATTGACAAAAGTTTGTGATTTTGGAAGAAAGGATTGGGATGATAAAGTTTTTGCACTACTTTGGGTGTATAGAACAACATACAAGTGGTTAAACAAGGCCACACCTTTTCAATTGGTGTTTGGCACAAAAGTAGTTCTTCCTATGGAATTCATGTTACCTTCTTTGCGTATTATGTGCGCTAGAGGTCTAACTGATGAGAAAGAATTAGAATAATGGATTGAAAATTTGAATAAGTTGGATGAGAAATGAGAAATAACACACTAGATTCAGAAGCAAGAAAAATCTAAGAAGAAATCATGACATGATAGGAACATCAGGGACAAGAAGCTTGAGATAGGATAGATGGTGCTTCTCTATGATTCTAAATTTCTGCGCAATCTAGGAAAACTCAAAGTACATTGGTTAGGACCATAGGTTATCACTCACATACTTGACATAAGATCATGTCAGTTAGAAACTCTTGATGGAATATGGTTACCCGGTTACTTCAATGGTATTATAAATAAGTATTTTTGGTGTTTGTAATAAGGAAATATTTCTATTTAGATTAGGTTTTCAATTATGGATTCCGTTCATGGATTTCCTTCTTCGTCACTATGCTTTTTCAATTTAGTTGGTGTTTTGTAAAATAAATGTGTTTACACACTAGAAGCTAATTTCCATTTGCAGTATTTTATGTACAGAGAAGTGCACATACCATTTGTGTAGGGTGGTTATTGAGAAATGGATACATGTAAAGGAACAAACTGCTACATGTGTTAATCAAGTTTGAAGAGTTGGTGAATGGAAGATTGCTTCCAAATAAGGACCATAGACAGAGATAAATGAAAGAAATAGTAGAACATGAGGTAAGTAGTGGATGTGGACACTATTAGGAGAAGGTGTAGTAATGAGGTACTCAGGTGCATGGAAGTGCGCTGAAGAGAAGCTTGTAGCTAGAAGGTAGGAAGCCATGCTAAAAGGTTATAGCTGAGGCACAATGATGTACCACATAGAAAAATGTGAAAAAGGGTCAATTAATGAGGATTGTTGGTAGGTGAAGGAGTAATAAATGCACCAATTTTTTAAAATCTATATAACGAAGGGATACGAGTTCATTTTTATCGTTGTAAATCACAAAAATTTGAAAGAGCTAAGTGTGACAAAGCTGAGTGAAGAGTATTGAGGTGCGACGAGTGTGAAACCAGACGTGAGGAGTAGATTTGTGTGCAGGAGAAGCTTACATCCCCATCAATGAAGGGTTTGAGTGAAGAAGAGTGTTTGAAATAGCTAGGGCATGTGGATTCAAGATAGGGTTTGAGTTTTCACAATGTAAAAGCTAGAAGGTGAGCATTTGAGGATATAAAGTTGTGATGAGAAAAAGGGAAGAAGAAGGTGGAAGTGGAGGTTGAAATTACTCCCTAGAGTAATTTTTTCAGAGATGAAATATATAGAAGGCATGATAGTCTGAAAATAATGGGATTCTCACGTGTGAAAGTGTAAGATCAGTGACTAAAACCACCGCACATCAGATAATGAAAAGGAGTTGGATGCACTATTGAATATGAAGACAAACAAGTGCACAACAAAGGACATGCCAATGTATGATGACGCTGGAGAGAAGATGCTTAAATAGATTGGAGTTTACCAGTTGTACAATCTTCCGTATTTCGAAAAGTATGAACCTTTGTACCAGTAGTTGATGAGTAGGGTACATGAAGATTTCTTCTATTTCACTGGATGCAGGGTAAGGATTACAACCATTCTGATTTTAACTATAATAGGATGGAGGGGAATATGAGTGGACCTAAACAGTGACTTCACAGATAAAAAATCCATCTTGGAGATGCATAAGGAGTTAGGATATACCAAATATCTGCATGAAATGGATATCAACAAACTGAAAAAGTATCCAGTGGTACAGGTAGTTGCACATGTAGTCACCAAATTTAATGATCAAGAGAGATGGTCCTTGGTGAAAACAATGTGGCTACACATTGCAAGACGGATGTCACAGGGAAAAATTTATAACATTTCAGGCTACATTGTGGAAACTATCATTGAGGAAGCACACATAGGTGAGAAGATCAGTTTTGGTGCTGTCCTATTGTCCTTGGTATTTTTGGAAATTAGAGTGCTCGATGGGCCAAAGAATAAAATTTGGGAGTGCCACATGTAGAATAAGTACCTTGCAAAAATATTGGAGAATTACTTGTGTGAAGGGTCAATAAGTGAGTTGTTCAAGAAGAGGGTGGAGATGTGGTATATTGGCTCTACACGGTGTTTAAATAGGAATGAAGCATCCCCAAGGAGTTACCCACAGTGGTGGGAAAGGTAGTCTAATTTACAGTATATCAACACTTCTGCATTGTGTGATTTATGATGAAGGATGGGAATTGGAACCCCTAGTTTAAGCTACCATATGCCTTCACAGCGCATTACTTCTAGGCATCAGTCCATAAGCTCAACAATGCGTGACACCTGAATTTTATCACAGAAAAGGTAGACATTGACTACCGCATGCTGTGTAATACTTATGTATATCCAAGGCAGACCACCTACATAGAGAGGCTAATTTCATACATGATAAGTATGAAGCCTATGAGTTTGGCGATTGGAGATAGTGGGGCCGTGCTTATTTACCTTCAACTCAAGCCTAAGTTGTAGGGTAAAAAATATGTAGATAACGAGTTCATGCTCCCAGGGATGCCTAAGGGAAAGCATAAAGATGAGAATGTACCAGATCCGAAGCCCACTAAACCTATAGAGGTAGATGATGAGGAGGAAGAGAGTGAAGACAGTGGTGGCTTGGTGCATAGAGGATGAAGGTAACCCTTGGACAGGGTAGAGTTTGAGCATGTAAGTACTCCACCCCAGACACAAGAAGAAGGGGAGAAAGAATTGAAGGTAGGAGAAAAACCTAAACAATGCCAATTTAAGAGGGTGTTTAGATGAACAAAAAATCAAGGAGCTACTCCCCAATTAGTATGGAGATCACTTCAAATCTCTCCACAAAAGGATACAACTGAGAAGAGAAGGAGGAAATTGAAGCTGAATGAGGAGGTAGAAGACTCTAAAGAGAGTGCACCTAAATCTCGTACATAACCAGAGGACGTGGAGCAACCAAAATATGAAGAAATGAAAGATGAATATGTGAAGAATGAAGGATAAGGGGTAAAGACATTGAAGATCCAGTTCCAAATCTTGGTGCTCAAGTTCCTAAGGGGCCAAGAACTAAAAGAAAAAGTGAGGAGTTTACTATTCTAGATTTGGGCTATGCTAAGGACATAAGTAAAATTGTCCATGCCCATTGTCAAAGCACGGTGATCCCTAAGGAGTTATATGGATGGGAGTTGATGGATGAAGACATGGCCATCATGCACACAAGGAAGAAACTATCTTGGTCTATGCACACACACATGGACGTGCCATACTTTGACGTATGTGAAGAATCTTATGTGTCAAAGGTTGAATAAGGCACATCAAGCTATACATATAACTGTAAAAACCACTATTTTTTATGATGAACAAGTAAGTAATGGCTTGGAAAAAGTATCTACAAGGGTAGCATGGAGGAAAATAGAAAAATATGCCACTATCAAGGTGCTAAGATAAGAGATCAAGGCCAAAGATGTAGAGATCACGTGCTTGAAAGGAGAGAAGGACCTAGAGAAGAAGAAGAATGGGTCTCTTATAGGCATGGAAGAGGAGATCAGGGATCATGTCCTCTAAGAAAGACCATACTTATAGCCCAAAGTACCTAAAAAGTTCCCTTCGGCTATGTACTATGCGTGTACCTTAGTTGATTTGGTGCTTGAGAAGGGACTAGTTCAGATGCCAACACCAAAGTAACCTAATCAAGAGGCAGAGAGGGAAAAGGATGTAGTAGTATGAAATATTTCATCATACAAGGAATTGCTTCAAAACTTGCGGGAAGAGCTGAAGAAAGAAGATCAAGCGTTGAATATTTATACAGCTCCAGAGGTAGTCATAAGAATAAGTATGGTAAAGGACAATGATGTCCTAAAAGTAATGAATAATGAAACATTGGGGCACACAGAGAGATTGGCAATGGTAAATAAAAATCCTGAGGCCCTTGCAGTGGCCCAAGAGCCCCATAAGGACAGGTTCGATGAACTTGGAAAACTTATAGTGCAGAAGATGGATCTTTTGGAGGGGAGAATGTCTGAAATGTCTAAAATTATGTTAGTATTATAGAATTAAAAGGGATAAATTTCCAAGGATGAATTGGAGTCTATTGGAGTAAAATTTTTAAAGAAGGAAGAGGCCATGCTGAATGAGTGGCAGATGTTAGAGGTATAAATAAAAGAAGAATATCCATAACTAATTCTCCCAGTTGAAGTAGAGGATGTTGTAGAGTAAATACTTATTCTTTGTATAGTAATTCTTTACATTCCTCGATTCCTAATTATTTATTCATTTCATATCACAATGAAACCATTTCTGAGGTGGCAATGTAGTTTAGTGTGGGGTAATGTTGAGCAAATGAAGTGTGAAACTTAGTAGAAGGAACACAGAATCTTCGTGTGTGAGAACATGGCACAATGAAAGGCACTGATGGAAAGGGAAGGAAACGCGAGAAAAAGATAAGGGTGGATTCGAGACTTAGCCATTTTCACATGAATAGACTTTTTTTGGAGATAGTGTATAGAGCACACAAACCAGACAAAGACTTGCATAACACGCATCAGCTATTTTTGGAAGAGTGGATACTAAGTGCTTTACATGAGTGTGGGCTAAGAGTAGAATTGCTACTGTCAGTTAACTAGAATAGGTCTATTGTTAGCGCACTTGTATGTGTGGCTATTATTCTAAAGGCGCGTGGCTATTTTCAGCATGTGACCTTTTTTTTTTTAGTTATGCAAGTGGTCAAGGGAAAGTCCCCACCCTTATAAATATGTAATGATCTGCGTAGAATATGATTGTGTGAGAATTGAATTACTGTGAAGTTATACTCCCAAATATGATGCGTGCATAAGATTTGGTATTATATATTTAAATGAGATTATGTGTATCTATCATGTTTAATATAATGGAGTATATTGGCTAAATCAGAGTATTAGTCCTAAGTATAATTAGTTCTTGCATGCTTGATTTCATTATGGATATTATTTAAAAATTTTATTCTTTAGATCTATATCTGGACATGCTCAGTAGAATGTTATGTTAATTATGGATTTAAATGCATTAAGTCTTCATCATGCTAACATCTTGCAATAACAACCCTAAAGAGGGCCTTGGTACCTTTGTGCACTTTAGGTGAGCGCTCAGTCTAGGCTGAGTGATGTGCCAGTGCTCCTGGGATTTTACTGGTAAATTATAGGTTACATCAATACCACAAGTAGCCCCTACAGTTTGAGAACTATGTGTACCCCCAATATTCCTCCCATGTGAAATCAATGTATTTTTCATATTGGTAAATGAATGAATGGGATCCTTTCTCGTATTGTGATACATTTTATAATGGATGAAAACATGTAATTTTGTCCTCCTATCTCTTGAGGGATGGTTTTTTACATTTTCATCTCACCTAGCACCAAGTTGCTCATATGATGACCAACCTCTTTTTCCCTTAGATGCTCTAAAATTAAAAAAAAAATGGATTCCTATTATGTACAAACTCACAATATAATTATCATAAAACATGTAACGAAATCTCATTATTGTTATATAAAGTCTTGTCAAATACCATCCACTCCTTGCCCCAAAAGTTATTTTTTCATTTCTTCATAGATACACAAATCAATGCTAACATGTTTCCTTCATTAGTGGTTGATGATTCTTTCTAGGCTTATGAAATAATTAAAAATGTATTTTTTTGATATTTTCATGCACTTTAAGGCATCATATGACAAACCATCAACATATAATTATCTACATGCATCCCTTTCATTTTATATTAAATCTAATTACCCCAAAACATTTTTTACTCTGTTGTAAACAATTTCTAGTATATTAGTAAGAGCACTACATGCATTGTTGGTTGAGGAATCACACAAATTAAATATGATTATTTCCAATTTTTGTTGGTTTGCATTATATTGTTGTAATAATTTCTTTTCGTCATGTCTATGGGCCTATTTGGATTTCTAAGGATTTTAGGTTGGTTTTCTTGTGGTTTATAAAGAATTTTTGCACCCCTAATATTTCCTTCAGAAAATTCCTCCTTTAATATATATTTCTAAAAAATAAAAAATAAAACTTTTACTTTCTTTTTCAAAACCCCTAATTTAACAAAAAAATAAATTGAAAAAATAAACTCACTTGAGCCTGTGGAAGACTTTTTGCTATGTGCATGATGAAATAAATTGGGATCAAGTTTTTTCAAATAATATACATACTTTGAATATGATCTCTAACTCCTCCGTTCAAGTCACAGGTTTGTTGACTATGTGTAGGTATATGTTTTTTTTTAATTTTATTCTCTATAAATGGCATACACCCTTTTTATTCAAATGGGTGTACAACCTTTGTGGTAAAAAGGGAACACATCCTTTCTGTTAAATATGGTATATTCCATTTTCATAACAAAGGTAATATACCTTTTTCCTTCAATTTTCTTGGACCTATTCAAAATAGGTTCAAAATATTTTTATAAAGGGTGTACACTATTTGTGAAAAATCGACAAAGTGGTGACAAAATTTACCCCCAAACATCCTTCTATCGAAAATATATTCAAGGCCCATAAATGATATTTTGAATCTTGAATTATTTCTTCCCTTATAATTAGGTCATCAACATTAAATAGGAGTTTCACTACATATTTGGCTAATTGGACCCCTCCTCCACTAAAAATATTTTTCCATTCTTCTAACTTATCAAGATATAGTCTAGAAATATTTGGCGATAAGAGGAAACCTTGTTTTATTCTCATATCACTCCAAAAAAAATGATATGGCCCTTCTTTTATTTTGATTTCAGCCTTTAACTTCTCAAATAATCTATTAACTACTTCTTTGTAGCGCACATAGACCCCCTAGTTTCTCCATTCTCTCCTTAATTTGTTCCTTGGTATTGTATGAAATGCCATAATGAAGTATATAGAATAATAATGTGAATCCAATTTTGATCATTTTTTTTCAACTAGGTGTTAAGCGTGAAATGATGATCCATAGTTGAATGTTTGTGTCTCAAATCCACTTTCCATTTTCTCTCTTTCCTCTTTCATCCTCCCAAATATTAGTCATACACAATATCATAGTGTTAAACAACTTTTTGAAAAGAGGGTTGACCATGATAGTATCATAATTGAGGGTTTTTTTACATATCTTCTTTTGAACAATTATTTTGGATGATCTCATTGAAAATTTCTTTGATTTTGGGGGTGTTAGCATATGGATTTGGACACCTGTAAATGACATGCAATAGTATGGGAATGAATTCCCTCCTCAATGAAGGTGAGGATGCCTTTATTGAAAACCAAAACTATATTTACATCTGTACATTCAAAATTGTATGTGGGGGGTGTTTTGGAACATCAATGGAAAGAAAAGTGAATGAGGGGGATGTAATGGAATGAAGGAAAGAAATGAATAAAAGGAACATGTAAGAGTTAGGTAAAATAGAGCCTAATATTACATGAAGAATAAATATGAATAACTAACACAAATAAAATGGAGTTTGAGTTAGCTAAACAAGAATGAGTAAAGGGAGAACACATGAACAAGTAAATAATAGAACTTGATCACTGTGATAAAGAACAAGAGGTTAATAGCGTTGACGATAAAATCAAAGACAATATTTGCATGCAAGATTTAAAAATCTAACATCTAATGCACATAAGAACATCAAATGTTATGAGAGATAATGAATGAGACACAAAGTTCATATTTCATTAACTCCAAAATGTCTTCACAAAAGAACACAAAGTTTCTTCCTGAAATAAAGCTTTCCCACAAAAGTATTTTCTTCTCCTTTGTCAAAGTCACCCTTTAAAAATGAGCCCCTCACTTCCTTTTATAACCCAAAATTTGGTTACAAAGTAGTTAGGGTTTTACATGAATATTAAATAAGGCACTCAAGTGACATTTGACTTTTTCTAACCAAATTTATTAAAAATAAATAAAAATAGAAATCACTTAAATTATCCACAGCTTCCCGAAAGCAAATAACAACATATTTTTCTTAAAAATCAACTTTTTAAAATATACAATAATAACTAGTGCCTCATCCATTGAAATGGAGTTTGCCTATCTCAAACGTATGAGAAATGGAATCTCCCACTTTGTTAGATACGAAGAAAATTATCTCCTTAAACCGTTGGTGATATTAGGATCTGCCGCTTTTTCTAGTTGAAAGGATCTAAACCTTCCCAAAGTTTCAAAGATTTTTTCTTCTTTTGGAGGTTCATTTGGTCAAAGAATAGCCTCACGAAATATTTGCAATTCAAGAATCCTACTTGGCATATCATTTAAATTAATAATCTTTGATTGAGCATTCTCAAATAAGTTCTTTAATTTGGTACACCGCTCCATTGAAACTGATGAGAAATTATTGATAGGAGTGTACATGTCCTTAAACAATTGTGAAAATTACACTTCCACCTATTTTGATGAAAACCTTTTATTATGTTCATTTATGAGGTTGCAAGGGATCTCAGCTATGAATTCTTGAATCAAGGTGAGTGAAGTGGAGGATTCATTGCATATGATCTCATAATGGATCACAGAATCCTTGAGAAGTGTCTTCCTGATTTGAGATGTAAACAACAAAGAAAACATGTCCCTCAATGTTCAAATTCAAGAATTCCTTCAATGGCTAAAACTGAGGATTCCATACTCATCATATCTTGCAGATTGGGCAATATCTCATCCAAATTTGATATATTAGAAAAAAAAGTTTCCTTGAAATAAATAATTGGATCAAGATACACATTGACATATTCATGGAGCTTAACCGCTCTTTCGATAATCCCTTGGCTTAAAACGAGAATATCTGAAAGTCAAGTTTTAGTGACATGGCCCAATGTGTTTATTTGTTTTGACAAATTGAGAGTTTCTTCATCAAGGCCAGCCACTGCATCAGGTACTGGGAAAGTGGATGATATGGCATTTATTAGATGTTGAACATATTCCACCAATTTATTCCTTTTGACCTTGAGATGAGAGTTCTAAGACTTATATTTCTCAAGTCTCTTTAGCACAATATCAATTGAATCTCAAGCCATTGCCATGTCACTTTCTAATGTGGACCTCCCAAGTCCAATTCTAGAAACTTCATAATCAATAGGTGTCATGGCATCACACTACTTATCAACTTGTGGGATGGCAAGATCTGAGAATCTGTTCCTGTTATTATCCACCATTATTCAAGAAAGCACCTTAGGATTCACGGGAATGACATAATTCAAAAGTTTGAAAATGGCATCAAAATCAATTTCAATTGCCTTGACAACCCTCTTCCATTTCTTAACCTCAGAATCAACCCAGGAAGGAGTATCATTCACTATTTATGCATAAAAAATCCTAGATCTTGAAGCAATGTTCTCATTGTTCTTTACATCATGAGATCCTATAAGAATCCTATCCACAACCCTGATTTGAAGAGAAATAACCTCAATATCCACCTCCTGATCATTTGGGATATTTTGGGAAATATTTTCATGAACATTAGGTTCCAAAGTGTTTGATATTTGGACTACCTGCATCTAAGTGGATGCTTGTGCAAGGCATGACAGAAGATCATTTGTCACTAGCTTTTGAGAAATATTAAGAACGTGAGTAGAAGAATCTCTACTTGAAGTAGAAAATCTTGATACATGCTCTCTTCCTTCACCAGGTCTAGGGCCTTTAGATTTTCTCCTCGTGGCACATTATTCGGCAAAGTGGATTTTGGCAACCACTCCTTTCTTGCTTGTTGTGTATGATTAGATGGTACATAGGTTGATCGAGAAGGAGATTTGGTTAAATGAATACCTCCTTGAGATGGAATTTTTGTGATCCTAAATTATGATCATGAGTTGATTGTAACTTGGAAAGTTCTCTATTGTACCAAGATATGCTTCTTTTAAGAATCAGTTGATTCTTGCTATTAAGAGAAAAGTCATCTCTTTTGGTCCAGTCAATTCAAGGCGACGAGGTAAAACAAACTGCATCATATGAAGGATCAATAACATCTTCATCATCAGTTACAAATGAATCCAGAGGGTTATTGATGTGAAAGGCCTTGATCTGAGCAAGTCTTAGGCGAGAAAACTCTCATCTTCTTACTTCATGTTTGTCCAAACAGGAAGCCCAAAAATCTTCCATGCTAGGGTTATGTTGATACTTTGCTCCAAGAATCTTCTGCATATATCCATTGATAGAAAACTGGGCTCTCTTCACATATGGATGAATTGTGATGAGGGCGAACACTTTTTCCATGAGTTGTGCACTAAAAATATTTGGACATTGATATTCCTCGATTTGGATTGGGAAATGAATTCCTGAACAGTGCTTGTCACTGAGAAGAAAGTAAACTTGGAATAGTTGTTGCACAAGCTCCATTAATGCCCATATGTCACTGACGTACTTAGGAAGCTTCCATGGAGTACCAGTAAAGCCACTCACGCGAATGTAGGAAAAGGATGAAAATTGAATAAACCAGGTTCCTCATTAGGAAATGACATTCATGGCTTCTTTAGAAAATATTTCCTCTATATTCCGATTCAGCTTCCGAATCACGCAGAAAGTAAATACATCATTGAATCTTCTGAAATGGTGAGAGATATTTTTGAAACTTAGTTACAGGTAATGATGAAAAGCACTATTTGATGACCCCATGACTCCTCTTGTTTTGAGTCCATAAAATATCTTTCTTATTGCTACTGCATAATTTAGTTACGATGTCATGAAGAAGCATATAGTAATCTTAACTTCTATCAATTATTTGTGAAGGGTATTACTAATAATAGTGGCCCAATCCACAAACTCTTTCTTGGCAAGGATGATATAGATAAATTGATACATCCATGGGTGGAAAATCCTAGCAGAGGGTAAACTAAAAACTCAACTTAGGAGAGTAATCATGTCCCTGATTTCTTCCATGAACTCAACACGGTATAGTTCTTTGGGAAGACGGTTAATTCGAGGCCTCTTGGTCACTAACCAGTTGTTATTAACCATATTTCTCCACCTAAGGGTTCTTCATCCCAAAATTATTATACTGACTGACGAGTGATATCTGAATTCTTAGGAAATTCAGGTATGTCGAGAAATTCCTGAATGTGCTCTGGTGTGATTAAGAGGAAAGGCTCGCTATTATCTTTAAAAATCCTCATCTCTCAGGATCATAGTGTTCTACATAAGAGATAACTAGCTCTGTTCATTGTGTTGATATAGGAAATGCTACTACTTGGGGTAGACCACTATGGTAAATCCTATCCGATATTATGGTTTTGCCTTGAGTTCTCACCCGTTCGTAGAATTGTTGCACATTGATGTGACCCATATTTGTATAAACGATATTGGCATTTGCTGACTTAATAGAACTGGGAGGGATGATTCCTCAAAATTTATACTTGAGCACAGATTTGTTCGATTTCTCCACTGGCTTCCTTAATCTTCTTACAAATCGGTTAGATTTTTCATCCATTATGAATTTCACAGAAAAATGACTTAGGCACGTAAAACAATGCAAATGAGGTTGGGTCTCAGTCTCTGAAACCCCCGTCAGTGCAAGAATAAATATTACTTGTGTGATTATCACTATTATTAATATTTATAATAATAATAATAACAACCAGTCCTGGTTACAAGAATTTTTTTTTTAATACATCACACCGAGACTAGGTTTGAATTCTGACTTGGGTGATAACGTTTTCTAATTTTAAATAAATGAAAAAACATGATTTCTAATATCCTAATTTTTTATTTAATTTTCTGAAGCAAATTCTCCTTGGTATGCATGAAAATGGCCTAATTTTAATGACCTTGGACTTTGGGCTTTCCTTTCACTGCGTGAAATCTTGTTATTTCTTCCTTTTTAGGTGTTGAAACTGGTCTGTTCTCTTTGCTAGAATACATTTCTCCTTCCTGTGTGTAAACTAAGGTATTTATTCTCTCACGTGGTGAATAATTTATTTGTTTTCTTCCTCCCTTGCATGGATAAATACGTGAGAACTAAAAAAATTTCCTTTCCTGGAGAGCTCCTGATTTTTTATTTTTTTGCAGTTCTTTCTCGCTGGCACGTGTGGAATATTTTCCTAGGGAATGCGTTCTTTACTTGAATTTTTATTCTCAAAAATTACGTGGAAAACTACTTCTTTTCTTTGGTAAATGTGTGAAATTTACAAAAATAAATGAGTGGGCAGGTTATTTGATTCTATTTGACCAATGCATGGCTTGTGTGGGATTTTTTGTTTGTTTGGACTGTCCTCCTTATGAAAAATGTGTGGGAACTTTTAATTTTAAAACCAATCACTTTTCCCCTTGTGTGGCATTTGCATGGTCTTTGTCTTGTGTTTGTGGGATATTTGTTTGGACTGTCCTGTTGCTGCATGGAGATTAGCTTTGACCTCTTGCATGGAGTCTCACTTTTCACACTATTCTCTTTTCCAATATGTGGAAGTGGTTATCTTTCACCTTTTCGTGGAAAATAGTGAATGCGTGGACAACTGTGTCTCCTCCTTTTCTATTTACCAATGTGTGAAAAATAATTCCAATTGTTGTGTTTCCTTGACTAATGCATGGCCAATTTGGTATTCCTAGGCATGTGTCATATGTTGCCTTCTCCTTTGCGTCACCTCACTTGTGTGGAATGGTTTGGATATATTTCTTTATGCAAGATTTTGAATAATTTGAAAGCTTTGTTATTAGATTTTCATTGATGTATCAAAACAACACTTGGTCCTCCTGCTTCTTCAAAATGGTGTTCACAGTAAACTAGTATTTTTTGAGGCATGTGATACAAATATTACTTTGTTCCTTTAGAATAAATAAGAATCAATCTGGAAAGTTTCGTATGAATCTTTCCTACGAGTTTGATAGAGGAATTTATGAGGATTAATTCAACTTCCCTCCTTCTCGGGTAGTGGAATTAATTTCCAGGGGAAGAGGGAAAATCAATTGCCAATTTCCAATGGAAATGGCAAGGTGGGTTGGAAATCCCCAAGTGGGAAATTGGTGCAGTGGTCAATAAAAAAAATTTCTTTACTAGATAATCAAGAGCTTGAACTTGCTCTAATACTCAAACCAACCCCTGCTTAAGGATCACTAACTGAGGTTTATGCACATTGTTAGGTTCCTAAAACTTTAAGTCCTTCCTAAAAAAGGAATTGCATGCAATTACTATACACCTTAGCATGTACTTTTAGTTCTTGATGTCTATGGAGGCCTAATGCATATTTTTTATGAAAGGAAAATCCTTAAAGGGATTTCTTGATCAAAGATGAGCTAAGGTGATCACTTTGTGATCACAAACACAATGTATAATAGATATGTAAGGCTCCTATATTCATCTACATGACTATCCTAAGATACAAAATCTATTGATAAGGTATCTAGCATACATACCTTTTGATCTCTCTTACCATACACTTTACTCACAATGGAGTTCTTATTCACTACAGTCACAAGATTTCTTCAGCCTGATTGAACATGATCAAGACAAAAAACCAAAGTTTTAAGCTCCCTTATGAATGCTCAAGCATTTCTCTTTAAGTGTGCAATCACAACACTCTGCCCCAAGGATTCTCAAGATCCTTATTTTTCTAATTCAAGGCCATATATGTAAAGAAAAGGTTTCAAATCCTAAGTAACTGTTATCTAGACTCAATTCACCTTAACCAAGGTGTATAAAACCCTTTATTTAACTGTACCTTGAATCTTATGCTAGTTTTTATCTTTTGGACCTTATTGGCTACTAGCCTTTTGAGCATGCAAATTCTGTCTTATCTCAATTTACCATGAAGCAACCATAAATATAGATTAATGACCCAAATATCCTTTATAGGGATCTGTAATATCATTAAATTTCATACCTTGTTTCCTTGTTAGAAAATACACCTCCTTTATGACTGTAGCATAAACAAATCAGACCTATTCTGACCCTAGCTATGACAGTAGGAACTTAGGGATTTGATCTCACCTGGAGCTTGATGGATCCACTTCAAAAATGTCATCAAGATGACTTCTACAAAATTTGGTGGCTTGATTCCATGCCATGACGATTCATGCACTTCAATTCCTCTCTCCACTGTACATTGTGTATTCCTTGTCATAATTCAAAAACACAATCATGTATATCTTGAGCGATACAAACCCATTACCCTTTAAATTTGGATGATCCATAGATCATAACAAGATAGAGGTATTGTATAATTTTTGAGCAATTCCATCCATGCAATAAAAAGATATTTGATGCCCTAGTTCAGGGCCAAAAGCCTTCAATTTGTAATAACTATTAAATTACACTATTTCAAAGCTCATAAAAATAACAGATACCTTCCTTAATGTTTGTGGGAGCTTATTATCCTAATAGTCAGAATAAATCCATCTTGAAAACACCATTGAGGGTTTGTAGCTTGCTGTCCAGGCACAGTCTTCATCATAGTCACTTTGAAAATATATAATTTCATGCAAAACAGAGTATTATTCTCCTTTCAAAACATCATACATATGTTATTATTCATTGTTCAATATTATACAACCTTGATAACCTTTGTTCTACTTCATTTCCATCGAATCACCTATGAAATAGGTATTCATTAGCTAAGAATATATTCTCACAAGCTCCTAAATTGACTCCTAAGCCAACACACACTGCTAAGAAGACTAAACAATCTTCTCAAGATAGAAATCCTATGTATATCACTTTGATATTCTCCTATAATTCATACAAGGAAACTATTACATGATGTTAAGGTTTAAAAATACCTTATTTAGCCTATATTACCCCTTAAATGCCAAGTCATGTCACCTTATCATCTTCTTACAAGAACATATTCACTTTTACAACATATTTTACTCTAACACATCTATAGCAAACATGTATCATGGTCTTGTATGACCTTATTATGCCTTGGTTCTTGATGATCCTACATCAGAGTTCCCTTGAGAGAAGAAATATGAGCTCTTGTTGAAATGGTTCTTCTTCTTTCTTGTCTTCCAGCTCATCCTCGTTACATTTTCTTGTATACTTTGTCTCCTCCATCTTCTCTTACATTTCTTCTCCTTAAATCTGCTCTTATTTCTTGCTCCTTGATTCATCTTCCTCTTCATGGTCCTTTTCTTCAAGTTTTCCTCTTGTAGGTCTTCTATCTCCTTCATGATGATCATGAACTCTACCTTGTGTTCATAGGTACATGTAGTTACAGCTCCTTAATAATTGATAAGAATGTTCTGACAAGACTTGATAGTCTTCTCCACCTGCTTCATGAACAATCATATTTTTTCTTCATCTTTGGCCTCTTGATAGACTTGCTTCACCTTAGGAATGAAGTGAAGGTATTCAATGTTGAAATCTTCCTCCTCAGCATGCTTTGAAGTTTCATATTCCTCTTCAACCGAAAATTGATTATCTTCTACCACCTCTCCACTTGTATGGTCTTCATGTCTATCTACATGATCTTCCTTGGCTTGATATATGATTTCTTCTAAATATTTTAATTCATCTTTCAGTTGCTCCATACTTACGTATTAAAAATCATACTTTGGAGCTTCTTCACCTTCAATTGCCTCAACTTCATCATCATATATGTCTTCTATATCTTCTTCTTCCTCTTATCTCATGAGATTTCTCATTGAATCATATAATTGATTCATCTCCATGTCTTCCAAACCTATATTCACATTATTAAAATCAACATTAGAAGTAAAATTTTGAGGCCATGAAGCCTCTTGAATGCCTACAAAGTGATCTTCTTCTCCATTTGTTATTGTTTTTTCATTGACCATATTCAACTTGGTCATTTTCATTCTTTCTCTTTCTTGCTTTGAATTTTCCTTCTTTGGAATCTCTTCTTTTCCTTGTTGCATTTCTTGCAACTTCTCATATTGCTCTATCCTTGACAACATATCTTCTCTCTCCTTCTTCTAAACTTTTCTCCTTCTTCTTCTCACAATTTCCTAATTTCCTTATGTTTTTACCGTCATTCTCCTCTGAGAATATTCCATCAACTCTTATAGTATCCTAATTTATTCTTCCAAGTTAGCTCCATCAACCTCTCCTTCATCTTCATCATATATAGGATCTGTTTTATCTTCATCCTTCTCTGAACTTTGACTTCCATTATTGTATTCATCCCTTGCTTCACCATCTTTTGATAAACTTCCACTTTCCATCACTTCATGTTTGATGACTTTGTACTGCTGCTCCTTGAAGCTATTAGCTTTCCATACATTGTAATGGATGACCTTATGTTGATACACCATTTTATTTTCATGTTTTCTTCTCCATTCATGGGCTAGACCATGTGTTTTGTACTCATTTCTACACTCTTGTGCACCTACATGCTGGACTGATTTCACCCTGCAAACTGAATTTTCCTCCATACCTTGCCTTGGTTCTTCATGGCTTTGCTTGGGTTTGATGGTCTCCTTCTTGGACTCTATCTTCTCCTATTTTTCGTTAGTTTCTCAATCCATTTAGGCATCACATAATCATGCTTGATCTCTTTGGGTAGAATATACTTCTAATGACCTACTGGTTTCTCTTCATTCTCTATTTCCTTGAGCCCTTTAGGCATTGTATGATCACACACATCTTCTTGTTTTTACCTCCTATCATTATCTTTCCTTAGGTATTCTTCAATGTCAGAAACATCACCTTCATAAATATTATCATCATATTTAGTCATCATACGTACTTCTTCAATGGCATTTAGCTTTCCTACCTCCTTCTTAATGGCTTCTTGTCTAGCTTTGCTCTCTTCTTGGACATCTTCTTCACTTGGGATGCTATCCAATGCATCATAATACTCCATGTACTCTGTCATACCTCCTTTTTCATCATGGAGGTCTTCATTCTTTCCATATCCTTCTTCAATTTGGTCCTTGCAGCTATTTTGTTCATTTCTCTCTATGGGTGAATGGCTTACACCATCCTTCATATTTCTCAAGATCTTAAGATTAACCTACATCAACAAGTTCTTCATACCTAAAAATATAAAAACAAGCTTAGTTATAAAAACTAGAGACCATAGTGTTTCCATGAGTTCTCCTTTCCTTAGCACCTTCTCCTCATTCTCCTTGAGTGCTTGTTTTGACACGTTTTCTTCTTTCTTGTTCTCTACAATGAGAAATTTCTTCACCTCTTCTTGTTGCTAGGCTGAAAAATATTCTCTCTTCCTCAAGGCATCCTCTCTGTGCCTTCTATCTCTTCTCACCAATGACCTCACAGGACATTTTATATTCCTCTTCAATACTAGGCCACTCTTCTTCTGATGGATCTCTTCTTCCTACAATTGTAACCACATGGTGGTCACTTTCTCCAAATCTCTTTTAACTTCCTCTAATATTCTCCTCTTTCCTTTTTTTCTCTTTCTTTTCTTGTTCCTTTTGATAGCTTAGGAACTTAACTAAATCATACACTTCTCCTACCTCCATGTCTGATTCAATCACACATCGCTCTGACACCAAAATGGTGCAATGGTCAATACCAAGTTTTTCTTTACTTGATAATCAAGAGCTTGAAATTTCTCTAATACTCCAACCAACCCCTTCCTGAGGATTGCTAACTAAGGTTCATGTACATTGTTAGGTTCCAAACACTTTAAGTCCTTCCTGCAATAGGAATTGCATGTAATTACTATACACCTTAGCCTGTCATTTTAGTTCTTGATGTCTATGGGGGTATAATGCATGTTTTGTATGAAAGGAAAAACCTTAAAGGGATTCCTTGATCAAATATGAGCTAATTTGATAACTTTGTGATCACAAACACAATGTATAATAGATATGTAAGGCTCCTATATTCATCTACATGACTGTCCCAAGCTACAAAATCTATTGATAAGGTATCTAGCATACATACATTTTGATCTTTCTTACCATAAACTTTACTCCCAATGGAGTTCTTCTTCACTATAGTCACAAGCTCTCTTTATCCTGATTGAACATGATCAAGACAACAAACCAAAGTTTCAATCTCCCTTATGAATGCTCAAGCATTGCTCTTCAAGTGTGCAATCTCAACACTCTGCCCCAAGGATTCTCAAGATCCTTATTTGTATAACTCAAGGAAATATATGTAAAGAAAAGGTTTCAAATCCTGAGTAATTTTTATCTAGAATCAATTCACCTTATCCAAGGTGTCTAAGACCCTTTATTTAACTGTACCTTGCATCTTATGCTAGTTTTTCTCTTTTGGACTCTATTGGTTACTAGCCTTTTGAGCATGCAAATTCTCTCTTATCTCAATTTACCATGAAGCAACCATACATATAGATTAATGACCCAAATATCCTTTATAGGGCTCTCCAATATCACTAAATTTCATACCTTGTTTCCTTGTTAGAAAATACACCTCCTTTATGACTATAACATACAAAAATCAAACTTATTCTGACCCTAGCTATGACAGTAGGCACTTAGGTATTTGATCTCACCTGGAGCTTGATGGATCCACTTCAAAAATGTCATCAAGATGACTTCTACAAAATCTGGTGGCTTGATTCCACGTCATGACCATTCATGCACTTCAATTCCTCTCTCCACAGTACACCGTGTATTCCTTTTCATAATTCAAAAACACGGTCATGTATATTTTGAGTGATACAAACCCATTATCCTTTAAATTTGGATGATCGATATATCATAACAAGATAGAGGTATTCTAAAATTTTTGAGCAATTCCATCCATGCAATAAAAATATATGTGATGCCCTAGTTCAGGGCCGAGAGACTTCAATTTGCAATAACTATTAAATTATACTATTTCAAAGCTCATAAAAATAATGGATAACTTCCTTAATGTTTTTGGGAGCTTCTTATCCTAACAATCAGAAGCAATCCATCTTTAAAATACCATTGACGGTTTGTAGCTTGCTATCGAGGCATAGTCTTCATCGCAGTCACTTTGAAAACATGCAATTTCATGCAAAACAGAGTATTATTCTCCTTTCAAAACATCATACATATGTTATTATTCGTTGTTCCATATTATACAACCTTTATAACCTTTGTTCTACTTCATTTCCATCGAATCACCTATGAAATAGGTATTCATTAGCTAAGAATAGATTCTAACAAGCTCCTAAATTGACTCCTAAGCCAACTCACACTGCTAAGAAGACTAAACAATCTTCTCAACATAGAAATCATGTGTATATCACTTTGATATTCTCCTGTAATCCATACAAGACAACTATTACATGATGTCAAGGCTTAAAAAGACCTTATTTATCCTATATTACCCCTTAAATGCCAAGTCAAGTCATCTTATCATCTTCTTACAAGCACATATTCACTTTTACAACATATTTAACTCTAACGCATCTATAGCAAATATGTATCATGGTCTTGTATGACCTTATTATGCCTTGGTTCTTGATGCTCCTGCATCATAAATCGGGATATTTTGTTTCCATTTGCCAATTCATTAATTTAGCAATCGGGGGAAGAAATCCCACAAGTAGGGATTTAAAACAAATTTTCCAAGAAAGGGGAAATCTGAACTTAGGAAGCCAATTTGGCATCCCTGACAATGGGAATCAAAAGCTTATTTTTTCCCTGGAAATTAAAATAAAACTTTTTGAATGAAATTTTAATTAATATTTATTTAATTAAAAACCCCAAAGTTATTAAAAATTAATTTTATCAAACAAAGAGTAATTAATTAATTAAATATTAATTAATTAATATGTAACGTAGTTTATGACCTGGGGAGAGAAATTTTTTCCTGCAATGGATGAAATGAAGGCTAGAACAATAAAAAGAATGAGATGATCGCAATGATAGTGATAAATCATGCAAAGTAACACTTTTGAAAAAATTCAAAATTTCCATTTTTTATATTAATTTTGTGAAGTCAAAATTGGCTGATAATAGCTGGCTCTAATTGGGGACAAGGACTTCATGGACATAGCAATAGACCTAGACCAAAATATTCATGAACATGATCTCAAAACAATGGGATACAAAAAATAAGGTGATACAAGAGAGGAGACCAAAATACGAGGAAAATAAACAAACCAAAATCCTAATTACTTATGTACATACAAGGAACAAACCGTTTTCAATTTTGATAGTGCTTGAGATATTTCCCACTGTAGGGAAAATGAAAATGAGTTCCATCATGATACACTAAGTAATAGGTGATATCTTCACATAAATGTATGATTTTGAAAGGGCCTAGCCATAGCGAATAAACTTCCCATGCTTTCCTTTTGGTTCACGTCTCTTGTCCCAGAGAAGAACCAAGTCATTGATTTGTAATTGCCTCTCCTTGGTTTTTCTATAAAACAACCTCTTTAATTTTGATTGATGTTCCTCAATCCTATTTGCTACTTGAATTATTTGTTCCTCAAGCTTTCTTAGGAACATAATCCTTTTATCTAATGTATTGGTGAAGCATTCATCATTAACTGCTTGAGCTAATCGTAATGCTGGTAACTCCAGTGTGATGGGAATTTGAGCATCGGTTCCATACAAAATTTGAAATGGAGACATCCTGATTGCTCTTTTGGGAGTAATGCATTCATTCCACAATGCATCATATAACTTTTTGTGCCAAGTTCTTTGATTTTCTTTGACTAACTTGCACATGATAGTAATGATGTTTTTGTTATTGGATTCTTCTTGACTGTTTCCCTAAGGGTAGTAATATAATGAATGAGATAAAGATATCCCATACCCACAACAAAAGCCTATCATCTTTGTAGAATATAAATTTGAGGTATTGTATGTCATGATCTTGTGTGGAATTCCATAATGAATCAATATATTTTCTTTGATGAAGTCACAAATTACCACAGTAGATGTTTGTCTGGTATAGCTTCTACCCACTTTGTAAAGTAGTCAGTTGTGGTGAGCACGTGAGTATGAACAACACTAGAATTAGGATTCAAAACCTTGATGAAATCTAAACCCAATTATTGAAAAGGTTCTTCAATGACAACTAGTTTCAAAGGAAAAGCTACCAATTTTGGTCTTCCAACAAATTACTGACAAGCTTCACATTTTGTCACCCATTTCTGAGCATTAAAAAACATAGTGGGCCGGTAATAATGTGCTCACAAAATTTTATGAGCTTTCAAAGGGCCAGAGAAATGACCACTGCAAGCATGATTATGGAAGGCTTCCAACAACCTAGGTTGTTGCTCTTTATCAACACATCTAAGGAACATGTCATCAACTCCTTTCTTGAACAAAGTGTTGTCCCAAATGACGTACATGGAAGCTATTAGTTTGATAGGTAATTTTTCCTTAGCTGTCAGATTATCTAGACACTCGCCATATGTGAGAAAGTATGCTATATCAGAATACTATTCATCTGTGGTACTGAAAAAAACTACCAGTGGTAAATTTTCCTCAACTCGTTCTTCTTCAGAGTCATCTCATGGCTAATTTTCTGCGATGAGTCGGCAGAGTCCTCTTCCTCAAACCAACTTGATAGGATTGATATAAAAATCATATTCCTGGATCTTAGAGACCCAATTATCTCTTTTAGATCCTGGTTCCTGTTGTGTCAGCATCAATTTAACTGTGATGTCTAGAACTAAGACTTTGGTATGTGAATTCAACACATAGTACCTGAACTGTTTTAGGGCTCTCACCACTGTGTACATATGCCTCTCAAGGGGAGTGTGATTGAGTTCATGTTTCTTGAACCCATAACTCATGAATGCAATAAGAGATTCAAATCCTTCTTGATTGTGTTGAGTCAGGATGGCAGATATTATGTGTAGTGAAGAATAACAATAGATTATGAAATCCTTTTTTAAAATTAGGACACACCAATGTAGGGGCTTTTGCAATAGCACCCTTGATTTTTTCAAATGCCTCTCTACCTTCCCTAGACCATTTGAAGGATTATTTTCTTTTCATCATATCAACGATTTCTTTAGTTATCTCAAAAAAATTTGGCACGAACCATCTCAAAAAGTTCACCTTCCTAAAGAATAAGTGGACCCCAGGCTTACTTGTAAGAAAGGAAAGATTCTTGATAGCTTGAACATGCTTAGTATTGATCTTAGTTCCTTCCTTATAAACAATATGACCTATGAGGTTCCCTTCCATAACTCTGAACACACACTTTTTTGGATTCAGAGAGATCTTATGAAGTCTACACCTATGCAATATTTTCTCTAAATCTCTTAGGTGGTCTTCTTGCTTCTTTGAGAAAACTGTTAAGTCATCTAGGCATATCATGGAAATCTTGTATTTATAATCTATGAATTCCATATCCATAGCCCTTTGAAAATTTATGCCAACATTGATCAAACCAAAAGGCATTCTTCTATACACGAACGTACCCCAAGGATGGTGAACGTTTTTTTATGTTGATCTTCTCTAGCCACTTCAATTTGATTATAGCTATAGAAACCATCTAGCATAGATAGCATTTCCGATCCAGTTACTACCTGCAGAATATGGTCCATGATTGGTAGTGGATAGTTATTCATCAATGAAGCTTGATTAAGATTGTAGAAATCCACACAAATCCTAATTTCTCCATTTTTCTTGTGATCCAGTAAAATATTAGCTATCCAGGTCAAATGTCTAATAGGAAACAATATCCATGCATCTAAAATATTTTGAACCTCATGAAATATTGTTCTTGCAATCTTGGGATTCACCTTTCTTTCCTTTTTCCTGAAAGGAACTGCACTAGGCTTCAAGGGTATGGCATGCTCCATTTCCCTGGGCTGGAAAGACTTCAAGTCTTCATATGAGAAAGCCAAAATGTCAGAATATTTGGTAAGGAGGCTTATGAATTTCTTGCACTCCTCAAGTGAGAAACACTTATTCATGTTGACTAGGAGAGGTTTATCCTTGGTACCAATGTTGAATTTCTCATAGTAAGATGAATTCGTAGGTCCTACCTACTCTTTCTCTTTGATAAACCTATAAGTTTTATTAAAAAGTTCTTCAAGTGAAACCAATCCTTTTGGAATTTTATTTCCTTTGAGTTTTATGATGCCATCACCAGGATATTCATTCTTAACTCCTTGAATGGGTGAGGTTGTTGATTTGTGAAACACAGAATCAATTCCTTCAAAATATAATTGTTCAAAATTATCCCTTTTTTCCAAGAAAGCAATAATTTATTGATCATCATTGAATAATTCCCAATTTTTTGCATTGTTAGGAACACTTGGCCTAAAAACCATTTCAATGGTGTATTTTTCTTGATCAAACTCTGAATGAGGAATTATTAATGAAGCTGAGACTACTAGAGAATCTGATTTGTCATTCTTTTCATGAGGGAAAAATTTTATGGAAAAAGCATCAAAGACTTCTATCGCATCCCATACTTTATTTATGTAGTGTCTTAAACGAGCGTTCTTTACTTGGAACTGATTTCTTAATTGTTTCATCATCAATTCCACATCTCCAAAGAATTCCAAATTTTTGATCCCTTTCTCCTCTGTAGCTTGAAGGCCAAGGATTAATGCCTCGTATTCTGTAGTGTTGTTATTATTTGAAAATTCAAGTTTGTAGGAAAAAGGAAATATTTTACCATTTGGAGATATGTGTACCACTCCTACACCAAAACCCATTGAGAAATAACTTCCATTGAAATCAACAGTCTTGAATTTATAAGAATCTTGACAAGAGATCTTAGGGGTATGAATTTTTGCAGTCATCATATAATTACCCATACATGAGCCTTGGAAAAGGATCTTTGCGTGAGGATCTTTTGTTTTAGTTACTGTGAACTTTGGTAAAGTTTCTGGCATTAGCTTCTTCATTTCTCCATTGATAGGGATCATGGCATGAGACCAATCCATTTGAATCTCTCCACCTAGATCTCCACAAAATTTCCTACTCAACAACATACCATACAAAGCATGAATGTCAGCAAAAAAAATATTTACCGAAACCCACTTTTGAGGGAATTGGGCTAAAACCATTTGGGCGTCTTTAATATTCTTGATCAGAGGAACTTGCTTGGTTTCCATGAGTAACACAATCTGAATTTTCTTGTACAAGTTAACCCAGGAGCATGTTCTACCTTGGTAAGCATCACATTATCTGAGGCTCTAGAATCTATGATGCAATTACTTAATTTGCATTTGTTGATCAGAATGGACACAAAGAAAGGTTCAATATTTTCATTTGAAGGTGTAGTGGCTGCCACAATATTTTGAGTTTTCCCATCTTTGGGATTTTTCATAATTCCTTTGGAGGAATGAATAGTAGAGTTGTCATTGATAAAATAGACCAATTTCTCGAGTTGATCCTTATTAGACTTTAAGTACTTTAGTTGTGACATGGAATTTTTTTATTTATTGATATGATCAATGATATCAAATTTGGGAAAAGTAACCATACTTAATGTCTCAGATACTAGTTCTTTAGAACTTGACGATGGCACACTTTTGACCTTTACTTCGGGCTTGGTTGATACTGATGTAGAAGAAGAAAATTTCTTCGTAGCTGATTTATCTATGGATTGACTCAGAAAATTTTCTCCTTTCTTTAAGATAGTTTTGACCTTAGGATTCTCAGTTATCTTTGATTATTTGGAAGCTTCTTTAATTTTGGATTCTTTAGGAACTTCCTTCAAAACCTCTTTATCTCCCATCTTAGTGGTATTTTTCTCCTTTTTCTGAGAGTGTGTGAAGACATCGAAAGACTAGTTATTCATATCTTCTATAATTTTTTCGTATTCATCATCTTCTTTTGAACGGTACTTGAAGAAATTATTATTACTTTCTCCCTCAAGATCTTCAACTTTAGGTTTATATGTTCCAGAATTTGGCTCTTCCTCATCAACCTCGATGAATTCAACTTCATCATCACTTTCTTCAATGACATCAAATTTGGAGTTAGTTGTGGGAGCTTATTTAATAACAAGCCTCATCGAAGGACCTGCAATGTTAGCTTTTTTGGGAATGTAGCCTTTCCTTAGAATGTATTTGTAAGGAGAGGGTTTACTATTTTGAGTAACTTACTTTTTCAAAGCTAGCACATCGTTAGTTAACTTAGTAAGTATAGCTTCTGAAGCATTGGGAGTTTCTTAACTCTTTCCCTTGAGGGAATTTTTCTTGAATTTTCCTACCATAATTAAGTCATCCTAAATTTCTATGGCCAAAGATTGAGCAAGTTCCAAAGTAGCCACTCTAGCCCTTCTTAGCTAATAGCACACTTCTGGTTGTTATGCATTAATAAAGAAACATTTTTGTCTGTCAGGATTCAGGTGAATCCTGACATGAACTTTATTGACCATTTTGTTGAATTTAGCCACAAAATTCCTCCTGGGTTCTGTTGGCTCTTTCTTCACCTGAGATAGATGGGCAAGAAGAGTATGTTCATCTTCTACCATCTTGAATCGATCTTCAAACTTAGTTTTCATATCATTCCAATTTGTAATGCATCCGTTGGTCAGATGATGAAATCAATCTACAACAACATCATGCAACATTTTAATGAAGAGGCAAAAAACAACATCTTAATATTCCACTAAAAAAACTACACATGTAATAAAGAAAGTAGAAATGTGGTCATCTGGTGATGTCTTCCTGTCTCAATCAAACTTGGGAAGAATCTTCCTCGATCCTCGTGGGAGTTCATGTCGAGCTGGTAAGGATAATGGGCCTATGCCATTTCCTTATGGTACATTGACTTCCATTTTGGGAAAGGTGGTATGTGAAGGTAAAAAAATGTGAGCAAGGACAAGTGCTTGACTGGTAGTGATTCCTTCCTTTCTTTCTCTTTCAGGACTTGATGCAAGGCTTGCAGATATACGAGGTGTGTTATTCTTTGTAGGAGATAACTTGAAACCAAACTTTCCTTGAAAGTCAAAAATGGGATCAGATCAACCTTTAGCTTTTTCTCCTTGCATAAACCTCTTTCCTTCCAGTTTGTAATATTTATTGTGAAGGGATCACTTGCATGTTCTGATCAGCTCTAGCCTTTTCTCTTCTCTCTCCTTCTTGAGATATTTGCGCCTGAATAACTCTAGCAACTCTCACAGCTTCCTCTTCTTCGTTATCTAGTACTGATGCAGCAAGATGAAAATGAAATTTATTCGTGCACTTTTCCTAAATAGCTTGCCTCAAATATGATGATATATCTTCTTGAGTATCTACAAAAAGAAAATTTGGTTGCAAGATAGGTTGGTTACCTGTAATAGTCATACAAATTATTTCCTTGGTGGAAGAGGACCGCATTGGTGAACAATGATCAACACATGTCTAGGAGGTCTTCTGGACACAAGTGCGGGTGCTCTTCCTCTATGGTATTCAATGTATATTTCTCTGTCAATGGCTCTATCAACAACCACAATTTGTTGTAAAATTTCATTATTTTCCCAAGCTACTGTTCGAAGGTTGGCAGCAATGTCTCCTTAAAAATATTCATTGGGCAAAAGGTTCGGTTGAATAATTGGAGCTTGTGTAGAGGGTATAGTCAAAAATATTTAACCAAGCACTAGTTAACGATTCATGAATCCCCAGTAGAGCTGCCAAAAACTATTAGTATATGGATTTTCATGCATGCAAATGACATGTAACATTGTGGGAACGAAGTCCCTCCTCAATGAAGGTGAGGCTACCTTTATTAAAAACCAAAATTGTATTTACATCTGTACATTCAAAATTGTATGTGGGGGGTGTTTTGGAACATCAATGGAAAGAAAAGTGAATGAGGGGGATGGAATGGAATGAAGGAAAGGAATGGAAAGGAATGAATAAAATGAAAATGCAAGAGTTAGGTAAAACAAAGCCTAATATTGCATGAGGAAGAATGACAAATAACTAACACAAATAAAACAGAGTTTGAGTTAGCTAAAAAAGAATGAGTAAAGGGAACACAGATGAACAAATAAATAATAGAGCTTGATCACTCTGAACAAGAACAACAGATTAATCACTTTGACAATAAGATCAAAGACAATATTTGCATGCAAGATTTAAACATCTAAAATCTAATGAGCATAAGAACATCAAATGTTATGAGAGAGAATGAATGAGACACAAAATTTTTATTTCATTAACTCCTAAACGTATTCACAAAAGAACAAAAGTTTCTTCTTGAAATAAAGCTTGCACACAAAAGTATTTTCTTCTCCTCTCTCAAATTCACCCTTTACAGATGAGCCCCTCACTTCCTTTTATAACCCAAAAGTTGGTCACAAAGTAGTTAGGGTTTTACATGACCATTAAATAAGGAACTCAAGTGACCTTTGAATTTTTCTAACCAAATTTATTAAAAATAACTAAAATAGAAATCACTTAAATTATCCACAGCTTCCCAAAAGCAAATAACAACATCCTTTTCTTAAAAATCCACTTTAAAATATACAATAATAACCAGTGCCTTATCCATTGAAATGGAGTCTGCCTATCTCAAACATATGTGAAATGGACTCTCCCACTTTGTTGGATACCAAGAAAATTATCTCCTTGATCCGCCGGTGAAATGAGGATCTGCCACCTTTTCTAATTGAAAGGATCTAAACATTCCCAAAGTTTCAAACATATTTTCTTCTTCTTGAGATTCATTTGGTCAAATAATAGTCTCACAAAATACCCGCAATTCAAGAATCCTACTTGGCATATCATTTAAATTAAAAATATTTGATTGAGCGTTCTCAAATAATTTCTTTAATTTGATACACATCTCCATTCAAACTGATGAGAAATTATTGGTGGGAGTGTACATGTCCTTAATTAATTGTGAAAATTGTTCTTCCTCCTATTCCGATGAACACCTTTGATTATGTTCATTTACAAGGTTGCAAGGGATCTCAACTATGATTTATTGAATCAAGGAGAGTGAAGTGAAGGATTCATTGCATATGCTCTCATAATGGATCATAGAATCCTAGAGAAGCATATTCCTTGATTTGATATGAAAACACTAAAGAAAATGTGTCCCTCGATGTTCAAATTTGATAATTACTTCAATGGCTAAAACTGAGGACTCCATACTTGTCATCTCCTATAGAATAGGCAATATCTCATCCAAATTTGATATATTAGAAACAAAAGTTTCCTTGAAATAAATAATTGGATCAAGATACACATTGACATCTTCATGGAGCTTAACCGCTGTTTTGATCATCCCTTGGCCTAAAATGAGAATCTTTGAAAGCCAAGTTTTAGTGACATGGCCCAATGTGTTTATTTATTTTGAAAAATTGAGAGTTTCTTCATCAGGGCCAGCCACTGCATCAAGTACTGGGAAAGTGCATGATATGGGATTTATCAGATGTTGAACATATTCCACCAATTGATTCTTTTTTACCTTCAGATGAGAGTTTTGAGACTTATATTTCTCAAGTCTCTTTAGCATGATATCAATTGAATCTCAATCCATTGCCATGTCACTTTCTAATGTGGACCTCCCACGTCCAAGTCTGGAAACTTCATAATTAGTAGGTGTCATGGCATCACACTCCTTATCAACTTGTGGGATGGCAAGATCTATAAATTTGTTCTTGTCATTATCTACCATTATTTGATAAATCACCTTAGGATTCTTGGGAATGATGTCATTCAAAAGTTTGAAAATGACATAAAAATCAATGTCAATTACCTTGACAACCCTCTTCCTTTTCTTAACCTCAGAATCAACCCAGGAAGGAGTATCATTCATTATTTCTGCATACAAAATCCTATAGGTCAAAGCAATATTCTCATTGTTCTTGAAATCATGAGATCCTACAAGAATCCTATCCATGACCTCAATTTGAGGATAAATAACCTCAATTTCCACCTCCTGATCATTTGGAATATTTTGGGAAATCTCTTCATGAACAGTAGGTTCCAAAGTGTTTGATATTTGAAGTACTTGCACCTGAGTGGAGGCTTGTGCAAGGCATGGCTGAGAATCGTTTGTCACTAGCTTCTAATAACTATTAACAACGTGAGTAGAATAATTTCTACTTGAAGTAGAAAATCCTGATACACACTCTCTTCCTTCACCGGGGCTAGGGTCTTTAGATTTTTCTTCTCGTGGAACATTATTCGGCGAAGTGGAATTTGGAAAACACTGCTGTCTTGCTTGTTGTGTATGATTGGATGGTATGGAGGTTGATCAAGAAGGGGCTTTGGTTGAATGAAGACCTCCTCGAGTGGGTAATTTTTGTGATCCTGAAGTATGATCTTGAATTGATTGTAACTTGGAAAGTTCTCTGTTGTACCAATATATGCTTCATTCAAGAATCAGTTGATTCTTGCTATCAAGAGAAAATTCATCTCTTTTGGTCCAATCAATTCAAGGTAACAGGGTAAAAGAAACTGCATCATATGGAGGATCAATAACATCTTCATCATCATTTACAAATGAATCGAGAGGGTTCTTGATGTGAAAGGCCTTGATCTAAGCAAGTGTTAGCTGAGAAAACTCTCGTCTTCTTACTTCATCTTTGTCTGAATAGGTAGCCCATAAATCTTCCATGGTAGGGTTATGTTGATACTTTGCTCCAAGAATCTTCTGCATATATCCATTGATACCAAACTAGCACTACAAAGATTTGGACATTGGTATTCCCTGATTTGGATTCAGAAATGAATTCCTGAATGGTGCTTATCACTGAGAAGACAGTGAACTTGGAATAGTTTTCACACAAGCTCCATTAATGCCCATCTATCACTTACGTACTTAGGAAGCTTCCATGGAGTACTAGAAAATCCACTCACGTGAATGTAGGAAAAGGATGAAAATTGAATAAACCAGGTTCCCTATTGGGAAATGACATTCATGGCTTATTTAGAAAATATTTCCTTTGTATTCTGATTCAGGTTCCAAATCACATGGAAAGTAAATGCATCACTTACTCTTCTGAAATGGTGAGAGCTATTTTTGAAACTTAGTTGTGGGTAATAATGAAAAACACTATTTGATGGCCCCATAACTCCTATTGTTTAAAGTCTAGAAAATAGATTTCTTCTTGCTACTGCATAAATCAGATACGATGTCATGTAGAAGCATACACTAATCTTAGCTTCAATCAATTATTTGTGAAGGGTATTACTGATAATAGTGGCCTAATCCACAAACTCTTTCTTGGCAAGGATGATACAGATAAACTGATACGTCCATGGGTGGAAAATCCTAGTAGAGGGTAAACCAAAAAATTGACTTAGGAGAGTAATCATGTCCCCAATTTCTTCAACGAACTCAACGCATTACAATTCTTGTGGAAGCCGGTCAATTCAAGGCCTCTTGGTCACTAACTAGTTGTTATTAACCATCTTGCTCCACTTAAGGGGTTCTTCATCCCAAAATTCTTATGCTGATTGGCAAGTGATATCCGCATTCTTAGGAAAGTCAGGTATGCCGAGAAATTCCTCAATGTTCTCTGGTGTGATTAAGAGGAAAGGTTCAAGATTATCTTTAAAAATTTCTCGTCTCACAAGGTCATAGTGCTCCACACAAGCGATAACCATATCTAAAACTTGCACCGAGATAGGAAATGCTACTACTTGGGGTAGACCACTATGGTAAATCCTATCCAATAATATGGTTTTTCCTTTAGTTTTCACCCATTCATAGAATTGTTGCACATTGATGTGACCCAGATTTGTATCAGTGATATTGTCATATGCTAACTTAATGGAACTAGGAGGGATGAATCCTTGGAATTCATACTTGAGCACGGATTTGTTTGATTTCTCCACTGGCTTCCTCGATCTTCTTACAGATCTGTTAGAATTTTTGGCCATTATGAATTTCATAGAAAAATGACTCAGGAACGTAAAACAATGCAAGCGGGGTCGGGTCTCAGTATCCAAAACCCCCGTCAGTGAAAGAACAAATATGACTTGTTTGATTATTATTATTATTATTTAAAATAATAATAATAATAATAACAACCAGTCCCAGTTACAATTTTTTTTTAATACATCCCACTGAGACTAGGTTTGAATTCCAACTTGGGTGACAACGTTTTTTTAATTTTAAATAAACGAAATCACCCAATTTCTAATATCTCGATTTTTTATTTAATTTTCTGGAGCAAATTCTCCTTGGTATGCTTGAAAATGGCCTAATTTTAATGATGTCGGACTTTGGGCTTTCCTTTGAATGCATGAAATCTTGTTGTTTCTTCCTTCTTAGGCATTAAAGTTGGTCTGTTCTCTTTGCTAGACTACGTTTCTCCTTCCTGTGTGTAAATTGAGGTATTTATCCTCTCACATGGAGACTGATTTATTTATTTGCTGCCTACCCTGCATGGAGAATTGCATGAGAACTACAAACTTTTCCTATCCTGGAGAGCTCCTCATTTTTTAATTTTTTACAGTTCTTTCTCCCTGGCACGTGTGGAATATTTTCTTGGGGAATGCATTCTTTTCTTGGATTTTTCTTCTCAAAACGTGCATGGAAAACTACTTCTTTTCTTTGGTAAATGTGTGAACTTTAGAAAAAGAAATGAGTGGGCAGGTTATTTGATTCTATTTTACCAATGCGTGGCCTGTGTGGGATTTTTTATTTGTTTGGACTGTCCTCCTTATGACAAATGCGTGGAAAATTTTACTTTAAAAACCAATCAGTTTTACCCCTATGTGGCCTTTGCATGGTCTTTGTCTTGTGTGTGTGGGCTATTTGTTTAGATTATCCTCCTGTTGCATGGAGATTAGCTTTGACCTGCTGCGTGGAGTCTCACTTTTGGCACTGTTCTCTTTGCCAATGCGTGGAAGTTTTTATCTTTCACCTTTGCGTGGACAATAGTGAATGTGTGGATAAATGTGTCTCGTCCTTTTCTATTTACCAATGTGTGGAAAATTCTTCCAATTGATGTGTTGCCTTGACCAATGCATGGCCAATATGGTATTCCTAGGCTCTCTTCTAAGGAAATGTGGGTTTTCCTCTCACACGTGGCATGTGATGCCTTCTCCTTTGCATCACCTCTCTTGTGTGGACTGGTTTGGATATATTTTCTTGTGCAAGATTTTGAATAAGTGGAAAGCTTTGTTATTATCTTTTCATTGATGCATCAAAACAACACTTGGTCATCCTGCTTCTTGACAATGGTGTTCATAGTAAACTATTATTGTTTGAGGGATGTGATAAAAATATTACTTTGTTCCTTTAGAATAAATAAGAAACAATTTGGAAAGCTTCGCATGACTCTTTCCAATGAGTTTGATGGAGGAATTTATGAGGATTAATTCAACTTCCCTCCTTCCTATGTAGTGGAATTAATTACCAAGGGGAAGTGGGAAAATCAACTGCCAATTTCCAATGGAAATGATAAGGCGGGATGACAATCCCCATCTATTTACCCATGTGGGAAATCAGGAGGTTTTTTGGTTGCTTGCCAATTCATTAATTTGGAAATCGGGGGAAGAAATCCCACAAGCGGGGATTCAAAACAAATTTTCCAAGAAAGGGGAAATTTGGGCCCAGGAAGCCAATTTGGCATCCCTAGCAATGGTAAGCGAAAGCATATTTTCCCCCCAGAAATTAAAATAAAACTTGTCGAATGAAATTTTAATTAATATTTATTTATTTAAAAACCCCAAAGTTATTAAAAATTAATTTTATCAAACAAAGAGTAATTAATTAATATTTAACGCAGTTTATGACATGGCGGGAGAAGTTCTCATCCGAAATGGATGAAACGAAGACCATAATGATCATGAAAATGAGACGATCATGATGAGAGTGATAAATCACGTAAAGTAACACTTTTGAAAATTTTCAAAATTTATATTTTTTTATATTGATTTTGTGAAGTCAAAATTGGTTGATAACAGGGGGATATAGTATATACTCTCTATTTTAAAGGGTATGCTTGCATGTTTTCTACGTCTCTAGCTTTACTCATTGCTAGATTTTAATACCTTGAGTGATGTATTGAGTAACAAAAAAATATCCATTTAAAATAATTGTGGGAGGTGTGTATTGTTCATAATCATGCTCATACAATTATTTTGAATATTCCAACCACTATTTTATTCTTATGTTGTTATCTGATTATGTTTTTTCCTTGCACAACTCCCTACAAAACATCCTTGGTTCGTATTTTCCTAAGTAAATTTATTTTGGTTATTTTTTTAATGTAATTATCCACTAGTAATTTACATTAGATGTTATTTTCACATTGTTTTGGTCTTATTGGTATATTTTTCTCTTTTCTTGACTTTCACTCTCTTACTAATTGGTTTTTATTTGAATTTTTACTATGATTCATATGCACTTAATGTCCTTAGTTTTTAAAAAATGTGGGGTGCATGTTCCTAATTGTTTGTGGCTTTTTGATTGAGTAAGGTGTATAACCTTGATCTGGTGTAATCTTTTTAGACTTTAAATTGTTATTTATTTCAACTTGCATACTAGTAGGGCCCTACTTTGAATTTCAAGTATCTATATATACAAGGATACCCTAATTCATTTAGACATTTAGAATTTATCTAGAAGCACTCTTTGATATAAAAATTGAAAAGTAAAAAAAAACATTAAATTATTGTTATAGGAATTTAACAAGAATTATACAAGATCAGGTAATTATCATAAACATATATTGTTGATCCATATCAAATTGGGAATATGGAAGACAAAACACTAAAGTGTGGAAATTAATGTATTATACATAAAATTAATATTAATTACAACAAGTGCAACATAAAATGTCATAAAATAATATTGTGGGACTATAAGAAAACAAAAAACAAATGAATAGAAATAAGATATACATAAAGAGATAAAAGTTGAGTATTTTTTTTGTTTCTTCATTAATATGAGAGGTATATACGACTATCTTTGTGAAGTGACATGAGTTGCTATCTCTATAGAGAGATATGAGATGATAGATTACTTAATTTCCATACATTATTGCATGATTATAAGATGTGATTTTAATATTATTAGTAATTTAATATGTTGTTAATTCACCAGTTGATGTACACTTATCCACATCTATCAATAGGGAAGAGTATCAATCAAGTTACTTGCTTGTTTGACTTCTGCTATTAATTGTACTTTCTAAGACTTGTTTTACAAAAAAATACTTACCAAACCTAACCCCCTCTTACATTTTATTTATAAGATAATATAGGTAGTTTATGTGGTGTTTAATATGGAAGATAATTATTCTTTCTCTAGTGAATTCAAGTAAAAATTTCTTGATAAAATTGTGGTAGTAATGATACTGTTGATAAATATTTGTCATGTATTTTTTTAAAGCATTCATAGATATATTATATATAAATTCATGTTGATGTTTATCTTATTGTTGTTTATAGTGATTATAGATAATTCTAATAACATTAATACGAGGTGTTATCTCTATGTAGATACTATGATATTTTTCTTGTACTATTAAAAATAAAAGGTAGCAATATCTAAGAAAATATGTCAAACTAGTGCACTCTATTATACATATTTAAAAATATAGTGATTTCTAAGAAGAAGTGAGAAGATACATGACTCTTTTTTCACAATTCACTACAATTCCTTCCCCCATTTTAACTTTTAGGTTCCTTTGTCTTTATATCTATTTTTAGCAAGAAACGAACAATATAAAAAATGGAATATAAATTCCTTCAACTTAGAAGGTGAAGAGTCATGTCATGTGTTCCCCAAGAAGTTCATGGGTTTTTCCATTACCTAAAATTACCGAAAATAGTAAAGTATAACTTTAGTATTTTAAGGTATTCAAACATTTTTAGACCCTAAAATTTGGTGAGTTCCCTACATGGGTCTCCAAATGCACTTATTAGAGGGCGCAAAAACAAGTTGATGATGATATTTTCAATGCATACCAAATTTTACAATTCTAATCAATGGTCTAGGAGATATGACCCTATCAAGGTGATTTACTACTGATGCACTAATTTTCTTGATAAATTTTCTATAAAAAGGCTCATGGATGACCTATCGATCATTGTAGCATTTAAGTTCATGTTTAAATAGATACTACATTGTGTAATTTAAGATGTTGATGAATAATTAAAATTATTAGTGTGCTATTTATCATATTGCACAACATTAATGGTTTTAGGAAATATCAAGATAGCTAAATTGTCCTTGGTATACCATGAACCCCAAAACACATCTTAGTTTACTTATAATTTCAGGATTGAGTGCCTTATTAGGATAAAGAGGAAGAAGGGAGATTTCCCAATAATTAAAATGAATTTGCAAAAAAACAATGCTATAAAAAGTGTAATTTGTGATATGTTTGTGTAAAATTTATGCTATAAATTGATATTTTTGTTGTTTCAACATGAAATATTGGGAATCAAATTCATTTTTTGTAGTGTGAACTTGGTGTTGACTTTAGAAAAGGATGATACATTAGCATTTGGGTTCACAGTCTATCCTATATCAACTTAAAATAGATTTATTCATTGTTTTTATTTGGGTATACATTTTTTGATGTTTGTGGGTTGGAAGTGATGAAATATTTGGAAAAACATATATTAATATGTTGATTTCAAAGAGTGTGCAACATTATTAGACAATATTATCATGGGGCACATTTCTAATACACAATGCCAAGTTTGTTTCTTAGTCCGCACAATTTTTTGGAAGTATCATGAGCAAGGGTGGATGTCACAAAACAATAAAGACATTATGTGACATTTAAAATCTACATTTTATGTGATAGGATATTATGAAGTTAATTGGGAATCATAAAAAATTAGAGAAACATCATTTGAATTCACAAATATTAGAAAGGATAACTAAGTCATGTAATGGGTCCTTTAGTTTGAATTGGTATTTGGACAATAATTTCATATTAGTTATGAAGTTTTGGAATTTAATGGATATATAAATAAATCCCAACGACCATAAGGATTCAACCTTGCGGTTTTAAGGAATGAAATAATTCATAGAGAAGAGTGGGGATGAAATATTAAATTAGATTTTCTTACAGTTGGGAGTTATCTTACATGCAGATACTAACGAAAAAGTATGGATTTTTGTAAGGGACATTATGGTATTATAAGCCTATGGAATTGATAGGATTTATAAGGATGTATCATTGGTGTTTAGTCTCTATTGTAATTTAGTTTGTTTAGTATAATATTTGTTTTCAAACATGGTGTTGAGTTGAGTTTCTTTTTCTTCAGTGATATTTATATAAGTAATTATATAATAAAACATATATAGATAGTACCCTTTAATAACACCTCATACTCATCTACATAATTACATATCTGAGTGATTCACCACTATAGGATTTGAGATTTAATTTCTCCATCTTATGAGTTAAGTACCAAACATGGGAGATATAAAAAATGTCTACAAAGGTTCATGAAGAGTGTGATAGTAGATATAAGATATGTGAAGAGAAAATCCACCTAGAAGAGGAAAGGAAGTACGGTGTCGAATAACATAGTTGAAAGGATTGAGGAGGTTACATAGATAGTATAAAAAATTCATGTTAGGATAATAATAATGGAAGAGGACTACAAAAGAGGATTTTTCTTGAGGGATAATATGAGCGATACAAAAGAAGGAAGAACATAGATAGCACCTGAAGGTGACACCAAAAGAGTGGTTCTAACAATAGAATACGAAGAAAATGTGGAGGACACATTGCTCAAATATGTGTTGAGGATTAGTAGAGTGTCAATTAAAGTTCCTTGTTTTTTAGAGACACTGAATATGGAAGAGCTAATTGATTAGCTCATAGAAATTGAGGGGAATTTTAAGCTTGATAAGATTATGCAAGAACATAAGGTGAATATATATATATATATATATATATATATATATAAGTTGAAGATCATGTAAAGTTATGGTGGAAGGAAGTTCATATGTATTATAAATTGGAAAGGAAAAGATAAGATAACAAAATGGGAATGCATGGTTGTAAAGATAAAAGGTAAAGTTCTACTTGAAGATTATCAACTAGGTACACTAAATAAGTTGTAGAGTTTACTACAGAATGAGCTAAGTGTAAAGGAGTGCATAGAGGCGTTTTATAAGGTCACAATTTAAGAAAATAATAATTATATTGATCGAGATAAGGTGACACATTACATGAATGGATTGTCATATATTATCCAAGGTGAGACCACTTTAATAAAGATAAAAATAGTGGAAAAAGAATACTAGCATTCCCTTACGGAAGGGGATAAAATAGTTTTTAGAAATAAATAAAATAAGAATTGAGAAACGGCCCATAGTGATAAAGAACCAAGTATGCCTAAGATAAAGTATGATGATTTCTCAAGAAACAAAAAAAAGACAAAAAATAAGGAAAACACCAATTCTACGATAGGAAGAGGTCATGGTGGAAGATTTAGTGGAACATGATTTTGATAGGGTGAAGTAGGGAGCATAGATTACAATTTTATGTATAAGGATGATGGAAAGAGGAAGGGTACAATTGCACACATTACACATGCAGAAGAAATTGATGCAATAGAAGAAAGAAAATTAGGAGAAGGTTTGATGATATTAAGTAGTGTCTCAGAGGAAACAAGAGAGATGAATAATTTGTGGTGGGAGAGGTAATATATATTTTTCACAAGGTGAAATATTAAGGCGATGTGTTGTATAGTGGTGGTCAATAGTTGAAACCTAGAAAATTTGGAATATATGAAGATGATATGGAACCTGAAATTAGAGTAGACGCTAAATACAAGTCCTTATAATGTAACTTAGTTCATGGAAGAAAAAAAGGGTTTGTACAAGAACAATGTGAGGTAGAGAAGATGGATGGATGAAGGAAATTTTTTTATGTGATATTTAATTGATGGATGATTACCATCTATTATTGGGAATACATTACTAGTTTAACAAGGAGATGTTGTATAATAGTATATAAAATACTGTGAGAGCTATGAAGGATGGAAATTATTACATTTCAAAGCTTCTAAGAGAAGAAGATGAAGGAATGTACACGAGTCACATGGTGAATAGGGTTAGAAAAGAAGTACATATACATTAAATTGAAATGATAAAAGGGTACACATAAGGATAAAGAAAAGTGGGTGAAAAGACAATATAAAATAAGTATGGAGAAGTACACAAGATAATGGGAGGATACTCTATTAATGATTCACACGGATATTACATGTTGGAAGAAATTATGAAGAAGTTAATATGTAGGTGGTGCAAAGATGAGAAATAAACTTGAAGTTGATAGGAGCTTGTACACATGATTTTAACCATATTTATAGGAGGGGAAAATTTATGAGCCAACTAACACAAATAGTTAGAAGATGGGTAAATCCCATTAGTGAATAGTCATGCCAAGTCCTTACCAAAAGGATGAAAAGGTGGTTCTACCAATTGGTCCATAAATGTAAGCACTATTCCCACATTTCTTATTACCTGAGGTATACTGATATGTAAACTCTTCAACTTTGGAATTATTCACAAATCACAATATTAATCACTACTGTTTACTTACTATTAGAAAATAATAGAGATAGCTAGTGAATGAACTACTATTGTGCTTAGAATCAAAAATTGTAGTAAAGGAAAGAATACAAGCTCATAACACCAACAATTTTATCCTGGAAAATCTCCAATGGAGGAAAAACTAGTAGGGAAGGGCAATTGATCTTTCTTCCCACTTATATTGGCCAATTTAAATCAATAGGTATAGAATTTACAATTTAAGTAAGAAAGAGAAGTAGATAATATCTCAACACTTCCTTTCAGTTACTTGTTTTCTTTGTCTCAACACTCCTTTCTTCTACAAAATATGATGTCCTGTACTAAGATTTCTTGCTCACTTTCTCCCATGCTTTGATGATCTTCTACACTTCTACAATCATGTATTTATAGACTTTCTCATGTCCCCCCATGCACTAGAGAATGGGAAAGGTCATGAAGGAGAAGAGAAACAAACATCCTTTAAAATTCAAAGGCTATTCATTTTGAATTTGGTTTTCTATCCGTAATGGCCAGGATCACCACCCTGTGCAAACCGACGGTCCTGGGATTGCCACCTTGGCTGGACGGCAGTTATGTAACCACCACCTTGCACAGGGCAGTGGTCCTATTACTTAAAATATAGAACCTCCGTTTGTTTTTTTTCTTCTCTGTGCTAACTATTTCTGATGAAGTAGAGTTATTTCAGATCCCTATGGATCACACCTCATCTTCTTAGGAGGATTTTAGTCCCAAAAAATCTTAGTGGGGGAGTAGATGAGGGAACAATTCCCTCGCTTTCTCCTTTAAGTACCATCGGGCTTTCCTTGGTGTCTTTCCTTTCAGTACAATCTGCCAAGACTCCTGTGGACCTCTTCTAATCTCTCTGAATTTCTGTTGTAGCACTACATCCTCCTCCAATTCGCCTCGTGAGTCCAAGATACAATCCTCAATGGAAGGTAGAAATTGTAGTTCTCCATCTACATCCAACATGGATGACTCATATAGGTGCAAGTTCTTGAAGTTTACTACAAAGTACATCTTCATGAATGATGGAAAATCTAGTCAAAAAGCATTTTCCCCAACCTACTCCAATATGGTGAAGGGACCATATCGTAGTGGCTTGAGCTTCCGTGATTGACCTTGTAGTCTCTCCTTGCTCAAGTAAAGCTAAAATTTGTCTCCAACATGAAGTTTTGGTTCCCTCCTATGCTGATCGTGCCTAGCTTTATACTTTGCTTGAGATTTCTCTAGTTGTTCTTTGACCTTGAGATGGATTTGATGGATCCTCTCAATGAACTTATTGGCTCTAGTCACCTCTGTGTCTCATGTATCCTCCTCATCTTTCTGTCCAACTACTATGTTCGATGAATTTTCGGGTAGATATCCTAAGCATGCTTCAAATGGTGACTTCATAGTGGATGTGTTTAATGCCTAGTTATAGGAATGTTGAATGTAGGCTAAGGACTCGTCCCAAGTCCTTGGGTACTTACTATTATACCCCCTAATCAACTATACCAAAGTCCTATTTACCACCTCTATTTTTCCATATGTCCGTGGATGGAAATTTGTGGTCCTCTGTAACCTGGTATCCATATTGTTCCACAAAGTAGTCCAAAACTTCCCCAAGAACCTAGAATCCCTGTCAGAGACAATAGACTTTGGCAAACCAAAATACACCCATACATTAACAAAGAAAATGTCTACTACCTCATATGATTTTACTATCTTTTTACATGTCATAAGAATACACATTTTACTAAATCTATCTACAACAAAATAGAGATAGTCATGGCCTTGTTTAGACATAGGTAATCTTCCTACAAAATCCATAGAAATGTCCTCCCACAGATGACTAGGCACTGGTAAAGACATATACAAACCTTCCTTCCTAGTTTTAGGCTTGCTAGTACAACAAATTTTACATCCACGAATAAATTTTGACACTTCTTCTTACATGTTGGGCCAATATACACACCTTTTCAAGTGGGCTAGGGTCTTACCAACACCAAAATGTATTACTAATTTCGAGGTATGTGCTTCCCTCATTAATAGAAGTCTTTCTTCTTTGGGCACACAAAGTTTCCCCCATCGGTAGAGAAGCTCATCTTTGAGATAACAGTTTTCAATCCCCGTCTTCTCAGCCCCTTGGGACTGCAACTTCTAAAATGTTACCCCAAAGTCTTTGTCTTGGGCATATGCTTCTCTGTAAGCTTCCTTCATGAAGGGCTCGATCTAAGAGATAGTGGCCAAACAAGAGAAACTTTCTTGTGTGGGTGGCCTAGACAACATGTCTACCACCAAATTTTTACTACCTTTCTTATATGTGATCACTAGATGGAATTGCTGAAGAAACCCCATCCATTTGTAGTGCTTTGCCTGCTGTAATTTAGATTGTGCTTGTAAATACTGGAGAGGTTTGTGGTCAGTGTGCACAATAGTTTCTTTACCCAACAAATAATGTTTCCATTTTTTAATTGCTTGAACTAGTGCATACATTTATTTATCATATATTGAATATCCTTTAACTGCTGAAGTGAAGGTTTTCGAATGATAACATACAAGTTTACCTCCTTGAAGCAACACTATTCCCATAACATAATCACTAGCATCTATCTCTACTTCAAAAGGATGTTGTAAACTAGGAAGAGCAAGTACTGGAGCATGACTAATCTTGTATTTCAATAACTCAAAGGATTTTTCTTGTTCCTTACCCCAATCAAAACCCTTACTCTTTGCAACCACTATGTGTAGAGGTGCTGCAATTACCGAGAAACTTAGAAGGAATTTCCACATGTACTGTACCTCTCCCACAAAGCTTCTAGTCTTTGTGGCTCCCATTGGTGTTGGAAAATTCATGATGGCTTCCACCTTCTTTGGATCCACTCATAGTTCTCCTCCTCCAACCACATGCCCAAGGTAGACAAGTGACTATTTGGAAAATTCACATTTCTTCATATTATAAAGCAGTTGTTTCTCCCTAAGAACTTGCAAGACTTGCTGCAAATGTGTTAGATGTTCTTCCCATGTGGCACTAAAAATCAAGATATCATCTAGGTATACAATGACACATGAATCTATGAAATCCTGCAATACATCATTCATCAATCTCATAAATGTAGTGGGTGCATTACATAATTCAAAAGGTAGTACTAACCATTCATACAAACCTTGTTTTGTTTTGAAGGTAGTCTTCCATATATCCTCCTCCATCCTGACTTGGTGATAACCTGACTTGAGATCCAAATTCATGAAAATTTTGGCATGCTGAAGCTAGTCCAAGAGATCATCTATGCGTGGGAGTTGATATTTTTTCTTTATGGTGATCTTATTCAAAGCGCAATAGTCGATGTACATTCTCCAAGAACCATCCTTCTTTGGCACCATCACAATAGGATAACCATATGGTGAGGTGCTCAGACGTATCACCCCTTTGTCTATTAGTTCCTGGAGTAGTTTCTTTACTTCAGTGCTCTCAAGCAAGGATTTCCTATACAACCTGATGTTTGGTAGAGGTGACTCTAGCAATAGCTGAATCTCATGCTCTACTTCCCGTTTTGGTGGTAATACACTAGGAGCCTGAAATACTTCCTGAAAAGACTAAATAATACTATCCAAATATTGTTTCCCCTAGTTAGAAATCTCTGAAACTTCTACCCCATCTTTTTTATCCTTTAATAAAAGAAAACAAAATTGATTATGATTTGACTGAATAATTTGTTTAACTTGGTTAGCACTTACCATAGTAACCTATTTCTTACGCTGTTGTGCCCAGATGTTGTAGCTGATCCCATCCTTGACCCATCTGTACCGGTTTTCCCTTCTCATAAAGATAGCATCCCTAACATACAAGTAAGGACTCTCGAATAATACATCAAAAGCATCAAGTGAAATAAGGTCAGCTTCAAAAACATCTATATATTGGGAATTTATCCCAAACTTGACCTTACATCTTCTTGTTACCTAAATTTCAACACCCTTCTTCACTCGACCCAAAGGATATGGGTGCAGATGCTCCTAAGTCTCAATACCAAGCTTCTTTACAACTTCCTTAGAAATCAAGTTAGATTGAGAGCCAGTATCAACCAAAGAATTTACCTTAGTCCTCTTGATTTGTATTTTTCTCTGGAATAGTCTACTCATATCCTCTTCACTGTCCATGTTGTTGGCCATGCATAAAAGCCTTTCATCTACATCAGAGTCATCTTCGATTTCCACCTCCCCTTCTATCTTTACAGCTATCATGGACTTCTTGGAGTCCCTGGTTTGGTTCTTCGGATGTAACTCTAGATGTAACTTCCAACATGTAGCATCAGTATGACCATTAATATCATAATTCTTGCAAAAATTATTCAAATCTTTACAAGTATTTAAAGTAGTGGCAGCTTGTTTACCTTTCCCTTTCCACTTACTCTTGTTACTTGTTTGTCCATAATCCTTTTTCTGCTGATTTTTTGACTGCTTTACCCTCAATTCTACTTCTCCTTGATTTTTATCATCATCTATGTAGTATGCCTATACACATGCTTCATTGAGATCCTTCGGTTTTGTGGAAATGACTTTTCTTTGAAGGTGAGTGTGCAGTCCTCCCAAGTACTTGGTTAGAATATCCTCATCCTCCAAATCCATGTTTAGCAACATGGCTTGCATCCGAAAATCCATAGTATAGTCCTACACACTTTGACCACTGCCTTGTCTAAAATACTTCCATTTAATCATTTGGTCAGTTTTATGGCCAATAGGATAGAAATTAGCTCTAAGTAATTCCTTAAATTCTTGCCAAGATTTCACCATAGGACGTTTCTTCTTTTCATAAGTAGTTAGATGAGATTCCCACCAAACTAGAGCATGTACCTCCATTTTGAGATGTGCAAAGGTGATCCTTTGTGCCTCAGTGACATTATGGATGCTAAAATAGACTTCTAACTATTTCAGCCATTTATCCAGTAATTTTCCATCTAATTGTCCTTCAAATCTTTTGATTTCAACTTTAGTCTCAACTTTAAAAGGAGTATGTTCAGATTTTACCTTTTCTCTTGTGTTAGAAGTCTCTCCTTCATGCTCTTCCCCATAATCTTCCTCATGGTGACTCTTGCCTATACCAAACTTTTCGGCTAAGCCTCGAACCACCAATTCCATGAAGTCTTACTTGATGGAAGCTGTCTTCTGCAAATATGTACGTTCCTCTTGCCTTATAAACATCCTATTCATCATGGTCTCTAGCATCTCGATTCTACAGACCAAGTTCTCTTCCTCCATTTCTCCTCAAATTCCCTATTTCCACTTCTTTGTAGAAATCTCCGGATCGCAAGGTAAAGCTTCTTCGCCTTTAGATCTTGTCACTATCATACAAATTCAAGAATGAAATACCACAGTCCTGGATACTTTTTAGCTCTGATACCAAAATGATATGTAAACTCTTCAACTTTAGAATTATTCACAAATCACAATATTAATCATTGTTTTTTACTTTCTATTAGAAAATAACAGAGATAACTAGTGAATGAATTACTAATTGTGCTTAGAATCAACAATTATAGTAAAGGAAAGAATATACGCTCATAACACCAACAATTTTATCTTGGATAACCTCCACTGGAGAAAAAACCAGTCGGAAAGGGAAATTTATCTTTCTTCCCACTTCTATTAGCCAATTTAAATCAACAGGTACAAAATTTACAATAAGGAAGAAAGAGAAGTAGATAATATCTCAACACTTCCTTTTAGTTACTTGCTTGCTCTGTCTCAACACTCCTTTCTTCTACAAAATACAATTTCCATCACTAATATTTCTTGCTCACTTGCTCCCATGCTTCATGATCTTCTACACTTCTACAATCATGTATTTATAGCCTTTCTCATGTCCTCCCATGCATTGGACAGTGGGAAAGGTCATGAAGGAGAAGAGAAACGAACATCCTTTCAAATTTAGAGGCTATTCATTTTGAATTTTGTTTTTTGTTTGTAATGGCCAGGACCACTGCCTTTCACAGACCGGTGGTCTTGGGAATGCCACCCTAGCTTGGTGGCGGTCTTGTTACTTAAAAGACAGAACCTCTGTTTGTTGTTTTTCTTCTTTGTGCTGATTGTTTCTAATGAAGTAGAGTTATTTCGGATCCCTATGGATCATATACAATACAAGGTCATATAAGATCATAATCCATTTTGAATCAACTCAAAATATATTTGAAAATCAATTTTTTACATTTTGTGATGTTTATGGGTCATGAAATGATGAAATATGTTATTAGAAGATCATATATTATTGTATCAAATTCAAAGAGTATAAAATATTATTACACAATGTAAATATAGGATATAGTTATATGTTATACTGTCAGGTCTTTTACATAGTGCACATAATATGTTAGATGTATCATGATCCAGATCAGGTAATACAAACCACTAAAGACACCACACAATAATTCAAATATAAATTTTAGAAAGAAAACTAATTAGAAGATATGAAGAATTACAGGAATAAAATTATAATTTTTGAAGCTTAGAAAGGATAAATTATTCATTTCTAATGGGTACATTAGTATGATTTTTTTCCTATAGACCATAACCTCATAATAGTTATAAATATATTATTTTTAATGACTATATAAAAAATCCCAATGACCTTAAGGATCCAGTCTTAGGGGTTTTAAGGCATAAAGAAACTCATAGAGCATAGTGGGGATGTAATATTAAGGCTCGAAGTAAAGTGTCTTAGAGTCATAATTTTTCTTCCATGTAGAGGCTTATACATAAGTTTAAATTTTTGTAAGGGAAATTGTGGCATTGTACCGATGTGAGATTGATCTAAGTTGAAAGACTATGTCATTGGTGATTGGTCCTTATCACAGTATGATTTTTTTAATATAATATTTGTTGTCAAACATGGTGTTGATTTGATTTTCTTGTTCTTAAGTAATATTTATGTTTATAATGTTGTAAGAAAATTTATAAATGTGGTGCCCTAATATAACACCTCATACGTATATACATCAAAGAAACATCACTTGATCTCTATTATCATCCACATAGGAGTGAGACAAATGACACAAGATAATTTGTTGGTGTAAAAACATAATATTTTGACATGTGGCAACACAAGACTTGATAAGAGAGGATAATATAAAATTGTGTGACCCCATAAAGAATAAGGAGAAGAATTAAAACTGAAAAAATTCATTCCAACTCATGAAAACCATACATCTTAAAATGATCTAGATAGGAATCTTTAGATTATTTATATAAAAACTGGTTATGCTAGGTTATATGTGAATTCTAAAAGTACATAATATTTCTTCATAGTAGACAGATATTTTGGTAGATATTTAGAGTTGTCTATAAATTATTGTAAATCTTATGGTGTCAAGAAAAGGTTTTGTACATGTTCATGTTGGATAACTATGTAATTGCATATGTTTTTTATATGTAGTAGTGCATATCACATGATGAACCTTAGATCATGAATATAATGGATTCTTACTACATTTGTGAAGGGTGATATTTTTATGAGTATTTTTTGTTTTATTATGAGTGATATATTGCAAATGTATAATCTCTCTCTCTCTCTCTCTCTCTCTCTCTCTCTCTCTCTCTCTCTCTCTCTCTCTCTCTCTCTCTCTCTCTCACACACACACACACACACACACACACACACACACACACACACATTTAGTGTTATATTTTGAGCACTTGTTACCTATTCACAATTTTCTCAAAATATGAGGTTTTTAGTGTTTGACATTCTCTCTATGTCTCAGGTGAGACCTTCAATGGAGGATTGATTAAATATATCAAATCATTTTAGATTTATATATTGCTACATAATTTTCTCAAATATATAAAAGATATTTTACTAAATGCTACAAAATCTGTACGATAACATTTAGTTCTACTATTAGGACCTCAATGACATTGTTTTTAAGGATTTGACGTGAATCATCACATATATGGTATAACATGAAAATTAAGATTTAAGATAATTTAGACTTATTAATGTGTAAATATGAATTTTAAATAGAAATAAAACAATGATATTAAATCATTGATCCTAATAACATGTATTACAATAGTACAATATTATACAAGATCTTGAAAGCTAGATAAAAGAAGTATGGGTCAATAATATGAGATAATGCACCAATTATTGGATGAGAAAGAGTGAAAGTGATATGAAAGTTTGTAAGAAGTATTTGTAGAGTCTTTTGATATATATTGAAACTATGGAGATCTGAAACTAAACAGAGGACAAGATATCTTGTTTAGGGAAAAGTCTCTTGGACAGAATTTTCTAGTGTAATTTTTTGTTGAATTCAACTTTTAACACTGTGATATTTTTTGTTTTTACCTTTAATTATTGTGTTTGAAAATTTATAATCATGATTTTGTAGTTCTTCAAACCCTAACGATCCTCTTTAAAGACGTAAAAAATGGATAGTCTTATTTGAATTGCATTTCCCCCACAACACCTACATAGAAATACTCTTAAGAGGCATCAAACGCCTATAGTTCTTCTGCCCAATGAATGTGTAAATGTCTAATAGAAATGTGTATAGAAATGAAGAACCTAATAGGAATTTTGAAACTTTTTAATGATATTTGGTGTAGGATCTAGCTTTGTAATATGTTTTAGGGTGGTCATATAGGATGTATGTAGACTTAATGTTGGATGGTGTTATTGAGAGAGTTATTAGATATTATGTTTTTTTTTTATCCCATAGGTTTTCCAAAATATGTGATGTTGGAAGGCATTTGAATGAGTGGGTTGATTTTTATTTTATAGATGATTTTTTTGAAAGGATTTTCCTTTCAATTGGCACTAGGCCAACTTGGATAACGTTTTCATTTATAAAAGTGAATGTAAAGTGAGTGGAGAAGAGAATGTCAACCGTAGGAAAAACCACCAGTTATTTTTATCTCATAAGAGACTATGTCCCGTGAAAGTGTAAAATATGTTATGATACATGAATAAGGTGTTAATACATCTAATGATGTGTTCTACATTCATAAAATAGGTTTTTAATGGATTAATACCGAGTAACAAGTGTGACCTAATGGACAAAGAGTGCTAAAATGAGTAGGATTCGAGTAGAAATTAGTCATTTAAGTGCATAATAGGAAATGGATGAAATTAATGCAAAGGATAATTTCAGAATGTTATTGGACAAAATTTAATGTACTACATTTTGCTCCCATTTTAATCTAGTAATTAAAAACAACTCTATTAAAATAAATGAACTGTAAATACAAATTTTCCATAAGGATAAAGAATGTGCGAGATGGAAATTTGTGTGTTTCCTTATCCTTTATCTTTAATATACATGTGAACCTACATGATGCATGAAAAATGTACATAAATTTCCAATCAAGATGTTTATGAAAATTAGTAAATAAAAATTTTTGATATTAAATCATGAAATGTGTACACATGTATGCCCCTAGTGTCAAATGTAAGGAATAGAAATGTTGAAAATGTAATATAACTATATAAATTGATATTTTTATGTGAAGAAAACTTTAATGATTAAGATTACTATGTAAATCCATTGATAGTAATTGAGCATGTTATGTAAATGATGGGAGTAGAATAGGTCTCATCTGAGTTACAAAATAACACTCTTTTCTCCATTGAAATTGATTTTAAAGTGGTCTTAGATGTATTTTCAAGAATTAATAGTTTATTTATAGTAAAATATAGAATATATATCTAGTATTTTTCTTAAAATTAAATTGGAATCTAATTGTTAATATGGCATAATATTTCTTGTAAGATAAAATTTAATTTTGTGTATTTCAAGCCAAAAACAACTTAAAATATAAATACAAACTCTTAAGTATAAATAAATAGAATTGAAGACTATTTATGAAGTATTTTGTGCATTTCTTATAATTATGGACTCTTCCAATAAAATTATATGTGGAATACACAACTATCTTTAGAAAATTTTAGTCACAAATTTATATGGGAATATATATCTAGAATAGCTTTAAATTTTTCCAGCTAGTTCAAAATGTTTGAGTTGGATTTGTACAGTCAAAAGGTAGATCAAAAATATTAAAGAAGGTATTTTTAAGTAATAATATGAAATTTCAAGGATCCATATGTATTAAATGGTCACATAACTCTATTTTTGAATGTTGGAAAGTGGAATTAGGACTTTATGAAGGTTGGTAAGTGACATTAGGATTAAATGAAGGTTTATATGTGGAATTAGGACTCTATGAAGGTTATTCAGTGGTATTAAAATATACCAAGGGAAAAAAGTAACAAATTAAATACATGATTTGGTTAAATCCATTGATTTAACATTCTCTCAATTTTTCCCTAAAATTTTGGAGATGAGTTTCTATTTTATAGAGAAACCATAAAGTAACATTGTAAGTATAGTAAATTTTAGATATTTCCCTTAATTATTAACGAAATATTAATTTCAAAATGTTATGAAAAAATTAGAAAGAGAAGAAAAAAATCCATTAAACCATTTGAAGATATTATCAAAATTTACAGAACATTTTTGAGAAGAAAATGAGAGACATGAATCTCTAGAAATGTGGAAGTGTCTACAAGAGTAGTTTCCATTTTTCTAAAAATAGATGAGAGAAAAAAAGAGGTTGTTATTTTAGCATTGGAGTAGGGGATGCACAATGTTTTTTCATGAAAATTATGGAAGTTAGTTTCCATTTTTCTAATAATAAGCAAACGCATTTGATAACACACTCACTCATGTCTCTCTCGTAGATAATTAGGATGAACACCAATATATTTTTAGGAGTGTTAAACAAATTGTTCTACCATATTTATCTCCTAGGTGGTTAGGATGAGAAATAGGATTAATTTTCATTTAGTATTATTTAATAAAGACTCTCCAATATGTTGGTCCTAAGTATAACAAAAATAAACCAAAAAAAAGAAAAAAAAAAATAACCTAAACAACCCTAACCCCCTAACAAATTCGCCATGAGCCTAAAACCATTATAAACCATGCAAATCCTGAAAAGGAGATGGTTGGAGCTAAATTCAAGAATTTTCCTTGAAAAAAGATCAAAATTGTTGGAAATCCCTTAGATCAGCATCGATTGATGTTAATCATCACCGATCGATGCTGATCAACGCCGATTCAGTTAAATGACATCGATCCTATAAACATTTACACAATACATTTCCCAAGGATAAAAAAATTTCTCAGTGAAAAGGTTGTTTAAGTGAACATATGAAGAGCTAAGTTGAGGTCCATTATTTATGAGAATAAATAGAGCTCCTTAGTGTGCTAACCTCTCTTTGGAGAAGACTTATTTAGTTCTTAACCATCCCAGTCACCTCTAGCACAAAAACTATGCCATTCATTTGAATATGTAAGTCATTGTTTCCAAACTCAAATTATAGCACTATTCACCATATCCAAGTATCTAAACCTTGATGCACACCATCTAATCATTCTCTCTAAAAATCAATTTTGTTAATCACTCATAATTTTATGCATAACGATTGACACTGATCGTATGGATCGACATCGATTATCATGATCGATGTTGATCCCTATCAAAATACCCAAATTTACATTTTCAAAACATTTTGATATATTATTGTAATATTTCAAAATCATGGTTCACAAGCATGGTTCTCTATTACATGACTATTCCAGGAGTGGTGTACATAGCCACAAGAATTTACTATCTCCCCATATTTCACCAACCATTCATGTGGGAGTAATCTAACATCAACAAAAAATTGAGCATATGTGTGATTATCCGTACGTCTAATCTAGATGACATTCATAAATAGTTGGATATTATCCTTAAACAAAATGATGAGGACAATATTTACTGGGAAAATATTTTCAGTACACCTTAGCCTATCATCGAGGATGTCAATTGAATCCTGACATCTAAACATTTCATGTTCATAGTTTGTTATTCACATTATCTCATATTATAAGTTGTAATTTCAATATTGTTCACTCCTAACTTGATTGCCTAAAAGTGAGTTGATATTCATCAAAGGAATCCCTTTAGTTCCTAGAATTTACCTTTTCCAAGAAACTTGCCTCATAATTATATAATCTATCTTTTGTCAAGTTTTTGACACGTGTGTAGGTTCCTGTTTCCATGGAAGAGGAGTTTTGTGTTCCTATTTGAATCTACCATATTTCATCATCACCATCCACGCAGGTTTTTCTAAACCATGTCATTTATGAGTTTTAGTGATTTATTTCATAAAGTATAATTGAATCCTTAAATATACTAAAACAAACCCCTCAATAATAAAAAATAAACTTTATTGAAATTGATCTAGGCATGTTATAATTTGGAAATATATGACAATAAGCCCAAGTTTAATTTTTTACTACACACAAAAAGGTTAAATTTGGCTTTAAAATAACACTTTTATTGAATTTTAAAGGGGAACATTTATGAATTTTCTAAAATTTGAATAGGGGAGATAGATTTAGGAGTCTAGATTCAGATAAAAATAGAATCATGTCATTCTAAGATATAAAAATTATTCCCGAAACATTGAATGATGTTTAAGAGAAAAATTGTAAAAAAGTTACGTTTAATTAAATTTTAAAGGGAAAAATTAGGGAATTTTAATACTTGTTTATATGGAAAGTAGATCTATAATTATAGATTTATTTCTAATTATAATTGTGTCATTATAAAATAAAATGAAAACATTATTTTCAAAATAATGAATGTTAGTCTACAACAAAGTATGAAAAACCCTATAAATTTGATTATTTTTAGTAAATTTGACATTATAAATTAAATCTTTTGAATTTTATTTTATATTAATGATAGGATCTTAAATCTAGTATCTAATTTTTTTAATCATTTCATTTTGATGCATGATGAGTGACATGTAGCCAAAATACCAACTACTAGTTTTAGTCATCTAAAACCAAAATAGGAAAACTTAATGACATTTTCAAAGTTGGCAGTAAGATGGATTATCGCATGTCATAATTATTTCATCAAAAATCTCAAGTGAAAATTTATTGATTCAATTTTTTTCCACCATGATATGCATGTTACATTCCAATAAGTTGCAACTAGAAATAAAATTGTGTGATGAATTCCATTTAGGTTTGTGTTACAAACATTTATTTTATAATCTTAAAAGAGGAATACAATAACTTTATATTTATTATAGATGTTATTATATAATTTAGAATATATGAACTCAATTTTATTATTGATATCATTATGGAAATTAACTATTTGAATCAATATATAGATGAAAGAATATTTGAGTCAACAATATATTGCCACCATGTAAACTAATATTTAGTTCCACTTCCTATATAATCAGCAGTTATAATGACTAGTTACCCATGTACTATGGTTATATGGAATGAAAAACATAGAGAAACTTGTTGATATTCATATTATTTCACAAGTCAAGCTACATAATGTGGATTTTTTTTGTAAATCACAAGTGGAGTTTATCTTCACTCAAAATTTAGCGAGGGTAATTTTACAGACGTGGATGTGACTTATCATAGTTTTGTAAGAAACATGATTGATTTAGGAGAACTTTTATGAGATATAGATAATGTGAGCAATGTGGCTTCAACTTCATTTTTGCATTGAGGATTTCTCAAATAAGCATTTATTTCTTGCATGTTTTTCATTAAATCTCAATTCCTTTCAACACCCCCATACATTACTCCACATAAAATTGTTTCTTTTATAATTAAAACCATATATCCTCATTCCAATTAACATAACCTATTATATCAATTTTCATCCCATTTCTTTCACACTTTATTTTATGTAGATTATTTTTACAGGATCATAAAAAGAATCAGTTCATATTCATGTGTTCTCATGGAGATGCATGAAACATAAATAAATATAGAACAAATGGTTTACATTGAGGTTACAAATGAAATCAATGAACTATTAAAATATAGTATAAAATAAAAGAGTTTTTTAGTTGTATGATGTGAAAAAAATGCATTATGTTGGCACTCACTATGCTTGCACTCTTAATGATATCGAAAGTGATAATTCTAAAATAAGCAACAAGAATTGTGTGGAAGAAATTTACATATACTAGTTCTGTGGAGAAGAATTAAAAATAAGAAATGATAATTCTTTTTCCAAATTAAATTAAAAAAGAAAAGAAAAAAAGAGGAAAGAGTTGAAACTTAGAAATGACAACTCTTTTTCAAAATAAAAAAATAGAGGAAAGATTTGAAAACCAATATTATTGACTCTATTTTAAAATATATATATATATATATATAGAGGAAATATTTGGAAAATGAGAAATGGTGGATCTTTTCCAAAAAGGGAGGAAGATTTGAAAAATAGTAACAGTGTCTCTTTCTACCAAAGAATACGAAAATTTGAAAACCAACAAATAAAAAATCTTTTCCAAAATGTTGTGCTATCTCTATTTCTATCTCTTTGGCATAAAAGGAATTAGGATCATGTGACATGAAGAAATCAAGGATTTTTTTTTAATATGGATAAGGTATATTCTATTTTTTAATAGTTATTAGTTTTGTTAATTATAAATATGTTAAACTTTATGAAAGATAATTAAACAGGGACAATTTGTGAGAAAATATATACTCTAATTCCATAATATCTGTAAAGTGTGATATATACATTAAAATAAATATCCGGAGGGATTTTATTTTCCTTTTGGTATTATGATGAAAACTGATCACCATTCTTACACAATAATAACAATTCAAAATTTATGTGTTTGAGTCTCTATGGATCTTAAAAAACACACTGCAAGAGATCTATAATACATTTAAGGTTTTTTACACATACTCAATTGAAGTTTTAAGAAAGGTTTTTATTATACATAACAATTACGGGTCATGATAATTTTAAGTTCTCATTTGTTTGTGAAAGTTTTAAAAAAAGAGAAAAGAAGAGAAAGAAGTAAAAAAGAGTGGAATTTAAACCACGTGTGGAAATTTGACAACATCGTGATTTCAGAATTAATCTCTATGAAGCGAATTTAAATTCCTATGAGAAGGTGAAGTCAAAAAATATTAAAGAAAAGAAAAAAAGGAGAAAGTTTATTGAGTGGAATACTAGCTTGCTAGTCACTCAAAAATAAAAATGTTTATAAGTGGTTTCATATCAACAATTTGATGCTAAGTACTCATGTATTAAATATTTTAGAAAATATGCATACAATTTGGGATTTAAGAAAAATATACGAAGAATTTGATATAATTGTTCAAAATAATACAATTTGTGCTCTTTTCATTTAATATTTATGGATAAAAGAAAAGATATGATAGAATAATAAATCCTTTAAGAAGAGGGATCCAATCTCCTTTAAAATTTTGAAATAGTCTTTCAAATAAAAAGAGAGGCAGTAGTTTGTATAAGGAATTGCAAGAAGATAAGTTTCGGGGAGATGATGAGAGCATAATATTTCTCATCTAAGTCACAAAATAACACTCTTTTCTCCATTAAAAATTAACTTTAAATCAGGATTAGATGTAGTTTCCACAACTAATAAATTTTTAAAGTAAAAAATATAATATATATCTAATATTTTTTATAGAATTTAAAGCAATCTCATTGATAATATGTCTAAATATTTCTTGGAAGATATAATGCTATTTTTTGTATTTTAGATTAAAAAAACCAACAAATTAAAATATAAACATCAAGTTTTGAGTACAAATATTTATCCTTAAGAACCATTTATAAAGTATTTTGGGACATAAAATGCTTGAGTGTTCCTATATAACTTGATTTGGAATACATAGTCAACTTTGAAAAAATTTCAGCACAAATTTGTATGGCAATATAGCTCTAGAGTAGCTCTTAACTTTTTCAACTAGCTTAAGAATGTTTTATCTGACTTCATAAATTCATGTAGATGCTTAGAAATATTCAAGAAGGTATTTTTAATGAGAATATGGTGTGACAAGGATACACAATCATTGAATTATCATGGTGATTTATTTTTAAAGGTCAAATATTGACATTAGTTGTCCATAAAGATTGGAAAGTGGCACTAAGAGTGTATGAAGGTTGGAAAAGGGCATTAATACCTTACCAAGGAAATAAAGTAATGATTAAATGCATGATTTTCTAAAATCCATGGATTTAACATTCTCTCAGCCTTTCTCCTAAAAAATTAGAAATGACTAGATATTTTATAGAATTTTTTTCAAACAATTATAGGTTTCTTAAAATCGTGATATCTCCCTCAATTCTTAATGAAAATAATAATTTCAAAATATTTTGCAAAGGTTAGAAAGAGGAGGAAAAAACTATGAAACTTTTTAAAGAGATTCTACAAATTAAAAGAGCACTTTTGAGTATGAATTAAGGAACATGTATCTCTAACAATATGATAGTTTAAAAAATATTTTTCTAATAATAGATGAGAGAATAAATGATGTTGTTTCTTCAACATTGGAGTATGGAATCTATAGTAATTTATTCTAAAATATTGGGAAGTCAGTTTCCATTTTTCCAATAATAATTAAGAGTATTCAATAAAAAACTTACCCATGTTTCTCCAATATAGTTGATCTAAAAAAAATATTTCTTAAAATTTATTTTTGGAAAGTCCAGAATATCTATTTCTAGCATTTTTGGGTAGCTTTAGTATTTTGTGATTTTGGGGGTCTTAAGAGCATTATTTGGGATTCAAGTTGTATGATGATAGATGTAGTACTATTATCACAGTGATTTTTTTATTTCATTCCATCATATTTCCAATGGATTTTGCATTTAGCAAATTGGGTCAATGAGCTAGGAGATATTGTTGGAAATGAGAAGCACTGAGAAGGGGGGTGAATGAGTGTAGATAAAATTTTAAACATTTAAATATTATTAAGTATAACCAAAATTAAACCATGAATAAATCAAAGTGAATTCAAGAAGTAAAATACGCAAGACACCAAATTTATGGTGGGAAACCCTTAAAGGGAGAAAACCCAATGAAATCAAAAGCTCTATTTAGGAACACCCATTCTAAATTCTTACAATGATCTCAATTTTTTTGAGCATCTAATCAAACTATGAAACACCCACTTTTATGGTTTGCTTAACACCCACTATACTGGTTTAGCAAGCTAAAAATTGCAAGGATATCCTACCCCTGTATCCAAAGCACCCACTTAGGAAAAAAACACAATAACAATATTACAACTTGATCATTTAGTTTCATGTTTCTTACTCAACTGATCATGATCCCTTTATGGCTCTTCTTTCAACACAACACCATTCACTCGCTATATCAATGTCATCTTGAATATCAAATTTGTAGTTATGTTCTAGAGAAATCAGGTCACCATTTTGTACCCTTGTCCTCTTATGTTCATAGTATCTTCACACCTGCCCTTTTCTTGACTTACTCGCATACTCATATTGTGAAAGCATACTGCTACCTATCACAATCCTGCCCCCTTGCAATCATTCTCTTGCCAATTTTCCCTTTGTATAGTATTCACTATATAGACCTATCTTCTTTCTTCAGGTGCATGCACTATATCACTATTCAAGTCTTCCAATGCTATTTGACACCCTTATTGATAATTATTAATTCTTTTTTTCAGTTGATTCAGACTTCATTTGGCTCACATGTTCTATACTGCTCATTCAATAATCATATCTATTTACTGTCTAAGAAGTTTGGCTCATGATCATAGTCTTGATTCATTTAGTCATGTATCAACATATTCTTGTAATGTATTCACTTAGTTCTTTGATTATGGGATTAGTAACTTGATCCAATATCCTATGGCTATCTCTGATCCTTCTCTCTTCCTTATTCACTAGCTAGCATCTATCACTTCACTATTTGTGTTTCAGCACTTCATTGTCAACCACCATAATTTCCTTGTTTCACTATTGTTAGCTCTTAAACTACCACACCTTTATTCAGACTCATACCTTGTATCTCTTTATTTTCCAACTTACTATTTTCATCATAACACCATTACCTTTCATTACTACAAGTATCATGGTTCTACTATCCACTTCACCTTAATATAGAGCTATTTTGGTCATCAATTCACTCTCATGCTACCGTTTTCATACCTTGGTCTCACCTTTCAACTTCACCTTCAAAAACTTCAATCTCCTAATTTGAAATATTAATGCAATATATGAGACTGTCTTTTTCCTTTTCATTGTGAAGAAGGTTCCATCATTTCTGTCTACTTAGACCTTTAGAAATTCTTACATACCCCACTTGATCTCTTAGCTTATATCAACTACTTTCAATTTGCCCACTGGAGAATTCTATTTCAAGCTTGTATAAAGTTTAAAAGATGATGCATGATCTTAAAATATTTATTTTGGAGCTCATTATATTCTTCTTGTTCATAACATCTCTACTGCCCTTTGAGAAACTTGACCTTTAGTATTCAACCAAGCAAGATCACCTGTGGAAATCCTAGACTAGATCATCCATTTTATCTTTGTACACCAAACTATTGTCCTTCCAGTGTATATTTTCATAGAAGGATGAGAGACCTATCACAATTTTAAAGCTTAACCTTCCTTGCAACAGAACAGGAGGATTTGAAATGATAAATTTTTCACCAACTTCCATTCAATTTCTAAGACTGTATCTTCAAACAAGTATCTGGCATTTCCTATCTCAAGACCCAAGTTTTGAACACTTCAAGCAAGATATTTTAATGATCAACTGAATGCTTAAAATGACTTATGCCTCTCCAACATTCCATATCATAGAATTCTTACATTGAGCTTGATAGAAAGGAAGAAGTAGTAACATTCAATGAAACAAGCCTTCACCTTCTCATCTTTGTAAGTACATAGCAATAACAGTCTATCTCAGATTGCAAGAGTACCTGTTGCTCACTCCTTGAATTGAGAAGGAAACTATTAAAACATGCTATAAACATAGGCCCTCATAACCTTGTACAACTTCTTTTTAGATCAAGAATCAATCCATAAATTTCATTTAGAATATCAATAATTCTCAAGCAAACAGTGAAGGAGGTTTTGTAGTTTACCAGTCATGATGACAAGTTTTTGAGAACTTATCTGATACAAAATTATTCGTTTACCACACTCCATTAAATGACCTCCAAATTTTTTTTCAAAACGAATTAGTATCATCTGCCACATAAACTTTCTATCCAAGTTTTTGCGATGACTTTTCAGTGGAGGAATCTCTCAAACAGACCAAATCTTCTTTATGAAAAACCCTAAATCAGGGTTTGCAGTTACATATATAGTCCCGATAAGGCATTTAAATTCAAATTCTCCCTGAACAATTGAATGGAACTTAAAATTTCAGAGTATGAAAGTTTCTAAGGGTCCATGGTAGCAAGTGATTATATCCTTCTCCAACCTAATTTCAATGTTTAAACTAATTCAATCTTGAGTTTGCTTGAAATGAGACACTGTTTGGATTACCAGGGTTATGGAACTCTGACAATACATGTAGCCACTTGTCAAGACAAGAAGGCTTAATGAATCACTCTTGAAACACCTTTTCCTAAGATGCATTAAAAGTTTCTTGGAACTAAATGTAATCTGCAGTTTTTGATAGTCCTTCACTTTAGATGATAAACTTCACATACTTTGAATTTCAAAGTTGCACTTTGACAGAGATGAGCTGATCTTGAGCATGAGGTCTTTACTAGATGGGGGTAGTTATAAGTAAAGAGAGGATACCAGCTATGTTAAACCTGAATGCTTCAGGACTAATTAATACCAATTGATGGATGAAAGACATAGGATATGTTATTGAAGTTGAGGGATCTAGTACATGATTGATGATTCTCATTGAACACTCAAATGGATTGACACAATCCTCAGGATTCAAACTCTTGAAACCAATGGACAATCAATAGACACCGAATCCAAAATGCATGATAGACTTGTTCACTCAATCAAAACTATCTCCTTCATGGGGTATACCAATTTTTTTTAGTGCTCATTTGACTTTGATGGAGATACATTGCCAATAATGATCTCACTCTTTGAAGGTTGAGGGAAGACTTGATCATAGGCTAGTGACTTAAACTTGAACATAGAGACAACGTCTCTCAAGGACAATACAAGCCAGACACTCCTTATATATTACACTTTAGCACTATAAAGATGCATTCTTCAAGGTTTGAATAAACCTCATTGAGGGAAGATAGAGAGCATGCACCAAGTGACTATCAAGCTCCAAGGTTCTTGTATAAACTTGAATACTCCTTATTGACAGCTGAAAGACAACTAGTGCACACCCAAACCATGAGCAGTCACATCCTTTGAGACAGAGACTTGAGACATTAAATGCACCTGGCTAAGGTTGAATGACCTTGAACACCATAGCCATGACTAAAGCAAGGATGAAAAAACATCGAATGACATATCCAATAACACTATTTACAAGGTGATTAAACTATTAATTTGGAGATCAAGATTCACCGTCTTGTTTCTTTCCATTCAAAACACAATCCAGGAGAGAGAAGAATTGCTCCACTAAAATGCTCATATCTTTTTAAATACACCTCCTTTTAATAAACTGATTTTTGAACCTGATTTCTCGGAAAATTTACTCCAAAAATTCCTTCTATGATTTATTTGAAGGAGTCTCCATATTTTTTTTTGACCCTTAAGAAGGCAGACAACTCCATATGAACTTCTTAAGAAGGTTGTTTTAGTAAATCTTGAATAACTAAAAAATACCTCCACATAATCTAATGAAATTTGACATGGAGAATTGCAAGACACCCCTCTACACCTTCCATATGGTGATTAGCCCTAGGTTTGAATGTGAATCTCTACACAATCTCATTATCCCTAGAGAACAAAATTAATTTTGAAGACCACTTCTCTGTGTAATATGAGTTTTGACTCCAGATGATGAACTGAGCCTTGAACTTACTCAACCACACTGTAAAAACCTTACCAAAGCTGCCCCCATGATCTTAGAGTCTTATCATGATCTGTGGTATACCTTCACACCTCATCAGGCTCAAGGAATAGACCTAAATGGGCTAGTTGGAACTGAGACATTCATCAAATGACCTGATATTGCACTCTGTAGAAGCTTTTTATCATGCTTACATCCTCATACATGACCTGTACAACATCTAAAATAGTCATGCATACCATGCTTCCACTAGACTCTTTCCTCACCAACCAAGCCTGCAGAGCACTGAGACCATCCTAATCTTCCTTACAAAGTCTCATTTCAGGCTCTGCCATCAATACCACTTGACATCAATGACAACACCAATGACCAAGGTTCAACAAACTCCCGCTTAGTGATTGATTGAAACCTACTCAAAAACTTATAAGATTTGATGGAAAATACTTGCATACCTAGTTTTTAGTTGAATACTCTTTATCTCTCCCCCTTTGACATCATTGACAAAGGTGTCTTGGCCACTTGACATAAACCAATGAAAACTAAGAACAAGAAAAATAATGAGCAAATAATCTTAACTTTCCACAAGCCCCCTTGGATAAGTGACTCCACCATTTGTTTTGAGCATCTTAGGATAACTTTTTCATTCATGGAATTGATTCATACACATCTTCATCATGTCACCACTATCTGTAAACATCATCTCTCATCATCATGACACTTTTCTTGACCATGGACCATAATTTCTAGGCTTTACTTTATGTAATACAAGTCATCTTTCATACTCTTCACACTATACCTTGGTGTTAGTAACCTTTAAAGCCCTAAAAATAACTTTTAATGAAAAAATGACAATGTTCAACAAGAAAATTAAGGTAAACCATGCTTAGATTCATGCAATTATTACTTCCCCTGGATAAAATGACTCAAATTCTAGCTTAAGAGAAAAACTTAGAGTTACTGGTTTAGCTATCATGCCTTGGATTCAACTCTACAATTTTTTCAAAGTCCTCAAGATCCAAAAAAATCTTCTACAATCATGTTTAAGTGAGATAAGAAACACAAAATTAACTAATGAGAGAAACATCTCTTTCATACCCAAGTTACCAAATTTGTTGATCACTGACAATCCAACACTATCATGTGTAAAAAAATAAATATCTTTTCTTGAATCCTCAAACCTTTTATATCCTCTAGCCTTATGAGCTTAGATTATTTTTTCAAAACTTTGGCTTCAAAGTCATTCATTTGACCATTCAAAACTGAGTTTCCATATCTACCACTCAAGAGGACTAAAAACCCAGTCAGGGCAGCGAGGTAGCATTTTTTCTTGATTTTACTCTTATCTCCTCCAAGCTAGTATTCACACCGTGCAAAAATGTCTATGAAAATGTATAGTACCTTTTCAAATGAATACCAATCATGCTCAGCCAAAACTCATACCTGTAGCTCTTGAATTTTTTATAAAATTTTTGCTTATGTGCTTTCTTGATAACATCACTATCATATTTAAGATGTTTGAGATCTAACTGATCAAGTAGAACATGATCTCCTTAAATCACTTTCAAAGATATTTTAGGGAATAATACACCACATTTTCATCTCCTTAAACCACTTATGTGACATCTACATGGATTCATAATGTGATGGACTCATAAACACAGTGAATGCAAGCTACACCAATACATGGTTACTTCAGGACACTCTACAGAACTCAGATTTGACAACAATAAGGCTCATACCTCATGAATCTACTCACTCCCTTGGGAGTATGCTCAATATGACTTTGGATCTTTGACCATATACTGATGATGACAAATAATTCAAGAATAATAACAAAAACTTGACAAGTTTGATGTTGCATTTAATCACATAACAAACATCTTTATAGAGACACCACTCTTTTCACCACATAGTGATGAAAATATACACCTTCCTATCTTTTAATATTCAATAATACTTTCAAACTTCATAAGAAAAGGTCATGAGACTTATGAACATACACAACTATTTTAAATAAGCAACTTTGATCATGATTAGACCAACAAGTGCTTCTTACCACCATACAAGTGATTTCAAGACTTGTACGTAAGAGAACTTAACCAAAATCTTGAAAAAACATAGAATTTCATACCTTATGCATCATGGAGAAGACTCATTATAACTCCAATGCTTCATTTAAGTAAATACTTCATTTAAGTAAATATTCCTCTTAGAAGCTTAGATATGGCATAATGTGAGCCTTAAATCATTTCAGAACAACATAAAGTCATTATAACAACATGATGAATCCATTTTCCCTTTCTTTGTCCTCACAAACTTGTTGAATTTTTTAGTTGTATGTCTAGGAGTTATAACGTCATTACCTAATCTCTCATCATCTGTTTGTGTTCCTGATAGACATAAATGCTACACTTCATACACATTCTTTACCACTTCTCAAGGAAACAATTCCTCATCCTTGGTACTAGAGTTTTTTCTTGTTTCTTTCCTTTTTCATCCTTTATTAATTCAATATTAGCTTGTTGTGGCACCTTATTTTCAGTATTTAATTTCTCAACTTCTAGCTTTAGTTCCTTGATTCTATATACCCATTTCATTTTCTTATTTTTGGGAGCTACTTGAGGCTTTGGTTGTCTATTGTTATAGCAGTGCTTTGTGAAATGCCCAACTTCATGACATGTATAGCATATGAATTGATTTATCCTTTTTCTTGAGTGATGATTGTTATTGATAAATTGGATTACAGGTTCTTCTAAGCAATACTTGGATACATGAACTTTATTTCTACAATTGAAACATACTATATTCCATTCATATCCAGTACCACATGATATACATGGGTACTCTTTGTCATAGGTTTTCATAAACTCTCTAGCTCTATGTCCAAATACATAACATGAGAAACAATAACAATTAAACTTCCTCTCATACCTGGATGCATTTGGCTATCTAATTGGCTTAGATATTCCTGTATTTGTCTGCTTCTTGTTAGTTTTCTTGCTAGGATCAACCTCTTCATTTTCCTTATTTTCTGAATGGCTTGATTCAAGATTTAAATCCTTTTTATTTTCTTGTTCCACTTCTTCTCTGATAGTATTCAAATCTTCCCTTAATTTTTCACACTCTTTAGTCTTTGCTTGGATGGATGCTTGACATGAATTATGCTCTATTTCACCTGAAAGTCTTTGTAACTAATTTTTTACTTGACTCATTTCATTTTTTAGAGTCTTTACCTCCTCTTCCAGTTTTAGGCAGTCATTTAATTTTCCTTTCAGAGCTCTTGAAACATTTTCCACAAGTGTATATACTTCATTTAATTATCGAAAATGGTGAGCTTCCATGTGCTTAATCTTATTTTTCAGGCCTACGATCAAGGATTAAGCAATTCCATATTTGTTCAATATTGATTCAACAAAATAACCCATGCTTTTGTTATCAGGATCACCTTAAAGCTATTATGATTAAGTCATAAGGACTAGGATCTGACACTAATTGTTGGAAATCACAAGCACTGAGAGGGGGCGGGTTGAATCAGTGCATATAAATTTTTCAACCTTTAAATATTCTTAATTATAACCAATATCAAACCATGAAAAAATCAGAGTGCGTGCAAGAAGACAAATACACAAGAAACCAAATTTATGATGGGAAACCCTTAGAGGGAGAAAACCCACTGAAATAAAAATCTTTATTTAGGAACACCCATTCTAAAGTCTTACAATTATCTCAACTTGTTTGAGCACCCAATCAAACTATGAAACACCCACTTCTATGTTTTTCCTACTAGCCACTAGACTAGTTTAGCAAGATACAACTTTCAAGGAGCACCTACCCTTGTATCCCAAGCACCCACTTAGGAAAAAAATATAATAACAATGTTTCAAATTGATCACTTAGTTTCATGTTTCTTACTCAACTGATCATGATCCTTTTCTATATATTCACTCAACACAACACCATTCACTTGTTATATAAATGTCATCCTGACTATCAAATTTGTAGTTCTATTCAAGAGAAATTAGGTCACTTTTTTTACCCTTGTCCTCTTATGTTCATAGTATCTTTACACCTTCCATTTTCTAGACCTATCACTTCTTATTTTCTTATCATTTTCTCATCATAATTCACAAAACATCAATCATTCTGTGCCACTCTTCATTAGTATAGTATTCACATCTAGACCTTTCATCTAACTTCACATTCATGAAACATTTATTTAACTTCACTGCTATCTGAATTAATGATATTCATAATTCATGTATAACTGAGTCATACTTCAGTCATCTCTATGTTCCACATGCTCACAATATTCATATATATATGTCTCTTATTTAGTTTCATGATCATATTCATATTCATTCACCATCAATCAACAATATCTTCTACACATGTTCTCTATTTTTGGCTTATTTATGTCCACACCTTGACATCTTGATTGTTCTCTCTTCCTATTCACTCTCTAGCCTATCTCATTTCACTAGCTTGTTAGCATTTCATTTCAACTAGCATAATTTCCTTGTTTCCTTTGTTAGCTCTTCAAATACCACACCCTTCTTCATATCAAACCTATATCCTTTCTTTTCCAACTCACTATTTTTATCATCCTCATTACCTTTTTACTAAATCTAAGGTTATACATCTCTTCATCTTCCTAAGAGCCTTTTGGTTTTCCTTTTTCAAGATTGTTACATACTTGGTCTGACCTATCACCTCCCCTTCAAACTTCAACTCATATTTCATTGAGTGTAAAATATGAGAGTTTCTATATCTCTTCATATTCAAGAAGGTTCCAAATATTCCATCTACTTTGACCTTTAGAAACTCTTAATATTCTATTGACCTCTCAACTTCTATCAACCACTTTGAATTTTACCACCAAATAACTAAAAGATTTTTCATGAAAGGAATGATAAAAGTATGTAAATGACAGTGCATTTCTTGTCTCGGATTAGTACTATATTGAAATAGTCTATGATTCTCTTTTCTCAACCAATAAGATCACATGTAAATCCTACTAGATCACATATAATCTTAGCAAGGAAACATTGTAACCATCTATATACTTATTAAGGTATGAGAGTAATATATAGGCTTAACTTCATTACAAGATATCAAAATTTGAAGATCAATATTCTAAACTTCACTTCACTATTAGAGACATTTCAATTTTAAATTTGTAGTGAAACCCAGGTTTTGACTCCAGCCTTTACATTCAAGCACTGAATGCTTGAAATATTTACAACTTCAACATCATATCACAGGGTCTAATTGGTTCATACAAGGAAAAATTCTAAATTTCAGGGAAAGAGCCTTACTTCCATCTTTGTATGCATAAACACAGTCTTTGTCAATTGTAACAGTAGTTTTCTCATTCCCTGAATTGAGATGGAGTTTGGACATGTTAAAAGAAGTCCCTCATAATATTTCACATTATAATTACTTCTTGATTCAATCCTTAATTTGATTCAGACTTCAAGAAATATTGAGCACTTAAGAAGAATCCAGCAGTTTACTAACCTATGCACGGTTTTAAGAATTTTTGATAAAAAAATTCTTCGTTTGTACTCGAATAAAAACCTTCAACTCTCCTCCAAAACAATTTTTTGACTCCTACAAAATTTTGTATAATTTTTTGTGAAGAATGGATGGGTAAAATTTCTTATGCAACCAAAACAGTTGATGAGAAACCCTAACTCAGGGTTATAGTTACAGAGAATCCCGAGAACCTATAAAGTTGAGTTCTCCCTCCAAATTTAATGGAAACAAAAATTTCAAGATCTTTTAGATGCTTGGGATAAAGTTTCATCTTCTAATACCTTTTCAATGTTTGAATTCCTTCGATTTTGTTCCATGAAATCTTTGTTGGAGTATAGGGTTAAGGAGGTTGACTGTACAATCACTTATTAAGATAGAGTACTTAACAAATCACTCTTGAACAACTCCTAAGGTGCATTAAAGTATTTGAAGAGTAGTTTGGAGCTCTGAATCCTTCAATTGTGAGAAAAACCACACTTTGAATTCAAAATTTGCACTTTGATATAGAAGACTATCTTTTGTTTGAGTTTTTTACAAGATGGTGAATGCACTAAGTAAAGAGAGGAGACCATCATTTAAATCTAATTCTTTAACTGATTCAAACCAATTCATGGAGAAAGACACATACAATATGTCATTCAAGTTAAGGGCTCTTATACATGATTGATGATTCTCATTGAAGAGTAGAATGGATAGACTCAAGAGGATTGTTCTTTGAATAAAATGGCCATCAGTAACACCAACTGAGTTTGAAGAAAATTGAGCACCAAATAAAATCCTTTACGTTGTAAAATATAAATAATTTGAACCTATAAATATAATGCCAATAATGACCAAAGTATTTGAAATTGAGGGAAGACTATTAGGACAGTGGCTTCAAGGAAGATTGAGACAAGGTCTCTCCAGGACAATATATGCCAAATGAGATTATATATTAGACTGCACCAAAGGAAATTTTATTTAAAAATCATAAAAAAATACATGTGGAAGAAGTATCGGTTCTTGTTGAGCAAGTTCTCCACTGAAGACAATTAGTACACACCCATATCAAGAGCATTCGTAACCATGAATAGTGACTTGAGAAACTATATGCACCTTCTAAGAGAATGACCTTAAAATATCCTATGAGCTTGGGAAACATCATGAATAAGCTACAAAACATTCTAGAGATGGTTAAACAAGTTTTGGATTTAAATTTCATCTTCTTATTCTTATCAATTCAGATCATAGTCTAGGAGAGAGAAAAACTACACTAAAATGCTCATATCTTTTCATATACATCTCGTTTTGATAAACCACTATTTTCACATGAAATCTAGGCTAATTTACTCCAAAAATTCCTTCTATGATATATCTGAAGGAGTCTCCATAATGTTTTTTACCCTAAACAAACCAGAACGCTCTAAATGCACTTCCCCAAAAGGAATTTTTAGAAAATATTAAATAACTCAAAAAAATCCTCTACAGAATCTAATGAAATTTGATAGGGAGCATTTTAAGACACCCCTATATCCATTTCATGTGGTGATTAGCCCCATATTTTCCTATGAATCTCTACTCAATTTCATTTTCCTTTGAGAACACAACTAGTTCTCAATACCACTTCTCTATGTAATGTGATTTTTGACTCCAGAAGATGAACTAAGCCTTGATATTTCTCAAACAATTTGTATACACCTTATCCAATCTACTCTCATTATATCATGGTCTTGTCATGACCTGTAATAGCATTTCATACCTCATTAGTCTCTAGAAATGGGCCTAAGTGAAGTAGTTTGACCTTATAATTCCACCAACTCACTTGATACTCAATGTTAGGAGCTTTCTATCATGCTTACACTATCATACCTTACTTGTACCACATTTTAACTAGCCATGCCTTAAATTTCCATGGTTCCATTAGAATCCTACCTCACCAAAAAATCCTGTAGAACACTAAGATCATCCTAAACTTCCTTACAAGGTCTCATTTCATTGATTTTCCATCAATTCCACTTAACATCAATGATAACACCAATGACTAGAGTTCAACAAATATAACTCCAACAAAGATCCCTAAATAAAATAATAGGATAAATTTTATATTTTTTCCACATATATATTTTTAAATCGATCCTTATGTTGGATATGAATTGTGTCCATGTAGGATGACCTTTTGGTCCCTATCCAAAACCCTTCATATTCTATTTTTAGTTGTTTTTCATATCCTCCTTTGTAAAGCTATAAAACAACTTTTTTTTCCTTAAAGAGATAGATATATAGGCATACATATCTCTTATGGAGTTTTATAGTTTGTATAAATTGTGAGTTGCAATAAAATCAATTTGTTTTTAAACCTATTTTATTGTAAATTGATTGTTATGATACATTAAACACCATGGTTAGTGGGTTGTTCACCAGGTTGCATCATGATCTCAATTAATGGTATCAAAGAAATTATTTTCCACTCTTACATGTCAAAATGCACGAGGTTGCAATATTAGAAACACATTTTCAATACCCATTATCCTTCATATTACCTTAATTATTGCTTCAAATGACAATTGATGTAAGTTTGTTACATAGGATCCAACATGAGACAAGAAATTGATCTTACTTGTGTTAGAACTTTTGCTAGAAAAAATATTCAAGGTACGTAATACTCTAAATGTATAACTCATCAAATAAATTGTATGAAATTTGTTAGCCCATAGAGGAACCAATAAACTTAAGAAAATTCCCCAATCTATATTTATCTCAACTTAGTGATATTTGCAATTAGATAAATCTTGGGAGTTCATAAAAAAATCAAAAAAGGAGGGAAGGGTCAGGAAGAAAAGAAACTAGACTCTCTTTTTTATTACTAAAAAATAAAATAAAATTTATTTTAATTGAACCACAAAAAAACTAGGGAATATAATAAATATATTTAAATTAATTCTATATAAACCCTAGGTTATAAGTTAAAGGAAATTAAACACCAAGAATCAAAAAATTTCATAATCCAAGTAAATAAATACAATTTATTCACTAAGATTATAAGAAAGGTTAGTCAACATAAATAATGTTCAAGCTAACTAGATTCACCAAGAAAATATAATAATTATCCATGTGTTAATATCTCTAAACCCCTTAATTATATAAGATTGCAAAGCACATATAATGAAATAAGTGGAAGAATAATACCTCATGAAAGTAAGACCAAGTTATGCTCAATATCTTACCTTGAAAATTCAACTAAAATAAAAAGTAAAAAATATACTTAATAACTAAAAGAGATTTGTTGTCTAGGCATCAAGACATTGTTAGGAAATTTATATGTTATTGTGAACATTATTTATGTGTGTATTTGTAATACATGAGTTGTCATATAAACAACTCATATAATTTGTAATATTTTAATTATATTGGTGAGTTGTGATAATATCACATGTAGATTATCTCTAGAAAGATATTAGGAGTTGATTGAGAGATATGAGGGATTAGAGATAGGTGGAGAGATTAGTGGATAAGACTTGACTCCTAGTTAATATGATCGAACATTTGTATAAAAACTCCATATCTATATGAATAATACATCCTGAATGAATTAAATTGCAATATTTTTATATTCTGTGTTTTATTAGTGTGTTAGATTTTATTGTTTCTACATTTGAATGTGAACCAAAAATAATATTTGGTATCAGAGAACGTATGCAAACCTAACAATGGATTTTCTATGATTGAGCAAGAGAATTTAATAAGAAAATCCATCTAAATAATAGATCATAGTTTTTGTTCTAGGATCTAGGTTTCTCTTAAACTTATTGGGTTTCACGAAACATGGATAATACAACTATAGAAGAAATTTCAGCAGAACCTAGATAATATTTTTGGAGAAAACCACATTTCACTGAGCCTACATTATACAAGTTAGGAGTTTCTGTAAATGTTTCTTTTGCCACACGGTATTCAGTTTGTGGTCAGTTCGTGGGAGATTGCAGACCTGCCATGCCACATGGATCACATGTACCTTCCTTCTAGTTGTGTAGTCATTTGGTCATTATTTTTTAGTCTCTGATTTATTTTACCGTCCACGTGTTGTTTTGGTTTTTATTTATTTTTAAGAAGAAAAAAATGTGGTATTTATTCTCTCTCGGTTAATTCATTAGGGAACAAGTCTTATTTATTGTTTAGTTACGTAATTCTAAGTTGTATTTTTTTTAAAGTTATATATGTTCAAATGTGTAGTTGAGAAAAAGTAAGTATACATTACTTTTTCATAAATTTATTAAGTTTTAGTATTTAATAATGGTCATAGTAATTATTTTTGATTTTCAATTTTAGACTTTTTAAAGTATTACCTAGTTAAGGTAGTTTTGTTTAATAATTCATGAAATATATATAGATATATATAGTTTTATTTTTTTTTAAATTATGATTTTTTAAAAGTTATTATATATATTTTATTTTGATTGTTTTGTTTATTTCAATTTTTAGATTATATTTATTTGTTAATTTTATTTGTATCATTACAAAAATCATAAATTCATCTTAAGTTAAAAATTTTTGTTGTATTGTCTTGTTCATTGTCTTTTGTCTAAAGTCGAGTCAAAAAAATTAAATTCATTTTTGTTTCATTTAGGTGATTACTAGGAAAATTATAAAAAAAAGGTTTCTCGTATTTATTCTAGTCGCATTATGTTGTACGCGATGACCAAGTTCAAATTGAGGGGGGAATTTCATATTGAGCTTCATTTTGAAAAAAATTTTGAGTAACTAAGCAGTTTCAGATCAAGGTAGGAGGCAATGAAGGAAGAAGGGTGATCAACGCCTCTCATCAATCACCAATGGTGGGGCCACATTTTGCTATGGTGACCTCATTTTCAGTTGTGTGTTGTCTTTTAGCATGTGTTGTAGTAAATAAGAACAGATGGATAATTCCTATTCATAGTTGAAAGAGGGTTTAAAACCCTCAAGCAAGGATCACGAGGGACAACATGCACATCAATGGACATGTGAACGACAACATGAAGAGATCTCAGGAGGAGCGAGCATCAACTGAATGTGCATGCAAAGATTTAAAACATGGGTAGAACTTGGTTAAGCCATAAAACTCTCCTCTATCTCATAGATCAAATGGGTTGTACATATAAGAGGTGTTGAGTAACCCCTAGTGCTACTATCATGACAAATCGAGTAGAGAGGGGGAGTTACATTCCCAGAATAGAAGTGTAACTCCCAATGATGCATATGACGTACTGACGCGTAAGAGAATCTCATAATTACCCCTAAATGACACATGTACCTACGATCTCACCTAAGTGAGATGACTCACCTAATGATGTGGAAAATACACACACCAACAACCCCCCTTCATCGTAACTTAGGATGAGGCAGAAAGTTAGAAATGAGAAATGGGTCCTAGCACAAAGCCTGATGAGGTACCCATGCACAAGAAAAAGGTCCCAAGCAGTGAAGGAAAATCCACTGGGAAAAAAATCCACCACAAGAGAAAAAAACACTCTCTAATCTAAGAAAGATGCCAAATATGGGTCCCAGCCATAGATAAGCCTAAAAAGGTACCCACATACAAAGATGTGATATCTCAGAAAGAAGAAGAAGAGAGAAGAAGAGGGAGATGAGAGGAATGCAGAAGATTCCATGGATGGATTTTAACTGTGCAGCTCTACAAGGTCTCCTAAAAGAATGTCGATGGCGAGATCCTCTACCTCTAAACTAAAGAAGAGACACCCACAAAAAATTGTGTACCTACCCTTAGGAAGAAGTCTGTCCACTCCACAAAGGAAACTAAAGGCAGCAACACGAAGAACTCTGAGTCTGGTGCAGGGAAGTGTGACATAGGTCTAGCGAGTGAGTGCCAAGGAACCGAAGGTAATGCCATGTGCACAAAATTGTTAGAGTAAAAAATAGGAACACCCACAGAAAGGATGTCCAAGTGATGTGAAGGGAACAAAACATCCTCCATAACAAAAAAGGGATCCACAGCTGAGGGTGGATCAATGAAGGTCTCTGGAAATTTGGAAGTGATATAATTCCCGGAAGGGGCACTCCCAACAACAAAGATGATGAACTCCTCTGAAACACCTGTAGATGGATGAGGGACTTGTAGTGCATCACAAGTGTACTCTGCGAAAAGATGACAAAGGTCAGGCAGATACTCATCCCAATGAGGGGGCTCAACAAACAGAAGAGAAATGTCAGACAGGTATAAGTCATGCAATGAAGGTAGAGGAGTGGAAGGGGCCTCACACACAAGAAGTGGAAAAGAGGCGGGTGTGATGAATGTATGAGATTGAGAAGGAGACTGCTCAATATCTGATGAGATGTGGGAAGTGTCAACACTCTGTGGAATAGTGAGAGAAAGAGGAGAAGATTCCTTTGTAGTAATCTCAACATCAGAACTGGGTGCAAAATCCTCATCATTAGAAGTAGAGCCAAGCAAGTCTATGTTAGTAGAATTGTCATCACACAAAGAACAAGAGGAGACAAATGGACCAACAACAACAAAAATGGTGGTAGTATGTGAAGGGTCTCCATAGAGGGACTGAATAATGTTCCAGACACGGTGGGGTGGATTTGAGTCTACCACGTGAAACTAGAGAGAATGAGAGACATGCATCATCATGTGACCAAATACATGGTCACAAGTTTCAATGAATTCCTCCAGATGACGATGATCAATGGGTGCATGAACTAGCCCAAGAAAGAAGGGTAAAATACCCTCATTGGTGAAGTAATGTTCCATTGAAGCACACCAAACTGAATAGTTCCCTCTCCTGGTGAGAAGTGGCAGAGGATGTAAAGAGATCCTATGACACTCAAGTCTAGAAAGATAACTCTCCATGATGTGGAATCAAAAGTGCAAGGTGCACAAAAGCAAGACGTCAGACTCAGATGATAGTGCGTCTGCGTGTGAAAGCCCAAGAGTACTAGTCAACCCCCCAGAATGTGGCACTTTATAATGTAGTGCATTTACAAAACTGATAATTTCATCACGTAATGTGTGAGAAATGATGCAACTTTGACTAAAGAAGTGATAAAAAATGAGCTATGAGTCAAAAGTTATGGCATTAAAACGATTCCCGTAACTGATGGAAAATGCCACTAAACATTAAAAACGCATTATAAAAGTGCTCAAAATGAGTGCAAAGGGTATCGTGTGACTACTCACTGGAAACGACATCAAATTTTAGCAAGGGTTTTTTTTCTTGTGAGGGGGGATTAGCCTCCTGCCAACCCCAGACCTCGCCCTCCGTCTTCGATGCTTGTAGGAAGGGCACAATACAAGCCAAAATAAAACCTTAAAAATTAATTTACAATGTTGTGATAAATGTTTTTCCTCAAAACATTAAAAATAAGGAATTGTTTTGACCTAAAAACAATTTTACAAGGAAAAGAGGGCCCATGTTGAAATGATCTGTAGTCCAAGTGAGTTGTCCACGTGTAGAGCTAGTTGGAAGGTCTTGTTTAAGCCAATAAGCTAGATGTTGACCGAGCCAGGAAGAATGGGCCACGTGGACTATCAAAACAGAGATTTGTAGGGGGTAACTGACACCAAGATGAGCATGTAGGATACTAGGGAGGATGTTGTACAGAATTTAACCCGGTGCACTCAACAACCAAAAAATGTTTTCAAACGACCAGTCAAAATGTAGAATTCAAAAAAAAATCAATGTAGAGGTGCCTAAGTAACGAACGCAAGGATTAGACCTCCATGTGGTAGGGAGAATGGCAAAGAAGAGGAGAAAATGTAGGTTGAAGGCATTGAAATGACCACGTAAGGAGCAAAAAATGTAGAGCTAGAGAATAAGCCTACAACCAAACTAACATGCAAAAGCTCAAGTAGTAGATGCAAGGATTACAGGTCGCCGATGTGGAACAAGGATTGAGCCAGAGACTTCAAGGAAAAGAAGCTTGGCAGAGGAGTGCAAAGAGGTGAGTTTTAACAGGGACGAGTGAAAGGCAAAAATGAATAACCATGAATAGGAAAAGACCAAAAAGCCAACACAGGAAATAAGCAAGGAACCTAAGGTAGTCAAAACGGAGGTCGAAGCCAACAAAAAACTCGTATGTTGAAGACCAATGCAAAGAAACCCGAAAAAGGCAGACTGAGCCAGTCAAGCTAAAAACAAGGCACAATGAGATGGTGGCTATCCAAGGCAGTGAGCAAGGGGGGAGCTCAGTTCCTAGCTTGGTGAGATGGGGTCAAGGTAGACCCAAAAAGCACTTCAATAACCTTTAGAAACACACAAACTAGCATGAACAAACCTTGAACAGAAAACTCTAAAACTACAACCTGAAGATGCTCCAAAAAATTACATGCAGACCTCGAAGAAGCCTAAAAATCCGTAAACACCAACACAACCAAACACCACAAACAAACCAAAAAAGAGGTATGAGGCCTGAAATCAGTGCAAGTAGAGCATGGTCAGAATATCCATTACGACACACGCAACAAGAACTGGATATCATGCTGGAAGCTAAAAAACACGCATAGAAACGTTGATGAGTGCACGGATCCAAAAGATCCACTTTGATACCATGAAATAGGGTTTAAAACCTGCAAACAAGGATCACTAGGGATGACATGCATGTCAACGGATGTGTAAACGGTAGTGTGAAGAGATCTCAGGAGGTGCGAGCATGAACCGAATGTGCATGCAAAGATTTGAAACATGGGTAGAACCTGATTAAGCCATAAAAATATCCTTTATCTCATAGATCAAATGGACTATACATATAGGAGGTGCTGAGTAACCCCCAGTGTTGCAATCATGACAAATCAAGTACAGAGGGGGAGTTACATTCTCAGAATAGAAGTGTAACTCCTAATGACACATATGATGCACTGACATGTAAGAGAATCTCATAATGAACCCTAAATGACACATGGAACTACGATATCATCTAAGTGAGTGTTTTAAATATCTCCCCCTGGGTAGATATAGACAAACCGAAGAATATGGAAATCAAAGAAACTTAGAGCCTGATTTTTATTGCGTCACCAACAGTCGAAGGTGTAGGTAAGAGGTGCATGACAGAAGGTGTCAACATGAAAATGGATGCGCATTTGGCACATGTAAGAGGTGCACGAAAGAAGGTGTCAACATGAAAATGGATGCGCCCTTGGCACAGGTAAGAGGTGTACGACAGAAGGTGTCGACATGAAAATGGATGCGCCCTTGGCGCAGGTAAGAGGCGCACAACAGAAGGTGTTGACATGAAAATGGATGCACCCTTGGCGCAGGTAAGAGGCACATGAAAGAAGGTGTCGACATGAAAATGGATGCACCCTTGGCATAGGTAAGAGGCGCACGACAGAAGGTGTTGACATGAAAATGGATGCGCCCTTGGCGCAGGTAAGAGAGTGTCGACATGGCAGAAGTCGCGCCTTGGTGCACGTAAAGGGCGCATGACACAGAATGTCAACATGACAGAATTTGCACCTTGGTGCATGTAATTTTATGTCAACATGAATATGGATGCACCTATGGCACACCTTCAGGAGGCGAAACATTCTGAGCGCTGACAGGAGGCAGAACCTGACCCAGATATTCAGACGGCCATAACTTTTCACAGGGAGCTTGGATTCACGCAAGGTTAGACTTTTTGGAAAGCTTACGAGGTATTCTATCTGAATAAAACTGGATATCTTTAATTGGGTGGGAACAAGTTCTTAAAAATATAAAATACAGTTCGCCACTTTTTAAGTTTGTTAGGGTTCTCACCTACCACCATAATGAGATAAATTAAATGCAACCTGGAGGTGGTTGGGGTAGATTTGGATTTCCTCTCTCTTCCCTCTCTCATTATTCCTATAAATTGTAAGGAGGGGCTTCTTTCTAAAGTTTGGACATTCTTGTTTTGCCCCTCTCTTCTTCTCTTTGGCAGGTGAATTTGTGGAGATCAAACCTCCCATTAAAAACTGTAATGCAACTTTGCCTCTTGGTATTTTGTAGTGTGTTGTATCAATATTTGGATCAAATAATGCATGTATGTGGATGATTCTCAACCCTCTCTGTGTTCATTTTCATCCTCTTGATCTTTCACTGCAAATCTGGTTATATTTGCATGATCTTGCATTGCATTTTTATGGTTTGTGTTTATCGGCAAGATAGGTGTTCTTCATTCCTCGGTGCATCACCTTTGTAGTTTAGGTTTTATTTTATGCATCTTCTTACACTGTCTCCTTGGTAAGTTAGTTTAGGTTTTGAGTAAACCCTCTACATTTTTACGTGTGCATCTGAACAGAGGAATAGGAACCGGCCTTCATTTGGAGAGATTTTTCGTTTTCGCAAGGTCCCACACTTGGGAAAAGCTCCATGTTATGAAATCGCACTGAGAGTCTCAACCCATCGAGTTGCAGACATTCAGGGGTGTTGTGATTCACCATCAACAGTGAGATGACTCACCTAATGATGTGGAAAATACACACACCAACAATAGTTAGGAACATATTATCCTATATTATGTTCTCTTTTGTAAAATATGGATGGGGAAACGTGTATGTTGCTATGAAAGTGATTGGTGGTCCATTGAAAAACAAATTTGGGAGTTTGTGAATCTCTTCAAAAATCACATATAGAGTGCTTAATGGTTCCACTAGAAAACCTGTTGGAGTTGATGGTACTCTTTGAAAACCATCGGATTGTAGAACATGAGCCGGTACTAGACAAAACTCTCCCATGTTCACACTAAGAAGGTGAATGTTAGGAAATTTATATGTTATTGTGAACATTATTTATGTGTGTATTTTTAATATATGAGTTGTCATATAAACAACTCATAATTTTGTAATAGTTTAATTATATTTGTGAGTTGTGATAATATCACAAGTATATTATCTCTAGAGAGATATTAGGAGTTGAGTGAGAGATATGAGGGGTTAGAGATAGGTGGAGATATTAGTGGATAAGAATTTACTCCTAGTTAATAGGATCAAACATTTTTGTAAAAACTCCTTCTCTACATGAATAATATGTCTCGAATGAATTAAATTGCAGTATTTTTATATTCGGTGTTTTATTAGTGTGTTATATTTTATTGTTTCTATATTTGAATCTAAACCAAAAATAATAGACATGGATAAACAATAAAAAAATAACTCACAACAACCATGTGAAGCTCCAAAATTCCTTCTTTGTATTCAATTCACTATGTCAAGATGTTATTGCAATAAATATGAATGCATATATAAACATATGAGATGAAATCATGTCCTCTACATGCTTTAGAGATTCCAAGAACAACAATCTATTCTAGAACTAGAGAAACAAAAAATAAAATTGAAAATAAAGATAAGACATATAGTATGGGAACATGCTCCCATAATTTATATTGATCATTCTAAAATAGGCCCATTAATTTTCATAACAAAATCCAACACACACTAATCAAGATTGGTGGTGCCCGTGTTGTATGAACAAAATATCTCAAAATACATGATAAAATGTTTATTTGATTCTACATGATTGAATGAAAATTATGGTACCATTATCTTTCCCTATTTTGTAGTAGTTTACATTTATTTTCTCACTTATTTCACTCAACTCTTGGTTCGTGCGAATGCTTAGCTTAATTGGATATGAAAAAATACCATCATTTTAGTTTTTATGACTCACCTCAATGAAGTATTCCACATATTTATTTATCTAATTTTTTTACTTTTATGCTCAAAACATAAATGCCACTGATATTCAATATGGGGAAATCATTGGTGTTTCCATGTTTGGAAAATTATTGAACTTTGTCTATAAAATCTCCTTATTATGTAAAATTTTGGTTTATAGACATATGGATCTAATCAATGTATCCTCACTCAGAGAATATTTGAACTCAACCTATTTCCACCCTATGAAGATGGATCATCAAAAAGTGGTAGGTATCAGTGTTTGTAACATTTGGGGTCTATAAATCTACTCACAATGGATTTATTACATGCAACTTTGATCGAATCTCTAATCATTTAGAGGATTATGAACTTTTTCATACTAGATCATCAACACATGGCCTCTATTGGTGATTTTACCATCCATAAACATAAGTCTTATTTTTCCTTTTATGCATAATGACAATCACAAACACATGGTGGGAATTGGTTCCTTGGAATCTCTTAAATATTTAACTTTTGAATCCCTATTTTCATACTAATCTCTGAAACTCTGATGAGTGGCACACATAGCTAATAGTTGAATTTTAAAACTAAAAAAATGTTTCATCCTCAATTAATCTAACATGATTCAAGGTAATAAAAACCCAGGATTGTGAATATCAAAATGAATGAAATAGAGAGAATTATTTACAAAAGAGTAATAGTCTACAATTTTTTCCCAATTTAAATTGCATCCATGATCAAAACTAAAACACTTGTGAAATATTCTTTTACAAATGAAAAATAATAAAAAGTGAAGAAAAAAAAATATTTAACTTGGAAAATATTTTTAAAATCATAAATAAGTACAACTCTAAGTTTACATTTAACAAATTTTTGTATCTCAAGGTTTATTTAGAAGAAAAGATCAAGAATTTTTCTTTTTATGTTAAAGTTTATTTTTAAGGAGAGAAAACATTAAAAAGCTATATATGACTCAAGTTTCAATTTGGAAGCTTTAATATCTCCTTTTAATAGACTTTCTACTAAAAATGGGGCTCCATTTTATTTTCATAAAGATATTGGGGGGTAATGGATACAACAATGACCTTAAGAAACACAAGAAGAAATGGGAGATACCCTCAAATAATTACTTGAAGCATCCCTTACGAGATAAAGGGGGAGATGAAGGAAGAGTTTTTTATGTCCTCTCATGGTTTTTCCCTCTAAATGTCCCCACCTCCACAACTATACTCACATCAAGTAGAACTTTGGAGCCCTGCCAAGGTACAAGTAATTTTTTACATTCGATAGTTTGAAGAAAAATTGATATTGATGATTTGGATTTTCACATCCCTCATTTTCATTCTGGTTATTGCAAGGGTAAGTTGCAATATGAAAAGTGGTTTATGAAGGCAAGGGGAAAGGTTTTGTTATTAGCTAAGTTTGCAGCTATATGTGCATATGTATATCCTGAAAAGGATATAAATAATTACATGTAGTTGCAATCCCAACTGTGTAACAATGCATGTTGCTAAGCATTTGTGGAGTACTTGACATTTAAAACTTATTTTTTCTATGCTAGCTTGTATGAGTTTACTTTACATCACTGTGTGCGATGATTTCGTGACATGGTGTGTTATTTGGTTGTTGTGCCTATTAATGTGATTAAATTTTATCTTTCTTACTTTGTTTATTGGTTTGCTGAAGTTGGTAAATATGTGCATGGTTGCAATTGTATTATTTCTTCATTGAGAAATAATTATGATTATTTTTTTATTACAACGTTCATAGACTGTAAGGCATAAAAATGATCTTCAGAAAGGAACATGTAAAGTTTGAGATTATCAAGGTGAATGTTTATGAGGTTGAATTAATGATATTTTCAATAGTAACGTAAATATATTACTTATAAGTAGACTATGGTAAATTATTGCAAGACAAAATTATATTGGTCTTTGATTATATACTTGGCATATTTTTAAACTGATCAAACAATTTTCAACCATAGCTCATATGATGTTTTATTTGATGGTCGATTGACCCCACCATGCATTGGATCGAAACTTATTTTATCTGATTATTATCTTTGATTGATCATTTGATCCATGTAAAGTGGTTATTATTTGTGTTGGGTGTATTGGTCTAAGACCACAAGGAAAAATTAAAATATTATTAATTTGTTTTAAAAAACCTTGATCATGGCAAAGGAAATAAGGGGATTAATTATTAAAACGGTCAAAGATTTAGTTGATTGGAATTTTATTGTTATGGTCTTTGACCATAAACGGTAGAATTTTGATTGTTTAATAATTAAAAATTTGGTCATTGATCGACCCATGTAAAAGGTTTAATTTGTTTTTTAAAATTTTTTTTGTCTTGAGCCACTCGTAAATGCCACTAAGTTATTTCTATAGGGAAGTTGGGGATGGCGGTGGTAAGTGATCCGACCACTACATGGCACCTATAAAACATAAAGAGAATTTCATATTTCCCTTGAAACTTGTGAATCTTTTGGAACAAGCTACCTTACATGCATTGGGAAATCCCATTTTTATTTTTTTAGTTATCATTGAGCTCCTCCTTTTCCATTCAAGCTCCAATATGTTCAAAACTTTGCATGAAGGTTTGAACACTATTTTCACTTAGATTTTTTAGGATTTATTAATGGCAAACCCAACCGTATATATTGTTGTTTTGTTTGGGTTATTGGAGTTGTTATATTTCAAGTATGGGTCAAATTATTCGGGGGTTTGTTGGATAAATACCTGGGAAAATTATTTCTTGGTCTACATGACCTACTTAAAGTTTTCAAAGGAAATAATAAAGGAAACATTGATGAAGATTTGTAGGAATAATATCCATTACCTGCATGGATTTCCTTGACTCTCTCTCTTTTTATTTTGTTTCGAATGATTGAATATTTGTTGGGTTAGATTATTTAACGATTTTTTGGTTTTTCATCATTGTTTGGGTTGCAAATATATAGGTAAATAAACTAGGTTTATCTCATTATTTGGGTGCTTTGAATAAAGTTACTATTGAGGTTATTTTGGGTTTATTAGATTTAGAGCTCAAATAGTTTACTGTGTTTTATTCAATTTTAAAACCCATACTTCCAAGACATGATATGGGTATAGGTTGTTTTTTAAAACTTGTACCTGGGTTGGTTAAAACCATTTATTTGATTAATACATGTATAGGTGAAAATTACATACTGGGTATGTATTATTTGTTGGTCTCATTTGGATTTGTTGATGAGAACATTATTCGGTCTACATGTTTAAGATCTTTTCATTTCTTATTAAATAATGTCATCGTGAATGATATTAGATCTAGGTGTGACTTGATATCTTTTGACTTCAAGGTTTTTATCTGCAATGTCATACTTAAGTAGTTGAATCTTGTCTTGTTCACTATAAACTCATTTTTTTGTGATTTTGGCTTACCAGTTGCAAGTTTTGCATACGAGTACTCATTGTGAATAATTCATTTTATCCATTTTAGTTGTGTTATTATGAGTTCAATGCTTTTTATGGTCTTTGTTAAGACTACAAGATCTAGGGACCATTTATATTCTTGTTGTAGGAATATTCCTTCTTCTTAGTTGTTTTACCAAGCACTCAGAAACATGTGATCTTAACAGAAACTTTTCCCAAATTTGTAAACTTATGAATGCTTACTCATGGAGTAAGAGGCCTTGTTTATCTTTCTAAAAGATTGATGGTTAATTTTCATGATTAATATATTTTTTGGAATAAGTTAGTTTCGTAAATCATGTGTGTGGATACAGTAAGGTATAGATAAAAATATGTTATACAATCATTTGATTGAATTGTCAAATGCATTATTATTATTATATTGTTGATGTTAAACCCTGATAGTAGTGCGAGGTTTAATAATTTCACCTTTTTGTTATAGATGTGCATGGGAAAAGTGAACTAATCTACTTTGTGAATAGAAATAATGTAAAAACACAACAATCTTTGCTAAAAACTTTAATCTTTAATCATGTCTCAAAATATATTTACATTAGTCTAATACACAAATACAAATCTCTCGATACTACATATATCTCCTTCTTATTAATGGCACACATATCTTATCTCTCAAATACTTACATACATATTGTTATCATATGACATAATTACCTTGATTCATGTGGCACACACTATGCATAGGTTAATTACAATTTTTTTTTCATAAAAAATGACCCAAAAGTCACTACTTTTGGTCAAGCCTCTGTCAGATTCTATCTTTCTTCCTTTTTATCCGTCACTATGTGTCATCTTTGATGGATTTCTCCAATGTATCACAACTTTATCAAGTGTACCTTAACTTTATCTAGTCTTCGTTGGTTTCATTCTTCTAACCGCGGATTTCTCAAATCCTTTGTGGCTTCCTCTAGACTTTGGCAGATTTCTTCCTTTATCCCTGGATTTCCAAAAAATTGATGAAGAACCCTTTCAAAATCATCCCCTGAATTCAAACATTGTCTCATCCTCGAGACAACCAATGGATGAAGAATACTACCTTCTTCTTCAAATTTACTTACCAAAATTTTTGGACTTAACTTTAATGCTATATAGGCATAAACCCCCGAAACTTAGATGTCTAGTGTAAGGAAAGGTTCCCTTTCTTGACTTTCTCAACTGGAACTATACGATTCCATTTTGAAAGGTCATAGGCATCAACCGCCTAAAACATAGACATCTAGTGTAAGGAATAGGTCCTTTGCTCGAGTCATCCAACTAGAATTATGGGACACCATGCCTCTTATTCTTATTTATGGTGGAGTTTGGGGGATGTACTTGGTGATTTGTGGAGTAATTTTCTTCTCAAAAGTGTACCATAAATCTAAATGGATGTTAATTTTTTTTACCCACTCTTGAAGCTATGAATTTTATTGGATCAAAAGAATAATCTCAGAGGGTGGTTGTTTTGCTTTAATTTGACCAAATATTTGTTGATAAATTATGATAAATTGTTGCATTAAAATTAGTGCTCTGTCCATGGTAGCACTACATTCTTGCATATCAATGGTTTTCTATGTCCATATCCATTTCTTGATTTGATATTTTCCTACGAGTTCAACAAGTTTGCTTCTCTGATTTCCATCTTTGTCCTTGATAATATCATACTCTGTGGACTCTAAATTTATTTTTGTTCTAATTTATCAAATTGTGCTTTTTCTTATTGGGTCTCATTGGGCCACCCTATTATATATATATATATATATATATATATATATATATATATATATATATATATAGTATGTTGTAGTGTTATATAGTTATGTTTCCAGTTTATTAATAATGGATTGCATCTCTTTCCTTTGTTTTTAATTCTCCAATACATGAATTTTTATGATATCTTATTTATGTTCTTTAACCACTTCCTCATGGATCTTCTTCTCCTCCAAAACCTAGATGATTTTTTTGTCCTTTAGTATCTTGTTAACAACCTGTTCTACTACCACCTTTATGTATAGAATATGATCCGTATCGGTCTGTGGCCTTACTGTATGAATAGATGATAGTATTATCTTCATTGTTTCCTCCATGTCAATGCACAATTGCATCCAATATTTTTTTGCACTCTAATCCAACACTTGGCTCCAAGAAATTTTTTTAAGGGAGGAAAGTTTGTTCAAGTGTAACATGAATCCTTTTGTTGTCTGTTCTACCTCCCCTTGTTGTAGCTGGATAGATTGATCCTTCTTTCTTTGTTAGAGTTTTTGTTTGATCTTTTCTAATGAATCTCGAGGGGCTTGTATAGGTACCATACTAGTAGAAGTTTCCATTGATGATGTTTATGGTAACATTTGTATGGGATTTTTCTCATTTTTTCCTTATTTCTATTCCTTCTCCTATTTTTCCTTCTTTTCTTCTTCTTGTTTCTTTATTTCTTCAACTTTATTTTTTTCTTGTTCCTATATTTATTTCTCCTTCTTTTCATCCTCTTCTTTTTCCTTTTGTTTTATTTCTTCTTCTTACTATTCCTTCTCCTTTATTTTCATTTCTTTTTCTTCTTCCTTCTTTTTCTTTTCTTATAGGAATTGTGCATCCATATACAAATAGATAAATGGGTTGCACAGTTACAAATGAGAATAAAATACACACAATAATATTGTTAAAAAAATATAACAACTCCCATAGTGTTTTGAATAAAGACAATTAGATGGTTATGATAAAATATAACCATATAACATTAAATAAATAAACTAATTAATATGCAATGCATAATTAATAAAGGTAATAATATTTTACCCTAACATTCCCCCCCTTAATTTTGCATTTCCTTAAGGGATGAGGAGAGAAACTCTCTGAACATCTCAAATTTTTCACATGCAAGTGACTTTGTGAAGATGTCTTCTCGTTGTTCAGTTTTTGGATAAAACTGAAGCTATATATTGTGCTTCAAGACATGCTCACGTATGAAGGGTACCTGTACCTCAATGTGTTTTGTTCTTTCATGAAAAACTAGATTGCAAAAAAGTTTGAGAACACCTTCATTTCCAACATACATGGTGGTCAGTTTTTCCTATGGTATTCCAAGTCCTTTGAGTATGCGATGTAGCCAAATTACTTCACAAACAGCTTCTCCTAAAGAATGACACTTGGCTTCTGTGGAAGAATGAGAAAAAAGTGTTATTTCTTGCTTCCCCATGATATTGGTCCAGATCCCATGAGGAATACAAATCCTGAAGTGGATTTTCTATCATCAATATTGTTTGCATTATCTGAATCCAAATATCCTGATAAGAAGAAGTTGTCATTCTCATTGTATTCTAGAACAAGATCCATTGATCCTTTGAGATATCTCAAGATGTGCCTTGTTGATTTCCAATGAAAAACTTTGGGTTCCTGCATGAACTTGGGTAGATAGCTCACTGCAAAGTTGATATCTGGTCTAATGTAGGTCAAGTAAATGATAATCCCAATCAATTTCCGATAGAGAGTAGAATTCACCTCAGGAGATGGATCTAAACGAGATAACTACAATCTGTTCTCCATAGGTGTAGCAATTGGTGTGTAATCCATCATCCTAAATTTCTCGAGCATTCTCTTGGTATATTTCATTTGAGAAAAAAATGTGATTCTCTTTCTGTCATACTTCCAATCCAAGACAATAGTGCATTAGCCTGAGATCTTTCTTCGTTGCATCAATCATCCTCACTGAAATGATAGTGATGACTAGATCATCGATATAGACAACAAAAATCACAATCTCCCCACTTTATTTTTGAGGTAAATATTGGGATCTTATGGATTTCTAACAAATCCATGTTGTACAAGATGCTCATCAATTTTTTATGTACCATGCCCAAGGTGCCTATTTGAGGCCATACAGATATTTTTTGAGTCTACATACCTTTTCTTCTTGACTAGGTACAATATATCCCTCAGGTTGAGTCATATAGACTTTTTCTTGTGAATATCCATTCAGGAAGGCACTTTTAACATCCATATGATGGACTTTCCAACCAAAATGTGTAGCTAGAGAAAATATCATCTTGATCATTTTGATCTTAGCTATGGGAGAAAATGTCTCCTCATAGTCAATGCATTCTTTTTTTGCATACCCCTTTGCTACTAGTACCACTTTATACTTTTCCACTATGCCATATACTTTTTATTTTGTTTTGAATATCCATCTGCATCCAATGGGTTTCTTCCCCGGTGGAAGATTGACAAGCTACCAAGTGTTGTTTCTATATACTGACTGATATTCAAAGTCCATGGCATCTTTCAAAGCTTTTGATTTTAGGGCTTCCTGGACTATAGAGGTCTCATCATATTCAATAACTCTACTCATAAAAAAATTTTTAACTTCTCTTTATTTATTATGAGTTCGTGGTCTAGGGGTAGATGTATCCGATAAAGCATCCATTCTTTCTTCACATAATGTGCTAGTACACAACTTGGGAATATGTTGAACTATTCCCGTGGGTAGTGGTTCTATCAGATCAACACCATCATCCCCATCATCACTTTCATCATCTGTGGGAACATCAGCTTCATTTTTTACAACTGGTGAGGAATCTACATCAAGTGAGTCTAGAGGAGGAGACTCTACTTCCTTCTTCTAAATAAACTCAACATCTTTGCTAGTGTATACTTTTTTGGTCTTTGGATCCATTAATATGTACCCAAGATTTTCTTCACTGTAGCCAATGAAAAAGAGTTTATGTGACTTCATGTCCAATTTCTTTCTGTTCTGCTTAGTTATATGCATACTTTATTTACACCCTAATAATCTAAGGTGTGTAACAGATGGTTTCCTCTTTGACCATGATTCATGTGGTGTTACTCCTTCAAGAGCAAGTGTGGGAACTCTATTCAAAAAATACACAGTTGTATTTGTTGCTTCTACCTAGAATGTCTTTGTAAGTCTAGAGTCATCAATCATGCATCACACCATTTCCATGATAGTACAATTTCTTCTCTCAACAACACCATTCTAGTGTGGTGTTTGTGGAGGAGGAATTTTTCGACAAATCCCATGAGCTTGTAGGTAGTCTTTTAACTCATCCCTAGTGAATTCCTCCCCTTGCTCTAAGTGGAGATTTATGATGTGATGACTAGTTTCATTCTCAACAACTACTTTGAAATTATTTAAGGTTTCAAAAGCTTCACTTTTCTTGTGAAGACAATATATCCACATTTTCTATGACTAGTCATCAACATAAAGCATGAATTATTGGAATCTAGAATGACTTGGTTGCGTCAGAATACAAAGATTGGTATGAACCATATCAATCTTACCATGAGCTTGATGTGCACTCTTTTAGAATGAAGCTCTATGTTGTTTTCCTACTAGGTAGAGGAAACATGTCTGTATCCTTCTAAAGAGATGGTATCCCATGTAACATATTACGTCGGTGAAGTGTCTCGAGATACTTGAAATAACATGACTAAGTCTATGATGCCACAACTATACTAAGGTAGAGTTCTTAGCCACAAGTACCTAATCATCTCTATGGACAAAATCAAGATGGAACATGCATCTAACATTGGAGGCTTTTGTAACTATTTTTAATCCTCGTGATTTGTCTCGAATTAAACATGTTTACTTTCCAGAATGACTATCAAAGTGTATTTTTAAGTTGTGATCTAGGAGTTGACTGACTAAAATAAAATTTTTAGTCAACCCAGGAACATATAAGACATCTGATAGTCTACAGTTGTATGAACCAAGGGATAGAGAAATGTTCCCAATCCCCTGAACTATATATGAAGAATCATCACCCAACGAAACATGGTTTTTCTAAGGCGTGTCCCTCATTAAAGTAAACTAGTATCTATGGATGGTAATGTGTTGATTGGATCCCAAATCAACATACCAGACATTAATAGATAATGTGGAGGGTTCACTTGATCGATCAGTGTATAAGAAGTCTTCATTATCTGAATGTTCTTCTTGCTCAACAATATTTCCTTGCTGATGGGGTTTTCTTTTCCAGTTCCCCTTTTTCTACCCTTGATTGTAGTTTGTATGTCCCTTGTGATATTGTTGGTGTTGAGGTCCATAATTACTTGATGAACCTTTCTTGTATGTATTATACCAACAATATTTCAAATCATGTCCTCTTTTATAGATTGGACATTACTTCTTCTCTTGTTTTTCCCCTTGATGTTGATATTGATTCTGATGTTGGGACTTTTGATAGGAATTGAGTTTTCCTTTACCTTTTCCTTTCCATTTTTGATGTAAAGAAAGTTCCTACTCCTCTTCATCATTCTTATTATGTATAGATTCCTCTTACTGAAGTAGGTCTATTAGTTTTTCAAAACTAACTGTCGTATCTGACAAGTTTAGTGTTGTTACAAAAATCCGGTAAGAAGAAGGGATAACTCTCAGAACAATAGGAACGAGAGCTTCATCTATGAAATCTTCTCTCAGGGATAGAAGTGAAGCCTTATAATCTACAACTCTTCTCAAGAAAGATTCAATTTTCTCATTTTACTTGAAATTCAATGTATGTAACTGACTCTGCAAATTCAGTATGGCATTCTTTTGTTTGGCCTTGTGTACCATGCTTAACTTATCCCATGCTTATTTGGTTGTTTTTACATCTCGAATGTGGGGTTGCACATCATCAGACACTCTAAACATGATGATGAGTTTGGCCTTTTGATCTGCGTTATCAAATTGTCATTGTCATGCTGTATCAGTAGTTGATGTGGTCAGAGTACCATTCACAACAAACTAGATCTCTTCAAACTCAAGTTGTGTATTTTTCTTTCTTCCATGCAGAATAGTTTTTTACTCTAAGTAATTGTGAATCTGGAAGAAAAAAATTGGGGGCATTGGTGCCCATATTATAGAAATCACTGACATGGTTAGGCTCTTATCACTCCAGGTGTAGTGCCCACTTCCCTTTGGCACCTTTTATTACTGATCATGATACTATGGACTATGTGATGGACATTTTTATAGTTTTGATTTAGTATGATGTTAGATGTTAGATCCTGGATTACTGTTGAATCTGATTCATATATGATGAATGATGATTGTTGGAGACATTTTATATAGATGATTGACATGTTGTTGGACATGGTTATATATATATATATATATATATATATATATGGGTGTTGTTAGGACATGTGATATTTGGATATATTGAGTAGACCGAGAAAATTGAATTTAAAATTGATGATTATATAATTGTTGATGAAATTGTAAGTGTTATTGTTGATTGTCTAGATGTTGTTGTAAATCATATATATATATATATATATTGATGATTTTGAAATTGTATTATATTCATTTTGGATGTTCTGATATGGCCATGAAGACGAAGGAGGTATTTTTGTTTTGCAGGTTAAACATCACAGTAAACAATGAGGGATTGGAGACCAACCATAATGGAATTTTAGGTGAATTTGAGAAGGTCACCATGGCAACTTGTTTTATTGTGTTGTGTTTGATTGTTGTTAGGGATTCTCATGAGGGGGATCACCTTTATATGTGACCATGGGTTTTGTGTATTTTACTAATGTGGTTACTTTTTATTATTGTTGTATGTATTTTATTAGTGATGTGTCCCTTTCTTTTATTTAATTAAATAATGGTAGATTAATGTGAGAAAACATATGGTTAAAAGATAAATAAATCAAATTGGGATATGGGAAAGTAATTGTATAAGTTGTTGGCTTTTGTATTAAATATGTAAGAGATGTGTAAGTTTGTGTAAGAATTGTGTAATTAATGTTTGGAGTATGAAACACTCTACCTCCTTGGAAATTTGAATTTGTCCTTGGGGGCTATTTTTGGAGGCTTGTGGAACAAGTAAAACTTATCCCATACCTCTTAAAGTTTAATTACCAACCATACCTATGGTTGGAGGGTTAATTTTAGACCCTTTTAATGCATTTTATAAATCAAGTTACATGTTTTAATTGCACTTTCTTCATGTTTTAAATTTTGTAGTCCTTTGAGGTGTGGGATTTTTGGAGTGTGTAAGTATATTTTCATATTATTCACCCACCTCTTTATTGTGCATTGGAGAATGAATTTGAATTTTGTGTTGGAGTTGAGGATGTGTGATGTGGTATCCTACATGGATCCACCTCATCCTCTCCTCTTCCCTCTTCTATAAAATTCAAACTCTTTGCTTGTTTTGGGGTTAAATCTTTTGCATACTTCTTTGGGGCACATTTTTGTTGTTTGGAGCTCTTGTGAATTTTGGAGGATATTGGAGATAATTTCATACTTGGCATTGTTATTTTGGGACTGTGTTCTTGGCGTTGAGAGATTTCTATTTGGAAACAAAAGCTACAATGGAGAGGTAGGAGCTTAGCTCTTCTATTATGTTGTTAATTTTTGTTGTGTTTGTGTGAATGGTGTATGTTTTGTTAATTTGTTGGCTATTTGGGTAGACTACCATAGGGATAGTGTAGGAGAAGGCTACGGGGAATCCAGGTGGGGGCGGCATAAGGGAATGCCAGTGGCATCATATTTGGTGGAGGGATTTTGGGTTTGGGATCCACCTTGGAAAATAAATAGCTTGCATTTCTTACTTTGTGTGGGGCATAAGGAAATATGTGGGGGGCATAAGGAGGGATTATGGGGGGCATAAGGATATGTGTGATGATGTATATTAGTATTTTTTTACCAGTGGGTACCCAATTCCCATTGGGAGGAATAAGTAGCTTCCCCCATAGTCCTTGCTCCTTTGGCTTGCATGGTAAAGCCTTAGTTCTATTTGAATGTTTTCAAATGCAGTTGTAAACTATTATCTTGTGTTGAATTATTTTTTAATTTTATTATGTATGTTGAAAGAATGTTGTGTGTTGTGGAAGCCTGTTGTTACCATGAGTTGCTATCCATTTCTTATTGCATTGTAGTTGGGGTTGGAGGGCCAATGATGAAGGATGAATTCTCCTTTTATTGGATGTCTTGATTGGGTGGAGAGCGTTGCCTTTCCCCCAATTTTGTTGTGATCAAATTGAAAGAAAAAGGAAAATTGGCATGTTGTTGTTCTAGAGCAGAAGAGAAAGATATTTGACTGTCCCTTGTGAAAAATATTATATTGTAACCTTTCCCAATTTTATGTGGATGAAATTGTAATGTATTTTTTGAAGTAAAGATGTATGTAATTGGTTGTGAAAATTTATATTCGAAATGTGAAAGATATTTATATTTTGTTCTGTACATTTGAAGAAATAAGGTGAAATATGCTAATTGCATTCAAGGAAAGGAGAATGTGAAGGTGTATTTATTTTTGAATTAATAAATAATTGCAAGACTTTCCCTCATATGCATTGTTTTTTTATTATTGGTAAATAGTTTTTTGAAAGGGACTATACCCTTGAATACAGAGAAGGCCTAAAAGCCAGGATAAGCAAGAGAACTAGAGTGAAAAGGATTAGAATCCAAATGTTACAATGATGCTCAAAGTAGCTAAAAAAATAGCTACCAAAAAGAGACAGAACAGTGAAATTACTGCAAAAAAGTAGTGAAGGATCGGCAAAAAAACAACAAAGAAACAAACAAGGACAGCAGAATCAACTGCAACTACTTCCTAGTAGCTTTGTCTAAGATGGTTTTGATATTCTTCTAGGATTTAAACATACACAAAGTAGTCATATGGGAAGCGTCATTAGAATCTAGCTGCTCCAAGGTCTTCTTGCTTTCTTTATCAGTATCCCAAAGAGTTGTCGGCACTCTGCTTAGGTTGGAGACACTTATGACGTGTTGTTCAATAAATTCCTCAATCGTCCTAAAGATGGCAATGTTGTAATCATGCCTAGTCTTGGCCTTCCCTAAGACTGGAAAATAATTTAATTAAAATGCACAGTTGGAACTTGCACTAAATAACCAACATTGAAACATTGAAATCTAGCATGTTATGATATCATGCTTTCATTTTGAAAAATAACACTTAAGAAATAATCTAAAACATTGTAAAAATTAAGCCCAAACCTTTTCACAGTCATTTTTTTTTTAATTGTTGGAGATTGGAAATAAATCAAGTAAAATTCACATTCCTAAAATATCTTAAATCCTTCCTAGAACAATCCTCCATGTTTGTTTGGCATGTTCAGTGAAGGAGAAGATCAAATTGACCAAAATTTATAAGTTAGATTTTACCAGTTGGCTTTTTAAAATCCTACAGAACGTTTTCTTAAAAATTTCCCCTCAAACTTTATCAAAATGTAAAATTGACAATTTTTGTGGAAAGAGGGCATTGAGAGCTTTCTAGAAAGTCCTTGTTTTCCCAAAACTAATCTTCCTAGAAAAAGTTGTGGCCCTTTGAAGTTTTCCTTCCTTGGTAGGAAAATTTGGGAAAATTTTCCCTAGCAGGCCCATGGCCCAAAAATTTCCATTTAAAAAAAAAATCCTTAGAAAAATAAAATTTGAAAAATTCGTGGGGAAACTTTTTAAAAATTTCCTCCATCAACCTACAACCAATCAGATGCTGCCACGTGTCCTGACGAGGCAACGATGGAGGCGCGACATCATTTTCTCCCTTGGGCCTTTTAAAATTTTTGAAAAAATTTACCTCTTTCCCCTGTCGGCCCGCAATCCCACATCCATCGGGTATTACCACGTGGTAGCATAGGAGATAGCGGAGGGGGGGGAACCTACTTGACCTTTTTGTTTTTGAAATCTTGTTTTTGGAAAAATTTGGAGTTGACCTCCATGGCCTCACACTCCCACCCTCGCCTTGGTGTAATCCCCTCTGCAGATGCACGGACCCACGCATGCATCTTACCCCTTATCTCCCCCTCGGTGAAATATCCCAAACTCTTCCACCACCCCACCCTTCCCTCACTTTCTCCCCCGCTTGGCTAGTTGAGCACCATGTGTCCCTGACAGACCTGTGGGCATGCGCGCTCAATCTGGATTTTTCCTCCCATACAAGAATAAAATATCAACACCACCCATGACCCGCTAACCTGACAAAGGACCTTCTTTCCCACTTGACACATGTCCCCTTGGGGGAAAATTTGACTCCCAAGGCCCTCCGACCCATAACGAGAGTTTTACAAAAAGTTAGGAGGACTTCTTTACATCATCGGAAAGGTGAGAAAATTTCCTATCCAATGGGAATGATTTAGGGAAATTTTGAATGTGTTGAGTGTGAGAAAAATCAAGTTGAAACCATGAGCCTATTAGAGAGTGGGTATGGTGATAATTAACCCCTTGAACCTTATTGAACCTTCTAACCCTAAATTTTGGACCTTGTGACCTCTAAGAATTGTTAGTAAAAGAAAAGTATGTTCTAGTAGATCAAAATTATCCTAGAACTTGTTACTGACAATTATGGTCTCATAACCTGGTTGTAGACACTCTTAACCGAGTCTTTGGAGTGGGTAAGTAAGAATTTACTTTGTTGATTTTAAATATGGATTCCTTTCCCCACTGTAATTTAACCCTACTCTTGTCTTAGATCTTGTGGAATTAAATACCTTTGGTATTTAATTGTTTTGGGTCCCTTAACCCTAAAATTTTATTCAGGGAATATTTAGCTAAAATGTCAATGTAATTAGTGATTAATTTAATCCCTAAGGATATTTGCGCTAGGTGTGGACTTATTACACTTGTTTCTTTATAATGTGGTATTAGTAATTATTATAATGGGAAAATTTATCAGTTGAATTTAATTGTCCTTGAGACTTTGGTTGTTAACTCCTAACACCTTTAAAAAAAATAAAAAATTACTCCATAATTTTGTAACTAAACCTAGGTTGTTCATGGTTCTCAAGTGGGTTGTTTTAGTAGGCATTACACCAGGTATAAGGCCTCTCAATATATATACCATCAATTTGATATACCAAACCTTTTTATATACATGCCCTTCTTATATACCCAACGGTACGCGAAAGAAGCTTGACCTTTCTATATACCCGATGGTATGTGAAAGAGGAGTTAACGTACGTGAAAGAATTCAACATGTGGTACAAGGAGAATACTGAAAGGGATCTGTGTGATTATTTACATTGGCTCAAAGAAATATCCTCATACGCGTGCATAAATTTGCTATATACTTGGATAATTTCTCATTCCGGATTAATGTCGTGCAATCGTTCACAGACGGATGGGATGGCTCATTGTGTGTGCACTATGACCTTATTACTCCCCATCAATTTAAAGGGTCGATGCCCAAATGATGTTGTTGTAGCTATATTAAGTGTTAAGTGTAGTAGTAGTTTGACGGATTTACCCATTAGTGCTTCCTAGAGGCACTGTATACACTGAACGCTATGAATGAGATCTAGGATCTCGTGAGTGTTTTTGAACCAAATTTTATTATTTTTGAGTACAATATTTTTCTAGTTTCTGAGCAATTACAAAGTTTGTGGTTGACTATGGCAACTTGTAAATTTATAAAATACACTGAAGTATATAATTACATTCAAAAATTTGGAAAAATTCAATGACAGACAATTTTTTTTGTTTTTTGGGGCCGTAGTGGGCTGCAGAGCCCAATACGGCTTGCTGAGCAAAAAAATGTTAAAAATAGCTCACAGTGAATTATTTAGGTAGCCCTCTGGAAAAAAGTGCTTTGAATGCAAAAATATGAAAGTGGAGGAATTTTTTTCCCCTAAAATAGGGTTTATCTTGCTAAATTTAGTTAGTTATAACTAAATTTGAATTCACCGCTGAAGTTAGCGGTTCCACTAAATTTTCTACCAAATTTGGTATAGGGTGAGGGAGGGGGATTTGACCCCTCGACCTCTCTTGATGGGAAGTGTCTTAAAAAATTTATACCAGCCACTTGGGTAGCTAAGCTAAACAAATATATGTAAAGAGAAAATTGTAATTAAAAACTTCCAAACTGTAAAACCATACCTCTTTAAAAAACCACGATTTGGGAAAGGTAGTTTTGAACATAAATTCTAGCAAAGAGAAAAAATGAAATGCGGTTTTGGCGAGAATGAAGGTGGTTTTGAGTGTGTATGGTGCCTTAGATCAATTTTCTTCCTTCCTTCGAGCTTGTAATCTCTTCCTTGGTGTATTAAATCCTCCTCGACCTTAATTGCAATGAATAAATGCGGTTTTGATAAATTTCATGGCGGTTTTGAGGAATTTGATGATGGTATCGCATGGGATGGGGATGGGAAGTTACAGAGGAAACTTTGACACTCCTTTTCTTAGACAAGCTTCTCCAATGCTCCTCAAACTCTGTTGTAATCCTCCAATATCCTTCAACCTACTTTGAAACCAAATGTAATTTCACAAACAAGGACGGAAGCCTATATAATTGTATTAATGTGAAATTATTCTAAATACATAGGTGTAGGCTAATATATATATATATATATATATATATATATATATATATATGTATGTATGTATTGGACAGTCGAATACAAAAAATAAATATGTTTCACATGTTCAACAATATTCCTTAATACATAAGCTTCAAAAATACCATCCGGGAAGCATAAAAAAACTAAATACAACAGGCATATAGTTACACCAAATAAATAAATAATATGGTTAAGGAATATAACCATATAACAATGTAACTAGTTAACCTATTTACCATAGTTACTTATAGTAACAGTAAATACTAGGCAAAATCACTATTTACCCTAATAGTTCCTTTTTCTCTTTATCTTTTTTGTTGTCTTCTACCTTCTTCTATTTATCTTGTTCTTCTTGTTATTTCTTTTGTTTTTTTGCCTCTTCTTGTTTTTTCTTTTCTTCTTTTTCTACCTCTCTCTCTCTCTTTGTTCCTTTTTCTTCTTTTCTACTTCTTGTTTATTTTTCTCTTCTTCCTTCTGTTTATTTTTTATATCTTCCATCTCCTTTTTATTCTCTTCTTCTTAAGATATTATTTTTTCTTCCTCGACCTCCTTCTTATTTTATTATTGTTTTTTTTTCTCTTCTTTCATTTCAGTATTCTTCTTTTGTTTAGTTGCTTCCATGGCTTTTTTGTTCTTCTTCTGTTCTTTTTCTTTTCTTTTCTTTTCTTCCAAGTCCTCCTTTATGTCGTCTGGTTTTTGAATTGTAGATTCTACCCATCTCATTAAGTACTTTTTCCTTGTGATGATGAATCTTTCCTAATAATTTCGTGTGGCGAGTTTAATAGGTCCAATCAAATCTACAGCCCATTTCTCAAATGGGGATAGTACCAAGATTGGTTTTAAGGGAATCTCATCTCAAGAATTTGGTTTTCCCACCCATTGAAAAATGTCACAACACCTTACATGTTTATGTGTATCTTTAAATAATATAGGCCACCATAGTCCTTCCTACATGAATTTTCTTGTTGTTTTTTCTTCTCCATCATTTCCTCCAACTATACCTTCATGGGACTCTATTAATATATTCTTTTTTCATGTTCTAGGCCCACCCTTCTAAGGACATCATCTTTTCCTTTCTTATATAGTTATCATTGGATCAAATTCAAGGGGAAAGCTCAACTTACTAAGTTCTTCTTCAGTTGTTTTGTACACTATGGAATTATTTTGTAGCTAGTAACTATGTTATGTCATCAAATTATTTTGGAATAGCCTCAACTCTAAATATATGTGCACCGGGGAAGTCATCATCTATAGGTCCCTCATCTTTCCATGTTTCTATTCTTGATAGATAATTTGACCCATTATTCAATTCACTCGGTTTGACTAAAATAGTAAAGAAAAATTCTTGAAACAACATTAACATGCAGCATATCCTCCCTTGTAGTACTCATCTGTTGAGTAAGTATTTTAGTGATTGGTCTGTGTAGAAAAAAATGATGTTTCCAAAAGATATTGTCTATACTTTTGTAGGGAATAGACCATGCTTAGCACCTCTCTTTCTATAGTTGAGTAATTCCTCTCACCCTTGGATAACTTTTGGCTTGCAAAGGATATTGGATGATCCATTTTTTCTCTTGGTTGTGTAACTATTACTCCAATGGAAATGTCAGATGCGTCGACATAGACATTGTGCACTACCAAAAATCTTGCAAAGCTAAATATCTAGACTAACACCACAGAGTCTATTAACAAAGATAGTAATTAACAATAGTAACATCAAGATCTTAGATTATAATGCTTAAGAAAACTAACATAATATCAATCAATCTAAGTTAAAGCATGAATATTTAGTGTGAATTGCTAATTAAAATGGACCTATGAAGACCACTAGAAAATCAAAACTGGGATTTTTATTATTTCAGAATGGTGAAAGGATCTCTCTAACAATGGATACAAGGCTATATTAGATATTCCGTTACTAACCAAGCATGAAGATTAAATGCAAAGATTGAGCAAGATAATCCAGTAGTTGAAGTACGACTCTTGATCATATGTCTTATATGATTAATACAATTCAAAATATGGTGTAAAGTATAAACATATATGTCAGTTCCTTTATATAACTTTCTATTGTTAGATAATATTGTATCTTGGTGCATTAGGGACTAAAGGATAAAGTATATTACAACTTATTAATCATGATTAGTGTAATTAATAAATTCCTTAGCAAGTGAGGTGCCTTAATTAACCAATTAGAATTAATTAAGATACTAAGATAATATTTTGAAGCCTTTTGAGATGTCTTGGAGGGGAAAGGGGGGTGATTTTGAATGGTTGGAAGGGGGGGTATTAACCAATAATAGGTTTTATTGATCAAAATAAGGGTAAATATGCTTAAATAGCTAATAATCACTAATTATGTTATCGAAAGAGGATTATAACTACTGATGTGTCCGTCAATTGGCATCTGAAATGTGAGAGATGTTAGTTAATCAAGAAATAATAATTAATTAACAAAAATAGAGGGAAAAATTAGTTAATTAGTGGAAATCGCTAATCATAACAGAAATGATAAGAATGAGGGTAATTAGTGCACTCTTAGCAATAAAACTACATGAATAGAATTTAGTGTTTAAATTTACCCCTATTTGAGGTGAAGTAAGTGACACCACTAAAAAAATAGCAGAAAAGCATAAACGAGTAAATTTTGAAGAAGAAAAATTAGTAAAATGAAAGATGCCCCCTCGACTGTTGATGGGGTGATAAAAGAAGTCAATCGACAATTGAAAAATTGATTGAAATGGATAGAAGAAATAAGGTAGGGATAAAAATGATTTTTATTACCCCAAGTGTTTTGGAAGAAAAAGGAATACTGATAAGATATTATACTGAATAATATATGAATGGATTTTACATTCAATTGTTGAATAAACAACTATGTATGATCATGTTGCTCGTGATCTACATCATCGACCTTTTATTAAAATAAACATATACAAAAAAAGTGTAACATAACATGAAAAGATATAATACTAACATTTGTTCATTGCTAAAAATGTGTAACTCCATGCAACAGACATAATGCAATGCAATATGAGAAAGTAAACCAATTAACCTAATAGAGAAAAAAGTACTATCACACAACTCAAACAAACAACATTCAAGACAACTGCGTAAATGTTTTTGTTATCAAGATTTAGATCCAGGATGTTTTTGTTTTAATGAAAAGGGTTAAAAATGGTGGCCAAATAAAGGATACATGCAAGGGGAATAGAGGAGGACACAAGTATTCCCATGAAAAATCATTCATGCACTATGACATAGTCCGTGACAACTCATTGTTGCATGGAAGTACTAACATAGTAAGCAAGCCAACTTTGTTAATGGAGGTAGATCAAAATTATCCTCAAGCCGTTGTGACAAGAACAAGCAAGAATTAAAGAAAGATGTTTTTAAGATAAATTTAGATGTTCAAGGATAATTCATGTAATACAATATTTAACTGCATACATGTTGTCTACCAAATTTTAAAAAAAAAATATTTACATTTTTTTGGATTTTTAATGATGTTTACCAGTTTTTGTTTTGAAATTTTGTAATGTTTTGTTTTTTTGAATTTTTTAGGAAGAAAATTATCTAGAAGAATGAACATGTATGTGGACATCACCATAAAATGATGGAAAGAAAACATATGCCCCATATAGTAGAAAGGGTCATCACGAAGCAAAAACATGCCCCCGAACGTAGCAAAAAGGGGTGAAAATGATTATTTATCAAAAATAACCATCACGATGAGTGGTATAATAATTAGGAAGAACCATGATGGTCACACAATGCCTTGGGGGTGTGAGAAACATCATGAGGGGTCAAAACGGGTATAAATACAAAGCCACAGGGCGTAAAATAACATTATGGCTAGTTATTTGCTACTTACCTTTACCATTTTTACTACTAGTTTTTCTCTAACATGGGAAAGGAATGACAATGGTTCAGAAAAAAAACACCATGCAAACTGAGTTCGAGACTACATGAGGCTTCTCGAGGATAGTGGACAGGTACACAAAGTAAAAATTTTCATTTTTGGTTACATTTATTAGCATTTATTACACTTAGAAAAATGTGTGAGAGCACTAGCGTAGCCCCTGGGGTGCATTTACATGATCAGGGGTATGTTGGTGTAAGGAAATGTGGATGCAACCATGTATATGTGGAATCAAGAACACTAGCATGAGGAATTCCTGGATGCATAGGCATGAGTGAGCATGCATTAGAACAAGTGTGCTAGTGCATAAAGGCAAGCGCTGGTGTTGAAGTGGAATTTGGGGGGATAGGGGTGCATATGTGTGAAAAAATAGGTGTGAGAATAGGAAATAGGTTAGTGGCACTATGGGCGCACACAAGCACTAAAATGGGCATGTCGGCGTTGTAAAAAAAATGGGTTGCGTTAGCATCAAAGGTCAACCTTGACCATAGGCTAGTTTTGAAGAAAGAATTTTTAGGAGTTTTTAGAAGAAATTAGTTGTAAAATAGAAGAAGTTAGTCATGGAGTAGAATAACACCTTAGATGATGTATTGTTGAATGAAATGATGTCTAATTAGGTGACTTTCCTGATTTTGTAGATTAGATTTCCCAGAGTTGAAGACTCAGGAGTTTGGGACACGGGAAGATGAGGGCCTACGAGGGCTAGCTTCTAGATGGTGCAGATATCATACCTTTGGAGATGACCTTAGATGTTATGGCTACATCTTTCATATGTGGCTCATATGCCTCACATATCACATTGGATCATAGTCTGCTAATAACCTTAGCTGAGAGATGGTAGAGTGAGAGCCAGAATTTTTAGCTTTGTGATGGGTGAGATGAGAGTACACTTTAGAGGATGTGTGGTGCATTTTGAGAGTGTCGATCCAGGGAATTTTTTTTAGAGTATGATGATGACATTGAGACAGTATTCTTTAGAGCATCTACTGAGAGTTTTGGTGCAGCATGAGACATACACCACTGGGGTATGTCACTTGATCATCTACTCGATGCTTCGCTAATCCACAACTATTCACGGGTTATAGTATATTTGATGGCTCTTTTTAGTTGTCATCTGGTTGCCTAGTCAAGATTCGGGTGCATGCTTCTCCCTTGGTTTAATTGGAGTATATACATGGCTTATTAGATGACGAGAGGTTTATTGCTAGGGGACAATGCCTATATTAACCCACTTATATTTAGGATTTACACTTGATAACATACCGATGATAAAAAAGAACCGTGGGTCTAGTTACATTGACTTCAGATACAAGCATATGGGCATGGGACCATATTGCCATAGGATGCCCACTATGGAGTACTATGCGACCCAGATCCTATTGGTGAGACCCATCTATCATGGATGACTAGGTACCAGTAGGCGAGTGATGATTTGTGGGCATCACACTTGAGAAATACCTTCTATTATAGGTAAGAATTTCATGATGATTCAAAGTTCACATGATTACATGACGGACCATATAGATTGTACTAGGTGACTTAAGGATGATGGTACCAATTGATGCACAATAGGAGTGAGATAAACTTTATTATTTGGAGCAGAGACTACATCATTGAGTGGTATCAAGTGGACACATTTTAACACTAATTTGGCCTCATCTAGGGGATTCCTAGAGATGAGATGTGGTATGAAGCACTGGATACAAAGAAACTTTCGATATTGGACCCTCAGATTAGGTTACAACAAGTAGTGGAAAGATTTGCATAGGATTTCCCACAACCTTGGGTTCAGCGGCCCAAATAATGGATTCTAGGGGACAACTCAGTATTATCTAACATGGTGACGTTATAGTGTTGTGCCATGACCATATAACCATAGGCTAGAGGGATCCATTTAGGCTAACATGTAGCAGCAATTGCACAGGGCCTACATGGTCTATAAACTCATGGCACATGCACATAAAGGTGCATAGGTACGGGCCAGGGAAGATGTTGAGGTGTTAATTTTCTGGTACCAAGTTAGCTCTATAGTACAACCACAGGTACAGGATCCATAGGTTTTGCAGCCAGTATAGTAGTAGATGCTTGTTTAGTAGTAGATAGTGGTATAACCACAAGTATAGGCTCCACATGTGCATGCCTACAGGTTCCACTATATGATTCAATTATAGGTTTCGTTACATGTGCCCTTACCACCACCACATATGTGCGCACCACATAGTTCACCTAGAAGGTGGATGGGATGGGGGAGGTGGAGGAGTCAAATGGAGGAGAAAGATGGGGGACCCCACCATAGATTCCTATGAGAGTGGGGGTGGAGATAGGATACATAGGGTGTTGGGGAGCTAGCTACCTTACAACAATAGTTGTAGTAGGTGGTAGCATTACAACTTCAGGTTACTTCAGAGAGAGACTATCTTTTTATAGAGAGAGATCAACTAGCTATGGAGAGGAGCCACATCACTTTAGAGAGATATCAGGTGACTTCCAAGTAATATCAGCTACAGGTGGAGTTAGCTAGTGTCAGGGCAGAGCATGATACTATCTGGTAATAAATGACAGCAGCAGGAGGCCTAGAGATGGTCTTCCAGTGTTCAGTGATCACCGGGGAGGCCACATAGTATAGGATGTTATATCATTCAGTTGTGTTAGTTGGGAAAATATATTTGGACTATAGTTAGATGGTAGGTATTCAGTGGAGATCCAAGTCACAGAGAACATCTCGATCGGTCGACAAGATAACAGTGTAGTAGCCTTTAGGGTCCCAGTAGAGGATGAACCATCACAGGGGTCTTTGTAGGACCATCACATCAGATGCATCCATAGACCTATAAGTCCTCACATATGAGAGAGTCAGAGTTGACTCATGTTATTAATGTGATATGTACAAATGTATCTCTTTTTGATGTATGCCTCGATATGAAGGCACATTTTTGTACGGATGTACTATGTATTGTTTTTTATATGCCTCATGATGAAGGCACATTTATTTGTATAGATTCCCATGATGGCTCATTATATCGGATGTATATTGAGACACGTTGTTTTGTACATGGACATTTATATTTATAATGATATATGATGATGATGGATTGTTTTTACTTATCACATTTTGTGTATGAGATATCATGTTTAATCCATGATTTTATTATGGTCTATGTTTGAGGGGGGATAGAAGGTGATCCCTCGTACCTCTCTTGCTAATATTATATGATGTTAGCTTAGCATACATGTTTAATTTTTAGTTTCATGATGATGTACCTTAGATTTTATTGATATATGATGTATAGATGTGATGATAGATTATATGATGATGACATGAAAACAAACTGTACAAGCAAACAAAAAACACAAATTAATCAAACCTAATCAAAGAAACACAAATATGTATAAGTATGCAAGATAAAAATGAACTTGAATGCAATGTAAAATAGATTAAAGTAGCACTCAATCTAAGTAAGAAAAAAAATTCAATTTAAAGCACACAAGATGAAAAAGTAATGCAAAAAAACTATGAACAAACCAACAAATAAAGTAAGCAAACCACTACTTTGTTATTGTGGGAAAGTTTTGAAAAAAAATTTTTTTTTTTTGATATTATATTGAGACAATGCTCTATTGTTTTTGAGTTTTCTATGAAATGTATTTGAATTTTTTTAGTTTTCCGACTAACATATCTGAGTGTTTTAGTATTTTTCAAAAATTTATATGAATTTTTTTGTGATTTTCTAAGAATTTTTCTGAAGCTATGTGCAAGGAAATGAAGAAACGTGGATGCCCCCACCGATAGATGAGATGTACAAGGGCAGAATGCCACATGCATTATGTACAAGAAGTGATGATGCAAAGTTCCCTTCAACATTAGATGGGAATATACAAAGGCAAGCTCTTTCAATACAAAAAGTAGGATTGACCGGATCAAGGCCAAGAGGGATAGATTCAAAAGTATCTCAGATGATGGTTAAGACTAGTTTAGGACAAAAGATATCACAATCCTAGACCTGACATGCTTGTGAATAAAGGTCCTTCCAATGGCATCGAAAACCATTTTTCACCAAAGGACATATCCAAAGTGCCACTATTGTGTTGTTTTCACTGTTGGACATATTTATTTCTCTTTTTTTATATTTTTATACTTTTTTGTCATTTTTCTGATATTTTAGGGACCCCCCACACTTAAGCATAGAAACACTTAAGATGCATTGCATTCATGGGTTCCGAAAGTTCCTGACCATCTGAGTAAGAAATCTTGTAAGCACCTAAACCAAACTTAGCGACCACAACATATGGCCCTAACCAGTTAGGCTCAAACTTTCCTTTCTTTTCCCGGTCCTTTGTGATGTTAAATGGATTTTCTTGTAGTACCAAGTCTCTTACCTCAAATTGATGAGGTATCACTCTTTTTTTGTAAATTTTATCATACTCAATTTTAATACAATTTCAGGTGATCAAGGGCATGAATTTTTTTCTCATCCAATAGTTCCAACTCTTCTAGGCAAGCCACTTTGTAGTATCCCTCTTCATTCAAGTAATTTCTTATATCTATACACAAAGAGATGATCTTGATCTCTAGAGGTAATATGGATTCTATGTTGAATATTAGGGAAAATTGAGTGGCACCTATATGAGTGCATATATACATTCTATATTCCCATAGGGTAGGGTGAATCTATAAATTCCAGTTACAGCCTGTTATATTCACCGTCTTCTCCATAATTTAGACAAGGGTTTTATTGGAAGCCTCATATTTCCCATTACCTTGAAGATAATAGGGGGTTGAATACTTGAGATTTATTTGAAAGTGTTAACACAACACCTTCAAAGTTTTTATTTTTGAAGGACTTACCATTGTTAAGCTACAATGGGAGAGGGGGTACCGTATCGACATATTATATGGTTCATTAGAAAATATGATATCTGTGCAACTTTCACATAGGTAAGAGGAAAAAATTATACCCACTTTGAGAAGTACTCAATAGTAATGAAAATGAATAGGTGGCTATTAGAAGATGTAGGTTGAAGCTTGCCTATAAGATCAAGCCCCCACTTGGAAAATGGCCAAGGTGTTGTGATAGGTTGTAATGATTGCACCAATGACATGTATCAAATTACCATATTTCAGATATTGCAAACATTTATTTCACATATTTTCAGCAATCATTCTTCATGGTAGGCCAATAGTATCCTACTCTTATTATTTTCTTAGCTAATACTATCCCATTTGTATAGGCCCCATAGATGCCTTCGTGCACCTCCTTAACCACTACGATGGATTCATCTTAATTGAGACAATGCATAAAAATTCTCATCATAGCCTTGATGGTAGAGAGTGCCACCAAGTAAGGTATAACCAGGATATACACTGGATAAGGTTTATTTTATTAGCATGGGAAATGTTTGCGGGAAAGGTTCCATTGAAGGTAGTTAAAAATGTCTACATACCAAGGGGAAAAGGGACCAACAACTTCACATACCAAACAAGATTCTTGCATGTCATATGTTGGTGTTTGCAAATGTTCTATGTGAAGAATGACATATAGTTTGTTCCCAGGTGAGGATGGGACAACATAGACCCCACATGGCCATAACATCCACTGATTGGATTATGTCCTCTTAGGATCTATTCAAATGTAATTTTCTCAAAGTATTCTTTTAGAGAATCGACCATTTTATTTGTAAGGAAGAAGTTTCTCATCCTTAACTTTATACTCATTTGTGACCTATTTGATAATCAACATGGAATCACTGATCACATTCACTTGTCGGATGTCCCACTTGATAGGTAGTTTCATCCTGTAATAAGGGATTCATATTTTGATATATTGTTTGTACATGGGAACCTGAGTCTAAATGTACTGAGGGATAGGTCTCTTGAAGGAGTGATCAACACAACCCCAAAACCTAAACCATGAAAGGTAAAAGAACCATCAAAGTATAGTTGTCATATAATATATTCCTCAGGGTATAATGTAGATGAATTAGGAAGTTCCAGACTTAAAATTTTAGTACATGGTAAAGGGGATTCGGCTAGTTGATCTACCAAAACCTTCCCTTTTACTAATTTCTGGTGAACATACTCGATGTCAAACTCACTAAGTAAAATGATCCAATTGGCCATCTTTTCCTATAAGTGTGGGATTTGACAATAAGTACTTTAATGGATCAAATTTTGATATTATCTTGACCTTATTATTTATCAAGTAATGACATCAGTTTATGAAAGGAAAAAACTATGACCAAAAATCCTTCTCTATCTTGGGTAGTTGAGCTTGTAAGAAACCAAAGTATGACTTAGATAATACACATCTTTTTATTTTTGTTCCTTATCATATTGGGCCAACAATTCCCCACTTGAAAAATGTGTGGCAAGAAATGTAGAGTAACAATGGTTCACCTGTTGTGGGTGGCATTAGAATAGGGGGTTTGGACCAAATATTGCTTGAGTAAAGAAAATTCTTGTTGTTGTTCTAGACCCCAAGTGAAAATTGACATCTTTCTTCAAGAAGATGTGTGAATGTGTGACACTTGTCGGCAAGCTAAGAGATGAATCTTCTAATGGCTTGGATATTTCCTTAAAAGCTTCAGAGTTGTCTAATATTCATTGTCAAAGTAAATTCTATTATAGGAATAATATTTACAAGATCTACTTCTATTCCTCTTCGTGAAACAATGAACCCTAATAGTTTTCCAGATAGCATGCCAAAGACACATTTCTTCAGGTTGATTTGAAACCTTTTAGTCCCTAAGACCCTGAAATATGTGCTGGCAATATGTCTTGGTGATCTTCTTGAGTCCTATAATTTTCCAATATGTCATCCACATAATCTTCCATTATATCATTGATCATGTCATGAAATATTAAAGTCATTTCCCATTGATAGGTTGCACCTAGCATTCTTGAGGCCCAAGGGAATGATTTGGTAACAAAATTTTCCCCATGGGGTTGTAAAATTTGTCTTATGTTGGTCCTCTTCAGAAAATTTTTATCTGGTTGTATCCTGAAGATCCATCCATGAGTGATATCATCTTGTAACTAGATGTTGAATTGATAATCATGTCGATGTTGGGAAGAGGAAAGTAATATTTAGGAAAAATTTTATTGATATCTTTGAAATCGGTACAAACTAGTAATACATGACAGGTTTCTTCTATACTTGGACTACATTTGAAATCCCCTCTGAATAGTCAATAGGTACCTGATGAAGCCTACCACCAATAATTTTTTAACTGTACTTTGACCAACAAGGCGATGAAAGGATGTATCTTTTGAAGATTTTGTTTTATGACATTTGATTTTTTGTGCACAACAAGGTTATGCACCACTAATTCTGGATATATCCCTGGCATGTCTGCATAAGACCAAGAAAAGATACCTACAAATTCTCTCAAAATAAACACATATGTTTTCTTTTCTTGAGATGAGAGAGAAGCTCCCAACTTGACTATTCTAGGAAATTCCTCTGTACCAATATTTACATCTATGGTCTCGTCCATGAGTAACTTGGAATCATCCTCCATGCACGTAGGATCACTGGGGAGATTAAGATCTTGTTCTTCTAAAGAAATCTCCATGAGATTTTCCCCTTCAGGTTGGTGAACTATTTTTTCTATTGATTTTTCTATTTGTTTTTCCACAAGCACCTCAAAGAGGTTTTCACTATAGGACTTGGAATTATTATTTTTGCAAGGATTTTTTGTGGAAATTTTTCCCTTGCTTATGTTTTTTTCTTAGATGACCACATAACTCAACCTCCTCCCCAAAATATGCACATGCATTAAGCTTGATGGAGAAGCTTTTCTTGCGATCACCTACCGAAATGTTGTCACGAATACCTAGGAACTCACCAATAGATTCGTCATTTTGAAATAAATCAATTGGCACATGTTTTTTTTTGGTCCCAATTCACGAGTGATGGGTAAACAAGGTTGAGTGTAGGAATGGTAGGGGTTATAGTTAAGATAGCTATGTCAGAAAATATGTTCGTGGAGGTAAGGTCTTCATAAAGACTACACCTAGGAATCTGTTTCACTTTCACATTCAGAGGAAATATCTTCACACTTAGAAGAGGTAGCCTCAACCTGTTGGGGATGATACCCATATAGTCGGATGCCAATACCATACTTACACACCTTGTAATGAGAAATTGGAAGATCTTCCAGTGAAACTTGTTCATTGATGTCGTAACCACGTCCTTTGTATCCCATAGCATACATCATTCTATTGGGGATAACATACTTGGGTGATTGGTAACATAGATCCATTTCATCATCTAAAGGACGTGATATGATGTTTTTGAGTAGATTTTCATATAATAATAATCCACCAGGAGTGAAAGCAGTTAAAACTGCAATAGTTTTCTATGGATGCTTTGATACTTGTAACATGACCTACCATGCACTTTGGGTGATAAGGGGAGGTTAGAAATTAAGAGGGCCTGTTGGAGATCATAGTACTCCATAGTCATTTGCAATAACCTTCATCTCCCATGCAGAAAAGGGAGATTATAATATATATGCACCACTATTATTGAGCAGATAAGGTATTTGGATCCACTCGTGAAGTGAGCACCTTCTGATTGAAACATGAACAACAATCTTTCTATAAGGGAATTCTTAAATGGTCCAGGGAAATATCCCAACAATGCTCTATAATAAGAAAAAGGTTTGGGATATCCTTGAATAGTGAGAGTCTTCCCTTTCATGATGTAACTTCAATAATTAATGATAAGTGGAAGCTACAACTTGCATGACATGAATCCATGGGCGACCTGAAACAATATTTTATAAGGGAGCTCCAAGTCTAAAACATGGAACTTTGTATCCTGATTGATAAGACCTACCTCCAGTGAGAAAGTTTATTATACATAGATGACTACAAATCTTCGTTGTCCATACACCTTGATGGTGATGACCTTTGTTTCTGAAATCAGCTATTCAATAAAACCTAGTTTCCAAACTAGCATTTAGAGTAAAAATGTTTAAACTTGATCTGCCATCCATAAGAACTCTTTTGACCTTCTTACTCTTGATTATAAATTAAATATGTAAGGGTAAATTATGAGAGGGATTTTCTTCTGGGATTTTTTTTGGACTAAAGGTTATATGCTCTATAGGAAAAATCTAGGCTACCATTACTTGTAAGCATGTTGTGTCGATATCAACAGAGACTCCTAACCCTTGCAATGTCTTATAAAGGATGTCTTTATGAACATTGGATATTTTAAGAAGGTATAAGATTGAAATCTTGGCCGTAGTTTTATCTAATTATTCTAACATGTCATAATGATTGTATTGAGGAGTAGAGGGAGGAGGTTCTGAAATAATAAGGTGAGCACGTCATGTTGCCATGATGCACTCCCTTGATTTAATATTTATTGTGTTGATATGCTCAACAGGTGGATTGAAAAAACCTATGAGGGCTTCAAAATGGTTATCCATTTTTGAAACATGATTCACATTCTTGGCTTGGAAGACTTCCCTTTATATGACTTTTCCTTTCCTTTATTATGCTTTGGGAAAGTTTTTTAAAAGATTATCATGTTCACATTGGGAGATTTTCTCAGGGAAGCAGAATCTATTTCCACATTCTCGCTATCATTTAAGTCTTGAATATAGTTCTTTAATTTAAAACACTTATCTGTTTTATAATCCTTGACATTATGAAATCCACATTATTCATTTTCCCTACACCATGAGGGATTGGGTACGTCATCCCCATAAGGTGTAGTTGCAAGATACCTAACCATGTTAATTGCCTCTAACTATTTTAATATTGATGAAATAGAATCATATAGAGGGGTGAAGGCATGATGCTTATATTATCATAGCCGGAGATCCCTTTGCATAGGTTTCAAGGGAGCTTTGTTATTCAACTTCTTACACTTTTTTAGATTTTTTTATTCCATTACATATGATGCTTTTTTTCTTATTGGGAACAAAACTTTGATTTTTCAATTGTTTTTGAATCATTATGATCACTGCGAGAAGGGTTTAAAAGACCATTTGGCTAACAATGACTTTCTCTATTTAACTAATATTTTATATCACCTCTTCAAATCATGTTTCCACAATATATTTTCAATTGCAATGTAATTTCAGGGTGTATGTTAGGGAAAAATATACTAATCAATTTTTTCTCTGGGATAGAGAAAGGAAAGTGGATAGATAACCCTCTCGATACGTTATTAGTAAACTAGCCAAGTTCTCATTATTCCTGTTATTTTACAATTGCATAAATCTAACATGTTGATCTCACTTTCTATATTAAATGAGAAGTGATGTACAAAGTGTTCGGCTAGTTCTCTAGCCATGTAGAGATAGATCCCTTAGGGATGTGTAAAAAACATTCCAATGCTTGACCTCTTAAAATTCACAGGAAGAGGTGAATGAGATACTTATTGCTATACGTGACCTCTTTACATTCCATATAAAAGTCCTTAATATGGTCTCTAGGGTCACCTTTTCCCTTATATTTTTCAAACTTTGGATAGTAAAAATGACATGGGAAAGGTACCTGTTGGTTGATCAAACATGCTCTCACGTCTCAGATCTCTGAAAAGGGATGAGGTGTCTGAGACCACAATGGAACCATCCCCAAGTTGTGGGACCTTGTGCACTTGGGACAGATCTCCAGAGAAGGTTGATTCCTCTATCTACCTCTAACGTTGTGGCTACTCCTAATGCTAAATGCAAATCCTAGACTAAACATGCCAAAGGACTAAGGATAGAAGGATATGTAGAAAGGGAAAATTTTAAGCTAAGGAAGGTGATAACGCCAGAAGGAAAGGGTCAATCTGTCTCCACGAGTGGCAAAAGAAATAGAGAGGGTAGACAGTGTGTGCCACAAATCAACACACATGATCAGACTTCCAGCACATGCAACACATGAACGTGGGAAATGTAAGTAGAGGAATACACATAGCATGCCAGAAAATGCAAGCAGAGAGGTGAGATGCAATGAAAATGAGAGAGGGAAGACAAGATTTCCATAAAACATGATTTTATTGCTTAAGGGATGCACAGTCATTTACATTCACAGCATGAGGAAAGAATACATTTTAGAGACCACGCCAAGGTATGAGACCCATGGGAAATCAACCACCATTTTGGCATGGTGCCGTTACCATAAGGAGAGATATTTTTACAAATTAGAACTCTATTATTTATAGAAGAAGGATAGAAGAGAAGCAGAAAGGAAGGGAAACTCATATTCAAATCTTCAACCACCAAAAACCAGTAATAAATGCCTACAAATCCACATGTAAGGCTATCAGATGCACTTCCCTGTGTCTGTTTTTCATGTGGAAGAAGGAAGAAGGAAAGATCTTATGAAATCTTGTAGTTGAGGTCGATTAGATGTGTGCATTGATGAGTTGAAAGATGTTTCCATTTTTTAATTAACAAATCTTGCCTAAATTTGAACTTGAATAGTCCAATGTGTATCTTGTTATAATAGTTCTCTGACAAGTCTAGGCATGTGCCGATCTAAGCTTTGTAGCAAAAGATATGGCTGTCAAAAGATGTCAGAGTCGTCGGAGCATGGAAAACACATGGCACACATATGTTGGCTAAAATGATGGCCAATTGTTCTTTTTTTTTCTTTTCTACCACATGTCATGAAATGGCTAGTTGTCTGAATTCAGTGCCTTGTTGGTGCGCTGTGATTGGTTATGCGTGTCACACTTAAGTCTGAAAAAAGATGACTTGGCACTGAAGGGCGCAAAGGAAGGCACAAGGCACTGGAGCAATAAGGAAACACATGAAAGGGAAACAAAGGGGAGGCATAGAGGAGCACATGCGATGCACATGGGGACACAAGGAAAAATGGTGAGTAAAGAATGTATGGTTAAGGAACAACTATTACAAGGTAATGGGCGCAATGCACGAGGGGCCAAGGACTTAGCTGATAGAAGTAAGTGTGAGGCGTGCAGGAAGGGAAAAATGGAGGAGATAGAAGAATGAAAAGGGGAGTAGGTAGGTGCACAAGTTTACACAGAGGAACTATAATTGTGCCAAGGTGTCAAAAGAGCAATCTTGAGTGCACGCAACCTGAAATGTGAAACACCAGAGTCATGATGAAAATAAAAGTTAGCCAGATAACTAGGAGAGTTATTTGGATAACATTTTTTGTGACTTTTAGGGGCCATCTACGTACTAGATGAAGATACCAATAGCCTTAGAAGTCCATTGGGCATGGAGTTAGGTGCTGATCTTGGAAGACCTAATCTGTAACTTTGAAGAACATTCCTGAAGTCACTTGAAGCTTTTTCTGAATTCTTAACTGAACTATTGTTCTCATATGAAGATATTCTGAATTGGATTGATAAGAGTGAAAGTTATGCACTGACCGTTGGAACTACCTCTACAAAAATTGAACTGATATCCCAGGAAGAAATAAAAGGGGCACATGGGCATGACAACAAAGGAAATGGTGCCAGAGGGAGCATGGTGAAATAGGAGCACAACACTATGTAAAAAAGCTGAAAATCATACATGTCCTGAATGGAATATGCAGAGTGTGTGTGAGAACTTCTGTTACTGAAAGAAAATATAAACTAACCTAAACCAACCAGAGGAAAGGGCACTTAAGTAAAACCTACAAAAAGAAGAGAGAAGTAACTTCCCTTCCTCACAAATTACGACCATGTATTTGATTTGGTACTGAACATGGTCAGAAATGAGAGTGAAAAACCACCTTGCAAATGGTGTTTTTCCCTCCTAAAAGTATCAAAAAACATAAAATAAACCTCATAGATTTGTTTTGTACTTATATCTAGGAGGCACTGTTGTTGACCTTTGGCACGTTGAAGCTCTACCTCATGCTCTGAAATGAGCATGACCGATGGAAACATTTTTTTGGCTCTAGGCTAGCCAGATATCTGATTAGGCATGGTCTAATCCTTATGGTTTTCCCATTAATTTTAAGCTCAATCCTAGAGATGGGTTTTTCTTGTAGAATTTCCTCTTGAAGGGGAGCACTTGCAGGCTAGGGCACATAAATCTTGGGCACACATGGTTCTACCTCTACAAGAAACTTGGTCTTCTCATGGACTGCGCTCTCTGGAGCTAACTAATTCTCGTTTAGAATAGGCACCCATATGATTTCCTCTTCCCATTCGGAGTCACATGACTCACACCATTCTTTAACTTTCCTGTAGTCATCGAGCATGATGACGTTGGTTGGGAGAGGCACATTGAATGGGGGATGTTCATTTATGGTACAACTAGACAAACGGGACTCAAAAGAAAATGGGAGGATGGACGCAGAAGGGATGGAAGGTGCACGAGAAAGAGGAGTAGAGGCTCACACAGGAAAGGGAATGGAAGTGAAATGAAAGGGAGGGAGAAGGGATGGAATTCTCAGTGGGGGCAATACGCAAGAAGCTAGGAACACACACAACGGGATGAGATGATGTAGGTTGGTGTGAAGGAGTGGGAGGGTTGTAGGATGGTAGTGGAGGGTTTCCCCATTGACAGGGTTTCCACACGCTATATTTTTGAGCCTCCATTTCTTCTGTCCACTTGGTAATCTGGGGTAGCATCTTAATGATGAAGTAAAAATTCTACTGGGTACTAAACTAACATGGAATAGGGCCGACTCATGGACAAGGGACCCTGTAGCCAACTTTAGCTTCCTTTATAGAGAACTTGACTTTGAGCTACATCATGTCCATCTCCATCTCTTGTACCTACCTCTCAAAATCAACTTTAGCAAAACATTTTCCACCATCATCTACATAAACATGTTCTTCATAAACATTTGGGTTAGAAAAAAGTGGGTTGTATGCACTTTCGAGATAATGGGGCTTATAAAACTGATTCGAAGGAGGATTTTGAAACTGTGGGAATGGAGGGAAATAGCTATGCTACTGTAAATGAGAATTCCATGGCAGGAAAGAAGTCATGATTTCACAACTTCAAAATAAGAATGTGGAATGATGGAAAAAGGAGAAATGAATAGAGGAATGAGGGGAGACCAGTTTGCACATAATATAATGGGTGTGTTGAATCAGTGGATTTTCCAGATGTGTTGAAAAATGCCTCCAAAGGCTAGATCTCAGCAATAACACATCGAACTTGCTTAGATGAAAATGTAAAGCTCTTCAGTCTGGTCCCACCAAGCATGCCATAAAATATTGGTTACTCAAACGTGCACCTGCATATCGAATCTCTAAAAAGAGACAAGGTGTCTGAGACCACAATGGAACCATCCCCAAGTTATGGGACCTTGTGTGCTTGGGATAGATCTCTAGAAAATGATGGTTCCTCTACGTACCTCTAATCTTATTGTTACTCCTAATGCTGAATGAAAATTTATGACTAAACATGCCAAGGGAACATGGATAGAAGGATGTGCAGAAAGGGAAAATCCTAAGCTAAGGAAGGCGATAGCTCCAAAAGGAAAGGGTTGATCTCTCTCCACGAGTGGTGAAGGAAACAAAGAGGGTGTGGGAGAAGAGTGCGGATGGTACGCACCACAGATAAACATGTAGGCTCAACCTTCCAGCACACTCAACACATGAATGTGAGAATTATTGCAAGTAGAGGAATATGCACAACATGCCATAAAATGCAAACAGAGAGGAAAGATGCAATGAAAATGAGAGAGGGAAGACAAGATTTTAAAAAAACACAATTTTATTGCTTAAGGGATGCACAGTCATTTACATTCATGACAGGAGGTGAGAATACATTATAGATACCACGCCAAGGTCTGAGACCCATGGGAATTCGGCCACCATTTTAGTATGGTTCCATTACCAGAAGGAGAGATATGTTTACAAATCAGAACGCTACTATTTATAGAAGAAGGAGAGAAGAGAAGGCGAAAGGGAGGAAAACTCATATTAAAATATTCAACTACCAACAACCAGGTATAAATGCTTGCAAATCCACCTGCAAGGTTGTTAGATGCACTTCCCCATCTCTATTTTACGTGTGGAATAACGAAGAAGGAAAGATTTGATGAAATTTGGTAGATGAGGTGAATTGGATGTGTGCATTGATGAGCTACAAGATGTTTCCCTATTTTCGTTTAACAAATCCTACCTAAATTTGAACTTGGATAGTCTAACATGTAGCTTGTGTCAGCATCTCTGACAAGTCTAGGTGCATGATGATCTGAGCTCTGTAATAAAATATATGGTTGTCAGAAGATGTCAGAGTCATCAGCACACATACAACACGTGACATGCATAGGTTGGATGAAATGATGGCAAAGTACTCATTTGTCTTGTCTTTTCTACCACATTTCATACACTGGTTGGTTTTCAAGATTCAACATCCTATTGGCACACTTTAATTGGTTACGCGTGGCACACTCAAGTTTGACAGAAGATGACTTGGCACAGAAGAGCACAAATGAAGGCACAAGGTGTGGGAGAGAGAAGTAAGTGCATGAAAGTGAAATAGAGGGGAGACATAGAGGACCACATGCGATGCACGTGGGGAGATGAGGCAAACTGGTGAGCAAAGAACGTACGGTTAAGGTGCAACTATTACAAGGTAATGGGTGCGGTGTGCTAAGGGCCAAGGTCTTAGCTGATAGAATTAAGTGCGAGGTGTGTGGAAAGGGAAAAATGGAGGAGATAGAAGAATGAAAAGGGGAGTAAGAAGGAATGCAAGTCCATGTAGAGGAACTACAACTGTGTTAAGGTTTTAAAAGAACAATCTTGAGTGCACGCAACCTGAAATGTGAAACACCAGAGTCAGGATGAAAATATAAGTTATCCAGATAACTAGGAGAGTTATTTGGATAACAGTACATGTAACATGGCCCTATCAAAGTGATATGGGCATAAATTTTTGAATTGGTACTTTGTGTTATTGCCTGTTTTGCCTTCTTATAAAGCTATAAGGGAATTTTTCATGGTTCACCACTCTTTATTGAAGAGGTGGTCATGTGTGGGTGGTGTTTCCCTGTACAAATGGCTAAATCTAGTTGTATCCCCATCTTTATTGTCTGTATAAAATTCCTCATAAGACTATTTATGTGCCTCCTGATGAGGAGTGTTGGCATTGAATTCTTAGTATGAATATTTTGGTTTATATTTTTTTAAAGACTTTGTTTGTTCCTTGTTTACATGCGAATCCAAAATTTCCAATTGGTGAGTTAGAGCTTACACTTGTTGTTCTAAAGTTACCTATTTCATGGGTACTTCTTTATGATTTTCATGAGGAGGAGGTTGTTCATGATGAGTATACTCTTCATGATCCTCACAATGAAATTTAACAATAGGTATATGATAGTCTCCATCATTTTGGAAAGGTATCTCCTCATCATTCCCGTGTCAAGAAGTAGAGGCATGACCTAGGTTTAAGATGTCATTAACATTCTAATAAGGATGTTATGTTTCTTATTCTCCACAAACCATATCAGCAATGAGAGAAGGATCAACTGTAGAAGGTAACCTAGCTCCTATATCTATGAAACACATGAGAACTCCATGTTTTTTTCGAACAAGAAATTATGAATATGGATGTGATTAAATTCGAAGTCTGCATGAGGATAATTATTCTCACCACCACTGTGATCAACCATTACGTTGTTGTCAAAAAGTGAATTTTCACCTCCAAAGGAATATATTCTTAATTTTTGGTTCCCCATTCTTGTAGTAGGAGGAATAATGTGAAATATTTCTCTAAGGTTGACTAAAATGGACCATAGGTAAGTTTATGCAGTGTAACAACATCAAATCGTCACAAATAATTTGGAATAACAAATGGTCACAAATCCAAAGGATCAATATGAACCTAGGACACCAATGAATAAAGAATGATAGTCTAACACGGATTTATATAACAAGAAGCATCGAGGACCATATTATTAAGTACAATACTATGAATCTAATCACAAAAATAGTTTAATCCCTACATTTTTACAAGATAGGATTAATGTAAATAGTGACAACACAATATCACCATCTAGGTCAAGTTTAAAATAAATAATACCTAAATACTAATAAATTGTTCAAACGATCTCCTAAGAAGTTATACTAGAACAAGTTCTAGACACAAACAAATTCCAACTCTTTGACAATGGAAATTACAAATGCAAGAAGTGTAACAACACTATTTGGACACGTTAACAAGATTTACAATGGAAGTAAGATTTTAGTATCAAAATTATTTTATCATAATGTGAACAACGTAACGTTAACACTCTAAAAAAATCAAGGCAATGGTAGGATAAAAAAATAAGCGTAAGTATATCAAGAAGTTGTTATGTGTGCAAGAAACATAACAATACAATTTAGAGACTTAGATCAAGTTTCACAATAGAAACAAGACATAAGTATCATGATTATATGGTTATAATGTGGGAAATGTAACAACGCAAAGGAATTCAATGATGAGACAACCTATCTACAATATGAAATATCGATTATGGGTATTGAGACAATAACTACCAAGATACAAAGATGTACCAACACACTTTGAAAACTTATTATCACAATCGCATGGAGGAAGGATGTAAGTGGGTGCAAAATTTGTGGACACAATATTTGATGGCACTATGTATATATATTTTCTTTTGTCCCAAATGGGTAACAATAAAACAAAGGAGTAGACCAAGTGGTGATGAAAAATACTTGGTGTAACTTTGGTAGAGTTTCTTATCGTCTTAGGACAAGTGAAAAACTAGGAAAAAGTAACACTTTGTAAATTTCATAATGAAATAACACATAGTTTCAAATTTAATTGACTCTCCCCTTGTTCAAATACCAAGGTTTTTAATCCAATAAAGTTTTCACCTTGTGAGAGATATTTGAAACATGATGTCTAAAGCCAAATTGGATCCAAGCCACAAGTTTCCTATTGGTTCACTCTCTAGGTGTCACAATCTATCTCTACGAGCACAATTTTCCAAGAAAGTCACACTGAATAAACCTTGAAGTCTCTTGGATTTAATTTACCCCCTTCAATATAATGAGCAATAAATTATGTTCAGTTGTATCTCACCGAGGTCACGTGAAGATAATTTTTACTCTAATCTCTCCAAGGTGTACTAATAAATTGGGTAGTGGAGAAATTTCACATTTTTTCCACAAGGTTCCCTCTTTTGTGGACTACTTTTGGGTTCCTATGAGCATCCTCATGGGTATTACGGCTTATTCCAAGGAACTTATCCCAATTCAAAGTGGACAAGCCATAACTCTTAACCGAAACATGCAAGTATAATTTATTGAATAATGTGGTGTGTTTTTTATCTTTTGGATTAAGAAATTTGGTTTAAACCACCATTTGTAACCTACAAAACACGTTTAATTATAATTTTTTTTACATTATCCTTTCTTTGGAAATCATTAGGTCCTACGCATAAATAGTTAGTAGTTATCCAAAAATATCAACAATATCATAAAAATAGGATTAAATGTTGTTTTTGATTCTCAAGATCATCCAAGGATGTAAGAGAAGATCATACACAATAAGAAAAACAACTAGATAACAATGAAAAACTTGTAAATAAAATAACCAACATAATTCTTCGTAAATCAACATTCATTCCCAATTAATCTAAGTGATTTTTAGTGAAAAACTAAAGTTATTTTTTATTCTCAAGATCACACAATGGTGCAAGAGAAGATCATACACAAGATTTTTCCTTAGTTTTTTATCAAATGAAAAGCTCTTAAATCAAAGTATCATACAAATTCCAAATTCTAAATTCATTCCTTTAAGCATAAAAATGAATAATGAAATTTCCTACGTACTATAATGTTAACAATAGAAGCTTTAATGCTTATTTTGATTCTCAAGATCACATAGTGGTGTAAGAGAATAACATACAAAAATTGTATCCCAAACTCATACAAAGCATGGAAATAAAAGAATTCATCAAAAATTAAGAAAATTTGTTAGAAATCTAATTGGAAATGTTAAAAAACTTGTAGACAAACAGTTATAAATACTTGCAACCAACAAAAAACAAAAAACTCAAAAACTCAAATTTTGAAATAAGTACCAATAACAAGACGAGGAGATTTCTTAGGATGCTAATAGAATGGAAGGTTGATCAATACGGGAAGGCTTCAATGCCATAATAAAAAAGAGTATCCATCTTTCAAGTGTATGGTCTACTTTATACATATATGATATAGATGGCAAGAATGATATATATGATATTCATCCTTTGAGTGATCGTTCTATTTATTTGATTTGATTTGATTTGATTTTCTCTTTCTTATTTATTATTTTTTTATGAACAGTTTTCCTTTAAGGGAGCAGTCTGTTTTTGATAAATTTGATTTTGATAAGATCATCTATGAATTTTGACTTTTACATGGGGCAGAGATGAGAATATCTAGGTAGACCACTTAGGAGGGGGAAATGAATGTATAAGAGACACTTGTGATCCCTTTTCATGGTTTCAAGAGATAAACAAGGGGATGATGGATGTAATGATCATGGAGTTCTCACCAAGAAGAGAGAACCTATCCATAAGGAAAAATCTATGGGCAAAGCCGTGATATGCATATTTAAGGTCATGTCTAAGAAAGTGATGGTAGACCACATAATTCCAAGTCATTACAATGATATATGGAAGAGGCTAATGATGGAGGGATGATCTAAGGATATGAATAAGTGCTCACTAGTAATGTGATAACAATAAAATGGTCACAAGTGTAATTCTATAAGTGGTTTTACTTTTGGTTTACTATCAAGGGAGGCAAAATTATGTCTGATAATCTATGGTCCAATCTAGTTGGGGGGAAATTTCCATGTTTTCTCCTTTGTAGAGTAGTAACATTGTGATTTTATTTGATGATGAGGTCACCAAAATTAAACTTGCACTCTTTGAGGTGCTTATTGTAAGCATGCTTGATGCGCTCTTGATAAATGTGATGGTGTTCAAGAGTGAGGAGACAATGTTCATCCAGTAATTTGAGCTATGCTAGATGCTCCTAGTGATAATATTCATCAGAGATGAAGTCACGAAGATAAAATTTGAACTTTGAGAGGAAGAATGGATTCAGATATGTATATAAGAGAAAAGGGCATAGCTCTCGTGGAAGTGTGAATGCTAGTTCGATAAGCCCAAAGAGTGAAGAGAAGATGAAGATGCAAAGTACAACCAGATTGGTCAACCATCTTGGAAAGAATGTTTTGAAGGGTTTTATTAGTTGCTTCAACTTGGCCATTAGCTCGAGGATAATATGGTGAAGAGAAACTAAGTTGTATATTGAATGAGTCACAAACTTTCTTGAGATATTTGTTTTTAAAGGACTTTCTGTTGTCCGCACGATGAGTTTTCAAGGGATGCCAAAGCCAAAAATGATATGTTCGTAGATAAATTTTATGACTGGACTAGATTTAGTTGAAGTGAGGGGAATTTCTTCCACCCACTTAGTGAAATAATTGGTTGTAGTGATGATAGAGTGATTTTTTTGTAAGGATCGAGGAGTGATAAGGTTAATGAGATCAAGACCCCATTGTGAGAAGGGAATAAGGTCTTGAGGTGACTACAAAGATTGAATACGAATGCAAATAAGATTGGAATGTTGCTGAAATTTTTCATATTTCTTAACATACTCACAACAGTCAAGATTGAGGGAAGGCCAATAATAGCAGTGAAAAATAACACACTTAGTAATGGATAAGCCACTAAAATGTCCACCACAACTAGTGTCAAGGAATTCTCAGATAGCGTGAGAATATTCATGGGATTTACAACATTGAAGGATAATACCATCAAATCCATGCTTAGAAAGGATGAGCCAAGTATCACATAAAATTTATCAAGCTGAAGGAAATACCTCCTACCATTCTTGGATAAATCAGGTGAAATGATGGATTTGGATAAATAATTGAAGATTTGGGAATACCAAAGATCTAATGAGTTGGAATCAACAATATTAACCTGAGGAAAGTCATGAAATGGTTGATCACGATGATGAACAAAAATAGAATGTATAGATTCTTTTGTTTCCCATGGGATGAGAGTTGTAAGGGATTTCATCATATCCAAGAAAGAATTGGATGACCAAGGAACAACTTGAATAGTATAAGAATCAAAGGCCTTGAGGAAGAGATGAATAATGTCTTGATATTTTTAAAGAGTATTTTTTTCACTAATACTCACCTGTGATTTTTTTGATGATAAGTTTAGAATCCCCATAGATGTCAAGAATTTGAATACCTAGAAAGAGATCAATTTAAAGACCTAAGATAAGAGCTTCGTACTCCACCATGTTATTCATGAACTCAAAATTGAACTTGTTTACGAGGGGAATAGGAGCATCCCCAGGAGGAAAGATAATGATGCTAACGAATTCCCCTTGTAGACATTTAGAACCATTAAATAAGAGAGTCATTTTAAGGGTTTTGTACTCATAATGTAAGTGATTAATGGATTCATCTGGGAACTACTCATGAGGAAGATGTGAACTAGGAAGAGGGGCTTCTGCTAACTATTATTTGACAACTTGGAGCTTAATGGATTTTTGAGAAATAAAATCAAGGTCAAACTTAGTCATGAGCATGACACATTGAGTGATAATATCGTTGTGATACAGTTTAGAATTAATCATGTTAAGAAGATGAAATCTAGTAATGACATAAGTTTTATGATTAAGAAGATAGTGTCGAAGCTTAGAGGTGGAAAAGAAGAGAGTGCAACACAACTTTTCATATTTAGTGTAGTGAGTATCATAATTGTAGAGGGTGTGACTGATGTAATAAACAACCTTCTTATGACCTTAGTCATCACAATGTGCTAACATATCCCTTAAATCATGATCAATAGAAGATATCTATAGATAAAAGGGATCCCCCTCACATGGAGGTGTAAGCACTGGTAGAGAAAAAAGATATTGTTAAAGATCATCAAAAACCTTTTGACAGTTATGATTCCAATTGAAGTCTATGTATTTACAAAAGAGATGATGAAAAGGATGACAAAGATCTAAAAGTTGGGAAATGAAGTGATGAACCGATTGAAGTTTGACTTGAAGACTATGAAGTTGCGTAAGATTGTAAGGAGAAGGCATTTTGATGATTTATTTGATTTTCATGGGGTCAAATTTAATTCCCATAATAGATATGATAAAGATAAGGAGTTTACCAGCTAATATTCCAAACACACACTTGACTGGATTAAGATGAAGGTAGAAGAAAATAAGGTGCTTGAAAAGGACTTCAATAATAGAAAGATAGTCATAGTGATGTTTATATTTACCCAAAATATCATCGACATAATATTCTATGGTTTTGTGGATGAGATCATGAAAAATGTAAGTCATGGCCCACTGATAAGTAGCTTCGAAATTTTTAAATCTGAAGGGCATGATGTGGAAGCAAAAGGTCCCACAAGTGGTGATGAAGGAAGTCTTATGTTTGTTTTATGGCGCAATAAGAATTTTATTGTAACTAGAAAACCCATCCATAAGAGAAAGCATCTCATGGCTTGCGATAAGATCCATAAGTTGTTCAATGTTAGGAAGATAAAATTCATCTTTAGGGGCAACGAGATTGAGATCTCAAAATTCAGTGCATTTACAAAGCTTTCTAAACAGTTTAGTGAAGGATATGATATTAGAAACCCATTAGGGATGATTAAATTATTAGAAAGAATACATTGCAACTCCTCTTTGACAATGAGGGCAACTTGAGGGTGCATGCATATAAGATTTTTCTTTACCAATTTTGCATTGGGAAAGGTGATGATATTGTGAATGATGATAAAAGGGTAAATACCTGACATGTATGAATATGAACATAAAAATTCTTGGCTATGATGAGATAGGAATGCAATGAAATACTCAAGCTCATGTGGATCAAGGGATTGACCCATTTTGAGGATGTGATGGTCTTGGGGAGTCCCGATATTGATGTCGATGGTGGATTTTTTGAGAAGAGTGGTTGTGTTAGATGGTAAGGTCTTATGAAGATAAGAATCCTCTACCCCCATGTGGGAAAGAATGGTGTTGTTGCTAGCACACTAAATAATTTTGATAGTAGAAGAGTATTCTTCTATCATCTCTGGATGGAAGAGGGGAAGGGTCCTAGTATGGTTCACAAAAAGATAAGTGATCAGTCCCAATGTGATGGTAGAGACTAAAAAACTCCATAGGTAATAGACATGGTGTCATCCGTATCCATGAACTCATGGGATGGAGAATATGGATAAGGTAAGTCCATGCACATCTCATATGGTGGGATGGGGTCAGAGGATTGCTCTTAATAGCATAACTCAAACTTTTCATGAGGATTGCAGAACCGATCAATAATAAGGCCATGTGGCCCATGCTCATAACGTCCCATGCCAAAGCCATTCCATGTGCAATGGTGAAGACATGCATGGGTGAAGGATGTTTTATTAAGGAAGCCAAAACCAATAGTATAAGGTTTGGCATGTGGAAGATCAACGATGTGAGAAGAAGAGGTATCGACACCACCATAGAAGAGGTTGGTTTGAAGATGTGGTGGACTAAAAGGAATGATATCCCTGACACTGGGTTGATACATTACAGCTTGGTTTGGCCTACAAAGATGGTGAGGATTGGGAAAAGTGTTAAGTGTAAGAAGACAATACTCCCACAATGTGAATTTATCCATTACTTTATCTTAGGAGTCATCATATGGAAGTTTGGAAAGACGGATGGATGAGCTCGTGGAAAGTGCAAATGGGTCATTCTTAAGAATGAGAACAATTTTTAAAGAAGAATGATATTTCATGTTGCACATTTGGAAGGGAGGATCGTCCCTGGGAAGTTTCAAGATCTTCCCCTCATGCTTGTATTTAAGACAATGATTAAGTGTAGAGGGGGCACACTGCATAACACAGATCCAAGGTGTTCTAAAGAGAAAATTATAATAGAATTATCCTTCTATAATTTAGAATACCTCGTGTAGGAGCTTCTTGACAATGCGATGGGAAGAACAACCATTCCCACGGAGGAAGAGATAGCATCATTGAAGGCATGAAGGACCGCAGGTGTTTGGGTGATGGTAGATTTTGGTATCTTGAGTTGATCGAAGGTATGTGATGGGATTATGTTAATGCTTACTCCATTATCAATCAAGAATCATCAAATGAAAGTATCATTGATCCTAACCGTGATGAAAGGGGGGAGGTCATGTTCTTCCAGTGTGATTTCTTAAATCTCAGTATCATCGAATGAAATGGTTGTAGAAGTTGTGAGTGATCCTATGAGAGATACGATTGGCTGACCCTTGTCACTGGATGTCAGAATACACTTCAAGGTTTCAGTTAGAGCATGTCTATGGTTTGGTGAGATTTTGATGAGCTCGTTAAGGGACATATTAACTAGGGCCTGATGAATTTGTTTGATGATACTTTATTCAATACACTGAGGGGAAGCTAAGATAGAAACCTTAGGATTCAATGATGATGTGAGATATTTATGAGGAGGGATGGTGACAAAGGTTTTTTTATTTTAGATGGGATGTTTATTGAGGATCATGTGGTCTGGATCGAGTTTATATTCAAACAACATTGATGAATAAAGGGGTACCATCCTCAAAATAATTGTCTTTTGGAGGTGGGATGGCTACACAATTTTGTGATAAATTAGGGTACTTATGCATTTAGATGAATGAGGTAGAAGGAGGTGATTGTTTTTCCTCAAAAATAAGGTTATCTTCCTCAATGATGTTGTGGAAAATGGTTTGGAGTGATTTCTAGTGTTTGGTATCATGTCTAGAAAATGAGGTTTGAATGAAACCATGATGACTTCTTACTATTTGGGTCAAAGGCCTTAATAAGTGGAAGTGTGATTGAAGAAATTTGGAGCAAGTGTTGGAGGACTTCCACATAAAACCCGATAAAAATATTATGAGGTGCCTTGTCTTTATGAGATGTCTTAGTCTTAGAAGTATAAGTAGAGGATAAAGATGATTTGGGTGTTGAATGTGGATTTGGAGTATTTTGGGTTTTCGATGTCTTGATTGTTGGTTTAGTGATGATTGATGCTCTATAATAAGAAGCATTGGATGGTTTTTTCTTGGGTTTATTGGTTTATTGAAGTGTTTTTGATGAAGGGGCTGGTCTAAGAAGAGATGTATGTAGGCCTAAGATAAACGATGTAGTGTTGGATTGTTTGATGTTAGGAGGGGGATGTTGATATTCTTGTGAGGATGTGAAAGAGAAAGTTGAGGAAATGTGCCAAGAGTTCTAGATTTGGGTTTTAAAGAAGCACCCTTGGGATGGATGAAAAAAAATATCAACTAGAGGATCTAAAGTTGTTGTTACAGGAAGAGGGAGTAGTTTTTGCATGATGAGATAAAAAGGAAGCAAATATTGGTTTGATGTGGAAGAGTTAGATTGTATAGATGATATGGGGGGATCATTTGAATTCAGGGTGAGTTGGAATTCTCTCATAAATTCTTCAAATCATGAAATATATATGGAAGATGATGCTTATGTGGTGACAATAGTTTACGTGGTGGGTGTGGGAAAAATTATGGAAAGAGGAATTGTGATTGATATTAAGCATGGTATAATGAATAAAGGTGGAATAGATGTTGATAAAGTAGTCGAATCTAACGAAGTGAGTGTGATAAGTGATGGAGTAGATGGGATAAGTAATGAAGTAGAGATAGGTGTTAAATCGATGGTGGATGAGGAACTAGGTGGGATTGGTTGTTTCATACATGTTTCAAGGGGCATCATTGATATGCTTGTGAATGGGTAAGATACAACATGTGTGGATTTGGGAATAGATGTCGAGATAGATGTGGTTTTGATTGATATGGTTATGGGGATAAGTTTATATGGGTTGGTAGATGTATGGATGATGTCTAAAGAGGTGGATGTGATGGTTGATGAAGAAAGTGAGGTTATAGATGGGGTATGATCTTGATCAATGGTATAGACAATATTTATGGTATGAGAATTAGGTGCTTGGGATGTACAAGAAGTAGTGGCTTGTGTTGTTGGTATATGGTTGGAAAATGGTTGTTTAAATATGTCAAGTGTTTTGGTGAGTGATACGTTAGGATTTTCCACTTGAAGGTTTCCTTGATCAATGATTCTTTGGACTAGGTATTTAAAGGTTCGACGCCTCTCTAGATCATCTCCTTAGACTTGGTGGTATTTACGGTAACGATCCTCACTATACCACATAGGTTTTGGTTTAGAATCATCAAATGGTCAGATTGGAGGAAGTTTGATAACATTAACCGCCATCAAATTCTCAAATATTGAACTATATGATTTTCCAAAGGGGTTATAGTTGGGTGTAGGTCTAGGGGCTCGTTGTTCTAGACACATGTTAGATATGGGTACACAAGAATACTTAGCAAGCATAATATTGGTCGCTCTTTTATATTTATCATTGTGTGTGGATGGTTTGGTAAACTAAATTTTGGGTTTGTTTGATTTAAGTTTGAGTTTCCCTTTCTCAAGGGAACAAGTTTTGAGTTTACAAGCCATGTTGAAGGCTTCTTTGAATGTTCGGAAAGATTGGATTTGAAATGTAGAAGAAATATTCTTGGCACAAGAACATGAGAAGAGTTTGATGAGTTTGTTTTATGGAAGAGTAAATGACAGTTGGTTTACAAATCCACACCATCATGCAAAAAATATGTAATATAATTGTCATTGAACTGTCTAATGGCATACAAGTCATTGATGATGATTTTGAGTGCAATATTAATCAAAAATTTCTCTAATAACTATTGCACAAGATGTGTAAAGCAAAATAGAGAATTTTGAGGAATATCATTGTACGAATCCAACATTGGACCATCCAAGAACATAGGGAAGGGGTGAATCATAAATTCCTGATTATATGCAATAAGGTAACATGCATGTTTAAATGCATGGAGATGCTACCAGGGATCTTCCTTACTATTGAACTTGGTAAAACTGGGAAACTCCCAATGAGGGGGTGAGTTTTGATTGGAACTAACATATGAATAGGTTCATTACATATTTTTTTATGATATAATGTAGCCTTAGGACCCAATGTAATGGCCTCTAGACCAACCAACCTATTCATTAAGGCATGAATATGTTCATTTGATGTGATGATAGGTTGTGATTATGATTGTGTAACATGAAAAGTAGCTTGATAAGGTGGTTGATAAGTTTATGGATGTGTGGGGGTTTGAGGAATAATTTGATAAGGAGGTTATTGCAATGATTGATGTTGTGACTGTTGGGATTTTATTAGCTATTGTGGTAAATTTTGAGTTGGAATGTAGGTATGAATGGCAAGAAAATGTTGATGAGGTGGATTAGACATTCTATAATGCAAAGAACTCATAGGTGAAGGTTGGGAAGTAATGATATGTACATGTGACATGAGAGGAAAAGAAGAGTTATGTTGTTTCAATATGGGAAATGACATTTGGGAAGATTGGGTAGGGATACTAGTAATAATAGTGGCAGAAGAGGTAATGGGAATTGTTGTGGTGATAGTTATGTTGATTGGAGGAAGATGGGGAGAAATGGGTGTGACCAACTGATTGGTTTGATGAGGTACGGGATTGGTAGAGGATGAAGTAGGATCACATTGGGCTATGATGAGTTGTTGGGTGATTTTAGGATTTGACTAATAATGATAAAGTTGTTGAAGTGGTAGACCATCAATAGGAAGCTGGGTTGACTTCCTAATAAGGTAGTCTTGAAGAGCTATCGGATTGGCATCAATAAGCTCTTGGAATTCCAAACTACCATAAGGGATAATAGGAGGTCTAAAAGGTTTAGATATAGGATATGGAGTGGTGGTTGGTTGAGACAAGAGGGGATGATGATAAAAGAAAGGATTAGTCTCATCTATGGTTGTAGTTTGAAAAAAATATCCTTGATGACAAACATTGATGACAGGTTGGGTGGCCATGGAGGAAGTGACCAAGAGAAAAAATGAGACATTGGTCATGATGGATGTTTTTTGAGATGAGATGACAAAACCATTTGAGGAAAAGTTTTGTTCCATTTTCTTGGCTACTAAATGAGTAATTATGGGCATGAAATGAAAACAAATTTTATACCAACTAAATCAACTAAGTCAAGATTCTTTTTTTTGTTTTATTAAGAAAGTGAAAAATAAAAAGGGAATGGGTAACAAAGGTACCTAGGAAATGGAAATAAAGAGTTTGTTTTAGGTTGTTATGGCCAGGGAGTTCTCGCTATACCCGAAGGTACGTGTTTCCTAATTCTATACGAATTTTCTAACACGGCTAGAACACCACAGAAGCTTTCTATTCGATGATGAAATCCCAATCAGTCCACCTAGTATGAATATTTCTAGATGTGTACGTTGATGCATGAATTTTGGTTGTGTGTGATAGCTTGTAAGATGCAACCGATTAAGCCTTACTGTAAACTATGTTTTAAAGAAAGGATGTAAAGGGTTATTTTTAATCCAAATCCAAATGTGAGATTTTTATGAGAACACACACAAGGGAAAATGTGATGCAAAAAGAGAAAATGAGACAAAAAGGAGAATACATGTAGAACAATTTTCCTTTTTATCTGATCTCAAAGAAGATACATGAAAAGAGTGATCCAAGAAATCAAGTGCAACTCAAACAAGCAAAAAATAAAAATTTCACTTGTAGTGTTAGTAGAATATAGAAGAAACACAAAAAATAAAAATAAAATGCAAGGAATCACCTAAAGGTTCGTCGAGGGTCACCAAATCTAATGAAGAAGAGGAGGATGAGGATGATATATAGGAGGATGCTTTGGGAGATGAAGAGGAGGAGACACCTTAGAAGAAGCTACAACTCGAGAACATCAAGGGAACTAATACCATGGAGGCCAATCCCTCAAAGAATCAAAAAAAAAATTAATGGTGCTGCTCTTGAACTTTAGGAGGTTTTTTGGTGAACTGTCTTTATTTTTTTGTGTAGTTATGTAGTTTTTGTTTCTCTCACTGGTTGGGTTTCTGGACCTTTTTGTCTTTGGGTTAATATTGTTTAAGCCTTTTTGGTCATGTTCCTGTTTTTTTTTCTTTCTATGAGCTTTCACATTGCTATCTTTCATGTACTGGCCTCTGGGAGCCGATCCCTATTTTTACCCTATCTAATAAAAAAACCTAAAGGATGGTCCCACCGAGCATGCCAAAATGTTGATCTAATTTTTCTTGTTCCGTTTCAATTTAATGATCTAGTACTAAATAAAACTAAATAACTAAAAGCATGGAGGGTTTAAGGTACCTCAAATGTGTGATGGATGAAAGAAGATGGGTGTAAAGTGAATGATATCACTCCAAAATTGATAAAACTAAAACCCAATAAGAACTAAGAGGAAAATTGATTAGATGGTATATGCAGGGGTTACCCAAAAAATTTGGTTCCAAGAAGTGTTACCTTACTTTCATGGATGTCAACCCTTTTTTGATAAAAGAAAATGATATAAATGAAATATGGTTGAATAACATGCAAGAATTGATGAATAACAAAGTCTGAAAGTAACAAAATTGGATGAAAAATTACTAAACTGGTCTAAAAAACCTTAAAATAAAATGTACTTGGTTGGGTCGACAATGAATCAGACTGCACAGAGGAAAGTCAATAGTGACCCAAGTGGATGAAGCTAGAAAAAAATATAATAATGTGTATTTGTAAGAATCTAAATGAAGAAGGTGGTCAGAAAGACCTGAAGACACTAGAAGTGACCTGTAGAGAAGAAACTGGAACAAAATAATATAATAGACACAAAAAATAGAGATTTGGATGGATTGGTTGACAAATAGGAATCTGTTCAATGATGACCAAGGTGGAGACAGAATAAATTTGGTATAACAGGGAAACATGATGGAAGATCTAGAAACTCGAATAGAAATAGAGCACTAGAAGACACTTGGGAAAGATCTAGAAACTTAGAATATGCTTACAGAGGGCTGGTCGATGATGACTCAAGCAATGTGAAATAAATCCGAAGGTAAATGGGTAGGAAGAATTTCCTGTAAACAAAATGACTGAAACAAGTTGATAATGAATACCCAACAATAAATGAACTTGTAAGATGTTGGAGGATCACAGATAATAACAATGATATAAATAATAACATAGATAAGAGAATAATCAAATTAAACCTCCTTAAATCATGCAAGTGTTGTGAAAAAAAGCCCCAATGGAATACAAGAGGGTTGACACAATTGTAAAATTTCTCAGAGTCAATGATATGTTCATATAATGCAAGAAAGATAAGGATGTGTCTCATTTTAGAAGGGATGTCAGATGAGTCTTATAGGGTCGACGATGACCCAGATGGGTCACCGCCGAATGTGGGAAACCATTCTTTAGATGGTAAAATCATTGATTTACATGAGATATGGGGCTGTAGGGATATGGATAAATGTTTTAAATCATGTTGGCGGGAAAGGGTTTTTTGGGGAAGTGTCATGGGTAGATAGGTGATAAAGATGGGTAGAATTAAAGTTGGAAAAAGAATAGTGATGTATATTTAGGTGGTTAGGGATAAAATCATCCCAAAGAAATCTAATTAGAGATAATTAGCTGGTTTATATTAATTAACAATATTTTCTTAATAATTAAATGTGATTGATGATCATTTAAAAAAATGAATCAAATTAAATTAAAAATGGGTCTAGATAGGACCATGGTGAAAAATGCACATGCGGGTAGTCAAGGGTAGCGATACCAAATTTTGGTGTCTACATATAGCTGTACTCAACATTCCTAATTGTTCCTAATGATTTAAATGATCAATCCCAATTGTTGTGGATGGTTTGAAGGCTTAAATATATATTCCTAATTTTTTGGATGGTTTAATGACTTCTCATAGTACGCATAATCACTAAAGTTTTATTTTTACTTACGTTGACATTACTCTTCCCTTATATTCATCACTAGGGGAAAACAAATGTACATGTTTCTTAATTTTATCTTTTTAATTTATGTTATTTGCTAATTTTGTATTAACATATTAGATGAAATTCACTAGAATTTTTGTGTACATGACACGTAGGTATATATATATATATATATATATAACAACATATTAAGGATAAAGGATCACACATGTTCTATTCTCACATGAACCAAGTTATTATGAGAGGCTTACATTTCATCTGTATTTTAATCAAGAAAATTTTAATTACTAATAATAAAACTTGGAAAATGTAGATACATATGTCTACACCTCTATGTATTTAGAAATTAATCCTTGGCACTTATAATTTTTTTTATAAGTAATACTTATAAAAGGCTTCAAGGGCCATGTAAAAAAGATATTGCAATGAAGCTCACAAAAAGAAAAAAGACATCGAATAAAATGTTTGAGTCAAAAATAAATTCACTCTTACAGAGCTCGGCCAAAGATATAAAAATAGGCAACAACTAGAATGCAAAATATTAGATCAGATGAACAAAACCAACATACGGTCAACAATAAAGTAGAAAAATTACACCTCAGGTAGATTTTCCATTCAAAATCATGTTAGGTCCCTCCTTCAACTAGTTGTTAGGATATTTTTTTTCCTCCAAACTACTAATTGATAACTTCATTCTTTTCCCTTTATCCAAAACCACTTCTCCTTGCATAACATGAAGCCTCTGTCCCAAAATCATAACTTAGGATTTATTCTCTATACGTTTATGATTAAATTTCATTTTTCAACATTGATTTGGTCCACCATATCATCCAACGCTTGAATTTTTTTAGCCAAAAAATTAATAAGGATATTCGCCCCCATAAAACCCTCAGAAGGACCCATGTCCATATCCTGAGTAACCAATTGTTCAAAGGGAAGAAGAAGCATCTAAATCCTTCTAGGCCTTTTGATTATTTTCCTTCATCTTCTTAAGTCTTATCATATCATATAGTGTGAGAAATTATTCCTAATCATCTCTCAAAATAGAGAAAGAAACCCTAGTTCATGGCTTTGGTGTACCCACTTTCACCAGAAACAAGATAAGTCCCTGGTGGATAGGCACTAAAACTTTATCAGCTTGGAAATAGCTTATAGAAATTTGGAGAGATTTATAGAGGAAAAAGGGAATGCTAATCTTCTTATCCCACCTAAAATGATTAAGAAACATGAATTGGTGTGAATTCAGTTTCCTAAACTTACCATTTAATGTAATATACTTCATCAAGTAGAAGCAGACCTCTCGTTAATGCCCAAGAAGATTAGTACAATAAATTTTTTCCTCCACATAGCATATCTTTTCATCATCCCCTCAAAATGTTTGAACCTCTTGATTAAGTCTAGTTTTATCTTTGAAAACTTTATTGCCATTAAATTCCATCCCAATGACTCTTACTATAAATGCCTCTGTAACCAAAAAACTAATTCCATGAACTTTGAATACACCATTGTCCCAAGCAGTCACGAAATCCACATACAAACTCTCATCATGCCCTTTTAGTCTATGGAGAAAATTAGTAATCCCTCCCTACCTAAATATTTCCCAAATGATATTATCTCATTCTAGACCCACATAGGATAACAGTTCAAAGCTTACCCTACTGCCCCCCATTTCAAAAATTCAACACTTAAACCTAAAAAATAGGGGTAATGGAAACCTGAAATAGGCGAGCCTAACTTTGATGAAAATGACAAGATCCTACTTGGTATGTACCATGCTTGGAAAAAAGTTAAGATGAGTATTGATCAAGCGGCCAAGAAGTAGTCCAGTTTTACTACTGCTTCTTGGCTGTAGGCTTGCTGTTTTGTTGCCGTTGTTTTGCTGTTAAGTCTCGTTTGTGTTGCTGTTTCTAGGCTTCGGTGTTCTTTGCTGTAACTTTTGTGCTTTGATACAGCTTCTCTGCTCCTCTCTCTTATTCAGGCTTTTAGGCCTCCTTTTGTACACAAGGGTATAGTCCCTTTCAAAAAACTATTTACCAATATTAAAAAAAAAATGACAAGATCCTTCACACAAAATGAAATAATGAAAAGGAAATCCCATATCCTCCATGCACACTTCTCATTTAAAATTTTTTTCTACATTTAAAATAATTTTGGTGTTGTCAGGTCAATTACCCTGATCTTTCCATTATGAATTTACATGGGCCCAATCACCAAGATTTTCCAGCTTGTTCACCCATTGATTCGCCTCTCTAGACACATGCCTTGTATAAATCTCCTCAAAATTAGGTAAAAGACCAAAAATGTCTAGGTCTATGATATATCTAATGTTAATATGGAGCTTAGATTCCCCCTCCATAGCTTTGATGACATATAAAGAATACCCCTCAGTATGAAGGTTTTCTATTTTTTGAGAAATAGGCCAAGTAATTTCCCTCAACACAAAAAATTCTTTAGGATAATTGTTTTTCTTATTACCTATGGACTCTGCATATGTTATAATTAGATAACCCCCATTTTTTTGGATGATGTCCCCAATACCTGCCATACAAGAAATCCATTTCTATGCTCCATCAAAGTTGAATTTTACCCAACCCTCTGAAGTTTTTTCCCACTTTACATTGTTCCAAAGATCTTTCTTCCAATTGGAGATAAGATGAAAACTTTGGCTAATACCTAAGAACAAGATTATCTTTGTTTCATGATTTAGACTACCCTTAGGTTCTTTAAAATTAATAATAGAAAGCTTATTAAACATAGCTCCTAAAATAACATCTCATAACCTATAAGAGCTTATCTATTTCTCCTTGAATATTCCATTGTTCCTTTCCAACCAAATACCCCATAATATTAAATACCATATTAAATACGTAATAGATCCAGCATAGAATAATAAAATTAATAAGACTTGTGGTATGAAACTAATAAATTACTATGGTATTATCTTATTTGTTTATTTTTTATTATAAATTTTTAACATGAGAAATGGAGTCTTCAAGAATGGAACCTTGAAGGAATATTACTTTTGTTTTAATGTCAAACTTTTGAATTATTAAGACATAAGAAACTACTAACATTTTATTAGTTAAATTTTTTAAATTATTCAACTCAATGGATGTTATATATATATATATATATATATATATATATATATATATATATATATATATATATATATATATATCTTCAACATGAAATAAACAAGGCCCTGATATAGTAAATTTTTCCAAAACTTAATGCATTTATGGAAAATGATAAAAATAAATGTAAATGAAATTAAAATATGGGTTGTAAAAAACTATTTGGAGTGGTGATTCAACCCTAAAAATAAATAAATAAGACAATAGGTTTAGTTTTATTATTTATCTAAGGGTCAAAGGGTTAGAAACATGTTGGTATATTTAGATTAATTCATAAAAATTAATGCATATGTCAGAATATACTCTCATTGGAAATTATAAAATAAAACGTGGAAATGATTGATAAAACCTAAAGAAGTAGATGCAATTCTCTTATTACAGAGACATGAAATTGAGTTGACAATGCAAAGTAATTGTACAAGTTGGAAATTACCTAGAATTACTTTATTTCTAGAACTAGAGTGAAAAGTTGAATATATATGGAATCATTCAATAGGTATGAATGCGTTATTATCTCTGGTCCCTTTTAAATACTTTCATATGAGGATGTTTTGGTACTTTGTAACTTTTTATGTGTCTATGACTCACCGTGGTTACCTTCATAATGGAACCCTAGGTTTCAGACATTTGTGAAACCCTTTGTATGATGTGAAACAATTTCAAACCCTAATTATAGGTAATATATCCTGTAAAAATGTTAGTGTTTGGGTTGATGTGAAATTTTTGTACCACCTACATGAAAACTACTCTAAAGAGGCCTCAAACTACATGTAGTTTTCCACCTAGAATTTGATATTTATATGAATGCAACTACTTTGAAAACTTGACCACTTGATAAAAAGAAATAATGGACTAGCACAATTAAGCTTGGATTAGATTTGAAGGTGTCTAGATTCAGAAGTTTGACTCTTGAACCTTGTTGAGAGTGCTTCAAACCTATGTAGGGGATGATCCTGTGATGTGTTACTTATTTGATCAGATTTAGGAGAGCTTGTAGTGATTTTTGAATGTAATTTGTAATAATTTCTAATTATAGTTCCAAGTGACATCAAGAGGTGGGTTATACTTGTTGTTATAGGTGATCATGTGTTTAATGTCACATTAAGACTAACTTATAGGATATGAATCAACCATAACATATATCAAATAAAAAAGTAATTATTGGGTGATTGGCAAAAAACTATTAAAGGAACTGTTAGACTATTTGGGCCTATATGAACTATTCCATATAGGAAATCAGTGGGATTCTATAAATTTCTAGGAATTATTCCTGTGAGGAATATATTTTTGTGGTCTTTTGCAAGTAGTATTTTGAGAAATTGAGTAGTTTGAATAGAGAAGAAAGTCATGAAAGAGAGATAATGATATGTCACCTAAGCATGGAATGCACACACAAGTCATGATTTAGGTTCAAAGAAAAATTTATCATTGTCAAATAATAATTTACCAAAGTTATGTGTCAACATTTTCCCCCTTTAAGTATGAAATTAGAATTACATGCTTAAAGAAAAAAACACCTTAGTGTGTGCAATTTTTTTTATCTTTACTTGAATTTGTTGACTCCACTTGAATGTTGGCACATTATATGATGAAACCTATAACACAAAGTGTATTTAATGTCCATAACAAAAATTTAACTTGAATTTATATTTGAAAATATATATTTATATCTTGAAAATAAAACATGTAACTAGTAAAATAAAAAATACCAAAGTATGGAAGGAGTACCCATGTTTCTTTAATAATGGATAAGATCTTAAGTTTTTCATGCTTACAAATTTGTATTTTAAACTACTTTACTTATGGATTGGTGGTGATCAATCCCTCATTTTACTAAAGGATATGTCAAAGCCATAGAGGAATCAGAGGCCACTTGACCCAACACCAAAAAGGAGAGGTTGTATAAGACATTTTAGTCACCCTAAGAAACTTGTAAAACAAGAAGTGTCATAGGGATTTCTGGTTGACCAAAAAATCCTCCTTTGAAGAGTGAGAAGAAGGGAGTCACAAGGATTTATATTCACCCCAAAATATTTTCCCCATGAACCATACCACTTCAAATAAATCTATGTCCAATTGATAAATAACAAAAAATCAAAATGGAATGACTTGTCTCATGTCCCTACCATGTGGTCTATGTAAGTATCAGATGTATAATATTGAATATATTAAGAGGATAATAAGGCTCATGCCCCCTACCTTGTAGTGAAAAGTTTCTTGAGTTATGAAATATCAAAAAGGAATTAATTACTCAAACCTCCCAGATTCTATACAAAAATATACTATAACCTTCTATGAGCTATGTAATAAGTTTCTAAACATGTATTAGAAACTTGTAACTATTTGTAATAATATAAGTATTTTATAATTTTTGAAAATATTCCCTGAGGAAATATCCATCCTAGGCCATGCTTTCTTGTTGTTTTTTCCTTGTATGTAATTTTTCATGTTATGTATCTAATTCTATATTGATTATTTATACCTTACCCTATTTTATTCTTAATTTTTTTAATTATTTGTATGTACTTGATGTGCATAGATATTCATATAATAAACCCCATAGAATTCCCCCTCCTTTTGAAGTGATTGAGATGTGCAAATAGAAATAAAAAATAAAAATGAATGACGTGTATCCATGTCATATGTATATGATAATCAACATTAGGTCACATGGAGAATGTTTTAGGTGGCCACTCTTGAGATCCAGATCTTGTAAGAGTGTGCATGTAGAAATATTAACACAAAGAGAAAGTAAAAAAACACATAGTAAATTAAGCATACAAGTACAAAATAATTGTCACATATGATAACCATAAAGAAGGCCCAAGATGCCACAAGTAAGGGACAAAAAAGTGTCGCATGAAAAACAAGCATAAGGAATAGGTTATATAATCTACAAACAAGGGATGTTAATGTGTTGCAAATATAACCATATAAAATGCCATAGGACACATACATGAATGTAATCATATAACCAAGAAATTGAACATAATCTGATAACCCCAAGGTACATAGATCAACATAAGCTAGAACTACACAAGACACATTTGTTAGCAATATTAGTTGGAAAAATATCATATAACACAATATAAGAAATTGTGCATAATAAGGAATTTGAAGTAATTATATTGAAACAAAAGAACCTACATGGTGTAAGATATTCCCCTACATTATGTTAGAAAAAAACTTATCAAATGGGAAAATTCAGTATTTCTCACCAATAGTGTTGGGACTAAGTCCCTCTACCTGAATGGGAAAAATCTATTGATTGAAAATAGGGAAATTATGTACACTATTCTAATAACTGAGGGTGGTATTTTAACTAGGGATAACATAGGGATAATGTTATCACTGAATCAAAGCACCCCTTGAATTACTATCTCTTGAATGAGGCATTCGGTGTGACTAGGTAATATGGGTACCATATCTCAAGATGTGGGACATGCAGACTTGAGATGGACCTCCAGATAAGGTTAGCTTCCTCTTCCTAATCCTACTGCTATAACTACTCCTAATGCAATAAAAACAACTCTATAAACCTATTATAACACTTTCAAGGAGACATGGGGAGATAAATGCATGAAATGCACGAAATCCTTCACTAGAAACAATGATAGCACCAAGAGAAGGGGTTGTTAGATAAATTAAACCTACAAATGAAGAAGGATTAATATGGAGAGGGTGGACATGCATCACAGACTAGATTACATGCAATGAACCATTCCAAATAAGTACAACAAAAACTAAATTCTACATCGGAAATAAGAATATGCAAAAAACACCTGTTTCATGATGGGATTCAAGATAAAACAATAAATCCATGCAAGGTTAGAGTATTTAACAAAAAACATATTTTTATTGCTCCATAAAGTATGCATAGTACATCATGGTGTAGGGAGAGGAAATATTACCATTCCAATTTTAAGAGTGAAGGCTTGAAGCCTGAATTCACAATAGTCCAACTGAGGAGAAGAGGGGAGAAAGGGGAGAAAAAATGTCTAACCTCTTGTAAAATGCATCCCATTTACAATTTAAAAAAGAAATGTTTTGCAAGAGAGAGGGAAAATAAGGATTTATATGAGTTATGGTGCACCATGAAAAATTACATCATAATATGGGGGCCTTTGATGATGACCATGTATTCTGTAATTTACCATTTGTGAGGAAAATGGGTACCTATACCTCATTAACGGCTTCCCTACCTACCTTGACACTATTCAAATCTAGAGGAATCTCTAAAATTTCAGCATGCCAAATCCTTTATAAATCCATTTTTGATGGTTCCATATTATATCCCTCTAAATTTTCTTTCTAGAAACTGTAATTTTGTGAAACTTAAATGAGAAGAGAAAATGTTATACCATTTTTAGCAAAAAGGGGGGATTTTCCCTATCTAACTCACTATGCATTGTTTGGGGAAAGTAGCATGCCATGCTACTCAGTGAGGTAGGTGGAAAGCTTCTCTCTGATCTATCATAGGAATCTGCATTACTCCTACCTATCACTTTGAGCTCTTACCAAGCCTCAAAATTTAATGTTGAGCTTTGAATACATTTCTCGTGCCATATCAATGATGATATCTTCTCTGCTTAATCCTTCATGGTTTGGTTGGCTTGTGAAAACACCTCACCTAAGATTCTCAAACACCTCCAAAAAACCCACCATTTCTATTTATCACCTCACCTCACTTGAATTTTTATCCTCATATTGAGTTCTTATTGGCGATCTCCGAAAACATTCCAAGTACTTGATTTTAATGTCCAAGCCAACTCCCCCTTTGACTCAGCCCCCGAGTTTAACTCCACATGGCATATGCTACTTGGTTGGCTCACCACTAGCCCCACTGACCATGGTCTAGTACCTAAGTAACTTGGATTCTTACATTTTCCTCCAAAGAATTTAGATTTTGACTCCTTCCTATGCCGAGACTGTTCATCGAGTGACTTACTTAAGAAACTTTGAACTTCGAGATCCCAAAAGTCTGAATTTCAGACATCGGGCTTCAGGCATCACACTTGTCCAATCATCCAAATGGTCACTCAACTTATGATTATATAAAGTCTAAAACTCAAAATTTTAGAGTTCGTACATTGAAATCCCAACTTGCCATTTCATGTAAACACTCCCTCAACTTTTGAAACTATGACATTTCAACTTCCAAAAATTCCCCAAAAAATGACTTTTTCACCTTGGTTCCAGCCTCTATTTTTGAATTGCTTAGAGTTAGCTCACCGATTTACTCGATGAGCCCCTCCTTGCCTCCTCACATTCACCAATGTTAGTGTTGAGATCCTACATCCTTGGCAAGCTTCCGAGCCACTTTTTTATCCCTTTTATATGGCTAACACAAATTATCCCTCAAGCTCCAATCCCTTCGCTTCGTACCAACTTGGTTTCCACACAATCACCTCAATGTCAGCTCGGTATCCCAAGCTCCCTACTCTCTGAGCTGATCCTCACCACCATGCCAAGATCTTGTGATGACCTAACTCACTGACTTCCACATGTGTGCTGAGCCCGCCACAATATCATCATCCCCACTTCTATATTTCCCTAGCTCATTCCACACCCACCAAATCTATCTGATTGTCCCACGAGCTACCACCTCCATCTCCATGTAACCATGGCTCACTGATATGGTAATATAAGAGCCACTCATCAAATAACTCCTCAAGCGGACTGACTGTGATCACCACACATAGATCAACCTGAGCTCTCAACATGACATCACCTGATCTTCCTAAGGGCTTGCCTTCCTAATGCAACACCTTAGCTTGACGAGTTGTTTATTGGCTCGATGCCTCATATGGGCTATTTTTCACCCTAACTTTGGATTTTTCATTTTTTTTGAATTTTCTCAAACCAGAAGGCCCTTGGGGACAAAGGAAAATGTGATCAATATTGTTACCAAAATTCAGTCATTTTTGCTCATTTTGATCAAATATGGGTCTTTCGTAGCCCGTTTACACCTTAGCAAAACATTAATCATTTCAAAATCTAGAACAGGAAAAAATTCCTCTAAATGATTCCATACCTTACCTGAATCACTAAAATGCTCGCGAAACATGAATTTCATCTGTAAACCTTAGATTCTCCCGTGAAGGTCCTATGCAATCTCCATGTCTAATTCTCCCCCTGTTGTCCATTTTTCCTATGGGTGGAAAAATGGATTATAATTTTGGTGACTCGTGAGGACATTTGCCTGCTAGAAGTGATTTTCCAGTAGCCTGAAGCCTCCATTAGGAATGAACTCGTTGTTGATTACTTGAAAATGATCCAAACCTCTGAAATTTACTCTCATAACCACTTAAACACTATTAAACTTGGACCTTAATTTGAATTGACCATATCATTTACAAGATTTTTGAATTACAATTTTTATGAGAGTGGAAAATTTTCTTGAGATGAAATTCAATTTTCACTTTCACTTCTACAAATTGATCTATTGGGACTGAAAATATAACCCTAACATATCCAAAAAAAACTACCTTTTTTCCAAGTATAAGGTACAATTTACTAATGATTTCTCGGCCTATGTTGAACATTGCAGAGCTTGGGACCACATGCTGAGGGTCGGGGATGCCTAAAAATCCACAATATTTTCAACTAAATTGAGCATAACAAGCATTTGAGGTTGAATTTCTTTGTTCAAACCGAGGGGAATTTTGAATGGATTGAGGAGGGTTGTTGATTAAACCTTAGGATTTTTGTTGTTATGAACTCTTCCACATGTAATGCAAGAACTACCCCTGGGGCTGATTTTCCAATCTTACAAGGGGTCCTAGAAGCCTAAGTGATTGATATGAAGGAACAAGAGAATGGAAACTATTAAAATATATCCTTAATCTGATTTAGTTGCTATGTATTTGGAATGTCTCAAATATTGAAACTATTCCTGATAACTGTGAGCTTCTTCCTATGTAGTATGGCATTCTTACCCTTGGAAAACTGAGGAATTGTGCTAGAGAAATATGAAAAAACTCTATATATAAAGGAAATCATGCATTCCCAAGTGAGATATACAGAGTGTGCACAAGCACTTGTTCTGCGGAAAGTAAACCTATTCCAACCCTACACTAACCAAAGGAAAAGAATATTTAAAACAAAACCTAACACTAAAAATGAGAAGTAACTTTGCTTATAATTTGGAGCCATGTAATTGGTGTTACAATGAGCACAGTCACACACAAGAGTGAAAAAATAACTAAGAAGCATCTTTCCATGCATTTAGCAAAGGTATCAACATCAAAAAAATAAAATGCCTCCTTAAGTTGCTCACTGTTTAGATCTTGGATGTGTTGGAGCAGATCCTTGGTTCTATGGAGCTCATCATCATGTCTGGAAGTAAACATGACCAGTTGTGGCTCCTCCTTTGGCTCCAATGAAGCCAAATACCTTAGGGGGAAAGGTCTAATTTGTTGGATTGTCCCACTTCTCTGAGTCCTAACTTCAATAAAGAAGTCTTCTCATAGACATTCCTAGAAAAATTGTGTCTTTGAGATGATTCTTTCCTTGTTTCTCATATATAGACAATTGATCTTCTTCTTGGATGACTGGTATGTAAGTGCTGTCAGCTTTTTTGTCTGTATACTTCTTATCTAGTGTAGAGCTTGGAAGATTTAATTCCTCCAAACATGATTGAAGAGGATTGTTTGAAGAATTAGGTTATTCTTGAATATATCCTTCCATGGAAATATGAATTTTGAGTCATAGGATGGGATTTGGGATAGAAAAAGTAACCAATTCCATAGGCCCTTCCCCATTGAAACACTCTAAATCTGATAAATAAGTAGCTTCTTCATTTTACTTATGTACCAAGGATTCAACCTCCTTAGAGGTATCTTTTTATTTTCAATTTGTTCACTATGGGTCTCCTCATCCTCAAACAGAAGTTTGAGAGCCCAAACTTATCCCCAAAATAATAATTTTGGGAGGATTAAGTGGGAGAAAGGATTGAAGTTTTTTGTGTGGCATGCTCTTTACTTAAGACCTCTAGATTTGAATGGTTACATTCATTTTATCTTCCTCATATGGGTTTAGAGATGACCTTTCTTCCTATCCAATTGATTTTACAATGGATGGTGGATAAATAGCTTCCAAAAATATAGTACCGACGTGGACACTGCATTCCGATCACACCGATTGTTGATATTTTTTTCTTGTTCTTGCTTGGCTATTGCTGTAGGCTCAGTTTTCATCACATGTTCTTGAACCTTGGCCTCTTTTGGAGGTTTAACCACTAAGGGGATGCTATCAATTCCAAACCTTAAAGCCCAACTCTTTAAATTTCTCATCGTTTCTTCCCTTTTGGACTCTACTTATTGTTGTCCCTCTTGATTGTTTTTTTGAGTTTCTTCCCAACATGCATTTGGGAATGTAAGAGGAGGGATGGGTTGGGATTCATATTTTTTCTACTTTATTGGTGGTTGGAGGGAAAGTTTAATATCTTATTTATATGGAGGGGATGGACTACTATAAGGGAAAAGGGAAGAGAATTCAAGATGGGGTGGAGGAATAGGAGATGAAAAAGTGGATCCCAAAATGGGGGTATAAGGTAAAAATCTTGGGAAATGATTTTTAGGTTGAAATGGTAATGAGTGCGGAATGGGGAAAGTATTATAAGATGGTAATGCAAAATTTTCCTATTGATAGTAATAACTAGCATCATACTCATAGGCCTCAATTTCCTCAATCCATCTTTCAAGCTAGGATAACATTTAAACCATGAAGTATAGCTTATGTTGTGGGAAGTAATGTCATAGAATAGGGCCAACCCATGGACAAGATGCCCTAAAACCAATCTTGAATGACTTCATCTGAGATGTAGCCTGGGAATACACCATACCAACCTCCATCTTTTAAATCTTCATCTGTAACTCATCATTTCCATATGTGGGATGGCCTCCACAACCTACATATCCCTTCTCTTGAATAGATGCACAATCTGATGGGTAACCAAATCAGTTATGGTTTTATTTATGTGGACAAGCATACTGTTGGTTTTCATCATAAAATGATTATGGAGGGGTGTGAAAATAACTTAGAGATGAATATTGTAAATTCAAAGGTGGGTTGAATTGACATGGCCACTTTTGCAAGTGTGAATTCCAAGGTGGAAATGAAGTAATGATTGAAAAAATTAATGAATGGAATGAAATGGAAATAGGTGGAAAAAAAAATCAATGGAAATGGGTGGAAGAAATGATCTACAACTTAGAGAAAATGGGTTGATTTAGACCAATGGAGTCGTCAAATGTGTTTTGCATGTTCCTCCAAAGGCTAGGGTTTCATCAAGACACACATCACCTCTTGGAGAAAATGAAATGCAACTCTTGAAATGCTTAAAACTGATTTTGGAGTTTGGATCTTGTTTCGTAGCTGTTAACCTTTGAAATCTAAAATTTAGAACTTAGATCATGCAATAAAACCTTCGAAGTCTAAAATGAAAAGTGCATTTAAATCTCTAAAGAAAAATAAAAATTGAATTATGAAATCCAAAATACAAAGGAACCTCTAACCTCTGATATACCCTTTTTGGAACTTAATGCATTTTTTATACACGTGAAAACCTGAAAAATGTTTTCAGAATTTTGACCCTGCATTGCAACCGCTGAAGTCTGAAATGTGTAATCATCGATAATATGTTGCAATGAATCTAATTTGAAGTTTTTATCTCTTTTTGTCCTACCAAGCATTAAAAAATTGTTATTTTTGGTAGCACGGTGGCTAAGATATTGGAATGATACACCTGTGAAATGTAGAGCTTTCACCTTCTTATCCCATCTGGTGTGCTAGTACTATTAGACTTGGTAGCATGGCGGCCAAGATATTATAATGATACACCTATGAAATGTAGATATTTCACCTACTTGTCCCACCGAGCATGTCAGAACAGTTATCACCAAATCAAAGTACCCCCTGAATTGTTATCTTTTGACTAAGAATTTGGTGTGACTGGGTAACATGTGTATGATCTCTCAAGTTGTGGGAGTTTTGGAATTAATATGGGCCTCTGAAGAAGGTCAAATTCCTCTTATTAATATTATTTCTATATCTACTCATAACGAAAGAAAAACAACTATCTAAACCTATTCCAACACTTCCAAGGAGACAGTGGGAGAGAAATTCTTGAAATGAAGTAAATCATACACTAGAAATGGTGATAACACCAAGAGAAGGGGTTGTCAAACAAATATTAGCCTACAAATGGAGAAGGATGAATATGGAGAGGGTGGAGATACGCCATAGACAATATTACATGCAATGCACGATCCAAATAAGCACAACAACTAAATCCTACAATGGAGATAGGAATATGCACAAAAAACCTGTTTTGTGATGAGAGGCAAGATAAAATAATAAACCCATACAATGTTAGATGATTTAACATGAAACATAATTTTATTGCTCCATAAAGTATGCACTGCACATCATAGTGTATGGATAGGAAAAGTCATCATTACAGTATTCAGAGTGAAGTCTTGAAGACCCTAAATTCCCAACAGTCCAACTAAGGAGAAGAGGGGAGAAAGGGGAGAAAAATGTCTAAAATATTATACTATGCATCCCTTTTACAATTTATAGAAGAAAATTTTTGCAATAGAGAGGAAAAATTCATATTTCTAGGAGTTATAGGCACCATACTAGATTACATCACAATATGGGGGCCTTTGATGTTGCCAATGTCTTATGTACTCTTCCCTTTGTGAGCACAACTAGAGGAATTTCTTAAATTTAAGAGTGCTAAATACTCTCAACTATCCAGGTTCTCTACAATTTTGGGGTGCCAAATCATTCATAATTCCATTGATTTGATGTTTTCCATCCTGTAGATCTTCATAATCCTCTTGTGATAATTACTATGAGATTTTGTGAAAATCATATACCATTTATAGAAAAATACGGGGGGGGTTTAGATTTGGGGTGCTCCTTTGTTATCCATTTGGCACTTGTGCGCTATGTGGGGTTAGTAGCTCGCAAAGATTCTTGTTGAGTTAGCATCGAGATATTTGTTGATTTAACCATGGTGAGTCTGCATTACTATCACCATATCACTGTGCCCTCTTATTTAGCCCCAAAATTGAACTAGATTAACTCAAATTCCTTACCTCCCGCTTATTGACTTGCAGACTGAAAATCGGATCTTCTCTGCTTCTCCCACTATGCTCCTCGCATGGTCACCCCCGAAATTGACTCTCCGATCCGAGCATGTTTGGTGTGATCCTGAATTACTTACCACCAAACTTTGGTGATCTATCCCCGCATGCGCATGACCCCCCGTAGGTAATCTCCACGTATGGTGTCACCCCATTCAGCAGCTCACCTAAAACCTATTCCAATCCACTGCGGTTTGATGTCCCTAAGTTCACTGAGCCTCTACCTCAACCATCTCTAAAATGAGAGCTCTCACAAAGCATATGAAAATTTTGACTTTAGAGTTTGAGGACTTACCCCCCTTACCATGGTTCAGTCCCCAAGTAACTTGTTCATTGGATCCATTTCCTTTCACATAACCCCAAAACCCCGACTCATTTCCAAATTTGATACTGTTAATCGAGCCATTGACTCACTCGAGAAGTCTATAGTCTGAGAGCTCGAAAGTCTAACTTGTCAGACTTCTAGCTTTAGGCATCATGCTTCCTCCATATTTTCCCAACTCGTCCCATGTATTCTCTAATCCTCTACAATTTTTGAAAGTGAAAAAAATTAGACTTTGGAATTTTTATGCCGATTGGACCTTCTTCCCATCATGATGCCAAGAAAATCGATCTTATCTCGAGCTTCTAAACCTATGATGTATCCCATTTCGAAGATGATGCTCTGAGATCGAAGACTTAAGCTTCATCTCAATTTTTCCATTCGTGTCTGACTCCACTTGTGAATCAACTGTAGTGAGTTCATCTTAGTGAGCTTGCCATTGCCACAGCTTCAACCCGTGCATCGGTCTCGATAGTGCTATGGCTCCTACAACATCTTCGAGCTTGCAAACTCCCATCTTCACCTCACCTTATGACATGGCATACATCAGCTCGAGCCATCGAGCTTCACCATACACCCTAACAAATTGAGTGTTTAACCTGGTTTCCCCATAAGCATGCTACCACTTTTTTGGTATCCTGAGCTCCTTCATCTTTGATCCAATCCTCCACACAAAATGTTCGTGATCTAGCAGAAACCCTGACTCACCATTAGGGTGGGCCTCCTGAGCTGCATTGATCACGTCACCGTGGACATGAAAATCATTTTGGCGAGAAACTCAACTTTTCTCTCAGAATACCCTATAATTCTCCTTGAATTCCACACATGCTACCACTGATCTCTCTCATGAGCCCCTTGTATTGAGCTTGACCATCTCCAGCTACCTTGCCTAACTCGCTGAGGTTGCCAGTGTTTCAATATGACCTTGTTAGCTGACTCCTACAAACCACTAGCTTTCCGAGCCAACTCAGAAAGATACTCAAGACTTCCATCACAATGGCCTCGACCTAAGCTATCGATTTGGATAGCTTACTTGAGCCTTGTTCAGAGTTCACATTCCCAATGCATGACCTTCTGCTCGTCTGAGCTATTTTCTTAGCTCGATGGTCACCTTATGGCCTCTTTTTAAAATTTTTTGCCCCATATTTTGTATTTTTCTGGATTTTTATCGAATTTTATTGTACTAGAAGGCCCTGATGGGGGCTGGGTGAACTAATCTCATTGGGCTCGTTTTCCAAATTTTTCCATTTTTTCTCATTTTGAATTGAATGTGGGTCCTTCCAGAGCCCGTTTTCACCTTAGGGAAACATTGAGTCCTTTCAAAAACTAGAAGAGGAAAAATTTCCTTCTAAATGATTTCACACCCTCTCTAAAACACTTCCAAATGATCTCTTAAAACATGAAATTATCACTTGTAAACCTCATATTTACCCATGAAGGTCCTTATTTAATGCACCGAGTCCAATTCTTTCCCTGTTGTCCATTTTTCCCAGTGGTGGAAAAATGGATAACAGATACTTCCATACACCTGTGGAAAAATTCTTATAGATACTACGAGGGAGGAAATATCTTGAGAGAGAGGTGCAAAGATAATAGTGAGAGGGTTTTACAAAATAAATAACATAGTATATTTCATTTCTTAAAACCATATTTCAATGAGAATTCACCATCAGAATAAACAAGGAACATGATACAAATAAAACAAAGTCTAAGTACATAACATTCAACAAGTACATTCTCATGGAGTGTAGTTGAGGTAGAGTAGAAATATAGAAAAAGAAGATAGATGAAATCGATAACTTATTCCTAGAAATAATATAAGAGCTAGTAAACAAGAACAACCATCCTTTAAAATGAGGAGACTCTCTCAATTTATAGCTTTACAATACATCTCTTCATCTACCACCAACATTATTCTTTATGTCCCATCACTTGTGACTTTGAAATCACCCTTAGAAGATAAAAATTAATTACCTCTCTTATAATTTGAGAGACTACTTTTATATTTCACAACTATTTTATTGTGACTTAAGTAAATAGGAAAAAATTTCATAATTACATACAATGATGAATTAGAAAGGGTGAGAGAAGAGGAGAAGGGATGAAGAGAGAAGAGAAAAGATTCTCCAAACCATAGATGAAGGTTCCTCTACCCTTGATGGAGATAAAATTTGATGTTGATGAAGATGGAATCTCGATCTATTATGACCCTTCACTATGATGCATTGGTGAAGAACTATGATGAAAACTTTGACCCTTTGAGACATCCTTAAAATAATGCACCTCTGTAGAACATTTAGAATTATTAAAGAGAGAGGTGATGAAAAATTGACCATTGAATACAATGAAGTATTTCTTCTGAACTTAAAAACACTAACATTCCTCCAAAATAACAAGTTCTTGATGTAACTTGACACCATTGCCTATAAAATTCAACACGATGATCCTAGCCCTTAGGAAATGGAGAAAAAATTGAGATGAGGTTAATAAAATTAAAAAATGAGCTAAACGAATGTGGGAGATTAAATGGAATATTCTTCCAACACTTGATCAACCCGTCCGATGAATTGAGAAGAACTACTAGACCAAAATGCACCATCGTGACCAAAATTGGGAACTGAGAGGGATCATCTTCTGGTTGAGATATAATGCCACTTTATACCCCTTTATATGCATTATTTTATCCTCCAAAAAGGTTGGCATTAGTTAGGAATGTGGAGGATGAAAAAACATTACTATTTTGAGCATTTTCTGGAAACCTACTATCTTTAGTTAGGTCTTCCTACATGACTAGTTTTGGCTATTTTGTCGAATTATCATTTTTTAGCACTTTCATCTTGGGGAATGGACTAAGTAAAGGAAATCCATTAATTATTTAGACTTAATATTCTTAGTAAGTGGATTAATATAAAATTAATAAAAATATACATTGTCCATGGAGTGTTGGATCAGAGTGAAAATGCTTTCCAAAAATTCTACTTCACACCAAGATGCTTTGTTCCAATTTTCAGGGGTTTCTCTCATTTGGATCTTCAAAAAGAAAAGTAAAATTACAAGTATATAATTTATTATTTGGATAGGGAATAATTAAAAAAATAACATTCATCTATATCTTTAAGCACACTCAATTTCATGGGGCAAGCAAATGCTCATTAAAAATCTGATTTTTTTATAGATCACCGGCTCTCATTTTGAGGTAATTTAGATCGTTGCAACTCCGTAAATATGAAGAGACATTTTCCATGGATGAAAAATTTGGGAGACTAAAAAATAGATGAAATAGCTAATTAGGTCATGTAAACACTCTTCTTAAAGGCATTCTCATTGGGAAGACACAATCCAAGTTTCAAGGCCATCAGAGGCGGGGTTTGTAAGCAATGAGAAAATATGTATTTTAGCCATGGTGGATGCCTTATTTTTCATGGAAGGTACGAAATTCATAAAAATGGAGGGTGGTTTAAAATTATTGATAAACATGGAAAAATGGTTAATTTAGGGTTTTATACTCACCTTTATATTCAAACATGTTTCCCCCCCATTTTTCTTGTTTTTTAAAACATGAATGTTGACTATAGTTGACCAAACATGGTTGGGATGGGGTTAAAAGGTTATAAATGGGTTTCAAATATCCTCATGTACCTTACCAAATTTATTTAGGGAAAAATGGGAATGGGTGAAAAAATTCACATATTGTAGCAGAATCATGAGAAAGGGGCATGTAGATTTAAGTTGTGAGGTTCAAAACATCTACCTAGTGTACAAGTCATGAGTATTAAGTGACACAAATCTTCCTCATCCTTAGTGGTGAATTATTTTGTCCCTAATGTCCCTTTAGAAAATTAAATAGGGAAATAATCTCCTTAGAAGTGTACACATTATTATCTCATCATGATAAAGGGGCTAAAACTTAAAGTGTGTTGAAAACACTTACCTAACACATTAAGTTACAAATTAAGTGACACACCTTATGTTTATCCATATCCCTCTTTGGTGACAGACCTAATTTTCCCCTATTACCCCTTTTACTTTTTTCAAAGTTATAAAGGGACATCATTGGTCTCTAAGTGTGCATTTTCCATTTTTGGAAGTTGGGTGTCACCATTGGACAGCTAAAAATAGCTTGTCGGAGTGTGTTTTTTCCCCAAGAGCTTCCTTTGGTGTCTCCTATTCCATAAATATATAATTTTAAGTTGAAAACTCCTAAGGAATCCAATGATAAATTTTTTAGAACCTTATTTTTCATTCTCTTTTAATTTTAACCCCCTTTTCAATTCTAGTCACGGGAGATTCTCGGAAGGTGAATCTAATACAAAAGAAAAATATTCCTTTTGTCCATCTCAACCTGTGAAAAATTTATAGGGTAACATTTTATCCAATTTATCAATGAATTATCTTCTAAATCTCCTTGGAACTCCCAGAATCCTTGGTTGAATCTTCACTAGAATTGAAGGTCTTTATTTTCACTGTCATGTGAATATCTGCAAATCTACTCCTCATAATCCCTTGAAACATTTTTCAAAAATAAATAGACACTCTTATATTTCATATTCATGTATTATGAGTCTAAAATACTTTTGGAGCTTCCTGAACCATCTGAAACTTTAAAATATACTTTTTAGGAAAGAACAATCCCCATCACTGGATAAAAATAGCCCAGTTTTGGAGAAGATTTTCCAAAGGTTCAAAATATTTTTTAAACAATCCTAAATCACTTTAGTGCATATTTTATATCCTCTTCACAGCTCCTAGGTGGTTAAATCCTCAATAGTCATCTTCCAAGGGGTGTCCACCAGTGTGAAAAATCTTGAAAAGGGCCTTTTTGGGCCTTTAGGAGAAAGTCCTTTTGAATGGTGATGAATGAATCCATGAGCCACCTTCCTACACACAAAACACATTTGAAAATAAAATTACAAAATTCCTCCTAGACATTATGAGGGTAACACAATAATTATGTTGGTAGGAGGACATGTTTATATTGACCGAGAGCAATTTTCAAATGAGGGCTAGGTTGTCAAGACATTTTTTCTAAATTTTTCATGTTAAAAATTTAGCATGAAAACAATTAGTTATTTATGAGGGAATTATTCTAGATCAAACATAGTGAGAAAAAGTGATGCAGCCTAGAATTTATTTTGAATAACCCAGGTGTACTGGCACATCACTCAGCCTGTGTTGAGCGCTCACTCAAAGCATGCAAATGTACCAAGTCCCACTTTAGAGTTGCTTGTACATAATGTTATCATGATGGTGCATATAGGTATTAAGATTCATTACAAATAGTAAACAACACATGGTGTATAAACTAAATCTAGTTCTTAGAATATATATAAGATGAACTAAATAATGACTATAGCAAAATTTGCATTGCAAGAACCAGATTCATTCATGTTTAACACCATTATCTAGACAATATCAACCATTGTATTAAATACTCTAAAAAAAAGAAGCTACTTACATTACATAAATATATCCATGAGTCATGTACATGACAAAAGGTCAATATCATAACTCTACATGTTTCACCATTTTATTTACATTTTGAATGTGAAAAAATAGATATGAGTGTGGGCCAAGGAGGAATACCTATTGTGATGGTTGGTTTGCAGGGTGTGTGCATGTTCTGACTTCTTGATCCAATGTTGATTGTGAGATATTCCTGTTGGCTAGGAGGAACTACCTATAATATAAAATAAGACCACAAAAGAGAGTTAAACAATATATGTAGTGGACTACCTAGCGTGTGCTAGATCCAGGAAGTACGATACTTCCTAGATGGATGTCAATCCATTCTTTAATACAACTTAATGAGAGAAATAATGGAAGTAAACAAACTCCTACTATAGTTGATATGATTTAGGTATTGCATTCAAATACAATAAGAAAATTGAATATAACAGGCTAGGTTATAATTGGATATGGAGGTGGGGTAGTTGGTCAGGGTTTAGGTACTAGTTAGGGTCAGATTCTTGGTCACTTAGGTTGTTTGGGTGATGATTCTTAGGTTCTGTTATTGATAGGATAGCCAAGTATAGAGACCAGTATCAGTTAGGTATAACCGCTGATGGTTCAAGGGGAACCAACGATAGTCATGGGTAACCGGCATCGGTACAATTGGGATGATAAGAAGTGATTGCCCCATGTGTGGGTGAAGGTGATCCCCCTCAAACCGGCCATTGATGAGGTGTAAGACAAAATCGGTGAGTGGTTTGATAAAGGTGTATGTGGGGAAGATAGGTGGGGGAAGGTTTGTGTATTGATGGTAAGGGGTAGTAGGTCATGGTCAAAATCGGGTCATGGGTAATGAAAATCAAGCACATGCACATGTATAGATTGCAACACGATACCAAGTTGAAGAGCTTACAAAATTTACATTTTCCAAGGTCGATAGGTTTATCCAAACAAGAGTGAAGTGATTCAGGTATCTAAGGTATAGGATATGGTCCAGAAACACAACATAGGTCAGGTGAAAGAATGTTTAGGTATGTTCCAGTATACCAAAGGTTTGGTCGGGATAAATGACACGATAATAGGAAAGTTACGGTTATTAGGCTAAAACAACATAGGTAACAACATCACAAGGTATAACGAGTACATAAGGTCAATAGTCACACCAAGTAGGCCAATTTTAAGAAAACATGTCATGGCACAGATAAGGCCAAGGTGTAGGTAAAATAACAAATCCTAAAATGCAACAAAGGAAATGTAGGGGTAGGGTGGGTTGTAGGTATGTTTCAATGGGTGTCCGAATTGATAAAAGGTGCATTGACACTAATGGTTACAAGAAAAAGGAATCTTAGTAAGGCCAAAAAGGTATAAGGGTTGACCAATGATGGTTATAGGGTGACCGACATCAGTTGGCTAGGGAAAAAACAGGACCGACATCAGTCAGATTAGGTTGGGTTGGTAAAATAAAAATTCCATATTTTATGAAATCATTGTTGTGTTGTGAATTTGGAGAAAATGACAGAGTCGTTTGAATTTTTGGCACTTTTTCTGAGAGAAAAGGACAGGGGCATTATACCTAGCTGAGGTGGAGAGTTGAGTTGGCAAACCTCAGTGCGGGTAATTGGTATTCGATAGGCGGGTCCACGAGATAGGTGTGGTCGATTTGATTGGGTGGAGGTGAGGAGGGAATTTGGTGATGGCAGAGGCAAGAGAGGGGTTTGGTGGACAACAAGTGCAGTATCTTGACATTCCTCCATGAATACAACATCACGATGAGCTAATATTTGATCCCATTCTATGTTGGTTAGGTAGATTGATTTGTAGAAATTGGGTTAGGGTAAAATGGATAGTTGGGGGGAAAATTAAATGGAAATTTGGAAGCAAATGGTTGAAATAGGAAGGGTAGGAAGGTTGATGTGCATTAAGGGGGGTATGGGTGGAGGGTGAATTGTGGTAGGAATAGGTGGGTAGTTAGGGAGGAATGGTGAATTTTTAGAGAAAATGGTTAGGGTTTTGTGGATTTTTTCATTGTGATAGTGACCGATGTTTGTCAAGGTTTAGTCAACGTCGGTGGTAATGAGCTAACATTAGTCACAAATGAGGTGACCGATGTTGATTTTGGTAGACCAGTGCCAGTTAATAGGAACCGATCATGGTTTAGTATGAGGGAAAAATAGGCCAAGAGATGAGATAGGGTGGGTGGGGGAGATAAGCATGGGTATGAGGTAAAAATAGGAAAGAGTCAAAGGGTGGGAAATTGAGGATGAAGGAAAGTTAGTTGTCAGGGTTGGGGTGGGGAGATAAGTGTGGGTAAGAAGTGAAAAAAGGAAAGATTCAAGGGGTGGGAAATTAAGGTGAGGGGAAACGTAGTTTTCAAGGTTAGGTGGTGAGATAGGTCATGAGTAGGGGGATCTGAGGAATAGGTGGGGGTTCAAGGGTGAAGCAGAGTATGGTTGAGGTTTAATGATGTTATGGTTGTTGGATGTAGACGAGGGACTAGTTACAGATATGTGATAGGGTATCACCCATGTTATTAGTAGTAAGGGGGAGCACAACAATTGAGGAGTGGTGCCGTGTGGCAGAGGTTGGCATGATTGGGGTTAAATGTTACCGGCACGTAGTCTAGGAGCTGAGTTTGATGGTCACCCTCATTGACATATGGGATTTAATGACCAACACATTTCATTTTCTAACAAGTGAGATGACCGTCACTGTGGAGGATGTTTATAGGATCCTATGGTTTTCGATAGTAGGGATGCAAGTGTATTCCATTTCCTTAGAGGCATCTAAGGAGTTGATGTTGATAGTGTTTGGTGAGGGGCTGGTGGAGTTGAGGTTCCATAGTGCCAGCATGAGTTATGGTGATATGTATCGGGCCCATCCAGAGGAGATGAGGTTAGTGGTGCTGATGATGGAGGTCATTTGTTGCTTTGTGCTACCAGATGCAGCGGGTGGGAGATTCCCATGGCCATTGATGGGGGTTTTTCATGACATAAAGGAGGAAATGACTTAGTTTGCGTGGGCACAAACATTCTTGGTGTAGCAATATAGAGAGTTATGGGCCTATGGGCAGTTACGGCGGTTCAGCCTATGTGGCACATCTTTACTACACTGTTGGACATATGAGCACATCATGTGTGTGTGTCTAGTGGGCATGCAAAAACATGATGTATTCGAGGCGGGCATGGTTCAGGTGGGCTACAGGAAATGGGTACCTACTGTTGGAGAGCGTCGAGTTGCCAGAGTTACACATGATGTAGCATATTACAGGTATGCATTATAGGGGTTATCCGGTGTGGACATAATTTGGAGGCCATATGTGGGCTTCCCATCATATAGGAAAATGGACAAGGATATACAGGAGCTACAATTTATTTGATGGATAGAGGGGTGTCGTGCAGGAGAGTACGAGATGATACATGCTGATAGGGTCATACGACATTTTGGGTTAACGCAGGATGTACCTCCACCATTTCCATAGTACATGAGGGAGGGTGTGGAGACAACTATGCCTCTACCATAGCCAAAGGTTCCTACATGGTAGGAGCAGCAGATGGTAGACTGAAGGATTGATGATGTCGAGGTTAGAGATAGGTACAGACAGTGGTGGGTGGCACAGCTACGGGAAATACTGCCAAGGCCAGGGTAGCCTGACTTAGCCACTATTATAGTTCAGAGGGATGCCTTACATGGGTAGGTAACTATCCTAGTGACACAGTTTGGGATAGTGTAGGGGTAGATAATGGGGTCAGAGGTATGAGTGATCACACTACAGGCACATGTAGTAGCCCTACAGGCCCAAGTAGCACAGGGATAGGTGCCCGTACAGGGTAGAGATGGAGATGGGGCATAGGTGGCTACTTTAAAGGAAAAAATAGTAGGTTTGAAGGGCTAGTTGGCCATTGGACATGCATAGGTTGTGGCCCTTCAGGCCTAGGTACAGACACATGCATCTCCATAGGCTCGGGACAGGATCCCATTTTACATGTAGGGGAGGGAAAAGCTCCCATGGTACAAGTATAGGGTCAGAGGCTAATGGCACCACCACAGACAGTACCCATGGTCAGGTTCAGGAATTCCCTAAGAGAGGTGAGATATTATCAGGATCACCTGATGGTCGCAGGGATAGATGTCCCTACCTATGTAGAGTATAGAGCATATCAGGCCTTGAGTGAGAGGACCAGGTCTCACACTCATAGTGTGGAGAGTACAGGGGGCCAGCAAGCCCTGAGACAGAGTCAGGGTGAGGCCACCAATGCATAGAGGCTAGCTCTAGGTGAGGTACCAATAGATGTCAAGACAAGGCCCATAGAGGGCGGTGAGATGCTAGTGGGACATTACACAGGAGTAGAGGAGGAGACAAGTGAGACAAAGATAGAGGATATCCAACGGGGGATGCCTGATAGTTACGTATACTTTCATTTTTGTGTATTTTTGGTATATGCCGGCCTGTGTGCCAAAGAGAATGAGGTTCTATATGAGTTTTTTAATCATATATCATCCTACGTGTCGAAGATTGTGAGGATGTATCTGAGTGATTTGAGATATTTGTATTTTTTTATTTGTTTATAGATGTATGTATACATAGGCTTTCACATTTATATAGATGATGATATTCATAGTATAGAGGATGTACTTGTTTTAATTTTCATTATTATGTGTGTACATGAGGGAAACTAGGTGAATTAGGCATGATTGAGTCGAGGTCGTGTAGGCATGGTTGAGTCAGGTCAGTTAGGCATGTTGGAGTCAAGTTATAGGCATGTTGGAGTCAGGTTATAGGCATGATGGAGTCAGGTCATAGGCATGATGGAGTCAAGTCATAGGCATGACGAAGTTAGGTCATAGGCATGATAGAGATAAATGATGATGTATATGCATGTTATGGTTTAAGTTTCCGAATATTTGATATAGTGGAAATGTGAAAATATTAAATGAATAATGTGATGATGTGGTAAAATTTTTCATCAATTATTACTTGTTTGATTTAATTTCCAATTGTTGATATAAAATGGAAACGAACTAAGGTAGGATGTGAATAGGGAAATAAAGGGGAAAATATGTTAGGGTGAAGAGTGGCCGAGCTAACCTTTAAGGGCCTCATTCCCTCGAAGTGCTACCTACATAGCCCCAACAAAAAGGGGCCTTAGGCCGGTGTAGTTCTCCCATAAGCTAGGGAATAATATGATGAATTGGGGGATGGGTGGTGAATTTTTAGGCATGGTTGAGTTTTAGGTCATAGGCATGGTTAAGTTGAGGTTATAGGCATGGTTGAGTGTTAGGTCATAGGCATGGTTGAGTGTAGGTCATAGGCATGGTTGAATTTTAGGTCATAGGCATGGTTGAGTGTTAGCTCATATAAGTGTCAATGATCTGGTACTACATAGGATAATCAATAAGTAATAAGGAAGGTGAATGGGAAGAGGTGGAAAAATATCAGTTAATTGATAAGAACCTAAATAAGTCTACCATACCCCAGATGGGCTTATGAACTTAAGACCCTAAAGGCCTTGCATAATGAACTATTCTAAGGTTAAAGAAACTCACATGATCATGAAATTTTGTGGTTGCAGAAAGTCCCTTGAGTAGAGAGAAAATTATAATGAAAATTCAATGAGGTGAGAGTGGGTGGTTTAGTGTAACTTAGTGTATGACACAATATCTTTCTTAGCAAGAAACCTAAGATTAAAATAGGCAAGTCCGTGAAAAAAAAGTTAATATTTTTCCTTTTGCTTTTACTTTTTGTTTTTATTTTGATAGACTGATCTATGTAGGAAGTATATGTGGGATGAGTACATTTTCTCGTTAAGGTCTTCGTGAAGCTGATCGATGTGGAAAGACTCTGAACATTTTAGTGTATTTTTGCAATGACTTTATATAGTTTTCCTTCAAGGGAACAATATATTTATAGTAGCTAGATAGAGAGAAGAGATGTACCTTTTTGAGGGAGTCATCTTTTGCTAGAAGTTTAAATCAAGGAGTTGAATCCATTTTTGTTTTTGGATGTTTAAGTTATGGATAAGACAATAGAGGAAGATTAGGTTCCTGTTTAGAAGACAAGACCATATCACACAAAGGTTAATTATGAAAGAGGTGGTTTCGACTGATGAAAAACCATGGGATTCTATCTTGAAGAAGATGAAGAGTATCCATGAGAATCATGCTATGAGTAGAGTTGTGGTACTCATATTAAAGAGGAGGTTGAAAGGTGACGAGTGATCACATGATTCTTGTTTAGTCATGGATCCTAAAAAATGGGTAATATGGAAGGTGAACAATGCTGAAGGGATGAGAAATCAACTGAAAAAAAAAGTGTTATAGGAATTGATGTCAAAAATAAAACAGTCAAAGATGCAATGCATTGAGGAGCATAGGTTCAGATTTACCTTCAAGTGAAGAAAAACGATAAGAACCTGATCCATAGGCATGGGTAATGATATAGGGTCCAAGCCAATTAGGATAAAATTTTCCCCGTTTACTTTTCTCCTCCTTAGTTACATATTGATTTTCCTTTAGGACAAGGTCTCCAAATTGAAAGGTTTGTTCATGAACACATTTTTCATAGGCACTTTTGATACATTTTTGGTAAATTTGGAGATGGTCAAGAGCTTTAAGACGATGTTCATATAATAACTCAAGTTGCGCCAAACAATCCTGGTGAAATTCATCATCATTGAGCATGTCTTGTAGGGAGATGTATAGATATGGAATCTAGACTTTGAGAGGCAAGACAACCTTAGTACCATAGACCAGAGAGAGATGTGTGGCTATAGTCGAAGTGAAAATACTAGTTTAGTTAGCCCATAAGGAAAAAGGAATGTGCATATGCCAATCCTTCCCAATATCGTTAACTACTTTCACAAGAATTTTTTTCAAGGTTTTATTGGTTGATTCTTCTTGTTCATTTGTCTATGGGTAATAAGGTGATGCGAAACTGAGTTGAATGCCAAAAGTGTCACAAAGCTTTCATAGGGGTTTGTTTTTGAATTTCTTTCCATTATCAGTGATTAGACGGTGAGGAACACCAAAGTGAAAAATGATGTGATGGTTGATAAATTCACATATTTTCTTGACTTTTGTAGAAATGAGGGGAATATATTCTACCCATTTAGTGTAATATTCAGTAGTGGTTATGATCCATTAATGGCATTGTGAAGAATGGTGATGGATCTCATCGAAAAGATCCAAGCCCCATTGAGAAAAGGGCCAAAGGTCTTGTGCTACCTGTAAGGCATGACTAGGTGTGTGATGAAGCTTATCATGTTGCTAGAATTTTACACAATGTTTGACATAATCACAATAATCACAGTTTAAGGTTGACCAATAATAGCCAAGGCGAAGAAAGCATTTTGTGACAGCTAAACCATTAAAGTGGCCTCCAAAAATTCCATCATGGACTTCCTTAATGGTGTAGGGAATTTCAGAACTTGTAAGGCATCGTAAGAGAATACCATCAAAGCCACAATTATAAAGGAGACCACCCATGATGACATAACAAGAGACATTTTTAAGAAAATCATGTTGTCTAGTACGAGTGAGATTAGTGGGTAGAATGGACAGGGAAAGATAGTCTTCAAATTTATTATACCAGAGGTCACATGGGTCAGGTGCAACAATTCTGATGGAGTAGACATCACAAGGTAAATAAGAGGGTGATTGTAGCCTTTCTATTGTGAGAAAGATTTTAGAGTTGGTGGTTCAAGCGGGTATCTGAGAAGCCAAGCATACCATGGTATCCGCAAACTTATTTGTATAATGTGGGGTGGTTTGAAGTTCGTAATGGTCAAAGGTGGTCAAAAGTATGTCTACGTGATGTTTATACTTTTGAAGTATCTCATTACAAAACTGGTATATACCATTGACTTGGTCTACGAAAATATGGGAATCACCAAATATATCGATTGACTTAACATATAAGGCATAAGAAACCTAGAGACCTAATACAAGTACTTCATAATCAGAAATATTATTTGTACGATAAAAATATAGGTTGAAAGACAAAGGCATAGGTTCTCCATCAAGAGGGATGAGGATAACACTAGACCCACCTCCACACTGACACTTGGATCCATCAAAGAAGAGTGTCATTTGGTAAGTGGTTTCATCTAAGGAGAGAGTAGCTATGGATTCCTCTATGAAATTGAAGTTAGAGGGTTGATTCCTAAAAAGCGATGTGTCTTCTAGTTGGTCAATGATATCTTGGCCCTTGATAGACTTTTGATGAATGAATTTGAGTTCGAGGTTGACAAGAAGCATAAGCCAACATGCAACACATTGATGTTGGTAGGGTTTGGCATACATATAGTGTATGGGGTTAGTATTTATAAAAACAAAGGGTTTTTGGTTGAGGAGGTAATGGCAGAGTTTGGTGGTGATGAAAACTAAGGCTAAGAAGTGTTTTTCGGCATGGGTGTATCTAGTTTCGTAGTTCAGAAGGGTACGGATTATGTAATAAACTTCTTTCTCATTGTGTTTCTCATCGTGATGAGTAAGCATCGCACCTAAAGAAGTGTCAGTGGTTGAAATATATAGGTAAAAGGGTTGGTCATCCTTAGGAGGAATGAAAACTGGTGGTTAGAAGGTATTATTTTAAGGCTTCAAAGGCTTTATGGAATTCATCATCCCATTTGAATGAAATGTCCTTTTTGAGAAGATGATGAAATTATTAATAGTGGCCGGAAAAACTGTGAGATAAAAAGATGAATGGATTGCAACTTTCCTTGCAGGATTCGAAGTTGATGGATATTAGTAGATGGAGGAATTTATATAATAGCCTTTACTTTAGAAGGATCGTCTTCTATGTGACGTAAAAAAACTATGAAACCAAGGATTTTTCCTAAAAGTACCGTAAAGATGCAGTTCTTTGGTTGAAGATGAACACAATACTTGATGAGGCGGTCAAAGATGACCTTAAGGATGGTCATTTGTTCAGCTCGACATTTGGATTTGGAAATAATATCATCTACGTAATCTTCCAATATGTGATGCATGATGTCATGGAAGATATAAGTCATGGATCGTTGGTAAGTACCACTAGTGTTTTTAAGGCCAAAAGGCATGAATCGATAACAGAAGGTCCCCCAAGGGGTGATGAAGGCAGTATTGTGTTGATATTCTGGAGCAAGTAATATTTGATTGTAACCCAAGAAACCGTTCATGAGTGATATCATTTCATAGCCGGTGGTGAGATCAACTAGTTGGTTAATGCCTGGTAGGGGAAAATAATATTTGGGGCAAGCTAGGTTGACATCACAGAATTATATGCAAATGTGGATTCCCCCTGTCACCTTTGTAAAAGGAATGATGTTAGAAATCCATTGGGGATATTCAATGGGTAGGATGAAGGAAACTGAGAGAAGGTGTTGAATCTCTTCTTTGACTAGAAGAGAAATGTGAGGATGCATTTTCCACAGCTTTTGTTTTATGGGTTTTGCATTAGGAATGGTTACAATATTGTGGACCATGATTTTGGGTCAATACTGGGCATATTAGAATATGATCAAGCAAAATTGTTGTTATGTTCCCGAAGGAAAGAGGTAAAAGATTCTTGTTCAGAAACATCTAAAGACCTACCCTTTCTTTAGAATGTGTAGGTCATCCTGAGTTTTAATGTTGATTTCAATGGTTGATTCATTCAACATGGTTTACATCTCAGAAGGTAACAACCAGTGAGTATAAGAGTCTTCCGCACCAAGGTAGGTGAGGATAGACTCATCATCCTAACATTGAACAACATTAATGGAAGGTGTATCATCATTGGCCATGTCAGGATAAAGGAATGGGAGAGAAGAGGGAGTCTCACCATTGCATTGATAGGTCAAAGGTCCCAGGGAAATTCTGTTTATGAAAAAAAAAGGAGGAATAGATTCGGGACCTATGGACTATGTGGGTGAAGATGGTGACATGGGTGAATGAGGTGGAGAAGGTTTGACTTCCTCAATGAGTTCAATGTGAACCTTCTTAGGAGGTGGTGCATCAAATCCAATGCCACTATGGTCATTGTGTTTACGGGTGATATAGGAAATGATAGCATGGTGGCCCTATTCATAAATACCAAAGCCAAAGCCTTTCCATGTGCAACAGTGGAGGAATGTGTGAGTGAAGCGGTGGTTAGTAAGGGATTATAGGTCAGATGAAAATGGTCATGTTTGGGATGGAGGTTCGGGTGAATAATTGGCAATATCAAGTCCCCCATACGTTAGATTAGTGCATAGGTAGGGAGGAACATAAGGAAAAACCTCACCTACGTGGTAGTCATAGCTAGGGTGTTGGCGCAGGTTCCCATACTATTGTGGAGTGAGGAATGTGTTGATATTGTATAAGTGGTACTCCCCAGAGTGAGGCATTGAAAAACACCTTCTAAGGGATTAGTAGTTGATATATGGGTAGCGGGGTTCTGGTCGAGGAGTTTCACAAAATCCTCATCACCAGTGGCGATGGGGATAAGCTAAGTCAAATCCATAGGTGATAGAATGGATGATGGTGATGAACTAGGTGGGAGTGGCTGACAGATAGCATGAAACATGAGGGCATTAGTTTGGCTACGAGTCAAAACCATATGAATCAACATCAATAAGGTTAATTGTACTCTATCAATGACACAAGGGACAACAAAGATGGGACAAAATAGATTTTGAGAGGAGAATGGGGTAAATAATTTGATAAAAATCAAAACAGGGTGACCGATGCCAGTTAAAAGAACCGATTCCGGTCACCAGATGACCTATGACAGTTACTGTGAAGAATAAGAGTTTCAGAAAATAAAGCAGAAATTTGTGATTGTTAGGCAGGGAGATGGTATTGGAGGACTATGATTAGGATACAAAGAGTATGGTGACACACAGAAAATTTTAGACAGAAAATAAGGTGACATGAGTGTTCTATGGATAGACTGATCCAACAGAACAAAGAACCGATGCCGTTTTGGTAAACTGATGCTGGTCATATGTAAACCAATGTCGACTACTATGAAATCTGAAGAATGAATAAAAATGAGGTGTTTTGAATCTAGGCTATATGAATAATCAACTTAGAAGTCTGGGTATGATAGGATGATGCCCAGACACACTAAAAGAAATTCAGAATACTACAACCATGATGGTAGAGTGTGAAAGGAAAAAGAAAGATGAAGAAAGCATATCCTCTCACCTCAAAATGCAAGTCAAACACAAAGCTATGAAAACACTCAGTCATGAAAGTGAATTTTATATTTTTTGTAGCTTATGCTATTTATGACTAACACGTGAATTCAGAACATAGTTTTTGGTTGGGAAGGCATCCTACGAAAAAGGAAATCTAGAGGGTGAGGTTTCAGGTTATGTTATGGTGGGGGTGGAGCTTTCTCTGACGAGGTACTAGATAGAGATAACCATTTGGGGATTACCTATCAATCCTCTAATCGTGTGATCATTGACAAGATTTCCCAGGTAATATGTCATTTAAGAAGGTTTGTATATTCAAATTTTTGTGTAGTTTGGTAAGAGAGAGAGAGAGAGAATGTGCTTTCTACAATTCTTTTACGTCAACCATCAGCTGGGCATGACTTGCAACATATAGGTTGCCCTCAATTTTATTTTGAGATAAATGTGACATACAAGAAATGCAATGTAATTTTTTAAAACCCAAATCAAAGTGTGATGTTCGATGTTACAAATAATGAATAGGAAGAGAAATGATCTTTCACTAATGCAATACTAATGAAAGAAAAGAAGTGTTCTTTTTATAGCACAAAAACATGATTTATTTGAGACAATAGAAAAAGAGGAAGATTCCAGAGAAGGATAGTAATGCAAAATCTTTTTAGAAGGGAAACAAACATATAATTTTTTCCGAGGAATGAACAAGATACAAGGAACCCCAGATGGGTCCCACTGGGTGTGCCAAAACATTTTACTGTTTTCTTTACGTTTTGAATGTGACGAAACAGATAAGGGTGTGGGCCAAGGAGGAATACCTATTATGATGGTTGGTTTGAATGGTGTGCATGCATTCTGAATTCTTGATCCAATGTTGAATATGAGAGATTCCTTTTGGCTAGGAGGAACTACCTGGAATAGAAAACAAGACCACAAAAAGAGAGTTAAATGATATATGTAGTGGACTTCCTAGCGTGTGCTAGATCCAGGAAGTAAAATACTTCCTAGATGGTTGTCAATCCACTATTTCATACAACTTAATGTGATAAATAATGTAAATAAACAAATTTCTACTGTAGTTGTTATGATTTAGGTATTTCATTCAAATACAACAAGCAAATCGAATATAATAGGCTAGGTTATAATTGGATCTAGAGGTGGGGTAGTTGGTCAGGGTTCAGGTACTAGTTAGGGTCAGATTCTAGGTCACTTAGGTTGTTTGGGTGAATATTCTTAGGTTCTTTTATTAATAGGATGGTCAAGTACAAAGACTGGTATTGGTCAGGTATAACCAATGATGGTTCAGGGGGAACCGATGGTGGTCATGGGTAACTGGCATCGGTATAGTCGAGATGATAATAATTCAATAAGATCTGATTGTTGAAATTGGTCTAAGGTTAGACAAAGATAAAAAAAATGGGAATGGTGAGGTCTGTGGGGATCTTAGAAACACTCAAAGATGTAGAAAGGTCGTGTAAAAATAATCTAATGGTGTGGTGGTGAAGGGTTGAGTTTGCATGAAATTGAATGGTGGGGGAATGGAGATGCTAATAAAAAGTGACAACATAGATGATAAGAACCTTTACAAAAAAAACAAGGATGAAATGAAATAGGTGATAAATGCACTTATTGATGTTGCAGGTCCAATGGCTAGGTGGTGGTGATTATTGACTGGTGGGATGGACCTTGGTGCTGTTGTGGTGATTCCTATAATTCTACCATGAGAGTGATACCTCTGGATCTGTCTTGATGCTAGCTACGGCTGCTTGGATGTCCGAAAGAGATCTGGTTCTTGCTCGCATATAGATCTCTTTTTTTCTCCCAAAATTTGAGAATGTGACCAACCTCTCAAACAAGGTTACGAAAATGGTTAAATTGTAACCAACATGGGTTTTTGGTTGACCGATGTTGATTTCGGGATAACGGGCGTTGGTTAAGATGGGATTCCCAAGGTTTACTAAAAATGACAGATCTTCCTAATCATTTGGGTCAGGTCTATCCATTTATTGCGGATCAAAACAGGTGTTATCTTTTAATGAGAAGGAATGTGGTTAGAGGAATAATAGGAATTGATTTTTAGGGTGGAATTAAGTCTTAGTTAGCTATGGTGAGTAGATACATACTAAAAATAGGTTTATAATGAGGTGTCTAGGTGAGGTGGAAATTGGTTTAATTAAGATAATTAAATAATGAATAAAGTGAGGATGGGTATTAATTTAATTAAAGTGATTAAATTAATATTAATGTGTGATGTAAGGGTCATGGTTAGGTAAAAGTGTTTAAGTTAGCTGTTTGAAAGGGGACCAAAGGGAGTGCGACCCAATTTTGGTGTCTACACTGCAATTTGACACACACACACACACACACACCTCTAAAATGTGTAAATCAATACACATACATGCATGCATGCATACATACATACATACATATTTATATGTATATAGGAGTAGGTACTTGACCTTCACTACCCATGCACTTCTCAAAATAGGTCACATGATAATAATAGCCATGTGCCTTTACAAAAGGATGCACAACATGCAAGTTCTCTTAATATTAGACAACCTATAGTTAATTCTGAGTAAAAATCCTATTATTAACTTAAACTATGCATGGTGCTTATTTGTTGATTGTTCCAAAATACCATTGCATGGACTACAAGTCTTCATGTATTTGTGTGCTTAGCTCACTATCTCCCAGAATAAAACTTATCCATAAAATTTCTAAGTCCTGAATTAAAAGTGTTTAGGTGTGCACTTATTCTGCTATTCTTCTACACCTTCAAATGCACCTTGTTCCAACACATGTATCCTTTATGTGCCATCACCTTCGAGCAATAAGATATCTTATCAACATTACCCCACACTAAAGTACATTTCCGACTCCTAAATGTAAATTCCTTCTTATGTCTCCAATAATAAAAAATAAGGAATGAAATAATGAATGAAGCATTGTACAAAAGAATGAAGTTTACTCTACAGTACCCTTTTCCTTAGATAGGACTAACTCTGGATATTCATTTTTGAGTTCATCCTCCAAGCTTTTCCAGTCACTTAGCATGCTACTTATCTTTTTCAAAATTCCTGACACTATGGAATCTATTTAATCCTGAGTGATCTCTTCCTTTTAATTTTACAACACTTGGAAAACATGTTCCATACTTGATACCATTCTAACCATGGAGTCCTTTTTCTACACTATAAGTTTCCCAAGTTCATTGATTCTATATTTTTGTGGATCTTGGGATGTTGTAAGGGCCTCACACTTTTGTTTTATTATGGCTAACCTCTCTGTGAGCCCAAATTATTCGTCCTTTATTTCATTCACCACTTCATTATCCTTTGTTATAGTTTTGATTATTATTATGGTGTCCAGTGATACACACATGTTCAAAGCTTGATCTTCTTTCCTTAGCTCATCTTTCAATGTTTAGAGCAAGGCCTCAAAAATTGAAATTTTCCTAACAATGGTAGCCCTTGATCTTGTTGTCTCTTATGTATGATATTTTGGTGCAACCACAACAATAAGATATTCACTGAAATATAGATCCACTAGACTTTGCAAATAATGCATTGCAGAGAGAAAATTCTAAGGAACTTTAGACTCCAAATGAGGCCTTACCTTAAGGATATGATCACCAAATTACTCAGCCATGATAAAAAAAGGCCTCATTATTTTCCTCTTCTCATTCCTTCTCTACTGTTAATAACTTTATCTCTATAGTCTTATCCTTATTATCTTCAATTAGTGCTCGAATGGTGGTTGTCTTATCAATATTACTCCACACCACTTCATCAGATACCTTGCCAAGAAATTACTTCATTTCTCATCATACATTAAAGGAGACTTGACAATCATATGCCTAATCTATGGTTTCTTATTTACTGGGAAAGAAACACATAACTCCTTGCACACATCAAAATTTGGTTTGTCCATGTGTGTCTGTGTGGACCAGGAAAACTTCTTTATAGTCCATGCATTGGCCTTTTTTGGGTCCATTAAATCCCAACCATATAAATAATTTTCACCTACCATGCTCTAGAACCTGACATGAATGATCATTTTGGATTCCTCTATGTACCCCATAGCCAGAGTCACATAGTCCTCACCTGCCTTTCATTTCTTTGTCTTCTTACACTTGGAAACTAGGGAAATAGAATCTATAGTGGGTCTTTCACCTTTTTGTGTGGAGTGAGCTATGCCAGATGTCTGATCCATATCCTCTTCTGTCTCTTTAACCCCCTCTTAATCATCTATAATCTCCTCATCACAAGGCTCCTTTGTATTTTTGAGCTGCACCGAGGTTCCTGTTGCACTTTCACCAAATTGATCCTCTTCATCCTCTCTGATCTTTAAATTTCTCATCCTCTTATTTTCAGGTACTTATTTCTGAGGGGATATCCGAGCTGATCTTCTTAGAGGTTGTGATGACCCCATGCTCTAAGTCCTTTTCCTTCTAAACACCATTTTAAATTGGTGTTCCTCATTCATTCGATAGGCATATAAGGTTGGCACGTCTATTTCTAAGTCTTCCTCCTCTTTTTGTTGTTGGGGGGAGTAATCTCACGTTCACTTTCCTTAGTGAATAATGGTTGCCTCTGTCCCCCATGCAATAAACCACTGATGTCCTCTTTTTAATTTTCTTTTTCTTCTAATGGTGAAGTGGGATTTTCATCCGCCAGGATCCCAACCGTATGTTTCCCCTTTGGCGGGCCTAGTAGCATAAATTTATTGTCAACATGCTTACCATTTTAAATCTTAGGCTTAAGAAATATACAAATTAGCATTGCCCCATTTTTTCCAATTGCCAAAATGACAAGCATCATGGTTATATCATCTAATATGTACCTCTCAATATAAGTATACTTACCTGGGTATGTGTATGTCTTTCTCAAGGTATGGTAGTCACAATCTATCTTTTATGTATTGTAGATTAACCTTCGAACATCGAAAAACCTATGAACTTCCACCTAGAAGAATTGCGTCGTAAATGTGTAAGGGAGTTTACACCAGGGAATCCATATCCCATCCTTCCTTACAAAAAAAGCAATACAAAAGTGTTGGTACACAAAAAATTACACCAAATTCCCAACTATTGATGACATCTCCTTAGGAATTCTCCATTCTTCTTTGAAGGCTACGCAAAGTCTGTCATACCACATATCTTCCCTTTGCTTGAATGGGCCACTCATAGATCCCTCACATAAGTACTTATAAAACCTCTCTTCTAGAGACTTATTCTCTATAGAATACTCCCAAATATTGTTCTTTGGCCCATCAGACACTCCAATTTAAATAAAAATAAGAGATATCAAAATGGAACCAAAGCTTATCTTCTCACCTCTATATACTTCTTCAATGATGGTATCTGTTATGTATCCTACCAAGTTGTAAATTTCTCTGTGTGAAATCTTCTTGGAAATGTGTAACCACATGGTTATCACTTATGACCACCTCTCCTGATCATTCAACTTTGTGAGTAAGTACGTGGCCTCCTGCACAATAGGATACTTCCTTAACTTGTAAATATCCATTCCACGTGGACACTTTGAGTAACCCAGCTCCTTGTGGGTGGCCAAAATAGCTTCTTTGTTAGGTAATTCACTGGTAATTTATGTTTTTGTTCCTTTCAACCTATCAGGCTTACAATTAAGGGTGCGTTGATCTTCAAACATCACCTAACAAAATAAAAGAAGTCATCATGGACTCTTCTCATAAGCCATTGATATAGTTTCTCATGTTTTCCAAAGGGAGTTCATATAGCTACAAGACCCATGCCTTTTTCAAAAATTTCTCTCTAGCATCATCATAGACAGGAATTTCATTAATTGTGCACTTGTTCTTCTTTCTGCTTAATAATGCATCCAAATCTTCCTTTTTATCAGTCATACGATGATTTTAGTCACTTACCTTTCTCCTGCAAACATGAGAATCCCAGTCACATCCCATGATTACGTCCTTTGGGTACTACATTTATTGAAACTTTTTGTCGGGGGCATCCTTGATATCCACCTTGGTTTCTACCTTATTCATCCCCTTTGTACATGCTATGGGTGCTCTCCTCGGTGCCATGGTAAGACAAGGTTGCACCTTTTTAGTTTTATCGAGCAAAATCTCATGCCCTAGCTTGAAATCATTTTCCCTATATTCTTTTTAAACCCTAGCTCCATATTCCCCCTCTCTGCATGCCTCTTCTTCACTCAAACCATTCTCTAATGGGGATGCAAGCCAATTTCATGCACAAACCTACTCTCCTCACTTGGTCTCATAGTTATTTGCACTTCATCGCGTCTTTCTCAACTCAGTCATAATTATCTCTCTTTAATAATCATGATCGCAAAGGTAAAAGTGAACCCTCATCACATAATTATATAGATTTGGAAAAATTTATCGCATTTATTTCTCCCCCATCTACCACCGATCCTCTCATTAATTTACCATTTACCAAATTTCCACCAAATTTCAGCATGATACATCTTCTTGCCACAAATATAACCTTCTAGCATTTCTTTATACATTTTGGCTACAAACCTTCTTTTGCATGCTTCCATGTGCCAAAGTACCTTCCTTCAAGTGGTTTCTATGGCCGTAGCTTACCTCACGTTACACTATGTATTCATTTTTTTCTAGCTATGGTCTTCTTTAGGGGAAATTTTCTTTTTAACAACACCTTTCCATACTATTTGCACTTTCTAACAAGAGAAGTCACATGCATAAGTATTTCCTTATGCATACCCATGTTTAAATGACAACCACCCCTAACTAAGGGTATGTGCAAGCCTCTATGTATAAAAACACTTCATATTGTAATCAACTTCTGGCGTGTAAGATCACTTATTACACAAAAAAATGAAACTAAATTGACAAAGCATAACGATGAAGAAGGAAACACAATAAGGAAAAATATAGTAAGGGAAATCTAATCTAAATGAAAATACTTCCTTATTACAAACACCAAGAAGTATTATTTATAGTAGGGCTTCATCCTACTCCTGTTGAAGTAACCGGGTAACCGTGTTCCATCAAGTGCCTCTAGCTAGTAAGTGTTTGAGTCAAGTATATGAGTGATAACATGGGGTCCCAGCCAATGCACCTTAAGATTTCCTACATGGCACAGAAAATTTGAATCATAAAGAAGTACCATATGCCCAACCTCGAGCTTCCTTTCCTTGATGTTCCTGTCATGCCATGCCTTTTTCCTGGCTTTTTCTTACTTCTAACTCCATTGCGCTATGGAACACCTCTCATCCAACTTTATCAACTTGTGAATTATCTCTTCCAATTATTTCTCATCAGCTAGACCTCCCGCGTGTGCAATATGTAAAGAATATAACATCAATTCCATGGGAATAACTACTTCTGTGCCATACACCAAGTGAAATGGTGTTTCCTTATTCAACCTTTTGTAGGTTATTCTATATGCCCAAAGCACAACAGAAAATTTATCATCCCAATATTTCCTTCCAACATCGTAAATTTTTGTCAAAGTATGGATCAATATCTTTTTGAAATCCTCAGCAGTCCCATTTACATGAGGGTGATAAGGTGTTGTCTTATGGTGTGCAACCATAAATTCATCCAATAATATCCTGATTGTCACATTAAGGAAATGAGTGCCCCTATAACTTTTCAAACTAAAAGGACATCTATACATGGTAAGAATATTTTCCTATAAGAACCTTGTTGTTGTGGCTATTGTGCAATCCTTTGTAGGTGTTTCTTCCACCCACCTTGTAAGATAATCTATACAAGTGATGATATAACATGATCTAGTTCTACGTGTGGCTAGGGAAATAGGAGCCACAAAGTTAATTTCCCATTTCTCAAAAGGATCTGCACTAGTAATATGACTCAAAGGAATTTCATCTCTTTTCCTAGGGTTTCCAAGGTGCTGACAGTGATCACACACCTTACAATAATCCTTGCAATCCTTGTACAAGGTTTCCCACCATAAACTAGCTAGTAGAATCTTGTGCGCAGTGGTGTCACATGCATAGTTTCCACCTACAACACCGCCATGAGCCTCCTCCATGACTTTCATGCTCTCATTCTTCAGTACACATCGACACAATAATTCATATCATTCTTGTTTGTATAAGTCACCACTGATCAACATGAAAGGTGAGGTGTGAATTATAAGTTGTTTCTTTCCCAAAGACTTCATTCCTTTGGGCATCATGCTTGTGCGTAAAAAGACAAAAATATCCTCTAACACTGAGGGTGTGAGGTTCAACTTGTATAACTGTGCATCCAAAATTATATCTTTAATAATCTTTGCATCCTCTCATGATTGAATCCTTGATAAGTGTTTTGGGCCGGAATTACTTTTACCTAGCTTTACCAAAAATGTAAAATTACTCTTGGAATAATAGAACCCATCGACATATGCGCCCCTATAAAACAAGCTTATTTACCAAGTATTTCAATGTCATGTGATCTGTATAGAACAAAAAAGGTGTTGCTAGCAAGTATTATCTGAATTTATGTAGCACATATATCATTGAAAAAGCCTCACACTCCATAGTTGTAGAATTCTATTATGCAGGAGTCAACTTTCTACTAACAAAGAAGATAGGATGATCTACAATACCTTCTCCAGGCTGAGCTAGAATTGTGACAATGGCCATGCCAGAGGTATCCACGTGTACATGAAAGGGTAGATTACATAATGGAAAACATAAAATATGCGTCGTAGTAAGCCTCTCCTTCAGCGCTTCAAATGTGCATTATTGTAGTTATCCCCAATAGAACTTCCCTTTACCTTTTAATAACTCCTCCAAGGGCACAAAAATCTTAGCATATCCTTTGATAAATTTTCTATAGTACTCCATGTGGTCCAAGAATCCGCATAGATCACTCTGACTTTTTGGTTCCTTTAAGCATAAAATGACTGCAATCTTAGCTTGATCTACTAATAAACCCTCCTTGCAGATGATATGCCCTACTAGAGTTCCAAAAGGTGTAGCAAATACACACTTCTTGATATTTAAAGAGATGCTTAACTATCTACACCTCTAAAAAATTAGCCACTAATTTTCACAATGATCCTTGATAAGCCCATACACGGTCCAATCATCTAAGTAAATATGTAAGAATTTTTCAATCAAATCCTGGAATACTTGAACCACAACGCGCGAAATTATGGTAGGCACATTATTCAATCCAAAGGGAATCACCATGTATGCAAAACTTCCCCATTCATTGGTGAAAGTTGACTTCTCTGGATCCTCAGAAATTATTACTTGATGATACCCAGAGAATACATCTGTAAAAGATTAAATTTTACACCCTGCAACATATTCCAATATTTCCTAAGTGAATGGTATAGGGAAAGGATCAATCACACATGCAACATTCAGCTCCATATAGTGCACACAAATAATAATTATTCTATCTTTCTTTATGATGATTACCATAGGACTAACCCACTTTGATTCCTGTATGGGCTCAATAATGCCAGATTCCAACAAATTTTCAATTTCTTCTTTAACTTTTACGTGTAGGTTAGGGTTCATCCTGTAAGGTCTCTTTAACTTAGTCACACACCTTCCTTTAACTTAATTTTAATCTCACCTAAAGATTCATGCACTCCTTTCAAATCATGGTATCCCCTAGGAAACAAGTCCTATAAATCACATAGCAACTCAATTATATTAGACACTTTAGAGTCAAACCAATAATATTCAATTATGGCCTCCTTCGGTTCAATATCCAGGCCAACATTCACTTTCTTCGTCTTCATAGGTTTATGGTAGTTATAAAAATTCTCATCTACATTGTCTAAGACCTCGTACATACTGTATAAATGATCTAAGTCCAAATTTTCCACTTCTTCATCATCCACCATATAGACCATCTTTCCTTTCTCCTTCTCTTGGAAAACATGCTCAAAACACGCTTCTAGATCTGACTCACCAAATAACTCTTGAATTATTTCTTTATCTTTTTCACTATCTCCCATGGTCAATCTCTTCACAACCTGTAATGCCTCTTTCACTAGAGGTTTAGTTGAGAAGTAGTCAAGATTCTAGATCATTCCTGCAGTCAAGTCTTGCCAATTTATAGTCTCTCTATATAGCTCTGCATAAACTTACCAAGCGTGCACGTAGCCTTGCAAGGTGAACTAAATTTTGTGCACCCAAAATGAAGGTGGTAAAGCTTCCTACCTATCTGTCCAGATTCTCGCACATTGTTGAACATTGTGCTGAACAAGATTATTACCATGATATTAAAATATTTGAGTAGGTGCATTACTCTTGAGAAACCGAGATGATAGAGAAATTATCACTTCTCTCCATTCTATGAGATTATATATATGAACCATTCATCCATTCATTGGCACATTTTTATCCCATACAGAGTATACAGTAACATATTAATTATTTCCACTTGATCCTTCCAATGTACTTCCATGGCTTGCAAGAATACCTCAGGGTTTCCTTCGCTAGTGTACCGGGGTATTGTGTTGTTGCCTAACCACCTAACACAATGTGGCCTACTTATGCAGGCAGTTGCACTTCTTATCTCGCACCTAACCATATCGTAAGTTCCATTTTCCCAATTTTTATAGGAAATACTTGTAGTATCACTAATGGACTATGCATCATCCCACCGGAGAATTCCTTCATTAGATATCTCAAGCACTTCTGGATCTCAGATGGTGTGTACATAAATTATTTTCAGGTCTTCTTAATTTAAGGGCTCAACATAAGGTGTAGATTTCCCATTTATCAAAGGGATAATAACTTGTTGCTCCTTTTTCTCGAAACTGATATATCCCTTATTGAACCATAAATCAACATTACTTGCATAACATTAAGGAAACCCAAGTAGTTCTAGAAAGTTACCCATTTTTACATGTTCTAAGACCTTAAAGTCCCCAGTGAACGTGAACCTCTATATAGTAATAGATGCATCCTTCAATACTCCAATTGGCATGGTCTTAGTCTGATTTTTTATGTATAACACATTGGAAGATGGCTGCAATGGGGGTCTTCCCATCGAAACCCATGCATATAAGGTAAGAACATTCACTTCCATGCCTGTGTTAATCAAAATATTTCTCAAAATCCATCCATCCACAATAGCATTCAGATTGATCTCCTTGTTATAATCTAAACTATGTGGATGGATATTAACATGCAATATCTATCGTTCATTCTCAATAATAGGGTGCAAAGTGTTTCCTTTCAACCAACTCCCTAGTAATGGAATAATTTTCTCCTAATCAAGGATCTTGCATACTTCCTTTAGACCATCAACATCTAACTGAAAAGTTTCAGCTGCCTTCTTCTGTTCCAACTTCCGTGATTATTCCTTTAAACACTATATTTCACCCTGTAGATTTCTAAGAACCTTTATTGTTTCCTGATAAACCTCCTTCTGATATGTAGGGTTTGGATATTTTTCATATAAAACCTCCTACTTAGTGATGGTAAGCTTCTGTTGTAACGTTCCTCTGGTGTGCACAGCCTCAACGTGTGTAGTAATCTTCACAGGTAATACCTCAAGATCCGGTCCTAACTTCATAATCCATTGGTTTTCCATGATGTGCTATATTCTAACCATCCATGTACCCTTGTTCTCATGTTTGTGATTTTTTATCATATGTTCACATAAGTCTATGAACTATTCATAGTTATGATTTTTTCTGTAAAAAAACACAAGTAATGTTCTGAGGGAATTCGTACCTGTAATGGTCAGGTGATCCACATGTATAATAGGTTCCAGAAAGGAACTCACCTCGTCCTCCGCCACAACCTTGGCCTATAAATCCACCATGATATCCTCAAACTCTACCACAGCCTCCTTCAAATTTCCCTTCATTTTGATCATAGCACCCTTGAGTATGATCATGAACATGTTACTCACTTTTATCCTTTAAGTTATTCAAAACTCCCATCTATCATACACCAATATCAATGGCATCATGGATCTCATCAATCAACCTACAATCTTCAATATTTTGAGTCATGGACTACTAAATTTTATAGTAGCAGGACACGTTCTTTCTTATCACACATTATAACAATAGACAATGGCTTACATCATGGTCTAAATGACATATGTCACATTCCAGTAATAAGGAGTGTGCCGATCTATGAGGAATAATATGCTTAGTGTGCCCCTCTACTTCACAATCTGTGAACCAAATTCCACTGCATGTCTAATGTGTTGTATTGGCTGATAGTTTCTCCAACTAATTTTTCATTGCTACAATATGAGATTCCAAAAATGGACTCACTCTAGTGTCTATGGTCCCGACTGCCTCAACATGAAAAGCTGCTTCAAGTGCCTCGTGTGGGTCTATCTATGTATTATGTGAGAGTATCCTCCTAAAATTCATAATCAGGCCTTCGACAAACCACTATGCATGATGGCTTACATAGATATCATATGATAGTTTAGAAAAGAGTATTTTGAAAAAATCATCCTATTCTTGGACACTCTCAGTAGTGCCCTACTTGATATCCTTGAGCATGTTTATACTTTTCTGCTAGAACTCAGGGATATAAAATTCTTTAATGAAAGCATCCTATAACGTTATATAATCCACACAAGTCTGATCAGGGTCAAACTTTTTATACCAACTATGTGCGCATCTCTACATCATAGTTGTCAACTGACTGACCTTGTGCTCTGAAGCTATAATTCTTTTTAATCACCATAGTATCTCATACATATGCACATGCTCAACAACATCTTCTATTCTCCTATACTCTAAGAGATGAAGTGACATCTCCATGTAAGTATTTTGGGCTAGGTGAGGACCATGCCCACTAGATCTAGAACCTCATGTGTTACCTCTGCCCCTAGATCTACCAGATCCACTAGATCCTGAGACACATGTTTCTCCTAATCCTCCATCTATAATAGGAATTGAACCAGATGATGCACTTTCCTGTGTCCCAATAGTGGTTCTAAACTAAAATCCTACAGTCTGTAATGTTTTGTTGCTCCCTAATGTGAGTCCAAAGTTTGGTGAACTTGTGTTTTATGCCAATGATACACCTAAAATGATTCCTCCAACCGGTCCTCCAAATAACAAGGAATATGTCTTCCTGGCCATAAATGTACTTGCTATTTGATTCACTCTTGAAATTACATATAATTCAACTCTACCTCTTGGTACTCTACTACCCAAACTAGCTTGTTGACTACTGACTATATTAGAAACTTGAAAACCAAGTGTAAGAGTTAGGTTTCTAGGTAGATTCAGATGCACACTTGCAATCCAAGTTTTCTCTGTTAGATTGCTCTCATAAGAGGCCGATGAGGGTTCCCTATCATGCTTGCCCAAATAGGGGAGTTCCAGATTCTCTGGTTCCACGTCCTCTACATGAGCTCCAAATCCTTCACGATCCATATCTCTCCTCAATGACATCCATTCTACAATCTCACATTTCTTCTCTAAATCCCTCTTGTGTGCCTCATTATACTTAAGTCATTTTTCTTCTCTTTTCCTCTCTTCCTCTATGCTCTCCATCCTTCACCACACCTACTCTTGCCCCCACGCATGGTGGGGTTTAGCTAGCCATCGACTTCTCTTCCAAATTTAGGGTTACCATCAAGATTTTGATCACTAGTGGAATGCCTTATAGATAGGTTCACCTGGGATAACATAAAAACTGGAACTCAACTACCTCAAGACAAGAGTAATTGGAAATTGAGTACTCCAAAATATAGCTATTTAGAACACCATGGAACCAAGTATCCACAACACGCATCTAAATCAGATCAGCATCATAGAGGTCCTAAAATTATTTTTTTGTACAGACAAGTGTGCAAAACCTCCAATTCCTTTTAGACACATAAGCAACCAGCCAATCATACAACTATATTGGTAAGATAGCAAAGAAGCTCTCATATAAGAAGTCATACATATTTTTCTCCACACATGTGCATGTGTCAAACTCATATCCAGTGTTGGATATCCAAGTGTACTCTTCTTCTAGATCTATTATCCACTCCTCAACACTTGGCAAGGTCAACCAGTACATCTTCATCATGCAACATCATGAAAAATAGCTGAAAAAGAGGTCCGGACAATGGAACCAATGATGCAGCCTACAATTTATTATGAATAACCTAGGTGCGTTGGTACATCACTCAGCCTAAGCTGAGAACTCACCCGAAGCATGTAAAGGCACCAAGTCCCTCTTTAGAGTTTCTTGTAAATAATGTTAGCATGATGGTGCAAATAGGTATTCATATTCAATACCAATAGTAAACTACACACAGTGCATAAACTAGATCTAGTTCTTAGAATATATATAAGATGAACTAAATAATGATGATAATAAGATTTACCATACAAGAACGAGATTCAATCATGTTCAACAACATTATCCATCCAATATGAACCATTTTATTAAATAATCTAAAAACTAGAAGCTTCTTACATTACATTAGTATCTCCATGAGTCATGCACGCAATAAAACTAACAACATAACTCTACAATTTGACACACACATACACACCTCTAAACCGTACAAATAAATACACACACACACACACATAGGGGTCGGGAATTTACATTCACCATCCATGCACTTCTCAAAATAGGTCACATGTTAATAATAGCCATGCACCTTTACAAAAGTATACACAACATGCAAGTGCTCTTAAGAATAGACTTCCTAGAGTTAACTCTAAGTAGAAATCATCTTATTAGCTTAAAGTATGCATCATGCTCATCTATTGCTTGTTCCAAAACACCATTTTGTGGACTACAAGTCTTCATGTCTTTTTGTTATCAACACACTATCTCCCAGAATATCCCTTATCCAAAAAATGGCTAGCTCCTAAATTCAAAGTGTTCTAGTGTGCGCTTATTATGTTATTCTTCTGCACCATCAAATGCACCTTTCTCCGGCACGCATATCCTTTATGTGACTTCACCTTAGAGCAATGTGTTATCTGCTCAACAACAAGACAAACAGGAACTCCAGAATCTCAAGACAATATGTGGACTAGTGCCTTATCCATTGGGCTTATATAGAGTCATAACAAAGACATACAATGAAGCTTCCTCTGTTGAAAAAAAAATACACAATAAGAAAAGGAAAAAAAATACATGACAAGAAATAAATACACAACAAGAAAGGGTAACACTCAACCTAAAATCACGTATGGTACAGGCATGTGACAAGTCACTTTCACTAAATCACTTTTCATCTTTTTAAACATGTTACCTATGCGGCAAATGTAATTGCTCAATAAAACCATTAACTGGTTAACCAAAGTATGAACTATTCCTTCATTATTTTGAAAAAATTAGGGCTACGAGAAAAATTTAGATATAAAATTAATAGAAGGTAACAATTCTCCTCCTAGAGAGACCAAAATGACCATCCATGTAGTCAAACATCAAATTGAATAATTCATTTTCCTCACCAAATTGGAACTCTATTTCAAAAGGACAATCCATGTCTTCACTCATTTTTGTATGTTATATTTCATCTGGTATGTCTTGATTACCATAGGACGGATTTCTAATCACATTGATCTCTTGATATTTTTCATTAGGATTATCAATGATCATGTGATCTTCACTTATTATGTCATTAATGATCATTTCTTCCACGGGATCATCCTTGATAAGAATTGCATCAACACTATCAATGAATTCCATATGATTTACTCTACTTGATTAGTCTAAATGTTTTACTTCCATTACATGAATTAACTTACTGGTACATCCATGAATTGTAACAAAACTCTCCATGATGGAGACATGGAGCTTATGTATGCAATTATCTACATGAGGTTCCCAAAACTCATTTTCTTCCTTTGATGCATCATGGATACAATCTCTTCTAACAGACATGAGAAAGAAAATATCAAGATCACATCCATCAACCACTGTCTTACGAGAGATATTATTTTTTTCATCTTTACCTACTTCATCAAGAATTTTTTTTAATCAACTGAGAAGTCAAAATTAGATTCATACGTATCTTGCATTTTCATGGCTTGTATTAGGATTTCAAGGCTAATTTGGGGATCTTCTATTTTACTACAACTCTCATCATTTTTTGCATATATTCCTATTTTAAATATTCTAAAGGCTCATCAAAAATCAACCACTCTTCTTCATGGATGAAATCCTTAATCAGAGGCTCAAAAGATGTGTTATCAATACACTGATCACCGAGAGAATATTATTCTTCAAATGGAAATAAGAACACCTCTTCTTCACAAAAAAATACATTAGTTGATTTTTCAATTTTGAACTCATAAAGAATCACTTCATCTTCCTCATGGCCTATATCATTTGAAAATTCTAGGTTTTTTTCTTACAATTCAAGATATTTCCACTCTCAATCATTAATAATACCCAACTAAAAAGGAATGATTGGTATTTTCAAGAGAGGAATTTCAGCCTCATCTTTAGATGTTATGAAATGATTTCAATTCTTTCTATCCTTGTACAAGATATTGGATCTTGGATACTATGAACTTTATACTATGTATTTCATCTTTCTTACCAGAAGAAACTTCTTCATTTAACCCTCAACTGGAATGGTTGCAGAAGCACAATCCATTTGGATTTCACCTCCCAAGTCTCGGTAGAAACTTCTACTTAGAAACATCTTGAATGATGCAAGAATATCTTCTACCTACCCACAATTAGGACTTCGTTTGACTCCATAGAGTATCAATGACCATTGGTATGAGTCAAGGTATGTCTAAGAACATTGGAAAGTTTTATGGGCATTACATTATTAGAAGCACCTAAGTCAATTGCATAGTTATTTAGCTGGTATCCTCCAATGAGAAGGGAGAGATAGAAAGGATCAACCTTATTGGTATTTTATGCATTGATAGCAAGACTATTTTGATATTGGATAGTAGGTGGAGTTGGTAGTAGTCCTTCAGAACTAGGAATCACAATATTAGAATTTATATTACTACCTTTGATATAACAGACAAGCTAATCAACTTTTCATAGGTGAGTCAATAAATATTCAGATTTGAAAATATAAACTTTAGACTTATTTACATGTTCTATGATATCAAAAGAGGTGGATGTAGATGAGGTATACGCCCCCGAGGATAACAGGTTCTATTGATGGAGAGAAGGAGGTACTATATTTGAAGTTCCAATAGACTTAGCAATGGGAGAAAATGTTTGAGGAGAAGTGAATGATTTTGTAGGTACACTAAAAGCTTTTAAAGGAATATATTTTACATAAAAAATTATAAATAAGAGTATCATTGCAATACTTACATGGTACAATTATATAACTCTTTCTTTCCATGAAGATCCTTATTCTCCTTTTCATACTTCATGGAAGGTGCAAATGTAGATCCTCCAACTGATTATTTTATTTTGTTAGGGTGGCACAGCCAGAGTGAATATTCAACCTTTTTATTTTTTGGAGAAGCAGTGGAGGAAATTATTTTCAAATATTAGAAGTGGGTGAACACTGTAAATGAGAAGCTAGGTGCATTATTATCATCTTATTCTTCACCTTTTGAATATTCAAGGAATACTAATTTGTGCATCATCCTCTACTTCTTCAATATCTTGGACATTGTGTATCATCACTTTCTTGTTCCAGATCTACAAATTATTCTTCATATTCTTTAGTTCCACATATTTCATTGGCTGATAGAACTTCCAAGGACAAGACTTTCGGGGTGCTATTATAATCTTATTCATGTTGCTAGTTTTGAGTGGGAGTGATCATTTGAGAAAATTCCTTCTTCAACATTTTCAACTCATTAGCTAACTTCTACAACAATTAATCAACTCTCTCGTCTTTGGAATTTTAGGTGCCTTATCCTTGATTGAATGATTCTTGGTCTTTCCCTAGTAAGACGAGATTTCATATTCCACTTTAATTTAAATCTCTTGCAGTGTTTTCCAAATCTCTTGGTTTAACTCTCCATAGAAAGAAACAAACTTTTGAAAAATGGGCATTCATGAAGAACCTTTTTAGATTATCTATAGTAGGATAAGAGAAAATGGGAATCTTTTTGATCAACTTATTGAATTTTACCACAAAGTCTCTCATGGGCTCTTGTCGGTTCTTTCGTAATTTGAGTTAATTGAGCAAGGAGGGCATGATAATCTTCTATGCAGTCTTGAATCTTTCTTCAAAATTGCTTTTCATTTTACCCCAACCAGAAATTGAGCATGATGGAAAATAGTAAAACTATTTTATAATGACATCATGTAATGTTTCCATGAATAGACACACTGCAATGTATCTTCATGTTGTACCCCAAGAATTCCACAAGCTATGATTAAAGTTTTGATAAGATCATTTGGTCATTTCTTTCCATGTCCATAAAATTTTGGAAAGTTATTTCTTGACCCTTTTAGAAGTTCATGAAGTGGAGGATTCAAAGATCCAACAGACCGGTGGTTCTATCCCCACGGACACATGTGCTTGTGATTGTCATTTCTTCCTCTTATCTTTCTTCTTCTTCTTCTTCTAGGAATTTAAAGTCTCAATGGTGGGTGAAAGATAGGATAATCAAAAGGATTTGTAGGAGTATCATTAGGAGTTTGGATAGTATTTCTAGGGGGTGCCACTTGATGAATTAGATAGAAGATGAAATATTGAGAGAAGTAATATGGATTATCTTTAACTTTTTCTATCTTACATGTACAAAGCTTCAACGGTCAGGGTCAATAATTCCTCTCGATCTATTTAATTTAATATATATCTTCTTTCAGCTAGTTTTTGGGAAATCTTGGAAGTTGAACACCACTAAGATGGGAAGGGTTTCTAACAAAAAAAAATATTGAATGAATTTTTTATTAATCAAAATTTTGAAATTTTTAGATTTTAGATTTTTTGTATTTTGAAATATTTTATTCATTTGTATTTTGTGTAATCTGTATAAGGTGGAGATGTGCTAAATATACCCCATGGTGGGTGCCAAAAAATATTGGTGAAATAATTTAGCACATGGAAAAATTAAGGATATCTCATGCTACAGTGCTCTGGGACTAAGTACATCCTACTTAAATGGGGCAGATCCATTGTTGAAAATAGGGGAAATATGTAGACTATTCTAATAATCAAGGGATTTCTTTTAATTAGCGGATCACACAGGGGTGCTTCCATACACATGTGGTAAAATTCTTATAGATACTACAAGGGAGTAAATAGCTTGAGAAAGAGAGGTGTGAAGAGAATAATTAGAGGGTGTTACACAATAAATAACATAGTAGATTTTATTTCTTATAAGACTAGAATACATCCATGATTTCAAAGATAATTCACCATGATAATAAACAAGGAACATAATACACATAACATAAATTCTAAGCGCATAACATTACAATAAGTACATGCTCATGGCAGTGTAGTTGATATGGAAAGAAAACACACACAAAGGATATAGAGGAATTTTATCACTTGTTCCTAGAAATAATAAGGGAGCTAGAAAACAATAATAATCCATCCTTTGAAATGAGGAGGTTCATCTCAATTTATATTTTTACAATGCAAACTCTTCATCTACCCCCCACATGACTCTTCATGTCCCATCATTTACAACTTTTCAATTATCCAATGAGAAGATAACAAATTAAGTGCCTCTCTTATAATTTGAGAGATTAATTTTACATTTTTTACAAATATTTTATTTTCACTTAAGTAAATAAGATGAAATGTCATGATTACATACAATGAGGAATTAGAAAGGAGGGAGAGAATATGAGGAAACAGAATGAAGAGAGGAGAGAATATATGATCCAAAGCATGGATTAAGGTGCCTACTGCCATTGATTTATATAAAGTTTGGATGATGATAAAGATGAAATATTTATCTATGATGACCCTCCACTATGATGCACCAATGAAGAGCTTTGATGAATATCCTTTGAAAATTTTACCCCTTCTGAGACCTCCCTAGAATGATGTACCTTTGTAAGCACATTTGGACTTCATTGAAAATAAATGTGATGAAAATTTGAACTAGTGAAGACAATTAATAATGTATTTCCCTCACTTGAAAAATCCTTATAAACTTTTAAATAATGGTATGCCTAAAAAATAACAAGTTTTTGATGCAACTTGAGACCATTACTCACACAATTCAATACAATGCTCCTAGCCCCTTGGGAAATGTAGCAACCAATGAGATAGGACGAAAAGAAAATTTCAACCATGAAGCTGAATGAATGTGGGAGATTGGATGGAATATTATGTATCAACCTTTGATCAACCCATCCAATGTAAATGAGAATCACACATGAGACCAAAATTCACCATCGTGACCAAAAATTGGGGACCGAGAGGGCTCCTCTTCTGTATGAGACACAATGCCATTGTCTACCCATTTACAATCATGATTGTTTATCCTCCATGAATATTTTGATTATTGAGTGCATGTATAGGATGAACAACCATGACCATCTTGATAATTTTTTGTACACTTAAAATTTTTAGTATATTTTTTTCCTGTGTGACTGGGCTTTGGAAATTTTGTCTAATTGTCACTTTTGAGTGCTTTTCCTCTTAAGGGAATGAAATGAGTTGAATGGAATCCATCTCATTATTCAGAATTAATATTCTTATTAAGTGGATTAAATATGAAATTCAATAAAAAATATACATTTTCCATGGAGTGTCAGATCGGAGTGAAAATTGTTTCCAAAACATTCTACTTCACATCGACGATGCTTTGCTCTGATTTTTCTAAGGTTTCTCTCGTCTAGATATTCGTGAAAATGAAAATTGAACTTGCAGGTATGTACTTTCCTCTTCAGAATAGGGTGGAATTAAAAAAATTACATTAATCCATATATTCAAGTACACTCAATTTCATGGGGAAATAAAATGTTCATTAGAAAGATGATTTTTTGTATATCATCCGCTCTGATTTTAAGGTAATTTGGATTCGTTGCAAATTTTTTGATATTAAGGATACATTTTACATGGCTGAGAAAATTCACGTATACTATAAAAAAATATATGATATGCATCAATAAGGGAACGTAAACACTCTTCTTAAATGGCGTTCTCATGGGGAAGCCACAATCCAAATTTCAAGGCCATCAGAGGCGGGGTTTTTGAGCAATGAGCAAAATTGTGGTTTGGCCATGGTGGATGCATGGTCCTTCCTTGGAAGGTATGAAATTCATAACATAAATGGAGGGTTTGTTGAAAATAATGTATAAAAATGGGGAATATGGATAGATTTTTATCCATATTTTATTTTACACATCCTTGAACCATTATTCAAATATGATTTTCCCTCCCATTTTGTTTGTTAGTTAAATTTCACCATGCTTAACCCGAGTTAGATGAGACCGTGGTTCAAGGATGGGGTTTAATAATTTATAAATGTGTATTATAACCCCCCATGTTACCTTACCACATTTATTAAGTAAAAAAGGGACATCAGGGGTGAATAAATTCATATAGGGTAGGAGCATCATGAGAAGGGGGACATGCGAAAACTGAGTTTGTGAGGGTGAAAATAACATGCTTAACTACTGCACAATTTACATGAGTTTTAAAGTGACACAAAGTATCCCTCCTCCTTGGTTGTGCATTATTTTTTCCCCCATTTCCCCTTATCACAGTTAAAAAAGGGACATCACCTCCATCATAAGTACACATAGGGTCAGCTCAACATGAGAAATGGGCCAAAACTTTAAGTGAGTTGAAAACACACTCTTTAACACCTTTAAGTGTATCTTTTAAGTGATGAAACTTTAGCCTTCTCCATATCCTTCCTTGGTAGTATAATAGTAGTTTCCCCTAGGTCAATTTTTTAATTTTTTAAAATGGAAAAATGGACATCATGTGTCTCCAAGTGTGCATTTTCCACTTTTGGAAGCTAGGGTGTCGTCTATTGCACTACTAAAAAATAGCCTGTTAGAGTGACTGTTTTTCTCGAGAACTTCCGTTGGTGTTTCCTATTCCAACCTTATATAATTTTCAATGGAAAACACCAAAGGAATAAAAATTACACAATTTTTAGTACTTTATTCTTCCTTCTCTTTTAAATTAAGTCCATTTTTCAATTTTAGTCATGGGTACTTCTCAAAAGGTCAAACTGCAACTTAAAAAAACTGCCCCTTTGTCCAACTCAGCCTATGGAACATGTATAAGGTCCCATTTAATACAATTTTTATTTGTAATAAACTTATAATTATCCTTGTAACTCCTATAATACTTGAATTTTCACCAGGATCAAAGGTCTTTATTTGTACTGTCGAGCCAATATTTGTAAATCTGCTCCTAAAAATCCCTTGAAACATTTTGGAAAATTAATTAGATACTCTTATATTTACAATTCATGTATTATTATTTTTCAATAATTTTGGAGTTTCTTGAACCATATGAAACCCGAAAAGCTTCTTTTTAGGAATAAACAATTCCCATCACCGACTAAAAATAGTTCGGTTTGGGAGAATTTTTTCTCGAGGTTCCAAATATTTATTAATTTTTCGTAAATTAATTTAGTGCATCTTATATCTCCTCTAAAAAAATACCAGGTGGGGTTTTCCTCAAAATTCAACTTATGAGGAGTGTCCATCAGTGTGAGAAAACCTGAAAATGGACCTTTTTGGGCCTCCAGGAGAAATTCCTTTTGGATGATTTTGAACGAATCCATTAATTACCTCCTTACACATGAAACAAACTTGAAAATCACATTATCAAATTCCTTCCTATCCATTATGAGGGTAATATATTAACTGAGTTGGCTAGAGGATGGGGTTTACATTGACTGCAAGAGGAATTTTCAAATGAGGGCTAGGTTATCATGACAATTTTTTTGAATTTTTCATGCTAAAAATTTAACATGACAACACATTAAAAACACCACTTGGATGGAATTATACCAACACTTTTCATTGTGTATAATTCTATGTGTGTCTTGCATCAAGTTCAAGATACCTTATGAATGCATTTTTGTAAAGCGAAATGTTATCTATCAAACCATATGAAAAAAAAAATATCTAAATTGAAAAGTTAGTAAATCAATTCATATTTAGGTCATGATTTTATATTTTGAATATATTTTAAATATTTTGTGATTATAAAATTATTTGAATGTTTTTTTTTTTTTAATTTTAGAATATTTATGTAAAAAGAAAGATAAAAATGAGAGCTGCCTTATGCTAGACTCATGAGGATGATGAGAAAAATTTATAGATAAGGGAGGCTTAAACATCAATTACACAACATGTGTAGGTGAAATAGGATGTATCTATGAAATATAAATCTATAACCTTCTTAGAAAATTAAATATGTGCAAAAGGAGACCCGGGAAGAGGCCTGTGAGAGATAGATCTTCTAGAGGGAATATTATTAGGTGTAATATGCTTAGGTGTGGTAACTAACACTTTCATAGTAAAAGGATTAGGAAAATGGGTCTCATATGGGATACCATTAACTCTAACAACTTTTTTATTGTAAATAAACAATATGCATTGGTGTAAATGGGAAGAGATAGCCTTAATATTATGGATCTAAGGGGAATGTAGACACATGTCATCTGATATATGGGAATAAGTAACTATGAAAGGTAGAACAATAGTACTAGAGCTAACAATAAGAGATAAAACAATATTCCCAAGATATTATTTTGTATCAAAATTCATGTGTTACTTGGTATAGCCAAGACGTGTAAGCAATTTTGTAATTCCCATAAAATTTCACCTTATAAACACCACTAAAAACATGCTAATTTGATCCAATCCAATTTTATATTTTATGATCTCTAAGTTTCACACCAACTTGCCTTGGTTCACAAACAAAAACCATGATGCCAACATTTCCTTCTTTTATGAAACCTAGGGGGAAATAATAGTGACACAAGTATATGCCAAGCTATGCTGGGATTAAAGGTTCCATGGAACCAATCTCAAGCTTCATTGAAAAAATTTAATAGGATAAAAAAACATTACAATCCATGAAAGGGATGTCGCATTATCCCTAAGAGACAAAAACAAAAAAAATTACATAATCCCTATAAAAGAATAAATTAAGGCCTTTTACACCATGTACAATCTCACGAATGGGATAACAATAACTAACACCATGTTCACTCAAACGAGTGTAACACAATATAATAATATGACTATATGAGGGGAAATTTTCCTTAACCATATACATAGGTCCCAATATTTTTATTCCATAATTATTAAATTACTTTTATGTTAAAAAAAATATTATACAACATGTTTCAATTATTATAAGCATGTGATATCATTTACAAATCATGATTTTTACACGATCACAATGTTTAATTACCAAGAAAATACTCATTTTATTCATTTTATATTATAATAATTTTAATATTTTTGATATCATATAAATTTTTCACTAGTCATGAAGTACTCATTATGAGTAGTAAATTCATGTTCCCAAGAGGCATGTTTATACATGGGAATATATTATATTAAACAATGTAAGCTTGGCCATCTATTAAATGAGAGAAAACGTATTCACCTTACATTGTGAACGCATCTTATTAAGTACCATTTGATAGTGGTAAAAGGTTACATTCTTTTACACAAATGATTATACAAAAATTTTATGTATACCAATAACATCTAATTGTGTTTCAAAATTTGCATATTTCTCACTTAATTATAAGCATGTACTCTCAAGTAGTACACCTCATTATTTTCATTCCTTACCACAATTAAATCCCTTATTTCAATAATAGATAGAATAATTTTGAACACATACAATTAACTTAAGTCTAATTTTCAATCTAAGAGTTCATGCATCCGAGAGGCATGCTTCCTTATTGGGGACGTTTAACATTAAGATAAATGATATAACCAAAGATAAATGATATAGCTAAAGATACACCTCACTTTACAATATATTTCTACTTAACACAATTTTACAGATGTACATTGATAACAAGTTGTGTGAATAATTACCCCTTAAGGGTTCTTATGCTTGACTCAACCGTATTATACTCAAAAGGAATACAAAGTATAACAGTATCAACACCGAGGTAATTGGTACACCCCCATATTCCATATTTGTAAATACATCCTCTGATCCCTTCTATACACTCAAAATTGATATTTCCTTAGCTTAGGCTGATGATAATGATGAGGGAGCATTGGGCTCCAAGGAAGATACTAATAACAATTAACTCAAAACTCCTTACTTCAAGTAAATATGGATTGTATTATCCATAATATGCCTTCCTAGGATAACCACTAAGATACAAAATACATATAATGAAACAAAATATCACAACAGACCAAGCACAACGTTTATAGAATTATGGCCCCCAAGGGTAGGAAGATTAATTGGTTTAGAGAAAAAATGTACATAATGTGGTTATGCCCAAGTTGAGGCAAGAATAAATAGAAGAAACCCGTAAGGTTTTATCATTTCTTGAAATTACACCTTTTCCAAAATGGTTGAATGAAGCCACTCATATGAGTTGAGTGTTAATATGTTATAAAGAGAGATAAATTCAAATGTGCTGTCTAGATTGGACAAATTATTTTATCATGGATGATGTTGTCCCAGTTTATTTTCATAAGTACTTGGTTACCCACTAGAGTTTTATTGTACAATATAGGCTGAGAGAACTCATTTAGTTTTCAATAGTTTAAGTGTTTAAGTTTACTACCAACTAATGTACCAAACAAAAAATACAATACAATTCTTATTCCTAGTCAAATCACATATCCATTGTTTTAATGACATTGGTACCCAGTCTCATTCTCAAACACCATAGTAAATGCTGAAGAGATATATTTATAAATTCATGCTGAATAAAATGCAAACATGTTATAAACAAATTTTATTTTCTTCCTTTAATTCCTTCAACAAGTACAATAGTTCAATAACAAGTTTTTAAATGCATAGTTTTATAATGATTTAGAAATTATCTATAGGATTCCCATACATTAGTCCTTTATTGCATATATAATTACATCAACTTTTTTTAATTTACAAAACATACAAGAGTACATATAAATATAAAAAAAAAACATTTTTTCCACTTTTATAGGAAAAAAATGGTCGAAAACCATATATATTTCAAATGTTTTATATTTTCGTGCTACCTACAACCTGGAAAACCATGTAATCATAGGTGAGAAATTTTTTTGGCATGGACACACCCATATTATTTAACATGCTAACAAGGATCACACAATCAATGCAAGGTTGGAGAGAGAACAAAATATTTACTCTCCATACTTTTCAAACCATAACAAATTTTCAAGTTTTGAGAGAGAAAACACTCATTTTCTTGTACACAAGTCAACTAGTACATTTCTAGGATCAGAGAGGGTGAAATATGACACAAATTATTTTTCAATCATAACATTAAATTTTCAAAGGTTTTGAGAGTAACACCAATTTTTACGACCTTTAACATAATTTCCATTTCCCATAGTTATTACAGGAGTCCACATAAATGTGTCAAATTACGTGATTCCATAATTCCATGAATGGTTTTGTTTAAGTGTACCAAAACCTATATTTCTACTCATAATACATAGATCCAAACATCACATTATTTTTAAGCATTGAATGAACCTTATAGGGTCAATGCAAGTCCATGGTTCTTTGTTGTGTTGTTGCACAAAATAACCCAAGTGCTCATGGAATGGGCCTACAAAAATGGTGCAGGACCCCCAAAATGTGATGTTTAATTATTCTACCATATTCTCTATTATACATAGATTCATAAGAAACTAACAAGGTCTAAATATAGTAACCCGGGCTTAAACTACAACTACTTTCTAGATCGATTTGGTTGATATCGATTGTTTACCCTCAAGAAAACTAAATAAAGTAGGCTCTAAAATGAGTGTGAAAAATGCAATTTATGAAGGTAACGGGTAAAAACATACTCTATACTATTCTCCATAAAGAAATGAAGATGTTTTCGGGGTCAAAATTTACTTCTAAAATCCATAGGGATAAAATTTTAGTTGATTCCAAGGGGTTCGGTCGTAGAAAATGGTTGCTCCAAGTAGCAAGTTTTCTAAAGTGGCCAAAAACCAAGTTCATAAAATCATTCTCCAATTGTTTTAATGATTTTTTTAAGATTTAATGAGATCATCATGTGACAAGAAAGAGGTTACGGAATTTTAAGAAGCAAGGTATTTTAGAGCGCTTTTTTGCACGCCATTGAGTAGAGGCATTCGACACAACTTGAGGGTTGTTCAAAATTGTTAGTTTGAGTTATAGAGCGCCTTTATCAATCTAGTTCGATCATCATGAGAAATGAGTAATGGTGAAAACATTATAGGTTTTTTTTTATCAACTTCAAGGCCTAGCATTTTTACATGTCATCCAAGGTGACCATCTACATCACTAGTTTAACATGACGTGAAATATGTGTTTATGTGGCTTATATTATGATTTGATAACAAAACATCAATAACAAGCTTGATTTCAAATTTTACATTTACACTATTATAAAAAAGGGGAGAAATCAAAAGAAAATATTAGATTATGAGTGAATCCATGCTTGAAATTGATTGGAGGGTAGGAGTTGAGGATTTGAAGCTACACTTGCTAGTTATATTTGCTTGTGACTTCCATGACCTTTTCACAACTCCATTTTTTGCATACAATGTAAGCATTACCCAACATGTGAAAAATTATTTAACATCGATAAAGGAGTTTAGATCTTCTACAAAGCATTTTTATACCCCATTTTTTCACTCCACTACTTCAAAACTTTGAAAAAATCTTTGTAGAAGTAATACATGCATACTAACTAAGCATTGTTTTCCATGAGATCATAACTCTTTTATCCATTTTGTCAAAAAAATAAATCCATGTTTTTTTTGTTTTATTCCACATCATGTATACATGTTAGCCATGATATTTATAGCTACAACCAAACAAAATCCACATTCCATCATGCTTTAGTGAGTGTCAATACCAGTTGAAATATCTTATTTTACATAGTTTGTGAGTATGTTGGAAAGGGTTTGGGAGTTGGATTTAAACCCACCAAATAATTTTCTTAAATGCATCCAAGGAATTTTTGACCAGCTCATTTGTGCATTTATTTCTTCCATAACATTCCACAATAGGAGATACGTATGAGGAATTTATTTGAAAGGAATTAAAAAATTGTCAAAAAACCATTTACCCTACCTTCTTCATGTTCTATATGACCACATTTATTGAAGCATTTTGTCAAAAAGTTCACATACTTTGTTTATACATCTACAACATGCATATATATATATATATATATATATATATATATACACACATATATATATATACACATATATATATACATATATACATATATATATATATATATATATATATATATATATATATATATATATATATAAGAGAACCAAGTAAACACATTCACATGGCTTCAAATTTTTAATATGCAAATTAATGACAAAGTTCTTTTTTTTCTTAAAATAGAAGACACGATTAGGAATGCAACTCATGTCATTGGAGTATTTACAACCCTCCCCTCTAAAGATGCACTGTTGTAAGATAATAAAACTTAAAAATGAAGCTTGGATGGTCAGGGTATGCTCCAAGGGACTACATTTTTCCATTATATGCCTCCATTTTGTACATTATCTATAACTATTGTTGTCTCCTGATCCGCATCTGCAACATCAGATCCAAAATCCCTTCTCTAGTTACTTTGGTGAATTCCCGACCATGTTCTAAAGCTCTTATTTTGATGCAGACATGGAGGATATTGGAAAATATTATGGTTTTTGGTTGTGTTCTTGTTAGAGTAGGTATTTACCTTAGCTCATGTTCACCTAGGTACATTATTTACCTTTATTATATTTATCCTCACCCACTTATGTGTGTGGATATTTCTTTTTATTTATTTAGGTATTAGGAGATATTATCTAGTTGTTAGGTATAGTTATTTCCTTGATCTATGGTATTGACTAGTTCTTTCCTAGATCTATGGTATTGACTAGATCCTTGATGTCTAGTTCTCTCATAAATCTATGGACTTGACTAGTTCTTTGATGACTAGTTCTTTCCATGAGTTATGGTTTGATCTACGACCTTGACTGGTTCTTAGATTGTTATTCCTTGCTTATTTAAGTAAGGCCCATTCTCATTGTATTTCATTGATTTCCATAATAATATATGATATTACTGCTCATTTGTTTGCAAAGGTTTATGTAAAGATATTCTGGCGAATTGCTTTCATCTTATTGATCATGATGTTTGATTAGCATTTGTGTTCTTGGCTTGGCATGATCTGGTTATCATTCCTTTTATGGTATCAAATCTACATGACTTGCCGTCACACCAAAATCTTTAACTGATGGTGGAGAGGTATCTCATTGTGTTAATCAGTTGCTATACCAATACCCTCCCGCATGATGGAGTTGGGTATACACCTAATCAGGCCCAACAACATTAGGAGGAAGTGACACCAAGAATTTCCTAGGAGGTCACCCATCCCAGAGCTACTCTAGGGGTGGCATGCTTAATTACCTGGTATCAGAGCTACAAGACTTTCCGTCACACCAAAAGCTTGAACTTCCTAGCTCTGATACCAAATGATTTCTTTGATGACTAGTTCTTTCCATGATTTATGGCTTGATCTACGACCTTGACTAGTTCTTAGATTGTTATTCCTTACTTATATAAGCAAGGCCCATTCTCATTGTATTTCATTGAGTTCCATAATAATATATGATATTGCTGCTCATTTATTTGTAAAGGTTTATGTAAAGTTATTCTGGTGAATTGTTTTCATCTTATTGATCGTGATATTTGATTAGCATTTGTATTCTTGGCTTGGCACAATCTGGTTATTGTTCTTTTTATGGTATTAGAGTAGGAGATTGCTATTGACATCCATCTGTAAGTTCTATTTTGTAAATAATTTTTTTATATATTCATATATTTCGGTATTTGCTTGTTTTTTGTTGCTGCGTACGTTTTTATGCAAAACAGAGGCTTCCATTGGCTCCAGAAGGTAGCAAAACCCTCATATGGTATGGTCATATGAGGGCTTAAATATTGTGATTCCTACTAGTAGGTGCTTAACTCCAACACTCTTTTATTTTATTTTTGGGTGAAGGCAAGAGTATTTTATTCTATTTTAGTGGAAACTAAAATAAATAGTAGAGCATAATATTGAAAAACTTGTATCTTTTGATTGGTAACTCAGTTTTGAGTGTCGTTTTTTACAAAAGTGCGTATTTTTTAAAACTCTTTCCATTGGAAATATTTATTTTGAGAATTACACTATAATTATAAAGTTTCATATTATAACACGCACTCATAATAAAGTGCCAAAAATCTGGGGAGCTCTTGTTGCATTGTTTGGGGGTCTTGTTACATTGCTTGGTTCTTGCATTTCTTTTGGTATTTTTTTGAGGATGGCATCTTTATCTACTTCTGCATTAGATCATGTTGAGCCATTAACAACACATAATTACCACACATGGAAACCAAGAATGGAAACAATAATCAAGTGGAAAGGATTATGGGCTTTAACTTCTTTAGAACAACCAGTGTTCACTAGAGAATATGAGAAATTTCAGTACCAGTGCAAATTTGATGAGTGTATGGGTTTGATAGGAACTTATGTAAGTGACAGTCTTTTATTTCATTTGGAAAAGTGTGACTCTCCTTTCAAAGTATGGGAGAAATTGGAGGATTTATTTCGTAAGGTGGATCATATGAGAGCCATACAACTTGAAATTAAGATCACCTCTCTTTATCCTGAAGATTTTCCAACAATTATAGACTATCTTACCAATTTCAAGAATTTTTTGACATAGTTGAAGGGAAGTGGAAGAGATAAGAAAGATGAAGAGTGTGTTTACTTGATTCTATCCAAGTTGAGAGGACCCTTCCAAATTTTTTCTTCTACCTTTTTCTCTAGCATGGATGCCTTAAGTGACACCTTCAAAATGCCTAACTTAGAAACATTTTGTGAAAGACTTACTAGGGAAGAATCCAAATTATCTCACCTTGAATCTTTCACCTCTCAAAAGGAATTAGTTGCATCTAATCCTAAGGACAAGGGAAAACCAAACAGTAAAACCGAATCCACACCTTCTCCATCTAAAAATGCTCCTAAACCCAAAGAAAACAACTCAAAACCTAAGGAGTGTTCTAAATCCAAGAATAAGTCTAGCCATTCATGCTCTTTTTGTGGGGGTAGTAATCATGAAGAAAATAGGTGTTATAAGTGAATGCAAGCCTTAGAGGATGCAGTCAAGAAACACAAAATTTCTATCTCCACTCCACCTCCTTCTAATCATCATGGAAAACAACTTAATGTTGTTGGAAGATCTCAGTCACCACTTACAGAAAATTGGGTTATAGATTCTGGTGCTTCTCATCACATGACTTCTTCCACGGAGTCTTTTGTTTCTCTAGGTTTGAGTTCTACTTCCAAAATTGAGGTTGGAGATTATTCCTTTCTTTCTGTTGAGGGAAAAGGTGATATACAACTTGATGGTGGCAATATCCAAGATGCACTATATTTTCCTAACATCACTACAAATTTACTTTCTATATATCAAATTTGTCATTCTGGTCAAGGGAAAACAGTGATGTTTACACCACATGGGGTAGAAGTAAGAACTTTGCTGGAGCCTTTTTCACTTTTTGCTCAGGGTATTGTTGATCATAGTTCAAGACTATATCACTTTGAGGGTTTTGATGACACTTCTTCTATAGGGACAAGATTGGTTTCTCATTAAAATTCAGAGAGTAAGCTTTGGCATGAAAGATTTGGACATCTCAATTATAGATATTTGAAGGAGTTGAGCACTCATGGTATGGTAGATGGTCTTCCTAGAGTTGGTTGTCTTGAGGGAGTTTGTCATGGTTGTGAATTAGGGAAACAACACCAAGATTCTTTTCCTAAGAATTTGTCTAAGAGAGATTCTTCACCACTTGAGATTGTGCATAGTGACTTGATGGTTTTTCCTACCCCATCTTTCAATGGAGCTAAGTATGTACTTACATTATTGATAATTTCTCAAGGCGTACTTGGGTTTATTTTCTCAAGTAAAAAAGTGATGTTTTTTCACACTTCAAAGTCTTCAATGCTTTGGTCAAGAAACAATCTTCTAATAGCATAGAGAACCTTCACACTGATAATGGGGGGAGTACTTCAGCAATGAGTTTTTTAAATTTTTGGCAACTCAAGGCATTATTCACCAGCATTCTATTCCTCATATTCCATAATAGAATGGATTAGCAGAAAGGAAGAATAGAACTTTGAAGGAAATGGCTAACTGTATGATGCATTCTAGAGATATACCTCCTATCTATTGGGTAGAAGCACTTAATTGTGCTAACTATATTTAGAATCACACACCACACAGAGCACTTGAGCATTTGAATCTAGAGGAAGCTTGGTCTAACACTAAGCCAGATGTCTTATTTTTTTGAGTCTTTGGGAGCCATGCTTGGACCTTTGTGCAAAAGAAGAAAAGGAAAGCTTTAGATAAGTAGAGTGAACCCTTGATCTTTGTAGGGTATTGTGAGGATATGAGAGCTTATCGTCTTTTAGATCCAAATACAGATGAATTTTTTTTCGAACACATGTTCAGTTTGATGAGCGTTTTACTCCTCATGATTCTTCATCTTCTTCCATTCCTTCTTCTTCTTCATCTCATCTTGAGGATCCTTTCTTTGAGGAGATTGATGAGGAGGTTATAGATGCCATTAAGGATCTTATTCCCACTTATGTTGTCAATATGCCTAAGTGGAATCATACTACAATTTCTGAGGCAGCACCTTTCATAAAGGATCTTCCACCCACTAGGCATCATCATGCACATTCTACAAGTTTTGGAATTTTGTGTCAGGTACTTTCTGAGGATCCACAGTATTTTTCAAAGGCTCATGGGATACCGGAGTGGGATGATGCGATGACAGGTGAGTATTCTTCTTTGATGAAGAATCATACTTGGGATTTGGTATCTCTTCCTAAAGGAAGAAAGATGGTTAGGTGTAAGTGGGTATACTGAACCAAATATGTAGCTAATGGATCCATTGACAAGTGTAAGGCTCATCTTGTTGCAAAGGGTTTTTCACAGGTCAAAGGTATTGATTACTCTGAAACTTTTGCACCCATTGTCAAGATGGATTCTATATGCCTTGTACTTGTTATTGCTACATCACAGGGGTGGCTCGTATACCAGATGGACGTGAAGAGTGCCTTATTACATGGAGATCTACAAGAGGAAATATATATGGAGCAGCCAACTGGATTTATTCAGGATTCTTCTCTTGTTTTTTGGCTCCGACGGTCTCTCTATGGTCTCAAACAAGCCCCTCGGGCTTGGTATGAGAAGATGGATTCTTTTCTTCTATCTACTGGTTTTGTTCATTGCCACTTCGATCATATAGTGTATCTCCAACATGTCAGTGAGGATATTGTGATATACTTACTGGCAGCTCTTCTTCCCATAGTCAGAGTATTTAGAGGGATCTTTCTACATAGTTTGACATGACAGATTTTGGGCTATTGCATTATTTCCTTGGTTTACAGATTTCTCAGATAGATTCAGGGATTCATTTGAGTTAGCAAAAGTACACCCATGATATTCTTAGGCACTTTGATATGGTTGATTGCAAGCCAAGTCCATCTCCTTTTCAATCTGGAGTTACTCTTACATCCACATGTACCACACCACTTTGTGATCCTACATTGTATAGGCATTTGGTTGGGAGTCTCATATACTTGACCCATACTCACCCTAATATTTCATTTGCACTAGGGCTTGTTTCTCGGTTTGCACATTCTCCTTATAATAGTCACTGGCAAGCTACTAAAAGGATTTTTCACTATTTACATGGCACTTCCCACTTTGGCCTACACTAAACTAGGGGCTCTACTCAGTTGGTTGGGTATATAGATTTAGATTGGGCAGGTTCTATTGATGACAGGCATTCCACTTCTAGCTATCTTTTCTATCTTGGTTCTTCTCCAGTTGCTTGGGCATGCAAAAATAAACACGCTATTGCACTTTCATCTTCAGAGGTAGAGTACAGGGTAGCAGTTATAGCGAGTAAGTAGATTCTTTGGATTTTCCATTTATTGATAGAGTTTGGATTCCCACAGGATTCACTGACTGTACTTTGGTGTGATAACCAAAGTGCAATTCACATTTCTCACAACCTAGTTGAGCACCAGTGGACCAAGCATATCAAGATACACATCCACTTCATTCGGCAGCACATTTAGGATGGAGTTCTTTTCTTAGATTACCTTCTGACTCAGCAGTAGGTTGCAGACATCTTTACGAAGCCTTTTTCATCACCCAGCTACCTTGAGTTACATGGAATGCTTTGGGTTTTGGAATTTTTTCTTGGGGGTGTTCATGAGAACATCTTCCTTCTTCTTCTTCTTTATCTTTCCTTCTTTTGGTTCAAGATTTCTTCATGGATATATTGTACATGAGTACCTCGTCATGCCTAGTTTTCAAGACTCATACTGTGGACATGCCACTTCTATTTTTGCCCCTAGCTTCACTAGAGGGGGGGTGTTAGAGTAGGTATTTACCTTAGCTAATGTTCACCTAGGTACATTATTTACCTTTATTTTATTTATCCTCACCCACTTATGTGTGTGGATATTTCTTTTTATTTATTTAGATATTAGGAGATATTATCTAGTTGTTACGTATAGTTCTTTCCTTGATCTATGGTATTGACTAGATCCTTGATGTTTAGTTCTCTCATAAATATATGGACTTGACTAGTTCTTTCCATGATTTATGGTTTGATCTATGACCTTGACTGGTTCTTAGATTGTTATTCCTTGTTTATATAAGCAAGGCACATTCTCGTTGTATTCAATTGAGCTCCATAATAATATATGATATTGCTGCTCATTTGTTTGCAAAGGTTTATGTAAATTTATTTTGGTGAATGGCTTTCATCTTATTGATCATGATGTTTGATTAGCATCTATGTTCTTGGCTTGGCACGATCTAGTTATCATTCCTTTTAGTCCTACCACAAAAATTACTTAAAAACTTCCGTGCACATTTCATTCACCCCTAATATGGAGCAAACCCTAAAAACACTCCTTGCCTCAAATTCACCCCTTTTATTTTATTTATTTATTTTAATCAATCATTATTATTATTATCATTGTTTAATATATATATTAAAAATAATAATCATCAAAGTATATATATCTTAAATACATATACAAAAATTATGTCAAGAGATATGAATCCCAAGGTTCTTATCCTAATTTCATGAATATCACATTTAACTTCAGTACTTTCCTCAATAGTTTCCTATAAAAATGAGATGAAATGCAATGGGTCTAAGCTCCACCATCTAGAAAAATATTACAATTTTAATTAATGTCCAAAGAAAAATTCATAACATGATCTGAAACCAAAAATCATCATACGATGAAGAGAAGGTAGTTATGACATGTTTCTCTCTCTCACTTGCTCTCTCTCTTTCTCTCTCTCTCATAGACATAGACACAGACACAGAAACACACACACACACACACACACACAATAATATTCAAGTTAGTTACCTCGCGAGAGTCACCCACACAACTACAACGAACTAGAATGCTTCACAAGTGGGAGATGAGGAAACATTTGGAGGGGTAGTGCAAATTTAAATGTGTACATTTTGTGCTTACAACCAATATCAATCAAGACAATATAAATTGGGCTTATACTAACAAAGGCTTCAAAGAAATAAGATCATGAGAAATATCATAATCATAAAATGTAATAATGGGCCTAGGACATGGAGTAAGAGTGATAGAACTATTAAGATAATTCAATGGATGGTCATATGAAGGGGGGGATTTAATCATGATAATTAGGTGTATTTGTGGATTATATGAAACAGTATTGTGATTATGAAGTGTGTCATTAAAAATCTTAAGATTATAATTTTTATTAGTAGGTTTAGATTTATTAGGAGGAAATTTGAAATCAATATCATTTGCATCAATAATATCTTGGATAACATGTGAAGATTGAAGTATATATTTTTAAAATGGATAACACATCTGTGATAATCACAATAGGCATTAAAATCAAAATATTTACGATGATGCTTTCTTATATTAACCTCTAGAAGCAGAGGGAGAGATATAAGGTTGCATTCTAGAAACTTTTGAAAGACCACTTAGGGTGAAGAAGATAATTGTGTGAATTTCCTTTGAGGATGATATTTTAACTAAATATTATTGTGTTAACATACCATATTTATGGTATATTTAGCATCAATATTATTATCATTAGGTTTTCCTTTGTAAGTAGATTTTCCTTGAAATTTAAAGGTATATACATTAGGAGTTCTCATTAGAAACATAATTAATATTTATTATTATAAGGATTTTATCTTCCCATTCTTCTAATGTGTGACATAGCTAATCAAATGAAGAAAAAATATCAAAGATAATTGATTCTTGTAGAGGAGGGAGAAAAAATTGAGTGAATAGGTATTATATCTCATTGTTAACTAGGATATTGTTCATTTTAGTAATCATAGTCTTTTAATGTAGAGCACAATCATTAATGGGTTCATTAGAGCCTTGGTGCATCTTATGCATTTCATCATAAGATATTTTTTCCCCAATATTGATTGAAAAATGTGTAAGGAATTGATTATATAAAGGGGTAAAAACTAGCATTGAATGAATATGAAGGTCATATATCCATTTGAATGCATACTCTTTAAGGTTTCTAGGAAATATATTAGGAGGTAGAAAATCATAATAAGCATATTCAAGAATGTGGTGTGAAAATCATGAATTATTTCTTCAAGATAAATATTTTCATCATAGATAGAAATCTTAGGATATACAAAACCAAGAGGGAAAGGATAGGAAGCCACTTCAAGTGCAAGTGGGTTGTGAAGAAATTGAATAGATTCTATAAAAGTAGAATAGGTACATGAAACATGTTGTAAGTGTAACACTTGGGCTTTCAAACTATAAACTAGATTATCAATAGCACTTGTATTAACATAAGAATGGGAAGTTATATGATTATATCCATTATATGTAGGAAAATTAGTAGACATAAGAGTAGACATTGTAACATTTTGAATGGGAATAAGGGGTGTCCTAATAGGTATAGGCACATTGTATGTAGAAATATTGGAAGTAACCATGATGAAAGATATAAAAATAAATTAAAGTCTCTTCGATGCTTCTAATAAATTTTTTTCATCCCTAGTAATGTATAGGATGGTGTTAATGTGTTAGTGATATTACAGTAGTTTTTTATTAAAATGTTCATTTGTCATCCTCAGTAAAAGTGTGGGTATTATTTTTAGAGTTCTTAGGTGAAACACCCACTTGAAAGGGATTATCAAAATGGCCTTAAAAAAGTAAGAAAATAAATTGATGAGGGTAACTTGACAAAGAAATCACGAGAATTCAAAACAAAGAGACTAGTATAGAATAAATAAAATTAAGGCCCAAGAGGAAACACATTTGAACAAGGGTCGGATTCACCAAATTTTTCAACCCTAAAAAAAGATAAGAGGGTCGGTGTTATTATTTATCTAAGGGTTAAAGGGTCAAAAACAAGATGGTGTATTCATATTAATTAGTAAACATTAACGCAAAAATATGATTATCCTTTCATTAGCAATTTACAAGATCAAACATGGAAAATTTTGATAAAACATAAAGAAGTAGATGTACTTAATGATGCAAAGTAACTCTGTACACTAGAAATGAACTGGAAGTGCTTAATTTTTAGAACTGGAATGCAAATATGAGTAGGTATGTAACTACTCAACATGTATGGAAGCATTAGATGGTTTGGTCCCTTTTGAATGGTTTCATATGGGGATGCACTAACACTCTATAAATTTCTTTGTGTTTATGGATATCTATGTTGACCTTCGCACTGTAACCCTATGTTCCTACATTTTTGAAACCATTAGTATAATAAAAAAACTTAAAACACTAACCATGGGAAGGATACATACTATAAAAAATTTTAATGTTTGGGTAGAAGTGCAATATGTGCATTGCCTATATCGACACTACTCTGAAGAGGCCTTAAACCACAAATAGTTTTCCACCTAGCATGCGATATCTATATGGATGCAACTACTTTAGTAACTTATCAACTTGAAAATGAGAAATAATGGATTGTAACACTTAATACTGGACTGGATTTGAGGTTATATAGATTGGGAGATTTGACTCTTGAACCTAGCTGGGAGTGCTTTAAAACTATGTAGGGGTTGCTCTTATGATGTGTTGATACTTTAAAAGTATTTAGGAGAGCTTGGAGTTTTTTTGGAGTGTATTTCGTAGTGATTTCTCTTGAAACTGTTAGTTAAGGTAAATAAGTGCATTAGACTTTTATGGGAATTTGTATGTTTAAGTTCATATTAAATATGACCTATAGGATAGGAACTAACCCACAATATATATTAGATTGAAAAAATAATTATTGGGTAGTTATTAATGAAATTTTGAATTTTAGAATGAACCATTGGATGGTACGGTCCCACACAAATGGTGCCATATAGGAAATTTATGGGATTCTACAAATTTATAGGATTTATTCATGGGAGGAATATGTTTTGTACTGATGAAAGTAGTTATGTGAGTGACTAAGCAATGTCAATAGAAAATTAAGTCATGTAAGAGATATAATGATATGTCACATAGGCTTAGAATGTGTGTGTAAGTCATGTTTTAGGTGCAAAGACAAAGTTAGCATTGGAAAATGATAAATTTCCAAAGTTAGGTGTATAGAAATGGCATGCAGGTATAGGTAGAGACATTGCATTACAATTTTTTTCTTTTGCATTATATATTCATGTTCAAAAGGATAAATATTTTTTCTCCGTATATGTTTAACTATTTGCAATGTAGCGGTGAATTGATTAGTGAAAATTGTTTTGTGTTGCATTCCAAACAATCCACCTCGATGCCAATCAAAACAACGTATCATTCAAGATTTAAATTTTACAAACATTTATACAGTTTTTTAATTTTTAACCTTGGAATACTTACACAATTTTGATATTATTGTTTCTTGTGTGAGGAGGGTCATTCATAATGGTATCAAATCTTATAGTACAAGTGATAGAAGTAAAAATCCAAAAATAAATATATTTTTCTTGGCCAGTGTGTACATGTTTCTCCACAAAATTTAGATAATAATTATGGTCTTGTTAAAAAAAACTTCCCTCGTGTATTGAGACATAGTATAATGTAACAAAATAAAATCAATGCATATGTATCATTCACATAAATACGTTGAAAATATCAAATTCCATAATAAAATGCAAAATAGATAAATGTTCAAAAACTATAATATTGCACTAGATGAGTATGTAAATCCTTTAAAAGAATTACAAAATTACACATTCTTCACTTAACATATATGATCAAATTTAGAACACATTGGACAATAAGAATTCAAAAAGCCAACATAAATATGTAACTACTTTTTAGATGTATAGCTGAAAATACTTTACTGATAAAAAAATATTCATTAAAAAGTTTGGTGTGTTTACTTAGAGCATGTTTAACTAAGATGTAACACGCAACGAATTCAAAATATTACTCGTGATTTATATGCATATTATTTTAAAAAAAAAAACAATAGAGAACCAAAATAAATATCTTACACCCACTATGATAGAAATCAGACTCTAAAAAGTTTCTACCCAAGAAAATAATAAAATTTTATTTCATTAAAAATACTTTTATTTAGAAATTTATAAACTATTAGCTAAAAATGTGGGAAGATTATAATTACCAAGGCCAAAGTTCTTTACTCAATTGAATTTTAAAAAATGGAAATTTAATTAAAGAATTATAATTTTATTTTTAATTGTGTTTTAATTCTTAATAATAAGTTTATATTGTGTGTGCTTATTTTTTTCTAATTTACACGTCTTTTGAAGTATGTTGGGTCCTATTTTTGGTAATTTGAAATCATGAAAAATAATAAACAATAGGCTTGAAACAAAAAGAAGTTTATGTTTTTTGAAACATTAATATGAGAACTAGGAGGTCTAGGAGATAGTGAGTAGCGGAGTGTTCAGTGGGCCAGATGCTCCCTACCACGTTTTAGTAATTAAGCTCTTGTGGCACATGAGAAATCAATATATAGATATAGATTTTAGATAGTCTCATTAAATTTTGAGAGTATTATTCGTATGGCTCATTTTTCTCTTTAGTAAAGAAAATATTTTTTAGTTTCTTACTAGTTTAAAAACAATAAAATTAATAATAATATAAGTTGACTTAATTGTAAGGATCCATGGTCAAACACGTATTAGCTATATTGGAAAGGTGACCTCTTCAAGAGTCCCAGTGATTCACCATGGTAAGCCTCACCTAAATGTAATAAGTGCGTTAAGAACCATCCATGTCCATCAAAGATGTGTTCATGTAAACCACTATACATGGATTATGGGTCAATGTAAATTAGTTCAAAGATTCAGAGTTGAATCCCAAAAATATCATAGCAAATAACTTGGTCCATTGTGGAAACACCACTTACATAAATAATAATCTAAGTTTGCACTAATACATTGACTTTACAATTACTTTACACATTTCTTATGTCTGATCTATATACAAACTTGATAGAAAAATGACTTTATGACTTGATTTACAATATATAATACATTGGATAGCTATATTTATCTATAGAAGTAAATTGAATTACTTATTTTAAGAATGAAAAGAAAGAGTGATGGTAATTCTGTAATAGACAAGGAATTATAGATCTCACAATAGCTAATTAAAAACAAACATAATTGACACTAAACATAAGTCTACTTTTAATTTAAAATAGTGATGCTTTATTACATGGTTTTCCTTTAAGAAATAATCATAGATGGTTTGAAATTGTAGTAAAATATGTTTTAGAACTAAAATGAGGATAAAAAATTTAAAGTTAAGGGTTTAAAAGGAACACAATAATCTTAGACACTACAATTACATGATTTTTTCTACATTTTCTAGAAATATTATGTCAATTATTACAGTCTACACTACCTTCGATACAATATAATATAATTCAATTAAAAGCTTTGCATTGTTTGCTTTAAATTTCCTCAAAAAATTTCCTTCCCCTAATAGAGAGCTAAATATTATACATAAGTAGTTCTTTGTATAACATATTCAAATACTAACATTGATTTCTACTATACTTTGAAACAAACAAACAAATATATATATATATATATATATATATATATATATATATATATATATATATATATATATATATATATATTCATACAAAGCATGATCACGAATCCCTCCCAACCAATGTAAAATTAAAGGATTCATTTTTCAAGTGTCAATTTTCTCTCAAGATAATAATAAATATATGCATTTGTGGGAAAATTAAAGACAAACAATGAACACTTTAATTTTTTTTTAAAGTATCCAAATATTTTTAGTTAAGTAAATAATAAATACATCAAACTATCCTTGTGCCGATGAGGGGGGAGTGAAAATGAACACATGTAAAAGGGAAGTTAATATGTGATTTTTAATGAAAAAGGGTCTTATATTATATAAAATTCAACATGATACAATACTTTTCCAACAAAAAAGTGGGCGATACGAGAGCACGCCCCAAAACCACAAAAAAAAGCCAAGCCTAGGAAAGCAATGAACACACTAGGCAGAGCCTAGGATTACATCAAAACAAGAGAGTTAAGCCACCATAGAAAAATACCAGTAGAGGGGTGGTCATGATCATCAGGATAGAAAATACCAAGAAGGTCATTGCTAGTGTTAGGTATGTCCCAACCCAAACCAAAAGGGTCAATCTCTTTGTGGGCAAGAAGACAAGCGGAATATGAGGAAACTTGTACGAATGTGGAGGTGGTGGGTTCCATCCATTGTGGGTGCATGGATTGGGAGAAATCAATGAGCCCCAATCAATATGAGCTAGTGTTGATGAGCTATTAGGGAAAAACTCCTCCATGGTTGGCTATACAGGGATCGGTAAACACTGATAAAAGAACACTCCTGGGAGCGGCTCCCATGACCTCCACGGGGATATCTGCCACAGAGAGAAGAAAACTAAAAATGCGAAGGTGGATCCCAAAGGATATTACATGGGGCATCACACAAGTATCATAGAATATTTTGTAAATACTCTACCTCTAGGGCCACCTTATTGGCTTGGAATTGAATCTACAGAAGCACATTGGAGATAACCATTGATTTATTATAAACTGAGAATTTTTTATTAACTTCAGTATTAGCAAATAAAAAATCATTCCATTCTTTCCATAACCAAAATAAAATTTCCCCTCTAAAAACATGCCAAATCTGGGAGAACATATGTTGAAAGTTGGGGATATCTCCTAAAAGAATGTGATGTCATGTGAAACATGCTAACCATAGGGGAAGAAGAAACAATGAATCCAATTCTAAGCATTTTGGGCTTTGGGAAAAAACCATAATAAGTACATCAAGGTTTTAAGGTAGCCACAAAACAAACATGTGGGGGTCGGGACACCAATTTGAACTAGGAAGATGCCTATTGGAAGACCTTGATGTAATAGAAGCCAAAAGAAGTGTGTAATTTTTGGCTTCACACAAGCAGACCAAACAGTGCCAAACCTCCTTCTCCAATAAGAGGGAGAAGAATGCAATCCCCATCTAGTGTTGAGTTTTTTAACCATTGGTAAATCAGGGGAGAGCCAATGATAGAACTTACTGGAAGAGTAATCCCGGAAAGGGGTGTCCACAAACCAGTTCCATTCTGTTCACCAAGTATGGGAAGAACACATAGAGATTTTATGTAGCATATGGTTGGGGCAAAATTAGTGATTTCAATGAAACTAGTGCAATCCTAGGTGGTGAGTTGAAAATGAGCTTTGAACTCATTCCAAGGAACCCAACATTGTGTGTTCTTGCAAAAAAAAATATTGAATAGTATGAATCACGCACTTGAAAATCTTGAGCACATGAATTCTAGGGACTTCTGCAAGACACCAATCCCAGACTGAATGACAGGGGACCACCACAAGGATTGTTAATTGATGGAATTTCCATTGCAAAAGCCATTTCCTTTCCATATAAGCCACGATTTTATGAGTTCCCATGATTTCTAGATATTTTTAAGCACAAAAGTGCTAACAAATTTGATAGGAACTAAATCAGTGAGAATATTGGCAAACCACAAACCCTTCCAAGTGGGGTAGCCATAAGGATAGCCCTTCTCGATTCCATGGCATAAAATAAATTTCCACAATTCCTTACCTTTAATGCATCAAATTATACATTTTGTAGAGAGTTTCTTCCCTTGTTGTAATATTTCAATAGGACCTATCCCCCCAGAGTCACAAGGAAGGCAACAAGTCTCCCACGAAACTATTTGAAAACCTTTTCCAAAAGAGGAATTATCTTAGAGAAATTATTTGAGAAGTTTCTCCAATTTATGAATTGAAGCTTTAGAAGGAACCCAACATGAGGAGTAATAAGCATGGGTGGCTTTGAGGACCTTGGAACAGATTTGGAATTTTCCCGCCAATGATAACTACCTGGTAATCTAATATTCCAATTTTTTGGCCACCTGTTAAACCACATATTGTCATATTTCCACCAAAAATTCCTAAAAGAAGAAGGGAATACCAAGGAATTTAAACATCTCACTATGACAAAACATTTTCCAATCAAACGAAGCTTTCTAAGTAGGCACAGGGAGGAAATATTTTCACTAACTATGTCATCTCAAAGTATGTGATAAAACAAATAATAGGTAGGGGCAAGGAGGTATACTTATTATAGTTGGGAGAAGGTTTGTGTGCACTATAAAATTTGATCAAACTGAATGTGAGAGCTTCCCTTTTCCTAGGAGGAACTACTTGTAAAGCACAACAAGACCACTAGAGAAAATGAAACAATGTAGATAGTGGAATCCATAGAGAATGCTAGTTTCGAGAAGTGTGCCACTTCCAAGATGGATATCAATCCACTGATTTTATCAAATTAATGAAAATAAATGTGAAAAATAGAGGTACTCTTGCTAAAACTTTGATTTAGGTGTCTCAAAATGTTATCAACACACTAGATTAAGAAAATTATTGAAGTACAAACTAATATAGCGTTAGGAAAGGTATGGCTCTAGTTGGGAAAGGTCACTGAGGTGTTAGGTAAGGTTTGGGTGAAGTTTGGTTACGTTCTGGGTTGTTTGGTGAAAGTTATAAGCTTGTTGTTCTAGGAAAAATTACCAGTCATAGAGACCGGTATCGGTTAGGTAACCGATGCTGGTACTATAAAATGACTGATGTCGGTTGGGTGACCAGGGTCGGTAGGGGAAATATGGTCAGAATATTAAAAATAGGTTTTTTGGATCTCTCTATGGTTACAAAAAGAGTCGAGGAGGTTCGTGAAGCATGGTACAATTTATACAAAGATTAAGCAAGGGTGCTAGAGGCGCTATGATGGGAAAAATGGTTTAGGTTAGTAGAATAGATGGTAGACAGGTGAAAATTTATATTCGAGATAGAGGAGATTCAGATAATAGAAATGAATAAAATACTTAAGATCAAAAACCACAAATAACAAATAAGAGTGAGTTACTTATCTGAGAACCTTTAGATTTGAAGGTGGTGGAGATTAATGAGCATTCAGACATGAAACGAGGTTGTGTCCATTGCTGTGGAAATGGAGCCTATGTGATCTTTTGTGGGTGATCCAAGGCTATGTAGAAAGAGATTTGATGATGGTGAAGACCTGATGTGCTCTGGTTTGTCGTTTGGTAGCTTGAATGCTAGAGAGATATAATGCCAAGGCTTGTTTTAATGAATGAATTGAAGAACCTATGTAAAGAGTTAGAAACTCTTATTTAAGGTAACTGACATTGGTTAGGGAACTGATGTCGGTCGAGGGATAACTGACGTTGGTTAGAGAGAAATGGCTAGTTTTTCTAAAATTAGCATGATTGCTCCCATATTTGGTGTGATTGAATTTCTAGGCCTGGATCAAAAGTGGTCGATAATGCTAATGTAGTGATGGAGTGGTTAGAGATATAATAGGTCATAATTATTAGGGTTAGAACAAGTTTTAGGTTGTTAGGATAAGTAGGGACTTTGTCTAAGTTCATTAATAGTCGAGTTATAGGTTTTGGGATGAGGTGGTGGGATAATGTGGCTAGGTGAGGTGGAAATTAATTTAATTAAGGTGATTTAATTAATTATGAGGCTAGGTGGGGATTAATTTAATTATGGGTAGTTAAATTAACTAAAAAATTTGCAAATAGGAATGGTGATGGGATAATATTGAATTAATGAATCAAAGGGGATTACGACCCAATTTTGGTATCTACATTTGCCCCTATTTGTCATGTAGCTTGTATTGATAAGCAACAATGAAAAAAATAGAGGTTGTTTCCCCAAGTAAGGGTAGAGATGAGGTTGTCCTAGGTATGGGTGAAGGTGATCCCCCTTCAAACTAGGAACTAATAAACTGAGAAGTTGATTCGGTGATGGGTTTGATAAAGTGGTAGGTGATGAAGTGGTTAGATGTGGGTATAGGCAATGATAATATAGGTGTGGGTAATATGTTGGGGAATTCAAATGCATGCACACATATAAAACGTGATAAGGCACTAGGCTGAAGAGCTCACAAACTCTAAGTTGTAAAATGTCGATATTGTATCCAAACAATTTTAATGTGGTCCAGGTATCTAGGGTATATGATACAGTCCTAAAACACAATGAGTCTAGGTGTAAGAATGAATATTAGGTGGGTTCGAAAGCACTAAAAGGTTTGGTCTATTCAAGATAAACATCACAAAATTAGGCAATGCAAGGTTGATATGCTAAACAACACAAGTAGTGTCATCACAAGGTATAGCGAGTAGGTGAATTTGAGTGTCCGATAGGAGATTTTGGGCTTGGTGTATAGGTGAGGTCATGGGTAAGGCCAAGGTAGAGGTAAAAACATGGCCCAAATGATAGTGAGGTTGGGTGTGAGGTAATAAGGAAATTTGGTGGGGTTGTAAGGTTTGTGTAATGATGTGGTTGTAAGAATTTGGCATCTGACATCAAAATTTTTGGTAAATTAGGTATAAATGAATTGGCAAGGTGAAAAATACCAGTTGAGGGTGAACTGATGCCAGTAAGATATAACCGATGCCGATCCATTAGGGCATGAGACTGATTTCGGTCAATTTGATTTGGGGATAAAAAGTAAAAATCCATGTAAAATGGATTCATTTGTGAATTACTACTTTTGGAAAATGACAGAGAGAGGGGATTTGGGATTTTGACTTGGGAGAAAAGGATAGGGGTACTATCTAGGTTGAGTTGGAGAGAGTTGAGTTGACCCACGAGATATTTTAGAGTGACGAGATTGGTTGATTGTTGAGGAGGGTGAGTGATCCATGACAGAGGCAGGAGAGGGAGTTGTAGGTCCTCCAGTATAGAGACTGAACATACCAGTGTAGAGATGGTGTCGAGTAGAGGTAGGAGTCAATCCCCATTTGTGTTTTTGATTAAAACTAAAGTGGAAAATTGAAAAATGTGGATTTTGAATTTGATTTTGAAATTTGGGTACAAAATGGCTAAATCGGGTCTAGGGAGGGGAAATTTTTTGTTAAATAGGTGGTAAAAGGAATGAAGGTGTGATTAAGGGGCTTTTGGGTAGGTTGTTAAGTATTTTTTTTAATTTTTTAAAGAATGGGGACTTGGGGGTTCAGCCACCAATGATCGATGTCGATCGAGGTTCAGCCAACATTGGTGTGCTAGTCGGCGTCGGTGGGGCTAAATGGGGATCTTTACCAATCATGGTGACCAATTTCGGTCACTGTTAAAAGTGGCCAAGGCCTAAAAATGGGGGTTGGGAAGGAAAAAATGGAAGGTTATGGTAGGTAAATGTGTAATGAAATAGGCATGGATAGGTTAGGAGTCTGGGAGAAACAATTTTTTATGAGATTTAGGGTGATTTTATGTATGAATGGGTGAGCTTATGTGAAAGTTGGGTAAATGAGTGAAGGAGTGAAAAGAGTAAATCTAAATAATTATAAATGTCTAGGAAAGGTAGAATATATAGTAAGCGAGAAAATGGGATAGAAGCTAGTTAGGCTAGTAAAATTATAGGTGGGGTGTGATTAGGAAGGATAGAATAAATGATTAAAAGAGCTAGGCGATTGACAAGTGTAAATGGTAATGGCATAAGCATGTCAGCAGTTGACTATGTGGAACAGGGTGCCACCTCTTTTTGTACAAATGTGGCCTAGTGTTATAGATGAGGAGTGGTCACATATGTAGGATGTTGTGCTTGGTGTTGTGAGGAAATACTAGTGCATCATATGAGATAACAGTTTGATGGTCCTTCTCATCTATAGATGGGATTCAACAACTAACACCTTTTATTTACCTATTGATGAGATGACCATCATGCTAGAGGATGTCTACAGGATTTTGTGCTTACCAATTATTGGGGAGAATTATATAATATTTCTTCAGAGGCATCGGTTGAGCCCATAGTGATAATATTTAGCATGGTGATGGGTGACTTGAGATATCATAGTGCTAGTATCATTTACGCACATATGTATGCTACACTTCCTCATGAGAAGAGATTGGTAGTTATGATGATGGTAGCTGCTAAATGTTATGCTCTCCCAGATTCAGATGGTCAGATATTTCCTCGGGCCTTGATGGGTGTATTAGAGGACATGATAGAGGAGTGAGTGTGCTTTGCATGGGCACCAGCCTACTTAGTACAGTTGTATAGAGAGTTGTGGGTGTATTGGATGATTTGGTATTTTGGTATTTTTTACACTTATCTACTGCATTGCTAGTAATATGAGCACATCATGTGTCTATGTCCAGTAGGCCTTCCATGGAAGAAATGGCATAGAGGTGTATATATATTTGGATACAGGAGATAGGTGTCAGTAGGATCACATCTACGAGTGGAGGAGGTGTCACAAGATTTGAGAGACTATCGGTGGGCACTAGAGGGGATATATTCTTTAGATATTGTATGGAGGTCGTATGTTGATTTTCCATCCTAGGAGGGCATGGAAGAGGAGATGGTAGGGTTAAAACAAGTTCGGTGGATGTAGGGACGAAGGGATGGGGAGAATGAGATGATACCAGTGGACCAGGTTAGACGATAGTTTGGGATTTGAAAGGATGTGCCTTAACCATTTCCATAGTACCACCGGGTTGACATGGAGAGACCATTATCTCCACCTCATCCAAAATATCCAACAAGACAGGAGGGGTAGGTTACAAATTGGTGGATTTATGATGATAGTATTACTAATGGATATAAGCACTAGTGGATAGCCCAGCTATAGGAAACACCACAAAGGCTAGGAAATAATGATCTAGCCACAAATATAGTACATAGGGACCAATTACAGAGTCAAGTGACAACTTTAGAGCTGCAGCTTACTCGGGCGCAGGCCTAGATGGCCACTCTTTAGGGAGAGGTGAATGGATTACAGTGGAATTTGGCATAGGCACATGCTAATATTCAAGTTCAGGCTCCTACATAGCCAATAACAAGGATGGGGGAAATGTATCCACATTATAGGCTCATATTGTGACTCTACATGACCAGCTGGTAGCAGCCCATGCACAGGTAAAGGCAGGAGATGGGGGGTAGGTTGCAGAGCTGTAGGCACAGGTTTCCACTTTACATGTCCAGTTGGCATAGACTCAGGCACAGGTGTAGAAATAGGCATAAGCACCGATAGCAGGACAAGGTCCCATTGTCTAGGCACAGGCACTAGGATAAGGTCTCATGTTATAGATTTGAGGACAAGGACCACTCGTATAGGTACATGGTGTAGAGGTAGGTGTTAGAGCTATGACACTGCCCCAAGTGATTTCTATGGTCAGTTACAGATATTTTGTGTCAGAGACGTGGTATTATTAGAACCAATTGATTGAGGCTGGCATCCCCTATGTGACATATGACCAGTATAGAGCACAATAGAAATAAAGTGATAGGACTAGCTCACATACTCATAGTTCCAGTAGCTAAGAGAGCCATCGACCTCATAGAAAGGGTCAGGGAGAGGTGATGAGTAGGCAGAGGTAGGGGCCAAATGAGGGTACTGCAGAGAGCAAAAAATGTTTCGAACCTTCACATAGATTATATTATAGAGATATTGTATTTTGATTTTTGGTATATATACCGGATTACGCACTGAGGACATGAGATGTATATGATATTTTTGAGATACTTGTATTTATATATATGTATAATTAGTGTATTAATATACAAAATTTTAATGTATAGATTGATGATGATATTTATAGATGATGGACGTGGATTATTTCCATTGTATTGTTATCATGGAAACTAGATGTGTAGGCATGGCATTATGATGATGTACGGTTGATTTCATTTCCATTATATTGATGTCATGGAAATTAGATGTAGGCATAGTTTTAAGATGATGTATGTGGTGAATGTTTAATTTTATTTCCACTACATTGATGTCAAGGAAACTAGATGTAAGCATGGCTTGGTTATGTTTTATATGGTTGAATGGTGTAATTTCCACTATTTTGATGTTATGGAAACTAGATGTTTAGGCATGGTTGAGTCGATGTGGTCATGATGTAAGTTCATTCTCATTATATTAATGTTATGGAGATTAGTTGTAGGCATGGTTTTGATGGATGTTGCTATGATTTTAATATCTAAGTTATTGGCACTATGGAAAATAAATAATGATATATATGGGTGATGTATGATTTTGTTTCGAATTAACTTCTAGGTTATGGTTTTAATGGAAAATGACTAGTTAGGTTTGGTCTGATGGGGAAAAGCATGTAAAATGAGGAAAGGGAAAGAGTGGCCGAGCTAACCTCCAAGGGCCCCATGCCATTAGAGTGTTGCCTACTGTTGTCCCCTCAAAATTTCCCTCTTTTGAAAGTTGAAAAAATTTAAAATTTTGAGTTGGAACCCTTTGCAAGTGTTTTGGTAAAGAGGAAATTTGAAGAGAAGGTGAAATTTCATTTATTTGGAGTCATTTTAGTAACTTGCGTATCTGTCAAACATTTTTGCCCCTCATGTCCCAAGTTCTGACGGTCCTTTTGTTCGCCGATCGGCCAATTTTCCCGTAAGTTCTTATCTGTCAGCTTTTTCGTGCTTTTTCGGCCCATTTGTCCCAAGTTCACCTGGACTTCCTATTCCCCGCATCGCCCGCATCAGCCGAATCAGGTCTTTACGTCCTTCATGTTTCTATATCCCTGGACCACCCATGCTCTTTTGGCCTGCAATCCCTGCATCACCCGCATCGGCCAAATCAGGCCTTCGCGTCCTTCACATTTCTGTGTCCCTAGACCACTGGTGCTCTTTTGGCTCACATTCCCCGTATTGCTTGCATCGTCTGAATTGGATTTTTGTGTCCCACATGTCCTAATTCCCCATGGACTATCTAGGATATTTTTTTCCACTTCTCCCACATTTCACCTTTGTAAGTTGATACAAGGTGTATTTAATGCGCATTTATGATCTTCTCTCTACTAAACAACTATTTAAAGGGACAACCATCTATGCATTTTTCATATTGCTTGCTTGATATTTCTTTCCCACATTCTTGTAATTGAATCATTTGTTCATCTTCCTGTATCCATTTGCATTTTTATCATGAATCTATTCTTTGAAGGCCATTCCTCTGTGCATTGTAAAAATTAAGATCAAGTTTCAAGGGCATGAGCATCTGTCACCTTTGGAGACCTATGTACCTAATATTAGGGATAGTGAAGTTTGACTCTTGGATTTTGATGATTTATGGGGTAGGTTAACATGTGACAACCCTGCTCCCATGGCCCAAATGATAAATGACACTGGAATTGCAAATACTTCTAGTTTTCCCATCTCTGTGTAGTGTGTTGACATTGTGCTTGCATGTAGAGCTCATTTCAATCCGAATACCAAGGAGGTTGTTAATGTGCATGGATAATTGATTACAAAATTGGATGCTACCACCATCGCTACTTCCCTACGCATTCCTAAGAAAGAAGACTCCATTATTCTCACTCTCACTCAAGCTCAGGCTCTGTTTGATAAGGACAACAAGAAATATAAGGCTCGGGTAGCTAAGTTATAGCTAAAGTGCCCTAAGAAGGGAGTGTCCCAACTCTCTAAGGCATTATTCAGGGTTGATTTTAATGACGAACTATCATATTTCATCACTCTACTTGCCTGGATTATGAGAATTCCCTCTACCAATGACTTCCATTTTTGGATGTGTCCTTTCATAAGCATCATCTGCGAGGGTAAGCAAAACATAAATTGGGTCAAGATTATCTGTGGGAACCTGACTAAACAATTGTCAAATGTTCAGCAGACCAAAAAATTCTACATGACCTTCTACCTCATGTACACCTTGGCAGCATCTCATGAGTGGTTTGGCCCTCAATTTACCCTCAAGGATAGTAATCATAATTTCATAAGGGTAAATGATGCCTTCACCATGTACATTGTGAGACTCTTTTAGGGTGACACTTCCAGAAGATTTTTAGATGAGGCTGTGGATCTGATAGCCAAGTATGGGGCTTTCTTCATCCAGCTCAAAAAGTTCTCGTACATTAGATTGGCTTGTTTTGAAAGTACAACTCTCAAGCTTCCCATGTTCTACAATGATAAAATGGCTTTGGTGGAGGTGTGTAGAAAGTTGGATAAGCTCCATAGAACATGAAAATAAAATAAGATTATAGGTCATCATTTCCCCATCACCTTGGGGAATTATACATGCAAGAGAACTATAAATGCCCAAAATATAGAAATGGCTATTAATCCTCTTATAGTTCATTTTTTCAAGCCCAGGACTTGTTTTGATTTAAAGAAATTCATTGATTAAAATTTCAGAATAACTTGTCATCAATGTCCTAACACTGAGGATTACTAGGTTGAATGTGTTGATGATTTTGAACCCAGAAGGAGGCATTTTGGTAGATTGTCTCTGCAACAAATATGAGATCTCATTCTCTACCAGGTGCCTGAAGGGATTTTGGATGATGATGAGGGCTTACAATCCTTTGAGTATGAAATATCAATCAAGCACACTCCTTTACAAACCTTGAATTGGTATGTGAAGGAGAGAGATGATTTGAGTGAGATAATTGCCCCTTTCATCATTAGAACTAAGTTTTGGATTGACAGAAAAGTTCTTGAATTCAAGAGAAGCTAGGATAGATCTTTTTCAAGAGAAACTTCCACACCTGGGAAGGAAGTACATACACCTAGTATTGAGGTACTTGAGAAAACTCCTCCTTCCTCAATGAAAGATCCTAAATTGTCTACTCCTTCCACTCAAGTGTATCAGAAGAAGGTCAAAGAGGTTAAGCAAGAACCAATCGAGGAAGAGACTCTTCTGGAGCACTCAAAATTTCATGTTGGGACAAAGAAAATTATTGTTCTAAGTGAGAACGAGGATGATGAGATGGAAAAAATAGAAGAAACCCCTAAAACCACTATTGAGATGGAGAAGGAAGGAACAAGAACTGAACCTCCAAGTTTAACAGACTCCTCTGTAAAGGAAATTCTTGAGGTTCCATGCACTTCCTCACTAGAGGCAATAATAGTTCAGACTCTTAGTGCCATGACTTCTCTTGCACTCGAACCCCTTGACTCCTCTATTTATTCTTCTTCCTTTGCCTTGGTATAGCCCCTAATAGACAACAGCAAAAGAAAGTCTTCTTCCCAATTAACTTGGCCTAATTTTGATGTTGTGGCAGCTCTTCTTGGTACTAACCCTCCTCCTCCAGCAAAGAAAGCAAAGAATGTTAGGAATTAGAGAACAAATATTTTGAAACAATTCCTCAAACCATAGTAGTAGGAAACTATATAGAAGAATTATACTTGTAGAAATATAACAAAATAAATAAATAATGCACAAAAGAAGACAAGACAAGATTTAACGTGGTTTACCCAACATGGGCTATATCCACCAAGAACTTGCTCAAATTTTATTATCAACAAGAGTAAAAAAAATATCACAATCTTCTCTCAGTTATGAACTCACAACATAATTCCAAAGATGTTAAACAACATCTAAACCATAATTGACACTCAATTACATAACCTTGATCACTCTTGATCACCTGTTGTTTATTAAGACTCAAGACCTCTTGAACACTCAAGATATCTTCAAGATAACCTAACACCTCTATTTATAGGATTAAAATCCTCTTAATAAGTCCTAAAGTAGACCTTAGAAGTTTGAAAGCCGTGATCTTTCAACTTCCCATAGCTAGAAAAATAGTCCCGATGTTAACATCCAATTAATAGCATGTCAACAGCAATGTCACAGCAACGGCACAGTGACTGCACATCAACGCCAAAACAAAATACTATAGAATGCTCTTGAAGTCTCCAAACTTAACTGTTCGAGCTCTAACACTTCAAAATTGATTCAAGAAGATCATAAACAGGCTCCACACGCAAACAATCTCCCACTTGGAGACTGTTTCCACTGAGAAAAGTTCTTAATGCTTCATTATCAACCATAAAGGCCAATCAAAGTTGAACACAACTTCAACTTCTCCCTTGTGACCACCTTGGTCATCATATCCATAGTATTCTGACTGGTATGAATATTTTCAAGCTTCAACTTATCTTCTTCCAAAGCTTCCCTGATGAAATGATATATCAGCTGAATGTGCTTTGTCCTAGAGTGGAAAGAAGAGTTCTTCACGAAATGAATAACGCTCTGACTATCATCGTGTAGTCTCCCAACTTCTTACTTATGACCAAACTCATCAAGAAACTTCTTTATCCAAATCATTTCCTTTCTTTCCTCTGTGGCAACAACATACTCATCCTTTGTGGTTTACAAATCCACAACCTTTTGTAACTGTGAAATCCAACTCACTGTTGTATCACCAAACGTAAATACATAACCTTTCATGCTCCTCCTGCTATCCAAATCTCCTGCCCATTCTGAATCTACATATCCACGTAATGTAGTGTCTGATCCACCGAAACACAATGCTACTCCCATGGTCCCTCTCAAATACCAAAGGATCCACTTTACTGCCTACCAGTGCTCTCTACCTGGATCACTCATAAACCTACTCACTACTCCCACTGCATGGGAAATGTTAGGCCTATTGCATACCATAGCATACACCAAGCTACCAAATTTTGATGAATATGGTACCATGGACATCTAGATTCTATCCTCCTCAATCTTGGGACTCTGCTCCTTTGATAATTTAAAGTGACCTGCCAAAGGAGTACCAACTGGTTTAGCATCCTACATACTGAACCTCTCCAAGACCTTCTTTATGTACTCTTCTTGAGATAATACCAGCTTCCTCTCCTTCATGTTCTGAGTTATTCTCATACCAAGTATTTGTTTTGCTGCCCCCAAATCCTTCATAGCAAAGGAGTCACCTAGCTACTTCTTGAGTACCTTTTTTTCCTACATGTTCTTCCCTACAACAAGCATATCATCTACATGCAGGCACAGAATAATATAACTACCATCAAAAAAATTCTTGATGTACACGCAATGGTTTGAGTGACACCTGGAGTAACCCTACTCATGTATAAAACTGTCAAACTTTATGTACCACTACCGTGGAGCTTGTTTCAAGACATACAAGCTCTTCTTCAATTTGCACACTAACCTCTCCTTCCCTTTGACCTCATAACCATGTGGCTGATGCATGTACAATTCCTCCTCCAACTCACCATGAAGGAATACAGTCTTCACATCTAACTGTTCTAAGTGTAGGTCTTCTACTGCAAATAAACCAAGAATAGTCCTAATAGAAGTCATTTTAACAACCAGAGAAATAATTTCATCAAAGTCTATAACTTTCTTCTATATAAATCCTTTGACCACCAACCGAGCCTTATATCATTTCCTTCCTCCATCTTCCTCTTTGATTCTATACACCCACTTGTTTTGTAATGCTCTCTTGCCCTTAGGTAGCTCCACCAGATCCCAAGTCTGGTTTTCCATAAGAGATCTATGCTCTTCATCCATGGCATGCTCCCACTTCTTCCTGGTATCCACCTACACTACTTCCTCAAAGCACTCTGGCTCTCCACTATCAGTGAGAAATAAATAATTCAAATATGGAGTGAATTGTTCAGGTTCCCTTCTTACCCTAGAAGACCTTCTCACCTCAAGAGTTTGGGGTTCCTGATGAGTAGGTAACTGAACTAGTTGTGTCGGAACATGTTGTAACTGAACCATCCCCTTCGACACCTTGCTATCTGTAATGTCCTCTAACACTGTGTATTCTTTCTTTGATTTCTCTTTTTGTTCCTACAACTGATCTTTATACATGATTTTTTCATTAAAGACAATATCTCTTGACCGAAATATTTTCTTGTCTTTAAGATTCCAAACACGGAAACCAAAATCATCTTCACCATATCCAACAAAGGTGCATTTCTTAGACTTAGCCTTTAACTTGGTCCAATCATCTTTATCAACGTGAACAAATACCTCACATCCAAATACTCTAAGAAATGAGTAATCAATTTTCTTACCATACCAAGCCTCCTCAAGTATACCTCCATCCAAGGCCATAGAGGGTCCTTTGTTAATCAAATAAATAGTTGTACTTACCACTTCCTCCCAAAACATGAGTGAGAACCCCACATGTAACCTCATGCACCTAGCACACTCCATGATTGTCATGTTCATTCTCTTTAACACTCCATTTTCCTATGGAGTATTTGGAACCGTTCTTTGCCTGCAGATCCCATTTACCAAAAATTAATCAAGAAATTCATTGTTGCAATATTCCCCTCCATTATCCGACCTGAGACATTTCAACTTGAGACCTGTTTCATTCTCAACCAAGGCTTTCCATCTTTTGAAAGTTTCAAAAACATCATATTTCTTTCTAATGCAATATACCCAAACTCTTCTAGTTGCATCATCAATGAAAGTGATGTAATAACATGAACCACCAATAGAGTTTACCTTATCTGGCCTTCATACATCTGTATGCACTAACTCTAACTTACCCTCCTTCATGGTAGGTCCAACCTTGAGGAATCTCACCCGCTTCTATTTCCCATAAACATAGTTCTCACAGAAGTCCAAATCTAACTCTTTTAATCCAGGCAACCTATCCTTTATAATATGCATGCCCTTATGACTCATATGACTGAGTCTCTAGTGCCACAAAGTTGTATCTCCATCTACAGAAACTAAATTACAATAATCAGCACCACTGATTAAATACAAAGTACCATTTTTCTTACCTCTTGCAACCACAAGAGATCCCTTTGTAACCTTCCAAGAATCTGCTATAAAACTGACCGTACAACCATCACTACCCAATTGTCCCACTGATATCAAGTTCCACCTCAACTTAGGCACATGCCTGACATCCTTAAGTGGCCATGTGTTCCCATTCTACATTTTCACCCGAACGCAACCTTTTCCTAGTATGTTGCATGGTTCATCATCACCAAGATATACATGTCCAAAATCACCTTGAACAAAATCAGTAAAGTAATGTCTATATGGGGTGGCATGGAAAGAAGCCCCTAAATCTAACACCCAAGATTCAACAATATTATCTAAAGAAAGAATTAAGGCATCTTGACAAACATCACCTACTACCAAATTTACTTCTTTAGTTTCCTTTTTCTTGTTCTTCTTATCTCGAAGAGCCCAACAATATTTCTTAGCATGACCAACCTTCCCACAGTACCAACATTCTAAATTACTCTTGGACTTTGACCTTCCACGATCATTCAACTTCCCACGGTTACCTTTCCCTCTGTTCTTTTGTCTCCCTATGCTCTCCACCATCAAAGGATTTCCAAAAGTAGAAGAATCTGGTAAGGGGCACAAAATCATCCATAACCATGTTGTCCCAACTATCAAACTTTAGCTTTGAGTTATTAGATATTTAATTATTAGAGATTGAGTTATTAGAGATTGAATTACTTACAGCCATAACCATGTTGTCCCAACTATCTAGTAAGGGGCACAAAATCAAAAAAGCCCTGACCTCATCATCAAAGTCAATTTTTACCGAGTTTAACATACTCACAACCATATTAAATTCATTCAAATGATCAACAATAGAACCATTCTCAGACATCATCATATTAAATAAATTTTTCATTAAAAATATTTTATTAGAGATAGAGGGCTTTTCATATAACTTCCCCAACGCACTCATGAGACCTTCCGTGGTCTTCTCCTACGATATGTTGAAAGCAACCAAAGAACCAAGGCATAAATGAATTGCCCCGAGTGCCTTTCTATCCAGCAACTCTCAATCCTCATCCGACATGGTTGTAGGTTTCTTTACTTTTTCAGCAAAAGGAACATGGAGGTCCTTCTGATATAAGTAATCCTCCATTTGCATCTTCCACAAACCAAAGTTCTACCCATTGAACTTCTCAACCCTCGATCTGCCCTCATCTGCCATATCTCCCACTCAAGCTTAACTTTCCCTATGATTTACAACTTCAGAAAAAAAACCACCAAAGCTTTGATACCAATTGTTAGGAATTAGAGAACAAATATGTGGAAATAATTTCTCAAACCACATCAGTAGGAAACTATATAATAGAATTATACTTGCAGAAATATAACAGCATAAATAAATAATGTACAAAAGAAGACAATACAAGATTTAACGTGGTTCACCCAATGTGGGTTGTGTCCACCAAGAACTTGCTCATATTTTATTATCAACAAGAGTAAAACAACTCTCACAGTCTTCTCTCAGTTATGAACTCACAATAGAATTCCAAAGATGCTAAACCACATCTAAACCATAATTAACACCAAATTACATAACTATGATCACTCTTGATCACCTTTTGATCATTAAGACTCAAGACCTCTTGAACACTCAAGATATCTTCAAGATACCATAACACCTCTATTTATAGGATTAAAATCCTCTTAAGAATTCATAAAGCTGACCCTAGACGTTTAAAAGTCGCGATCTTTCAACTTCCCATGGCTGGAAAAATAGTCTCGATGTTAACAACCAATTAACAACATGTTAACAACAACGTCACAACAATGGCACAATGACTACACAAAAATGCCATAGTAAACGACTACAGAATGCTTCTGAAGTATCCAAACTTAACCGTTTGAGCTCTAGCACTTCAACATTGATTCAAGAAGACCAAAAACACGCTCCACACCCCAATAAAGAATACTTCAAGATTGGTATATGATTCTTAAGGTCATTAATTTCTAGAGGTTTCCAGCCCGAGGGCAGATAAAGAGGAGAAGGGTCTTTCAATCTCTTACTTGGAGCTTTTCAGGTTTCCACTAGGAGAATCTACACCTGAGAGTTAGGTTCATAACCTTTGGGAAACTATCACTAAGGTTATTGAATGGGTTGAGAAAGGAAAACATACCATGAAGCAGTTGGAAGAACATAATCAAGTTCTTTCTAATTTTATCAGATCATTATTGGCCAAAGATAAAGTTTTGGATCCAGCCCCATTGGTTGCTCTTCCACCTCCCATTCTTCTCAGCAAGGATGAAGTTCAAAAAATCAAAGACATACACAAGTATTCAACTTATGGGAAGGTTTTGGAAGCCATGGTGGATGATATGACTATAGCAGGTTTGAATTTCATTAAGGAAGCCTTAAAAACCAATGAGAAGGTGATCAATTTACAGTAGAAACTCACTTCCTCAATCAAACCCATGGAAAAGGAGATGAAGGTATGGAGTGGATGTATTACAGACCTCTGTCTAATGGGCCAAATAGATGAGAAGATCCTGTTGGCCAAAAATGTGTTTGATAATTCCAAGAATAAATTGTGAAGGATATGGATCTTCAGCATTGAGTGGAAGATAAAGGTTCTGGAGGCAACATTGGGAGAATTGAGGAATGTGTGGCAAAAAGGGAAGTCCTTTACAACTTGTGCTTTCATTTTCCTTCAAAAATATTCATTTCCATCTTCAGGATGAAAATACAGGTGTTTCCTTTTCTCTTCAAGAAATCAAGGCTCAGTTCAGAACCTTTTTCAAGGGTGATCTATTCAAAGAAGATTCATTTACTATGCAGTAGATGAAAGACATTTCTTCTCTTCGTTCAGCTATTTCTGAGGCTAATAAAGAATATCTGGAGCATACCGAGTTTGATAAATAAATGTCTAGGAACATGGACACATGTTACTTCCAACACAAAAAATCCAAGAGGTGTGGAGATAGAAGAAGCATTGAAAATATTTAGGCATCGAATCCTCAAATTAGCAGGCCCTCCTCAGCCATAATCAGATGTCTCTACTTCTAGCTCTTCATTCTCCTCTTCTATTTTTAAGTGTTGATCTCCTTGTAATTTAATTAAGGACTTTTTATTGTGCATTTCCTTAATTAATATTTTGATTAAAAGAAACGGTTACCAAATGTAACCACTTTATAAGCTATATATTGAGCTCTCCTCACCATTCCAATGGGATGGAACCTTGATAATTTTTTAAAGTGTAAAATAACTCAAACCTATCAATACAAAATATTTCCCTTCTTGTTTTCAGTTGCATCATTTTATTCTCCTGTATGTCTGAAAGTTTGTGAATCATTATTTGTTGCATTAAGAAGCTTTGTATTCTTACAGATGTTATTTTTGGAAATTTGTGTCCATGAAATTATATCTGATTGTTTTAATATGAATGATTATGTTCTATATATTTTCCTTGCTCAACATTTATAAGGAACTATTTTGCTATCTATTCTTCCTGAAAGTATTATTCTACCTTTTCCCTTCCTTAGTTCTTCTGTTATTTTGTATTGATAATCTATCTTGGCATTAAAACACTTTCATGATATCAGAGTTCCTCATCAAAGTAAACATTTTAACATTTGTAAATAGTTTGGCTGCTTGCTTTCAATAAGGGCACCGCACCCATTAAAGAGGAGGGAATTTCTTTCCCTGATTGTTTCTTTCATTAAAGTCCTATTTGACAACCAAAATTTTTTGGCAACTCTACTGGGGATTCATTTTAACGATTTCTAGTTTCAAAAGAACAATTTATTGATCATTTCTGATCTAGCAACTCTAAGATTTACTCGCGAAACAAGGGTTCTTGGAATTGAAGATTCAAAATTTCAACTCTTGGAGCAGTAAGGCTTTCCCCTTCCTTCAAAAAGTAGAGATAGAAGGAATCATTTTGCGAACACACCACCTGTTGAAGACAAAGCTTCTAGGAGTGGTATCCCTCAAGAATAACTCAGCCCTAATCTTTGCACTTTATTTCTTGTGGGCATTTCAGTTCCACTTCAAGAAATTTTTCCAAGAATGGCAGTTCCATTACCTTGGGGCCAATGAGTTGGGCCTCTTGACCTCCCTCAACCTTTACATGAGTTACCCAAGGGTAACAGAAAGAAATTTCCCAAGTTCAAAGGAGATGGCAAGGTACATCCTGATGAACACATTGTAGCCTTCATAGTTACATGTGGAGTCCTTGGAGTTGAACATGAGGATGTCTCTGTGAGGTTTTTTATGGAGACTTTGTAGGAAAAAGTGGTAGATTGGTTTTATCATCTCCCCGCTAGGGCCATCACTAATTGGACTACCATGAGAACTGGATTTGAGAATCATTTTAGACTTGTTGAAGATGTGTATGCTTTGCTAGCCTAGATTTCTCAAATCAAGAAAGAACCACAAGAGCCCATGAGAGAATTTGTGGCCAAGTCCAATAAGATGATTAACAAGATCCCACAAGACACCTGGCCTATAGATCAAATTCAAAAATGTTTCTTCCTAAATTCTTAATTTCTTGAAGTAAGCTATGCACTGAGTAGAGCTAATCTCATAACTTTGGATGCTGATCAGAGATTGGTCATCGGTGTTGAGGATGACTTGATCATGTATTGTAAATTGAAAATAGATCCTTCCAAATCTAAAGCTTCTTCCTCCTCTTCCTCTACTCCTGGAGCTAATGCAAATAAGTTAGTATAGAAGCTTTCTAATTACCTCATTACCATCAAGAAAAAATTGGCTCAACATTCTCCTTACCAAGATGTCCCAAGGAGAAATGTTCATCCTAGAAACTATTTTCCTTCTTCTTAGAAAAGGTTGGCAATCGAAGGACCACCCATCAAGGTCCTTGTTAATGCAGCTTGTGAAGTTGAAGAACCTGATGACGAAGAAGTTAATTAATATTTTGAAGAACCTGAAGAAGAGGTTGATGAATAACTAGAAGAAATCGATGGGTCTCAAGTTAATTTCCTCACCACTGAGGGTGTTGATGAGGAAGATGATTATGGTGAAGTAGTGGTAGAGATGAGCAGTGAGTCATATGTTTTTATGACACGGGAGTAGAAAAATAAGAAATAAAAATTGATGTAGCCCGCTAAGAAGTCCAAAGAGCATCCCATGACTATTCTAGTGATTGTAAGAAGAGGATCTCCTATTCCCATTGCATCCATGCAAAAGGTGAGTTCAGCTATTTATTATACTCTTGCTTCTAAAAATTCTTTTTCTCCAGTTCCAAAACTTGATAAGCCTAGGATTCCTAGTGATGATAGCCCATCCACCTCTGGATCTTTTGATATCATTGATCACATCAAGAAAACAAAAATATAGATTTTTGAAGCTGAGTTTTATCGGACTCATCCAAAATCCTTTACCAAAATGGCCCACTTTGTCAATTCCCATTCCAAAACTTCATCCAACACTTCTAAAGGTATTTTTCCCACTCCCTCTACCACATCCAAATCAAATCCTGACGTTGCAGTCACCTCACCAAATGTGAAAATTGAACCATTCTATGTAACCCTCCTCATAGTTGGCCATAAGCTCAGCAACTGTGTCATAGACTCAGGAGTGTCGGATAATGTCATGCCTACTAAAGTGGCTCATACTTTGGGTCTTACCCTGACATGCACTTATGGTTCTTGTTATTTGATTCAGATTAGGGAGGTGCCTTTGGTCAAAATAATTAAGGATGCACAAGTAGCTTTTGCTGCTTTGGCAAAGAAGAAGGTTTTAGCTACTATTTTGGTAGCTAATATCCCTCCTTCATCTGGTATGCTACTGAGTAGAAATTTATATAAGGATGCGGGAGGATAAATTCAAATGGATTGGTCACATGCCCTTATACCAATCAATGGAAAAATGAAGAATCTTCTACCCAAGAAACAATCTGAATATATTGTTTCAAAAGACACATGATCCCAAGGCAGAAATGATTTATGAAGATATTGGGCATGAAAACTACATGATCATATCTCAGGATGAGGTGGAATGTCATAAAGTAGTGCCTCATGATCCTAATAGCATTTGGAATTTGGAATTTGATGGAAGTTATTCTTCAACTGGTTCTGCGGATGGTGTGGTATTAATATCTCTAGAAGGAACGATTCATCCTTTCTCCTTCAAGCTACAGTTTAAAAATACAAATAACATAGTAGAGTATGAAGCTCTCATCCTTGGACTAAATGCAGAAAAAGAAAGAGGTGTGAAGAACCTCTTGGTTTTTGGAGAAGTAGAACTAGTTTTCAAACAAATCAGAGATATTTTCCAAGTAAAGAATAGAAGGTTGAAGCACTATAGGAATTTGGTCTGGGATTCTATTGAATTATTTGATGCCTTCTCCAGAGAAGTAGTGCCAAGGAAGAAGAACACCAGGGTTGACTCCTTAGTTGTTTCATGGTCTTTGCTGATACCTCATTCTAATTTTTCTCAAGAAAAATTCACCATTGAAATTATCCATAGACCAAGTGTATTGGATAATGCAAACAACTGGAAAGTTTTCAATGATGATCAACATTTTCTCTCTTTCCTAGAACTTAAGGATAACTTTGATCAATTGTATTTTGAGGGAAGTGAAAATATTCCTTGAGAGAGTGTCTCTTCTAATGAGGAAGGTGTTAAAGAGGATATGGATCAAGAGGGATGCATCAAACTAAAAGGCAACAAGATCCCTAGAGGACTAGTGAGTTTGGAGGAATTTTTTTATAAAAATGATAGGTACATGTCAAGTCCAAATCTTCCAAAGGATCTCAACAGTCTTTTGAATATGAAAAGATTAATATTAGGAACTCTTTTGAATTGAAAATGGTGAATGTTGGAAAGTGTTATACCCACGAGGAGAAGAAGAATGTGGTGGGTATTTTGAAAAGGTACATTGATGTCCTTACTTATTCTTACAATGATCTGAAAGCTTTTTAGCCAAAAGAAATCCAACATTTCATTCCCCTCAAACCTGGGATTAATCCTTTCAAGAAGAAGCAAAGGTAGTATGATCCAAAGATTGCTGACACTATTTTCCAAGAGATACAGAAGTTGTTGAAGACCAAGATTATCTTCCCCATTCATCATTCAACATGGATTGCTAATATTGTGCCTGTCAGGAAGAAAAATGGTTAGATTTGGATCTGTGTTGATTTCATAAATCTAAATCAAGCTTCTTTGAAAGATAACTACCCCCTACCCATGATGGACTAGGTGTTGCAAGCTGCTACGGGTATAGAGATGTTGTCCATGCTTGATGGTTTCTCAGGATATAACCAAGTGGAAGTTAATAATGTAGATCAGCACAAGACTGCCTTTACCACTCCTTGGGGTAATTTTTCCTATACAAGGATGCCCTTTGGTCTCATTAATGCTCGTTCCACCTTTCAGAGAAAAATGTATTTGGATTTTGGGGTTTTGAAAGGAAAATGTATTGTTATGTATCTAGATGATTTAACTATGTTTTCCAAAACTAGGTTAGATCAATTTCAACACCTTGAAACAATCCTCTTGAAATGTAGAGAACATGAAGTCTCTTTGAATCCTAATAAATATGTATTTTGTTTCACGAAGGGAAAGTTATTAGGACATTTTTTCTCTAAGTAAGGAATCAAAATTGATCATGAATGAGTTTAAGCCATCAAGTAGATTCCTCTTCCCACAAGAAAAAAGGAAGTACACTCTTTCTTTGGTAAGATCAACTTCCTGAGAAGATTCATCCCTCATTTTGTAGAGCTAACTTTCAAAATTTCCCAAATGATGAAGGGAAAGAAGAAATTTGGTTAGTCCTCTGAAGGAAAAGAAGCATTTTAAGGCATTAAGAAATCCATTGCTAAGACTCCTATCTTAGCATGTCCAGATTTTAGTAAAGACTTTATTATCTATTGATATGCCACAGAGAGTACCTTGGCTGCTGTGTTGACTTAGAAAGATTATGAAGATCATGAGCTCCCAATTGCATTCATGAGTTATATTTTGAAAACTCATGATTTTAAGTACACTATGATGGAGAAACATGCTTTTGTAGTAGTTAAATTTTTTAAGCAGTTTTAATTTTACATTCTTAACTCTCATTCTATTGTTCTTGTGTCTGATAAAAATATTAAGTCTATTCTTACACAACAGGAGTTTGGAACCAAGAGATGAAATTAGGTAGAAAAGGTTCAAGAGTATGATATAGAAATCAAACCAATGAAACTTGTTCAAGGTAAAGGCCTGTGTGAACTCATTACTGAGGGATCTAGTCATGAAACACCTCAGGATGAAGTTGATGTCCCTATTGTTCTGTTCCTCAGTTCGACCGATGAATGGTACATTAATATTTCTCACTTCCTCACCTATGGTGAGTTTCCATCTCACTTAACTTCCAAAGAAAAGAGAACCATCAAGTTAAGGTCAGCACAGTACGTGTTGTGGGAGAATGCTTTGTTTAAATGAGGAATGGATGGAAGATTCTTGAAGTGTGTTGAAAAAGTGCAATAGAAGAATCTGTTCTCAGCCTTCCATGACCAAGCCTGTGGGGTTCATTTCTCATCTGCCATTACTGCTCACAAAATTCTTCATGTAAAGTACTATTGACCTACTTTGTTTAAGGATGCATCAAGGTGGTTCAAAAAATGTGAAGCTTGTCAAAACTTTGTGGGCAAACCAAAGTTGGTTTCTTTGCCACTTAAGCCAATTGTGATTGAAGAACCCTTTCAAAAATGGGTTTAGATTTCATTAGAACACTTAACCCATTTTCAAGTGTAGGACATACTCATGTGTTGACTACCACAGATTATTTCACTAAGTGGGTAGAAGTAATCCCAGTTAAAAGTACTACTTCAGAGGTACTATGTAGTTTCATCAATGAAAACACCTTGATAAAGTTTAGAGTACCAAAAAAGATCATGACAGATAATGCTTCAAATTTTTATTCTGCTTAGATAATGGATTTATACTATGGGTATGGGATTTCCCTCACTCATTCTTCAGATTACTATCCTCAAGGGAATGGACAGGCAGAATCAACAAACAAGAATTTGGTGACCATTGTAAGAAATCTTGTAAATGAATCTCAGAGAAACTAGCACAAGAAGCTCTATGATTCTCTCTAGGAAAATAGGATTACACCCAAATGAGCAATCAGGTTGTCCCCTTTTCAAGTGGTGTATGGTGTGGAATCCCAACTACCAGTGATAGTGGAACTACCAGTGTTACATTTGATGAAAGTTATTGAGGACACCAATTTCAGTGATTCTTTGGATAAGAGGATCATGTATCTCCATACGCTAGATGAAGACGGGCTATAGGTTTTTGATAGGATATTTACCCATCAGTAGAAGGTTAAATATTTATTTGAAAAGAAAACCAGATCTAGAGAGTTCAAAGTTTGAGACATTGTTTTTTTATGGGACAAAATACATGAACCTCGAGGAAGCCATGGTAAGTTTGAATCTATTTGTCTTGGTCCTTTCATAATTAGGAACTTTGCTGGTGAAAATTATTTCTATCTTGATTACATGGATGGATATTCTCTCCCACTTCCTTATAGTGGGTAGTACCTGAAATTGTTCAAATCCTAGGTGAATAGGAAGCCCTTTGTATATTATGTATAGTGTGTGTTTTATTTTCCTTGTCTATATTTTGTTGTTTCCCTTTCCTTATTTTTGTGTGTATTCTTCTATATTGTTTTGCCTTTGACTCTTTTTGCCCAATGGTCTTCTTCCCCATAGTTTTTCTTGGATTCTTGTTTTGCCTCATTCCTTTGATCTAGTCAAGTCATCCCAAGAAAGAGCCAGTTGGTGTCCCCTAAAAATTCAAAGAGATGGTGAAATTTTGTTAGTTTGGATTCATTTTAGTAACTCACAGGTCTGTCAGACATTTCTGTCCATCATGTACCAAGTTCCGGTGGGCCTTTTGTTCACCGATCGACAGATTTTCCCGTAAGTTCATGTCTGTCAGCTTTTTCAAAAAAAATTGGCTCATCTGTCCCAAGTTCTCATGGGCTTCCTATTCCCCGATTCCCCGCATCACCTGTATCAGCTAAATCGGGTCTTCGTGTCCTCCACGTTTCTATGTCCTTGGAGCACCCATGCTCTTTTGGCATGCATTCCCCGCATTGGCTGAATCAGGTCTTCGCATCCTTCACATTTTTGTGTCCCTAGACCACCCATGCTCTTTTGGCCTGCACTCCCACATTTCACCTTTTTGAGTCAGAACAAGGTGTATTTAATGCGTATTTATGATCTCTCTCTCCTGAATGAATATTTAAAGGGACCACCATCTATGCGTTTGTCATATTTCTTGCTCGTTATTTCTTTCCTGCATTCTTACAATTGATTCATTTATTCATCTTCCTGTATCCCTTTGCATTTTGATCACCAATCTATTATTTGAAGGTTGTTCCTCTATGCATTGTAAAAATGAATATCAAGTTTCAAGGGCATGAGCATTTGTCACCTCTTGAGACCTTTGTACCTAATATTGGGGTTAATGAAGTTTGACACTTGGATTTTGATGATTTCTGGGGTAGGTTAACAGGCAAAAACCCTTCTCCCATGGCCCAAATGATAAATGATAGTGGAATCACATATGCTGTTGGTTTTCACATCTCTGTGTAGTGTGCTGACACCATGCTTTCCTATGGAGCTCATTTCAATCCAGATAACAAGGAGGTTGTTAATGTGCATAGAGAATTGATTATAAAACTGGATGTTGCCACCATCACTAATACCCTACACATTCCTGAGATTGAAGAATCCATTATTCCTACTTTAACTCAAGCTCAAGCTCTGTTTGATAAGGACAACAAGAAATATAAGGCTTGCGTAGCTAAGTCATGGCTAAAGTTCCCTAAGAAGGGAGCGTCCCGAATCTCTAAGGCATTATTAAGGGTTGATTTTAATGAGGAACTATAAGATTTCATCACTTTTTCTCACCCAAATTATGGGAATGCCCTCTACCAAAAAATTCCATTTTTTGATATGTCCTTTCATAAGCATCATTTGCGAGGGTAAGAAAAACATAAATTGGGCCAAGATTATTTGTGGGAACCTGACTGAAAAATTGTCAAATGTTTAGTGGACCAAAAAATTATACATGACCTCCTACCTCATGTACACCTTGGTAGCATCTCACAAGTGGTTTGGCTTCACTTTCATTGAGGGAAAAAAGAATGAACCCATCTATGCATATTTCCCTCAATTTACCCTCAAGGATAGTAATCATAATTTCAAAATGGTAAATGATGCCTTCACCATGCACATTATGAGACTCTTAGGGGGTGACACTGCCAGAAGATTTTCTGATGAGGCTGTGGCTCTGATATCCAAGCATGGGGATTTCTTCATCCAACTCAAAAAGTTCTCGTACATTAGATTGGCTTGTTTTGAAAGTACGCCTCTCAAGATTCCCATGTTATACAATGATAAAATGGATCTGATGGAGGTGTGCAAACAATTGGATAAGCTCCATAAAACCTGCAGAGACAAAAATATTATAGGTCTTCATTTCCTTATCACCTTGGGGAATTATACATGTAAGAAAAATATAGATGCCCAAAATATAGAAAGGCATATTACTCCTCTTAGAGTTCATTTTTTCAAGCCCAAGACTTTCTTTGATTTAAAGAAATTCATTGATCAAAATCTCATAATAACTTATCATCATTGTCCTGACACTAAGGATTACTGGGCTGACTATGTTGATGATTTTGAAGCTAGGAGGAGGCATTTTGGTAGATTGTCTCTACAATAGATCTTAGATCTCAATGTCTACCACGTTCCTAAAGGGATTGTGGATTATGATGAGGGCTTGCAATCTTTTTAGTATGAAAGATTAGTCAAGAAAAATCCTTTAGAAACCTTGAATTGGTATGTGAAGGAGAGAGATGATTTGATGGAGATAATTACCCCTGTCATTGTCAAAACTAAGGTTTGGTTTGACAGAAAAGTTCATGAATTAAAGAGGAGCCAAGGTAGATATTCTTCAAGAGAAAATTCCACACATGGGAAGGAAGTACATATTCCTAGTACTGAGGTACTTGAGAAAACTCCTTCTTCCTCAATGAAAGAGCCTAAATTGTCTACTCCTTCTTCCACTCAAGTGTATCAGAAGAAGGTCAAAGAGGTTAAGCAAGAACAAATCGAGGAAGAGACTCTTCTAGAGCACTCAAAATTTCCTGTTGGGCTAGAGAACATTATTGTTCTAAGTGAGAATGAGGATGATGAGATGGAAAAACTAGAAGAAACCCCTGGAACCACTATTGAGATGGAGAAGGAAGGATTAAGAACTAAACCTCCAAGTTTAATAGACTCCTCTGTAAAGGAAATTCTTGAGGTTCCATGCACTTCCACACTTGAGGCAATAGTATTTCAGAATCTTAGTGCCATGAGTTCTCTTACACTCGGACCCCTTGACTCCTCCATTTCTTCTTCTTCCTTTTCCTGGGTGCAACCCCTAGTAGACAATAGGAAAAGAAATTCTTCTTCCCAATTAACCAGACCTGATTTTTTTGTTGTGGCATCTCTTATTGGTACTACCCCTCCTCCTCCAACAAAGAAAGCAAAGACTACTTCAGGGTGGTATTTGATGCTTAAGGTCAGTATTTTCTAGAGGTTGCCAGACCTAGGGTGGATAAAGAGGAGGATATTTTGATCTTTGACTTGGAGCTTTCCAAGATCCAACTGGGAGAATCTACACCTGAGAGTGAGGTTCATAACCTTCGGGAAACTGTCACTAAGGTTATTGAACAAGTTGAGAAAGGAAAAAATACCACATAGCAGTTGGAAGAATAGAATCAAGTTCTTTCCAATTTTATTAGATCATTGTTGTCCAAAGATAAAGTTTTGGATCTAGCCCCATTGGCTGCTCTTCCACCTCCCATGGTTATCATCGGGGATGAAGTTCAAAACATCAAATACATACACAAGTATTTAACTTATGGGAAGGATGTAGAAGCCATATTGGATGATATGACTATAGCAGGTTTGAATTTCATTGAGGAAGCCTTTAAAACCAATGAGAAGGTGATTAATTTACAGTAGAAACTCACTTTATCAATTAAAGACATGGACAAGGATCTGAAGGTATGGAGTGGATGTATTGCAAACCTCCGTCTAATGGGCAAAACTGATGAGAATATCTTGTTTGCCAACAATGTGTTTGATGATGCCAAGAATAACTTGTCAAGGACATAGATCTTTAGCATTGCGTGGAAGATAAAGGTTCTGGAGGAAGCATTAGGAGAATTAAGGAATGTGTGGCAAAAAGGGGAGTCCTTTAGAACTTGTGTTTCATTTTCCTTCAAATATATCCACTACCATCTTTAGGATGAAACTACAGGTGTTTCCTTTTCCCTTCAAGAAATCAAGGCTTAGTTTAGAACCTTTGTCAAGGGTGATCTGTTCAAAGAAGATTCACTTACTAAGGAGAAGATGAAAGACATTTCTTCTCTTCATTTAGCTATTGCTGAGGCTAATAAAGAATATCTGGAGCATACTGAGTTTGATAAAGATATGGAGAAATGTCTAGGCATGTGGACACATGCTACTTCCAACACAATAATTTTAAGAAGCATGGAGATAGCAAAAGCATTGAAAGGATTCAGGCATCGAATCCTCAAATTAGTGGGCTCTCCTCAACCATAATTTCATGTCTCTAATTATGGCTCTTCATTCTCTTCTTCTATTTTTAAGTGTCGATATCTTTGTAATTTAATTAAGGACTTTGTATTGTGCATTTCCTAATTTAATATTTTGATTAAAAGAAACAGTTACCAAATGTAACCACTTTGTATGCTATATATTGAGCTCTCCTCGCTAGACCAAGGGGTTGGAACCCTGATAATTTTTGAAAGTGTAAAATAACTCAAAGATATAAATACAGAATATTTCCCTTCTTGTTTTCATTTGCATCGTTTTATTCTCCTGTATGTCTGAAAGTTTGTGAATCATTATTTGTTGCATTAAGAAGCTTTGTATTCTTACGGATGTTATTTTTGGAAATTTGTGTCCATGAAATTATATCTGATTATTTTAATATGAATGATTATGTTCTATATATTGTCCTTTCTCAGCATTTATAGGGAACTATTTTGCTATCTATTCTTCCTGAAAGTATTATTCTACCTTTTCCCTTCCTTAGTTCTTCTGTTCTTTTGTATTGATAATCTATCTTGGCATTAAAACACTTTCATGATATCAAAGTTCCTCATCAAAGTAAACAGCTATACATTTGTAAATAGTTTGGCTGCTTGCTTTCAATAAGGGCACCGCACCCATTAAATAGGAGGGAATTTCTTTCCCTGACTATTTCTTTCATTAAAGTCCTATTTGACAACCAACACCTACATAACACCGATGAAAGGGGTCTCAGGCTAATATTTTTCTCCCATAAACCAGAGAGGAATGAGATTTGATTAGGTCATCTGAATAGGTATGTCATATTGATAGGTTGGTTGGGTAAGGCATGTTTTAAAATAGACAAGGTTAAATGTTGAATACGTAATAGGAAAGGTGAAGTTAGGTGTAGGTATTGATGAAGGTGTCATGGTTAAATCAATTTTGATGCTCTTGTCATGTTAAACAAACAAAAAGGTAGGAAGAGATAAATAGAAAAGAATTGAAATGCCCTAAGTTGGAAAATGCCATAAGTGTTTGACCATTAGACTTATTTGAACATTAAATCTCTAGATACATAACATGATGCGATAGGTCAAATATGTAATGCATTAGGGGGCTCAGGTTTGGGTTTACCTTCAAGAGATGATAAATGATAAGCACCTAATCCATAGGTATGGGTGACAATGTAGAGTCCAAGATAATTAGGAGAAAACTTTCCTCGTTTACCTTTCTCATCTTTGGTTACATGTTTATTTTCCTTTAGGACAAGATCACCGACATTGAAAGTTCACTCACGAACAATTTTTTCATAGGCACGTTTGATACATTTTTGGTAGATTTGAAGGTGGTTGAGAGCATTTAAATTGTCTATGTCTAATAACTCAAATTGTGCCAAATAGTCTTGGAGGAGTTCGTCATAATTGAGCATATATTTAAGTGAGATAAAAAGAGATGGAATTTTTACTTTCAGAGGAAAGATGACCTTTTTATGGTACAAAAAAGAGAAAGGTGTACCAGTGGTTGAGGTACAGATGCTAGTGCGATAAGCCCATAAGGAGAAAGGAATGTGATTATGCCTTACCAGTATCATCGACGAATTTCATGAGAATTTTGTTGAGGTTTTTGGTGGTTGATTTGACTTGAATACTTTTTTTTAGGATAATATGGTGAAGAGAAAATGAGTTGAATATCGAATTTATCAGATAGTTTGCGTAGGGTCTTGTTTTTTAATTATTTACCATTGTCCGTGATGAGACAATGATGGACACAAAAATGAAAAATGATGTGATGGTTAATGAATTCACATATTTTCTTGGATTTTGTAGAAATGAGAGGGACGAATTCCACCCATTTAGTGTAGTATTTAGTTTTTGCTATGATCCATTGATGACATTGAGAAGAATGAGGGTTGATCTCTCTGATGAGATCTAAACCCCATTGGGAGAAAGGTAAAAAAAAATTGGTTACTTATAAGGCGTGACTTGGGGTGTGGTGAAGGTTAGCATGTTGCTAACACTTCACACAATGTTTGAAATAGTCACAACAATATTGGTTAAGGGTTAGCCAGTAATAGCCGAGGTGAATAATATGTTTGGCAATAACGTGATGTATGAAATTTACACCAAAAATCTCTTCGTGGATTTATTTAATGGTGTACAGGATTTCAAAATTAGTTAAACACCAGAGGAGGATATTTTCAAAGCCACACTTGTACAAAAGACCCCCATGATGATGTAACAAGAGACATTTTGGAGGAAGGCTCATTTACCATTGCGAGTAAGATCCAGGGGTATAATTGAAAGGGAAAGGTAGTCAATAAACAACTTATACCATATATCACATGGGTTAGTGTCAATTCTTCCCACAAAATTTATGTCACAGAGGAGATAAGAGGATGAATGCAACCGTTACACTATGACAAAGATTTTAGAGTCTGAAGGTGAGGCAGGTATTTGTTAGGTGAGGAAAGCCATGGTATCTGCGAGTTTATTAGTGGATCACAAAGTTGTTTGTAGTTCATAATGATCAAAGGTAGTCAAAAGCATGTCAATGCGATGTTTATATTTTTGAATTACCTCGTTATGACACTAGTATAAACCATTGACTTGGTTCAAAACTAGTTGAGAGTTGTTAAATATAGTAATAGATTTAACATCTAAGGCTATGGTAGTTTGAAGACCTAACATGAGTTCTTTGTATTCGGTAATGTTGTTGGTATAGTCAAAATCTAGTTTGAAAGATAAGGGCATAGTCTCACCATTAAGAGGAATGAGGATGATCCCTGCACGACCCCCACTTTGACATTTAGAATAGTTGAAGAATAATGTAATCTGATAAAAAATTTCATCAAGGGAGAGTTTAGGAATGGATTCATCAAGAAAATAGAAGTTAAAATATTGAATTCTAGAAATATGTGCGTCTGCAAGCTGATCTGCAATGGTTTGTCCCTTAACAAAATTTTGATGAATGAATTCAAGATCTAAATATGCAAGGAGCATGAGCCAATGTGAAGCACATTGGTGTTGATAAGTCTTAGCTTACATATAATGTAGAGGGTTATTGTTGGTGATGAAAAAGGTCTTATGGTTGAGTAGGTAGTGGAAAATTTTAGTGGTGAAAAATACTAGGGTAAAGCAAATCTTTTCAGCATCGGTATACCTTTTCTCATAGTCTCAAAACATACAACTTATGTAATAAAAATATTTCTCCCTATTTTTTCTCATCGAGATGAGTGAGCATGGCACCTAAGGAATGGCCAGTGGAAGAAATGTATAGGTAGAAAGGTTTTTCATCTTTACATTGGATGACCACAGATGGTTGAAGAAGGTATTCCTGTAACATTTCAAAATCTTTGTGGCACTTGTCATCCCAATTGAAGGAAACATTCTTTTTAAGAAGATGATGAAAAGGGTGACATCGGTCAAAAAGTTGGGAAATAAAGCGTTAAATAGATTGCAACTTTCCTTGAAAACTACGAAGTTTCTGAAGGTTAGTAGGTGGAGGCATCTCAAGAATAGCCTTTATTTTAGTAGGATCAACTTCGATACCATGCAGAGATATTGGGCATGCAAAAAAAATTCTCCTCAAAGTATGTGATAAAATAGATAATAGGTAAGGGTGAGGAGGTGTACTCATTAATATTTGGGTGATGTTTTGTGCGCATTATATAATTTTATCAGATTGAATGTGAGAGATTCCTTTTTTCTAGGAATAACTACCTATAAAGCACAACAAGACCACAACAAACAGTCAAACATTATATGATTGTGGAATTCCTATTGAATGCTAGTTTTGGGAAGTGTGACACTTCCTAGATGGATTTCAATCCACTAATTTTATCAAATTAATGAAAATAAATGCAAGAAATAGAAGTCCTATTGTTAATAATTTGATTTAGGTGTCTCAAAACATTATCAAAACACTATATTAAGAAACATATCGAAGTACAAAATAATCTAGCATTAGGAAAGGTATGGTTCTAGTTGGGAAATGTCAATGAGGTGTTAGGTAAGTTCAGGGTGAAGTTTTGTTACATTCTCGGTTGTTTGTTGAAAGTTATAAGCTTATTGTTCTAGGAAACATTACCAGTCACAGAGACCAGTATCAGTTAGGAAACCAATGTCGATACTAGAAAATGACCAACATCGGTTTGGCGACTGGTGTTGGTAGGGGAAATATGGTTAGAATATAAAAGTATGTGTTTTAGATCTCTTTGTGGTTACACAGAGAGTTGAGGGGGTTTAGGAATGATGGTATGATTTATACGAAGACTTAGCAAGGGTGATAGAGGCGTTAGTATGTGCAAAATGGTTTAGGTTGGTAGAATAGATGGTAGATAGGTGAAGGGTGATATTCAAGACAAAGGAGATTCAAATAATAGAAATGAATAAAAGACTTAATATTAAAAACAAGAACTAACAAATAAGAGTGAGTTACTTATTTGAGAACCTATAGATCTGAAGGTGGTGGAAGTTGATGAGCATTTGGAGATGAAACATGGTTGTGTCTAGTGCCATGGAAATGAATATTGTGTGCTCTATTGTGGGTGATCTAAGGTTATGGAGGAAGATATTGGATGATGGTGAAGATCTGATGTGCTCTGGTTCATTGTCTGGTAGCTTGAATGCTCGAGAGTTAGAATGCCAAGGATTGAGTGAATGAATGAATTGAAGAACCTGTACAAAGAGTTAGAAACTATTATTTAAGGTAACCAATGGTGGTTGGGGAACTAGTTCTGGTTGAGAGATAACCAATGTTGGTTAGGAGAAATTTTCAATTTTGCTAAAATTAGCTTGATTGCTCCCAGATTTGGCATGATTGAAGTTCTAGGTTTGGGTCAGAAGTGGGAGATAACGCTAAATGTAGTGGGGGAGTGGTTAGAAAGATAGTAGGTTATAACGATTAGGGTTAGAACAAGTCCTAGCTGGTTAGGATAAGTAGGGACTTGTACTAAGTTTATTAATAGGCTAGGAATAGGTTTTGGGATGAGGTGGAGGGATGATGTGGCTAGGTGTGGTAGAAATTAACTTAATTAACGTGATTAAATTAATTGTGAGGTGATGTGGGGATTAATTTAATAATGGGTAATTAAATTAATTAAAATGTGTGCAAATGGGAATGGTGATGGGATAATATTAAATTAATTAATTGAAGGGGATTTTGACCCAATTTTGCTGTTTACAGTAACACTACGTTTTTTCCATTGAATGGAAAAACCATAAGCTAAATAGAAGATATCTAGATAATGCATGACATTGCGGATATTGGTCTCTTCCTCGATAAGAGTAAGGAAATAATAATCAACAAAGTTTCCATTAAGCATTTGAAATCTATTTACAGAAGGCATCATAATTCCCCTAACGAGCCCTTGAGATTTGGCTTGGCCCAGAATATACCCAAAACCTTTAGTAGCTAACACATAAAGCATAGAATCTAATGGAAACCCTTGGAGAATTGAGTGGAATAAAATTAAAGGTTCAGAGTTATGGACATTAATGGTGATTTGGGAAAAGGCATTGCCAAAAATCATGCAGGCACATTAAATGAAGATGGGGACAAATACAAGGGCTTGACGAATGGAAAGAATAAATGACCATTCAATCTTATCATAGGATTTTTCAAAGTGGATTTTAATGAACATAACATACTGATTAGATTTTTGAGTCCATTCCATTCCTTCCCAAATGATAATGATGTTGTCAAGGATGTAGCACCCCCGATTGATACCAGTTGTCTTTGGATGGATGATTATGGGAATGATATGATGTAATTGAATAGCTAGTGCCTTTGAAATTATCTTGTATGAGAAATTAAGAAAAGTAATATGCCGCCAACTAGTAATTTTCTTAGGATCTCTAGATTTAGGGATGAATTTTATGTTTCTTTTTTTGATACATGTGCCCAATGATTGGTTTTGAAAGCCTTCAAGATAAACTTGATGAAGGTCTAGGCCAACAGTATCCCAAAGTGACTTGTAAAAATCGCATGGGAAACCATCGCACCCAAGGGACTTGTCATTAGCCATTTGCATAGACACTTCATGAATGTCATTAATGGTGAGCATGTAGTCACAAGCCACCTTCTAAGTAGGAGAGAGTTTACATAACACCACAACTAGACATTGGTCAAGGTATATTTTTTTCTCTTATGAAATAGCTTGAACTTGAAACATCAACTTATAATGCTTGACAAAATATTGAAACATGAGTTGGTTATCGGTAACCCATTTTCTTCCATCAAGGATGGCCTGAATTTTCTGAGAGGGATTTCTTGATTCAAGGGAGAGAAAAATTATTTGGAAAAATGATCCCTAACTTTAAGCCAATGCATGCGAGTACTAATTTGAGCTCCCTCAGCATTATAATTATCCAAAATTTATATTTTCTGGAAAATCTCTACCACTTTAAGTTACAAATATTTTGAGAAAGGATTTCCTTGGATTACCACCACCACTTGAATAAGAGTGGAGCTGGTAGCGTAGTATGAGAGGTGCTGAATTTTATCCAACTTCCAGCCATATATTTTGAGGAATTTGGTTGCCCAAGTTTTGACATCCTCCCACCATTGCATCCAACTGACATACATAGGTGGATGAAAGTTATAACCATGATTTTGTTGAGGGGACATGTTCCACATCCTCTAGATGTGTTTGAGAGGGGGCCCATGTTCCATCAAGGTGGTATTCAAAATCTTTTTCCCTTTATGATAAAAATGGCACCTATCATGCCAAGTGATATAGAATTGAATGGGGGAATGGTTTGAAAGGAAAAATTCAAGCATGACATCTAAAGATAAGGAATAAATGTTGTCAAACTCAAAGAAATATTGAGTTGACAACATAGCTTTGTTGATCCATTTGATAACCTGATCCGATCCTCGTTAGATATTGGACCAAGTGAACCACGCTTTAGATGTGGGAGTGCAAGAGACATTAGGGTCATAATCAGAAGGTGAAAAGAATCATATGGTGATTAATCCCAAAAAAAATCAAGTTTGGCTGCAAAAAATGCACCTAGACGACAATATTATCAAGGTGGAAGATGTGGATCTTTCAAGTGATTTAATTAAATATTTTTCCATCATAAGAAGGTGTGTGATAGGAAAATTTTCGAGAAAATGACCAGCCATTGTTATCGTAGAGAAGTGGTGTGATTGTCAATGGGGGAGTGGTTTATCCCTTCGCTTCCTTAAGCGGAAATGTAATGGGGGATCCCTTAAAGAGTTGGAAATATTAGGTGTCAAAAGGAAATCTCAATATTTCACAAGATGGGTACTTAACTGAGAAATCCACTGAATGCTTCATCCACACAAATAACCCTTCTCTAAAATCTATAGATAGTGGGCCTATAGGCAAAGTGTGGAGAAAATATAAGTAGGATAAAGATAAGGTAGATGTGGTAGCTTCCACCAAGAATATCATTGAAAATTTCTTCAATTATCAAAAGAAAGGGTGGAAGGTCCTCCTATTCTACAATGAAGATAATATCATGGAATGTTATAGGCTTAAGTTCCTCTAACAAGCAACACATAGTTAAGAAATACATCATGGAACAAAAGGCATAATTTTTCCTTCTTTAGGAAACTAAACTATTGGAATCTGAAGCTCAAAATTTTTAGGTAAAGAATTGGTATGGATGGAATGGTTCTTTCATGGATACATTGGGGGCCTTTGGAGGGTTCGCAGTCTTATTGCAATCATGCAAAATTTCCATTCACATGATTCTTCATTTCCCAAATTAGATGTTTTGTAAGGTTTCCTCCCTCTGTGATGGGTCATTTTTCTTCATTTTAAATATATATGGTCCTAATAATCATATCTTAAAGAATTGGGTATGAAAGGAATCTTAGGAGAACTAGATAATCTAATTAATATTATTGCATACTTGGGGATAATTTCAATGTAGTACTTTCTAACAAAGAAAAAATAATGGGTATAAAAAGGGGAAATAAATCCCAAAAATATTTCTCATCTTTCTACCATTCTAGCAAGTTGGTGGATATTGAACCAAAGCACGCATGGTTTAGATGGAAAAATAAATGCATGGGATTCCAGAACATTTCAGAGTGTTTTATAGATTCTCGGTTAAAACTGAATGGATCCAATCATATTTGTTGATTAAGTATTTGGTTCTTGTTATCAAAATTTTCCCCTCAGGAAAAAATATACAACATGGTGCAACTCAACTTAGGTACCAGACGGGAGACCTAAAGGTTGAAATTGGCTTTGCAGGAACTTTTGAGATTTTGGAAAAATATTTGTTACTCTGAGATTGTTAATATCCTAAGAGGAATTATTTTCCTCTTCTTGGTATTTAAAAGACTCGTATTTCCTTAAGAAATTGAATCAGGCTCTGATGGGCCCACCTCTAGTCCATAACAAACAAAATGGAAAAAAATGGAAAACTCAAGCCTCATGTATTTTCTCAGTGTTTCTTGGTCCATTAGTTCAGAAAATGCATAAAAATCCATGAGAGATTTGAAAAAATTGTAAAAAATAGCTCTGAGGGGGGCTTACAAGCTCAATAGTCAAGGCGGCTTGCCAAGTAGCTCGGCTAGCTACTCAGCGAGCCGAGTCATCATATGGGCCAACTCGGTCATAAAAGCATCATAGAATAAGAAGGTGAGGAAATCACCTGAGTGAGTTAGAGCCAAGCTCATTTGGTATGGTGGACACATAATAAGAAGGCCAACTCCTTAGAGAGCCCAGTTTGGAGACAAACTCATGGATGAGGAAATGGGAGCTCACAATGGTTTCAAATATCAAGCAAACTCAGACTCAAAACGTGCAAGGGAAGGGGCTCATCATGGTGATCATGAGATGATTGGCTAACGGCTCGGTTGTATGCATGGGCCAACCAACCCAGAAGATCAATCTGATGTATGGAAGTGAGCTAGGATTGCAGAGATAAATTGTTGTTTGAGGCTTGGATAATCGGTGAATTTGTCATGTAAGTCGAGTCCGCCATTTGAGTGTAAATGTGGCAAATATAGTTGGTCAAGATGACTCGACCAATATGGGAAAGTTATAGAAAAGGACCGAGGCTCCCACAAAGCTCATGAGGATTAAAGAAATTTAGTACCAATAGGTTTAAGACATTGGAAAATGAACGTAGGAGGGTCGAGCTCCTGAATATCTCATAGGGCTTGGTTCAACAAATGGTATAGTCAACTCAGGCCATGAGGATGTTCAGCCATGAGTTCAATGAATAACCTGAAAGAAAAATATGTCTTGTTAGCTAAATGAGGAATTCAGTTCATAGCGGAAGACTGAACTACTGAGATCGAGGCAGAAGTGGATGAGCCTAGTTTTGGGAGACTCAAGAATTTTGTAAAATTGATCAAGTGAGTTGTAACTCAGTGCGATGCGGAGGGGAGAAGACAAGACAACAAGTGCAGGAGATACTAGATCCACGATTTATAGTTAGGTAATGAAGGGAAGACTCGAGGGGCCGAGCCAAGGGGACATACATTTTAGTAGCCTGGTGGATTGAGTCAGGGGGGGTCGCGATAGAATTTAGTTAAAGAAAGGAGCTCAGCCATCGAATCTCATGATTCACAGGAACATAGAGTAATTTGGCAAAGAAATGGAGATCATCTGTTAAGCTTGTGAAATAAAAAACTCAGGAGCCAAGCTATTAATAAAACATAAATGAGATGATATTGAAATGTTGACATTGAAGGTATGAAAGTTCAGGGACGGGCCAAGGCCCAAACGATGGAAAAAAATGGAAAATCCTAAAATCCGAACTCCAAATTTCGGAGTTCAGAATTTTGATGATTCATAGGCTTCGAACAAATGAATGAATAGTGCCAAGGAAGAAATGGGTAGAAGTCTAAAACATGAAGTTTGAATTTCAGAATTCAGGATTTCAGAGGTTAGGGGATTTGGGGGCGAGTTATGGGTTTGAGGAGCTCAAAGTTCTGAACTCCAAAGTCTGAATTTCATATTTTTAGATGTTTTAACAAAATAAATAGGTGAACGGTGTTATTTTTTGGGCCAATCAAAACTCCAAATTCCAAAATGAGATGGGATACAAAATCTGACAGGGTAGAAGTCTGAAACGTGAATTGTTCGAGTAAACAAGGGAGATCATGAATTGTTCTAAGACATCACCGAAGATAGGTCAAAGATGGGAACATGTCAACATGCCACGGGGAAGTTCGAGCGGATCAGGATTGGCCCAAACATTCATCAAGGTAGTTTGGATAGCTTGGAAAGCCCACCATTCCATGCGAATTGGTAAGGAAGGATTCAGGGACTTGTCGGTGGGAAAGCCAAACTAGGCGGCATGGAAACAAAACTTGGTGAGGAGCCCAAAATGGTGAAAGATAGCACCGCATGGGAGAATAAAGAGAAGCTCGGTGACATTACAACATGATCTAATACAAATTCCCATCAAATAAAAGACATTAAGGCTAGTCAAAAAAATGCAAAAGGGCACATGCCCTTAGAGAAGCCAATGCAAAATGATAAAGGGGACTCGGAAATCAAGGATGTAGCTCTCCCAAACAACAGAGGAACCATGCAAGAAATAGTGGGTAGATGCAGAGAATCTCACCCAGGGTTGAGCAGTGAAGAAAATGAGGGGAATGAAGGATCCAAAACACAGGACTTAGCAGAGAGCTTGCTAAACAACTCAGGGAGTTTCTTGGTGAGCTAGCTCGTTTAAAAAATGTATGCAACATACCTAGATGAATTCAAAAGGCCACTTCTAAAAAAAGGACTATATCTTGAGCACCAAGCCACCATATATAGCAAAAATATAGTCAATGGAAAGGTGATTCAGAGGGAAACATACTAGAGACATAAAAAATGGATTTTTTGGAGGGTTTCTAATCCTAGAAATCGTAGAGATCCCAAATTCTGAAATAACATAACTTTTACCCTGGGAGCCCATTTCTCGCAAACAACCAAGCTTTAGAAAGATCGAAAGGCATTATATAGCATGGAAGCATCAATTTCAGAATTTCAGAGGTTTTTTAGACCTCCAAAATTTGTGAATAGTGAACAATGCACTTGGTACGTGATGTGCATTAATGAAGGTATGGGCTTCCTTTCTTCCCCAAAAAGGAAAACTACATAAGGGTATGGGCTTTGCAAGCTTTCCCAGCACTCTTGCATGTATCATAATGTATTTTACAAGTGGTTAGAGTAATATTTTGGATTTTCTCCCCCCCTCTCTCCTAAAATTTCTTCTATAAATGTAAAGGGGTTTCAATGTGCAAACAGGGGTTGGGAATTTTCTCTTCCCATACACCCATTTGGTCTTCTGGGGATTTAAGCCTTACCAAAATTCTTGTAATGGCTTCTTTTGCCTCTCTTGCTATAGTAATGTAATTTTTAAATCTCATGGAGACAATTAAATCATGTGTGTGTTAAATTTTATAGCCTTCATTGTCTTATGTTGTTTATCCTTACCTCTCATTGTGCTTACAGGATTTGTGTATATTACTTTGTCCACTACAAGGTTTGATGTATTGTACTTACATCGAATGGTGATTTCTTACATGGTGGTTTATTGCTACTGATCTTTACCCTCTCCATGGTGTATTGAATGTGATCTAGTCTGTGGTGTCAGGACCACCCATTCTAGGTTCATTTCTTTCACTCTTTCTACAGGCTAGGGAAGTGGCTAGAACTCGTTCAAGTGAATATCACCACTCTTAGTGTAGGTTTTACCTTTCCATGCATCTCTCTCCATGTCCCCTTGGAAGATTTAGATTAGTTCTAGTCATTATTTTTCCTTACAATAGCAGTAGTTTGTGGTAGGTGGGATTAGCAGATAGGAACTTTCCTTCTTCAAAGAGCTATCCCATTTTGCATAAGGTCCCACACTTAGGATAGCTACAATATTTGGTAATCACATCAGGATGTTCCATCTCATAACGATGGCCATTCCGAGGGGTGTTGTGATTTTACTATAATAGTTTTGGCACACCTGATGGGACTACACATTGAAGTAATGGTTTCAACTTTTATAGGTGTTATCCATCGTAATATCTAAGTTGTCATGCTAAAGCTAAGTTCCAAAGCACTTCAGTCATTTTCAGTGTTTTCCTTGTATGTTTGGATTTCAGAAGTTGTAAATTTCAGATTTCAGGAGGTTTCTACTGCACAGGTCAAATGTCTGAAATCTCATTTTTGAGGGCATAACATGTGTATGGAGTGGGGTAAAAATTTCACAGATGATAGACTAAGGAATGAAGTTTAAAAGGGCATTCTCAAATTTTAAAATTTATGATTTTCAAATTTTTAGGATTTCTGGCATTTTGGGTTTTTGGGTTTTGGAATTTCAGACTTTTTGAAGTTTCAGAATATTAGAACTTTTGCAATTTCAGGATTTTGACATTTCAGACTTTGGAGGCTTTCTAATTTCAAACCTTTTAGGTTTTTGAAACATTCATGTTTCAAAATTCAAACTTTGGAGGTTGCTTGCTTTTCGGGATTTCATATTTTCTCTTATTTTCATGATTTCAAATGATTTTCAATTTCAGGAGTTCTCTAGAGTCTACTATGATTTTAGGATACTGGAGATCATTTACAGTTGTGCTAGTTCAAATCCACAAAACAATATTCTGGATCCCTTCAATGTGTGCATATAGTGTATTCATTCCATTCCAGCAAGTTATTGTACTCTTGGTGGAACCATTGTCTTTGGAGGCACATGTAAGCACAACTGGTGACTCCATTTGGTCAAAACCCACTCTCTAGGTTGTATACTATCCCTCCCTTCTCCACCCATCTCCATTCATTTTTCCTTCAATTTTTTTCATCCCTTTCCATTTTGTTTCTTCTATGAAGTTTTGAAGCCATGATTTCATTCCCATAGTGGAATACACACTTGCAGTAACAACAATGTTATTCATATACACCTCCACATTTGCAACACATATTCTCATGTCATTATCAATTACCTCTAGATCCATACTATGATGGAGAATCAACCATGGGCTATAAACAATTCAAGAAAAAAATATAGATCAATTTTTTTAATTTAAAAAATTATAAAGGTATCCAAGACCAATGTTATGCATACTATGAAGGCTATCCTACACCTGAGGATGTGGCATTACAAGATAAGGTCCAACACATGGAGGCTAGGATGGAGTATTCTAGAGCCATATCTTAGATATGGAATCACTTAAGATTGGATTCAAAATACCTTGTCAATGTTTAGGCCTTGTTTCCTAATTATTACAACTTGCACAGGAGAATATCAACTTCATGAATCGAGAAGTTCCCAAGGCTCACATTGGAGATGGATGTTTGAGTTATAAGATTTTTGTGGACCAATGCCAATAAATCTTGTCAATGGGGAGATCCTATCATTGCTCATCCCACAATACTCTCTCCCACTCCCCAATTGGCACCATCTCAGTCTAGATCTTTACTTCCCAAAATGTTACACCTTCTACTCCCATTATGAAACCTCATCTTCTATGTATTCTACTCTTCCATCTCATCTCAACTTCTATCTACTCATTTTCCCTTCCAAGAACCCATGTCCCCTCCATAGAGGAACATAATAAAATGAACCACCTCTCCCACCACCAATGATAGATAAGATCAGTGGAGATAACATCCACCACTCCTCTTGCATAGTCCCAAATGCACATGTCAGGAATAGGATCAGGCAACCATTTAGAAGGGGGAGTAACAGGAAGGAGCCTAACAGGGAAGAAATGAATCAATTTTTAAAGAGTTGAGTTTCTAAGCTAAAAATAGAAAAAATCCCTCTATTGGTTAAGCCTTAGGAGGAGGCTAAGGTTGGAGAAAGAACATGTGGTCAAAGACTGAGGTTGCTAGTAATGAAATCAAAGTAAGAGAAATACTGGAAGAAGAATCAACAATCAGAATTGTTTAGAGTGTAGTGTCCATTATGAGCACCCTATTTTTCCATGAAATTGTTCAGTCAACCATCAGATGGAAAAATCATTATAGTAGGAGGAAAAAGTGGATCTATAATTCTACAAAGGGATCAGGAGCATGCTCATCGTCAAGGAGGATAAGAAATATGTATTTTTTAGAGGTCATTAAATGCAGAGACAGGATATAAAAGAAGATTTTTATACTTCTCCCACTCCATATGAATCTCCAAAATCTGATTTTGGAGACAAGTTTGGACTCTCAAATTTCATTTTTTTGGATGAAGAATTTCATGGTGAGCAGATTACATATCTCAAGAAGACTATTTGGAAGTTTGATTTGGTACAACAAGATGACTACAAAGTGGCATATTATCTATCGGATTTGGAATATTTCTTTGATGGAGAGGAGCTATAGAAATCACCAAATTTTCTCCTCCATCATCCATCTCCCAAGCACAAGAGCTTATTGCTAGGGAGAAACACATATGTGAGCATCTTATTTAGTAGTAGAGTTCATTTGTTTGTAGTGAGTCATCAATGGTTCAATAAGAGGTTGTAAGTAGTTCCATGAAGCTGCATGTTGAAGAAGGGATCCATGTTTCCAAGGATGAGGAAGAGCAATATAATGTCATCACTTTCATACCATCCACCAATGTGATGAATCAGTTATATGTAGATGTGTAAGAAGAATGAAATCCAATCATAGATAGTCAAGTTTTCCAAGAAATTATACATTAAGGATTTCTTACTGAAACTTAGAGTAGAGTGAAAATCTAGTGAACTAGGCCATGCCCTATCATATATCTAGCTTCATTAGAGCTAGAGACAATGTTGCTGAAACCAATAATGTTCATATAAAAACATGATGAAAAGTCTCGTAGTACTGAGGATCAACTGCAGTACATTTAAGACCCTCATGTAAATAGTTCTGGGGAGGCATTTGTTTCTTTTCCAGTCGATACCTTAATAGTATGGGTCAAAATTTGTTGCTATGTTAGTTTTTCACTCATATGCACAACCATCTTCATTGCCAAATCATTTGCATGGCTTCCAATATTGAGAAAGGGGATCTACTTTTCTTTACCAATTGTAGGGTTTATATAAAATATTCCCTTCTTTCAATTAGTTTATGGTAGGTATAGAGTTGTTTTTCAGCATCACAAGTTCTAAGGCACACCCTACATGGCTACTTACGCATGTATGATCTTATATTTTGAATATAGTTTTTTGTTTGGATATTTCTCCAATAAAGTACATGGTGTTTTGGTAGGCCTCACACATGTAAAAGAAGATCATACTTACAGGGAATAGTTTTAACTCTTAAATTTAAACAAATGCAGAGTAACTAAAATCAGGTAAGGGACAAATTCCTATAAGTGTCATTTTGATTCTCTTAGGATCAAAAAAAGTTTGATCTTCTAGTATCTCTTCTGAATAGGAAAGTAACCTTCAATAGCATGTCACAAGTGGAAATTTTAGAAGAAGGAAGAAATTCAAAATTTAATAGAGTTCTATGATGTCTTAACTTGAAGAATGTCTTATTTAAAACTCTGTAGTGTGCAACGCATGCCAAGAAATCATCAATTGTTGTGTGCTTCATACTCGACGTAATTAGGTTTTGGGAAAGGTTGAAAATTTCATTCTTAGTCCTACATATCACTTTTGTAGAGAGGAACTGGTGAAGATACCAGGTTTAGAAAATTTTCCACCCTCACAAATTTAACCTTCATATTTTCTTATGAAAATTGAGGGTGCGAGTAGTGGAGTGGGTCCTTTTGGGTCAAAAATTTCAAATGGATTCGGGGTGAATTCAACTGGGTACAAATTAGTTATAGGATTCTAGTTATGACTTTGTGCCCAATGGACATAACCAGGCTACTGATCTATGAGCATCTAGCAGGCAGATGCCCCCATGAGTTTCCAAATTGTTATCCAATTTTTTCTCTTGGGAAAAATTAGACAATAGGGTGTAACTCAACTCAAGTATTAGATGGGATATCTAAAGGTTGAAATTGGCTTTCCAGGAATTTTTTATGTTTTGAAAAAATATAAGTGATTCTGAGAGTGTTAAGATCCTAAGAGGAAATTTTTTCCTCTTCTTGGTCTTTAAGAGAATCATGTTTCCTTAAGAAAAGGAATCGGGCTCTTATGGGCCCACCTCTGGCCCATAATGAATAAAATGAAAAAAAGGGAAAAATATATCCTTGTGTATTTTCTTAGTGTTTCTTGGTCCATTAGTCTAGAAAATACATAAAAATCCCTGCCATATTCCAAAAAAATGTAAAAAAATACCTCGAAGGGGGGTCTAGAAGCTCAGGAGTCAAGGTGGCTTGTAGAGTCATAATATGGGCCAACATAGCCATAGAACTGTCATAGAGCAAGAAGGTGAGGAACTCACCTGAGCGAGTTGGATCCGGACTCATTTCATTTGGTGGATGCATAACATGAAGGAAAGCTCATTAGGGATCTTGGTTTGGACACAAGCTCATAGACATAGAAATGGGATCTCATAATGGGATTAAATATCAAGTGAGCTTGGACTTAAAACATGCGAGGGAGGGGGCTCGTCATGGATCTCATGAGATGAATGGCTAATGGATCAGTTGTATTCGTGAGTCAACCAACCTAGAATATCAATCCAAAGTATGGTGGTGAGTCAGGATTGCAGAGATAAATCGATGTTTGAGGTTAGGATAATTGGCGAGTTTGTGAGGTAAGTTGAGTTGGCCATTTGAGTGAAAAAGTGGCAAAGCAAGTCATCTAGGCTGACTCGAGCAATATGGATAAGTTGTAGAAAATTACCGATCCTCCCATAGAGCTCATGATGATTAAAAAAAGTTAGTACCAATAGGTTTAAGGCATTTGAAAATTAACACATGAGGTTTAAGCTCCTGATTATTTCATAGGGCTTGGCTCAATGAATAGAATAGTCAACTCATGCCATGAGGATGGTCAGCCATGAGCTCAACAAATAGCCTAAAAGGAAAAGACACCTTGTCGGAAAAATGAGGCATTCTATTTGCATTGGTAGACTGAGCTGTTGAACTCAAGACAGAAGTGGATGAGACCATTTTTAGGAGGCTTGGGAAATTTGGAACATTGAGAAATCGAGTCATAACTCAGTGCGATGTGGAGGGGAGAAGCCAAGATGACTTACGTGGGAGATACTGAATCCACAGTTTGGAGGTCGGAAATGAAGGAAAGACTCGGTGGGTGAGCCGAGGGAACATACAATGCAGTGGCTTGTTGGATTGATTCATGGGGGATTGTGTTAGAAGTAAGCTTGAATCAAGGAGCTTAGCCATCAAATCTCATGATTTGAAGGATCACGGAGTAATTTGGAAAAGTGATGGAGATTGATTGTGAAGCTCGTGAAATGAAAAACTCAGGAGCTGAGAAATTAAGAAAATTTAGATGAAATGAGCTCACAATGTGGACATCGAAGGTATGAGAGTTTTGGGATGGGCCAAGGCCTGAATCGCAGAAACAAATAGAAAATCCAAAAATTTGAGTTCCAAATTTTAAGGATTTAGAGGCTTTGAACAAACAAATGAGAGTGCTAAGATGGAAGTGGGTAGAAGTCTGAAACTTGAAGTCGGAATTTTGGACTTCAGGATTTTGGAGGTTCAGATATTTGGGGGTGAGTTATGCATTTGAGGAGCTTGGAGTCTTGAACTTTGAAGTCTGAATTTCAGAATTGAAAGGTTCATATTTTTGGATGTTTTCGAAAACTCACCAGGTGAAAAGTATAATTTTACAGGGAAGTCAAAACTGCAATTTGTAAAATGAGATGGTCTCCAAAATTTGATAAGGAAGAAGTCTGAAACGTGAATTTTTTGACTTGGGAATCATGTAAAAACGTCATCAAATGTAGGTAGCAGATGGAAACATGTCAACATGTGATGAGGAAGTTTGAGTAGATTAGGATTGTTCTCAATGTTCATCAAGTCAGTCGGGATAGCTTGGAAAACCTGTCATTCTACATGAATCGGTAAGGAAGGATTTGGGGAATTATCGGTAGCATGCACACAAAACTCGGTGAGGATCCTGAAAAGATGAATGATGATGCCACATGGGAGAATAAAGAGCAGCTCAGTGGTAGTATAGTGGGAGCCAATCCAAATGGTCATAAAATGAAACACATTGAGGGTAGTCAAGAAATGCAAAAGGGCATGGGAATACTACATGTGGAGTTGGAAAAATATTGTGATCATATCTTCTCAGTAAGATCATTTGGAGTTCACAAGATTTTTGGGAGAAAAATCCTTTCCCATTGGGGAGGTGTGATCTGGAGGACATTATCAAGGAAAAAAGTTCCCTAAATCTCCTAGGATTGCTACAGTGTATAATATGACTCCAAGACCTTTCCAACTACTATTTGAACGTCAAAAAATGAGTTTGTATGCACATTGGGTGGCTAGTCAAAGTTTTTTCAGCTGAAAAGTCAAAAATGGTCAACACTCCAATCTAGATGTGACACGTGGCAAAGGTGGAACTTGGCGAAAAGGAAAAAAGAGAGTCGTTTTGTTTGGTTATCAACCTCTGGTCTTCGTCAGGCATAAAAAGTTTGTGGTTGCAGTAAGAGGCTCAAATTTTGTGATGGAAGGGAGCCTGGTTGCTGTGAGGACTAATTTATTATTGCCGACATGGTGGGTCCTCAAGATACCATGTGGCTTTCCACCAAAAATATAATTCACATGATATTCCTATCGAAGAGTGATAAGTGGTACTATGCCTTTCGAGTTTCATTTCAGGGTTAATTAGAGCTCAACGAGCTATATTTCTATCTCAGTGGGGTGGTCAAATCCCCACTAAGCTCTATTTTCATCCTCAATAGTCGAATGGCTAACAATTCCACATTGATTGCATGGGATATATATTATCACATTTACTTTGGTGGAAAAATTCACCACATTTACTTTCAACTCACCACATAATGCCATGAACAGCTTGTCAATTGTTCGGACCACATAATGGATGAATCAAACCTATCAAACACCAATCCAAACAACTCAAAAAAACCATGACTAGCAGACAGGGAACCGACCAATGCACAGACCAAGCAAAGCAGAAGGTGTGACCAAGGTCATGAGATACTTAGGTGGTTCAGCCCAATAAAAACGCTATACCCCCCAATGGTGCAGAGAATGTGGGAAATTACACACCGAATGACATGATAAAACTTGGTGAGGATGACTCGGTGGATAGAGCAATGAGGTCAGTGGAAAGGGAAAATGAACGGGATTGTAGACTCGACAAGGTGTTCGGTCCCAAACTAACCAAATAAAGAGGTAAGGTGGACGGAATTTGAACCCATTACCTCTCCCCCAAAATCCATTGTGACCCACCAACCCACTAATATGATGGGAATGATAAGGGAGAGGCTGATAGGCCTTATCAACTATATTTTTGGGCCCCTCTACCACTGTAAAAGAGACGTGACTCCTTTCCACTAAACACACAAGACAAAGCTCATTCCTAGAGCTCCAGAGGTGAAGACCGAGTTTCTAAAAGGAGAATTAGAAGGCATAGTTGTGTGATGACCTAAATCATTTAGGCATTATTATTAATTTATTATTATCCTATTATTTTTAGGAAATAGTAAATTAAATATTTGTAGTTGGAGGTATTCAAAACCTACTCAATAGGCCCATTGAGCCACTGTATTTTTCACTTGCGACACCTAGTGTATCAACCGGAGTGCCGAAGGTTGCATTGATAGCGTTAGGAAGACTGGTCGAGTTTAGAAAGAGATTTTACACCAGGAAGGTGGAGGACGATTTTGAATGATCATCAAAATTCTTCAAATGACTAGAGTACAATTAGGAAAGTGAAATTCCATTAGGTGTTATCATAAGAAATAACATTGTACTTACAAATTTTGACTAGTGGAATGGTTCAAAAGAACTCGGAGACATAGGCCATTACTAAACTCCGTAATCAAACATGTGCAATTGTCATTACATTCTTTCATTAATTATAAATTGATTACTTAAAAGGATAAACTTGTTAGAAAATAATAACAGCTTATAGGGGTCTGAGATTAGGTAGATATAAACTTGATCATTTTCGGATCAAGTTAGTATCAGAGCTAGTTTTACAAAGCTAGTTCTGTAGAAATGGATCTATACCTCTTCTTCTAGTTACCAGTTATGCTTGCATTATTGGGCACCATGGTTTGAGTGATGATGACTCAACACCAAGAACATGATCACCAGATCATGGAGTTATAAACCCACCTAACTACTATTCGAGATCGGAAATGCCAATAACAACAATGCATTATAGATTTACACAGAAGCCTAGATGCTCCACTTTGAAAGGTGACTGAATCAAGTTAGTTTCAGAAGTTCCACTTGGAGAGGAAACCTTCACTAGACTCAATCATGTGTTTTCATTTTTGTAAAGGGCACAACACTGAGAAACTATGGAAATTATATCTAGACAGGAGGCCTAAGTGGAGGTAGAAGAAGGGAAAGGCTATTGCAGGACCCAACACTGGCTAGTCAGTTACACCATTAGGACGGAGAGCACCAATCGATCATCCAGATATTATACTTTGACATGTGAGTTCCTTGAGATAGTGTATTCTAGTGATTGCATGAGGATAGTTAGTCACCCTTATTTTTTATTGGACTATCAGAGTATGGTACGTTACTGCCAATTTGGTGCACCAACTAGGAATTCTCATGACACCACTTCCTCATACCAAGATAGTTGGTACAAAATATGGTACTCTATATGCAGTGTCTACCATATATTTCACTTTGAGATTCATAGTTGGGGGACGCATTTTTGACAATATCACTCTCGACGTTATCCCTTTGGAGATGAAAGAAATGGTATTGGGAAACTTCTACCTAACTGATCATCGATGTTATATGACTGATGATAGGAGAGGAGTGGAGATTCACATTGGGCATAGCTAGAGGATCAAGTTTGTAATGGGACATGTTATTTGTCTTGCACAAGGTGAAGACAACGAGACTTTCGAATCATATATACTAAGGGATCATGCAGAGTCAAGCTCATATGTCATTACGGATCAGCCAGATCTTGACATTGAGGTCACATATATCCCAACAGATCATCAGGATCTGTATGCAGAGGAGAAAAATCTTGAGGATCCATAGGACACCTATTGAGGTATCCTAGAAAGACACCAAGGATTCTACAGCTGGTAAGAAATCTAAGGTGCAAATAAATTTGACTTTGTTTAACTATTGTATTGGTTTTTCTGAGCATTATTTATTTCTCTTATTGTAATAAAACCATAAACCTTTGTGTTAGGTATAATATACGAATAAGACTTCTGCGTGGTCAATTTTTCTATACATCTAACCAATCAGGACACACTAGTAAAAGACCCAATTCTTGGGAAATGTTTGTACTATTTTATACTTGCATTAGTAAGACCCCTTAGAGGGCAATTATTTTGGAATTGGTCCTTGTTGAGTTATTTGTCCAGCAGGGAAGAGACAAATGAGGTCAAACCATGATTATGATGCAGTGGGGAAGACCAAGTACATAATACACCGAGTAGGATAAATTTTTGTGACAGGTTTATCATGTGAAATTATTTTCCTATTAAATTTGTAACTAAGCTTATTGAACCAAGACTCCAAAAATGGAGCATTTTTACAATTAATTTGCATGATGTATTAGGATATAATTTTCTTACACTTGTATTTGAAAGTTGTATAAAGACCTTTTTAAGGGCACATATCTCCTAATCAAATGTTTGAGTGACCATTACAGTTGGATACTCATATCTATGAGTTTGGATATTTTTCATCCATTTGTGCAGACAATGGAGCTTGCAGCTGTCATCTTAGAACTTCATTATATGTAGAGGCATTATGACAGTGTAAAAAAATGGTAGTTGAACATCATTGGCATCTGACAACAGGTTGGAAACTCATTCTATTTAGAGGCATTGTGACCATGAAATAGAGTGGTACCTGATAGTCATCATCAATAGGAGGATTTGTACCATGTAGAGGTAGAAGCCATGCAGCAGGGTTAGAGTCACAATTTTTGAGCTCCTGAGAAATCAGCTCAGATTGTCATTCTATGTAGAGGTATTATGATCATGCAACAGAATGGTAGCTGATCATCAGACTTAACATCATATATTAGAGGCTTGAGGTATTGAAAGAGGCTTAACAACATGTATTGGAGGCATTGAATTCTGGAAAGGTACGTGACATCAGGTCACAATTTCATTCTGTGTAGAGTATATGTACGCACCCAAAATTACACGTGCTACATTGTCAAGAAAATGGTTATAAAAGTCCCCAATGATGATTCAAAATCCTTTCAAGACGGTGTTCAAGCTCCAAGAACCCATTCACAGTATATCTATGTAGCCTAGATAGCCTTACTTAACTTTTCCATGTATTTTTTCATCTCCCTGCTTCTTTTTGTGCTTGTTTTGGCCTTCAGTTCTAGGACTGCTGCCCTTCCTAGGTAGTGGTCCTAAAACCATCGCCATGCATAGGGCGGCAGTCCTGTCTGGTTTTTCTAGATTCTTCACACATGTGTTAAACATACGATAATTCACTTAATTTTTCTTTTTATATGCATTTGCGAGCCGAATTGGCTAAAAATAGCTTTGTTTGCTTGGTTCTCCTTGCTCCTTCTATTTTTAATAAGATTTAATTGGTTGGAACTCCTCCTTCTTACGTTTTGCATGAAGGCACCTCCCATCCTCCATTCTTATATATTCCATGCTTGTACTCAAGAAAAAGGTTGGAGAATTTTGTGTATCTTGTATTCTTTTTTTCCATAATCTTGCTAGCAATTATATAGCCAAGATCAGATCTCTTGTGTTATCTCTCTTCTACTTGCATTGCATCCAGATTGCTTCCAAGCTGCCATTGCTCAAGTGTCATCCTCTTGTTGTTGTTCTTTGCATTCCCAATCCTTTGAACTCACATGAACACTTAGATAACAAAAGGAAAGAAATGGGGGGATAGATACTGATACTACTAGATTTGCTAAAGTTCTTGCTCTTATAGGTTGGAGTTGTGTATTTGTTTGCTTTGTTTATCAAATTTTCAATTAAGAATTGTTAATGTAAATTACATATCAAACAGAGTAGAGAAACAATTCATTCCAATTATCTAGATAATTTCAAATAGATCAAATCAATAGGAAGTTGTCTCTTCAACATTACCAAGCAAGTTGTGGGGAACAATTGCTCTGTTAGGTTTATGATTTTTTCTTCACTTCTAAGGTAGGGTTGGAAAGATCTTGATTGAGTTAGAATAGGTTTTGGATTTATATTCACACATCTACATAAATAATTAGCTACATCCGGCTAATTGTTTGTATTTAATTTGTTTATTAGATTAGATGCATTATTTGAAAAGTTAGAAAAGAACAAAAAACATTTATTTTCCATAGATTATCTTGTTTTACTGCTTTGTTCTGATATATTGAGAAAATACCAAAAACATAGGTTAGATTTCCTTTGATAGATAGTTTGTTTACTGAAAGCAAATTAGTTCATCTTGCATGACCATCAATGGTCCACAAAAGGAAAAGACTTACAGTTGTGATACCCTTGTCCTACAACCCAATGGGCCAAAGCTAATAACTGACATTGATACAAGCTTTTAAAAGAGCATTGTTCCCTCATTTTTCATAGTTTTTTCCCGGTAGGTTGCATGGACAGGTTGGACGGGCGAGTTGGACGGGTGGGTTGGACGGAGGCTGGATGACCAATAGTTGGAATACCAATGGTTAAATGGTTAATGGCTAGATGGTCAATGGATTAACGGTCAATGGTTAGATGGTCAATGGTTGGACGGTCAATGGTTGGATGGGCGGGTTAGATGGGTGAGTTGGACGGGTGAGTTGGACGAATGGGTTGGATGGGAAGGGGTTGGGTGTGAAATGGTTGGAAAGATGGGTTGGATGGATAGGAGTTAGATAGGAAGGGGGTGGTTCGGAAATGGTTGGTCAGGTGGGTTGGATGGGTGAGGAGTTGGACGGCCAAGGATTGGACGTGGTGGGTTAGCTAATGGTTAGACGGGAGAGTTGGATGGGTGGATTGGACAAATGAGGGGTTGGATGACATGGGTTGGGTGTTGATACCAATGAATTTAATGTTCATTAATGATACCCTTGGGCACTATAAATACCCTTTTAAGGTTCATTTTTTCACTTTTATACATAAATTTCCAGTACTTTGAGCTCTTCAATTTTACACCCAAATTTCACTTCTCCCAATTTTCAGCAAAGACTAGTACCACATCTATTCCTACACCCAAATTTCAATACAAAAAACTCATGTTCCCATAGATTTTAGCTCTACTAAAATCAAAAGATGCTTCAAAGGATTGGCCTGAAAAATCCAATTTTTTTGGGCTTGTGAACATGCCCCAATTCGGCACTGATACATCAGTCCTTGATTACCTTCTCACCTCTTACAACGATAATGATGGACAATTTTATGTTCTTCTCATGCATCCGAAACATCTTCAAATTAATTTTTCTATTGAACCTGAGGATGTGCATCGGTTAATAGGTTTACCTTTTGAAAATAAGCTTCCTGTTACTACAAAGGTTGTCCTTACATACGAATACAAAAAGTTTTTGGAGTCTCATTACAATGTACAAGTTGATGGTAAGTTTATTGTTTTTGAATGATTTTTTTCTTAACATTACTTAACCACACAAAGGATCTAATGTTTATTTTTTCTAATTGTAGCTCCTCTTAATCATTCATCAAGAGGCCTTCTTCTACAAGGTATTACAAAAAAAATCTTTATTGCAGTTTCTTCACTTTTTCAGGCCAGGATTGTATTACAGGGAAGATCTATAGACATTTTGTATTGGGTAGTTCAGTACTTATTACAGGCACTAGCAGGTCAATAATTTGATTGGTGCAGTTATTTTTCAAATAGAATAAAATCAGATATCTCCCATGCCTACAAAGCCAATCAAACTAATAAATCTAGGACTGTATTCTCTTGTTGTAATTTTATTCTTTCTTTGTGTTATGAAGCGTACTACGAATTAACACAACTTAATATTCCTACTGTAATCAATGATAGGATGATTGGTCTTAGCCTCGAAGGACAACATGTAATAGTTACTTTTACTGTTTACTTGTATAACGATTTCAATTTAAATATTTTCAATAAAATAATAATTGTATGATTTTATTTTGCAGAGAAAAATTATAGTTATAGCATCACATAAGGAGGCAATTGCGAGAGATAAAGCCCCTATAGAGGTATCTGTTTATTCTAACATGGATTCAGTAGAATCAACACCAATAAGACCTCGTCAAAAGTGACATAGGGGATTGATATGCACATCACATTTAACTACAGGTATGAATAATGAAGTTATATTTTTATATAAATTACAAATTCAAACAATTAATATAGATTATGTATTCTAATATTTCTACTGATCTTTTCTACATGTATTGTATTCAGAAACTACTGAGTTTGATGATGAAGATCAAACTCATTCCAGGTGTGGAGATCAAAATGTCACGATTGTGTCTCCGTCTATGCAAGGTATATATTTTACGGTAGTTTGATTTGCATGTTTTTTCCTTACAATTTTTTATCATTTACAAAACCCAATTGTTATATTCTAACAATTTTTTGTTTACTTCATGCAGGTAATATGGCTTCAGATCATGTTTCGCTTACAAGGAGGCCACCAATTCCTCCAACACATTAAGTAAAAACACATAGGAGGACTTCAGGAAAGAATATTAGGATTCCTACAGATTCAGCAGGAATAGTTCATCCTACTACAACCGAATTTCCTGGACTATCACTAGGTGGTGTTTTAAGTGTAACAGCCACATAGCTTTTCAACAACATCGCCCTCGATGAGGATTATTTAGGCTTTGATAATGGTGATGCAGACAAGGGTAACTATTTTTACACTCACGATATGATTCAATCTACTCCGCCTCAACAACAAAATATGCATGTAATACAGGGCATTGACTCTCCTCCTCCCCCAAGGGCTGATCCACAAACAGATGATGAAAAGACAAATTTTATATTATAAAATATGATATCAGATAGTATGGAGGTAACAATTTAAGAGGTTTTAATGTCTGATGTGTATTTTGTGTGGTCTTGGGAGAGGACAACAAAAAATTTGATAAAAGAAATAAATACAAGATACCATAATCATGCTCAAAGGCATTCATTGTTCACTGCCGTAGAGAGCTTACCAAAATGGTAGGATGTTTTTCTAAACAAAGCTCAATCAAGGAAAATTTCATATAATAATTATTACAATGATAAAATTATAGACATAATGCTAAACATGTTAGATAATCTCAATGCTGAAGAACAAGCTTACTACAACAAATGGTCTAAAGACAAGACTAATGTTTTAATAGCAAATGCAGAAACATAGAAAGTTTTTGTGAGTGGGAATTTATTTTTACATGAAAAACTAAAAATTATCTAATATTATAACCACTGCAATATTTTTTTTCAGAATATATAGAAGACTAAAAATTTAATATTTCTATTTTGCAAGAAAAATATGAAAATTTAAAGAAAGAAGAAATTGTTTTTTAAGCACATTTGAAGAATGCCTACAAAATCCTGAATTCTTTTATACAGTTGAAGGAAAAACTCATTGTTATTAATAAACAAAATAATACATTGAGAAGGATAATAAAGGAGAATAAGATGGATCTACAATTATTACTGAAGGAAAATAAAGATGTAGATGCAACACTTTTGTCTGCAGGATATGTAGCGAGGGAGGAGCTGAATATACTAGAAAATATTAACACTAAAAAAATACATATTTAGGCATCAGGAGTTATAGCAGTTAGCTCTGTATAGATGTAGTAGATTCCTCCATCTCTTACACAGGAAAAAGAAAAAGCTTCACCTATATCATAAAATTTTATAAGTTAGTAAAGTTTGCTATGTGACAGGTGTGTTGTCACAATTCCAACAGTGGCATAGGAATTAAAAGATAGTGGCCATCCCTTTCTTAGTTTTTATTCTGTGTGGTAGACATAAAGACAACTATGATTTTGAATCATAGGTAAAAAAGAGGATGACCTCGTAATGTGTCGTTATATGATATAACTTGTCTAGAAGCTTTGATATGTTATTACAACCCCATTTTTGAGTTATGTTGGATGAAAATGCTTTATGAATTTTTATTTTTTTCATAAAGTAATTCACCACATGAGAGATCAATTTCAAAATAAATTTGGAAGCTAGAATTGTAAAATGTTACTATATGTTGTTAATACAAACTATGTTTCTTTTCTATTGTTTACGTAAATGTTGCTTAAATTTACACTATTTTGTTTCTTTTTGTTTCTGAATTATTGCAGATGTAGAATAAATAAAGTAACAGATATAAAATATGAATGTTTCCTTATTTTAGTCTGAATTTGAAACCCAAACATAAAAAAAATAAATTGCATAATTGAAACATATAGTGACATTGTTCTAATGGGAAAGGATCAAATAATGACAAATATAATATTGAATTTATTGAAATTTGTAATCATTGAATGAAATACATAAGTAGTCTCAATAATGTATAGAAGAAATGAAATCTATGTGAATTCAAATAGTCCTGGAGAAACAATTTCATTTGTGTCTTGAAAATCAACTAAAGCATGATTTTTGGATGTGTTTCGATCCCCTGGGTCAGGCAGAATATTACTTACTTCTCTTTTGTCTACTAGTGAATTCCACAATGCCAGTGCTCTATCATAAGGAAAAGACTCCACTGATTAACTTGATACATACAATCTGAGACAAATTTCTTGATTCCTATCCAATCTATTTCAAACTTTTGACTTTAAAAAGGATAGTGCATTGAAAACCCTCTCATCTTCCACATGACCTAGAATCATTGTTTAACAAAGCTCATACATCTTAATATACTCACTCAAATCTTCACTTAGAATACTATTAGAACAGATATCCTTCCAAATAATTTTCATGGCACTGTAATCCTATGGGTTTTGTAGAATATGAACTTGTCATATCATTGTATTAGAAAAATCCATTGACTATGAACTAAGTAGTTTTCTTTCCAAAATTCTTTCTACAGAAAATCCATTTATCTCTTTAGTCTTATAGAAATGATCAGTTAGATCACCCATGTTTTACAAATAAAGGACTGATAGATGTATAAGGTTTTCCACCAAACGAAATCCAAAACTACGGATTTACAACTCCCATTGCTTCAAGTATTTTATCATTTTTTAATCTTTCCTGGATCTCTTTAGCTAATGATTCAGAGATCTTTCTCAAATTATTCCTAGTTTACATTAATACTATATCATATAAATTTTGTGTCACTCTTACTTCTTCTATTTATGAGTTAGGCATATCAATTCTTTTTTAGTACGTATGCAGTTGAATCTCTCTTCCATGTGCTGTTATACAAAGATGATCATTTATATTGTACTTTAAGAAGCACCTGGAAATTTTTAAATCTATTAATGCAATCCAATTTTCAAAAGTAGCACCCTAAAAACTATCATCATAAATATATAAACTTTCTAGACTCCAATAAACACGTCTTCTGAGTCTTATAAAGTCTGTAATGTAGAAAGACCGATCTTGAGCACACTTCATTAAAATATTAAGCTCCCTCAACATGGGTACCACAAAGTGTGAGAGTTTTTTCTATGTCAGTTAGACGACACAATAGATCTTTAGCTTTATCTACATCCCTGTGGTATTTAAACATAAATTGTGTTAGTGAAGGATATTCATCATATATTCTACAGGCAAGTTCGTACATAGATATCCATCTGGTATCTACATCTTTGAGAAGTTTTTTCCCTCTATTAGTCTAATAGATTTTTTTTAAAGTCTATAAATATCTTAGGACTGTAAGAATAATAAGCATGGAGATTACGTATCAATTCCTTCACTTTAGCTACATTTTCAAATGTGCTCACAATTTTGTCGGTGAGATTCAATCTATGAGCCATGTAGTGGACAACAACCATATACAAAGTAATAATTGTCTAAAGTCTAACACACAAACCATTTATGGCTCCCTACATTACAGCTGCACCATTGGTTCTGACACAAAATAATTTTTTTGCAATGGAAAAGTCATCCATTCCGGCGATATCCTTCATATCTGACACCACCAATTTATAAATATTTTCAGAATTGTAATTCTCTTTCATTTTATGAATTTCCAAGAGGTGTGGAGACCTTATTTCATTAGAAAATGTATAAACATGAATACATATCTATGAAGTATTATCAATTGCACTAACCTCATCTAAAGAAAGGGAAATATACTTTGCCTTTTTGACACAAAGTTTTAGATCCTCCTCCTCTACCAGAGATAGACATTTTGCAATCTCCCAGCCACTGGTATCTGACCAACGAGATTTTAGGAACATTCTTTAAACTAATAAATTGATACAACATTTTATTTTCTCTGAAATCTGACATCGGTCTTCCCCTTTTCATTATATGAAATACGGTTGCAAATTGAATACCATTTTCTTACATTTATGCCTCCATATTTTTACTCAATTTTTATACTATGGTCCCACCTTTTTTATTTACATATTTGATACGTTTTTTTTCCTTTTCATACTCTTCTATGTATTTGACATGTAGACTATATTTTGCATCTTTCTATTTATGTGTTTTGACTATGCTACCATCCTAAAGCTTTTGGGAAATGTATATTTTCCCACAGTGTTTTTCAATTGTGTCTAGTTTGAGCTGCATCGTGTGATCCTTCCCCTATTTCCAACCATATTTTTTACATCGACATTGTTTTGGAACATCATTACAATTTTCAGTGTACATAGGTTCATTAAAAGGATAGTTTGCAGCCCATTCGAACTGGAATTTCCTTCCAATTGTCCAGTTTGCCATCTTTCTTCTAACATATTTTCTTTTTTTTCCTTGTAATTCAACTTCTGTATCTGGGTTGTCAATAGAAATATTTTGAATCTCATGTCTCATTTTTCTTGAAATAGACCTTGGAGTGGAAGCTTCCTCTTCTGTTGTATCATGAGAGTTCCATGAATTTTATTGTACTTTTATTTCATCAAGGGACATAATTTTTTCCTCAACATATAATGGATCATCGGTATCTATAAATTGATTATTTTGTGAAGGAATTTCTAAAACATCTGTAAATAATTTTATAAATTTTTTACTTATATATAGTATTAATTTTATCTATAGTTAAATTTTTACAGAGTACAAATGTCAAAGAGTTACAAAAATAGTATCATAAATATAATTATTAAATTCTATAAGATAAAATAACTAGTCATAACACTTGCTACATATTGATATTTTTTAGCTAAAGTAGAAACCGACTTCATTTTTTTTATTTTCCAAAATAGCCAAGCAAAGTATTGGCACCATTTTTTAAACTTGTTGAATTTGTAATCTTCTTTCCCTAATTTCTAGGATCCATGACTGCTTACTGCTTAGGCCCTTAGGTGTAGCTCTTATGTTCCAAGGCTTTGAGAATGGATGGTAAAGGGTTGGATGGCTAAGGGTTGGATGGTGATAGGTTGGATGGTTCAGGGGTTGGATGGTGAGGGGTTGGACGGAAAGGGGTTGGATGGCTTAGGGTTGGACGACTTAGGGTATGACAACTAGGGGTTGGACGGCTAGGGGTTGGATGGCTAGGGTTGGACGGCTAGGGGTTGAATGGCTAGGGGATGGACATAATAGAGTTGGATGGTTCAAATTGTAGAGTTATTTGGGTTAGGTCTTGATGGTTCAAATTTGGATGGATTAGAGTTGGATTCCTTACGATTGGATGGCTCAGATTTCAGACTTCAGTGTTGGTGGCTGAGGATTTTCTTATGTTTACTTCAGCCAATATGTGCACGATATGATTTGAAATGGTGGTGAATTAAATTCACAAGCTCTTATATATGTGTAAAATATAGGTGAAAGGAATAGTATAAGGGACATGTCTGCCAAATTATTCGGTGAATAAGTCAGCTTTGAACAACATAATATTAACCATTTCAAATTTCCATAATCCTTGATTTTCGTGAGTTTACGAAAATTCGCCACTAAAATTTTCCTTCACTATCATAACAGATCGTACCATCACACACCTTCAGGTTACGAGAGAATTCCTTACCTTAGATTCATAGATTCCTGTATTGCATGTTGAAGACATAAGGTTATCACAATTAGCTTGATTTTCATCATCAATTTCACTTCCATTTTAATTCCACATTGGTTGTCTCAACATGACCTCAGGAGGTCGGGTGTAAAGAAGGTCACGTGTTGATTTTCTATCATACAAATTGGTGAACCCAATGTGAAGATCTAGTCTCTAATAATTTCCACTTTCTTCATCCATCCTTTATTCTATGAGTATTCTTATACCCCCCGAATATGTCGGGATATGATGAGTAAATTCAGCCCATCCTAAGTTTTGACATGTACCATTAACAATAAAATATCCCTCAATATTCACCCTCACTTTCAACATAGGCAAAAAATCACTCGCCCACTCAAAACCATTTGCTTCAGGGAACCAATATTGGTTCTTCTGTACGAATTGAGGAACTTGATTAGGTCACTTAGACTTATCCTCTCAAACAATCAAGTTCAAATAACATGAAATTCACTAGTGAAGCAAGTTCATCTCCTCAGGTGTTGATTCAACAACCCATTAACGTGCAATCCGATCAACTCCCCCATCTATATGTGGAACATTTAACAGGCTATGCTAGGAGTGAACAACAATTCCAACACATGAACCAAGGGAGGTTAGGTGCGAAGAAGGTCACGCATTGATTTTCTATTATACAGTCTCTTATGACCCTATAGCAGGATGGTTCCTAAAAAGTCATTGTCCATCACCGACATCAGATCAATCATATCTCTAAGTAACATCAACTTCCTTCAAACCAGTTTGGATTCTGTGGAATAAACTAGGAGCCAGGAACTATGTTATAGATTCAAGGAAGATACTTACTGTTAGATATCTAGAAGCCTAGTACCACACAATGGACACGTGGAGGTATTCTTTGGATATCAAAGTGGTTCAGGACAAGGTAGTGATACAAGTTCCATAGGTTCTAGAGTTTGAGCCATCATTTTTTAATGTGGAATTGGTAGAATACTGCGATGATCTCTTCTCAGCAAGGTGATTTGGAGTTCACAAACTTTTTGGGACAAATATCCTTTACCATTGGGGAGGAGTGATCTAGAGGACATTACAGAGGAAAAAATTTCCTTGAATCTCCCAATATCATTACAATGAAGAAGATGAATCTAGAGCTTTTTGATGACTATTTAAACGTTGAAAACAGAGTTCATATGCACATTCGGTGACTGGTAAAAGTTTGGTCAACTAGAAAGTCAAACTTGGTGAATAGTCCAATCCAGATTTGACAAGTGGCAAAGATGGCAACTAGTGAAAATGCAAAAAGAGATTCATTTTGTTTGGTTATCGACATCTGGTCTTCGTCATGTATAAACATTTGGTGGTTGTAACAAGAGGCTCAACTTTTGTGATGGAAGGGATCCCAACCTTTGTGAGGACTAAATTATTATCACCGACATGGTGGGTCCTCAAGCAACCACATAGCTTTCCACCATGAATTGAATTCACATGATATGCCTATCGAAGAGTGATAAGTGGGACTATGCCTTTCAAGTTGCATTTTAGGGTTAATTGGAGTTTGACGAGCTATATTTCTAGCTCGGCAAGGTGGTCAAATCCCCACTAAGCTCTATTTTCATCCTCAACAGTTGAATGGCTAAAAATTCCACATTAATTGCATGGGATCTATACTATCCTATTTAATTCATTAGACAACTCCACCACATTTACTTCCAACTCACCACATAGTGGTATGAAAACATTTTCAACTGTTTGGATGACACAATAGGCAAATCAAACCTATCGACCACCAATCCAAACAATCAAAAAATCCATGACCAACAGATGAGGAACCAACCAGTGCAGATACCAAGAACAACAAAATGTGTGACCAAGGTCACAAGATACTTGGGTGACCAAGCCCAATAAAAATGCGACACCCCCCAATGGTGCAGAGAATGTGGGAAATTACCCATCGAATGGTATAGATAAATGTGGTAAGGAAGACTCGGTGGATGGAGCAGTGGGGTCGGTGGAAAGTGACAATGAAGGGGCTTGTAGACTCGGAAAGGTGGTTGGTCCAAAATTGACCAAAAAAAGAGGCAAGGGGCATGGGATTTAAACTTGTTACCTCTCCCCCAAATCCGTTACGACCCACCAACTCACCTAGTATAGTGGGAATAATAAGGGAAAGGCCGATAGGCCTTATCAACTATATTTTTTGGCCCCTCTTCCACTATAAAAGAGACTCGAACCATCTCAAATAAACACACAACACAAAGCTCATTCCTATAGCTCGAGAGGCAAAGACCGAGCTAAGAGGATAATTAGAAGGCATAGTTGTGTGAGGACCTAAATCATTTAGGCATTATTATTAATTTATTATTGGCCTATTATTTTTAGGTAATAGTAAATTAAATATTTGTAATTAGAAGTATTCAAAAGCTACCCAATAGTCCCATTGAGCCACTATATTTTTCACTTATGACACTTGGAGTATCGAATGGAGTGCCGAAGGATGCATTAATAGCATCAGGAAGACCGATCGAGTTCATAAGGAGATTATTAAACATGAAGGTGGAGGATGATTTTGACTGATCATCGAATTTATTTGAAGGATTGTTGTATAATTAGGAAATTGAAATTCCATTAGGTTTTATTTTAAGAAATAACATTGTACTTCCAAATTTTGACTAGTGGAATGGTTCAAAAGAACCCAGAGACATAGGCCATTTCTGAACTCTGTAATCAATCATGTGTAATTTTCATTGCATTCTTACATTAATGTTAAATATATTACTTAAAAGGACCAACTTTTCAGCAAATATTAACATCCTAGAGGGGTCCAAGATTAGGTAGATATAAACTTGATAATTTTTGGATTAGTCTACAGACTAGGGAAGTGACTAGCACTCCTTCTAGTGTATCACTTCTCTTAGTGTAGGTTTTACTTTCCATGCATCTCTCTCCCTATCTCCTTGGAAGCATTAGATTAGGTTAAGTCAGTAGTTTTCCTTGCATTAGGATTAGTTTTTGGCATGTAGGATTAGGAGCAGGAATTGGCCTTCTCTAGAGAGTTATTCCATTTCGCAAAGTCCCACACTTAGTATAACTCAATGTTTAGAAATCACATTCAATGCCTCATCTCAAACCAGGTCATTTGATGGGTGTTGTGATTTTTCCATAATATTTCTTCCTCTCTATAGCTTTGATCAATATCTGATTGCTCTTAATTTTCTGGAGGACTCGGCTCATCAAAGCTAACCTTTAAAATTTGAATTGATTTGGCTCGTAAACAAATACCTCCCTTCCCTAATAAATCATGATGGGATGAATTAAAAATTAGAGGTTCTAAAAATTTTATTCTCACAAAAATATTGTATGGAGTCAAAAAAAAGTGAAGATCCTAGAAAAAAATCCATTTTAAGAACATATGTAGTGAAAAAGTAAGGTAGGAATATAAACTCAAGGTCCTCAATGAAATAATATTTTGGGAAGGAATGAACCAAGATATATTTTCTCCTGAAAAATCCCCTTTGGCGGATCTTACTCAAAGAGGAACTTTATTGGAAGAAAATTTCTAGAAGTGATGGTTAAAATAAGGTAATTGTAACACAAAATTATTTGATTATTTGATCAGAGTTCATAGAAAATAAAAATAAGATCTCCTTAATCAAGAAAATTAATAGAAAAAATCTTCAAAAAGAGGAAGATATCAAAAATGAAGTGCAAATTTTCTTAGAAAATATGCTTGGATCCACCAAGGCATCCAACCTTACCTCCCAAAGTGAGTTTTCCCACCTCAATCCATCTCTCATCAACTAGGTAGAAAATGAGAACTAATGGCTACATTTTCCTAAGAGGAGGTGAAATGCACCCTATTGTCAATGGAGAGAGATAAGGCTCCAATTTTGGATGAATTTTTTTTTAGACTTATGGAGAATTATTAGAGATGATGTTACAACATAATTTGAGGATTCAAGAAGATCCAAATCCATACTAAAGGAATTCAATTGCACATTCATCTTCATAATCATAAAGAATAATAAGTGGAATATTTCAATGTTTTCCATCCAGCCTCTCTTTTTAATATGATTTACAAAATTATAACCAAGTCCATTATTGTTCAGATCAAACCTATTCTAGAATACCTAATTTCTCCTAAATATGTAGGATTCATTCTTGGAAGATTAATCTAAAGGAATCATAATTACACACTGAGATGATACATTCATTATTGGTAAATCATTCCCTAGGTATGTTAATAAAGTTATATATCAGTAAAGCATATGATAAGGTTAATTGGAGCTTCCTAATGGTTATCTTGACAAATTTTGTATTTTCGTGAGATTTTTTAAGTGGTTCTTTAGTTTTATTTTAGGCCCTCAATTTTCTGATTAGGTTAATGGGAGCCCTGTGGGAATCTTTTCTCCCACCCAAAAAAATATTCAGTGGGACTCTCTTTCCTCCTTCCCCTTTATTTTTATGGCCAACACCCTTGGTTAGGCCATTAAGAATGTTTGTAAAAATGGGAGAATTTGTGGATTTCATCCTACTAAGTATTTGGATCCCTTTTGACATCAATAATTTAATGATGATGGTCAAGTAGAAAGAAATGTAATTAACGAAAAAAATTGGACATTTTATTCTTTAATACTCTAGTTGGTCACCACATCCAAATAAAGGAAATTTTAGGCTTCAAATTAGTACCTCCTTTATAAATATTTTTTTATCCCTCTATTCATTAGGCCCAAAAATGCTTACGACTTCAAAAATTTCACATCAACATTCCAATCAAGACTTGAATCTTAGAGTTGGAAGTGGTTATCATTATCGGGACACTTGAATTTGATAAGATCAGTCCTCACCATCCTCCCTATATTCATGATGTATGTGCTATGTGCCATAGTATCCATTGTAATAAATATCACCAGTATTATGAAATCATTCTTATGGAAAGGAATTTTTGAATACAAAAATATCACTCTCCTCAATTGGGACAGGGTTTGTCTTCAAAATCCTTGTGGAAGGGTAGGAATTCAAAACCTAAAAATTTAAAATTCATCCCTGATGGAAAATTTCTCAGAAAATTTGAGCAAAAATGGTGCATGATCCTTTACCTCAAATATTTGGGAGCTATATGGGCCAAGATCATTCTAACCAATCCTAACTTTCCTAGCGATTCTTGTCTTTGGAATATCATCCTTTGGTGAAAAAAAGTCATTGGAAAATTTTCTTCGTGTAAAATTAAGAATGATTCCAAGGACAATTTATGGTTGGAATTTTGTAATGGCCTACACCCTCTAAGTGAGCATCATAAATTTAAGGAACTACATCTCTTTCTTACTAATGTATAGGGATCAAGGGTGTCAAACTATTGGGATCTCCTTCCAAAGACCTTCTTCTGACCATCAAATAGAAATCCATCATGAATATCCCCTTTCCCAATGATTTAATTGATAAAATTTCAAATGAGAATAGTAATAGGATAAATAATATTTTCCCTAGATAATGCAAGAATTATTTGGGTGGCAACAAAATCTGGGGAATACCCGGTGACTTCATGATACAATTTGATTGTTATGATTGGAGGAAATGTTGAAGACTCATGGTTAGGATGTTGGACAAAATAATGTTTACCAAAGGTATGGGCCTTTTTCTAGATTTCTTTGCATAGGAATTTTCTCACACAAAAAGGCATAAAAAATTGGGACGTATTAGTCCTATGGTGTTTTTTCTATGTATTTTAGTTGATGAAGACATTGATAACCTCTTCCTCTCTTTTCCTTTCACCTAAGAATGTTAGGATTGGATTTGTCAATGCTTACACCTCAATTGGATGCAACCGGCTAATATTTCATATGTGTTGCATTATCATCAAATATACCACTTAGAAACCAACTTTGCATTAGTTTAGAGTTGCATCCCATTTCTTCTCATACGGCACATTTGCTGGGAGTGTAATAAGTGGATATTTAGAAATGAAAAGTGTTTGGTTCATTCCATCATCAATAGGATGGAAATTACGATTTCAAAAATAGTGTTGTCTTCAATGAATCCCATTTTCCCTCCATTGAGATGGGATATTTGTCTCCTGAATAAATGGTATCTCCTCATTCCATCTCACATTAATGTACTAGGTGGAATAATTCATTCACAGGGTTTAGATGATAGGAGAAAGGTGAAATGGATCCCCCCTCAATTATCAATTTTTAAAACTAATTTATGATAGGGCCTCAAAAGAAAACCCTATGATCTTAAGAGATGGTTGTTTTTTAATATATTGTGTTGGCTACCTGATCAAGGTCATTTCTTTCCATCTTCAAGATTGTACTTGTAATGCAAAAGAGGCTTCATCTTTACTTCAAGAGTTACAAATGGCCCTAAATTATGAAATTGATCATATTCACATAGAGGGAGACTCATTGTTCATCACTAATGAAATTAAATATGTAGAATCCAAGGCTTATAGAATTGATACCATCCTTTATCCAAGCTCGTCACCTTCTACCCATTTTTAGAAAATATAGTATTCAACATTTGTATTGGACAGATAATAGTGTGGCCAATTTCCTTGAAAAATTTTGTGCCTCACAAACCTTGGAGGAATTAATTAAAAATTAGGTTAAACCTAGGCATGGTTTATGCAACATATCATTACATGATTTTCCTTCTATGCATGTGAGCCTCTAAGTGGAAAATGATGATTGTATGATTCCCATCATTTTTCTGTAAGGCTTGGATTTCTTATTTCCAAGAAATAATATTTACTCATGTTAAAGGGGATATATCTAATTCTCACATGAGTCATCTGAGATATATGGATTCCTCATGACCTCAGTCACTCCATAAAATATTTATTTTTTTGCATTCCCTCCTTTTTTTTCTAGTAGCTCATAATGAAGGATCCCCAAAGTCCCCTCTTTAATCTTATGGATGTTAAGTAAGAGATAGTATTTTTCTCATCTTTGTCTAATAAATGTCTACAACTAATTTTCTTCGTTTAGTCTAATAAATCCCTAACTACCATTAAACAAGTTATCATTGTTGGGTATTTGGGACTCGTTGATCATACACGGGTTAATTTATAAGTCATCTTAGTATTTTTAGATAATTTTCTCCAGATTAACCCGAATAAGTAGGCAGTAATCAACATTTCCTCTCATTTCATTCTCCTTTCACATCTAATTGGTCTCTATTTTGGTGGATGAATTAGATCTTTAGTCATGCAGTCTCATTTTTGGTTCAAGATTTTCAATATATTGTTTTGTGGCCACTGAATAATTTACAGAGCTCGATCGATACTCTATCATGGTATCCAATTTTGTGGAATGGGTGATTAAATATTGTTGTGACAATAATTTCATAGGGTGTTTTGAAATAACTTGTTACAGTGTAAATTATTGGTTTTAACCAATGGTCACATGGTTAAGACCCCCTTCTTAGGTATAAAGATTATCCCATTATTAAATTTAAACTAACTAAAGGTTATGGGGTGGCCGTTAGGCCAAGGGTCACACAAGAATACTCCACTAAACCTGTGGAAAAGTACTTGTATAGTATACAAGAGAGGAATTTGTAGTGAGGAGAGGTAAAGGGGAGTAGGAGAAATAATAAGAGAGAGGGTTAATGTTGTGAGTAGGCTAATAGAATTCACATACATCAACAAGAGTAAGTTCACATTCAATTAGAAGAATATAACAATGTAAGCAATCTGTAAGAATAATTAACTAGAGAAACAAAGTTTTGTAGATTCATTAATGAAGGACACAAAGTTCCTTCTTGGTTATAAAAAATCATCATGCTTGAAAAGTTGGAGATATGAGAGGACAAAGGAACATATAAAAGGACATAGAGGAAATGTATCTCTTATTTGTTGATTTATTAGTGATATAAATCTCAACAACATACAAAAATCCAAAATTTCTAACCCCTTGTAATGTAGAAGCCATTCCAATTTATAACATACAAAAATTGTCTCTTCATCTACCCACCACATGAATTTTAACTTCCCTTCATCATGTGTGACCTTTCATATTCATAGGATACAAAAGTGATTATTTTCCTTATTAGTGTAAAATGACTCTCACAATGTTAATGTTGAAGGTCACTTAAGTGAATAAGAAAAAATAGGGAAAATTTGAATTTTCAATGAGGAATTAGAATATAAAGAGAAGAAGGAAGAGAGATAAAGAAAGAGAGAAGGGTTGACAAATCTGATGAAGATTAAGCTTTTTTCAATGAAGAAATTACTGAATGGAATCAATGTGATCAAAACCTCCTTCTTCTGTGAGATATTGTAAATGTTCACAACATCAAATAAGGGTTAAAAAACATTATTATGAGATCTACATTGTAATGGGAACATAATGATATCTTCTAATTAAGGAACGAGTGAGGATCACTTTCTTACTTCTTGAGGACTTCAAAATTCACCCTAGTAACACAAATAAACTCCATGATGTTTAAACATATTTGATTCTTTCATGCTTCTTACTGAAATAGGTCTTCATCTTGTCAATAGAGGGATTGCTACCTAAATGAGATGTTTTTCCTATGGAATTTTGTTGAACTGAAATTAGGTTATTGCAATGTGCTTCCTCCTTGAGGTGTGATCACACTACATGGTGTTTAATTATTGTTTAAGAAAACTAAAAATTGAATGACATAAATGAAAGTGAGATGGTTTCCTATTCTTGTAAACATGATGCTCCAAATGAAGGTTGCCACCTTACCATTCCTATCTCCAAAATACTCCTTGAATGGAATTAGATTTAGTATGCTCATGGACCCTCTTTCTCATATGTCTCTTATGGGGGTAGATGACTTCTTGATCCTTCACGCATGATGGTTTTGGATGTCTTGGTATCTTGTTTAGCTCATCATGACTTGTCTCTTGAAGATATTTGAAAAAAATGGAAGATTCAGGATATGATGATCATCAACTCACTCCTTGAGCTTCAAGTTTTACTTTTGAACATGATGAATTTTTCACAATTCACTTTCCTAACCAAGATGTATCATGATTGAAAACATACTTATGGTATTTGGATATATTTTTACACAATTTCTCCTCATGGAAATAGGTTTCCTCCTCCAGATAATAATATTGATACTTGAATTTAAATTTGAGGATGAGTTACATGTTATTTACCTCCAAAATACACTAAATCAATATAATTTCCACCTCTCTGACTTGAAATATGTGAGCACATCACCAAAAATCGATTAAGTGTTTAGAAACACTCTCATGAGATATGCATTGTTGGTGGGCTTGAGATGAATGCCATCATCACTCATGGTTAGTTTCTCTTATCATGTTGTTATCTAATTTTAGTGATTCTAGATAAAATTGATATAACCACAATTAATTTTTGGAAAAATCTCTTAAATTTCCCTTTGAGAGAGTTTTTTAGGTTTTCAGGATTTCACTGCATGAAAACATGTTCTTTACATGCATCATGTCTCATGTTTCCCGAAGCCCGAAACCCAAATTGACTAAGTCCTTTGTGACAGGTTTTCAGAGGTTCAAAGCATCAGAACATGCTTTTCCTATCACATGTTTCATGTTCCATGTTCCCTGAAACCCACAACCCAAAACAAAGCCAGTGTGTCAGGTTTTCGGAACTCAGAAGCATCTCAACATCTCATGCTTCATGCCTCATGTTTCCCGAAACCCAAAACCCGAAATGAACCAAATCCTTTGTGTCAGGTTTTCAGGGACTCCAAGCATGATGACATGTCATAAATTCCCAATTTTCTAGTAGTTGGCACATGTGTCGAGCTATGTGTAATAAATTTTAGGGTTTTATAAATAGGTGGTTTTCCACGTCATTTTTACTTTGTACGATTTTGATGCGTTGGAATGTTGTGCATGCTTCTACCTCCTCCAAACCTGATTGAGCTTCTTGATCGATTTTGTGATCCATCTTTGATTATTTTTTGAGTTTATTGAAGGTATTTCTCTCCTCTTTATGCTTTTATGCTTTTTGGGTTATTTTTGAGGTGTTCATAATGGAGTTTCCTTTTCTTTTCTCTTCCTTCTTGGTTTAGGGTTTTGGGTTACTTTTCTTTGTTTTTATTACATTCCCATAGAACCTTTTGTTTGGAATTCACCCTTAGGGTATTTTTTATTTTCCCATAGATGTTACCCTATAGTTTTCAAAAGGGTTAAAAAATTCCTAACTAGCAACATGGTGGGGATTTTTCATGTCCTGACATCATAGAAATCTGATTGCATCTGTTTCAGGTTTTACAAGGTGTCCAACATCATACAAGTTCCACCTTTGATTTTTGGGATTTTCCAGTGTGCTTGACATCCTCTGAACTCTGCCAGTGTTTCGGGTCTTGACCGGTGTTCAACACTCTTTGAGTTCCACAGTGTGTCAGATATTATCACTTGCTCGACATCATCCAAATTCTGCCAGTCTTTTAGGTTTTTCAAGGTGTTTGACACGGTCTATTTCCTAACACACACAATCCAGTATGTCAAATTTATGAGGCTACTTTGCAAGTTTAAAAACCTAAATAGTAGGGTGGGTCTGTTCACTTGTCCAACAAACATCCAAACCTGATTGCTCTTCTAGGAATTTTCAAGACTCCTCATGTCAGACCCTATCCCATCTAAGGATAAGTCAGATAAGTTTGGAAAGATGAAGTAAAAATATTAGAAGATAGATTCTTCTTCTTATATAAGTTACAATTATGACATCCGGGACACAGAGCTCGGCAATATAGACATGGAAGACTTCTGGAAAAGGATTGAGGATTCTTCTCAGAATTCATGGATGAAGTCAATAGCTCAGCAGTGGTCTCCCACTTGCAGAAGGGTTTCAGTATCAGCCCAATGCCCTGAATTCATTATGGCATGTGCTTCTCACTATGACTCAGCCTCCCACTCAGTGAGAAATCAAGCAGGAGAGTCTATAGTAAAATTAGATGGAGATTACTTTGATCAATTCCTAAAGTTGCCTAACTTTATGGAATATGTTGATTTAAATCTTAAGTTAGCACAGAAATATTGGGACAAAGATCAAGAAGACTGCATCAAGCATGTGAACAAGAAATTCTTGATCAAGGCTAAGCCAGTTGTTTCTAGGTTTCCTAAGTTGGTCCCTAGAAGTGATTTTATACTTGAAGTCAGTGATATCATCACCCTACTGAGCCAGTTATTTGGGCTCCCAGAGTCAAAATAATTCCAAGGGTGGATGTATCAGTTCATGGTCATCATAAAGAAGAATGACCAAGGGATTGATTGGGGCACCTTAATAAGTGATGAGATAGAATCTCAAATGAAAATGGTCTTGTCTACTAGCAAGTTCTACATGATGCCGTATGTCACCTATGCAGCAGCAGGTATGAGAAACTACCCGAGGTTGAATGCAAAAGGGAACTGAACAACTGATCACATATATCGGTACTTCCCTCAGCTGACAATAAAAGGATCTAAAGATCAGTTTAGGAGAGTGAATGATGCCTTCTTTTATGAAAATATTTGTAGGCTGGACCCTGAGCTGAGAAAGAGAAGAGTTTCTGATGAGGCATGGGTAGAGGTGTCAAAATGGGGCTACATCTTCTTGCAATTCAAGAAGTTTACCTATCTCCAGGTGGTAAGGTTCCATGGTACTCCTTTCCATTTTCCCAAGTTTCCAGGTGACAAACTCATCCTTATGGAGTTGGTCAGACAACTGTTGGATTTCCACAAGTTCCAACAAAGTAGACACAAGGTTGTTGTCTCCTTCCCAATTTCCATTGGAAGGTACACATGTTCTATAGTGGTGAAGGCCAAGAATGTGGTGCATGAACTTCAGGACAAACTAAAGAAGCATATGAAGTTTAGAGAGGGATTCGATATTCGAGGAGTCCTTAAGTCGTATGGAACCTTGTATCTGCATGTGCCCCATGTAGAGGACATCTGGGTTGATCTTCAGGATGAGGTTTCCATCTGAAGAAAATACAATAGCAGACTGAATCTTGAAGAAATCCAAGCATTAGATCTGGTTGATATCCTAGAAGGCACCACGGATAATGAAAGTGTCTTGGAACCCAGGTATGAACAATCAGATGGAGATCAACTTGGATTCCCAGCCATTGATTGGTCCATTGCTAAAAAGGATTCTATCGCTGAGAGAGCTACTCAAACCCTTGTCCACACTAAGGCATGGCTCATTTCTTGGGGAATGAGTTATAAAGAAAAGATATTTTCAAAGATAGCTACTCTAGAAGTGGGACCCTCCAAGGGAGAAAAGGAAAAAGATAAAAGCCCTACCAAAAGACAAATAAAGTTTAAGTTTGTCAGAAGAGGAGAAAAGAAGGGGGCTGAATCATCTACTCCCACACAAATAGTTGAGGTATTGGATTCTCCTCCTCAACCAGAGATAGGAGGAATTCTCCCAAAAGAGACAGGAGGAATTCTCCCAGAAGTCAAGGTTTTTCAACCTCTCATTTCTTATTTTGTTGATTGCTCGTCGGAAGTAAGTCTTTCTCTTGCTTCTCAAGCTTTAGCTCTGGGATCTTTACCTTCTCTCTCCCAATCTTCATCATCACATATTTCAACGCCACTCTCATCAGCCATGGCCAGGATTTTCTCCAATCTCTCCCCTCTCTCTGCTAGACCTACGTTGGCTATAGAAATGCCTCCTCCTTTCACACCTTCATTTCTTGAGTCTATTCCCACAGTCACTACACTTGCAGTCATCATGACTCCACAAGAAAATATTCCTCCACCCACAGATACAACCATGACACCTCCAATAGGAGCAACTTCTTCCATTGTACCTCAATGGTTGGTTGACCAGACTCCAAGGAAGAGGAAGGTGGTAGTTCCCCTACCAGCCTTTGATTTCAGTTCACTCAAGGCTTCTCCTGCCAAATCTTCCAAGAAACCCAAAATAGTTTCAAGAGTTTTAGTAGATGCCTCAGGGCATAAGTTTGTAGAGATTTCCACTCCCGTGACTGACAAAACCAAGGAGGACATAACAACTTCTGATTATCAGATTACAAGGGTGGATCTAGGAAAGGTAACAACAGAAGGGGCACAACAAGATGCACAAGATGCCATGAATGTGCTATGCCAAAAGCTGAAGGAAACAAAGGTGAGTAGGGATGAGCTAAAAGAGAAAGTGGAACAGTTGACAGAAGTATTGCTTAAGCTCTCAAAGCCCTCTCAGTCAACCCTGTCATCTTCTACTCCTACTCCTATCAGGTTTGACTTCTCATCAGTGCCTGTTATTGAGAAGATCAATGAGAAGGGGAGAACGGTGGATGAATGGATTTAGAGGTTACTCCTTCAAGGAAGGAAAGTCATTGATGATACAGTAGAGGTATACAAATCCTTGGAGGAAATGAAAAAGGATGGTGATAAGATGAATGATGAATTTTCACAGGAGGCTGGAAACCTCGAACTAACTTTGGAGGCCCTCAATGCACTGAAGCAAGTTCCATCTTGGGTCTTAGTAGAAGAAGGATTCATTCCACATGGGGATAAACACTTCCAGCTAACCAAGGCTATTAGGTTCAAGATAAAGATTCTCAGTGAAGCTTGCAACAAGTTGAGAGAATCTAGGGATCAGTTGATTGATGCCACCAGTGATATCAAAGAAGAATTGTTCAAGATATTTCCCAAAGTATTGGATGAAGGCGCAACCATTCTACCTGCTGATGGTTTCTATAAACAAATTCAGGAATCAATTGAGCAAGAACTAGCTTCCGTCTTTGATCTGAGCATCATTGATAAATTTATAAAGATCGAGAATGTTTTGGAATCACTGAGAAAACTTAATAAGAGATTGAAGAAACTTCCTGGCAACGCAAGTGACACACAGGAAACTTGCAAGGTTCTAAGTGATTATTCTAGTGCGCCAGATGAAGCTGAAATGCAAGGCATAATCCAGAAGTTTCAAGAGTTTCGAGACAAGCAGGCATCGTTGGAAGAAGACAAGGATGAGGAAATGGAATAAGCAATGATGTTACATGTCATTTCCTTCCAGAAATTGACATGTCTTTTTCATTTCTGTTTTGTCACATAGGAAGAAAATTTTGACTTGTTCTCCTGTGTGAGAGTCAAGCAAAATAGGACTCTTATTGAATGACTATTTTCTAGGATTTAATCCTATTTTCTCTCTGCTCTTTTTATTATAAATAAGGGATGCTTGTGCATTCCTAAAGGGATAAATTTTGAATATTAAGAGCTATTGTGAAGAAGAAGAAAAACTTTGTATTTTCTTTTTAATCATTGAAGAATAGAAACGGGTGTTATTTTACAAACTTTGTGTTGTGGGATTCATCTATCTTGAGAGATTGTTCTTACATCCAAAATATTGAGCTATTCTTTGTTTAGTATTCTTGATCATTTTAATCATCTTAGGATATTACACTCATTATCTAAAACTCGTATAAGTATTTCTTGATCTGTGTTTGCTTGAAAGAAAATACATTCCTCTTATTCCCTTTCCATTTTGTTTCATCTATGATAAGTTCCCTTTCTAATCCATCCCATTCCTAAAGTCGTAACATCTCCATTTCATGTTGATATGGATTTCAGGATTGTATCCCAACCCCAATGGTTAGAATAGTGTGGATATTGTATATATTATTTCTTTTGTGTTTTAGATTAGTAATAAACAGGAAGCCTCACCTGTCTTTGAGGAGGGATTTAATCCCATGTACTGTGGTTGAACCTCATATTTTGGTCTGAAAAAATATCCAACCAACAGTTTTTGGCAACTCCACTAGGGAATACGGATTGATAAGACTAAGCTTATCCTATTTGTGTCTGGTGACTCCGTATTTGCCTTATTTTCAAAAAGATCTATTTTCCAGTTCAAGCTGGCCAGAAATATCTTCACTCGGTCAAGCTGAGCCAGGGGTGAAACTGATCCATTCTTTGATTTGCTTCAGCAACATAATTTCAGACTTTCACCCAACAGTGTTGCATCTAGCCGAGTGAGAAGTTCTTCACCTATCTGAAGAACTCAGGTTCTTCAAGAACAAGAAGTTTCTATAACCTGTTGTGCATTATTCTTGTCTGATACTCAGATTCCTATACACACTTCATTCAGAAGAATGGCAGCACAACCTGTGCCTTGGGGTGCAGCTATTGGTCCTCTTTCCCTAACTCCACCGTTGCATGATCTACCACATGGGTCACGTAAGAATATTCCTAAGTTCAATGGTGATGGGAAGCAACACCCTGATGAACACATCACTTCATTCTTTTTCACATGTGGCATTCTTGGAGTTTCTCATGAAGACATCTCTATTCAACTCTTCATTGAGAAATTGCATGGTGTAGTAGCAGAATGGTTCTACCATCTTCTGAATGCATGCATTACCAACTGGACTACCATGCAGTCTGCATTCAAAGCAAGGTTCAAACCGGCTGAAGACTCTCACACCTTGTTAGCACAACTTACACACATGAAGAAGGAGTCTTATGAACCCATGTGAGATTTCATAGCCAAATTCAACAAGTTGATTCGTAAGATTCCAGAGCTATCCATTCCCACTCTTGAAAATCAAAAGTGTTTCTTCATCAATGCTCAGCCCCCTGATGTGAGCTTCTTGTTGAGAAGATCTGTTATCCCCGATTTGGCCACTGCTCAAGCTATAACCACTGAAATAGAAGATGATCTTATTCTAGCCAGAAAGATCAGAAGAGAATCATCTAAGCCTAAAAATCAGAGTTCTTCTCAGAGTACTACTGATCCTATGATTCAGAAGATGGCCAATGACTTGATCACTTTAAAGAAGAAAATGTCTCAACAAGCAACCAACATTCCTTATCGGGATATTCCTAGATAGAATTTCAAAAATGCCAATGGCGCTCCTGCAAGAGATAGGAATCGGTTGATTTCTGCTCCCACTAGGCTGTCCATTGAAGCTCCTCCTATCAACACAGTAGTTGAAATAGTTGAGGAGGGTGAAGAACTAGAAGATCAAGATTCTCATGAAGCTTTCGAAGCTTTAGGATATGCTGATGAGTCTTTTGATGATTCAGCTGGTGACTCCAGCATTGGGTACTTGGAGTATGAGGAAGATGAAGGTGAGCATGATGGCCAATAATTTGTAGTCTTCACTTGATCCCAATCTCATAACCCCAGAAATCCAGTTGAAGGCTCTAAGGAGAAAAGTAAAGAAGCTCCTGTGGTTATGGCTAAAAGAGGCTCTCCCATCTCAATGCAAACTAAAAAGGAGACAACTAAAAAGGTAACTTCATCTTCTAACTCTTTTTCTCCTTCCCTCAAGGCCAGTACCTCAGCTCAGACCAGTGTAACTAAAATTGAGCCCTCCATCATTCCTTCATATACCACTTTTGACATCATTGATCATGCAAAGAAAACCAAAATCCAAATGTCGGAAGCCGAGTACCTGCAGTCCAACCCTGAGCAATTTGAGAAACTTGCCAAATTCATTAGAAGCAAGGCTATTATTCCTTCATCTTCAAAAGGAATTTTTCCTAGCCCCACTCAGCCTTTACCTTAGAGTAATATGACCTCTGCTGCTTCTTCAGGAAATATTGAACCGTTTTATTTGTCCCTACTTATAAACGGTTTTAAACTCAGCAATTGCATAATTGACTCAGGAGCCTCTGATAACGTAATGCCCACAAAATTAGCTCATGCCCTTGGACTCACCTTGACTAAATATTATGGGTGGTGTTATTCCATGGAAACCAAACAAGTCCCCTTGATTGGCCAAATCAAGGATGCACAATTTGCATTTGTTGCCTTCCCTAAAAAGAGAGTGAAAATGACTATCCTGGTTGCTGATATCCCGACTGCTTATGGTATTCTCTTAGGAAGAGGTTTTTGCAAAGATGTTGGAGGAGAAATCAACATGGATTGGACCAAAGCTAAAATTCTAGTAAATGGAGTTCCTTGTGTCCTTCACCCCAAAACACAGGCAAAGTACCTTGTCACTAAGTCAGACGATCCCAAGGCTCAAATTATCTTTGAAGATGCAGGCTTGGGTAATTATTTCATGACATCTGAGGTGCCCTCTGTAGAAGTCAAAGAAGAAGATCCTAACACTGTTTGGACCCTTGAGTTTGATGGGAGCTGTTCAACTACTGGTTCAGGTGCTGGTGTGGTTCTTATATCTCCAGATTTCAAGATTTTTCCCTTTTCTTTCAAGTTGCAGTTTGATAATACTAATAACATAGCCAAATATGAAGCTTTGTTATTAGGATTAGAAATGGAAAGACAAAAAGGAATCTGAAATCTTAAAGTGCAGGGAGATGCCGAGTTGATTGTGAATCAAGTAAGGGGGACCTATCAGGTAAAAAATGATCACCTAAGACATTACAGGAACAAGGTTTGGGACAACATAGAATGCTTTGATGCTTTTTCCATTAAGGAAGTCTTAAGAGATTACAATGATAAAGCTGATTCTTTAGCCATGTATCTTCATCTCTTCTCCTTCCTCACCCAAAGTTCAAACAGGACATGTATACCATTGAGATTGTGTATCATCCAAGTGTTCCAGATAATTCAGCACATTGGCAAGTGTTTAATGATGATCAACAGGTATTGTCTTTTCTTGAGAAAGCTGATAATTTCAGTGAGCTTTATTTTGAAGGATCAGAATCAGATTTCCATGAGTCCATCTCAAATTCATATCAAGAAATTGATGGTGAATTCATCCAACTTAAAGGTAATAAGATTCCAAAGGGATTAGTTTCTCTAGAAGGTTTGTTTAACAAGCATGATTGTTTCATTCAGGATAAAAGGAAAGCTGAAGGTGCTTCCTCGTCAGAGGTAGATCAAGTTAATCTGGGCTCTTCTGACCAACCACGGATGGTAAACATTGGTAAATGCTGTTCTCTGGAGGAAAAAGAAAGATTCTCTTCACTCCTGAAGAGATATATGGACATCCTAGCATGGTCATATGTGGATCTAAAGTCTTTCAAGCCCAAGGATGTGCAACATAGCATTCCTTTAAAGCCTGAGGTTAAACCCTACAGGCAAAAGAAAAGGCATTACAACCCAAAGATCTCAGGGACTATCCTTGCTGAAATTTAGAAGATGTTAGATGTAAGGATTGTCTTTCCAATCCATCATTCCACCTGGGTTGCTAATATTGTCCCTGTTAGAAAGAAGAATGGTGAAATACAGATTTGTGTTGACTTCCAAAACCTCAATCAGTCTTCATTGAAAGACAATTATCCATTTCCCATCATGGACCAAGTATTACAGACTGTCACTAGATCAGAAATGTTATCCATGCTTGACAGATTTTGGGGTATAATCAGGTTGAGGTAGCTGCTGAAGATCAACATAAAATGGCATTCACCACCCCATGGGGAACCTTTGCTTACAGGAGGATGCCTTTTGGTTTGATTAATGTCGGAGCCACGTTTCAAAGAGCTATGGAATTAGCTTTCAGATATTTGATGGGCAAGGTCATAGTTGTGTATTTGGATGACTTGACGGTCTTCTCTAAAAAGTGAAGTGATCATTATGATCATCTAGAGCAGGTACTCTTAAGATGCAGGTGTCATGGGATTTCATTAAATCCTAAAAATTCCATGTTCAGAGTAATAGAAGGAAAGTTGTTGGGTCATATCATGACTAAAGAAGGAACCAAGATCGACCCAGAGAGGGTGAAGGCCATCCAAAGCCTTACCCTACCCACAAGTAAAACTGGGGTGCACTCCTTTTTCGGAAAGGTCAATTTCCTAAGAATATTTGTACCTGAATTTTCTGATAAAACCAAGGATATCCTTGGGATGATGAAAGGTAAGACTCCATTTCGATGGAGCACTGAAGGGAAGCTTGCTTTTAAAGAAGTCAAATGGGCAATTTCTCATGCTCCTATTCTGGTATGCCCAAACTTCAAGAAGGATTTCATCATGTATAGCTACGCTCCATGCACATACAGTATCAGCCATCCTGATGCAGGAGAATGAAGAAGGAATCAAAGCTCCCATTGCTTTCATGAGCTCCCCCCTAAAGGAACATGAATTGAAGATGTCACAAATTGAAAATCATGCTTATGCAGTGGTGAGAGTAGTGAAACATTTCAGGTATTATGTGTTGAGTTCCCACACTCTCGTTCTTGTTCCTGATACTGCAGTTAAGTCTATTTTGACTCAACAAGAGTTGGGTAGTCAATGGGGTAACTAGATAGCCAAAGTCTAGGAATATGACTTGGACATCAGACCTACCAAGTTGGTATGAGGAAGAGGCCTGTGCCAATTGATTACAGAAAATAAGTCTGAGACAGAATGTGAAGAAACTAAAGATACTTCTTCAGAATTACCCATGGTGCTTTTTGTAAGCACAACCGATGAATGGTACACAAACATCACTTTATTTTTAACTTATGGTGAATTTCCCCCATTTGAGCCAAAAAGAAAAGAGAACAGTTAAATTAAGGTTTGCAAGATACATTCTTTGGGATAATGGTATATACAAGAAGGGTATTGATGGTGTATTCCTGCGTTGTGTTGATAAGTCTCAGCAGATAAGGTTGCTAGAATCCTTCCACAATCTAGCATGCAGAGGGAATTTCTCTTCTTCCATGACAGCTTACAAGATCTTACGGGCCAGGTACTATTGGCCTACTCTCTTTTGAGATTCAGCTGAATGGGTGGCTAAGTGTGAAGCTTGTCAACATTTCATTGGCCGCCCTAAGCTGGCTGCTCTTCCCTTGAAGCCTGTAGTAATTGAAGAACCTTTTTTCCAATGGGGAATTGATTTCATTGGAGTACTAAACCCTACCTCTAGTGCTGGCCATAATTATGTGCTCACAACCACTGACTATTTCACCAAGTGGGTGGAAGCCACTCCAATCAAATAGGCTACCTCCGAAGTTGTTTGCCATTTTCTCAAAGAGAATATAATTGTTAGATTCAGCATTCCTCACAAGATTATTGCTGACAACACTTCTAATTTCTCATCACATGAGTTGACTGAATTTTGTTATGGGTTTGGAATCACATTGGCTCACTCATCTGACTATTACCCCCAAGGAAATGGTCAGGCTACATCCAACAATAAGAACTTGGTGACCATAATTCAAAAGATGGTTGATGAGAATTAGAGGACATGGCACAAAGCATTGTATGATGCATTATGGGTAGATCAGATTACTCCTAAGTGAGCTATTGGAATGTCTCCATTCCAAGTGTTGTATGGAATTGATGCTGAGATTCCTATCTCTGTAGAATTTCTAGCCTTACGGTTGGCTAAAGCAATTGAGGATGAAACTTTTCAAAGTTCTATTGAAAAAAGGATAGTGTACCTAGCTAGGCTAGAAGAAGAACAGAGCAAGGTGGTGGATCACATTGTAAACCATCAGAGAAAAGTCAAAAGGATATTTAACAAGAAATCAAAGCAACATGATTTCCAGATTGGAGATCTAGTACTTCTCTGGGATAAGAGAAGGGAACAGAAAGGGATGCATGGCAAGTTTGACTCTTTATGGAAAGGTCCTTTCAAAATCCATCAGCTAAATGGTGAAAATAGCTTCTGTCTATCATACCTTGATGGAGAGTTGCTTCATCTACCTTTCAGTGGCAAACATTTGAATTTATTCCACCAATAATGTAAGATGCTCTCTTGCACTGTATTATAATTTATTTTCTGTTGTGTGTTTTCTTTCTTTCTTTCTTTCTTTCTTTCTTTATTTTCTCTTCTTTTGACTCCGTAGCCCAATGGATAAAAGCTTCTTGATTTCTGAGTTCTCTTCCTTTGATGTCTCAAATAAAGTCCCCAACTGGAGCCAGTTGTTATCTTGTTTTAGTGATTCTAGCTAAAATTGATATAACCATAGTTAAACTTTGGAAAAATATCTTAAATTTCCCTTTGAGAGAATATTTTCAGGTTTTCGGGCTTTCACTGCATGAAAACATGTTCTTTACATGCATCATGTCTCATGTTTCCCGAAGCCTTAAACCTGAATTGACTAAGTCCTTTGTGTCAGGTTTTTGGAGGTTCAAAGCATCAGAACATGCTTTTCCTATCGCATGTTTCATGTTCCATGTTCCCTGAAACCCGCAACCCGAAACAAAGCTAGTGTGTTAGGTTTTCAGAACTTGGAAGCATCTCAACATCTCATGCTTCATGCCTCATGTTTCCCAAAACCTGAAACCTAAAATGAACCAAATCCTTTGTGTTGGGTTTTCGGGGACTCCAAGCATGATGACATGTCATAAATGCCCAGTTTTCTGGTAGTTGGCACACGTGTCGAGCTATGTGTAATAAATTTTAGGGTTTTATAAATAGGTGGTTTTCCATGTCATTTTTACTTTGTACGATTTTGATGTGTTGGAATGTTGTGCATGCTTCTACCTCCTCCGAACCCGATTGAGCTTCTTGATCGATTTCGTGATCCGTCTTTGATTATTTTTTGAGTTTATTGAAGGTATTTCTCTCCTCTTTCTATTTTATGCTTTTTGGGTTATTTTTGAGGTGTTCATAATGGAGTTTCCTTTTCTTTTCTCTTCCTTCTTGGTTTAGGGTTTAGGGTTACTTTTCTTTGTTTTTATTACATTCCCATTGAATATTTTGTTTGGAATTCACCCTTAGGGTATTTGTTTATTTTCCCATAGATGTTACCCTATAGTTTTCAAAAGGGTTAAAAAATTCCTAACTAGCAACATGGCAGGGATTTTTCATGTCCTGACATCGTAGAAATCCGATTGCATCTATTTCGGGTTTTACAGGGTGTCTGACATCATACAAGTTCTGCCTTTGTTTCCCCCAAGATTTGTCTAGGTAGTGTTGACATCCTCAAAAATCCACCAGTGTTTCGGGTCTTGACCAGTGTTCAACACTCTTCGAGTTCCGCAGTGTGTCAGGATATTATCACCTGCTCGACATCATCTAAAATTTGCCAGTCTTTCAAGTTTCTCAAGGTGTTAGACATGGTATTTTTCTTGACACACACAATCCATTCTGTCGGGTTTCTGAGGCTTCTTTTCAAGTTTCAAAACCTGAATAGTAGGGCGGGTCTGTTCACTTGTCCAACAAACATCTAGACATGATTTCTCTTCTAGGAATTTTCAAGACTCCTCATGTCGGACCCTAGCCCATCTAAGGATAAGTCAGATAAGTCTAGAAAGATGAAGTACAAATATCAGAAGACAAATTCTTCTTCTTATATAAGTTACAATTATAACATCTGGGACACAGAGCTTGCAATATAGACATGGAAGACTTCTAGAAAAGGATCAAGTATTCTTCTCATAATTCATGGATGAAGTCAATAGCCGGCAGTGGTCTCCCACTTGTAGAGGGTTTCCAGTATCAGCCCAATGCCCTAAATTCATTTCTGGCATGTGCTTCTCACTATGACTCAGCCTCCCACTTAGTGAGAAATCAAGCAGGAGAGTCTATAGTAAAATTAGATGGAGATTACTTTGATCAACTCCTAAAGTTGCCTAAATTTATGGAATATGTTGATTTAAATATTAAGTCAACATAGAAATCTTGGGATAAAGATCAAGAAGACTGCATCAAGCACGTGAACAAGAAATTCTTGATCAAGGCTAAGCCAGTTGTTTCTAGGTTTCCTAAGATGGTCCCTAGAAGTGATTTTATACTTGAAGTCAGTGATATCATCACCCTACTAAGCCAATTATTTGGGCTCCCAGAGTCAAAATAATTCCAAGGGTGGATGTATCAGTTCATGGTCGTCATAAAGAAGAATGACCAAGGGATTGATTGGGGCACCTTAATAAGTGATGAGATAGACTCTCAAATGAAAATAGTCTTATCTACTGGTAAGTTCTACATGATGTTGTACGTCACCTATGCAGCAGTAGGTATGAGAAACTACCTGGGGTTGGATGCAAAAGGGAACCAAACAACTAATCACATATATCGGTACTTCCCTCAGCTGACAATAAAAGGATCTGAAGATCAGTTTAGGAGAGTGAATGATGCCTTCTTTTATGAAAATATTTGCAGGCTAGACCCTGAGCTGAGAAAGAGAAGAGTTTCTGATGAGGCATGGGTGGAGGTGTCAAAATGGGGCTGCATCTTCTTACAATTCAAGAAGTTTGCCTATCTCTAGGTGGTAAGGTTCCATGGTACTCCTTTCCATTTTTCCAGGTTTCCAGGTGAAAAAATCATCCTTATGGAGTTAGTCAGACAACTGTTGGATTTCCATTAGTTCCAACAAAGTAGACACAAGGTTGTTGTCTCCTTCCCAATTTCCATTAGAAGGTACACATGTTCTATAGTGGTGAAGGCCAAGAATGTGGTGCACAAACTTCAAGACAAACTAAAGAAGCATATGAAGTTCAGAGAGGGATTTGATATTCGAGGAGTCCTTAAGTCGTATGGAACCTTGTATCTGCATGTGCCCCATGTAGAGGACATCCGGGTTGATCTTCAGGATGAGGTTTCCATCTGAAGAAAAGACAATAGCAGATTAAATCTTGAAGAAATCCAAGCCTTAGATTTGGCTGATATCCCAGAAGGCACCATGGATAATGAAATTGTCTTGGAACCTAGGTACGAATAGTCGGATGGAGATCAACTTGGATTCCTAGCCATCGATTGGTCCATTTCTGAAAAGGCTTCTATCACCGAGAGAGCTGCTCAAACCCTTGTTTGTAATAAGGAATGGCTCATTTCTTAGGGAATGAGTTATAAAGAAAAGAGATTTTCAAAGATAGATACTCTAGAAGCGAGACCCTCCATGGGAGAAACGGAAAAAGATAAAAGCCCTACCAAAAGACAAATAAAGTTTAATTTTGTCAAAAAAGGAGAAAATCAGGGGGCTGCATCATCTACTCCCACACAAACAGTTGAGGTATTAGAGACAGGAGGAATTCTCCTAGAAGAGACAGGAGGAATTCTCCCAGAAGTCAAGGTTGTTCAACCTCTCATTTCTCCTTTTGTTGATTGTTCGTTGGAAGTAAGTCTTTCTCTTACTTCTCAAGCTTTAGCTCTGGGATATTTACCTTCTCTCTCCCAATCTTCATCATCACATATTTCAATGCCACTCTCATCAGCCATGGCCAAAATTTTCTCTGATCTCTCCCCTCTCTCTGCTAGACCTACGTTGGCTATAGAAATGCCTCCTCCTTCCACACCTTCATTTCTTGAGTCTATTCCCATAATCACTACACTTGCAGTCATCACGACTCCGCAAGAAAATATTCCTCCACCCACAGATACAACCATGACACCTCTAATAGGAGCAACTTCTTCCGTTGTACCTCAATGGTTGGTCGACCAGACTCTAAGGAAGAGGAAGGTGGTAGTTCCCCTACCAGCCTTCGATTTCAGTTCACTCAAGGCTTCTCCTACCAAATATGCCAAGAAACCCAAAACAGTTTCAAGAGTTTCAGTAGATGCCTCAGGGCATAAGTTTGCAAAGATTTCCACTCCCGCGGCCGACAAAACAAAGGAGGACATAACAACTTCTGATTATCAGATTACAAGGGTGGATCTGGGAAAAGTAACAACAGAAGGGGCACAACAAGATGCACAAGATGCCATGAATGTGTTATGCCAAAAGCTGAAGGAAACAAAGATGAGCAAGGATGAGCTAAAAGAGAAAGTGGAACAGTTGACAAAAGTATTGTTTAAGCTCTCAAATCCCTCTCAGTCAACTCTATCATCTTCTACTCCTACTCTTATCAGGTTCAACTTCTCATCAGTGCTTTTTATTGAGAATATCAATGAGAAGGGGAGAACGGTGTATGAATGGATTCAGTGGTTACCCCTCCAAGGAAGGAAAGTCATTGATGATATAGTAGAGGTATACAAATCCTTGGAGGAAATGAAAAAGGATGGTGACAAGATGAATGATGAATTTTCACAGGAGGTTGGAAACCTCAAACTAACTTTGGAGGCCCTCAATGCACTGAAGCAAGTTCCATCTCGGGTCTTTAGTAGAAGGACTCATTCCACATGGGGATAAACACTTCCAGCTAACCAAGGCTATTAGGTTCAAGATAAAGATTCTCAGTGAAGCTTGCAGCAAGTTGAGAGAATCTAGGGATCAGTTGATTGATGCCACTAGTGATATCGAAGAAGATATGTTCAATATCTTTCCCAAATTATTGGATGAAGGCACAACCATTCTACCTACTGATGGTTTCTATAAACAAATTTAGGAATCAATCAAGCAAGAACCAACTTCCGTCTTTGATTTGAGCATCATTGATAAATTTATAAAGATCGAGAATGTTTTGGAATCACTGAGAAAACTTAATAAGAGATTGAAGAAACTTCCTGGAAATGCAAGTGACACATAGGAAACTTGTGAGGTTCTAAGTGATTATTCTAGTGCACTAGATGAAGCTGAAATGCAAGGCATAATCTAGAAGTTTCAAGAGTTTCGAGACAAGCAGGTGTCACTGGAAGAAGACAAGGATGAGGAAATGGAATAAGTAATGATGTTACATGACATTTCCTTCCAGAAATTGACATGTCTTTTTCATTTCCATTTTGTCACATAGGAAGCAAATTTTGACTTGTTCTCTTGCGTGAGAGTAAAGCAAAATAGGACTCTTATTAAATTACTATTTTCTAGGATTTAATTCTAGTTTCTCTCTGCTCTTTTTATTATAAATAAGGGGTGCTTGTGCATTCCTAAAGGGGCTTTTTTGGAATATTAAGATTTATTGTGAAGAGGAAGAAAAACTTTGTATTTTATTTTTAATCATTAAAGAATGGAAACGGGTGTTATTTTACAAACTTTATGTTGTGGGATTCTTCTATCTTGAGAGATTGTTCTTACGTCCAAAATATTGAGCTATTATTTGTTTAGTATTCTTGATCATTTTAATCGTCTCAGGATATTACACTCATTATCTAAAACTCATATAAGTATTTCTTGATCTGTGTTTGCTTGAAAGAAAATATGTTCCTCTTATTCCCTCTCGATTTTATTTCATCTATGATAAGTTCCCTTTCTAATCCATCCCATTCCTAAAGTCGTAACATCTCCATTTCATGTTGATATGGATTTTGGGATTGTATCCCAACCCCAATGGTTAGAATAGTGTGGATATTGTATATATTATTTCTTCTGTGTTTTAGATTAGTAATAAACAAGAAGCCTCACCTGTCTTTGAGGAGGGATTTAATCCCATGTACTATGGTTGAACCTCATATTTTGGTCTGACAAAATATCCAACCAACACATGCCCTTAATGATCATTCATTCGATGACTCAAAATGAAGTTATTGATGTTACATATACTTCACAAACCTCGCGATGATCCCAACTTCACCCATTATCCAAGTGATATATTTTACACACAATGAATCAATCTAATCTATTCCTCATCATAGTGTGATTCATATGATGTATTTTACCTTTGGAGAGAGAGAGATAGTGACAATGATGTCTCCTTCATGGTGGAAACATACTTAGTGTTCCTATACATCCTTTTTGCTTATCTACACTTTGTGCCTCCAACCTCTTATTGAGCAGAAACAATGTGGTTGTATTCTCTTTTTTCTGTGAGCTATGGGAACAATAAGGGGCATTTAAATAAGTGTTTAAGAACATTGATATGAGATATTACACTCCATGGACCTGTGATAACTATTTTATCCTATAAACATGAGGATCTTGGGTTGAGGCACATTGCGAGAAGGTATATGATCCAGGAACATCCTATTATTCACCTCAGAGACTCAATTTGTGTTAGCAGAGGTTGAAATACTTAATCAAGAGTTGGTTAGAAGATTCATGTCTCCCCTCAGTGATGAAAACATCATCCTTCTAGGATGAATTAAATCATAATGGGTCATTTTTTCCATAATTGGGATGAGTTGGATCATCTGGCTTCTTATATAAAGTTGCACCTTATAAAAATCACCTTCAAATTGATACTTTGAGAGCCTATGGCAAGATTTCATTCATGTTTGGGCCATAAAACAAATTATTGGAATAAAAATTATGGATAAAAGAAATGAAATAATAATAATGGGATTTGCCAAAACTTTCTAAGATCAAGTCAAAGACTTAATATTTTTAGTAGGTCATATCCTGGACTGCTTATTTTTTTAAAAAAATCATAGTTTTCTCCTTCTAATGCTTATTATTCATTTAAAAATATGAGAATTCTTAGGAATTTCCATTTTTAGAAACTTAATATTTTTAGATATTCCCAACCATGATTACTTGTTATTTTTTAGAAATGGGACCTACACGTGTCAAATTGATATGAAATTGGTCTCAAAAGTTTTATGATTTTTAAAGGATGCTACGCTCTGATTAATGGATGATTCCCTTGTCCATATTTGTGGGAAAATGAGAATTTCATCAAACAGGGATGAATACTGAGAGAAAACTGAGTCATCCATATCTCAAAATATGAACCACCTCATCATGTGAAAAATGGCTCTAATGAAAGTAGATTTTACGATGAACATTCACTCCAAATTTAAGTGTTTTTCACTTTCCAGATATCCATAGAATCAAGAAGGGAACTTGGTGTAGTTTGTTATAGTGGAATGATTGTTCATTAATGAATGCCAGAGAAAAAACATAGCCATAATGCTGAAATTTTTGGTGGGAGAATTTATCCAAGTTTTTGAGTAATTTTTGACTTGTTTGTGGCCATGGAATCTTGTCTGTAGTGAGAAAAAATTTCACAAGAGGGTTAATGTTACAATTTGTTGTCCTCTCTGTCCCTTAGGGCATAGAGGGGACACATGGGTGAGGGAGGGATATGAAAATGAGATATGGGGATTAGGGAATGGCATAGAAGGAGATGGTGGTGGTCACGTATGGTCTAGGAGCTGCATTCATGAGTTAGGTCAGAATTTTGTGTCCCGCTTGTCCCTTTGGGGAAAGAGGGGACACTAGGGAAACCAAAGTGTTATGTGGGTGAAGGATGGATTTCACATTTTGGTGTTCTTCTTGTGCCCCCTGGACCATGGTGATACCTGGGTGTCTAAAGTGTAACTTAGCAAGGAGAGTGAGGTCACACTTTAGTTTCCTTCTTCTCCTCCTTGTCCCCCTTGTCCCTTATAGAATAGAGGGGACACTTGTGTATACAAAGTGTAAATTTTCCATTCTAGGAAAGTATATTTTTCCTTGGATGTCAAAATTTTGACACAAGACTTGATTTTTTCACCACATAAAATTAGGGAAATGTTTTTAGGTAAAATATGTAGACACCAAAAATTTTTATCACTACTATCGATTGCGCATGTGCGCATCTTTCTCCATGGTCCTCTCTAGACCCATTTTAATTTAATTCACTTATTTTATTTAAATTCCCATATATTAGCCTAACACTTTTAATTCGTAATTAATATTCAGTAATTATCTTAGTTAATATCCATTAGCTAATTATATTTAATAAGATTTCTTTTTTAGAATGATGTTATCCCTAACCACCTAAATCCACATCCCTGCACTTTTTCTAGCTTTTATCTAACCCATATTTATCTCCAACCTACTCATAACAATTCCTTAGGAGACCCTTACCATCCCCCATGCTTTTAATCACTTATACTAATCTCTACAAGCCTCATATCTTAAAAAAAATAATCATTCACCACTTTTAGGAAAGGTTACCCACAGTCGGCACTGACCCAGCCCAGTCACCTACGACCCTATAAAATTACATTCACCCCCTCTTCTGGAGGCATGCATGCGAATATATGAGATTTCTTGGGACTTGCAAAATTATTATCATGTCTGAGCATCCCTAAAATAATTATAGACCTATTTTATCTCCTTTTAACGTGCTTTCATCCCTCGTGAACATCCTTCATGAGATTACTATCATTTTTTGTTTTTTATTAAGTTATTATCATTGTCTTATTTGCATCTTACATTTTATAGGACCAGGTCATCTCCACATACCTCATTTCAGTCTTCCTTTTCATCCCTTGTACTTACAGGTTACTTTTTTAGTCCTTACACTCTCGTCTTAACTTATTCTAGCTCAGGTCATCATCGACCATGTCAGGTGACCACCGACCCTATATCTATCTTCATTTGTGCCTCTATTTTCTAGATCATCAAATCAACGTTATTTTTTTCCAGTGTTCACCCAATCATTATTGCCCCTACCCAATTACTGTCAACCCAACCTCTGTTTTTGGTATCCACTTGTTAGATCCATGTTTCCTCACACCCATTTATTTATGTCATTCTCATAAATTTTATGCGGGTTCCTACCACTCAACACAGAGCTCCAACACCCTTACGTTTGCACTCAAAATATCCATATCTGTATTTTACAATTTATTTTTCATCCATCTACTTCCATTCGTAGTCAAATGAACCTCTACATCCTTGGTAACTATCGATCATGCCAGGTAACTTTATTTTATGACAATTTAGATCAGATTTGTATGTGCTTTACATTTATGAATTTTTCAGCTTTTGTGTGCCTTAGATTCTACATATTATCCTATTTTTTATCATTGCTTTTATCATACCTTATCAAACATGGGGGTTGAAATCCACTAAGAAATTTAATGCATCTTAGAGCTGACTTCATCAGGAAGCCCCCACATATATCATCTAATCCATTTTTTATTAGTTCTTCTTGTCTTATAGGTTCATCGAGTTCGCAGTGAGATCATTCACTTTGAGCCCATCCATTTTGCATCCATCATACTTCAAGGTAACTTGCACCCTTACATTTATGAATTTCTTGGATATCTTTGGTACATATTTCACTAATTTAAATAGGAACAATAAATTTGGATCAATATTATTGGCATGCCCGGTGGGACTTCCCTTTTAGGTGATTCTCTTGTATTTTATTTCATCCTTCTATTATCCACTAACATTATGATAGAGGATTTTGATTTTGTTGATTCATGTTGGTTTATGAACTTTCTTAGATCACTCTTTACTTGCTTAAAAATATTAGATCAAAAGGAAAATAATTCTCCATGTATTCTTCTTTTCTCCTTTTTGCATCGTATTTTCCCTTTCTTGTGTGTTTTTCCTCATCAAACTTTTACCTTTGGATTTGGCTTAAAATGAAACTTTTGCATCCTTTCTTGTTCATCTAGTTTAAGTAGGTGTTAATCAGTTGCATCTCACATTATATCACACACAACAAAATTCACACATCAATGTACACATCTAGACATCTTCCTACTAGGCGGACTGATTGGGATTTCATCACCCAACAAGAAGTCATTGTGGTGTTCTGTCCATGTTAGAAATCCTACAAAGACTCAGCCCTCATGCACCTTCGGGTATATCAAGGACTCCCTAGCTTTAACTACCCAAAACCCACCTTATCTTTTCATTTCTTAGGTACCCTCATTATCCTCCTCCAATTATCTTGAGATTCTGCATTTGATCTCTAAACATTATAAATATTATTTCATTCAAAGAGATCCCCCTTTGAAAATCGATTATCCTATCTCCCATCAATCTATTTCCCCTCGACCAGTCCCACCTCCATCTGCTACTCCTTTAAAACTCTTGGGCCCCCTTCTAGTCACATTTATAACTTCCTATTTCATATATCTCCCACAATCTCTCAATCCTATCAATCCACTCAATTGATGGATTCTATTCCACTCCCACTGCCTCATATCAACACTATCCCTACTTCATCTGATATTACATCTAGAATACCTATCCAACCATCTCAATATGCCAATAATCAACAATCAAATATCCCTATCTCACAATAGTCTATTCAAGCTCAACAATTACATTGCATTCATATCTCTCAATAGTGATTATTACCACAACCTATCCCATCCCATCACATTCCTATTTTCCAACATCAAGCACTCTCCCAACCAACTCAATATCTACCCCTTATTTATATTCTCTCTTATCAAACATGCCCTTGAATTTTAACATACCCCCAAGATTCTTTACATTATTATCCATCCACTTCTCATGTTGTGTCACAAGAACCATCTACCTCATACACACTTCCTTAACATGAAAATTTTAGACCATATTCTAATTATTCCCCCTTGGGGGAATCTTATGGTTCAATCTTCAACAATTTAGTGGCAGCCCACATCCTCATACTTCCTCCCATCCAGCCTATTAACAAATGACACCCCAAACCTGATTGGTATAATTAGGGTCATTAATGTAGATATCATCAATTCATAGTTCACAACATCAAAAAGTATCATTATTTTAAATAATCCTACCTCATCTCACAATCACCCTCTTGGCATCTTTCGACAACCCTTTCATAATCCACCACCAACAAATAAATTTCTACCTTCCACATCTTACACATCAAATAATAATGCAATCAATACTATACATTAAACACCTCCATCCTTACCTATCTCATCTACCTCATCATTTATTCATACCTTATAAATTGTGCCTATAACTTCTACCACACATATCACATTAACTTCCACCACTTTTCCTACATCTACATCTATTCCTACCTTTACCACATTCACATCTAATTTTACTATACCTGCCATTTCATCCACATCTATCATACCCAAACATACCATATCTAACCCCTTACCCACATCAACATCCAACACACCTATCACTACATGACTTATATCCTTAAAAATCCCAATGGTCCCTATCTCATCATCAATTTTAAATATCCCTATATCCACCATATCAAAAAATTCACCTACATATACCCTGACATCTTCATCAAATATACCTACATCTTCACCCATGGCCACATAACCTAATTTATCTCAATCTTCTATAGTTAATCTTCCAACATTGATCATTTCCACATCTATACCCACTACCACACTAATAAGATCTCCTCAATTTGCAAACATATCAAATATACCCCTTAAAACATTTGTAAAACAAACATCCCCACCTAAGAAAAACATAAAGGGTATTAAACCAATTGTCGGCACATTAACCAATCCAAAACCTACACACTCGACATCTCACATAGACATCATCAATCACATCATACAAACACCTCTATCTCCATCCACATCTACACACACCATTGATCCTACACCTACATATACTTCACAACTTTTCATATCTACTTCATTGGAATTTACCTCTACATCACCCACATCTAGTCCACCCTTACCTATTATACCATTTTTTGAATCAATCCCAATTCCTCTTTCTTCACTTATACCTACACCAATCAAATCATCTATTTTGACTACATTGACTTCATATTCTCCTCTTAAATATTTCTCATCATTTGTAGAGTTTGTGAAAGCAATCCAATTCACCACAACTTCAAATTATTCTCCCATATCATCCTCATAATCAGACATTTCCACATATTCTTTAGGCATTATCAAACAAAAATTACTTCCTACACCAATACCAACCACACAACCTTTAGATCCTCTAGTTGATATTATTGTCATCCCAACCAATGGTAATTTCTCTTGATATAAATCTAAGACTCTTAGTAAACATCCCCAAAGGTCTCTCATGCATCCTCATAAGAAGTTAGGTCTTCCCTCTTTTCAGTAATCCGATATTACAAAATCCATCCTAGGAGCACTCCCATCTATTTTAGGGCCATGCCCTTCATCTAAGACATCTCCCACCGATCAATCCAAATCCAAATAATCTAATCCTCCTCTCAAATTTTATTCACTTTCTAAGATATATAACTTACCCATCCAATCTACTTCCACTCCATCCCCTAAATCCAAGTCTGAATATCCTATCAAAAACCACAATAGTTAGCTTCCTCCAAAAACCTTAATTAGGTCCTACATAGATATCTTTCAACACTTAGTTTGAGTATCTTCCAGCATGCTTCTTCCTATTAAATATTTTGATGCTCATAGTAATAACCAATCATGGTTTTATCCCATTCCCATTTTTTCTTATCATCATACCTTGGGTCATGACATTGAGCATTGTAAGGCCCTCAAAACTCTCTTCCATGATCTTATTGAGGAAGATGACTCTCTCATCCAAGGGGATTCTCCTTCTACATCCACCACAACCAATCCAATTCCTATTTCTACATCTTCATCCATCGATATTGTTTCCATTTCCTATCATTCCTATGATCTCCAACCATCTATCCAATCTAAATCCAAAGGTTTCATCCATATTCATTCTAATAGTCCTATCCAATATTCTTCATCCACATGCTCATCCACATATAAGTTATCCAATGTGATATAGAATATTTCATTGGGGAAGAATATTCCCCTTGTTATTGAACATCTCACATCTTTTTCCTCATCAACACATATTATCCACATCAATTCATCCCCCTATCCATCCAACGAATCTCTTGACATTATCTTATCTTATCTAACCCATGTCATCCAATTTCATCTAGTTTACTCTATCCAATCAATCTATCTACCATCTTATCTAATCCCAATTCAACCTTTATTGCCATATTTTTTCTTCCTCTGGGGGCACCATAGTTTCATCTAAAATATGCCTTTATGGCCATATTTGTGTCTCCCCTAGGGGCACCATATATTCATCCTAAGCCCATTTTTGTGCCCATTTTCTCATCTCTTAAGACACATATATCTCGCTTCCTCATTTCTGAGGTGTTACACATATTTTCTGATCTTTATCCAACTCATCTCATTCAATATTATTCATCTCATCCAAAGTACACCTTTGTAGCCATATTTGTGCCTCTTTTGGGGCACCATATTTTTCATCCTAAAGTCCACCTTTGTGGCCATATTTGTGCCTCTTTTGGGAACCATTTTCACATCCTAATTCCACTCTTGTGGCCATCTCTTTATCTCATTAGAGATGCATATTTCCCTTCCTTCCTTGAGGATAGCACGTAGTTTTTTATCTTCATTGCATCCCATATTTTACAATTTTTCTTCTATCCTATCGCCACTTTAATTTCGGTGACCTTATCCTTAAAGAAGATCAAAACGTTACTACTTTAGAAAGGAACCAACATGCAAAGTTTTCCCCAAAATGGATTGGACCATACATTATCACATATAAGTATGGATCGGGAGCCTATCATTTGGTCTCCCTTGATGGTAAACTAGAAGTGGAACCACTTAATACATTGCATTTGCAACCATTCTATTGTTAACATGTCTACCAGTGAGCACTTAGTCATATCCTTATATCATTCCTCCATCATTAGCCTCTTCCATGTATCATTTTAATATGGGCACCGCGGCTATGTCCATAGAATTTTCCTTATGGATAGGTTCTCCCTGCTTGGTGATAAATGTGTTATCGTTACATCCATCACCCTCTCATATACCTATTGGAATCACACTAAGGCTCCATGAGTGTCTCTTTTACATTCATTGTCCCATTCTAAATGGTTTACCTAGCTATTCCAATATCTTCCCCATGTTAAAATAAACATTCATGGATGTTTCTATCAAAAAATCAAAGTTATCAAAAACAAACTACTCCCTCAAAGGACAATTGTTCATGTCAGAAAAGAAACAAAAAAAAAAATTATTATTAAGTCAAATCAAATCAATATCCAAATAAAATCTTTTGTATCATGAAATCGAAGGCTTCCCGCATTGATCAGTTTTCTTCTAGAAAACTTCCAACATTGATCAGTTTGCTCTTTCCCCTTCCCAGAGTTGGGGCATAGATTTAGGAAGCACTACTTATGGATAACCATTTCCTGTGTACAAGTTAAATCACAAATTCCTTTGTCATGTTGACATTAGGTTTATGATATTTTTTCATCCATATCTCCCTCATGGTCTTTTGGTATAACTAACTATCATTGGTTATATGCTAACATCTGTTTTAGTCGCATGTTCCTTGCATTACCTGGATCTCCCTCTTGTTTATCTCCAATACGGTTGGAGGCATATCTTCCTCACACATTCCTTGATATGACATAGCATCATTCGTACCCATGGGTTTCTAATCATCAAGTCATGTTCTATTCATGCTTGTTTTTGTCTTATTACCATAGCATTTACCATATCTAAATCATATATATGTTATCTATTAAAATATCCCATTTGATTAGGTATTCTATTATCCATGTATAACATCTTTCCTTCTATATTATGTTTTAGTGTGTTCCCTATAACACATTTTCCCCTCCTTTCTTCATCTTTTATCGTCATTTCTTACTATGCATTTTTGGAAATTGTTGTGGCTTTTGTTGGGGCACCATATTATCATCCATATATAATCTCAATTTAACTTTTGTGGCCATATTTTTTTTCCCTCTTGGGGAACCATACCTCATATTTTTATACTTCACCTCTTTGGCTATTATCGTACCCTTTATTGGGGTACCATTATATATTTCCTCATCTGTTTTGTGCTCTTTTACTAGGGAACAATTTCATCATCTCATCTTATTTAAAGTCCACCTTTGTGGCCATATTTACTCCCCCTTAGGACATTTATTTCAATACTTTTTATATTTTTCCTTTTGGGCCATTTTTGTGCTCATTTCCTAGGGCACCATTTTATCATTGCATCTTATCTCAAGTCCACTTTTGTGGCCATATGTTTTTCCCCTTGGTGAATTTATATCATCAATTTTTTAATACTTTTCCTTTTTGGCCATTTCCATTCCCTCCTTAAAGGACCATTACTTCCATCCTCATCCTTTGCAGGCGTATACCCTTGCAGTGATTCCTCATGTTTGAAGGATTTCAATTTATTTTTGCATTATGTTGCACAAAATTTTGATGTGTGCCTATGACCTATTGGTCCCCATGGCTTACATCAATTTGAGTTGTTTCCCATTGGATTCCCTCCATTTTGTATGAATTTTCACCCACTCATTAATCTGTAGAATGTTTCCTCTATCTCTATTGAGATTGTCCTTCATTCCCTACCAACGTGATATCAGAATCACTGTTATAGTGTTTATTGTTGTTCAAATCCTTCTTGCTTGGGGAATCTTTCCTCACCTTATCATTTTACCCATCTCTCTTCTCCCACCTACCCTTCACCATCTACCTCTTTCAAACTCATCATTGATTCCCCTTTGTGTTATCGATCCCTTATTTGAGGGGGATCTCATTATCAATCCTTCGTTAGTATTTATCTTACTATTTATCCCTCACCATTTTTTCTCATGGCTTGCTAGCGTAAACCATGCGATAAAAAGGGGAAAATGTAGACACTAATTTTTTGTATCGTTATTCTTGATTGACCACGTGCACATCTTTCACCATGGTCCTATCTAGACCCATTTTAATTTAATTCACTTCCTTTATTTAAATGCCCATATATTAGCTGAACACTTTTAATTCATAATTAATATTAATTAATTACCTTAAATAAGCTCCATTAGCTAGTTATCTTTAATAAACTTTTTTTTAGAATGGTTTTATCCCTAACCACCTAAATCCACATCCCTACACATTTTCTAGGTTTTATCCAACCCATCTTTATCTCCTACCTACTCATAACACTTCCCTAGGAAACCCTTACCCGCCTCCATGATTTAGAGCACTTATCCCAATCTCTAAAGGCCTCATATCTCTAACAAATAAATAATTCACCACTCTAATGAAAGGTTTCCCACAATCAGTTGAAACCCAATTGCATTGTTTTCGCCCCTATAAAATTGCAATCATCCCCCTCTTTCAGAGGAATGTATGTGAATATCTAAGATTTCTTGCAACTTACAAAAAAATTATACATGAGCATCCCTGTAACAATTATATAACTCTTAAGTCTCCTTTTAGTGTGATTACATCACTAATGAAAATCATTCATGAGATTAATATCATTTTGTGTTGTTTTATTTAGTTATTATCATATTATCATTGTCTTGTTTGCATCTAACATTTTACAGGACCAGATCATCTCCAAAGACCTTGTTCCATCCATCCTTTTCATCCCTCATACTTGTAAGTTGATTTTTCAGTGCATCCACTCTTGGCTTGATTCATTTCAACTCAGGTTTTTGTTAACCTTTTCAAATCGCCGCCAACCCTCTATTCATCTTCCTCTGTGCCTCTATTTTCTAGATCATCATATCCCTGTTATTTAGTTGCATTATTCACCCATTATTTGTTTCCCCTACCCAATTTTCATCAGCCTAACATCTGTTTGTTATATCCACCACTTAGATCTCTATCTCCTCACAACCTTATGTTTATGTCAATCTTATAACTTCTTTGCAAGTGCTTTCCAATCAGCACAAAGCTCCATCATTCTCAAATCTACGCTCGGAATATATATATATATATATATATATATATTATAATTTATGTTTCATCCATTTTCTTCCGGTCTCCGTCAACTGAACCTCTACATTCTACGTTGTCATCAATCATTCTAGATAACTATATTTTATGATAATTTAGATCAGATTTGTATATGCCTTACATTTTTTCATTTTTAGTTTCTGTGTGCCACACATTCTGCATATTATCATATTTTTTATCATTTCTTTTATCATATCTTAACAAACATGGGGGTTAACATCCACCAAGGAATTCAATGCTTCTTGGAACCGAATTTGTCAGGAATCCCCCACATATATCATCTAATCCAGTTTATTCTTAGCTCTTATTGTCTTCCAGGTTCATCAAATTTGGAGTGAGATCATTCACTTTGTGCCCATCCATTTTGCATCCATCATACTTCAAGTTACCTTAAACCCTTGCATTTTTTATTTGTTTGGATTTCTTCATTATATATTTCAATAATCTAGCTAGGAACAAGAAATTTGGATCAACAAAATATTATATGATTTTGACTAAAAATAACATTTTAAGATCAATGAAACCATGCCAAAGATCCAATTCATCCCGAAACTCAAAATTTATGGCATATTTCATCTTGAAATGATAGGGGAAGGAACATGATTTTGAAATGCCTTAGGAAATCCTAGTAGAACCTTGGAGAAAAATTATTTCTGATTCCTACTAGTTTTATTCTTAACTCAATTGAGAACTGATGATCCCTTTTGTTTACTATTTAAAATATCCTATCTATTTTATTTTTTATCCATGTGTACCCCCTGAGCTTGTTTCCCGTATACTGCTAAACATATATACTATATCTTGAACTTATGGCACTTATATTAGTTAATGTAATTATTACTAAGTTTATTTTATTTTACAGATTATGAATACATTAATTCTTCTAAATGTAATATCATGATTGAATATTGATTTTAATAAATGTCATCCTTGATTTCTAAAGAGTTGTTATGTGTATCCACTAACATGCAGCCAAAGAAACTCATTCACAATGTAAAGGGACTCGTTCGCAGCAACTGGGACTCATCTGCAATAAACAACCTACAACTGAGGGAGGTCACACACATATACAAGACCATAATTTTGGAAATATTAAGAAACATGGAAACTTCTCATGAGGTTACACATGTTGATAAAGGAGTAGTTATGAGAACATGAAGAAGATTCAACACTGTCACCTGATTATGCTCTGAAACTCCAATAATGAACTAGTTGATTTAATTTAATAATTGGATGTTTAAACCTATTAGTTAGTTAAGTTATGTCATTGTATGAGGACACATTTTAATAGTTTTTTTTTCATGCATGAGAGTCTATAGATTACTTGGTTATGATCTTGTAATTAATCAAATTGTAATTGTTAGTAATAAAGTAGTCTCTTCACGTCTCTTCTAAAGGGAAGAATATTAAAATAATGCTAAGGTTGTAAAAAAAGAATCGATCCATAGGTAGAGATTTCATTCTAAATTCCATTTGTAATCTTCATGTTATTGAATAAAATCTTATTTATGTTAAAAAAATTTAAACACAGGCCTTAAGAGGCATTAGCACCGAAGGCAGGGCCCACTCGTGGTATGTTAACCCTCTCCTTTTGTTTATTGTTATATTTTATTGCATGATTAGATTATATTTGCATAAACATATTCTTTATGTATGATATTTATTTTATATGCTTTGATGATAGCCATAGTGTTCATTTCTAGCATTGTATTTCCTAATTATAGTGACAATAATTTTCCCTTACACCTCCCAAAATTTGTAACTGTGCGTAAAACATTGGAAATATTGAAATTTTACATCCCTATGTCTAATAATTAAATTATTTTGGATTAAGAAACAACATACTAATTTCTGCAAGTTAATTTGCACCACCAGTTTTGGTTTCATTGTCGAGGATACTGCCAATTTATGATTTCGTTGAAGAGGGTTTTTAATTTCTTAGAAGTAGTTTAGGTTTAAGGAATTCACCTCAAACTAAACCCCCTACTAATTTCTATTGAATGAGTTGATTAGTTAATGCATGCACTATCCAAGGGATTCCCATGGTATATTTTTACCTAATCCATAAGTAGTATAGATCTCTTCATTTACCTCTGAAGATTTTGAATATTTTAAAGAAGAAACCTTGGTACCAGGTTTTCTTTTTGAAGACAATCCTCCAAGTGAAGGCTCTAAAGCTGCACTAGAGCAACTTATGATGATAGAAGAAGTAAATTAGAATGATCAAATTGGGGCAACCACCTTCGAGTTCCCCATCAGTGATAAGAATTATGTTGTTGGTACTAATATTATTTCTCCCTCAGCCTTTCCCAGCTTTCATGGATCCATGGTAGAAGACCCAAACACCTAGCTGTTTGAGTCTGATGTTGTGTATAGAATCTATGATTATACTACTGATGCACACAAGGTGAAGTTATTCCCTGATACACTCAAGGATTTACCCTTGCGATGGTTCATGGGATTGGGAAGAAATATTGTAACCATGTGGGCACAAATGAAGGAGAAATTCCTAGAGAAGAACCAGGATTATTGCAGACCAAGCAATAGAGGAGGTGATGAAATCTATAAAATGGTGAAAAAGAGGATGAACCATTAGAATAATATTTGGAAAGGTTCATGTTCTACATTTATAAGTCAAGACACATCACTAACCTACCACCCAAATCCCTCAAATTACTCTTCTTGAAGGGAATCAGTCAAAAGGACATGGATGTTATGGATCTTATAGGAGAAGGGGACATTTCAAAAGGTATTTTTGAAAAATTATGTGAAGATGGTAAAAATTACTCAAGAGCTAATATCTAAAAGGAATGATAACTAGATCGTACCAAGCCAAGAACACAGATGTTAATCAAACACCACGATTAAAAAGATGAAAGCAATTCACCAGAATAAATTTACATAAAACCTTTACAAAAAAAATGAGCATCAATATCATATATTATTATGGAACTCAATTCAATATAATGAGAATGGGCCTTGCTTAAATAGGCAAGGAATAACAATCTAATAACCAATCAAGGTCATAGATCAATCCATAAATCAAGGAAATAAATAGTCATTAAAGAACTAGTCAAGACCATAGATTTAGGAGAGAACTAGACATCAAGGATCTAGTCAATATGATAGATCAAGGAAAGAACTATACCTAACAACTAGATAATATCTCCTAATATCTAAATAAGATAAAATAAATATCCACACACATAAGTGGGTGAGGATAAATACAATAAAGGTAAATAAAGTACCTAGGTAAACATGAGCTAAGGTAAATACCTACTCTAATACCCCCCTCAAGTGAAGCTAGGGGCAAAAATAGAAGTGGAATGTCCATAGTATGAGTCCCAGAAACTAGGCCTGATGAGGTACTCATGTACAATAACTGGGAAAAAGGGACACCGCAAGGTACCCAAAACCGGTAACAACAAAGTAAAGAGAGTAAAAACCCACTCCAAGGAATCCCAAGAAGTTTGGCTCAAAAAATTCATACAATGCTGAAGAAGTTTGGTGTGCACTATGGTCTAAATCCATTGCTCAATCACAAAACTCAAAAACAACTGACATTGGGCTTCATCAGAATAGCTCCATATAAGGAGACTGTCAATGGAGTGATGTCGAAAGTGCAAAAAAACACCAAACATAATTTTATCAACTGCTGCAAATAGGTGTGTCACAATCCAAGAACAATAACCAAAGCAACAAGGTAAGGACACAAAATCAAGAGTGTCACAATCCAAGAATAGCCAAGGTAACAAGGCAAGGACACAAAACCCGAAGAAGCAGGATCAACACCACACCCTCTCATACTATTGAATGGGTGGAGGGATGCTACAAATTTGTATGATTTTTCAAAACAACTACTCAAACACTAAAAAACTAACACTGGAATGCACCAGAATATATCCCCTAAGAGATACTGTCAACATGCCAAAAGTGTCAAAAATATAGATACAAAATCTCTCAACAAACAAGAGAGATACACTACACCTGCTAAAGAAAAATTATCAAAACAAGAAGCATCACAATGTAGATGGTATAGAAAGTGGAGAAAGAGGCCGAATGATGGAGGAGCCACACCTGTAGAGTCCTCTCAATGAATTCCTATGTCACCGCCATGAGTGATTAGATATCCACCCCAAATCAACACAAATGGATGAAGAAGATGTCTGCATATGACTTGGTGTAAAATGCACAATGGGTGCATGCAAAAGAACATCAGAATGTGTGTCAGGTTGATCATGTATAATAGATAAAATCTCAGTTTTTGCAATCTTGAGTGAAGATGCAAAACTCATGTGTTGCTCATGATCCTTAAAAAGAGTCCAGTGAACAAATAAAGGAGCTCTGTCAATGTGTGATCCCAATGAAGTATCTGCATGAAAACCAATGTCATGGAGAGAATTCCACTTAACATGTGGAAGAGGGGAAATAATACCCTGTGAGTATTTTCTAATACCTCTTCCAGTGAAACCCATAAAACAGAGCATGTGAGAACTGAAGGTAGTGGTACGCTTCTCAAAAATGCCATGCAGTTGAGCAAAAATAGGATACACAACATGTGGTACTATAATAGGCACAGATGTGGAAGAGCATATAGTAGCAAGCCTCATAGGTTTAGAAGCATCAAGACCAGGAACATGCTCAAAGACTAACAGATCAATGTCAATGGGTACAGGAGCAATAGCTGCAAGTGGACTAGGAGCATGGATATGGCTGTCCACAATATCATGGTGATGTTGTAGGCTAGCAAGTTGTTGTTGCAAGGAGTGAATTATTGTATCCTTATCATGAATGAGTGATTGTAGAAGATAATTTCACTTCTTGAGTGATCTAATTTCTTCCAAAAATTTTACAATATCCTCTTGAATTCCACATACTTCAAAGAAAAACATATCATTCTCAGAATCCATGATAGAGAAGAATGTAACTCCCAAAAGCTTAGGACGTCGAGCTAAGAAGAAATTACGTCCACAATTGATTACAAAACTCCTCCATATTTGGAACTTTATAATTATAGTGAAAGTATCAAAATAAATATTTATAATTGAAAGAACATGAAAAAATAAGCACTTTTGCAAAAAACAACACTCAAAACTGAGTTACCGAGCAAAACATACACACTTTTCAATATTTTGCTCTGCTATTTATTTTAGCTTCCACTAAAACAAAATAAAATGTTGTTTCCTCCACCACATAAATAAAAGTAAAGTGATCTGAAGTTAAGCACCTAATAATAATAATCACAAGCTTTAAGCCCTCATATGACCATGGGATAAGGATTTCAATGACCCCTCACAAAAAAAGTAAAGTTCGGAAATTATTTTGTACATGGCCTAAAAAATCTCCGCCATAGTAGAAAAAATCCCAGTGGTGATCTTGAAAAATCCAACAAACCCAGAAAAATATTTCCATGTTTTATTTCCTCCCTACCACGAATCCCAAGGCAAACCTTTGTGCTTCTCTGCAACAATAAAAAACCAAAAAAACTGACTGCCTATAGAAATGGCCAATTTTATAGTCGATCTTAGGGTTTTCACACCTTCTGGATCTAATGGAAGCCTCTGTTTTGCATAAAATCACACGCAAAAACAAAATATGACCAAATACCAAATATATGAATATAAAAAGAATTTATTTGCAAAATAAATCTTATAGACGGATGTCAACAGCAATCTCCTGCTCTGATACCATAAGAGGAACGATAATCAGATCGTGCCAAGCTAAGAACATAGATGGTAAGAAAACACCATGATCAATAAGATGAAAGCAATTCACCAGAATAACTTTACATAAAACCTTTGTAAACAAATGAGCATTAATATCATATATTATTATAGAACTCAATGCAATACAATGAGAATGGACCTTGCTTAAATAGGCAAGGAATAACAATCTAAGAACTAGTCAAGGTCATAGATCAATCCATAAATCAAGGAAATAAATAGTCATCAAAGAACTAGTCAAGACCATAGATTTAGGTGAGAACTAGACATCAAGGATCTAGTCAATACCATAGATCAAGGAAAGAACTATATCTAACAACTAGATAATATCTCCTAATATCTAGATAAGATAAAAGAAATATCCACACACATAAGTGGGTGAGGATAAATACAATAAAGGTAAATAAAGTACCTAGGTAAACATGAGCTAAGGTAAATACCTACTCTAACAATATGAAGAGGGTAAGAATGTAAGATAAAGAGGTAGATTAGCTACAAAAACAATGAGAGAAATATCCAAGTTAGATAGTGTTATCATGTTCAAAAACATGAAGCAAAATATTTTCAATGATATGGATATTCATTTGGATGCTCTACATCCCAAAAAGAAAAAAGGAAGATGCAGAAGTGGCACTCACAAAGTACTACCATGCATGTAGAAGGAAGAAATATGATTGTAGATCCAGAGAATTAGCCAGCATTGTTCAAGAAAGGGAGGCTTCACCTGATTTCAATATGTTGGATGTAGAGGATGGGAAATTTTTCTATGTTGCTCAAATAAAACTATGACCACCGAGGAGGTATGACACAAGACCATATGCATTCATTTCAAAATTGGTCTAATAATTCATATATGCAACCCCCACCTTAGGTAAACCCTCAAGGATGTCCCTATATCCTAACCAATATCAACATTAGTGACAACCTCAATACTAAGGCCAACCATAATAATAATGGTAACATCCTCCTCAATCATGGAAACAACCCTGGACAGGAGGACAACAATGGAATAACCCACCTCTTACTTACCAACAATATTATCTGTATCCTCCTTATCAATAGCAGCAATGAGATCTGATGTCAAACCCCTAAGCAAGCTCTCAACAAAAATTTACACAACTACCTGCTCAACCAACACCTAATCCTAACAATAAAGTTGATAAGCCAAACTATTTCACTGAACCAACTTGATACCCTACTTTTTTTGTTGATGTCAACAATATCCATCTTCACTTAGGAAGAGATCTTCCTCCACTAGTTGGACCTACCATTACTAAAATTATAGAGAAACCATAGTTATTGCATGACGACCTGCAACAAGGCCAGAAGACGTTGCAGCCTGATCCATAACAACCTGTACAAATTTCAAGCAAAGGTAAAATGTAGGGTAATGAGCCACCATTTCTTGAAAGGTTATAAGAAAAGAAGACTGACCTCAATAGAATATGATTATTATTTTTTCAACCAATTAAAAGATATTTGTTTCAAAATTCCATTGATTCTAGCTATTAAGGATGTTCCTATCTATAATAAAATGGTAAACAAAGTATGCATAAAGAAACTAAGGAGGAAGAGGAGAGATCCATGTAATGTGTAGGTCATTGGACAATTAGTTGATATTATGCTTGGGAACTCAATTCAACCCAAATACATAGATCCAAACAACCATTTAGTAAATGGTACAATCAATGGTACAATGATTAAAAACACTCTGATTGACTTGGGGGATACAATAAATGTAGTAACAAAATAAATCATTGATGATTTCAAATTAGAGGGGATAAGAAAAACAACCACATTCTTACATCTTGCTGACAGATCAATAGATAATATTGAAGGAATCTTGGATGGCATAGTACTAGTGGTAGACTCTTAGGAATACCATACTGATTTTATTGTTCTTCAGCCAAAAGCAAGTTTGGGAGAATATCCTATCATCCTAGGAAGAACATGGTTAACAATTTTAAATGCATTCATAAGATGCAAATATGGTGATAGGATCATCTCTAATGGAAGTGGCACTAAAAAGATTACGATTTATCCCCTACACAACCATTCAATGAAGAAGATAAAACCATTTGGGTAGAATAACTAGAAGAAGATCATAACTCAGTTCAACAACTCATGATGTTAGAGAATTCATGCATAATTGAGGGACAAGAAGATGATGTTGTTCTTTCTAACATACCACAGAATAATTATGGTAAGAATGAAGAAGAAGATGGAAAATTGTGATGCATAAGCTATCTGGAGAGTCAAATATTATAGCAACATAGTACTTTGAATGTTCCAAGTGAGAATTACATCTTATACTAGCTTCTTCCACATGATTGTATATTAATTTTTGTAAATACCATACCATGCTCTATGACTGATATTTTTAAGAAAGTGGAGATTGCACCAGGTAAGCCACTCAATGTTAACAAAATGATAAGCATGCAGAAAAATTAGTTGTTAATTACTCTTCTCAAGAAAAAAAGGACAACATTTTCTTGGGACTATGGAGACATGCATAGGATCCATCCTAAACTCTGTAAACATAAGATAAATATCAAAGAAAATTTCAAGCCAATAAGATAGCAACAAAGAAGAATGAACTGAATAATAAGGGATATAGTGAAAGAAGAATTAAAGAAAGTTTTATATGTTGGATTCATATATCAAATTGCAGAAAATCAATGGGTGTCACCCCTTGTTATTGTACCTAAAAATAATGGCAAATGGAGAATTTTTGTGGACTATAGAGAGCTGAATACAGTAACAAAGAAGGATCATTTTCCACTTCCTTTCATTGATCAAGTACTTAGTGCTCTTGCTCGCAAGAAGTATTTTTATTTTCTGGAAGGCTATAATGGCTACAACCAAATCTAGATTACACTAGAGGATAAGGACAAGACCATATTCACATGTCCATGGGGAACACTTTCATAATATGTTCTTCCCTTTGGTTTATGTAATGTACTTAACACATTTCAGAGAGCATTTCTTAGCATCTTCTCAGATCTAACCAATGATTGCATGGAGTTATATATGGATGATTTTACAGTCCATGGAATTATTTTTGATGAAGCAATAAATAACCTATAAAAATCTCTCAAACGATACAAGGAGCATAAATTTTCCTTAAGTAATGAAACATTCTACATGATGATGTCTGAAGGAATAGTGTTGGGACACTATCTATCATTTTCTGGAATGTAGGTAGATCCATCAAAAATATCTATGATTATAAATATGCCAACACGTAAGAATAAAAATTATGTGAGGATCTTCTTAGGTCGTGTTGGGTATTACTGAAGATTCATTCAAGATTTCAATAAAATTTCCGCACCATTGTTTTTTGTATTAGGAAAAGATGTTGCCTTTGTGTGGATTGAGAAATGTGAAGCTACATTCCAGACTTTGAAGAAAATGTTAACTTCTTCACCTGTGTTAAGAGGACCATATTGGAGTTTTCCATTGCACATATATACAGATGCCTCAGATCACTCCATTAGAGATGTTTTAGGACAAAAATATGGGATCCTAAATTATGCAATCTATAATGTAAGTAATAAACTACATCATGTTGAGCTCAACTATACAGTCACAGAAAAGGAGTAATTGGTGGTTGTGTATGCCATTAACAAGTTTAGGCATTATATCACATGTTATCCAATATTTATCAACAATGACCATGCTGCCATTAAATATCTTATCAAAAAACAGATGTAAGCAATAGAATAATCAGATGGTTTTCACTCCTACAAGAATTTGAAGTTACAATTGTGGATAACCCCGGTAAAGACAATGTTTTTGCTGACTTTTTCTCAAGAATGGAGAATAATACTGAAGAGCAAGTAGTGGATGAATCTTTCCTAGATGAATACCTATTTTCCATTTCCACTAAAACACCTTGGTATGCTAATATAGCTAATTATTTGGTCTTAGGTAAGACACCTCCACACTATCTATATTTTGAAAAGAAATATATTGTTGAGAAAAGTGTGAATTTTTCTTGGATATCTAGTTTCCTATTCCACAAAAGGAAGGATAATGTTATGAGGAGATGCATAGATGATGAGGAAATATATGATGTCCTCAAATCCTACCATAGTGAGCCATGTGGAGGACACTTTACTATAAAAACAACAACACAAAAAGTGTTGACAATAGGGTATTAGTGAATTACATTACACAAGGACGCAACATGGATGCCATAAGGTGTGATAAATTCCAAATAATGGGTCAAATTACCAAGGCAAATGATATGCCACTGTAGCTTCAGTTGGTATTGCCACAATTTGACAAATGGTGATTGGAATTCATTGGTCTGATAGATCCTAAATATCAGCGGAAAGAGTACATTTTGGTGTGTACAAATTACCTCACGAAATGGACATAAGTGAAATCATTACAAAATAAGAAGAGTTCAAAATTTGCTAAATTCATATATGACCACATCTTCACAAGATATGGTGTGCCAAGTGAAATTTTTACAGATCAAAGTACACACTTAACTGTTGAATTCATCTCTAATTTAGCTAAGGAATATAAAATCATGCACTGGAAATCTACATATTATCACCCCCAATCTAATGGCTAAGTTGAGGTAAAAAACAAGGAAATAGAATCTATCTTGACCAAAACCATTTCACTCCATAGAAGGGACTGGTCAGAAATACATTAAGAAGTAGTTTGGGTGTTCAATACAACTTGGAAGACAATAACAAGATTTACACCATTCAATATTTTTTATGGTAAGACTATTGTTCTACCTATTGAATTTGAGCATAAGATACTAAGGACTACACTTGAATTAGGCATAGATTTTTCTAAAGCTCAAAGACAAAGGATTCTCCAACTCAATGAGTTGGATGAAAATAAGAGAAAATTTGGTCATAATACAGAGGTTGTACAAAAGAAAAGGATCAAATGGCATGACATGTTCATCAAAACAAGACAATTCCAAGAATTTGATTGGGCTCTCTTATTTTACTCAAAGTATAAGGACCACATGGGAAAAATTAGAACAAGGTGGTTAGGGCCATATGAGATTGAGAAAATATTTCCTAATGGAGTTGTGAAACTCACCACCATAGATCCTGTGAGATTTAAACTAATGGTGAATGGTCACATATTGAATTTGTACAAAAATCTAGTTGATAGGAACACTTTCATGCAATAATTGAGAGGAGTTCAAAGTATACTAGATATGATAATATCAGAGACAAGATCATAATTTGAACCTATTGGTTCATCTTCTGAAGTTGATTAGGAATAAGATATTTGGTGGCATTGGTATATTCAGCTTACTGGATACTCCAAGGATGAATACAATTGATGTGATCATCCCTCTTGGTGATCATCACCACTCAATTAACATGTTTTGTTTTTAGAAATTTTTTACAGGTTTTAGTGTATTTGTTCCAAGGACTGAATAATCTATGACAGAAGGAGAATATTCAAATACTAAACCATCCACTTACAACAGCATGCAATAAATATTTTATTTTATTTTATGTTGTAATAAATTGTGATTTCATGGAGTTATAAGGATCAAATTACACCTGCAAGAACTTATGAAGAAGATTGGTACTAGAAAGATTCATTCTTTCCTCTCCGGGAATTAACTAATTTTAATAAGGGGCCTCTAGCATGCACTTACAACACTCTATACAACACATAAAACATCGTAAAACCTCAATTAATAGCTTCATGATGACTCTGCATGCAACCAAAGGTACCAATTCCAACAAGGCACATGTCACAATCATCAAACATACTTCTTGAGATAAATGCACTTAATATGCTTTATTAAAGCATCAATATAATAATTATAAGTGATTAATATTTGTACCATGTCATCAATAACTTTATTTTCCATAATTTTCGACTACCTTCCATAATGTTTTTTGTCTCCCATGTCACCCCACTTCGTCACCTCACATGGGTGAAACCTTTAAATCCAATTAATACATGCCCTTTCAAGTTGCGTGTGAGTCGATTTCAAAATTAAAAAAAAACAAGTACTCGAGATATTTACACTCATTCATTTTTTTGCAAAATCAATTCAAACTATAAATATTTCTTTCCTCTAAAAGCTAAAAGAAGTTGTAAAATTCAAAAATGGGTGGAGACTTAATTAAGAATGAGCCTACAGATCATTCATAGATATGTAATCAGCCATAGATTATACAATATTTCCATGATAGTGATTGGATGGAGTATATTAATAAATTTCAAGGATTTAACAGTTCAATGATAACATATTTTACCTCCACTTTCAAGGATGGAAAGGCCACATTTAAGGGTTTGACAGGTAAGGTGGATCACAAAATTCTGTCTAAAGTAATTGGACTCCCAAAAGAAGGAGAGTTATATCCTACAAAGTAAAATCCATATGAATCTCACAGATAATTTGGAGACCTAGATGAAAAATTCATCATTGAAATACAAGGTACCTTACGCACTTCTTTAAAATCCTTTTTGGTTGATATTTCAAACTATGTTATAAAGTAATTCACCTATGAGGGTAAGTACTCAAGGTTAAACATTGTGCATTTTAAATTTCTCAATCATTTAAATAACAGAAAACATGTCAATGTCCCTAACTTTCTACATGAAATCCTAAAGAAAATGATTAAGGAATATCAAAGGGGTAGGATTTTATTATCTCACCATTGTCTTGTCACCTTAGTTGTAAAACATGCATTGGCAATGGAACATCCTATAGTAATATGAGAGGAGTTTGATAGGGAAAAACACCTGAATGATTTGTTGGGAAGGGGAAGAAAAAAGGATAAGCTTAGCTATTTCTTCTACACCTACACCTGAAACCTTATCTTTTACCTCCATCCCTACAAAAACCTCTCTCCCTAAAAAAACTTCCATACCTACAGGAATTTCTGACTCTAGGTCAATCTCCCCTAATAGAATTCATATTGATGAAACTTTGCTAGAGATATCAACCCCTAATTCCTCCTCATCAAAAGGAAAATTAAAGTCCTCAAGAAAATCCCTTGAAACATCGAGGAGATCACATAGGCTCCATACTAAAAAAGACCAAAACCTCAAGTCCTAGGATAAACATTCAAATCTTTCTGGATAGTGATGAAGAGGAGATATAAAATATTGAGTAACCTATTCTAAAGGATATTGAAAAGGGAGATCATGTAAACACATATGAAGACATAGGCATGGAATATACAACTAAGAAAGTGGAAGAGAAAAATGAGGAGTTAGATGAGAAACTTACTCATGAGTTCCCTAATGAACCAATTAGAGTTCAGACAAAGGTTTTTCATGCTGGGGAAACCATCATACAACATGAAGGAGAAGTATCAGTAGAGGAAATGGAAAATGTAGTCAATGTGACCACATATAATGAAGAACATACTGAGGAAGGACTAGAACAATCAATACTTGAACCACAAACTGATGTAATGGACACAGTGGATGATTTTCCACAAGATATTGAGGAAAATTTTGAGAATATTTTCCAATACCTTGATATAGAACCTGTTCATGAACCTATTGAGATAACACAAGTGGAAAGTCCTAAATCTTCCAATGACAAAGTTCATGAAATATTTGAGCCTATACATCCATCATTGCCAACACTCAACCTATATACACAAGTTGTGATTAAGGAAATTTGTAGAGAACCTCCCAGACCAACTTGTAGGGATATGGAAACACAAACCACCTTTCCGGATTATTGGGTACAACAATTTGAGAATTGTGTTAACAAGATGTAGTGAAAATGGGACAAAGAGAAGGAATAATTTCTCTTCTAGCATCAACTAGATAATGAAGAGAAGGATAAGTAGCTCAGGGATAAGGATAATGAGATTTCTAGACTAAAGAAGAAGTAGGAGAGCACTATTAAGGTAGCCAATGAAATACTCTTATGCACATGACCTTCAGATGTATATGTTGACTTCTTGAAGTAGCAAATGATGAAACTAAAACTTACTTGGATCAACTCAAATTTCCAATTTGACATTAGTGAAACTCGTAGTTTCTTAGAATTGCATTTAAGTATGCCACATGAAATTCAATTGTTTTTATGTAAATTATATATGTATAAGTATACTCTAGAGTATGATAGATATTGGATACCTAAACTCTACATTGGTTATGTGCAAATTAGGGCATTGTGTTCCTAATTTAATAATGAGTTGTATATAGAAAATAAAATGGTTGATTATAGACATTTATGTAAAGTGAAACCTTTGATGATAAGGGTAGAAGTTGGAAATACCAAATCCCTGATTAAAGAATATGGGAAGTTTATGGAAATTCAAATAATTAAACAGAGGATTTATCAGATGAGATAGGAATCCCATGATGACGAAAAAAACTACATTAAATTTAATGGCATGGAAATAGTACAAGCCTACAGGGAAAGATGGGAAGAAATGTCACAAGAGATACATAGGAAGGAAATGCATTCTTATCCTAATATCATCCCAACGTTCAGAAGGATAAATGCATATATTGAAGTCTATAAGGGATGTGGAAAAATTTGGTTTTCTATTGGATATTATCCACCAATTTTCCACTATCTTATCCCCCATTGGTATGGAAAAACATAATTGAATGAGGAGTTATAGGACAGGATAATGGAAAGGTACAAAAGGAATGCAGGTTATTTCTTCAGCAAACCAGAATGTATTTCAGCACTAATGGATTTCAGGAGATTGTGAAACATTTTTCAAGATGACCCCAAGAATGGAGAGGAATAATGCAAGAATTTTTGAATGATGACATTCAAGAAGCTCGGTCTGGGGGTTTGATGAGCCCTTTTTTTTACTATTTAAAATGCCTCATATGTTGTATTATTTTTATCCATGTGTACCCCCTTAACTTGTGTTTCCCATATACTGATGAACATATCTGTTATATACTCAAATTATGGTTCTTATATTAGTTAATATAATTATTACTAAGTTTACTTTATTTTGTGGATTATGAAAGCATTTATTATTCTAAATGCAATATGATGATTAAATAGTTCTTTGAATAAATGTGAGACTTGACTGCTAAATATTTTTTATGTGTATCTCCTAACATGTAGCCAAAGAAAATCATATGAAAGGTACTAGTCTGTAACAACTAACATGCAACAACTGGGACCCGTCTATAGCAAAGAACCTATAGCCAAGGGAGGTCACACGCATATACAAGACTGTAATTACGGAAAGATTGAGAAACATGGAAACTTCACATGAGTTTTCACATGCTCATAAATAAGAAGTTATGAGAACACAAAGAAGATTCAACACCATCACTTGATTATTCTCTACAACTCCAATAAGGAACTAGTTCATTTAATTTAATAACTAGTTGTTTAAACAGATCATTTAGTTAATTTATGTCATTATATGAGAACACATTTTAATAGTTCTATTGCATGCATGAGAATATCTAGATTGATTGGTTATGATATTGTACTTAATCAAATTTTAGTTGTCTATAATGAGGCAGTCTCTTTATTTCTCTTCTGAAGGGAAGAACATAAAAGGAATGGTAAGTCTGTAGAAAAGGAATCAATCTGTATATAGATATTTTTTTCTACATTACATTTGTAATCTTCATGCTATTGAATAAAATCTGAGTTATGTTAAAAAAAATTTAGACATAGGCCTTAGGATGGATTAACACCTAAAGAAGGGCCCACTCATGGTATGCTAACCCTCTCCTTTTGTTTTTTGTTATAGTTTCTTGCATGATTAGATTAGATTTGCAACATCTTATTCTTTATTTATGATCTATCTCTTACATGCTTTGATGATATCCATCATTTCCATTCATAAACTAGTTTATTTCTAGTATTGTATTTCTTAATTATAGTGACAACAATTTTCACTTACAACTCCCAAAATCTATAATTATGCATACAACACTAGAAATATTAAAAATTTACATCCCTAAGTCTAATAATTAAATGAATGTGGATTAATAAAAAAAATATAAATTTCTGCAAGTTAATTTGCACCACAAAGAAATATCAAAATCTTTTGGAGAAGTTAGGTTTAACCATTGGAGCTTTCATTCCCTACACAATGAATACCCGTTGTTGAAAATATTTATCTTGAATTAGATTTTATTTCCTAAACATTCCTAAATAGCTTTGAAAATCTTCAATATTAATTGACATCACTCCAAAATTATTTATATTTTACCTAAATTTTACCAGAGGATGTTCAATTGGCTGCAAAATGGCCAAAATAGCCTTTTTAGTCTTCCAAAGGAAGTAGTATTTTATCGAGTCAAAATGAATTCGTCAATCACCTGGGTAATCATACCTACACACAAACAAAATTGATTTTTCTTTAATAATTTACTCCAATCTAGGGTGAGGGTTAAACTGAGGACAATTATCTAGAGGAAGGATGCATAATGACTGAGAATCCTAATTTTAAATTAGGGGCTTGGTTATCATGATTCAATTTTTCAATTTTCATGCTAACTATTTTGCATGACAATAGGTGTGTACTTCCCAACCTAAATAGAGCCTCTCTATGGGATCCTATTATTCCTATATCCCTTAGGTTTGAATATTTAAGGTTGAAAGAGGCTTCGAATTACAACTACCTTACCCACATGGCTGGTTGAGTTTTCATGATCACTTTAGGAGAGAGAAACTCAATCCCCTAGCTACCATGTGAACCTCAATTGACCTGAATATTGTGGATCTAGAGATCAATGAGTTGGCCTCAAGATAATCTTGGATAGTGGGTTTTTCTAATTTTTCTTATTTTTATGGCATATCCTTCTTTTGGAGGTTTTACTGTATATAGGATAAGAATGAATGACTATCAATCCCACCAATACAATAAAATAGTATGGTTAAAGTTTTGAAATTTGACATCATTAAATATTATAGGATGACCGTTCAACTCCTTGAAATGTATACACTTCATTATAATTTATTTTATATTTTCAATATAAATAGGAGAGGGATTGTGTTGTCCAAAACAACCCCCATGTTATTTTGACAAATTGTAAATCCATTTTTGGATCATTTGTGGACAAAATATCACCTTTGGTAAATTTCTCTCCCTCTTTTCAAGCCTTTTCAATCCAATATTTATCCAATTTTGGAAAAATTGAGCACAATTGGGTCAAAACAAGGAAAATTAATGTTTGGGAGAGCATGAGGAATTGTTCCTTTATTCCTCTTGTTCCCCAAATTTCTGCTTGGACTGTAATAAGGAGTGCAATTTGATAAGTCATATTATTTGGGCATTGTTGGAACCATTATCAAATTCCATTGGTAACCCGCATAACCAATGTGGTTAGGTAAAGGACATATTAAAATAGAGAAATTCATTCAAAAATGTCAAGCCTTACAAGAACAAATGGGATGGTTCCTATGTTATTTGTGTTCCCCATAACCCTGCATTGGCTAGCTAAGGCACGCTTGGTATGAGGTGGATAAATCAGGAATCAACAAAACACCCACAATGGTTCCTAATCTCATTGAGTTCGCCCATTAGTCGTAGATGCTGACAAGGGGAGAGAGGGCATTGCAATTGGCCAGGACAAGCATTGTGGGTATAGTGGAAAATATTTACACATTCCAAGGTTTTTTTAACCTCTATATTTATTTTCAACCAAGTAATCATTGATCAGAGAATATTGCTAAGTGTCAATAAATAAAAAAGGCTACGCACAAGAGGACATTAATGCAGAGGATTATAGTAGTGCACAACGGGCGTGCACAAGGGGAATACAGGCCAACATGTGAGGTTGTGCACATGTAGTCAAAATATCAGGGACTTAGTAAATTTTCCATAATGGATAAAAATAGAAAATTAGAGTTGGAGATTTGCTCAAGTAAAGATCCAGAAATAGAGAAAATCACGAAGACTTATAGGTCAAGTAAGGGAAAAGAAAGCACATGTTGAACAAGATATGGAAAACACATGGAAAAAGATAATAATAGGAATTAAAGCATGTTATTTATTTAGTCTAAGATATTAATAGGAAATCATGTAGGATATTATTACGAAAGTGCATGAAATGGTGAAGGGAAAGTCCCCATCCTTATATAAATATATAGCACTTCTAGGTAGTGACTAGTACTAGGTTTTAGAGGTATTTCGTATGAAAGAGTGAAGTGTGAATGGAGGTTTAAGAATTCTAGGGCTTGATTCTATATGTGAGTGTGCATGGTCTAGTGCATGGATGTATTGAGGTTATTGTAATAAACTATTTTATTATGTAATAAAATATTCTAATGATGGTGTTATGGGAATTAAAGTGTTATTGTTCTCCATGAATGATGATTTGTTTCCTTATTATATGTGTTTTCGAATTATCATGGTTGTGTTAGTTCTATGAGTATGAATGGGTGACTTGATTACAAATATGGTAAACATGCATTCTAACACTCTGATAAGAATAAAAAAGGAGGGACTAGGTGGTTACACATGCTTCGAGTGATCTTCATAATTTATTTGGATGAAGTGTCAGCGTTCCTAGATTTGGTTTGAGTAAACAAAAGATAACATTTTGGCTCCTTTTTAGGGACCTCTTTTTTAATTTGTCTACCAAGATGTTGCATGCAGATGGTGTATCAACGGTCTTTATAGAGTATTGAGAGTTGGATAGAATATGACCAAGATGATTTTGCACAAAGATATATCACTGGACCTTATTTTAATGAGTGAAAGTGGGTGTAAGAAAAATTCTATGATTTCTTGTATGAGATGCTATTCAGATTTTTCCTAGTAGATTTATATAAATGGTTGACAACTTACATGGAAAACAGAGGTGTATGCCTAAGAAAGAGAGTTTGGATTCAAGAAGACCATCAAACTCTCTTTGATTTGACCAAGACATGGACCAAAGTTATAGATCATTAGTGGGAAGGTGTACTTTGCAAATATACTTTGGATTACATAATTTTAACATATTATTGTCTAGAGGAGGTAGAATTCTAGTCTTTGCATGAGCTAAGAGGATCCTATTTACACGTCATACCCTTAACTATCAAGATCTTGATTGTAGAACCGGGAATGGAGAACTTACATATGGCTAGCTAAATCCCCACTGCATGTAAGTGCAGAAGTAGGTTTGGAAAGGATAACAATGACCTTGGCATAATAAAGATAAAGAGAGAGACGAATCATGTATAATGGGACATAATAGATGGTAGTTGATGAATCATTGAGATCAAGAATAATGATGACTAGTGGAAGTGATGAGATCTCTATGGAAGAAAAGGAGCTGCAGTATCCTATCCTCCCAATATAGAAAATTATAGTAGAGATATGATCCATAGGGATACAAAAAAACACACCACTTCATCAGTTCTATCAGCACCAAGAAGGAGAATTGAGAAAATGAAGAAAAGTGACTCATACACTTATACTTTGGAACTCAATGAATCACAAAGTTATGTTGTTCTACTTTCAAATTTGGAAAATGATAGAAAGATTTAAGTTTAATAAGACCAAGTGAGCAAGATCTTTAGTGTTGGAGTGGAATTGTAGGAGCAAGGTGTAGAAAAAGATCAAACCCACATAAGAAGTGAGAGTTTTAAATTGTTTTCTACATTTTCTACTTCTTGTAATTTGTAATTGTCTATAATTAAGCAATAAAAGTGGGAAGAAAGAGCGTTTTTCCCTTCTTGACTGGTTTTACTCCATTGGCGGTTTCCAGGATAAACCTTTTTGTGTTAGGAGTTTGTATTCTTTCCTAAGATAATTAATCACTAAAGCTCTAATCTTAAATCAATATGTTATTTTCCAAAGTTAAAAGTAGAAAAACATAATTTTTTGATTTGTAGAGTTCCAAAGTAGAATTTTACGGATAATTTTGGTATCACATCTGATTATATATCCAAAACTGTGGTATTTAATTTTTTCTTGTGATTCATATGACAATGACAAGGTCTAAAGGAGAAGAATTTTTACCTTGCAAGCTAGATATTTCTACAAAGAAGTGGAAACAAATAACTCGAGCTCAAATAGAGGAAGATAACTTGGTTCGTAGAGTCGAAATGCAAGAGACCATGATGGATAGGTTATATAGAAAATAAGAAGAGCTTTTAGATCTACAAAATATGAATTTGGTTAAGAAATATTCCATGGACTCAATGGTTTGAGAAATGGATGAAAAAATTGGTATCGGAAAGATCCACGAAGAGAAAGAATGGGAAGAGTGTGAAGAAGAGATGCCAATTGTAATGAAGAAGGTAAAATATACTCATACAACTTTTAAAGTTGAAATGAAAGTGGAAATAAAGAATTTTGAAGGACAAGTAGATGTAGAATTACTGGGTAAGTGACTAAAACAGTTGGAAGTCTATTTTAGTGTGTATAATATTACTGAGGCACAAAGGATTACCTTTGTACGTCTCAAAATGGAAGGTTATGTTGTGGTTTGGTGGGAAACCCATCTAGCCACTTGTGAGAAGAATAAACATCCTGTTGTCAATACTTGGAAAGGTTTTAAATCATTTCTTAGAGATAACTTCTATCCTATTGGCCATAACACTGACATGATGATTTAAGTGGCAATGCTTTAGACATGGCAGTGGTCAAAATGTGCAAGACTACACTACGGAATTTTGGAGACAAGCCATGTTGCTTAATTTGGAATTAGAGGATGAGGACATTCTGACCAAGTATTTGGGAGGAATAAATACTCACCTTCATAAGAAGGTAATCTCCATGAATCCCAAGGATCTCAATGAATCTTGTATATAAGCATACTACATTCATGACAAGAAGAAGCAAGGAGAAGTAGAGCCAAAGGAAGACTAGTAAACAAATTAGCAGGAAAAAGAATAAGGGAAGACAAGTAGAAAATGTAAATGGAAAGGTAAACATGTTGCTACTAATTTTCATAATTGTAAAGATCCTAAGAATTTATGTAATAATTGTGATATAAATGGACATATTGACGCCATATGTTGGAAGTTGCATATGGAATTACACCCAAAGAACTAAACCAAGGATTCTAGGAAATCCATGGCCACTGTGAAAATAGAAGGAGAGGTGGAGATTGAGGATTATTCAGATGTAGACAAAAGGTTTGGATGCATGGCCAATAACATGTATAGTGGAGCAGAAGAAGAAGATATGAGTAAGCTATTTCAAATCAGAATCTAGATCAAGAAGACCTAAGGTAAATGCTCTAGTATATTCTGGTTCTTAGCCAAATTGATTTTTTATGCTTTTGTAGAACAATTTTTCCTATAGAATTACGTGCATCCACACCCATACCCATTGGGATGGGTGAAGAGGGGTGTATAAATACAAGTTAAAAGAATATGTAAGTTTCAATTTGGGATAAATACCTAATATATTGATGTATTAGAGGTTGATCTCATTCCAATTGATGAATTTAATGTTGTCTTGGGAAGTCCATACTTGTATGTTAGGGATGTTGTGTTTAAAATTAGGGAGAACCGATAAAAATGGGCCAAGGATGAAGTCATTTTACATATCCGGGCACACCAGAGAAAATAAAAGAAGGATATGGTAAGTGTCATGTAATGCCCTGATTTTTGTAAGTTATCATGGTGATTATTTTCCATAATGTTGTAACTACTGAAATGAAGGCAAACATGTTAAGATATATTTTTTTATCTTAAATGAATGTGTTGCTAATCTGGACTCTTGTATACTGTAATTTGTTTACATGGGACAGTAGTAATTATTGCTTGTATGCTTGCTGATATGACAACAGATCGGTCGTATGTTCGATGAACTTTATTCGTTGATTGACAACACACCTTGAATCAATTCCATTGATCCAAGGTATGCTGTGGCCTTCTTGTAATCACTTTGCCGATTTACTTTTAAACCAGACTGAAGGTTGATATAAATGTTGCAGCACCTAATTTCAGGTATGAATAGCTAGCACGTAGATGCCAACGAAAAAGGTTCGATTCTCGAACCATACACTGTTGTAACGCCAGACCTCATAAGGCGATAAAGGCCTGGATGTGGGTGGCTCAGGTATGTGGAACGTGGGACGAAACGTCCTGCATAGTGCTGAATTTGGATGTCAGTCGGAAGGACTTGATTTGAAATTGATTAATTAAGTGTGAGGGGATTAGACCCTAATCTACCCCTAAGTTCTACCTTATACTCTAACTACTATCCTAAGTGGATTTTTAAATTCTATAATGGTAAAAATAAATCTAAGTTCTATTAACCTATGACCTAGATTTAGACACTATTATAAATCCTAAACTAATCCTAACCTAAGGAAGGGGATGCATAGACCCATGGGGATGGAAAGGATAAGGATGGAAGGAAATTTAATGGGCAATGAATGTGGTCCTTATGTGGACAGTGCCAAGTTAGGGGCATCTAGTTAGTCATGAGACTAAACTCTGTTTTCATGCAAAATTTGAATTTGGCAATTCGCCAACCCAAGTCGGCGGTGGCGTGAGGAAAAAGGAAAAGGCAGAGCCTTTAATGCATTTAATTTTCTTGGTCTTTGTGACCAGCCTGCCTTGGAAAGAGCATAGAGGAAATTTTGTTGTTCATTGTGTTGTTTCAGTTTTTGGAATTTGCTCTGCATTTGGTTTTTCATGGTTCTATCAAACCAGTTGTGTTTGATTGTTATCTCTATTTCTTTAGAAAATCTAAGGCTATTTTTGAGCTTGTAGCGGAAGGTGATTGTTTGGGAAGCTCTGCTACTACCGCTGTGGAAGGAAATAACTCCTATAGGCATGGTTTTCTTCGAGCTTCAAGGATGATTATCAGGCATGTTAAGCCCTTCTCTTTAAACTGCTTGCTTTGCTTAAACGTCTCATTAAAACAACCCTGCTCTTCTGATGAAGGGGGTTTTGGGTTTATTCGACTTTGCTGTCATGATTGAGATGATTTGGGTAGAGTTGTTTTTCTTTGCTGTTGTGATTTGATGCATAAGTATTGAGTTGGAAATACAGCCTATGCTGTGTTGATTTGTTCGACAATATTGGGGATTGTTTCTTTACTAAAATTATAAGGAAATTATGCTTATGAATACTTAGTTGTGTTTTTTCTTTTGTAAAAATGGATGAACACGAATTGGGTAATCGTGGAAGTTGAAGAAAGTAATTGTTCTTCTTACTGAAATTATAAATGAACTATGTTTTCTTCTCTTTCTTGTGATGGAAAGTTGATTTTGTTGTGTTTTATGGATGCGGTTTGATCTTCCAGTTCATACTGTTGTCATGAATACGAATTTGGCTTTGAATTTCTGTGCAAATGAATGAAATACATGTGAATTAGCTTGTTGTTTAAGACTGTTTTGACTGTACCAAGCTTGTGCATTTAATACCCTATGATGGTTTACCTTGATAAAGGTATTTTTATATGAATATTGTATTTCTGGGTTCTGCACATCATTGTGAAATAAAAGAATGGGGATTTCGGGTTGAAATTTCTGTCGATAAGGAACTCAAACTGGGTATTTCTTTACAAATGGCATATTAAATGAAAATTGTACATTTGTGTGAGTTTGTTTGACATTGTTGAACATCATTCTATTGTCATATGGGTTTGAGCTGTCATTATAAAAAACACACGACTTGGGTGTTCTTATTACATTTTGAAGAAAATGATTGTTTTCTTACTGAATTATAAGGAAATGAGTTCTTCTTCTTTCTTTCTGCTGTTTTAGATTTTGAAAGAAATGGTAATTGGAGATTTATTGAGCATTATAGGTTCGGCTTGATGGAAGTGACAGTGGCATTTAGATTGTTTTTCTGAGTGTTGTTTTGTGTTTTTTTTTGTACAAACGGAAAGGATTAAATGATTCGTGTGATCTCTGATTTTGCACTGTCATTCAAATACGAACTCGACTTGAGTGATTCTTGTTGTGTTTGAGAAATGGGTGTTTTCTTATTGAAATAATTACAGGGATGAATTTTTCTCTTCTTTTTCCTGTTTGAGTTCTGGAAATAGCAACAATAGAGCTTTACTGTACATATACGGGTTGGACTTGTTGTAGGTTATAGCAAAGTGCAAATTATTTTATGAACTGTGTGCGTTCATAGGTATAGAAAGTCGTGTGAATAATTGATTAAGCGACTGTATAACTATTCATTTGGTTATAATACAGTGAAAGAAGTATGAATTCTTCTAGTACAGTAAGAGCATAGTATGCATTCTTTATATTTTTTGTTCTATGATGGATACAATGTTTTACCAACTTGTTTTTGGTATTCGTATGAGCCTGATTTAAAGGAAGTATTGATAGGGATGATAAATTCTTCCTTGTTTTCATTTAAAGCTGATATGAATGGAATTATTCCTTGCTGTTGGAAAGTGAATTCTGAATGGATTTTGTAAGTTTCACTCTGAACTGTTATCTTTGATTGATGTCTCGTTTGGGATTTTAACTTTCAGTACAGTCATGAGGAAAGGAATAGGAGTGTGGATGGATAACTTGGAATAATGATCATTTCTTCTCTCATACAGTTGGAAATCTGTAATCGTTTAAGGAACGAATTTTATATGCTTGGGATTAAGCATCTATTTCTATTGCTTTTACTTTCTCATCTGTACTTGATTGCTTGAAATCAAATGAGTTGCATGAACTGAAAGGAAAGTAAATTGGTTTATATTTTCAGTCAAATTTTATCCTTTGAATTTATTACTAATGAAAGGGAAAGGAAGAAATTGACAAGCATTTAATGTTATAACAACAGTATGCATAATGTGTGTTCCTAGTTTTTTTTACAGATGTTGTAATCTGGAACTGTTTGAAGGAAATTACTTTTTGTAATGATTATTTAGGAAAAGGACAGCAATCCTTTGACTGATTGGATGGTAATTAGATGATTCAGTTGTTCATGCTGTTCATTCTTTTTGATACTTAATTCTTGATTGATGTTCATATTAACGTTTCATAAAAGCAGGGTTCTTTTATTGAGACAATTAATTAAAAGCACCTCATTTTAATGACAAGTGCTTAATATGCTCAGTTCAATGAACTGACCCGTGCAAGTAATTTTGCACATGGAACTTGAGTAAAACAAAGACATGGTTGTTTTCTGATACTTCTTTTGATTGACTGAAGATGGATTGTATTTGATAGTTATTATTCCTCTATGAGGAATTGAGAAAAGAAGAAATTACATTCTTCTATCTTATGAGTTGTAATGTTGTTTTATATAAACAAAGTCCAGTAATTTGGACTGGAAAATGTATAGATTATGAAATGGATTGATGAATACAAATACAAGTGTGATATTTTAATGACTATATCAGTTTGATATTGTTGATTAAGTTGGGAATATAACATTATTTCTTGATTTGGAATTATTCAAATGTTCTTGGATGGATTTAAAAGGAACTGACATCTATTCTTACCTAAATACAACTTTTACGTTGAAATGTGCAATTAGTTCATACTTGGGTTAAGATGAATTTTTAATTGACATTAAAAAGGATTAGGAGGAACATGATCTCTTAAGGGAAAGGTATTCAGGATTAGCTTGAAAGCTAAGGAATATCAAATAACTTAGGAGGAGCCAAACCTCGTATTCGAACTCCGTTAATAGCCTCGTATGTTAAATTCAGAAAGTAAGGATATGGGAAAAACATATCCATGGTTAACAGACCTTAACTATGTAAGGTTAAGGAGAATAAATGAATAAATTCATTAAGAATTAGACCTCGTTTAAATGACGTCTAATAAGCTGGAATTCTGAATTTGTTTACAGTTGTGGAAAAAAAACTTGGTTAAGTTTAATAGGTTAAACTTATTAAGTCTATCGGTAATGGGCTGCTTAATCCAAGGATTAAGAAAAGAACCAAGTAGAGAAAATGCAACCCTTCGGTATGAAGGAGAAGATGCATAGTAAGCTAGAAGACGGATTTAGTCTCTTAGCTACATACAACTGTAACAAGAACGAGGATAAAGGATCAACATGACTGCTGAAAGTTGATCTTAAATATTAAGATCATAACCAAATCACTTGAGCTAGATGTGTACTCTCGATGGGAGGATTCCGTAGGACATTGACATATGCCAGTTACAGCATGGTGTCTTCATGAAGGCGGGGCCTTCATGACGACACAATGTTATAGCTGACATATTACAATGCCCTCCCAATTAAATCATCAAGATTACATAAGCTGAATACTAAGTTCTTGGCTGGGGATAGGAGGATGTGATCACGTATACGGAGTGACTCTAGAGGACTAAAGATAACTAGACACATGGAGTCGTCTGGGGATGACACCGTATGTCTGCTAATCTTTAGTTACCATGAGTAACTTCCTATACTCGTTCATATTGCTAGTTGGAGTTAGAGTTTGACCCTTAAATTGGAAGGACTGGTAGGGACCAGGAAAGACCATTCTAGATAACAAAAAAAGTGAGGTGAAGGACGTATTCCATTGGTGTGTATCACATCTAGGAATATGATCATGCAAAGCATGTGAAAAATTTGGCCAAAGTATCGCAAGTGCTGGTTGCGTTGTCCTAATCACCTAATTTAAGATGCAGGATGTCAGATGAAATATCAGTAACAGATATTCAGATAGGCTTCTTAAATGGATCACTTCGATAACCGGAAACGGTAAGAGAACCTTGTATATACATTATACTATGCATGAATGAACATGAAGGATCGGTAGGTTGCCGAGTCATGAAATGAGAGATCGTTGAAACTCCGAGCCATGAAAATGGGAGATCGGTAGTTCTTCGAGTCATTTACAGCAGCATATGGAATCTGTTATATGATTGAATGGAAACTGAATGTGTGTTCCATATTGCAAATATGTGAACAGAGAACATTATTTTAAAGGGAAATTGTGTGATCCAAACTACATTTTTTGGGCAGTGAACAATTATTAAAACTTGAATGTGTGTTTGAATTATATAATTCATAATAGGGAATGTTGTTTTAAAAAAAAAAAAATTCCCTTGTTCTGGTATCTTAAAATGGGGATGTTACAAGTTTTGAGGGTTAAGTGTCAGCACTATAACCACTTCAGACAAGTTACGAGGAATGTACATTAATCTCTGTAAACAGTTTGAAGATGAGAGTGATCACCTATCACATTTGGAACATCTCACTACCATGAAGAGAACTCCCCAAGAATAAATAGGAATACATTTCAACTTTTGATTCCATAGAACCTGTAATAGGATTCTAGGACTCATAAAGCCTTCTCTAAGTAATGTGTTCGTTTTTTGCTATTTGTGAACCTTGAATAACAATGTAGTAGTTAGGATTCAGGCCATTGGAGGGAACATGAACTTGATTCTTATGAAATTTCCATAAGAGTGGAAAATTCCTTGATTTAGGATGGAAAGATAGCTCCAGGATCTCTAATGCCATTGTCTCTGGATGTTCCTGAAACAATCAGCTTATCATTGCTCCTATTTCAAAATATACCCTCTAATCAACCAGCTCAAAATGTCCTTGCCTTCTTTGAATGATCTATTTGAATTCAATTCACTACTGAACTGTAAATTTTTTGAAATGAGCTCGTTGCATGAACTCAAGAGGAAATAGTTTCAATACAAATTGACAAAAATTAGACACAAAATCAACAATATCAAGCTAACCATCATCCTTTTAAAGGCAAAAATCAGCTACAAAAGCAAGATAAAAAAATCAAGTTGTGAATGTTAAGCCTTTGAACTTTTAGAAACCTCTTACCTGCTATCTCATCTAGATCCATAATACCTATGAAGAATAATCTAGTTCAAACCTACGAATGATTTATCCTTGTTATTAACCCCACAATCAAAATATTTGTCCCAATGGAGTTCTTAGTCAGGCCTTTATGTTGTCAAAGCATATCTGCCCCTTCAGAGATGACAAAAAATTCATCTACGCAAGAAACAAAAGATCAACCATAGGCATCTGAAGAAACCACTTTGCTAAACTGGCAAGCAGAATATTTTTGTGGGTTGAATACAAATTCCTCATCAGTTGCATAAAACACTCATTCGAAAGAAGAGAGAAATGGAACCTTCAAGCCTTCCAAATTTGATCAAGCATTCATTTTCACATCCTCAGACACAAACACAGTTGATAAAGATGTGGGAAAGGAACTACCAGAAACACCTATTAGCTAACCTACAAGGAAATGAAGGTTCTTTAGGCATCATGGTACACTACAAGAACTTTCTAAAAGAAGACCCCAATGCCCAAAGAAGTGTCAGAAAAGTAGGAACAATTCCCTTCAGCTAATAGAACAAATAAATAAAACTAATTTGAGTGTTACTATGTGGGACACACACTCTCAATTCCTTCTTAAATAAATTTGTTGCGAGAGGCTCTAAATAGTTTTGGTACACAACCGACATATTGTCGGGTCATGGAGTAGAAATTACTCCTACAAGTTTATGTCAACCAGAAGGGAAAAGTATTCCTAAAGCCAAAAAACCACCACCATTCTATATTTCCCTAATCATTTTCAACCACCTGGTGCATAATTGCATGATCAATTCTGGTGTTAGTAGCTCATTCATGCCCAAGCAAATTGCAGATGTACTAGGCATACAATATGCACTAGTTATTACTTTCTTAAATGTTGTAACTGCTGAAATGAAGACAAACATGTTAAGATATATTTTGATCTTAAAGGAATGTGTACATGGGACAACAGTTATTATTGCTTGTATGTTTGCTGATGTGACGACAAATTTGTCGTATGCTTGCTGAACTCTATTCGCTGATTGACAGCACACCTTGAATCAATTCCATTGATCCAAGGTATGTTGTGGCCTTCTTGTGATCGCTTTGTCGATTTACTTTTTTAAAAAACCAGACTGAAGGTTGATATAAATGTGCAGCACCTGATTTCAGGTATGAATAGCTGGCACGTAGATGCCAACGGAAAAAGGTTCGATTCTCGAACCATACACTGTTGTAACGCCAGACCCCGTAAGGCGATAAAGGCCTGGATGCGGGTGGCTCAGGCATGTAAACGTGGGACGAAATGTCCTGCTTAGTGTTGAAATTTGATGTCAGTCGGAAGGACTTGATTGGAAATTGATTATTAGTGTTAAGTGTTAGGGGAATTAGACCCTAATCTACCCCTAAGTTCTACCTTATCCTAACTACTATCCTAAGTGGATTTTTAAATTATAAAGGGGGTGAAAATAGAATCTAAGTTCCTATTAACCTAGAACTGACCTAGGTATGAACACTATTGTTAAATCCTAAACTAATCCTAACCTAAGGAAGGGGACGCACAGACCCATGGGGGGGATGGAAAGGATAAGGGAAGGTGGAAAATTTAATGGGCAATGAATGTGGTCCTTGCGTGGTGGACAGCGCCAAGTTTGGCGGGAAACAGAAAAATTTAGAGGCATTCAGTTAGTTATGGACTAAACTTGGTTTTGTTTTCATGCAAAATTTGAATTTGGCAATTCGCCAACCCCCGAGTCGGGTGGGTGGCGTGAGGAAATAGGAAAAAAGGCAGAGCCTTTAATGCATTTAATTTTCTTGGTCTTCGCGACCAGCCCGCCTTGGAAAGAGTATGGAGGAAATTTTTGTTGTTCATTTTGTGTTGTTCGGATTTTTGGAAGTTGCTCTGCATTTGTTTTTTTTCTTGGTTCAGTCGAACCAGTTGTGTTTTTTTTATTATCTCTGTTTCTTTGGAAATCTAAGGCTATTTTTGAGCCTGTAGAGGAAGGTGATTGTTTGGGAAGCTTTGTTGTCGCCGTGGAAGGAAATACCTCCTGTAGGCGCGGTTTTCTTCGAGCTTCAGGAAGAATTATCAGGCATGTTAAGCCCTTCTCTTTAAAAACTGCTTGCTTTGCTTAAACGTCTCATTAAAACAACCCTGCTCTTCTTGATGATGAAGGGTCTGGCTACTTGCCTAACCGCTGTGGAAGGAAATAACCCTATACGGCATGGTTTTTCTTCGAGCTTTCACGGATGATTATCAGGCATGTTAGGAAAGCCCTTCTCTATTAAACTGCTTCTTTGCTACACGGTCTCATTAAATTAACACCCTGCTCCCTTCTGACTGAAGGGGGTTTGGGTTTATTTTATTCGACTATTGCTGTCATGAATTGAGATGATTTTGGGTGATTTGTTTTTTCTTTGCTGTTGTGATTTGACATAAGTATTTGATTTGGCAATACAGCCTATGCTGTGTTGATTTGTTGGACAATACATGGGGATTGTTTCTTTCTTTCTTTCTAAATTATTAATGAAATTATGCTTATGAATACTTTTGTGTTTTTTTCTATTTGTAAAAGGTGAACACGACTTGATTAAATCGTGGAAGTTAAGAAAAGTAATTGTTCTTCTTACTAACATTAGAAATGAACGATTGTTTTCTCCTTTGCTTTGATGATGGAAAGTTGATTTTGTTGTGTTTTATAATGATGTTGTTTTTGATCTTCCAGTTCCAACTCGTTGTCATGACCTACGAACTTCACTTTGAATGTATGTGCAAATGAAATAAAATACTGTGAATTAACCTTGCTGTTTGAGACTGTTTTGATGGGACCCAAGCCTTGCGCATTTACTACCCTAACCCGATGCGGGTTTGCCTTGAGAAAGGTATGTTATATGATTATTGTATTTCCTGGGTTCATGCACATCATTGTGAAATAGAAGAATGAGATTTCAGGTGGATGATCTATTGATAAGGAACTTGACCTGGGGTATATTTCTTCGAACTGGCCTTTGCAGTCAAATTGTACATATGCTGTGTGAGTTTACTGACATTGATTGCACAATATTTCTATTGTCCAATATGGATTGAGCTGTCCTTAATTATAAGAAATACCTGACTTGGGTTTTTTAATTACATTTTGAAGAAAATGATTGTTTTACCTTCTTACTGAATTATAAAGGAAACGATTTCTTCTTTCTTTCTGCCTGTTTTTAGGATTTTTCAAAGAATGGTAAGGTGGAGATTATTGAGCATCATAGGTTGGCTTGATGGAAGTGACAGTGGCATTTAGATTGTTTTTTGAGTGCTGTGTTTGTTTTTTATGTACAAACGAAAGGATGAAATGATTCATGTGATCTCTGATTTTGCATTGTCATTCAAATACGAACTCAACTTGAGTGATTCTTGTTGTGTTTGAAGAAAATGGGTGTTTTCTTATTGAAATAATTACAAGGGATGAATTTTTATCTTTTTGTTGTTTGAGTTCTGGAAATAGCAACAATAGAGCTTTACTGTACAATACGGGTTGGACTTGTTGTAGGTTATAGCAAAGTGCAAATTATTATTTATGAACTGTGTGCATTCATAGGTATAGAAAGTCATGTGAATAATTGATTAAGCGACTGTATAACTATTCATTTGGCTATAATACAGTGAAAGAAGTATGAATTCTTCTAGTACAGTAAGAGCATAGTATGCATTCTTTACATTGTTTGTTATATGATGGATACAATGTTTTACCAACTTGTTTTTGGTATTCGTATGAGCCTGATTTAAAGGAAGTATTGATAGGGATGATAAATTCTTCCTTGTTTTCATTTAAAGCTGAGTATGAATGGAATTATTCCTTGATGTTGGAAAGTGAATTCTGAATGGATTTCGTAAGTTTCACTTTGAACTGTTATCTTGATTGGTGTCTTGTTTGGATTAAATTTTCAGTACAGTCATAATGAAAGAAATAGGGGTGTGGATGGATAACTTGGAATAATGATCATTTCTTCTCTCATACAGTTGGAAATCTGTAATCGTTAAGGAACGAATTTTGTATTGCTTTGGGTTAAGCATCTACATTTTATTACTGTTTGCTTTTCTCATCTGTACTTGATTGCGTGAAATCAAATGAGTTGCATGAACTGAAAGGAAAGTAAATTGGTTTATATTTTAGTCAAATTTATCCTTTGATATTATAACTAATGAAAGGGAAGGAAATTGACAGCATTTAATGTTATAACAGCAGCATACATACTTGTATTCCTAGTTCTTCAATTGTTGTAATCTGGAACTGTTGAAGGAAATTGCGTCTTGTAATGATTATGTGGGAAAAAGGTAGTAATCCTTTGACTGATTTGGACGGTAATTAGATGTTTCAGTCGTTATGTTGATCATTCTTTTTGATATTTAATTCCATAATGATGTTCTTAGTAACATTTCATAAAAGCAGGGTTCTTTTATTGAGACAGTTAATTAGAAGCACCTCATTTTAATGACAAGTGCTTAATATGCTCAGTTCAATGAACTGACCCGTGCAAGTAATTTTGCAGATGGAACTTGAATAAAATGAAGACATGGTTATTTTCTGATACTTCTTTTGATTAACTGAAGATGGATTGTATTTGATAGTTGTTATTCCTCTACGAGGAATTGAGAAAAGAAGAAACTACATTCTTCTATCTTATGAGTTGTAATGTTGTTTAATATAAACAAAGTCCAGTAATTTGGATTGGCAGATGTATAAATTATAAAATGGATGGATGAATACAAATACAAGTGTGATATTTTAATGACTGTATCAGTTTGATATTGTTGATTAATTTGGGAATATAACATTATTTCTTGATTTGGAATTATTCAATTGTCATGAATGAATTTAAGAGGAACTGATATCTATTCTTACCTAAATGCAACTTTTACGTTGAAATGTGCAATTAGTTCATACTTGGGTTAAGATGAATTTTTAATTGGCATTGAAAAGGATTTAGGAAGAACATGATCTCTTAATTGAATGGTATTCGGGATTAGCTTGAAAGCTAAGGAATATCAAATAACTTAGGAGCAGCTGAACCTCGTATTCGGACTCCGTTAATAGACTTGAACGTTAAATTCAGAAAGCAAGGATATGGGAAAAATATATCCAGGGCTAACAGACCTTAACTATGTAAGGTTAAGGAAAATAATTGAATATATTCATTGAGAATTGGAACACGTTTAAATGACGTCTAATAAGCTGGAATTCTAAATTTGTTTACAGTTGTGGAAAACTTCGTTAAGTTTAATAGGTTAAACTTATTAAGTCTATTGGTAATGGGCTGCTTAATCCAAGGATTAAGAAAAGAACCAAGTAGAGAAAATAAAACCCTTCGGTACGAAGGAGAAGATGCATAGTAAGCTAGAAGACGGATTTAGTCTCTCTTAGCTACATACAACTGTAACAAGAATGAGGATAAAGGATCAGCATGGCTGCTGAAAGTTGATCTTAAATATTAAGATCATAACCAAATCACTTGAGCTGGATGTGTACTCTCGATGAGAGGATTCCGTAGGACATTGACATATGCCAGCTATAGCACGATGTTTTCATGAAGGTGGGGTCTTCATGACGACACAATGTTATAGCTGACATATTATAATGCCCTCCCGAATTAAACCATCAAGATTACATAAGCTAGATACTAAGTTCTTGGCTGGGGATAGGAATGTGATCACGTATATGGAGTGACTCCAGAGGACTAAATATAACTAGACACACGGAGTCTTCTAGGGACAACACCGTATGTCTACGTATCTTTAGTTACCATGAGTAACTTCCTATACTCGTTCATATTGCTAGTTGGAGTTAGAGTTTGACCCTAAATTGGAAGGACTGGTAGGGACCAGGAAAGACCATTCTAGATAACAGACGAAGTGAGGTGAAGGACATATTCCATTGGTGTGTATCACATCCTGGAATATGATCATGCAAAGCATGTGAAAATCTTTGGCCAAAGTATCGCAAGTGCTGGTTGCGTTGTCCTAATCACCTAATTTAAGATGCAGGATGTCAGATGAATATCAGTAACAGATATTCAGATAGGCTTCTTAAATGGATCACTTCGATAACCGGAAACGGTAAGAGAACCTTGTATATACATTATACTATGCATGAATGAACATGAAGGATCGGTAAGTTGCCGAGTCATGAAATGAGAGATCGTTGAAACTCCGAGCCATGAAAATGGGAGATCGGTAGTTCTTTGAGTCATTTACAGTAGCATATGGAAACTGTTATATGATTGAATGGCACTGAATGTGTGTTCCATATTACAAATATGTGAACAGAGAACATTAGTTTTAAAGGGAAATTGTGTGATCCAAACTGCATTGTTTGGGCAGAGAACAATTATTGAAACTTGAACGTGTGTTTGAATTATATAATTCATAACAGGGAACGTTGTATATATGTGTATATATATATATATATATATAATTCCCTTGTTCTGGTATCTTAAAATGGGGATGTTACATCTTGGTATCAGAGCTGAAGGTTGCAGCTCTTGGACCTAATGAGTCCACAATATTAATAAGGTTTACATTTTCTTATTGAACAGAAAATGGTCAGAACAAGAGGGAATGCTGCGAACAACCCGTTACTGGGTGGAGAAGCAGCTACTGCTCAAAAGATGGATGAAATCCTTGCTGCCCTACTAGATACGAGAGATCGTTTGACTGTTCTGGAACAACAGTCAATGGGCAATGAAGAGGAGGAAGAAGAAGCTGATATAAATGATCAGCCACCTCTGGTGGACAACACCAATGGAGGGAATCCGGGTGTTGATAATAATAATGTAAATGCTCCTAATCATCCTGAAAATAAAAGGGCAAGATTAGCAGCTGAACTTACAAATGACATAAAGAGAATAAGTCCTCCAAAGTTTGATGGAACAACCCTTGGGGACGGAGCTGAGAATTGGCTCAGTGAAATGGAGAAATACTTTGCAATAAGAAACTTCTCCGAAGAGACCAAAGCGATATGGGGAGCATATCAGCTTTCTCATGAAGCATCATCATGGTGGGACAACCGTAAGGTTGAGTTGAATATTGTCGAATCAGACATAACTTGGGATCAATTTAAGGGTTACTTTAGGCAACGATGGCTGCCTCAACTCTATTTTGATAGGAAAATGACTGAATTTCAGAACTGGTCGCAAGGAAGGCTGACGGTGACAGAATAATGGGAAGGGTTTACTAAACTCCTTAAGTATGTGCCACAGTACCAAGCTGATGAGAAGTTCAGAATACGGAAATTCATAATGGGACTGAATCCCATCATTGGTGGTGAAGTGGATGTCCATGGCCCAACCACCATGGAAGGAGTTGTCAAAAAGGCAATTAGACAGGAACAGAAATTGAGAGCAATTTCTGCTCATAGGGAAGAGATAAGGAAGAAGATTCCCAATTCTTCTTTGTCTCTCACACCTAAAAGGGGACCTTGGAAAAGGTTTGGTGTGAAAAACAAAATTGTTTTGGATAACAACAAGAAATCTGTGATGAACAAACCTGTAAATAGTGTGCGGAACAGCTTCGCAAAAGTTAGTGGCAATGGACAAAAGTCCTATGGAAGCCAAAATGATAACTTCAAAGCTGGTAACAAATTTGAGCCTAGAAAAGGGCCAGTTGGAGGATGCTTCAACTGTGGAAAGGACCACTACGTGAATCACTGTCCTCTGAAGAAGGATGATCGCAATCAGCAACATAGGATACACGCTGTAGTGGCTAACAGACAAGTTGAAAAGCAAGTTATGCCTATAGAAGTTCCGGGTAAGTTATTCGGTACACCTGTAGTCATACTTTTTGATACTAGAGCTACTGAATGCTTTATTTCTGCTAAACTTGCAATGAAATTAAAAATAAAGGCTGAACGAATGGATAAGACATGGACAGTGCATTATGGGAATAATGTTGTCCATACAGTCGAAATGTGCCTTTTTGGGGCAATTCTTGATTTGCCCAGTTTCTCCACCGAAGTTGACCTGTATGTCACTCCTTTAGGATCATATGATATCATTATTGGAGTTAACTGGTTGGCAGAACATAAGGCAAAAGTTGACTGTTATGAAAAACAAATTTGTTGTTTTGATGACCTGCAGAAAGCAGCAGTCATTCAAGGTGTAAAACGTGAAGTTGCAGTTAGGAAACTGACAGCTATGCAACTAAAAAGGGCTAAAAATAGAGGCTGCACCTTGTATGCAGTAAAAATGACAGAAAATACATATGAAGATAATGATTTCATGGAAAGATATCCATTGTTAAGGGGTTTCAGTGATGTGTTTCCAGAGGAACTGCCAAGTCTTCCACCCAAACGAGAGTTTGACTTTGCAATAGAAATCAAGCCGGGAACTAAACCCATATCTAAGGCACCTTATAGAATGACCACCATCAAGTTGGTAGAGCTAAAGGCTCAGTTACAAGAACTTTTGACTAAGGGGCTGATAAGACTGAGCGTCTCACCTTGGGGAGCGCCGGTAATTTTTGTAAAGAAAAAGGATGGCACATTGAGGCTGTGCATTGATTACAGAATGCTGAATAAGTCAACTATTAAAAATCGATACCCACTTCCTAGGATTGATGATCTATTCGATCAGATGCGAGGAGCATCAGTCTATTCAAAAATAGATCTTCGATCTGGGTATCATTAGCTGAGAATAAAGGAAGAAGATATTCATAAAACAACTTTTAGAACAAGGTACAGGCATTATGAGTTCACGGTGTTACCTTTTGGGTTGACCAATGCACCTGCCACCTTCATGAATCTGATGAACAATATTTTTCAAGAATACTTAGACAAGTTTGTGCTTGTATTCTTAGACGACATTCTTATATACTCTAAAAATGTCGAAGAGCACCAAGAACATCTAAGGATAGTGCTAGAAATTTTAAGAAAGAGGAAGTTGTATGGTAAACTATCTAAATGTTCCTTTTATGATGCAGAGGTGCATTATTTGGGACACGTTATAAGCAAGAATGGAATAGCTGTAGACCCTTCAAAGATCACAGCTATAACCGAGTGGCTTGTGCCTAAGAACGTGCACGAAGTGAGAAGCTTCATGGGCTTGGCAGGATATTATAGAAAGTTCGTTAAGGACTTTTCAAAAATTGCTGCCCCAATCACTTCGCTGCAAAAGAAGGATAAGAAATTTGTCTGGACGGACAAATGTGAATCTGCCTTTAAAAATTTAAAGGAACAGTTAACTACAACACCTATTTTAACTGTACCAGACCCAAATGGAAATTTTATGGTTGTAACGGATGCATCAGGAGAAGGCCTTGGAGGTATTCTGTTACAGAATAACCATGTCATAGCTTATGAAAGCAGAAAGCTTAAGTTACATGAACAGAATTATGCTCCACACAACCTAGAGCTTGCTGCCATTGTTCATGCACTTCAAATGTGGAGGCATTACCTTTTAGGAAAGCCTTTTGAGTTAAAAACTAACCATCTGGGGTTGAAGTATATTTTTACTCAGCCAAATCTGAATGCAAGGCAGCGAAGATGGTTAGAATTTCTGTCTCAGTATGATTTTGATATAAGCTACATCAAAGGAAAGGAAAATAGAGTGGCAGATGCTCTGAGTCGAAGGAAGCATATCTCTGCTCTTATAACGTTAAGAACTCAGTTTAAGGATGAGGTGAAAGATGCCTTGGAATCAGATCCTTATTTCCAGCAAGTCAAAACAGCACTTGCTGTAGATCCAAAGGATGTCAGGTATAAAGGATTTTATTTTGACAATGAAGGAATTCTGAGGTTTGAAAACAGGGTATATATACCTTTGGCAAATGACTTAAGAAGGAAATTGTTAACTGAATTTCATAATTCACCCTTTTATGGACACCCTGGCATTACAAAAATGCTTGCTGATCTGAAGCAACAATACTTCTGGAAGGGAATGAAAAAGGATGTGGTGGAATTTGTAACACATTATTTAGAATGTCAGCGTGTTAAGGCGGAACATATGCATCCCACTGGATTATTGTATCCCCACAGCATTCCTCAGTACAAATGGCAAGTGATAACGATGGATTTCGTTCAAGGATTGCCTATGTCAAGAAATAAGCATGATATTATCCTGGTTGTCGTCGACAAATTGACCAAAGTGGCACACTTCATTGCTGGTAATTTGAAAGATGATGCACCAGTGTTAGCAAGAAGATTTGTACATGAAATTTTCAGATTGCATGGAATACCCGAATTAATCATATCGGACAGAGATCCGAGGATGACATCAAGGTTTTGGCAAATGCTTAATGCAGCCTTGGGAACTAAATTAAACTTCAGCTCTGCATATCATCCGGAGACGGATGGACAGAACGAGAGAGTTAATCAAGTTTTAGAGGACATGTTAAGGATGTATTGCATGGACCAGCAGTATAAATGGGAGGAATACCTTCCGCTGGTTGAATTTGCCTATAATAATACATACCATGCCTCTTTAAAAATGGCACCCTTTGAAGCATTGTATGGAAGAAAATGCAGAACCCCTGTCAGCTGGGACAACGTAGAGGACAGAGAGGTAATTGGGCCAGAAATCCTTACGGAAATGGAACAACAAATCAAAATGATTCGGGAACATCTAAAGGAGGCTACCAATAGGCAAAAGAGTTATGCAGACTTAAAGCGGGTTGATAGGAATTATAAACTGGGAGAGAAGGTCTTTCTTCAGGTGAAGCCAAAAAAGAGCTCAATAACTTTTGGCAAGGCTGCCAAGTTGTCGCCACGATACGTGGGACCTTTTGAAATTGTTGAAATAATCAACCTTGTAGCTTATCGTCTAGCATTACCTCTTGCTTTATCACAAATGCATGATGTTTTTCATATTTCTTTGCTTAAGAAATACATAATAGATTTATCACATGTGCTGAATTGGAATTCCTTGCAGGTCCAAGACCCAGGAATAATCGTGGTTAAGCCCATTCGAGTGCTAGGAACTCACCAGTTGTATTTAAGAAATCACGAAGTGAATCAATGTAAGGTCCAGTGGGACCAGTTTAGCGAAGAAAGTGCAACTTGGGAAAATCTCGAAGAAATGAGATCTGCTTTTCCATACTTGTTTGATCGAGTTTGAAATTCGAAAAACTGATAATTCTACCAAATTTAGACAATTATTGGTCTATTTTACAGTTGTCTTAAAACAGAGTTTCAAAGAGTGAATCTGTTTTTGGTATGAACTTATAAATGGAAGGACAATAACTGAACTTTGTCCTAGAAACTCCTTGAATTGGTTAATTTGATCATCGGGACGATGATTCTTTAAGAAGGGAGGAATGTAACGCCCTAATTTTTGTAAGTTATCATGGTGATTATTTTTCATAATGTTGTAACTGCTGAAATGAAGGCAAACATGTTAAGATATATTTTTGATCTTAAAGGAATGTGTTGCTAATCTGGACTCTTGTATACTGTAATTTGTTTACGTGGGACAGTAGTAATTATTGCTTGTATGCTTGCTGATATGACAACAGATCGGTCGTATGTTTGATGAACCCTATTCGTTGATTGACAGCACACCTTGAATCAATTCCATTGATCCAAGGTATGTTGTGGCCTTCTTGTAATCGCTTTGCTGATTTACTTTTAAACCAGACTGAAGGTTGATATAAATGTTGCAGCACCTGATTTCAGGTATGAATAGCTGGCACGTAGATGCCAACGAAAAAGGTTCGATTCTCGAACCATACACTGTTGTAACGCTAGACCCCGTAAGGCGATAAAGGCCTGGATGCGGGTGGCTCAGGTATGTGGAACGTGGGATGAAACGTCCTGCATAGTGCTGAATTTGGATGTCAGTCGGAAGGACTTGATTTGAAATTGATTAATTAAGTGTGAGGGGATTAGACCCTAATCTACCCCTAAGTTCTACCTTATACCCTAACTACTATCCTAAGTGGATTTTTAAATTCTATAATGGTAAAAAATAAATCTAAATCCTATTAACCTATGACCTAGATTTGAACACTATTATAAATCCTAAACTAATCCCAACCTAAGGAAGGGGACGCACAGACCCATGGGGATGGAAAGGATAAGGATGGAAGGAAATTTAATGGGCAATGAATGTGGTCCTTGCGTGGACAGCGCCAAGTTTGGCGGGAACAGGGAAAAGTTAGGGGCATCTAGTTAGTCATGAGACTAAACTCTGTTTTCATGCAAAATTTGAATTTGGCAATTCGCCAACCTGAGTCGGCGGTGGCGTGAGGAAAAAGGAAAAGGCAGAGCCTTCAATGCATTTAATTTTCTTGGTCTTTGCGACCAGCCTGCCTTGGAAAGAGCATAGAGGAAATTTTGTTGTTCATTGTGTTCTTTCAGGTTTTTGGAAGTTGCTCTGCATTTGGTTTTTCATGGTTCTGTCGAACCAGTTGTGTTTGATTGTTATCTCTGTTTCTTTGGAAAATCTAAGGCTATTTTTGAGCCTGTAGCGGAAGGTGATTGTTTGGGAAGCTCTGCTATTGCCACCGTGGAAGGAAATAACTCCTGTAGGCGCGGTTTTCTTCGAGCTTCAAGGAAGATTATCAGGCATGTTAAGCCCTTCTCTTTAAACTGACTTGCTTTGTTTAAACATCTCATTAAAACAACCCTGCTCTTCTGATGAAGGGGGTTTTGGGGTTTATTTTCGACTTTGCTGTCATGATTGAGATGATTTGGGTAGAGTCAGTTTTCTTAGCTATTGCGAATTGAACTGTATTCGCATAAGTATTGAGTTGGAAATACAGCCTATGCTGTGTTGATTTGTTCGACAATATTGGGGATTGTTTCTTTACTGAAATTATAAGGAAATTATGCTTATGAATACTTAGTTGTGCTTTTCCTTTTGTAAAAATGGATGGACACGAATTGGGTAATCGTGGAAGTTGAAGAAAGTAATTGTTCTTCTTACTGAAATTATAAATGAACTATGTTTTCTCCTTGCTGTGATGGAAAGTTGATTTTTTTGTGTTTTTATGGATGCGGTTTGATCTTCCAGTTCGGACTGTTGTCGTGAATACGAACTTGGCTTTGAATTTCTATGCAAACGAATGAAATACATGTGAATTAGCTTGTTGTTTGAGACGGTTTTGACTGTACCAAGCTTGCGCATTTAATACCCTATGCGGGTTTGCCTTTATAAAGGTATTGTTATATGAATATTGTATTTATGGGTTCTGTACATCATTGTGAAATAGAAGAATGGGATTTTGGGTTGAAATGTCTGTTGATAAGGAACTCGAACTAGGTATTTCTTTACAAATGGCATATTGAATGAAAATTGTACATGTTGTGTGAGTTTGTTTGACATTGTTGAACAATCGTTCTATTGTCAATATGGGTTTGAGCTGTCATTATAAAATAAAACACGACTTGGGTGTTCTTATTACATTTTGAAGAAAATGATTGTTTCCTTACTGAAATTATAAGGAAACGAGTTCTTCTTATTTCTGCTGTTTTAGATTTTGAAAGAAATGGTAATTGGAGATTTATTGAGCATCATAGGTTCGGCTTGATGGAAGTGACAGTGGCATTTAGATTTTTTTCTGAGTGCTGTTTTTGTTTTTTTTTTGTACAAACAAAAGGATGAAATGATTCATGTGATCTCTGATTTTGCACTGTCATTCAAATACGAACTCCGACTTGAGTGATTTTTGTTGTGTTTGAAGAAAATGGGTGTTTTATTATTGAAATAATTACAGGGATGAATTTTTCTCTTCTTTCTGTTTGAGTTCTGGAAATAGCAACAATAGAGCTTTACTGTACAATACGGGTTGGACTTGCTGTAGGTTATAGCAAAGTGCAAATTATTATTTATGAACTGTGTGTGTTCATAGGTATAGAAAGTCGTGTGAATAATTAATTAAGCGATTGTATAACTGTTCATTTGGTTATAATACAGTGAAAGAAGTATGAATTCTTCTAGTACAGTAAGAGCATAGTATGCATTCTTTACATTGTTTGTTCTATGTTGGATACAATGTTTTACCAACTTGTTTTCGGTATTCGTATGAGGTTGATTTAAAGGAAGTATTGATAGGGATGATAAATTCTTCCTTGCTCTCATTTAAAGCTGAATATGTATGGAATTATTCCTTGCTGTTGGAAAGTGAATTCTGAATGGATTTTGTAAGTTTCACTCTGAACTGTTATCATTGATTGATGTCTCGTTTGGATTAATTTTCAGTACAATCATGAGGAAAGGAAAAAGGAATGTGAGATGGATAACTTGGAATAATGATCATTTCTTCTCCTTATATAGTTAGGAAATCTGTAATCATTAAGGAACGAATTTTCTATTGCTTGGGATTAAGCATCTATATTTTATTGCTATTTTCTTTTCTCATCTGTACTTGATTACTTGAAATCAAATGAGTTGCATGAACTGAAAGGAAGGTAATTTGATTTATATTTTCAGTCAAATTTATCCTTTGAAATTATAACTAATGAAAGGGAAGGAAATTAACAACATTTAATGTTATAACCAGCAGCATACATACTTGTATTCTTAGTACTTACAGATGTTGTCATCTGGAATTGTTGAAGGAGAAATTACTTTTTGTAATGATTATTTAGGGAAAAGGACAGTAATCCTTTGACTGATTTGGAATGGTATTTAGATGATTCAGTTGTCATGCTGATTCATATCTTTTTGATACTTAATTCTTGATTGATGTTCATATTAACGTTTCATAAAAGCAAGGTTCTTTTATTGAGACAGTTAATTAAAAGCAACTCATTTTAATGACAAGTGCTTAATATGCTCAGTTCAATGAACTGACCCGTGCAAGTAATTTTGCACATGGAACTTGAGTAAAACAAAGACATGGTTGTTTTCTGATACTTCTTTTGATTGACTGAAGATGGATTGTATTTGATAGTTAATATTCCTCTACGAGGAATTGAGAAAAGAAGAAATTACATTCTTCTATCTTATGAGTTGTAATGTTGTTTTATATAAACAAAGTCCAGTAATTTGGACTGGCAAATGTATAGATTATGAAATGGATTGATGAATACAAATACAAGTGCAATATTTTAATGACTATATCAGTTTGATATTGTTTGATTAAGTTGGGAATATAACATTATTCCTTGATTTTTGAATTGTTCAAATGTTCTTGGATGGATTTAAAAGGAACTGACATCGATTCTTACCTAAATACAACTTTTACGTTGAAATGTGCAATTAGGTCATACTTTGGGTTAAGATGATTTTTTAATTGACATTAAAAAGGATTAGGAAGAACATGTACTCATATCGGAAAGGTATTTGGGATTAGCTTGAAAGCTAAGGAATATCAAATAACTTAGGAGCAGCCGAACCTCGTATTCGGACTCCGTTAATAGCCTCGTATGTTAAATTCAGAAAGTAAGGATATGGGAAAAAAACATACATGGTTAACAGACGTGAACTATGTAAGGTTAAGAAGAATAAATGAATAAATTAATTGACAATTAGACCTCGTTTAAATGATGTCTTATGAGCTGGAATTCTGAATTTGTTTACAGTTCTGGAAAACTTGGTTAAGTTTAATAGGTTAAACTTATTAAGTCTATCGGTAATGGGCTGCTTAATCCAAGGATTAAGAAAAGAACCAAGTAGAGAAAATGCAACCCTTCGGTACGAAGGAGAAGATGCATAGTAAGCTAGAAGACGGATTTAGTCTTTCTTAGCTACATACAACTGTAACAAGAATGAGGATAAAGGATCAGCAGGGCTACTGAAAGTTGATCTTAAATATTAAGATCATAACCAAATCACTTGAGCTGGATGTGTACTCTCGATGGGAGGGATTCCGTAGGACATTGACAATACGCCAGCTACAACACGGTGTCTTCATGAAGGCGGGGTCTTCATGACGACACAATGTTATAGCTGACATATTACAATGCCCTCCCGAATTAAATCATCAAGATTACATAAGCTGAATATTAGGTTTTTGGCTGGGGATAGGAGTGTGATCACGTATACGGAGTGACTTCGGAGGACTAAAGATAACTAGACACACAGAGTCGTCTAGGGATGACACCGTATGTCTGTGTATCTTTAGTTACCATGAGTAAACTTCCTACTACTTGGTCATATTACTAGTTGGAGTTAGAGTTTGACCCTAAATTGGAAGGACTGGTAGGGACCAGGAAAGACCATTCTAGATAACAGACGAAGTGAGGTGGAGGACGTATTCCATTGGTGTGTATCACATCCTCGAATATGATCATGCAAAGCATGTGAAAATCTTTGGCCAAAGTATCAGCAAGTGCTGGTTGCGTTTTCCTAATCACCTAATTTAAGATGCAGGATGTCAGATGGAATATCAGTAACAGATATTCAGATAGGCATCTTAAATGGATCACTTCGATAACCGGAAATGGTAAGAGAACCTTGTATATATATTATACTATGCATGAATGAACATGAAGGATCGGTAAGTTGCCGAGTCATGAAATGAGAGATCGTTGAAACCTCCCGAGCGATGAGAAATGGGAGATCGGTAGTTCTTCGAGTCATTTACAACAAACAAATGGAATCTGTTATATGATTGAATGGCACTGAATGTGTGTTCCATATTACAAATATGTGAACAGAGAACATTAGTTTTAAAAGGAAATTGTGTGATCCAAACCTACATTGTTTGGGGCAGAGAACAATTATTGAAACTTGAACGTGTGTTTGAATTATATAATTCATAATAGGGAACGTTGTATATATATAAATATATATATATTATATATATATATATATATATAAATTCCCTTGTTCTGGTATCTTAAAATGGGGATGTTACATGTCAACCAAGCACAAATACTTATTTAGGAAAATCATCAGTTTTTTTTACTTTCATTAGAATAAAAGAAAAATGGACTTGAGAGCATGGATATTTTGGATAGCACTTGTTAAATTTTACATAAGAAGCTACCACATGAACTGCTCATTGAAGGAGAAATACAAACTTCCGCTATGCAGTCATCGTATTTACCTATGGATTCACTAGACCTAACCATGGGGCATCAAAGAGAAGAGGAGATACAAGGAACAGTGGTGACTATAGTAGTGGCATACATAGAGAGGATTTGTCCAATCCATCTCAAGATAAAAAAACAAGAAAGGAGTAAACCACTACAGTATGGGACCTTCACCATACATGAGCAGGTTGGAAAATAATCCTTCAGGCCATACTTCATGCAGATGCACGTGATAACAATTTTCTAGAGATCACACCTACTAAAGCCATCTATGCATGAAAAATAAGGAAAGATACAGAAGTTACATTCCAAAGAGGATTGTACTTGAGGCAACTTGGAGGAGGATACAACATTGGAGCAGCAAACCAAATATCCATAAGAGTCTTGGCAGGCTAGATGAGAGAAGACACCAAGGTAGACCCAGTGGTACTCGAAGGAGAAAGAGAGGGAGTTGATTCCTCTACCACTCCCCCCCAATGTTTTCTGGGATAAAAATCCTCCTAAGCAGGGGAGGTATGATCCATAAGGATCTAGAAAAACACACCACTTCATCAATTCCATCAGCATCAAGAAAGAGAATTGATAAATTGAAGAAAAATAAGGTAAATGGAGGTTTTGGATAGAACCTCCACTCTGTGTAGAGTGGAGACTGAAAAATTTCTGCCCTGCAAGGTGATGGTCCTATAATATAATTGATCATTCAGATATCCAAGGAGATCAAAGAGAAAATATTTAAGTTTAATAAGAGTAACTGAGCAAGGTCTTCAGTGTTGGAGTGGAATTATAGGAGCAAGGTGTAGAAACAGAGAAAGAAAAAATAGTAAGGGAGAGGTTTACATTTTTGTGTCCATTTTATTCTTCGAGATTTTTCCCTTCTCTGACTTGTTTTCCTCTATTGGAGGTTTCCAGGATAAAATTTTTGGTGTTGGGAGTTTGAAGTCTTTCCTATTCTCTGAAATTTCCTTTCTATAGCACTAGATAATCAGTCAATAAAACTCTAGTCTTCAATCAATATATCATTTTCCAAAGTTGAAATTAAAACAACATAATTTTTTGATTCATAGAGTTCCAAAGTAGAAGTTTACGGATCAAGAGATCCCATCAACTTTTGATGAGATCATGCTAAAGGAGAGAATGAGGACCTTGAGCATGCATCTAATTCATCTTCAATACCTACCCCTTATGTAAGGTGTTTTAGATCCATATGTAGTTGTTGAAAAGCATCATACTGAAGGAAAATAAATAGGATCTCCACATTTGGAAGGAGATACGGGTAGGCACATTCTAGTTTCATCTCAGGAAGCATAATAGATTAGGGATTCACACATAGAAGCATAAAAAGTTATAATGTTTGGAATTAATTTGGGAGGTGTTTTTACAGGCGTATCATCATGATAGACTATTAGCATGCAGAACATTTGAAATAATCCTATTGGTGTTTCTACAACACATACAATCGATGTCCAATTCAGCACAATAACTTGGACACAAGGAAGTTAATCTTCTCAACCAAAAGTCTTTGCGGGAGACTCAATAGGTTCAAATCAGCCTCCGCGTAGAGTAAATCCTAGTAGACGCTCAGTATCTAGGTCTTGTCCTAACCCAAGGTAGGTTCCACCACCATAACAACCTTCCCAACAACCAATGAATTAGCATTAGTATACACCACCTCAATAATCACAAAAATAGGCACCTCAAGTCTATTTTGAGATCTCTTCACTTGTGAGAGTATAGAGGTGTGGAGGATGTGGTTAAACATGTGCACAAGTGTGAATTTATATAGATAGAAAAGGGGATTATAGCTCCTGATTGAAAGGAGATTCAATGTTCCACCACACTTCAAGGGTACACATACAATTCATATAGAAAGTATGATCCACACTAGACTACGGTGGATTATGTAAACTATGTTTCTGGCTAAATTTCATATTCCAAATTTTGAACACAATATTATCGCACTCAAGGAAATCCAATAGGTCTTTTTTGAAAGTGTGAGTGATTATGATGTGCAGTTTAAAACTCCCTTTTCCAAATTATCCTATGATATACATCATAGACTACATGCATACTGGTTCATTAGAGGTTTACTTAATCTGTTTTGAAGGTACTTATCACATAAGGAGTAATATTATCTACGTGAGACTTTAGAGGTAGATCTACATGGTTAAGAAATTATGAGTTCAAAAACTAAAGTGATCCCTTTTATTAAGGTACAAACAATAGCAATGGCTAAGTAATTGGAGAAAAATTTTACTAATTCAACGCATGATGCATGACGTGGGTTATGGAGCACTAATTTTGATGTTGAGGGATATACGAAAGATAGTTGTCTATGTAGGATGGTGCATGTACTGTTACAATCTAATGATATTTTATACAATAATCATGATGTTTGGAATTTCCTTATCTTGCAACACACAATGAGAAATAATCTCTCTATGTACTGCTAGATTTATGATGCACACACCCATGATACAAAATACTTCCAAATGATAGACCAAATTCATGAGGCATGAGAGACTAGATTATGAAAGAACACTATGGAAAGTGGTTCTCAAGTGTAGGAATCCCAGCCTAATGAAGGGCACAATGATAAAGATGGCAGGTTTTGAGATGGATATAAGAGCAGAGGCCATGGCAGTAGAGGAAGATTCATGTGCAAGACTTTATACACTTTTCAGTCCCTAGACCATTACTAGCATAAGTGTCCCTAAGAATCAAGTATGTCCGTATTGCAGAAAGCAACATAAGCTTGAGGACTACCCTAATCTTTATGAGCATATGTGTAAGAGGAATAAAGTACGGGGATGATTAAGTTACAATGCATGAATAATGAGAAATGGGCACCTAATAATATGCCTTATCTAGATTTACAACCTTTACTAGTGACTACACAAGAAAAAACAACACATGCACGCGATCATATTAAATCAAAACCACTCATTACGAGGGAGGAGATTATGCATTTCAAATATCCCGATGATTCTCATCACAAAAAGGTCTATCAGAAAACCATGAGAGTAATTAGATATTTTCAGGGTGATATTAAGTACTTAAAGGAGCAAGCACATGAAAGGGAATGAGTAAAGAACAATGATCTCCGAAAGAAATAGGTAGATGATTTGAAGGAAGTGATTAAGCTAAAAAGTAAATATATGAGCCTAATCTAAATGCTATAGTAGTAGTAAATGAATAATAATTAAGTACAATAATGAATACCCAAGCAACTAAGTGATAAATAATGAAACCTTAATTGCAAAAAGATGGTAAGAATCCTTAGTTGATTCGTAGAGTTCTGGAGAATGCATAGAGATGTAAAACTTGGAAATGTGAAGCACTGACAATCACATTAGAGCATAGAAAAATGCATATACAAGGGGATAGGTTGGACTGGGGTGCATGGAGAGGGATAGGGGTGCCCTATCCCTATTTCTCGGCACCTGGGTCTGCATAAATGCTCAAAAAACCTCCTCTGAGGTATCACAAGGTGTTCAAATTTGGTTTCATTTAATCACTCTGAGGTCATACCAAGATTTTTGAGGTTGCTAAAAACCTGAAATAAAGAATAAACCTGTAAAACCCTCACATAGACATCAAATTATTAAAAAAATATGAAAAATTAGGGGTCAAACTTTCCTCAACTGTCACAAAGCTAAAATTACGACTGATAATTTCACTACATCTTAGACCCAATGTAGTTTTGTTTGTGTGTGTGTAAATTATGCCCTAGGTTTATCTTGTGTTTGTTGCACTTAGATAGCGAGAAAGTAACAAGATGTAGAATGTAGTAAATGTGTCCATGGAATATAATAAACTTCCCTCCTATGAAGTGTGATGTAGAAAACCATCTATTGTGTCCCTTATGGTGGAGCTAGATGGATGCAATGGAGCTCTTAGATGCGTTGATGGATGAAACCTTAGGTAGTTATAGCTAGTACTTAGTGTTTGGTCCCTTATTATAATCACATAAATTTATATTTATATGATTACCTTGCTTGAATTTCCTAATTAACCACGAAAATTTAAACTACCAAAAATATAAGATGCTCAAATGACTAGAAAGAAATAAAAAAGTTTTAGTAAATTACAAAGAGGACAGAGGCAACCAGAGGGGATGAGGGCACTTAGCACTAGCGTCCTTCTTGGGTGCTAGTGTCTAGGATGAAAAATGTCAAAGAGTAAAAAGGAAAACTAAGAAAGTAATGGTGTAATACTGAAAGTAGCAAAATAAAGAAAAGAAAGGTGGCCAAATACATGGGTTAATTAGTAATTTTCTTACTTATGAATCATATGAATAGTAGTATGTAATCAGGACTAGATACTTACCAAAAGTGTGTGATTTTGTGTCTACATTTTCCCCCACTTTATGTGCATGAGTGGAACACTTAGTAACATAAAGTAGATAGATATGCGTACTTGATAACCATGGAGATAGATGATGAAAAGTGTGTCGAGGGACAAGACAAAGCGTAGAGTGATAGAAAAATGTGAAGTATGGATGCTAAGGAGGAGAAATGCAAAAGGTGATGAAAATGAACCTAGGGGGAAAAACATGTGTAGTTTTTGTGATGTACTTGTTGTTGATGTTGTTGTGTGTGATTTTTTTATTATTGGTGTTATGATGATGTTGAAGTTTGATTACCGCTTCCCATACGTATGTGCCTTGTGATGCCCGAAAATGTTTACTCACAAAACAAATAGGTTAAAGGTGGAAAAATTATGAAATAATTTTTTTTGTTAAATTTAGAAAGGATTAATGGGAATTAAGATTTATGTTTATGTTATTATTTATGAGATAAACATCACTAGGTGACACCAATAGCTTTTCTGTAATTACAAGTCGGACGTATTATGTGTTGAGTGATTGATGGTTAAATTGACAAAGCTAATAACCGTGTGAGTGCGTCAGTTCATGAGGTAGACCCAAAAATGGTTGTAAGGAATATCCCATGATAAAAGTTAAATAATCTATAACCACACTACTACATTTTCTTAAACAGTATTTACTCTAGGATTTAATAACGAAACTTGGCATCATTTTAATCGTTCGATACCAAAATATGCATTAGTTTGTTTCCAAATTTACTATTTATTCGGCTACATGGTCAATCTCTATCTACTTCATTATTTCATTATTCGATGGGCCCAATGGGGGTTTCCAAAGGGTCTTACTTTATGCCATAGTTGAAATTTGATCCATATTTATTCAAGATCTTTAGGCTAATATAAATAATTAAATATCATATTAAATAAACGATAAAATTTATATTTTATTAGGATCATTTATCTCAATTCCAAGTAACTCAATTCGTATCTTTACACTATAAGATATCGACACAATGGTTTAATGATATTCGTTTGTTATGTTTCGCAATCCTAGAATTAGAAGAATAATTTATATCCCGTTAATACATAAATTTGCATTTAAGAAGGTTATTTATCGCCAAATGAATAGAGTTTTATAAAACAATAATAACATTATATTAAGAGTGATAGTGAGGCATATATTAATGTTAAAACCTTAGTTATACTTATAATAATACAACCAATTTATAAATAAAAGATCCTATCAAATCAAATGGTCAACTAGACCAAGTGGAGGTTAAGGATTCATTATAAGCCCTTAGATCTGGGCAATCTCCACCCTAAGATCTAGGTGAGAGAAAAACCCTATTTTTTCTACCTTACCTTCTTATCTATCTTTCATTCCCCCTCATTCCTATTTTATTCCTCCTTGTTTCACATTTTCTTCTTTCCTTTATTTTTGCAAGTTTAATGGAGGCCCAACAATGCATGGAAGATGGATATGCAATACTTGAAAAACAAGTATATATATAATATAAAATTATAATTTTTTTATATTATATATATATATATATATATAAAATTTATTTATTTTATTTTATTTTTATTAAGTCGAAAACCTGGCACAGGGTGATAATCACCAAATAGCCGCATTATGTTAATGTGAGGGTTTGCGGGTGGGTAGCCATGACTGACCCACCCCACCACATATTAAAATATATTGGCTTGGTTCAGCCATGGCCTCCCACCCCTTCATTTCCCATATATATGGGTCACAACCTGTGTAGGCCATGGCCCTATATATATATATATATATATATATATATATAAGTAAGTTTTAAAAGTATATTCAGATTAAAACTATACATCCCTCCATAGTTTCTATTAGTTTAATTATTATTTAACCTTTATAAAAAAATTTAAAAGCCATACCAAGTGGAAATAATAGCTAAGGTCTTATTATATTATTATTATTTTATTTTATTATTATTTTGCCTCTTTTTTCCCTTAATTTGTTTTTATATAATTTTTTTTAAATTTTTTTAATATGTTTTTTTTGGGATTATATATATATAAGAAAAAATTATTATAAATATATGATAATTTGTATTATTCTATATATGAATTAAATTTTACAATGTATACATGTAAATGTACATAACAATATATGTTGGTTCTTAACACTATTTTGGTTATACCAAGTCTAATAATAGAGAATTTATACTATATTTATTTAATTTTAGTATATATGTATTTTTGAATAGTCATATATGATTATATACTATAATTATATTAGCTTCTAAAAATTCTCTTAGTCAAGAGGGTTATGACGTACATAATTACTTTGCAAAGTAATTTAGTTGTATCAAATGTTATATACCTTGTTTTGCAATAGTTTTAAAAAATAACATAATATGCTTATATTTTCCAATTTAATAAGAGATTTACTCTCACCAAATTCACACAATATATCTATGACAATATTAACTAGTTGAAAAATAAATGATTTGAAACACCCTTTCAAATGCAAATAGAGGAAAGGATTTTCATAAGAATTTTTTTTTTGCAATAAGAGAATTAACATGTAGGGAGTGCCTTCAACCAAATATATACCTATTTTTTATCGTTTTCACCACCTTTGCTTAAGTAATTGAAAATGTATGAGTCTCAAATTTACTTCATTCTTAAAGAAAATGATTTTCAGCCTTTATAATATAAATGATCCATAAAGCAAGTAATAGAGAGAGACAAATCAAAAGAGGGCTCAATTTCATTTCACTAATCTTGTCAAATAGAACTTTTAACACCAAGAATAGTAACAATAAATATTTCATTTCCACTCATTACAATGATATACGATTGTATAAATAACTTTTACATGAAATAGAGGGAGATAAAAAGGGAGATCAATAGTATTTCCTTCACCCATAACAATTACAACATTCAACATCATTATTTTCACATGAAGATTTCAGTTCCTCATTACATAACACACTTTTCTCAATGACATTACAATACTCGTAAACATTCACAATAAAAAAATTGAATGACATTATACAAGATTTTGAAGTGGCTCAAGGGCATAAGTTTCATGAGACCCAAAGTCATCTTCTATTCACAACTTCATTCCAATTTAAAATACTTCTTCAAAACACTCCCATTTTAAACAAAAGGAGGAATCTAGTGACGTTTACTACTCATCCATGCAATGGGGTAATGATCTCATGCCCATTTCCCCAAAAGTTCCCTAACTCACAAAGGAATTATGAACTAACAACCAAGCTTAAAAATTAATCCAACACCCAAAACACACACAACCAAGAAATCCAAATTTACAACAATTAAATAAGCAAAGGGACAAACAACCAGGTATTCCAACCATAAAAGGAAGTCAATACATATGATCAAATGATCCATGGTTTGAAATGGGGAAGGAATTAACCACCATCTACAACTTATCGCTCCACTAGTAGAGGGTATCTAGCTCTTGGTTGAACCTCTGCAAGAATAAAAAAGAAAATTGATTCACACTTATACCTCCCATGCCCACAATCACTTATCACTCCCCTAGGACTAGCTACCCCTCCCCTTGGTTCCTCCAAAACAAGACCTAAAGAGGGAACATATATCCCTCACTACAAAACACTACTTATCACTCCATTGGAAAAACACATTCCCCCACAAACAACACCACTTGCATTCCCATAGTGGAATCATGCACGCTTCAAACAAAAAACGTAGTCATCAAACTAATATGTACCCAAGTGGGAAATAAAAATCACGATGCCAAAATTAGTTCAAGGAGTAGAAATTACATTACAAATAGATAAATAAAATGGGTTAGGAATACCTAATAATAACTTATCCCAAAATGATACTGAATCAAGAATTCCCAAGGACTCCAAAAATCCCTTAAGCCTTTCAAGCAATCCAAAAAGTAGCAGCACCTCCCTAAGACCAAGTGAACTCCCCAAAAACAAGACACAAGACTCCAATGTATAGATAAAATCAAGGTAGAGGATATCATAGGATCATGCCATGTGGCATGGCACATCCCCAGAAGTAACCCCAATCCCTAAAAATGACATAAAATCCCTTACAAAATCACATGGGTTATCCTTACGAACCATAAATTCACATTTTTTTGACATTACTTAACCCATAATCATCCCATTTCCAAAAATCCTCACACAAAAATAAATAAATAAATTGGAAAATAAAATAAATGTGCATATCCACAAAACTTGATTTTAAAGCAACCCAAAATGTCACTTCATCATGAAAAAGGGATTCATGAGAACCGATGTTGAAAAGCGATGCACCACAATGAAGTTGCGCTCTGATGGTAACGTCAAGCCAACGAAATACACAAGATTCGAATCAATGGAAAGAAGATTACAAGAAAGAAGAATGGGTCAACTCATACTCATAGATCGAAAAATAGGAAGTATAAATAGGGGTGTTGTGTAACCCCCATGCCTAAACATGGAAAGAACCTCAATGACACCACCGACGCATATGACATTGACTGACGCATATGACGCCACTAGAAGAGCAGTTACAATTCCAAATAAGGAATGTAACTCCTATGATGCATTGATGCAAATGACAATGTCAGATTCTATGATAGAATCTAACACTTGTCATTTGACTTCCTAAGACCTATGACTCTCGCAAGGTGAGATGACTCACCTAGGTGATGTGGAAGATGACTGGAAAGTCACACACACCAACACCCCCTTCATCGAAGCCGAGGAAGAGGTCAAGATAAGTCAAAATAAAAAAGAAGACCCCCTAGACAACTAAGAAAGATGTGTCAATGGGCCCTGACAACTAAAGGCCTAATAAGTTCGAGCTTTTGGTGTGATGGCAAGTCGTGCAGCTATGATACCATGAAAGAGGGATTCGCGAGAATCGATGTCAAAAAGTGATGCACCACAATGAAGTTGCACTCCAATGGTAACGTCAAGCCAACGTAATATGTAAGATTCGAATCAATAGAAAGAAGATTGCAAGTAAGAAGAATGGGTCTGCTCATACTCATAGATCAAAAAATAGGAAGTAAAAATAGGGGTGTTGTGTAACCCCCATGCCTAAACATGGAAAGAACCTCAATGACGCCACTGACACATATGACGTTGACTGATGCATATGACGCCACTAGAAGAGGAGTTACAATTCCAAATAAGGAATGTAACTCCTATGATGCATTAACGTAAATGACAATATCAGATTCTATGACAGAATCTGACACTTGTCATTTGACTTCCTAAGACCTATGACTCTTGCAAGGTAAGATGACTCACCTAGGTGATGTGGACGATGACTGGATAGTCACACACACCAACACATCAAGTCATCATAAAAAATCCCAAATCTCAAAAAGGTAAAAATGTAAGAAAATTAATTACAAAATCTCATTTTGGAGAGAGAGAAAGATCACAAGCCATAAATGATGTGCAAAAGAGTCTTTAAGTGGTCAAAATGTCATAAAAAGGTACACCTAGCCTATAGGTAGGTGTATGGGAAGTTTTTGGAGTGTGGGACAATGTCTACCTATCCTACGCACCTTCCAAAATTGCCCATAAAGTTCAAATTCGAATTTTCCAAAAATGGAAAAATTTCCACCCACAACGCCAGCCCTGATTATACCGCGTGCAGGGTGATAATCGTCGAATAGTTGGATTATGTTAATGTGAGGGTTTGCGGGTGGGTAGTCATGGCTGACCCACCCAACCGCATATTAAAGTATTTTGGGTTTGGTCATCCATGGCCGTCCACACCTTCATTTTCCATATATATAAGTTTTTAAATTATACTATGATTAAAACTATGTATCCCTCCATAGTTTTATTATTTAACCTTTATAAAAACTTTAAAAATCCATATCACGTGGAAATAATAGGTAACTTTTTATTATATTGTTATTTTGTATCTTTTTTCCTCTTAATACGTTTTCATATACTTTTTCTTTATTTCCTTTTTTTTTTCTGGATTATATATATATATATATTAAGAAACTAAAATTAATATATATATGTGATAATTTGTATTATTCTATATAACAATTTAATTTGACAATGTATATATGTAAATCTACATAACAATATATGTTGGTTCTTCAATCTATTTTGGTTATACCAAGTGCAGAAATAGAGATTGTATACTACATTCATTTTATCTTAGTATATATGTATTTTTGAATAGTCGCATATGATTATATACTATAAGTATATTACCTTCTAAAAGTTCTCTTAGTCAAGAGAGTTACAACATAATTACTTTGCAAAGTAATTTAGTTGTATCAAATGTTATATACCTAGTTTTGCAATAGTTAAAAAAAAACATAAGATGATTATATTTTCTAAGTTAATAAGATCTTTACGCTCACAAAATTCGCACAACACATCTATGACAATACTAACTAGTTGAGAAATAAATGATTTGAAACACCCTTCCAAATGCAAATAGAGGAAAGGATTTTCATATGATTTTTATTTGCACTAAGAGAATTAACAAGTAGGGAGTGCATTCAACCAAATATATACATAATTTTATCATTTTCACCACCTGTTTCTAAGTAATTGAAAATGTATGAGTCTCAAATTTACTTCATTCTAAAAAAAGTGATTTTAAACCTTTATAATATAAATGATCCATACAACACTTAATAGAGAGAGAGAGAAATCAAAATAAGTCTTAATTTAATTTCCCTAACCTTCTCAAATAGAACTTTTAACACTGTTGGTTTTCAAATAGGACTTTTTAGAAGAGCAACAGTCAGGGGACAAGAAGTCCCTCCTCTTTAATGGGAGAGGTTGCCTTATTCAGAAACAAACGTATTTACAAATGTACAAAAAAATATTTTATGGTTGAACTTGGATATTACGAAAGTGTTTTCCACAAGGATCATCAGTTACAAAAGGACTGAGGAAAGGAAATGAGAGGATGAGCAGAATAGCAACATTCAGAATTATAGATAGTAGAATAATTCTTTATGTATGCGAAGTTTCAAGGAATTTAAGACAAGATCACTTGCATTGGCTGAATAGGATTAAATTTAAAGACACAAAGTTCTGTAAATAACCTTCTTCAAATTCATTAATCAAGGACACAAAGTTCCTTCTTGGTTATACAAGATCGTTGTATTTGCAAAACCGGACAGTATGCAATCAGAGAGACTAAAAAATTAGAGACAAAATGATCTTCACAATATTGAATAGAAAACACAGAGGTAACAGAGATAGATAGACGATGAACGGAAAGCCCTTTTATATTGATTTCTTTCTTATCTATTTACACTTTCAGAAAATATGCCAAGTTCTTCCTCCTTTTAAAATGGCGCAAAGAAGGCCATTATATAGCTTACAATTCGGTTACTCCTCGTAACCATTTCTTTTAACTAGAGAATAGTTAAGGAATGCCAAACGCAATTTCTTAACTAATTACATGGAATACGAAAGGAATAGGAAGAAGAGAAAAGAAGGAAGAAGGAGATAGGTGGACAGTCACTGAGAAGGACCCACCGTCTTCAGAAACCGCTTCTTGAATTTCTTTAACATCTCAGCTATGTCTTTGCCACGAGGGACACACCAGATGTTTCATCTTGAAGATGACAATGGATATCTTTGAAAACTGATGTAAACGGCGTCTCGAAAGCTTCGTCCTTCTGCCAACTGTCCTTGAAATTTGATCTTCGCAACTTAAATTCAAATTTAGCACATTCGGGTCGAGCGGGAAAAACTAAGTATGAATTGCATTAGGTTCACTTGGGACATGTGAGACGCGAATGCGTGAAACACGAGGCTCGGCCGATTCAGACGAAATGGGGAGAAGACGCACAAATGCATTTTGGGACATTTGGAATGAAAATGCGCAAAGGACGCGGTTCGGGCGAACCGGCCGAAAATGGAACAGTTTACATTTTTTGATTTGGGACAAAGAGCTCTGAAGTACGCGACTCGGGAGTTTCGGCTGAAAATGGGACAGCGTGCACTTTTTAACTTTGGGACATTCGGGAAAAAAAGTTCTGAAGGACGTGGTTCGGGTGAATTGGCCAAAAATGGAACAGAAGGCTCGCTTGGACTTGGGACATTCGGGACGAAATCGGGTGAATCGGCCAAAAATGGAACAGAGTGCACTTTAAGTTGAGCTTGAGAAATTTGAGACAAAAAGTTCCAGAGTACGTGACTCGGCCGGTTCGGGTGAAATTGGAACAGAGCGCACTTTTGAAATTGGGACATTTGGGACAAGAAAGTGCGAAGTACGCGGTTCGGGCAGTTCGGCCGAAATTGGAACATCTCGCACAAAAAGTTTTGGGACACTTGGGACAAAAAGTTCCGACGGGCCCGAAAATGGAACAACTTCGGGGATTTCGGCCGATCGGGGAACAAAAAGCACTTTCGTACTTGGGACAGGCGGGACAAAAATGTCCGACAGGCCCGAAATACATACAAAATGACCCGAAACACAGATTTTCTCAATTTTCGTGACTTAGGCACTTTAGAGAAAACACTCATAACTCAAAATTTTTGAAATTTTACTTTTATCAGAGCAGGGAATTTTGAGTGGACAACAGCTGGCTCCTTCTAGGGATGACTTGGCATAAATTCAAGGAATGAGACAAGGCAAGAACTTAGACAAACTTGGTGAAGTAGACCAGTGCCTTATCCCTTGGGCAACGGAGTCAAAAACAGACCAACACAGAGGGCAACACACAAAAACAACAGAAGGGAAACACACCAAGACAACAGAAGGGAAACACTGTACAGAATATACAAGAGACTCCCTAATCACCTAGGACTTGAACAACTTGAGATACTGCCCACTATAAGGAAGTGGGAGAGAAGAACCATCCATGTAATCAAGATGAAAGGAATTCTCACCAGCAAAGTGTCTGATCTTGAAAGGTCCGAGCCACAGGGAATCAAATTTTCCATGGCTGCCACGAGGTTCATGTCTTTTGTCCCATAACAGTACGATGTCTCCAACTTGGAAATCTCTGAACCTAGCTTTTTTGTCAAACAGGACCTTTACCTTCTGCTGGTGAATAGATATCCTATCAGCAACCACCAATCTGTCTTCATTCAGCTTGTGCAGGTACATAATTCTCTTGTCCAGGGCATCTCTGAAACTAGTATCCTCGATGGCCTTCATTAGATGCAAGGCCGGCAGTTCCACTGTCACTGGCAATTGAGCTTCAACTCCATATACCACTTGAAAAGGAGACATTCCAATAGCTCTCTTTGGTGTAATCCTGTCTGCCCAAAGAGCATCATAGAGCTTCTTCTGCCAGTTTCCCTGAGACTCATTGACTAACTTCCTTATGATAGTCACCAGATTTTTGTTGGTAGATTCTGCCTGCCCATTTCCTTGAGGGTAGTAATCTGAAGAGTGAGCCAAAGAAATACCATACCCATAGCAGAAGTCCATTATCTCAGCTGAAGAGAAATTCGAGGCATTATCTGTTACAATCTTGTTAGGTACACCATACCTTACCAAGATGTTCTCTTTGATGAAGCTGCATACCACTTCAGAAGTAGTGCTCTTAACTGGAATAGCTTCCACCCATTTGGTGAAGTAGTCAGTGGCAGTTAGCACATGAGTGTGACCAGCACTAGAAGTAGGATTAAGTGTACCAATGAAGTCTAAACCCCACTGTTGAAATGGTTCCTCAATCACAACTGGCTTGAGAGGCAAAGAAGCCAATTTAGGTCTTCCCACAAAAGTCTGACAAGCCTCACATTTATCCACCCACTTAGATGCATCTCTGAATAAGGTAGGCCAGTAATATCCTCCCCAGAGTATCTTGTGAGCAGTGACCGTTGATGAATAGTGCCCTCCACATGCCTGATCATGAAAAGTTGAGAGCAATTTTCTCTGCTGTTCCTTGTCCACACACTTCAAAAATCTCCCATCTAAGCCACGCTTGAACAAGGCGTTTTCCCACAATACATATTGCGCTGACCTCAATTTAATAGTCCTCTTTTCTTTGGCAGTTAAATGAGGGGGGCATTCCCCATAGGTGAGAAAATGGGCAATGTCAGCATACCATTCATCAGCTGAACTCAGGAACAGAACAGTAGGAAGGTCAGCTTTCTTTTCTAGCAATTCATGTTTAGCTTCTTCAGCAATGAGCTCACAAAGACCTTTTCCACGAACCAGCTTGGTCGGCTTAATGTCAATGTCATACTCTTGGACCTTAGCCACCCAGTTCCCTCTCTTGGATCCAAATTCTTGCTGTGTAAGAATTGACTTAACAGTTGTATCTGGAACCATCACCATAGAGTGAGAGTTGAGGATATAGAAACGGAACTACTTAACAGCTTTGACTACTACAAAAGCATGCTTCTCCATCATGGTGTATTTTAGCTCATGATTCTTCAGGATATAGCTCATGAAGGCAATTGGTAGCTCATGTTTATCGAAGTCTTCTTGAGTTAAGACAGCAGCCAGGGTATTATCTGTAGCATAGCAATAGATGATGAAATCTTTGCTGAAATCGGGACAGGCCAAAACTGGAGTTTTAGCGATAGCTTTCTTGATACCCTCAAAGGATTCCTTTCCTTCAGAAGACCAACCAAATGTTTGCTTCCCTTTCATCATCTGAGAAATATTCAAAGTTAATTCAGCAAAATCAGGGATGAATCTTCTTAAAAAATTGATCTTACCGAACAAGGAGTGCATGCCCTTTTTACTGGTTGGGAGAGGAATTTGCTGGATGGCTTGAACTCGTTCAGGATCAATCTTAATACCATCCTTGGAGACAATGTTCCCTAATAGTTTTCCCTCTGTAACATAGAAGACAAATTTTTTAGGGTTCAGAGAGATTCCATGCTCTCTGCATCTCAGCAGACCTGTCTCCAGGTGATCAAAATGATCCGCTCTTGTCTTGGAAAACACTGTCAGGTCATCAAGGTATATGACAATACACTTCCCTTTCAAGCTTCCAAAAGCTAGATCCATAGCTCTCTGGAAAGTGGCACCAGCATTAATAAGCCCAAAAGGCATTCTCTTGTAGGCAAAGGTACCCCAAGGAGTGGTGAAGGCTGTCTTGTGTTGATCTGCAGTATCAACCTCTACCTGATTGTATCCAGAGAATCCATAAAGCATAGATAACATTTCAGATCCTATTACTGCTTGCAATATTTGATCCATCATAGGCAAAGGGTAATTATCTTTCAGAGAAGCCTGATTCAGGTTCCTGAAATCAACACAGATGCGGATCTCACCATTTTTCTTCCTGACAGGCACAATATTTGCAATCCATGTCGAATGGTGAATAGGAAAAATAATTTTACCCTTCAACAACTTCTGAATCTCCTGAAAGATGGTGTCAGCTATTTTGGGGTTGTACTGCCTTTGTTTCTGCTTGAAAGGCTTAATTCCTAGTTTGAGAGGAATCGAGTGCTACATATCTTTTGGCTTGAAGGCTTTCAAATCTTCATAAGAATATGCAAGAACGTCCTTATACCTTCTTAGGAGATCAATTGCTTTTCTCCTCTCATCTGCCGTACAACATTTTCCAATATTTACTAGCTTAGGGTCATTAGAACTCCCAATATCAATCTTATCATACTCAGCTGATTGCTGAGGTTCGGTAGAAGCTTTAGATTTCACATACCTGTCATGCTTATCAAATAGTTCCTCCAAACTCACCAACCCTTTAGGAATCTTGTTTCCTTTGAGATTGATGCATCCATCTTGATCTGTTTCTTGTCCTTGGGTGATGGCTTGGTCAGAGGACACACTCTCATGAGGCAGGTTGTCACTTCCCTCAAAATACAGTTGTTCGAAATTACCCTTGAGTTCCAGGAAGGAAAGCAAATGCTGGTCATCGTTGAAAACTTTCCAGTTATTGGTATTGTCAGGTACACTAGGCCAGTGGACCATTTCAATAGTGAACTTATCCTGAGAGAATTCAGGATGGGGAATCAGTAGTGACCCTGAGACAGCCAGTGAATCAGCCCTGCTGTTCTTTTCTCTAGGTATTGCTTCAATAGAGAAAGCATCAAGGAATTCAGTGGAATCCCAAACCTGATTCTGGTAATGCTTCAACCTCCCATTTTTTACCTGAAAGAGGTTTCTGACCTGCTTCACAATCAACTCTGCATCACCACGAGCCAGAAGGTTCTTCACACCTTGTTCCTTGGCCACTTGCAGTCTAAGAATGAGAGCCTCATACTCTGTTGTATTATTAGTGTTTTCAAACTGTAACTTAAATGAAAAAGGATGTAGGCATCCTTCAGGTGACACTAGCAGGACGCCAGCTCCAGAACCAGCTGAGGAACAACTTCCATCAAATTCTAAAATCCAAACACCATTAGGATCTTTAGGTGATACTTTGGAGGGTTGGATTTCATCAGGGGACAGAATCATGTAATTACCATGCCCCATATCCTCATAGAGTATTTGTGCCTTAGGATCATCTGTTTTCTGCACAATATACTCAGACTGCTTCTCAGGTAGTAACTTCTTCATGTGTCCATTAACAGGTATGAGTGCATGTGACCAATCCATTTGAATCTCCCCGCCCACATCTTTACAGAAGTTTCTACTTAGCAACATTCCATAAGAAGGAGGAATGTCTGCTACTAGGATGGTAGCCAAGACTTTCTTTTCAGGAAAAGCAGCAAAGGCCACTTGTGCATCTTTAATCCTCCCCACCAAAGGCACTTCCTTACTCTCCATGGACTAACAAGATCCATAAGTACGAGTGAGGGTCAAGCCTAAAGCATGAGCTACTTTAGCAGGCATCACATTATCTGAGGCTCCAGAATCTATGACACAATTACTGAGCCTATGGCCAGCTATGAGAAGTGTTACATAAAATGGTTTAATTTTGTCACCAGGGGAGGTGACAGCAGCTACCAGACTTGGCTGTGGTGCAGAAGGAGGAGTAGGTAAAAGGCCTTTAGAAGTGGTCTTAGAGTTGGAATTAACAAAGTGGATCATTTTGGAAAAGGCTTTGGGATGGGTTTGATAGTACTCAGCTTCTGAGATTTGTACCTTGGTCTTTTTCAGGTGATCAACAATATCAAAGGATCCAGAAGTGGACGGGCCATCATCATTTGGAATTCTAGGCTTATCAACTTTAGGAGAAAAAGAAGAAGCAACTTTGGTAATTGGATTGATAGGACTCACCTTCTGTGTAGACGAAGTAGGGATAGGGGATCCTCTTCTTGCAATTACAGGGATAGTTGCCGACTGCTCCTTGGATTTCTTAGGTGGCTAGGTCACCTTCTCCCTCTGCTTTGTCTGTTCTCGAGTCATGACAGCAAAAGATTCGCTGTTCATGTCTGCTACCACTTCATCATAATCATCAATGCCCTCAGTGGTGAAGAAATTAACCCGAGATCCCTCAAGTTCCTCTGCTTCATCATCAAATTCCTCCACAAACTCCTCGCAAGCTTCATCATCATCTGGCTCTTCAACTTCACAGGTTGCGTTCACAGGAACCTTAACAAGAGGTCCTTCAAGTGCTAGTCTTGTGTGAGGAGCAGGCAAACGATTTCTGGGCTGAAAATTTCTTCTTGGAACATCTGCATACGGGGCATGCTGAGCCAACTGTTTCTTTATAGCGACAAGATCATTTGCGAGTTTCTAGACTAACGGATCAGTACTAGGTCCAGGGGTGGAAGAGGAAGAAGTAGCAGACTTAGATTTGGGAGGCTCTCTTCTCAACTTCCCTGACATGATCAAGTCATCTTCGATACTAACAGCCAGTTCTTGATCCAGAGCTAGTGTTCCGAGATTAGCCCTTCTTAGTGCATAACTAACTTTGGGCGATTGAGCATTTAGGAAGAAACACTTTTGAATTTGGTCGACAGGTCGGGTAGGCGTTGGAATTTTATTTACCAACCTGTTGAACCGGGCCACAAATTCCCTCATGGGCTCTTGTGAATCTTTCTTTATCTGAGAGACCTGGGCAAGCAAGGCATGCACATCTTCTGCCGGCTTGAAACGGTTCTTGAACTGAGTTCTCATTGTGTCCCAGTCGGTTATAGCACCGGCCGGAAGGTGATAGAACCAATCAGCAGCATTATCTTGTAACGTCTCAACAAACAGCCTTACGGAGACGTCTTCATATTCGACTCCCAGAACTCCACATGCAACAACGAAGGCTGCGATGTGTTCGTCAGGGTGCACTTTGCCATCACCTTTGAATTTGGGGAAGTTCTTCTGGTTTCCTCTGGGTAACTCATGCAAAGGCTGAGCAAGGGCCAGAGGCCCGACACGATGACCCCATGGTAATGGCGCCGCCATTCTTGGAAAAATCGGCTTGGAGAGGAACTGTAACACCGGCAAGGATCAAAGCTCGTAGATTGGGACTAGCAGGCTCTGAAGGAATACCACCCGTAGGAATTCTATCTTGAACAGGTGGAGTGCTTGTCGAACGGGTCCTTCTATTTCTTGTTGAATTTGAAGGGAAAGGAAAACCTTGTTGTTCTAAAAGCTAAAACTGAGAATCTTCGATACCAAGGGCCCTTCTCCCTCGAGTGAAACGTGGAGTCGCCAGATCAAACGATGATAAAAAATTGCAGAACTGGAATGTGATTTTCCCCAGCGGAGTAACCAAAAACTGTTGGTTTTCAAATAGGACTTTTTAGAAGAGCAACAGTCAAGGGACAAGAAGTCCCTCCTCTTTAATGGGAGAGGTTCCCTTATTCAGAAACAAACGTATTTACAAATGTACAAAAAAAATATTTTATGGTTGAACTTGGATATTACGAAAGTGTTTTCCACAAGGATCATTAGTTACAAAAGGACTGAGGAAAGGAAATGAGAGGATGAGCAGAATAACAGCATTCAGAATTATAGATAGCAGAATAATTCTTTATGTATGCGAAGTTTCAAGGAATTTAAGACAAGACCACTTGCATTGGCTGAATAGGATTAAATTTAAAGACACAAAGTTCTGTAAATAACCTTCTTCAAATTCATTAATCAAGGACACAAAGTTCCTTCTTGGTTATACAAGATCGCTGTATTTGCAAAACCAGACAGTATGCAATCAGAGAGACTAACAAATTAGAGACAAAATGATCTTCACAATATTGAATAGAAAACACAGAGATAACAGAGATAGATAGACAAAGAATAGAAAGCCCTTCTGTGTTGATTTCTTTATGATCTATTTACACTTTCAGAAAATATGCCAAGTTCTTCCTCCTACAGAATGGCATAGAAATGCCATTATATAGTTTGCAGATCAATTACTCTTCGTAACCGTTTCTTTAATCAAGAACCGTTAAGGACTACCAACCGCAATACCTCAACCTATTACAAAGAAAACTGAAAAAGAAAGGGAAGAAGAGAAACGTATGGGGAAGAAGACAGGTGGCCAGTCACTGAGAGGGACCCATCAACTTCAGAAACCGCTGCTTGAAATTCTTCCACGTCTCAGCTATGTCTTTGCCACGAGGGACACACCGGAATTTTCATCTTGAAGATGACAATGGATATCTTTGAAAACTGATATAACCAGCATCTTGAAAGCTTCGTCTTTCTGCCAGCTGTCCTTGAAATTTGATCTTCAGATTGATAGCATCAGAGCCGCAACTTCAATTCATATTTTCGCATATTCGGGTCGAGTGGGAAAAGCTAAGTATGAATTGTATTAGGTTCGCTTGGGACAAGTGAGACACAAATGAGCGAAACACGCGGCTCGGCTGATTCAGGCGAAACAGGGAGAGGACGCACCAATGCATTTTAGGACAATTGGGATAGAAAAGAGCGAAGTGCGTGACTCAGGAGTTTCGGCCGAAAATGGGACAACTTGCACTTTTTAAACTTTGGGACATTTGGGACATGAAAGCGCGGTTCGGGCGAATTGGCTGAAAATGGAACAGAAGGCCCGTTTGGACTTGGGACATTCGGGGCAAAAAGTTCTGGAGTACGCGGTTCGGGTGTTTCGGCTGATCAGGGAACAGAATGCACTTCGGAACTCGGGACAGTTGGGACAAAAACGGGTGAATCGGCCGAAAATGGAACAGAGTGCACTTTAAGTTTGAACTTGAGAAATTTGAGACAAAGTTCCGGAGTACGCGACTCAGCCGGTTCAGGTGAAATTGGAACAGAACGCACTTTTTAAATTAGGACATTTGGGACAAGAAAGTGCGAAGTACGCGGTTCGGGCGGTTCGGTCGAAATTGGAACATCTCGCACAAAAAGTTTTGGGACACTTGGGACAAAAAGTTCCGACGGGCCCGAAAATGGAACAACTTCGGGGATTTCGGCTGATCGGGGAACAGAAAGCACTTTCGTACTTGGGACAGGCGGGACAAAAATGTCCGACAGGCCCGAAATACATACAAAATGACCCGAAACACAGATTTTCTCAATTTTCGCGACTTAGGCACTTTAGAGAAAACACTCATAACTCAAATTTTTTGAAATTTTACTTTTATCAGAGCAGGGAATTTTGAGTGGACAAAAAACACCAATAATAGTATATATAAATATTTCATTTTCATTCATTACAATGATATATGATTGTATAAATAATGTTTTCATGAAATAGAGGGAGATAAGAAGGGAGATCAATATTATTTCCATCAACCATAGTAAGTACAACATTCAACATTATTATTTTCACATGAAGATTTCAATGTCTCATTACATAACAAAATTTTCCCAATCATATTACAATACTTGAAAACATTCACAATAACAAACTTGGATGACATTATACAAGACTTACAAGTGGCTTAAGGGCATAAGCTGCATGAAACCCAAACTCATCTTCTATTCACAACATCACTTCACCTCAAAATAATTCTTCAAAACCATCGTGTATTAAAAAAAGGAGAAATTTGGTGACATTTACTGCCCATCCATGCAATGTGGGAATGATCTCATCCCCATTTCCCCAAAATTTTCCTAGCTCACAAAGGTCTCAATAACTAAGAAACAAGGTTCAGAATGAATCCCACACCCAAAACACACACAACCAAGCAAACTAAATCAACAACAATCAAATAAGAAAAGGGACAAATAACCAAGTATGCCAACCACAAAATAAAGTCAATACACATGATCAAACCATCCATGATTTGAAATGGCAGGGAAAATTTTAGTGGTGAATTTTTGAAAACTCACAAAAATAAAGGATTATGGAAATTTGAAATGGCGAATATTATGTTGTTCAGAGCAGACTTATTCACCGAAAAATTTAGCTGACATGTCTCTTATACTATTCCTTTCGCCTAGATTTTACACATATATAAGAGCTTATGAATGTAATTCACCACCATTTCAAATCATATCGTGTGCATATTCACCAAAGTAAACATTATAAAATCCTCAGCCACCAACACTAAAGTCTAAAATCGGAGCCGTCCAACCGTAAGGCATCCAATTCTGAGCCATCCAACTCTGAACTATCTAGCTCTGACCCGATGAACTCTGCAATCTGAACCGTCTAACTCTATTATGTCCATCCCCTAGCTATCCAACCCCTAGCCATCCTACCCTAATCTGTCCATCCCTAAGCCGTCCAACCCCTAGCCATCTAACCCCTCGCCATCTAACCCCTGAACCGTCCAACCTATAGTCGTCCAACCCTTAGTCATCCAACCCTTTACCATCCGTTATCAGAGCCTTGAAACATAAGAGCCACCCCTAAGGGCCTAAGCAATAAGCAGTCATGGATCCTAGAAATCAAGGCAAGAAGAATACAAATCCAGCAAGTTCAAAAAAGGGTTCCAATACTTTGATTGGCTATTTTGGAAAATAAAAAAAAATGAAGTCAGTTTCTGTTGTTTTATCTTACAGAATTTAATAATTATGTTTATTATACTATTCTTGGAACTCTTTGACATTTTTACTCTATAAAAATTTAACTATAGATAAAAAAAATTTGATTGATAAAGTGGGTTGAAGGGACCCATTCCCTATTAAAAAAGCAGAGGTTAATTCCTCTAGAAAACAATATGATTTTAAAAGTAACAAGGGAAACAACACCTACATATAAACACCAACTTCAAAAAGCATTAGAATGACCAAAACATCCCAAACAAAATTTATTTCCCACCCTATGATGGAAAATAATCCTCAATGCTGCGCATTCGACCCTTTTTTTTCACTTTTTTACTTCGAACCACTTGCCTTGGTTAGTCGAGATAACCAATGCAAGGTCATTAGGGATTGCCGAAGCAATCATTTTATCTGATTCTAAGCTTTCTAAAGTATGTCCCCTTTTCATTCCACCAATTACCAGGTGATTTTCCTGAATTCCCATATTGATGTCCTCCTTCTCTATGACTATTTTATCCTGGGGGGTCAAATTATTAGGAACATCTTTAAAGGTTGAAGTGAATACCAAATCTGGGTTAATAAATCCCCAACCGTAAGAAGAAGTTGATCCATTCTTTTTTGTAGATTTCTGGTTTTTATTAAAGGGGCAAGTAGCTTATAGATGACCCGTATTTCTGCATAATCTACACCAGAATGCAGTATTCTCATAGTCTAATATTTGGATATGTTGAAAATTACCAAATTTAAGATTGATCCGATCTGGTAATCCCTTTCTCAAATCAATTTCAACACATATATGGGAAAATGAACAGAGGCCCGAATGCGTTCTATCCAAGTCTTCTTTGATAAACTTACCCAAATCATTACCAATATCCTCCAAGGTATACAATAGATGCAAGGGGAGGTTAGGGAGCCTAACCAAAACAGGTGTTTTGGTAACCAAATAGGTGTTCAGATCAAAATCTGGAAACCATGGAGTTATAAATAAACCCGCATGCACCTAAAACCACAGACCATCTGTCAAACACCGTTGATAATATTCTGTTTCTCTAAAATGGACAAAGAAAAATCCCTTGGAATAGAGGGATATTTCACATTTATTGGTCGAAGTTTCGAATACCCATTGGTACAGTGCTAAAGATGAAGGCCAGAACCTATTAAAACTACCAATCACTGCATCCCGTGATAAAGTTTTGAAATATTCCTCCACTTTAGGGTTCTTGATGGTTACAAAGGGAATATCCTCAGCTAGATCAACCAGGTAGGCCAGATTTTTTGGTGATTTATTGCCTGAGGATCATCCTCCGCTATTTTCTAGAATATATTTAAAAGAAGAAGCCTTTGAGGGGGATCCAAACCATGATGACCTGAAGCACCGCTGTCGATGTTCCTATGACTGTTTTTGTTTTTTCCCACTGCTCCCCACCGAAGTCCAGCTCGAATTTGTAACCCTAGGAGTAGGGCCCAAATCCTGAACCTTATCCTACCCTCCAATACCATGCTCTCCTCCTCCATCCCTGAGACCCCCCACTGTCAAACCATGCTTATTATTTCCCTCCACAGTGGCCTGTAAACCCTCTCCCCTTCCACCTGCATCCGTTCCCTTATTCACTGGTTTCATACTTTTTCCCTCCATTCTTTCTCGGCACTCGCAAATATTCGAGTGCAAGTCGATTCATGGGAGAATCAGTTTCAGAGCTAAACCCCCACCACAAGTTAACTATAGATAAAATTAATACTATATATAAGTAACAATTTTATAAAATTATTTGCAAACATTTCAGAAATTCCTTCACAGAATAATCAATTTATAGATATTGATGATCCATTATATGTTGAGGTGAATGCTCCATCCCTTGATGAAATATAAGTACAAGAAAATTCATCGAACTCTCAGGATACACTAGCAAAGGAAGCTTTTACACCAAAGTCTATTTCCAAAAAAAGGAGACATGAGATTCAAAATATTTCTGCTAAAATCCCTAATGCAAAAGTTGAATCTCAAGGCTAAAAAGAAAATATGTTAGAAGAAAGATGGAAAACTAGACAATTGCAAGGAAATTCCAGTTCGAATGGGCTATAAAATATCCTATTATTGAACCTATGTACACTGAAAAATGTAATGATGTTCCAACACAATGTCGATGCAAAATATGTGGTTGGAAATAGGGGAAGGATCACAAAATGCAATTCAAACTAGACATAATTGAAAAACACTGTGGGAAAATATACATTTCCCAAAAGCTTAAGGATGGCAGCATAGTCATAACACATAAATGGAAAGATGCAAAATATTTTCTATATGTCAAATACATAGAAGAGTATGAAAAGGAAAAAAAAATGTATCAAATATGTAAATGAAAAAGGTGGGACCATAGTAGAAAAATTGAGAAAAGTTGTGGAGGAAAAAATGCAAACAAAGGGTATTCAATTTGTAACCGTATTTCATATAATGAAAAGGGGAAGACCAATGTTAGATTTTGGAGAAAATAAAATGTTGTATCAAGTTATTGGTTTAAATAATGTTCCTCAATCTCATTGGTCAAATACCAGCGGCTGGGAGATTGCAAAATGTCTATCTCTGATAGAGAAGGAGGATCTAAAACTATGTGTTTAAAAGGAAAAGTATATTTCCCTTTCTTTAGATGAGGTTACTGCAGTCGATAATACTTCATGAATATGTATAAATGTTTATACATTTGTTAATGAAATAAAGACTCCACACCTCTTAGAAATTCATAAAATGAAAGAGAATTACAATTCTGAAAATATTTATAAATTGACCTGGTGTCAAATATGAAGGATATCACTGGAATGGATGACTTTTCCATTACAACAAAATTATTTTGTGTCAGAACCGATGGTGCAGCTATAATACAGAGAGTCAGAAATGGTCTGTGTGTTAGACTTTAGACAAATATTGCTTCGTATATGGTTGTGGTCCACTACATCAATCATAGAATGAATCTTGCCTACAAAATTGTGAGCACCTTTGAAAATGTAGCTAAAGTGGAGGAATTGATGCATGATCTCCATGACTATTATTCTTGCAATCCTAAGAGATTTTTTATAATTTCAAAAATTTGCTATTGGACTGACGGAGGGAAAAAAACTTCTCAAAGATGTAGATACCAGATGGATATATATGTTTGAACCTACCTGTAGAATATATGATGAATATCCTTCACTGATAGGATTTATGTTTAAATACTACAGGGATGTAGATAAAGATAAAGATCTATTGTGACATCTAACTGACATAGAAACTTTACTCACACTCTGTGGTATTTTTTCCATGTTGAGGGAACTTAATATCTTAATGAAGCATACTCAAGATTGGTCTTTCTACATTACAAACTTTATAAGACTCAGAAGACATGTTTGTTGGGTTCTAGAAAGTTTATATATTTCTGATGGGAATTTTTAGGGTGCTGCTTTTGAAAACTGGAATGCATTAACAGATTTGAAAAATTCCTGGTGCTACTTAAAGTACAATATAAATGATCATCTTTGTATAAAATCACATGGAAGAGAGATTAAACTTCATACATACCAAAAAAGAATTGATATGGCTAACTCAGAAATAGAAGAAGTAAGAGTGACAAAAAATTTATATGATGCAGTATTAATGGAAACTAGCAATAATTTGAGAAAGACTCTGAATTGTTAGATAAATAGATCTGGGAAAGATTCAAATATGATAAAATACTTGAAGCAATGGGATTTGTAAATCCACAATTCTAGAATTTGTTTGGTGGAAAACCTTATACATCTATCAGTCCTTTATTTGTCAAAAACATGGGTGATCTAACAAATCATTTCTATAAGACCGAAGAGATAAATGGAGTTTCTGTAGAAGGAATTTTGGAAAGAAAACTACTTAGTTCAAAATCAATGTATTTTTCTAATACAATGATATGACAAGTTCAACTTCTACAAAACCCACAGGATTACAGTGCCATGAAAAGGATTTGGAAGGATATCTATTCTATTAGTATTCTAAGTGAAGATTTTAGCAAGTATATTAAGATGTATGAGCTCTGTCAAACAATGATTCTGGATTCTGTGGAATATGAGAGGTTTTTAAGTGCACTATCCTTTTTAATGTCAAAAGTTTGAAACAGATTGGATAGGAATCTAGAAAGTTGTCTCAGATTGTATGTATTGAGTTACTTAGTGGAGTCTTTTCCTTATGATAGAGCACTGGCATTTTGGAATTCACTAGTAGACAAAAGAGGAATAAGTAATATTCTTCCTGACCCAGGGGATCGAGACACAAGTCATGCTATAATTGATTTCCAAGACACAAATGAAAGTGTTGCTCCATGAATGTTTGAATTCACATAGATTTCATTTCTTCTATAAATTATTGAGACTACTGATGTATTTCTATCAGTGATTACAACTTTCAATGAATGCAATATTATATTTGTCACTATTTGATCTTTTGCCATTGGAACAATGTCATTATATGTTTCAATTATGCCATTAGTTTTTTATTTTTGGTTTTCAAATTCAGACTAAAATAAGGAAACATTCATCTTTTATATCTGTTAATTTATTTATTTTACATCTGCAACAATTCAGAAATGAAAAGAAACAAACTAGTGTAAATTTAAGCAAAATTTACGTAAACAATAGAAAAGAAACATAGTTTGTATTAAAAACATATAGTAACATTGTAAAATTATAACTTCCAAAGTTCTTTTGAAATCAGTCTCTCATGTGGCGGATTACTTTATGAAAAAATTAAAAATTCATAAAGCATTGTCGGCCAATACAATTCAAAAAAGGGGTTGTAATAACATATCAAAGCTTCTAGACAAGTTCTATCATATAAGTAGCCCTTGAGGGGAGGAGGAGAGTCACTGCCTTGTATTACATGCACATTTTTTTGTTGAGGTGGAGTAGATTGAATCATATCGTGGGTGTAAAAATAGTTACCCTTGTCTGCGTCGCCACTATCAAAGCCTAAATACTCCTCGTCAAGGGTGATGTTATTGAAAAGTTGTATGGTTGTTATACTTAAAACACCACGTAGTGATAGTCCAGGAAATTCAGTTGTAGTAGGATGAGTTGTTCCTGTTGAATCTACAGGAATCCTAATATTCTTTCCTAAAGTCCTCCTTTATGTTTGTACTTGACGTGTTGGAGGAATTGGTGGCCTCCTTGCAAGTGAAACATGCCCTGAAGCCATATTACTTGCATGAAGAAAACAAAAAATTATTATAATATAATGATTGGGATTTGTAAATGCTAAAAAAATGTAAGGAAAAAAAACTTGCAAATCAAACTACCGTATAATATACCTTGCATAGACAGAGACACAATCGTGACATTTTGATCTCCGCACCCGGAATTAGTTTGATCTTCATCATCAAAATCACTAGTTTCTGAATATAATACATGTAGAAAAGATCAGTAGAAATATTAGAATACATAATCTATATTAATTGTTTGAATTTGTAATTTATATAAAAAGATAACTTCATTATTCATACTTGTAGTTAAATGTGATGGTAAACATGATGTGCATATCGACCCCCTAGGTCACTTTTGACGAGGTCTTACTGATGTTAATTCTGTTGAATCCATGTTAGAATCAACAAAGACCTCTGGAAGGACTTTACCTCTAGAAATTACCTCCTTATGCGATGCTGCAGTGATAATTTTTCTCTACAAAATAAAATCAAACAATTATTAGTTTATTTAAAATATTGAAATTGAAATCGTTATAACAAGTAAAAAATAAAAGTAATTGTTACCTATTGTTCTTTGAGACTAAGACCAATCATCTTATCATTGATTGCAGTAGGAATCTTATGTTGTGTCAATTTAGAGTACACTTCATAATAAAAAGAAAGAATAAAATTGCAACAAGAGAATATAGTCCTGGATTTATCAGTTTGATTGGCTTTGCGGGCATGTGAGATATCTGATTTTATTTTGTTGGACAAATAACTACACCAATCAAATTGTTGACCTGCTAGTGTCCATAATAAATATTGAACTGCCCAATATGGAATGTCTACAGATCTGCCTTGTAATACAATCCTTGCCTGAAAAAGTGAAGCAACTACAATAAAGATTTTTTTTGTAATACCTTGTAGAAGAAGGCCTCTTGATGAACAATTAAGAGGAGCTACAATTATAGAAAAAAAATGTTAGATCCTTTATGTAGTCGAGTATGTTAATAAAAAAAATCATTTGAAAATAATAAACTTACCATTAACCTATACATTGTAATGAGACTCCAAAAAAATTTTTCCGTCGTCTGTAAGGACAACCTTTGTAGTAACATGCGGCTTATTTTCTAAAGGTAAACCTGTTAACTAATGCATGCCCTCGGGTTCAATAGAAAAATTAATTTGATGACATTTTTGATGCACGAGAAGAACGGAAAATTATCCATCATTATCATTGTAAGAGGTGAGAAGGTAATCAAGGACTGATGTATCAGTGCCGAATTAGGGCATGTTCACAAGCCCAAAAAATTCTCATTTTTCAAGCCAATCCTTTGGAGCGTCTTTTGCTTTTATTAGAGATAAAATATATGGGCACGTGAGGTTTTTGTATTGAAATTTGGGTGTAAGAATAGATGTGGTACTTGTCATTGCTAAAATTTGGGAGAAGTGAAAATTGGGTGTAAAATTGGAGAGCTCAAAGCACTAGAAATTTACATACAAAAGTAAAAAAATGAACCTTGAAAGGGTATTTATAGGGTCCAGGGGTATCATTAATGAACATTAAATTCATTGGTATCAATGCCCAACCCACACCATCCAACCCCTCATTCGTCTAACCCATAAGTCCAACTCTCATGTCTATCCCTTAGCTAACCAACCCTCATCAGTCTAACCCACCACGTCTAACCCTTGGCTGTCCAACTCCTCACCCATACAACCCACCCAACCAACCAGTGCGCGTCCATCCCCTTGTTGTCCAACCCTTTCCTGTCTAACTCCTATCCGTCCAACCCACCAGTCCAACTAACCCATCTAATCATTGAGCGTCTAACCCGTCCGTCCAACTATTGACCGTCTAACCATTGATCATCCAACCATTGGCCATCCAACCTCTATCCAACCCACCCATCTAACTCACCCATCCAACCTGTCCATCCAACCTACCCTGAAAAAATTGTGAAAATGAGGGAATAATGCTTTGTAAAAATCACCTTTTCCATGAAACATTTTTTTAGAAATTTGCCAACGACTCGAAAGTCAATTTATGAGATTCACCAAAGATTCGAAAGTAATTTTTTACAGGGGTCTTCTTAAAATTAACCCTGTGAAATGGGGAATGAATGTACCACCCTATACCAATTATTTCTCCAATAGGAGAGGGTATCTAGCTATTGGATCCTCTACAAGAATAAAACAGAAAATGGATCCACACTTATACCTCTCATGCCCACAACCATTTATCACTCCCTTAGGACTAATTGCCCCTCCCCTTGGTTCTTCCAAAATAAGACCTAAAGAGGTAACATGTATCCCTCACTTCAAAAAACTACTTATCCCTCCAATGGAAAAACACATTCCCCCACACACAATACCACTTGCATTCCCACAGTGGAATCATACAAGCTTCAAACAAAACACTTAGTCATCAAACTAGCACATATCAAAGTGGGAAATAAAAATCACAATGCCAAAATTAGTTCAAGGAGTAGAAATTACATTACAAATAGATAAATCAAATGGGTTATGCATACCTAATAATTACTTGTCCCAAAATGATATTGAATCAAGCATTCCCAAGCACTCCAAAAATTCCTTAAGCCTTCCAGGAAATACAAAAAGCAATAACACCTCCCTAAGACCAAGTGAACTCCCCCAAAACAAGACACAAGACTCCGATTTATAGAAAAAATCAAGGTAGAGGATCTCATAGGATCATGCCATGTCACATGGGCCATCCCCAAAAGTAACCCCAATCACCGAAAATGACATAAAATCCCTTACACAATCACATGGGTTATCCTTACAAACCATCAACTCAGATTTTTTCACATTACTTAACCCATACTCATCCCATTTCAAAAAATCCTAACACAAAAATAAATAAATAAATTGGAAAATAAAATAAATGTGCATATCCACAAAACTTTATTTTCAAGAAACCAACAATTTCACTTCATCAAGTCATCATAAAAAAATCTCATGTCTCTAAAAGTTAAAAATGTAAGAAAATTAATTGCAATATCTCATTTTGAAAAGAGAGAAATATCACAAGCCATAAATGATGTGCAAAAGAGTTTTTACGTGGTCAAAATGTCATAAAATGGTACACGTACCCTATGGGTAGGTGTATGGAAACTTTTTGGAGTGTGGGTAAGGTTTTCTTGTCCCACACACCTTCCAAAATTTCCCATAAAGGTCAAATTCGATTTTTCCAAAAATGGAAAAATTTCCACCCACAAAGCATGTGCTCGATCATACCAAAATAGAAAAGGGTTCAGTGTAACAATCCAACTTACAAGCTAATTAAATCAAATGATCAAGATAAACAAAATATTCAATCTAAAGGTTAGAATGAAAGGAAATAAAATTTAAGTCAAGGAAGTAAAACAACGTTCAAAACTAAGGTTGTTTTTACACAATTATATCCCCCAACCAAATTCTAAGCTCGAGTGACCCATTGTTGGCCAATGAGCCCCATGTGAGTTAGTCCCCCTTCATCCTCTTTTGTTTGTTTTTTTGTTTATTTTAGTACTAAATTTCCCGAATACTTGTTCGTCATCTGCACACTCAACAAACACATCATACCTACTTGAAATGATATATTAATCAGTTTTAACTATTACACAAACACACACACACACACACAAACACACACACACACACACACACACACACACACACAAAGAAAACTACACAATTCATATATATACTTTTTAAGATAAATTTCTCAACATCCAATAAGTTCACCAGAATTACCATTATTATACATTTTCAATAGAACCCATAAGCTATTTTTACTTACTTCAATTATTCATTATTCATTATTCAATCCAATAAAATACACACACACACACACACACACACACACACACACACACACAAACACACACACACACATGCACACACACACACACACACACACACACACACACACACACACACACACACACACACACACACACACACACACACACACACACACACACACACACACACACACAAACACACACTCAATTATAACAATTAACTTCCATCAATAAGTTTATATAAGTCTAAAATCAACCATGTTTCCATAATATAACTACAAATCTAACTCGTTCTTGCACCCAAATCAAAATTTATGCAATTCATATTCCTACATCATCAACCATTTATCTATCAAAACAACATTATACCAATAGGTCATGTCGTATCCATGTTATTTGGGTCATGAGGTTGGAACCCATGCCAATATAATTTATACCAAGAGTTATGTTAAACAAACAAGAATATGGAAGAAAAACTATCTATAAAATGTTAAAGTGATGTGGGCACTACATACATACAAAAGAGAAGTTGACAAGTAGCCAAATACGTATGCATATGATTAAAATATGCAAAAAGTGTGTAGGTATGTCAAAATTCTGTAAATGTGAAAAAGTAACATGTGCACCCGATCCATGATGAGGAAATGGTGTAGAAAGTATCCTATAGATGATGTTGATGCGTGATTTTTTCGAGCAATCTGATGCTAATAAAATGGAGGAGGTGTAGGGAGAATATTTTTTTGTCATCATCCAATCCTTTAACTTATTCTCACAATGTAGAAGACCATTGTAGATGGTGTGTATAAACGCATGTGCTAAGGACCATCTCTCATGTAAAAACCATTAGTTATGGAGTTCTATAGACTGTACTGAACTACCAATTGATTTGTAATTTCCCCCAAGTTTCAAGAATCTAGAGGCTACTGTGCAAAGGAACCAAGTCTAATTCTAAGCCTTTTCTAAAAGTAAACATTATGTTTTATCGGTGCCATGTTGTGTATAATGCTATATGGGGTGAGTAATTCACCCAAATATGCCCCATGTCGTTTGGGGTGCATGTGATGTCCCTGAAGGAGTATGCATCCCAAAGGAGGACCGACCATTGTGATTAACTGTTCCTTGTAGTGGGAAGGGAATGTGATTATTAGAAACCAAGGCACACACAAATAAGTGGCTAAGAAAACAAGTGTTAGTACAAGCAAAGATAAACACTCATGTAAAAGATGAAATATAATCTACATCGACAATGTATAAGCTAAGATACAAGTAGAAGATAATGTAGACTGCAAAACTTGGGTTACAAATATGGGACATCACTCACGATTTCAGAAGATAATCAAGGCCGTAGTGTCCGTAAGCAATCAAAGAACAAGCAAGACATAGGTAAAAGCCCACAAATAATGACAAACAAAGGAAAGTAAGAACAAACAGTTTAAAATAAAATATGGAAGCAAATATATCTGCAAAACAAATGTTACACATGAAGCACCTATTAGCATGTTAGAAAGATAAAAAGTATGTTAAAACATGTATAATCCAATAATGTAAAGTTATAAGTACAAAATGAAACAATAGAAGATATAGTGTATGAAATTGGATTCCCCTGTGAGCCACTATGGGACTGGTAATAGGTATTGTGGTAAGCATCCATGTTGTATGTAATGGATCTATAAAATATACAATCATGACTAGAAAGAAAGTGAGTGTGCATGTGTGTATGGAAAGATAATGGCATACAAGATATCTATCTAGCATATGTAATAAGATGAACATGTAACAAGTAAATGTAAGCAAGAGTACATGAAACCAAGATATGCAGTATGATGTGTATAAGGTGGAATGAAACACAGTGTGAATGATATGAGAGGTATGCCCCCCGAGTAGATGTGTATTTATGCGATGAGGTTCATTTGTTTATGCCCCCTCAAAAGTCAAGAATGAACCATAAATGAGATTATGTCATTGGTAAAATGTATGAGTGATGTGTTGTATGTAGAAAGGGTTGATGAATAGAGTGTGGAGTGTTGATTATAGAGTGATGTTGTGTAGATGATTGGAATGTGGCATAGGAAAATTTATCCTGAAGTTGTAGAAATGAGGTGATAGAATGTGTGATGATTTATCCTAAAGCATATATCACGATATGGGTGAGTACGATGCTAGAAATTGTAATGATTTAGCATAATGCGTATACCACAAGATGTATGGATATGATGCTGAAAAGCGTGATGATTTTAGTATAAATTATATGTCACAAAATGTATGAATAAGATGCTAGAAACCATGATGATTTATATAAAAGCGTATATCACGAAATGTATGAGTAGGATGCAAGGAGGCGTGATGATTTAGCACAAAGCGTATATCAAAAAATGTATGAATAAGTCGATGGCTAAACATAATGTCACACAGTTTGATGAAAGGATTTACTGACTGAACAAGTGGATAAAATGATGTAGGTGTGATGAGAAATTGAGGTTCAATTCAAAATTATACCCTCAACAATCGAGTATGAACCATGGGACTAGAATGCGTCATTGGGTAGTGTGTGTTGTATAAGTTGGATATAGGATGTGTAGAATGTAGAAGAGGAAGATGTGTCAAAATTAAGTAAAGTGTAGAATGTGGTTTGAAATTGCGATGTTAGAAAGATACATGTTAAATGTTTTGAGTGTGATGATGTATAGCGTAATATGGATAGTTTATGTAAGTGTGAAGAGCACAAAACACATATGATGCAAGGTATATGTAAAAATATGATGGTGAAGATGGTCTGTATCGAAAAGTTCATATGATGTATAGAAGAAGATATGAATAGATGATGTAGTGAGCACACAATATATAGGATGTGTAGGAAGATGGATATGTTGTTATGGGTATAAAGTGAAAAGCACATAAGACGTATAGTAGATGTAAGAAAAAGATATTGCAAATGTGTAGGATGTGAAATGTATAGAAGAATGTGTTGTAAATGTGAAGTGTGTAGTGTGTAATGTGTGAGATGTAATGTGTAGTGTGTACTGTGTGAGGTTCATGTGTATATTATGCCCTCAACACTCAAGAGTGAACCGAATCACAAGAGTGCGTCATCAGGAAATGATGATACGATTATGTGTCAAAGTAAAAGTGTTGCAAGTGAATGTCTAATTGTGATGTGAGGATGATGCAATATGCGTGGTGATGTTAGAGGAGGGGAGGGATAAGTGAGATGTCCCCAAAATGTATTAAGGATGAGAATGATAAAGTAATTTCATACAAAGTATCATCATTGTCATAGTCAAAACCAATAGATCATGGATCGGAAAATTGATAAGAAACAGTGTATGGTTGGTCATGTAAAGCACAATCTAATCATAATTTATACACTCCCATAACATACTCCTCGTCAATGAATGAAGGTAGTGGAAAACCATGTGAGCATAAATGAGTGAGGTTTTGTAGATATCCAAGGAATGAGTCATTACAAATGAAGACATGCCCAAATGGCATGGGAAATGATATATCAGTGTGATCAAGATCTAAAGTTCCCCCAATGTAATCAAACCACGCCTGTCCCAGCATAAGTGGAGAAGTATAGGGATTATGTACAAGAAATATCATGAGATAAAAGACTCAAAGACCATAAGCAATGATACTGTGAACAAACCCATGGTAGATATGATGATCATATGGAAGAGGAAAGATGTCATCAACTGTAAAGCCTAACCGATTCAAAACATCATGCGTGCATACAGATGCAGATAAAGTAGGATCAAATGGAATATGTTCCTAATAAGAGTCATTCATGAAAATTATACATGTAAATGGTGGGTTTGCTAATTGAGATGAGCCATGTGAAGGTTCAAGGGATGGATTGACATCCCTATACTAGAGAGGCCCATTATAAAGAATCATGGTAGTAGTAATAGAAGGTGAATGTGATGGCATAAATGATAGAGTATATATCATGTAAATAAAACCTTTAAGTAGTGGAAAATGAGATAGAGTATCCATAGGTTGGGGTTCAATAATACTATTAGTTCTTAGAGTAGGAAGTGTAGTATTTGGATCATGGTCACAATATTTATATGGATGGCAGTCACGAAAAATAGTATACTCAATGCCCTCATGTAGTAACTTAACACAATGATGCATGGTAGAGGGAACCTCTTGCATGGCATGAAGTCATGGCCAACCAAGTAAACAATTGTATGAAACGGGGAAGTCAATAAAAAAGTAGACGGTGTTAATATTTTTTTGTCCAAAAGTGATAGGAAAAGTAATGTGACCTAAGCTTGGATGAACAAATCCATCATATGGATTAAGAGAAAGAGAGGATGGGATGAGATTAGCAGAAGAAAGACCGATATTTTTGAGGAATGATATAGGAAAAATATTAAGTTCAGATCCATTATCAATTAAAGTACACTTGATACTGAAAAAGTAATTGTAAATCATGATATGAAAAGGTGGATCATTATCAAAAATAGTAAGATCAACATAAGGAGTAGACATGAAAGCAATGTTGAGAGAAGACATCTACAAATTTTTGATATATTGAGTCGACTAGGATATTTTTGAATATTTCTCTTAATTTAGGGTTGGTGAGAAAGAAATCATTAATAGAGATACTCATGATGATAAGACCCTATAAATATGAGAAAAGAATAAATATCCTAGGAGCATGAAGATCGATTTCTTGTTCACCAAAATGATAAAGAAAAAATATAAATATTATGCAACCTAGAATTCACCAGTAAAAGCCTAAGAACACTGGCACATCACTCATCCTAGACTGTGCACTCACCCAAAGCACGCAAAGGTACCTGGCCCCTCTTTAGTGTTGTTTTTTTAGGATGTTAGCATGATCAAGACTTAAAGAATTCAGATCTATGAATAATATACCATTCTACAGTACATATTCAGATCTAGATCTTACAGTATCATGAATCAAACAATAATCAAAGTGAAACTATTTATGCAGTAATAAACTATAAAAATGATTAACACCTTGATTCAGTCAATAACCTCCATTATATTAAATACAGTAATACACAGAAGCTTCCTTATAAGAGAATTAGTATACACTCATGCGCACATCAGATGTGGAAGCATAACCTCACAATAATTCAGTTCTTACATGCCACCCTATGTTACACAGTTTATTACATATTTCTAATGGTGGGGACTTTCCCTTCAATGCTTATCTAATCCCATAATAGGTCACATGCTATTATTAGCCACGCGCCGTTATGATATATCCACACATGCAAGTGCACTAACAATAGACTTCTTCTTGTTAACTATCAGTTTTAAATTCTATCTTTAGCTTGCATCCATGTAAAGCGCTTCGTATCCAATCCTCCAAAAATAGCCAATGTGTGTCGCACAATTCTCTAAATAGTTTTTATGCTCCACACGCCATCTCCAAAAATAGGTCCTCATCATGAAAAATGGATAAGTCCTGAATCTGCGTCTTTCCTCAACATGTGATTCCTTACCAATCCTCTGATAATTTTGAATGTGCTCTACTCTTCCGCATGAACCTTCTATATGTTCTTTCACTACATGTCATATTTTTACTGATCGACATTACCCCACACTAATTTCATTTCCACCCCAGAAATGGTTGTCTCCAAAATGAATCAAAGAATAGAAGAATAGAAGAATCGAAATAATTTTTATGAATAAAATAATGTTTTTACCCTGCAGAATCTTCTACTTCAACCTGAAGAATCAATTCAAGATATTTTTCTTTTATCTCTACCTCTAAAGTCTACCAATCATTGAGTGCCACGTCTACCTTTTCTGGGATATCCTCTACAATTTACTCTAACTCATCTTTTGCAATCTTGCTTTTATCATTCTACAAGATAAACAAAATGTTGGACATGGAAATCATTCTTCCTTCTAATATGTCCATGTTTTGCGTGATGATTTTCCCAAGCTCATCCAACCTTTCCTTGTATGGTTCTTGTGTTGTTGTAAGTGCCTCGCGCTTCTGCTTGAAAATCACTAATCATTCTACGCAGACCAAGATCTCATATTTCATGGCCTTTAGGACTTCACTGTCTTCCAAAATGGTCGTGGTTCTTATAGTGGCTTCTAGAGTTGTACAAATATTCAAATCTTTATCTTATTTCTTCAATTCCTCATGCAAGCTCTGAAGTGACCCCTCATATGATGCTATCTTTCTCATCAGTGAATCCTTTTCTCACTCTACTTCCTGTGCTAGATACTTTGGTTCTGGCATGCATAGAGGCCCATCTTCAAGCACTAAGTCCACCAAGGTAGTTACAGAATGCATTGCAGAAGGAAACATTTTGGGTACCTTTGGCTCTAAGTGTGGCTTTTCTTTCATGATATTGTCCCCAACTTCCACTACCATGATGATGAAAACAACATTCTTATTTTGTACCAAGTCTTTTTCTTGCTTTAGGTGCATTATTTATGCATCCTTTGTAATGCCCGCTTCAAACTACCACTTGAGACCAAGAAACAAACTAGGAAAATTATGGAATAATTTTTTTTTGGTTAGAAGAGTCTACAACTAAGTTACAAGACACTAGTTTGAAACTAAATAGGTTCTGAAACAGATTCTGATTAACCAAACACAAGATTTCCATTTTTATCTTATAACAAGTTTACAAGGTTCCAATTTTAGGGTTACATGTTTTACTTAGGTTCAGGGAGAAAATTTCCCTCATGCCTATTCTCAAATAGGCCCAAAAGTTCAACTAGATTTTTCACACATTTAGAGTTATCAAAAATTTCCTAAACTAGGCTCATTGGATAGGAAATTTCCTCACCTTTCCAACCATATAAATAATTCCTCCTAACTCCTTGTAAAACTCAAGTTATGGTCGGGAAGAGTTTTAGGGGAAAATTCTCCCTTGGAGGTCTGCGAGGTCGACGAAGTAGGACACATGGTGCATCCTGATTGGCGTGGGGAAACAGGGAGTGGCAGAGAAGGTTGGGTTTTTGGGAAATTTAACCCCAAAGTGTAAAGGTGAAAAATAATTCACACGCCTCCACCAAGGTGGAAAATGGGTGCCACGTGGCACTCCCCCAAGCCACGTGTCAACTTCCTATTTGTCGCGGGGATGGTAGGGGTTGGGGAGCAGAGTGAAATTTGGTGAAGGGGTTTTGGAGAAAAATTAAAATCCCAAAGGAAGGAAAATTTCCCTCCGTGCCTCTGCGCTTGCTCAAATGGCCATGTGGCACCTTGTTATTGGCCGCGGGCTAGTGGAGCGGTGGAGAATATTTGGATTTTTTGTCAAAAGAGGTAAAAAGGTTAGAAAGAGTTGCGTGGGCCCATGCCTCCAAGAGGACACGTGTCAACACCCTATTGGCTGCAGGGGGTGCAGGTCCGTGGGGAAAAATGTGAAATTTTTCCAAAGGAAAAAATGGTTAAGTTTTCCATTTTAATCTGTGCACCCCCTAGCCACGTGTCAGCACGTGATTGGTTCGGGGCCGCGGGGTTGCGGGGAAAATTTGGAAAATTTTCCCAAGGAAAAATTTTCAAAACGATAGAGTTTTCAAATAGTCCACCCCTCCAAGATGCCACATGGCATCATCTGATTGGATAAGAGGGTGGCGGGGTGGCGGGCTTTTCATGGAAATTTTTCCCGCGCTAAAATTTAAAATTTTCTAAGTTATATTAATTCATTTTTTGTTTTGGATGGCCATTTTGAAGTAAAACTTCAAATGGCCATAACTTTTGATTGGGAACTCCATTTTGGGAAAACAAGGACTTTCCGGAAATCTCTTAGAGTCCTCTTTGCACAGGGATCATATATTTTGGTACTTGATAAGATTTTAGAGGTCAATTTTAAAGAAACAATCTACAGGGTTTTCTATTTCAAAATTGGCAATTTTTCAAACTTGCAATTTTTATAAAATTGAACTCTTCCTCCACTCAACATGTCAATCAGACATGGGGAATCAGTCTTAGGGAATAATTAGAATGTTTTAAGTATGTCAATTTGATCAATTTATTCAAGTTGTGTTTTTCTCCAACAAGGGACAGAAAAATGACCTAGGAAGGGATTGTTTCAATTCTGAGATGGTTGAATTGTTTTCTTTGAGTTTTTCCTTGTCAAGTTGAATTTAATGAAGCCTTAGCATGCTAATGTATAACATTTTAAGTTGATTTTGAAGTACAAAGGTGAACTGTTCTTTTAATTAAAAATATACATTACCAGATTTGGATTTTGTACAGTGAGTTGTGCCTTTAAAATTGATTTGGTGATTTGTCTTTTGGATGAGCAATAAGATTCTGACTTAACCCATTACATTGCTTCATCAATCAAACATTCAACTCTAACTAAAATGCATCTCTTAATTTTCACTTCAATATACAATTTTGTAAGAAGATAACACTCATTTTCATTTTATATGCTTCTTTTCAACATTCCAAGATAAAACAGAGAATTCTATTTCCTATCTTTTCAAATTAGAATTTCACTCATGGACAGAAATACAAGTCCAGAATACGTTTCCACACAGATTTATAAAAGAACAATGTCACTCTTTATTGATCATTCAAATGATTTTACAATTGAATCCATTTCCAACTTGATTTGATTCTTTTGATATTTCCAAATACAAGTATATAATACCATTTATATTTCCTTTCAAGTAAAAGTAGAGGATACATTTCTCAATTCAATTCCAACTTCCAATAACAAGTAAACATTTCACATCTCTATATCAATTACACTCATCCACTTGAAGTGGGAAGGATTACATTTTAAAAATTTACAAAAGGGATGACTATCAAACTGTGAAAACTCTCCAAACAACAGCATGTTGAATTCTCCATCTTCATTCTTCTTTTGATCACAACAATGGAAGGGGGAAAGGCAATGCTCTCCACCCAACCAAGACATCCAATGGGAAAAGAGAAGCCATCTTTCCCCATTGGCCCACAAGCCCCAACCATATTGAAATGGAACATGATAAAACAACACATGACAACATAGCTTCTTTCACATATAACATACATTCACATGCACAAGGAAATGCACAAACAAAAATATGTAGTTCTCAACTACAACAAACAATTTCAATCAAAACAAAGGCTCCTTCTCCAAGCAAGCAAGCCAAGCAAGAGCAAGAACTATGGAGGTCTCCTTATGCCTCCCATGTTGAAATTGGGCATCCACCTAAAACAAACTGCCAAAACATAACCATCCCATAAACCTTATCCCTCCTCAACCCCTCCTTATCCCTCCTCCAAATTCATCCCTTATACCTCCCCAAAGTAAGAAATGTAAGCATATTCTTTTCCCTAGGTGGATCCCAACCAACACTCCCTCCACAAGACAAGTGCCAATGGCAAATCCCTTATCCCTCCTCTGATAAACCTCATAGTCTTCTCTCCACACCATGCCCTAAGCATTCTACCCATCCCTCCTCTAAGAATTACAAACACAAACACATTCAAAATTCATGCTAAAAGAGGGAAAAACAACAATTTTAAAAGAGTGAGAGCCTACCTCTCCATAATGGAGACTTGTTTCCAAAACAACAGTCTTTATTGCACCAAAAACCAGTCCCAAATCAGCAAGGTAAATGAATGCACAAGAAAATCCACTTCTTCCACAAAGAAAGCTCCAAAATCCAAGAGGAATTCACCCCCAAGAGTGAAATCACAACTTTCAACAACCTCAAATGAGGAGGCAAATCAAATTTTTAAAGGAGAAGGTGGAAGAGGATGATGTGGATTCCAAGTGGGATGCCACATCATTTTTCCTCATTCCCCAAGAGTGCAATCCACATCAACAACAAATCACCATTAATGAAATATGACAAAATTACTTACACACACAATATAGCCCATACCCCAAAAGGAATGCATTTAAAATTTGTAAGACAAGTGCAATCAATACTTACCCAAATTTATGTCAAAATACAATAAAATAGATTGATTTTGACTCCAAATCAATAATCATGGTTGGTGGAGGATTTTGAGAGATGTGGGACAAGTTTAACTTGTCCCACAAGCCTCCAATTTAGGCTCCCAAGACCAAATCCGAGTTTCAAAGAGGATGGAGTGTTCTACACTCCAAAATCTGCCTTATACAATCTATCATTTCACTTACACAACTCTTACATCCTCTTACAATTTCTTACACATGCATTTATATTTATGACATTTATTTATTACAATCTTTTATAAAGATTTATTTATTTACCACATGGTTATAATATATATAAATCAATTTTCATTTTCAACCAAGACAATAACATTTAATTTATATTCCACATCCCAATTAATTTAATTGAAATTTAACTATAAGACTCTCACATTATACTATCACATTAAAATTTATTAAAAGAAGGAACACCTTACAAATAAAAATACACACAACAATACTGAAAAGGGAACATACAAATAAAACACACATAATCAAAACACATACATGTCCCATGGTCACAATAATGGAAATCCCCACCCCCCCCATGGGAAATCCTAACAAAACACAACATACAACTCAAACACAGTTGCCATGGTGACCTTGTTGATTTCACACTGAATTCCAATATGGTTAGTCTCCAGTCCCCCGACATTGTTGTGATTTTTAACCTGCAAAATAACAATACCTCCTTCGGCCTCGTGACCATATCAGAACATCCAAGAGATATAAAATCAACATATAATTATCAAATCCAAATCACAACAATATCAAGGATTTAACATTTATCATTTAAAATTCAATTTGCAACTATATCATCATCCAATAGATCTCTATACTAGAGCTATTCATAATACCAATGTCACATGTCTAAAATCAACATCAATAACCTGTCCATGTCAACCAATATGTCATCATCCACATAATAATAATAATGTCTCCATGATCATAAATTATAATAACTGAATCTAGATCAATGTTAATCCATAGTCTAACATCTAATCATCATACTGAGAAAAATATAATAATGTCCATAGTAATCCATGATCTAGCATATACACATCATACTACATCAAAAACAAAATAATATCTATAATATGATCAATAGTGTCAGGATCAATATCTAAACAGTGTCAAAGGGAAGTGGGCACTACATCCCCCTCCCCTTAGACTTGAATTCCTCCTAGAAGTCACTGGAACAAATGTGGAAACTACACTCGTAAAGCAGTAGCATCCTCCCAAGTGGTTGCAGTCTCATCATATCTGTCCCACTACACCCGTACCTGATCAATCTCTCTACCTCAAAGGCCCAGGGTCCTGTGATCTATGATATAGATGGGCTCCACCATCACCTGACCCTGATCCTGCACATGCAATGATGTACAATCCAGTGCATGAGAAGGATCTGTGATGTATCTCCTAAGAACAAAAACATGAAACACATCATGTACGCGAGACAAGCTGGGTGGAAATGCTAGACGGTAGGCCAATGGGCCGATACACTCCAAGATCTCAAAGGGTCCAACGAACTGAGGAGCTAACTTAGAACCTTTTCCATAATGGATCAGGCTCTTATGTGGCCTAACACGAAGGAAAACCTTCATGCCCACATCAAAATTATGCTCGGTTCTATGTTGATCAGCGTACTTCTTCTACCTATCTTGTGCCTCCTGCAATCTCTGCCTGATCAACACTACCTGCTGCTCCATGTCCTGCAAAAGAGTTGGTCCAAGAGATACTCTATCCTCCAACCTGTCCCAGCTAAGGGGTGTCCTACACTCCCTACCATACAAGGCCTGGAAAGGAGCCATGCCTATAGAACTCTGAAAACTATTATTGTAGGAAAACTCCACAAGATACAGATACTCCTCCCATCTCACCTGGTGATCCATCACATACATCCTGAGCATGTCCTCCAAAATCTGATTCACCCTCTCGGTCTGTCCATTTGTCTCCTAGGGTGATAAGTATATGCTGAAGTTGATCTTCGTCCCGAGAACATATTGCATGGTAGTCCAGAAATGGGAAGTGTACAAAGGATCGTGGTCACAAATGATCTTCCACGGAATCCCATGCAACCTGACAATCTCATCCAAGTAGACACATGCCACCACACTAGCTTTATAGGTGGTCTTCACCAAAGAAAAGTGAGCTACTTTTTTCAATTTATCAACCGTGACCATGATGGCATCGTGGTGATATCTCAACATCAGTAACCCAACAATGAAATCCATGGAAATGGTGTCCCATTTCCACTCCAGTATAGCATGAGGAAAGAGAAGGCCAGCTGGATGCTGATGCTCGGCCTTCACTTTCTAGCACTCTAAACAGCATGACACAAACTGAGCCATGTCCCTGCGAAGACCTCTCTAGTGATATAGCTGTCCCAAAGTGGCATACATCTTCTTCACCCCAAGATGAGCTGAATAGGGTGCACGATGTGCCTCTATCAAGATGTCTTGCCTCAATCCTCCATCTCTAGGAACATATATCCAACCTCTGTGCCTGAGAAGACCATCTGCCTCTAGAGAGAAACCATCAAATTTCCCCTCAAGGGGTCTCTGGGACTCAATCTCTTCTCGAGCTGCAATGTAGAAACTGTCAAGAGGAAGCTGTTGAAGGATCTTACTCCATAAATCTATGGTCATTGAAGTAGCCATACTCAAATGCCTCTGTCTGCTGAGAGCATCTGCAACCACATTCTCCTTCCCCTTCACATGCTCTATCTCCATGTCATACTCACAAAGCAACTCCATCCAATGCCTCTGACGAGTGTTTAGATTGGGTTGCGTGAAGAGGTGGCGAAGACTCAAATGATCTGTCCTGAGTATGAATCTCTGACCAAGAAGGAAGTGTCTCCAACAAACTAAAGCATGCACAACTGCATCGCAAGCTCAAGATCATGGGTCAGATAGTTAAGCTCATGATCTTTGAGTTTGTGAGACTCAAAGGCTACAACTCTACCCTCCTGCATAAGAACACCTCCTAGGCCTACCAACAAAGCATCTGTGCACACAAAGAACTCACCATGTGGGTCCGGCATTGCAAGGATAGGTGTTGTAGTGAGGCATTCCTTCAGGGTCCTGAAGGCCTGCTCACACATGTTTGACCGAAAAAACTTCTTCCCTTTCCGTTGAAGGGATGTGATGGGGTGTTCTATCCGAGAGAAATATTAAAAAAATCTCCTATAGTAACCTACTAACCCTATGAAGTTGTGCACCTCTGTCACTGTAGTGGGTGCTGGCCAATCCATAATGGCTCTAATCTTGGAAGGATCGACTGTGATACCTTCCCCTGAGATGATATGACCCAAGTACTGAACCTCTAACTAAAAGAAAGCGCACTTCTCCAAGTTCCCGTAAAGCTGCTACTCACGAAGACACTAAAGAACTTGACGAAGGTGCCCCTCATGCTCCTCACGCGTACGTGATTAAATCAGAATGTCATCAAGAAATATGATCATGAAGTGATCTAAAAATATCCTGAATACCCCATTCATCAAACTCATAAACACTGTGGGGGCATTCGTCAAACCAAAAGGCACCACTGTGAACTCATAGTGCCCATACCTCGTACGAAAAGTAGCCTTATGGATGTCTGCCTCTGTAATCCTCAACTGATGGTACCCAAACTTGAGATCAATCTTAGAGAACACCGTGGCTCCCCTCATTTGATCAAACAAGTCATCAATGTGAGGCAGGGGATAATGATTCTTACTAGTTACCTTATTCAGCTAGGCAGTAGTCTATGCACAGCCACAAGGATCCATCCTTCTTCTTCACACATATAACTGGTGCACCCCAAGGGGATACACTAGGATGGATAAGGCCTTTCTCCAGAAGGCCCTCCAGCTATAACTTGAGCTCGTAGAGCTTTGGGGTGGTCATCCGATAAGGAGCTCGTGAGATAGGCTTTGCTCCTAGAACCAGATCAATATGGAAATCAATCTCACGTGGGGGTGGCATCCCCTATAGCTCCCCTAGGAAAACATCTACATACTCTCTCAAAATGGGATGGTCATCTAGCGATGGCCCATTAGACCCATCCTCTGTCTGGTCATTGACTATGACTACATACATCTGACAACCTTGTCGTACACACCACTTGAGCTGCATAGCGGAGATAGTGCGAATAGAAATAGGTCTCCTAACCCCAGAAATCACTGACTCAACTCCAAGATCATCTGCACAAGATATAGTCTTATGATAGTAATCCATCCTGGCCCTATGTGCAGATAACCAATCCATGCCTAAAATGACTCCATACGAGCCCAAAGGAAGTATGTGGAGATCTGAAGTGGTGGTGAAAGGTCCCAAGTTAACAACACACTCCTTTACTAAGGAGTCTACAAAGACCTTGGCTCCTGAAGCCATCTCGACATCCCAACTATGACCCTATCTAACAGCCACTAGCCTACATCACTCTACTAAGGATGGTGCAATAAATGAATCAGAAGAACTAGTGTCAAACAATATGGAGGTAGGAACACCTCCAATACTACCTGTGGTCTCAATGACCATGCTATGGTGCTCAGCCTGGTGGTTCTCAACCACTGCATAGATCCTATGACTTCATCCCATGTCTCCGACTATAGGCTCTGAGATGGGTGCCTTACCCTTATTAGGGTTCTGGGGGTAATCTCTCCAAAAGTGTCCCACTGCTCCACACCCGAAATAACCACCACATGAACCTCTCCAAACAGAAGAACCTCTGAAAGGTGCCCTAGAGGTAGGTGTCGTGGATCCTGATGATCTAGCTATAGTCTATTGTGGCCTCTGTGGTCGAGCTCCTATTGACTAAGCTCTATCTCCACTAGTGGGTCCCCTAGGAGGAGGCCTTATACTGTGACCTCTCTGTGCATTAGCTCTCTGAGGAGGCCTAAACGGTGGGTAGGACTGCTGCTGCTACTGTGGTATGAAAGATGACTGTGAAGAATGCTAACCACCATGAGGAGGAGGAGATGATCCCCTCGATCTACTATCCTACAACTACTAAATACGGCTCCTGACCCGGTCTCTAGCCTGCTAGGTTTTACCCTGAGTCTCCTCTACAATGTAGGCCTTCTTAATAGCCTTTGCTAATGTCTATGGTCAGTGGATCCAAACTGCACCTCTATTGTCTATATTAAGGCCTTGGATGAACCTGTCGATCCTCACCTGCTCATCCCGCATGTAATCAATGTATTGAAGGAGGTCCAGGAACCTACTCTCATACTCGGCCACTGTAAGGGAAGCTTGTCGAAGATCATGGAACTCATCGATCCTCTACTGTATGAATCTCCATGGCAATTATCTACTCCTGAATCTCTCCTCAAACAACTCCCAAGTGACTGTATCTAAATCTATATGGAGCTTCTACTCCTCTGTCCACCATACTCCAACTCCATCCTTCAGTAGATGGATCGCAACACAAGATTTCATGTTGCTAAAACAAGGACAAAGCTTGAAGCAACCACTTAAGATAACCAGCCAGGCCTCTTCCTGGAATCCCCCTGTGTCACCATAATAATGCGAGGGTCTAAGCTTCAGGATCTCCCTAATGTGATCCGAAGCTATGGTCTGACGGCCTCTAGGCCTCTCTATAAGCTCATCCCTAAGCCTAGGGCTCCGAGGCCTCTCTCTATGCTCCAGAACTCTGTCACTCTACCTCCTAGGTGGTGATTCTACTCTGAATGACTCTGCATGAAAATTCTCTCCTCCATCCTCCTCACTGAGAGGATGGGGTGCATGTCCCTCTATGGAAATATCTCTGTCATGTCTACCTGAGTGCCCTCCTACTGATCCTCCATGTAGGGCAGCATTAACATCCGGGAGGGTCTGCAAAAGCTGTGGTAGGATAGATGCTAAACCTTGATCTGGTGGTGGTGGTAGCGATGGTGGAGGTGGTGGTGGTGGTGAATCTGAGTCTTTGTGAACATTCCTCCTACTCCATCTGAGCTCCCTGCATAGACCAGAGTGGGAGTTAGTTCATTACCTTACGTTTCCTTTAGTTTTCTAAGTTTACTAACATGTTCAATTTTCAATCAGTTTTGTTTTCTAGATTATCAATTTGCTAGTTTTAGGTTTCAAGTCTCAATGTTTCTAGTGTGCCCAATGGTCCAAGATTTTGAACCTCGCTCTGATACCAAGTGTAATGCCCACTTCAACTACCACTTGAGACCAAGAAACAAACTAGGAAAATTATGGAATAATTTTCTTTTGATAAGAAGAGTCTACAACTAAGTTGCAAGACACTAGTTTGAAACTAAATAGGTTCTGGAATAGATTTTGATTAACCAAACACAAGATTTCCATTTTTATCTTATAACAAGTTTACAAGGTTCAAATTTTAGGGTTACATGTTTTACTTAGGTTTGGGGAGCAAATTTCCCTCATGCCTATTCTCAAACAAGCCCAGAAGTTTAACTAGATTTTTCACACATTTATAGCTATCAAAAATTTCCTAAACTAGGCTCATTGGATAGGAAATTTCCTCTCTTTTCCAACCATATAAAGAAGTCCTCCTAACTCCTTGTAAAACTCAAGTTATGGCCAGGCAGAGTTTTAGGGGAAAATTCTCCCTTGGAGGTCCGCGGGGTTGACGAAGCAGGACATGTGGCGTAGCCTGATTGGTGCAGGGAAATAGGGAGTGGTGGAGAAGGTTGGGTTTTTGGGAAATTTAACCCCAAAGTGCAAAGGTGAAAAATAGTCGAACGCCTCAGCCAAGGTGGAAAATGGGTGCCACGTGTCAACTTCCTATTCGTCATGGGGATGGTGGGTCGACGGAGTGAAATTTGGCGAAGGTGTTTTAGGGATTAAAATACCAAAGGATAAATTATCCCCATGATGGCTCAAATGGCCATGTGGCATCTTGTGATTGGCCGTGGACTGGTAGAGAATAATAAAGTTTTCGCCAAAGAGATAAAAATGTTAGAAAGAGTTGCGCTGGCCCGTGCCTCCAAGAGGACACGTGTCAATACCCTACTGGCTGTGTGGGTGCGGGTCCGCAAAGAAAAAATGTGAAAATTTTCCAAAGGAAAAAATGGTTAATTTTTCCATTTTAATCCGCGCACCCCCTGCCATGTGTCAGCACGTGATTGGTTCGGGGCCGCAGGGTTGCGAGGAAAATTTGGAAAAAATTCCCAAGGAAATTTTTTCAAAATGATAGAGTTTTCAAATAGTCCGCCTCTCCAAGATGCCACGTAGAATCATCTGATTGGATAAGAGGGTGGCGGGGTAGCTGGATTTTCATGGAAATTTTTCCCTCGCTAAAATTTAAAATTTTCTAAGTTATATTAATTCATTTTTGGTTTTGGATGGCCATTTTGAAGTAAAACTTCAAATGGCCATAACTTTTGATTGGGAACTCCATTTTGGGAAAAAAATGACTTTCTGGAAATCTCTCAGAGTCCTCTTTTCACAAGGATCATCAATTTTGTAATTTCATAAGGTTTTAGAGGTCAATTTTGAAGAAACAATCTGCAAGGTTTTCTACTTCAAAATTGGTAAATTTTCAAACTTGTTATTTGTATAAAATTGAACTCTTCCTCCACTCAACATGTTAATAAGACATGGGGGATCAGCTTAGGGATGAATTAGAATTTTTTAAGTATGTCAATTTGATCAATTTATTCTTTTTGTTTTTTTCTCCAACAAGGGACAGAGAACAACCTAGGAAGGGATTGTTTCAATTATGAGATGGTTAAATTGTTTTCTTTGAGTTTTTCCTTGTCAAGTTGAATTTAATGAAGCCTTAGCATGGTAATGTATAACATTTTAAGTTGATTGTGAAGTAAAAAGGTGAACTGTTCTTTTAATTAAAAATATACATTACCATATTTGGATTTTCACTTCAATATAAAATTTTGTAAGAAGATAACAATCACTTTGATTTTGTATGCTTCTTTTCAACATTCCAAGATAAAATAGAGAATTCTATTTCCTATCTTTTCAAATTAGAATTTCACTCATGGACAACAATACAAGTCTATAATACGTTTCTACATAGAATTATAAAAGAACAATGTCACTCTTTATTGATCATTCAAATGATTTTACAATTGAATCCTTTTCCAACTTGATTTGATTCTTTTCACATTTCCAAATACAAGTATACAATACCATTTACATTTATTTTCAAGTAAAAGCAGAGGATACATTTCTCAATTCAATTCTAACTTCCAATAACAAGTAAACATTTCACATCTCTATATCAATTACACTCATCCACTTGAAGTGGGAAGGATTACATTTTAAAAATTTACAAAAGGGATGATTGTCAAACTTTGAAAACTCTCCAAACAGCAGCATGTTGAATTATCCATCTTCATTCTTCTTTTGATCACAAAAAGTAAGGGGGAAAGGAAATGCTCTCCACCCAACCAAGAAATCCAATGGGAAAAGAGAAGCCATCTTTCCCCATTGGCCCCCGAGCCCCAACCATATTGGAATGGAACATGATAAAACAACACATGCCAACATAACTTCTTTCACATATAACATACATTCACATGCACAAGGAAATGCACAAACAAAAATATGTAGTTCTCAACTACAACAAACAATTTCAATCAAAACAAAGGCTCCTTCTCCAAGCAAGCAAGCCAAGCAAGAGCAAGAACTATGGAGGTCTCCTTATGACTCCCATGTTGAAATTGGGCATCCACATAAAAAAAACCACCAAAACATAACCATCCCATAAATCTTATCCCTCCTCAACCCCTTCTTATCCCTCCTCCAAATTCATCCCTTATACCTCCCCAAAGTAAGAAATGCAAGCGTATTCTTTTCCCTAGGTGGATCCCAACCAACACTCCCTCCACAAGACAAGTGCCAATGGCAAATCCCTTATCCCTCTTTTGATAAACCTCATATTACTTCTCTCCACACCATGCCCTAAGCATTCTACCCATCCCTCTAAGAATTTCAAACACAAACACATTCAAAATTTGTGCTAAATGAGGGGAAAACAATCAATTTTTAAAAGAGTGAGATCCTACCTCTCCATAATGGAGACTTGTTTCCAAAAAAACAGTCTTTATTGCACCAAAAACAAGTCCCAAATCAGCAAGGTAAATGAATGCATAAGAAAATTCACTTCTTCCACAAAGCAAGCTCCAAAATCAAAGAGGAATTCACCCCCAAAAGTGAAATCACAAACTTTCAACAACCTCAAATGAGGAGGCAAATCAAATTTTTAAAGGAGAAGATGGAAGAGGATGATGTCGATTCCAAGTGGGATGCCACATCATTTTTCCTCATTCCCCAAGAGTGAAATCCACATAAATAACAAATCACCATTAATGAAATATGACAAAATTACTTACACACACAATATAGCCCATACCCCAAAAGGAATGCATTTAAAATTTGTAAGACAAGTACAATTAATACTTACCCAAATTTATGTCAAAATAAAATAAAATAGATTGATTTTGACTCCAAATCAATTATCATGGTTGGTGGAGGATTTTGAAAGATGTGGGACAAGTTTAACTTGTCCCACAAGCCTCCAATTTAGGCTCCCAAGACCAAATCCAAGTTTCAAAGAGGATGGAGTGTTCTACACTCCAAAATTTGCCTTATACAATCTATCATTTCACTTACAAAACTCTTACATCCTCTTATAATTTCTTACACATGCATTTATATTTATGACATTTATTTATTACATTTTTTTTTAAAATATTTATTTATTTACCACATGGTTATAATATATATAAATCAATTTTCATTTTCAACCAAGACAATAACATTTAATTTATATTCCACATCCCAATTAATTTAATGGAAATTTAACTATAAGACTCTCACATTATACTATCACATTAAAATTTATTAAAAGAAGGAACACCTTACAAATAAAAATACACACAACAATACTGAAAAGGGAACATACAAATAAAACACACATAATCAAAACACATACATGTCCCATGGTCACAATAATGGAAATCCCCCCATGGGAAATCCTAACAAAACACAACATACAACTCAAACACAGTTGTCATGGTGACCTTGTTGATTTCACATTGAATTCCAATATGGTTAGTCTCCAGTCCCCCGACATTGTTGTGATTTTTTAACCTACAAAATAACAATACCTCCTTCGGCCTCGTGACCATATCATAACATCCGAGAGATATAAAATCAACATATAATTATCAAATCTAAATCACAACAATATCAAGGATTTAACATTTATCATTTAAAATTCAATTTGTAACTATATCATCATCCAATAGATCTATATACTAGAGCTATTCATAATACTAATGTTACATGTCTAAATCAACATCAATAACCTATCCATGTCAACCAGTATGTCATCATCCACATACTAATAATAATGTCTCCATGATCATCAAGCATAATAATTGAATCCAGATCAACGTTAATCCATAGTCTAACATCTAATCATCATACCGAGCACAATATAATAATGTCCATAGTAATCTATTATCTAGCATATACACATCATACTACATCAAAAACATAATAATATCCAACATATGATCAATAGTGTCAGGAACAGTATCTAAACAGTGTCAAAGGGAAGTGGGCACTACATCCTTAGTTTTGATCTCCTCCTTTAATGCCTTAATTGTTGAAGCATTATCCATATTTCACCATGCCACCTCTGTCGAGACCTTCACTAAAGCTTTTCTCACTTGTTCATCTGACATAATAGTAGGCTTTATTGTTATGTGTCTGGACTGAGGTGTCTTCTTCAACCTCTTTGATACACACAACTCTTCACATACATCAAATTCCGGTTCATCCATGTGCATATGCATCAACCACAACAGTTACTTCCTTGTGTACATGGTTGCCATATCTTCATCCATTATCTCCTAGTCATACAACTCCTTTTGTGTCATTGTGCTCTGAAAACGGGCGTGGACAATTTTACCTGTGTCCTCAGCATAGCCCATGACTGAAGCAACATATTATCCTCTTTTTCTCTTCCTTCTTGGCCCCTTAGGAACTTTGGCTTCAATATTTAGAGATTATTCTATTGTACCCTAAGTAGTTTCTTACGTTGTCTCATCTCTCTTTTAATCCCTCTTCTCCATCCTTCATTTCTTCATCCCTTGGTTCTTCCACATTCTATGTAGGTGTATGGGAATTGGGCGCACTTTCCTAAGACTCTTCCACCTCCTCATTCAGCTTCAAATTCCTTCTTCTCTTCTCAATTATCTCCTTCTGTGGAGAGATTCAAGGTGATTTGCACACTGATTGTGGAGTAGCACCTGGGGTCCCTTTTCTCCTGAATACTCTTTTGAAGCGGTGATTTCCTTGAACTACATCCAAGTCCTCATCTTCTCCCTCTTGTGGCTAGGGTGGAGTAGTAGCACACTCAACTTCTTCCTTATTTGGAAGCTGTCTTCTTCCTCTATGCTCCAAACAACCACTATCTTCTTGCTCTTCTTCTTCATCATCTACTTGTATTGTCTCTGTGGGATTAGGTGCTGGACCATTTTCCATTGTATGCTTACCTTCTGGTGGCCCTAGGAGCATGAACTTATTCTAGACATACTTATTGTTCTCTAGATTAGGCTTGAGTTGTAGGTACCTAAGTGCTTCTATGGTGTCCCCAACTACTAAGATTACATGCTTCATGCTTATAATATCTGAGATAAGCCTCTCAATGTAGGCATTCTTCCCTAGATATACATATCTATTTCTCAGAGTGTGGTAATCACAATCTACCTTGTCTGTATTAAAGATTATGCGGCATGCATCCAAAAATCGATGAACTGATGCCTAGAAATATTGTGTTGTGAAGGAATATGGCAGTTTTCACCATGGGCTCAGAGCCCCATCCTTCATGATGAACTGTGTGATGCAAAAATGTTGGTAGACTACAAACTATACTTCCTTACCCACCACCAAAGGAAACTCCTTGGGTATGCGCCACTCTTATTTGAATATTATGTGGAGTCTATCATACTACTTCTCCACCCTCTGCTTGAATGGTCCACCAATTGATCCTTCGCACAAGTATTTTTGAAATCTTTCCGTCGAAGATTTGTGTTCCATGGGGTGCTCCCAAATCTTCTCCTTTGGCCCATCGTGCACTCCAATCTCCATAACACCAATGACAATAAAATAGCACCAAAACTTATTCTATCACCTGTCCATGCTTCTTCAATGATTGTCTTTGCTATGTGATCCATAATATTGTAGACCACTCCTTGATACATATTCTTTGCCACGTGCAGCCATATTGTGTTTACCTGCAACAACCTTTCTTAGTCATTCAACTTTACTACAAGATGTGCAACTGCCTTCACTACTAGGTACTTCTTCAATTTTTCGATGTCCATTCCACGTATACATTTGGTATACCCCAGCTCCTTCTTTGTCTCTAGGATTGGGGCCTTATTAGTTAAATCTCTCTCCAAATCCTCTCCTGAGTCCCTTAGTCCTATCACTGTTGAAATCAAGGAAGTTGTGATTCTAACCCTCCATTTGACGAAGTAGAAGAAGTCCCCATGAAATTTTCTCCTCAACCACTGATACAATGGTTCATACTTCCCAAAGTATTGTAACTCATACAACTGATAGACTCCAATTTTATTTTATAACTTGTCACCAGCATCATTGTACACTAGCATATCTTCTGATGTGCACTTGTTCATTTTTGTGCTCAACAATGCATCGATCTCCTTCTTATTATATGATGTTTGATGGTTGTAATCACTGATTTTACATTCAAGGATGTGGGAATCCCATTATTTTCCTAGGATTACACCCTTGCTACATTTCTGAGAAATTACTCTCAGGAGCAATTTCTTCTTCCACTTCGACCTTCTTCTTCCCTTTTACTCTTGTTGCGGGTGCTTTCTTTGGTGCCATCTAAAAAATATCTCTTTTCTACCCTCTATAATAGAGAAATTCAAAACCCTAGTTCAAATCTCTATGCCCTAGTGGAAATTGCGTGCCCTAGTGGAAATCATGTTCCCTAGCTCATTTGTAATACATTTTCTTTCCTCAAACCCTTAACTTATGGTAACACAAGCTTCTCCTATGTAAAAATCTTCTCTCCATGCCTGGTTTCACACTCTTTGCACCTCAACTCAATTTCTCGGCTCATTTGCACTTAGCTCTTTTAAAATTCTCTCAATTACAATGGTAAAAATGAACTCCCATCCTGTCCTTATGTAGAATTTCAAAATGTTAGTGCATTTATTGCTCCTCCACCTACCAACAATCCTCTCATTAATCGACCATTTTTTGTTCTTTCCACGTGGTACATCTTTGTACCCAAGCTATAACCTTCTAGCATGCCTTCCTACCTCCTAGCCACGAACTTCTCTTCAATGCACCTCCATACACTCGAGTACCTTGCCACTGCACCTTCCCTTGGTAGTTCTCATGTACTCTACTTACCTCATGTTATATTGGTTTCTTCATTCATCTCCATCTATGGTCCTTGTTTCCAGAAGCAATTTTTTTTTTCAATTCTCCAACTTTGAATAGCAACCGTAGCAGTTTGTTCCTTTCACGTGGACTTATTTTCAACACTCTTATACCTAGATATTAATAACCTACCCCACACTAAGGGTATGTGCAGTCCTCTACACATAAAAATTCTCCAAATAGTAATTAGCTTCTGATTTGTAAACGTGCTTATTACACAAGAACACCAACTAAATTGACAAAGCATAGTGACAAACAAGGAAACACATTAAGGAAATGAAAATTTGAAAATATATTCTAAATGGCAACACTACCTTATTACAAACACCAAGAAGACTTATTTATAGTAGGGCTTCATCCTAATCCCATTGAAGTAACTGGGTAATCGTGTGCCATTAAGCACCTCTAATTTGCATGTACCTATTTCAAGTATGTGAGTGATAGCATATGGCCCCAAACAATGTACTTTGAGTTTACCTCAATGGTACAAAAATTTAGAATCATAAAGGAATACCATCTATCCTATATCAATATTTTTATCCCTGATGTGCCTATCATGTCATGCTTTATGCCTAGCCTTCTCTTGTTTTTTACTCCAATGTATTATTGCTCGTCACTCATCTAACTTGATTAAATTTTCAATCCATTCTTGTAATTCTTTCTCATTATCTAGACCTCCTGTGCGCACAATACGCAAATAAGGTAACATGAATTCTATAGGAATAACTACTTCTGCATCAAACACTAACTGAAATGGTGTGGCTTTGTTCAACCTTTTATATGTTTTTCGATATGCTTAAAGTACTGCAGATACTTTATCATCCTAATCCTTTCTTCTAACATCACATATTTTTGTCAAAGTCTGGCTCAAAATTTTGTTGAACGTCTCAGCAGTCTCATTTTTCTGAGGATGATATGGTGTAGTATCATGGTGTGTACTCATGAATTCATGCAATAAAACTCTGATTGTCTCATTAAAAAAATGTGTGCCCCTATCACTGGTCAAAATTAAAGGACATATATACCTTGTAATAATATTTTCTCATAGAAATCTGACTATTGTAGCCACTATGCAATCCTTTGTAGGTGTTGCTTCTACCCACCTTGTCAAATAGTACTTACAAGTGATGATATAACATGATCCAGTCTTGTGCGTAGCTAGTGAAATAGGACCCACAAAATCTATAGCCCATTTCAAAAATAGCTCTGCACTAGGAATATGCCTTAATGGCATCTCATCTCATTGTCCTAGTTTTCCAAGATGTTGACAATGATCACACGCTTTGCAATAATCCTTATAGTCTTTATACAGGGTCTCCCACCATAATCCAACGAGTAGAATGTTACGCACAGTGGCGTCATCTACATAATGTCCACTTGTTATACCACCATGAGATTCCTCCATGATATTTGTACACTCATGTTCCAATACACAACAGGGAAATACTTCATCCCGACCTAACTTGTACAGGTCATTGCTAATCAACATATAGGGTGTCACGCGTATAACAAGTTTTTTCTTTTCTAAGGATTTGAATCCTTTTGGTGTCATTCCTATTCGTAGAAAGAGAGAAATGTCCTCTAATTTTGATGGTGCTCATTATAACCTATATAACTGTGCATCGGGCATGGTATCTTTAATGGTATGTATTTTTTCTTCAGACTGTATTATGGATAAATGGTTTGGTGAAGAATTACTTTTCCCTAGTTTTACAACAACTGTGAAATAAAATTCTTGAAATAAGAGTACCCATCTGCATATGCACCCATGTAAAATGGGTTTGTTTACCAAATACTTCAATGCCATGTGATCTATATAAATGAAAAATGGTGTACCTAATAGGTACTGTATGAATTTATATAGCGCATAGATCATTAACAAAGCTTCATGCTCTGTATTTTTGTAGTTCTATTCTATAGGAGTCAGCTTTCTACTAACAAAATAGATAGGATGATCTATAATACCTTCTCCATTATGAGCCAATACTGTGCTAATGGTCATGCCAGAGGCATCCACATGTACATGAAATGGTTGGTCCCATGAAGGAAAATGCAGAATAGGTGCGGTAGTAATTTTATCCTTTAATGTCTCAAATGCATGTTTTTGTGGTTCTCCCTAGTAGAACGTACCTTTTCCTTTAAGTAACTCCTCTGAAGGTGCAAAAAATTTGGCATATCCTTTAAAAAAAATATTGTAATATCCTATATGACCCAAAAATTTGTGCACCTCACTCTAACTTTTAGGCTCTTTTAGGCCTATAATGACTGCAATCTTAGTTGGATTAACCAACAAACCTTCCTCGCAAATTATGTATCCTAACAGTATCCCAAATGGTGTAGTAAATATGTACTTCTTGATGTTCAAAGAGATACTAAATTGTCTACATCTTTCAAACATTAAGTGCAAATTGTCACAATGATCCCTAACTAATCCAAACACCATCCAATCATCTAAAGAAACTTGCAAGAAGTTGTGAATAAACTCCTTGAACACTTGAACAACTATGCGTGAAAATATAATAGGTGCATTTTTTAGACCGAAAGGCATCATAGTATAGGTGAAGCTACCCCATTCAGTAGTAAAACTAGTTTTTTCCTAATCCTCTTTGGAAATCCTAACCTAATGATACCCAGAGAACCCATCTATAAACGAATAGATTTCGTGCCCTACAATGCCTTATAGTATTTCCTCATTGAATGGTGTATGAAAGGGATCAGTCACACATGCAGAATTCACCTCCCTGTAGTCCACACAGATTCTAATCCATCCATCCTTCTTGATATTGACCACCATTGGACTAAACCATTCTAACTCGTCAAGGGGCTTGATAATACCAAACTTCAAAATTTTGTCAATCTCTTCTTTGACATTTTCATGCAAGTTGGGGTTCATCCTTTAGGGTCTCTTTCAAACTGGGCGTGCACCCTATTTAAGATTTATCTTCATCTCCCCTAATGATTCATGCATGCCTTTAAGTTCATGGTACCCTTAAGGGAATAAGTCCTTATAATCTTGTAGTAGCTATATGATTTTTTCCACTTCAAAGTTTGACCAATAGTCTCTAATTATGGCTTCTTTAGGCTCAACATCTGATCCAATATTCACCTTATTTGTATTCATAGGTTCATGATAGGAACGAGTGGTCTTATCTACACTATCCAATACCTCACGCTTGCTTGTTGAATGGTTTACATCCAGATTTTCTACTTCTTTGTCATCCACTAAGTAGACCATTTTTCCTTTTTCTTTCTCAAGGAAAGCAAGCTAAAGTAGTGTGGCATCGGAATCTATCTCTTCAAAAAAATACGCTCCTAATTTTCCTTCATACAATATCTCGTGAAGGAGTTCTTCAACCTTGGAACTATCTCCTATAGTTAAGCACTTTATGACATTTAATTCTTCTTCCACCAGAGGCTTGGTAGAGAAGAAGTCAAAATTTTGGGCCATTCCTATGATTAAATCCTGCCAATTTCTAGTCTCTTTATGGATTTTTTCATATACATACCAACCATGCACGCATCCTTGTAAAGTGGAATAAAACTTGTGCACCCATAGTGCAGGTGGTAAAGCTTCCTACCCCTTTGTCCAGAGTCTCTCACACTTCTAAACGTGGTGTTGAATAGGTTTATTACCATGGTAAGTGAAGATTTGAGTAGGTGCATTGCTTCTGAAGAACCTTGTCGTAAGATAAATTTTAATTTCATTCCATCCTATAATATTATCCTTGTGGGCCACCCACCAGTGCACTGTTGTCCTGCATAGGGTATATGCTAGCATATTTCTTCTTTCCAATAGGTCCATCCACTAAACTTCCATGGCACACAAGAATACCATAGTATCTCCTTCTCCAGTGTAACAAGGTACAGAGTTGTGACCTATCCTCCCAATATAATGCGGTTTTTTGTCCTTATGAATTATAATATTTATGGCGCACCTTACCAAATCATAAGTGTTATGATCCTAGTTATCACAAGCAACACTTACAGTATTGCTAATAGACTGTGCATCCTCCCATTGAAGGATTCCTTCTTTACATGGCTCAAGCACCTCTGGATCCCGGATGACGCATACACAAATCCTATTTAGGTCTTCTTCACTCAGGGGTTCAACATAGGGCTCATATTTTCCATCTGTTAAAGGGATAATAACTCTTTCCTCCTTGTTTTCAAAACTGATAAAACCCTCGTTCAACCAAAGATCAATAGTATTCACATAACACCAAGGACAACCCAATAGAGCTAGGAAGCTATTTGACTTTGCCAGCGCTAAAACCTCAAAATCTCTAATGAACTTGGCTCCTTGTATGGTAATGGATGCATCTTTTAAAACTCTGATGGGAGGTTCTTTAGTCTGGTTAGCCATGAACAATACATTAGCAGATGGCTGCAATGGGGGTCTCCCCATTTTTCCCCATGCATCTAAGGTAATAACATTGACTTCCGCACCAGTATCAATCAATATATTACTCTATAACCACCCATCAACAACAACATTCAGAGTTATTTCCTTGTCATAATCTAGGCTATGAGGGGGAAGATTTACATGCATGATCTACCATCCAGTCTTAATACTTGCATGTAGAGTATTTACTTTTAACCAATTCCCCAAAAATGGAATGATATTCTCTTGGCGCAATAATTTTCACACTTCTCTCAAGTCATCTATATCAGTTTGGACCGTCTCTAATGCTTTCTTTTGCTCCATCTTCCATGATTGCTCCTTTAAATGTTGTATTTCACCCTGAAGATTCTTGATTACTTTCATGGTTTCGTTATAAAAATCCTTCTGATGAGAAGGATATAGGTACTGTGCATGTAGAAACTCCTCAGTGATGGTAGGCTTATGTTGTAATGCTTCTTTTGTGCACGTTGCTTTAGTGCAGGTCTTGATCTTTACTTGCAATGCCTCAGATTATGCTTCCAACTTAGGAATCCACTGATTTTCTATAGTGTGTTGTATCTTAACCATCCCTATGCCTTTTTTTCTTTTTTATGATACTTTCTAAGATGCTCATATAAGTTTGGGAACTCCTCATAACTATGATTCTTTCCACATAAAGAACATGTAATATTATGAGGAAATTCATGCCTATAGTGGTCATGAGACCCATATGTGTAACATGTTCCACAAGGGAACTCTCTTATTCCACCACCATGGCCTTATCCTCCAAATCCACCATGGCTTCCTTGACCTCAGCCATGGCTACCTTCAAAATGCCCTTCATTTTGATCATAGCGCACCTAATTGTTATCTCGATCCTAATGCTCATTATTTCCTTTAGAGTAAACTGAAACTCATGTCTATGATACACCAATATCTATAGCATCATGGATTTGACCAATCAGTCGGCAGTCTTTTGTGTCATGAGTCATGAACCTGCAAATTTTATAGTAACAAGAGAGGTTCTTCCTTATCGTGCATTGTAGTAATGGACAACAGCTAGAATAAAAGTTTAAATGGCATATCTCACAGTCCAACAACAATGAGCACACTCATCTGTAAGGAAAAATATCCATTTGTGTGACCTTCCACTTCACAATTTGTGCACCAAATCCCTATGCATGTCTCATGTGCTAAATTTTCCGAGAGTTTCTCCTACTACATTTCCATAGCTGCAATCTATGCTTCTGAGAATAGGCTTTCCCCAATGTCTATACTTCTAACTACCTCAACACATAAGGATGCTTCAAGTGCTTCACGTGGATCAGTATATTTTTATGTGATAACACCATCCTAAAAGGTGTAATCAAGTCTCCAACAAACCATTGTGCATGTTGGCTTATGTCTGAATATCATAAGAAATATTAGATAAAAACGTTTTGAAATGGGCATCATACTCCATGACACTTTTGGTAGTGAGACTTGCTTAATATCCTTGAGTGCACTTAGGCCTATATCTGCTAAAGATTAGGGATGTGAACACTCTTTAGGTAATGCATCTTTTAAAGTTTGATAATCTATCGCAAGTCTGATCAGGGTCAAACATTTTGTACTAATTATGTGATGTGCCCTTGTAATGTAATAGAAAACTGTTCACTTTCCCTATGCTCAAAGATACTTGATTCCTTTTACATGCCACAGTATTTCACTACAAATGTGTGTGTTTAACAACATCTTCTATTCCCATATACTCTGGATAGATAATGAAGAGACAGTCTCCATGTAAATATTCTGTAGTTGGTGCAAACCTTTCCCACCTGATCCAAAACCTCCTGTGTTTCCTCTAGAGATATATCCATGAAATCTTGTAGAACTAAAGCCACCTATGCCTCATAATCCCAAACCTATAGCTGGGGTTAGACCAGAAGATGTACTTCCCTCTGTCCCACATCAGTAGAACTGAACTATACCCCAACAGTCTACAAATTTTTACTACTCTTAGAAGTTATAGTCCAAAATTTTACACACCCAAATTCTACGTTGATGATACACCCAAAAAGATTACTCCTGTATAACAACAAATGGAATCTTTTATGATGTCATTGTTGTGCCTCTTATAATAATTTCTCCTACTCTCCCACTACTTATAATTAGCTTGCTCACTGTTTGTTGATACTAGATGCTCGAAAATACGGGTAAGCACAAGGGAAAGGTTGCTCAAAGGGTGTAATCAGATGCCCCCACTTGAACCATTGTGTCATGCTCTACTTGCATGAATATCTACATGAAAGCTTAGATAACAATGTTTTAAAATGGGCATCATACTCTCTAAAACTTTTAGTAGTACCCTTAATATCCTTGATCATACTCTTCTCAAAACTCAGGGATGCGAAACTCTGTGCATCTTTTAAAGGATATAGTCTACGTAAGTTTGATTAGGGAAAAATTGCTCGGGTTACTTGCCCTTGTAACATGTAGCAAATTGGCTTACTCTACACTCAAAATATGTGATTCCTTTTGAACACCTTCATTTCACACTGGGACATGTTCAGCAACATCCTCTATGCCCATATACTCTAGAAGATGAAGAGACATATCCATGTAAATATTTTGGGGTTGGTTTGGACCTCGTGCACCTGATCCAGGACCTCCTATGTTTCCTGTGCCCCCAGAACCACAAGATCCACCTGAGCTAGAGCTACCTATACCTCCTGATCCCGAATCTATAGCTGGGGTTAGACTAGAAGATGTACTTCCCTGTGTCCCAATAGTAGTATTGAATTGTACCCTGATGGTCTACGAAGGATTATTACTCCCAGAAGATATTTCCAAATATTTGTGCACCTGAATTCTATGTGGATGATACACCTAAAAATTTACTTCCATATAAAAATGAATCCATTTTTACCTACCATAGCTATGCCCCTTATAAGATTCACTCCTACTCTGCCACTACTTGAATTATCTTGATGACTATTTGTTGTACTAGATGCTAGAAAACCAAGCGTAAGGGCGAGGTGGCCAGGTGGATTCAGATGCATGCATGTAGCCCAGGTTGTATCTACTAGCATGCTTCTTCATGGCATGAGGCTGAGGAGGGTTCTCTATCATGCTTTCCTCAAATGGGGGAGTTTGATGCTAGGTTCCACGTCTTCCATAAATCAACTCCTTTCACTAACAATGCCATTTTGCTCTTCTTTATCTCCCTCTCGCATGCCTCTAATTAAGCTACCTTTCCTGGTGCTAGGTCTGTTTCACCAAACCTAGCGTGCATGGTGGTTAGTTAGGACTCTCCAAATTCAAAGTTACCATCAGGATCTTGATCGCCAGTGGAATGCCTTACAGGTAAGTTCCCCTTGGATATCGTAAAAACTAGAATTCAGCTACCTCTGGGCATGAATAAGTGGAAATTGAGTACTCTAAGATATAACTATTCAAAACACCATGGAACCACGTATCCACCGCGTGAGTCCAAATCAGATCATCATCATAAAGGGTTTGAAATTCTTCCTGTGTCCAGACAAGTGTGTGATACCTCCAATTCCATTTAGATGCATAAGCAATCAGCCACTTGTACAATTCTACTCAAAAGATATCGAAGAAGCTCTCATAAAAATTGTCATATAGATTTTGTTCTACCCATACGTGTGCATTTAACTCATATTTGGTGATGAACCTCTATGATTATTATTCTTCCAGGTAGTGTATCCACTCCTCAACACTTGCTAGGGTCAACCGATATGTCTTCATTGCGTACCATCCTGAAAACAACTAAAAAATAGGTCTTAGCAATGGAACCAATGATGTAGCCTAGAATTCACCAGTAAAAGCCTAGGCACACTAGCACATCACTCAGCCTAGACTGAGCACTCACCTGAAGCACACAAAGGTACCAGACCCCTCTTTAGGGTTGTTGTTGTAGGATGTTAGCATGATGAAGACTTAAAGCATTTATATCTATGACTAATATATCATTCTATAGTACATATTCAGATCTAGATCTTAAAGTATCATGAATCAAACAATAATCATAGTGAAACCATTTATGCAGTAATAAACTATAACCATGATTAACTCCTTGCTTCAATCAATAACCTCCATTATATTAAATACAGTAATACACAGAAGCTTCCTTACAATAACAGTAGTATACGCTCATGTGCGCATCAAATTTGGTAGCATAACCTCGCAATAATTTAGATCTTACATGCCACCCTATGCGACACAGTTCATTACATATTTATAAGGGTGGGGACTTTCCCTTCACCACTTTTCTAATCCTAAAATAGGTCGCATACTATTATTAGCCACGTGTTGTTACATTATAACCACACATGCAAGTGCACTAACAATAGACTTCTTCTAGTTAAATATTAATTTGTAATTTTATCTTTCACCTACATCCATGCAAAGCACTTCATAGCCAATCCACCAAAAATATCCAACGCATGTCACACAAGTCTCTAACCGGTTTGTGTGTTCCGCACGCCATCTCCAAAAATAGGTCATCATCATGAAAAATAGCTAAGTCCTGAATCTGTCTCTTTCCTCAACACGTGATTCCTTACCAATCCTCCCGCACTTTTGAATACAATCTACTCTTCTTCTTGAACCTTCTGTATGTTATTTCGCTACGTGCCATATTTTGACTGATCAAAAAAATATATTAGCCTAATCTGAATGTTATAGCAACAGTAAATTAATAAAAAAATGAGTATAACAATAAATACCCAAGAAACTAATTGAAAAATAATGAAACCCTAATTGCAGAGAGAGATTAAGAAGCCTTATCCGATTTGGAAATTTGTGGAGAATGCACAACATTGAAAAAATGTGAAATGTGAAGCAATGGAGTATAGAAAAAATCTTATCCGAGGAGGTAGGCTAGACTGGGGTTCCTAGAGACGGATAAGGGCACCCATGGGCACCTTAGACCTATTTATGGGAGCTTGGGTCTATGGAAATTCCTTAAAAATATCCTTTGCAGTGTCACAAGGTGTTCACCTTTAGTCATCTTTGATCACTCTGAGGTCACACCAAGATCGGCGAGGTCACTAGAAACTTGGAATAAAGAATGAATATGCAAAAATCTCACATAAAAATCAAATCCTAACAAATAAAGATTAAAAATGAGGGGTCATACTGTCCTCAGCTATCAAAATGGTGAACTTACAAATGAGCGTTGCACTACATCTCAAACCCAATGTAGTTGTGTGTGTGTGTGTGTGTGTGGGGGGGGGGGGAAATCATCCGCTAGGTTGCTCTTACACATGTTACACTTGGATAACAAGCAAGTAGCAAGATGTAAAATGTAGTAAATGTGTGCATGGAATATAATCAAATTCCCTCCTATGAAGTTTTATGCAGAAAAACATCCCTTTTGTCCCTTGTGGTGGAGCTAGATGGTTGCAATGGATCTCTTAGATTCCTTGATGGATGCAACCTTAGGTGGTGATAGCTAATGGTTAGTGCTTGGTACCTTATTATGATCACATAACTTTATATTTATATGATTCCCTTACTTGAATTTTGTAATTAAAACCAAAAAGTAAGACTACAAAAAAGATAAGATGCTCAAATGGATAAAAAGGACCCAACAGTATGAGTAAAGTAAAATGAGGATAGGGGTGCCTAGAGGGGACAAGGGCACCTGGTGCTGACGTCCTGGTTGGTCGTTGATGTCTAGGATAGAAAATTCCAAAGAGTAAAAAATTATACTGAGAAACTAATGATGCAAGACTAAAAGTAGTGATAGAAATGAAAGAAAGGTGGCCAAAGACATGGGTTAATTAGTAATTTTATTACTTAGGAATCATATGAATAGTATTATGTAATTAGGATTATATAATTACCCAAAGCACATGATTTTGTGTCTACAGGAAGTATGTAAGATGCTAAGGTAGGAGAATATCACCCAATGATAGGATAATGACTACATGAGAAGTTACCATGTGTTACGGTTAAGCGCAAGTGTTAGATACTACATGCGAATCTACCACCACAACACCATGATTATGACAAGGAAATCACATTGGATACAATCATAGATGGTTGGTTTTTGAGTAATATTCTAATTGACATAGGCACCGAGGTGAATTTTTTGACTTTGGATGCATGGAACTAGATGGGAAGGCCCCCATTGTAACCATTTTCTAATGTGCTATATATGGAAGACAAAACAAGGGCTATGCCTGTTGGGGTATTGAAGGATGCTTCAATTACCATTCAGGGAGCCAAGTTTACAAGAGATTTTGAAGTTTTGGAGCTGACATAGGAAAATCACTTCCAAGCATTTCTTGGATGTCCTTGGTGTTATACAAACAATGCTTATTTTCACTTTAACAAGATATATATCAGTTTTGAAAACAAGGATGAGTGTGTGGTCATACCCCTATATGATGTGAAGGCTACACAATACATTGAGCCTATGAGTGAAGAAGAGTTGAATATGATTTATGCATGCAGAACACATGACCTTGAGAATATGGAATCATCTAAGAAAGGAATATTATAGTGGGAAGATGTGTAATATGTCAATGACACTACTATTGTTTCCTATGAAAATTGGGCCCATGACATGTATTAAATGGTTGTCTCCGAGGTTAAGGGAAAATTCACTAGGATGGTCAGGTCGCGCATGATTAGGTGCTTGGGTAGAACTAAGTTACATAGGTATACTGGTGAGGAAAATCCTGAATATTTCTTATGCACCATGGAAGAACAATGGAAGAATAAAGGTGAAAAAAGGAATATGTTGGTGTAAACCTTGCGTAGAACAACAATGCACTAGTGTGCAACACATAGAGATAACCTGTTGGTTTAGCAAGAAGTGAGAATCACTTTTTCAACAAGGTTTACCCAGAATAATGTACCTACACTTATACATTAGTATGATGAGAAGAATATTTCTTTGGTACACATCCATAACTCTAAGAGACAATGGGCGCAAGGAGAGGAGTATTTACCACCATCTCTATGGGTACATAAGTTCTACTGCATCCTACGTGGATGTGCAAAAATGTGATATATGCATGGTGAAATAAAACAAGAGATTGCAAGTTGGAGAGACATGACTGAAGGTATGGATCCCACTTTTTAATATTTTTCTAATAAACCATTAGTACACGAGACTTTGTAGATCATGAAGTGCATCAAATTGGGAGATAACATAAAATTCAAGGAGCTCGTGATTTAGTTACTTAGGGAGCTTGATCCTGAGGTGCAGAAAGATACATTGGAAACATAGGAGAAATTGCTGGTGCATGCCTAGAAAGAAAAATAAAAAGGCAAAATGGTGTACCTCATTGACGATGAAGAAGTGGAGAATTTTGATATTAGCCATACATAAGGTGTGCATGAGGAAATGTACTCTGTAGATGAAAAGCCACACATGTACCATGCTCCTATAAAGACTAAAAAAATTAATATTAGGACTGAGGATGTTCCTAAGGAAGCCATCATTGGAGATTATTGGTCAGAATAAGAGGTAGAAAAAACCATCGAGATCTTGCACGAATTCCATAATTTGTTTCCGAGAGGGTATCATGAGTTGAAATATGTGTACCCCTCATTGGGAGAGATGAATATAAAGCAAAAATATAGTGTTCGACCAATTCGGAAGAGGCCTTTAGGATGAACCTAAACCTACACGTGAAGGTGAAAGAAGAGATTGAAAAAATGCTTAAGTCTGGAATCAACAAATCGATTAGGGAATCTCATTGGGTTAGCTCCATTGTGATTAACATCAAGAAGGATGACCAAATAAATATTTATGTAGATTATAGGGAACTCAATGCTTCATGAATAATAGACCCTTTTCCTATGCAATTCATAGAAGAAATCCTTGAAGGAGTTCTTGGGTTTGAAACTTATTCCTTCACTAATGGATTTTTAGGGTATCACCAGGTGCGGATTACATGCGAAGGCTAGGATAAGAGTACATTTGCAAACAAATGGGGAATAATTGCATACATTGTGATGCCTTTTGGATTAAAGAATGCGCCAGTAATATTCTTGCACATAGATGTGCAAGAGTTTCATGAATTCATTCACAAATTTTTACAAGTTTATATGGATGATTGGAATTTTTATGGATTAGTAAAATATCATTGTGATAGTTTAAGACTGATGTTTGAGAGATGTAAGTAGTTAATATTCTCCCTCAATATTAAGAAGTGTATCTTTACTACACCCTTTGAAACTTACTTGGGAACATTATTTGTAAGGATGGATTGTTAGTGGATCTAGCTAAGATTGCAGTGATTTTGGGATTAGAGGAACTTACCAACCAAAGTGAAGTGACAAGTTTCTTGGGGCATACTATGTGTTATAGGAAGTTTATCAAAGGCTATGCAAATATTGTTGCGCCCCTGTAAGAATTTACAAATCTAAAGGAAAGTTTTATTAGGGTGACACACAATAGTAGGAGTTTTAAATATTGAAGGAGAAGCTTACCATTGCATCAAACTATTACTTCCCTTCATAGAAAAAACCTTTCCATGTTCATGTTTATTATTCTGGCATGGCTATTGGCATAGTTCTGACATAACTAGGACAGGGTAATGTGGGTCATCTTATATGTTTTGCAAGTAGGAAGTTAACATGATCAAAGTAGAACTATACAATGATAGAACATAGGCATTTTCTATGATCTACACACTTCACAAATTTCAATAGTACTTATTTTCCACACCATTTATTTTTTATAAAGATCATATTACACTAATTTAGTTAGTCAACAAACCTATTTTACATGGGTACATCTACCGGTGGATACTTATTTTTCAAGAATTTAATTTTATAGTTGTTGTAAAACAAAGAAAGTGCAATCTGGGACTTGATCATTTATCAAGGATCAATTCTAGAAAATACAAGAAAAGTATTGAGGATATTATGTCTGATGCACAGTTGTTCAGATTGAACTATACACCAATAGATTTGGAGGAAATCACAATATTTTTTCACATTGGACTTGCACCAAAAGGGATGATGACATTGGAAAAGAAGTATCTTATTATTTGAGTTGAACCTAAATAGCTTAATGGAGGAGACTTGTATAATATGGGTTGAAATGAGGTCTTGTGATATCACATCCTGCAATTTCAGTATGTTTCGTCAAAAGGAATAAGATGTAAAATGAAGATTCGGTTACGAGAGCCAGAAAATAAGCTCTGTTGCATAGCTATATATGCACCCACACCTGTGTATACATATCCTGAAAAGGATATACAAACTTAGCTATAGTTTCATGTACAACTGCGTAACAACACTTTTTGTTTAATGCTCGTAATGTACTTAGCATTTACGACATATTCTTATTTTTATTTAATATTGAATATACTTACCATGTTGAGTATGAAGATTTCGAAGATGGTAGATATAGCCAAAAATGTTATACATGTAATAAATATGGTAGTGCACCTTGCTAAGTTGTGATACTTACTTTGTTAAATATGATTGACTTGAGGCAATTGGATACTTGCATAGTTATTGTACTTGTCATTAATATAACTAGTTTAATTTTTTTCTGAGAGTATTGACTTGCAAAGCACGATCAAAGTTAAACATAGTTGCAATTTATAATTTTGGTATTTGAGATAATGATGGATGTTAAAAGTTACTAAATTTTCTTGACATAAAGACGGTCATTGATCGTACAATGATAAGATGATCTTTCGTAGGAACAATTAAATTCCAGTCACCAAGGTAAAAGTTTAAGTTGGTTTCAAAATAATGGTGTTTATAAGAAAGAATAAGTATTTGTTTTATAGCTGAGTTTTAAGATGGTTTATTTGATTTCAAATATTGATTGAAATATTTGGTAACTTTATCATATTACATTTAGTTACAATTGTTGATGTGTGGATATCACTATGCTATGGTTTAGAATTTGTTGGTATAAAACTTACATTTGACCGGTCCAGCTCCATTGAGTTATTATTGAACCAGTTAGCCTAAGACCATTCTAATGGTCAATTAAATTGTTTATACTAAAATGTCCTACCCCACACATTGAAAGTAAGGGGTTGAAGGAAAAAAGTTTTGCTTTGCAAAGATAAATATAAATGTTGAAAGGAAACTTTGCACGGTACATTAATAGTGGTTAAAGGTCTTAGACCATGATATTGGATTTCTAATAATCAAGATGGAGTAACCATATTGAAGGGATTTGATTAATAGAATTATTGACCATGTTTATAAAATGTTGTTTTGTTTAGAAATTAATATTAATTCAACCAAAATTCGGATGGCAATTGTTTTTTTATACTCATGGAATTACAATCCATGCATATGCTTAAGTTGGTTGATATTTAAAAAAAACTTTATCCGCCTTTTTCGGAGGGAAGTATTAGTTGATTTTAATGTGCCATTATATGGCTCTGGTAGAACTTAATATATTAAATGCATTATCAGTCCTCGGAAAAATAAAGCTTCTCCTAGAAGCAAACCGGCGTGCAGACTCGGGGGTTTTCCATTTTTGATTGTTTGTTTAAACCTTGAGCTCTTTCTGCATGAGTGTTTGGATGGATTTTTTTACAGATAAGACTATTAATGAAATATTTACTATTTAGATTGTTATTTGGGTTACATGGGTGGTAAACCCAAATGGAATGAGGGTTATCTAAGGTTCGAAATCATGATTTATTTTTTCGATTTGGGTTCTTTGCTGAAAAGAAAATAGTGAAGAGATTTCTGAAGTTTTCTTAGGCTACAGAAATGGATTATTTCTGGTTGTCTGGATAATTTAATTTGGGCATACTTGAATATTTTTAGCGTAAATGTAAAATGATTCCTTGTTTTTCATTCGTATTTTGGGTTGCTGGATATGTTTTTCTATTTGTGCGCTTCGAGTTTGATTATTTTAAAATAATTATTGGACATTAAACTTGTACTTGAGGTATGTGATTATTATTTTTAAAATATCCTGTGAAATCTGGATGTGGGTATTAGTTAGTTTTATATTTTTATTGTTGGATTGGATTTGTGGATTGGGTTGAGTAGATTGATTGTGCAAAACCGGTTTCGGTTGCACGCATTCGATGATATGGTTATTAGTTTAACCATTTTGAAATTTTTAATAAAGTCCGTAATCTTCTTTGAAAGAGACTTGTATTATGGATCTGTTTGATAACTATAGCTGAATTTTTAACTAAAAAATTGCCTTGGCAAGTATGAGCATGGAAATACTTCACCTTGTTTTACTATTCCATTCTGAAAGGATAGAGTGATTTCTGGTTGATTGTATGCTAATTTTTTATTGGTCCATTAGACCCTTCCAACTTTGTTACTATCTCTTCACTGAATTTATTTAGACTTATTTATTTAAATTTTGTTGGGATCTTGACCTTGGAAAAATTTTAGTCTCGTGCTCTCGCATTTACAAAATTGTGCCATCAAATAGTAAATTGGTATTCGAAATTTTGAGAATTTCTTTTGAGGTAGAATTTGAAGCTTAATTTTCCATCTATGCACTGTTTATGTGGTTGGAATATAAACACTCCCCTTGATTTGTACCATTATTTGGGCAAATTATGTATGCTTACAGATCTAACCATGATAAGATTATAACAGCGAAGCTGAAACTTACTGCTTGTTAAATACATTTTATAGATATAAATCTATTCTGAATGTTGGTCATGCAATAAGATAAGTTAAAGAAAAGGTTGGAAAGGTTTTTGATTAAAAACTGTGAAAATGATATTATCAATTGATAATTATAATAGACAAGGATGCAAATCTGTATTTTCTTATGATGCTTGAGATTATTTGTATCAAGTGAAGAATGAGATTTCTTTCTCTTTTGTATTCTCTAAATAAATATACTGATTTGTAAACAAGGTAGGTTGTATGTAAACGTATATGTTAATTATTTCAAACTAAAGGGATGGAAGTATGGGTTTATGTGATTTGAATTTCAATTTGAGTTAATAAGTTGATGAATTAGACATGCGATGTTATAAGTAATTGATGGTATAATCTTGGCTTATTTCCCTATATTACTTAAGTATTGTATTGATGATTTGCTATTAATAATAATTGCTTCATTATCATTAAGAAAAAACATAGATGATAATTTATGTCGAAACGAAACTAATAGATGTATTGAATCAATTTCATGTCACTTCTTTTGAACCGACCATATATATTGTTATATTTTTTTTATCATGAAGGATTGTTAGAAATGCAAGTTATTAAGAAGGAATGATGTGAATTGGACTAATTACAATTGTATTATTTCTTATGATGTAATAAATATATTGTATTTTATTTAAGAAGAAAGTATTACTTCCAATGTTTGAAATAAGGCATTTCAAGTCCTGTTGTACGTGTTATTGATTTCATTATTATTATGTTATTTAATGATGAGGTTTAACCTCCATTACATGAATATAAGTTGTTTAATAGCCTACTTGTGTTTTTACAAAATTTAATAATGTTGTAATTATGGTAGATTCTGAATTTAATATTGAAAGTATAATTTGTTGATTGATTTCATATGATTTGACTATGAACATATGTTAAGATGATACAAAATAATATGAAAAATACAACAACAATATCCAAACACCGTTAAGTCACCTTTAACTAGGCTATACATGATATAAGTACATTGATTAATCATATAAATGATGTCAAAAACCTAATATTAGGATAGCACAATAAGAGATAATTATCATAAATGATCTCTCACTACTATGTTATGATTTTTAATCATTAACAAATGTTACACAATAAATTAAGTGTACTCATCATAGCATGAATATATGACTATGAATTAATTAAGAGTGGAGTTATGAGTCGCAAGGAAATGTGATAGTATCTTGTTTGAGCCAGCTTGGAGTGTCTACATGAAGGGTGATGGTACAAAATGATGCGAGTAATTATGCATCTGCAACCTTTCCTATAGGGATTCCAAGATGGTTCAATCAGTGTAATTTCATAGGGTTTAGCAGGTCATAATTGCTGCAAGATATTAAACTAAATTATTCAATTGTTTTAAACAATAAAAATGAATCCTGATGACTATGACTCGAATGGGTGTGAGGTGAAGGGAAGATATTTTTTGTAGGCTTGTGTGAAGTCTCGGAACTGGCTTACTAACACAATGCCAAATAACTAAATGCATTATTTGTTCACCATGTCTTCTTGTTTAGGTGTCTAGATTCAGATGTTTGTTACAACAATGAATTTTTTAAGGATGCTAAGAAGACTCACAAGTTATCTCATCATGCAATAAGGATTAACCAAATGGTATACTAGGTATATTGGCTCGTTAAGAGTGTTTGAGGGGGATCAAGATGCATGTGTAAACCCTTGTAGTTGCATATGGTTATCATAGATTGTCTTGATGGATTCTGAACATTAATTAATATTGAAATAATTCAACGGTTGTTGTAAATGATGTTATTCATTTAAGCGTAAAAAAATTTAAGGGATTTATTAAAATCTTTTACGTTGAAATTTAATTGTTACATGTTAAATTCAATGAAGGAATTAATTATATATATATATATATATATATATATATATATATATATATTTCCATTAATTTGATGAAGCGTTATAGATGTGTTACATTTTGGTATTAGAGATGAAGAATTATAGCTCTTGAAATTATTGGGTCCCTACTCTAACATGGACTTAATTATTTTATAACAAAGTAAAATGGTTAGGAAAAGAGGAAATGCTAAGAACCATTAAGCTTCTAGTGGCGAAGAAGCCACAACATATAAATTATATAAAATATTACATGTCCTTCGAGAAACACGCAATCAAATGGTTGTTCTTGAACAAAAACTGATGGGTAATGATAGCGGTAGTTCCACTGATGGTAATGAATGGCCTTAGGGGAAGCCTAATGCTGATAACAATAATATAAATTCTGAAAACAATAATGTAGTTTTTCATGATGTTGTAAATCTATATCAACCACTTAATGTAATATATCATTGAAGGCAGTTGAGATGTCAAAGGACATAAAGCACATTATTCCACCTAATTTTGATGGGACTACACTTGGTGATGGAGCTGAGAATTGGCTCAGTGAAATGGAAATGTACTTCGAGATAAGGGATTTATCGGAGGAAACAAAGGTTGTTTGAGGAGCTTATCAACTCTAAAACAAGGCTTCCTCATGATGGGACATCCGTAAGGTTGAACTGGGATTTAATGCAACTGATATAACTTGGGATAATTTTAAGTTTTTTTTAGACAAAAATGGTTACCGTAGTTCTAATATGATCAGAAAATGATAGAATTTTAGACATTGGTTCAAGGAAAATTAACGGTAACAGAATACTGTGAAAAGTTTAGAAAACTTCTAAAATATGTACCACAATATCAGATGGATGAAAAATTATGGATACGCAAATTTAGTATAGGACTTAACCCAATATATGGAGGTGAAGTTGATGTCCATGGTCCTCCTACGATGGAAACAATGTTTTAAAAAGCCATTAAGTAGGAGAAGAAGCTCCAAGCCATTGTTGCTCATAGGGATGAGAAGCGAAAGACAGGATATATTTCACCTTCACCATTGTTACTTGGGAAGACATGGGGAAATAAGGTAGAAGAAAAATCTCCAAAGGTTAGAAATAACACTACTGTAAACTTTACAAGAAATGAATAAGAAAATGTTGCTAGTAAGAATGAAATGTTTGTAAAGAAGATAAATTTAGTTAGTTTCTTCAAATGTGGTGGTAGTGACCACTATGCTAAGTATTGCACCTTGAGGAACAAGGAAAATAATCCGTAGCAGTGGATTCAAGCTATATTGGTGAAACTGAAGGTTGGAAATGAAACAACCGTTGATGAAGCTAAAGGCTTTGGGTATGGAAACTATCATGGAGAAACCAACTAAACTGTTGGAAAAGTCTAAAAGAAAGTAAAAAAGTGGTTTTTCTTGTTAATTTGTGTGCTAAAAACAATGTGCTTGAATAATTTATTCTAACTTCTGACAATTATTTTGACATACTTGATATTATTTTTATTACTGGATACTAAAATGACAAGAATTTTTTCACATTTCAAATTGTTTAACAATACTTGAATGAATGAAAGTGTCAAGTTTTTGATGAAAATGTTGACTGTTCTCCTTAGCTATTAGATATAATTATGTGTTTGATTATTCTGTTTTTTATTAGTGAATAAAAATCAACGGGAAGATGATTTTTTAAAGGGGGAGGTATGTCACATCCGGTACTTTTAGTCTATTTCGTTGAAAGGAATAAGTCTTAAAATGAAGAGTGTGTTACAAGAGAAATAAAATAAGCTTTGTTGCATAACTGTATATGCAGCTAAATGTGCATATTATGCACTAAAAAGGATATAAACACTTACGTGGAGTTGCATGTACAACCGCATAATAACGTATGTCATTCAAAACTCTCAGTGTACTTAACATTTACAACATATCCTCATTTTTCTCTAATGTTGAATGTACTTACCATGTTGAGTATGATGATTTTAAAGATGGTAGATATAGCCAGAAATGTTATACCTGTAATAAACATGGTAGTGTACCTTACTAAGCTATGATACTTACTTTGTTGAATATGATTGACTTGAGCCAATTAGATACTTGCATGGTTACTGTACCTTTCATTGATATAACTAGTTTTATTTTCTTGTTGGAATTAATGACTTGCAAAGTATGATTAAAGTTATACATAGTTATAATATTTTTTTCAACATGTGAGATAATGATGGATGTTAAAATTTATCAACTTTTCTTAACATAAAAATGGTCATTGATCGCAAAAAAATAAGATGATCTTCAAGTGGAATAGGTAAATTCTGGTTGTCAAGGTAAATTTTTAAGTTTTTTTCATAATAATTGTTTGTAAGAAAGAATAAGTATTTGTTTTGCAGCTAAGTGTTAAAATGGTTTATTTGATTTTGACTAGTGATTGAAATATTTGGTAACTTGATCATAGTACATTTAGTTACAATTGTTGATGTGTGGATATAACTATGTTATGGTTCAGAATTTGTTGGTATAAAACTTTCCTTCGACTGATTGATCTTTGTTGAGTTATTATTGAACCAATTAGGCTAAGACCATTCTAATGGTGAATTAAATTGTTTATACTAAAATGTCCTACGCCACACATTGAAAAGTAAGGGGTTGAAGGAAAATATTTTTTCTTTGCAAATATAAGTATAAAGGTTGAAAGGAAAATTTACACAGTACATTAATAGTGGTTAAATGTCTTAGACAATGATATTGGCTTTTTGATAATCAAGATGGAGTAACCATATTGAAGGGATTTTCTTAATAGAATTATTAACCATGTTTATAAAATCTTTTTTGTTTAGGATTTAACACTAATTCGACCAAAAGTCGAATGGAAATTGTTTTGGTATTTTAGTCAAACTACGACTGCATGCATATGCTTAAGTTAGTTGATATTTAAAAATTATTATCCACCATTTTTGGAGGGAAGTATTAGTTGAGTTTAATGTGCCACTACTTCGCATGTTTTAAATAAGGAATTTCTAGTCCTGTTGTACGTGTTATTGATTTCATTAATATTACATGTACTTTAATGATGAGGTTTAACCTACATTATATGAATATAATTTGTTGTTTTACAACCTACTTGTGTTTTTACAAAATTTAATAATGTTGTAATTATTGTAGATTATGAATTTAATATTTAAATTACAATTTGTTGATTGATTTCATATGATTTGAATATGAATATATGTTAAGATGATACAAAATAACATGAAAAATACAACAAAAATATCCAAACACCATTAAGTCACCTTTCCAATATATTTAATAGGATGTCACCTTTAACTAGGCTATACATGATATAAGTACAATGATTAATCATATGTTCAATAATTAATCATATAAACAATGTCGAAAAACTAATATTGTGATAATGCGATAAGAGATCATCATCATAAATGATATCTCACTACAATGTTATGATTTTCATTCATTAACAAATATTACACAATAAATTAAGTGTACTCATCATAACATGAATATATGACTATGAATTAATTAAGAGTGGAGTTATGAGTCACAACGAAATGCGATAGTATTTTGTTCGAGCCAACTTGGAATGTCTACATGAAGGGTGATGGTACAAAATGATGCAAGTAATTATTCATCTTCAACCTTTCCTATAGGGATTCCAAGATGGTTCAGTCAGTGTAATTTCATAGGGTTTAGCAGGTCATAATTGCTACAAGATATTAAAATAAATTATTCAATTTTTTTAAACAATAAAAATGAATCCTGATGAATCTGACTCAAATGGGTGTGAGGTGAATGGAAGATATTTTTTGTAGGCTTGTGTCAAGTCTCGGAACTGGCTTACTAACACAATGCCAAATAACTGAATGCATTGTCTATTCACCGAGTCTTCTTATTTAGGTGTCTAGATTCAGATGTTTGTTACAAGAGTGTATTTTTTAAGGATGCTTTAAGAAGACTCACAAGTTCTCTCATCATGTAATAAGGATTAACCAAATGGTATACTAGGTATATTGGCTCGTTAAGAGTGTTTGAGGGGGATCGAGATGCATGTGTAAACCCTTGTAGTTGCATATGGTTATCATAGATTTTCTTGATGGATTCTGAACATTAATTAATGTTGAAATATTTCAACGATTGTTGTAAATGATGTTACTCATTTAAGCGTAAAATAATTTAAGGGATTTATTAAACTCTTTTACGTTGGAATTTAATTGTTACATGTTAAATTCAGTGAAGCCATTAATTGTAATTACTGAGTTGATATATATATAATTCCATTAATTTGATGAAGTGTAATAGAGGTGTTACATTTTGGTATCAGAGCTGAAGAATTATAGATCTTTGAATTATTGGGTCCCTGTGCTAACATGGACTTAATTATTTTCTAAAAAAGTAAAATGGTTAGGAAAAGAGGAAATGTTATGAACCATTAACCTGCTAGTGGCGAAGAAGCCACAACATCTAAATTATATGAAATATTACATGTCCTTTAAGAAACATGCAATCGTATGGTTGTTCTTGAACAAAAACTGATGGGTAATGATAGCGGTAGTTGCACTAATGGTAATGAATGGCCTCAGGGGAAGCCTAATGCTAATAACAATAATATAAATTCTAAAAATAATAACTTAGTTTATCATGATGTTGTAAATCTATATCAACCACTGAATGTAAGATCTCGCTCAGGGAAGTTGAGATGTCAAAGGACATAAAGCGCATTATTCCACCAAAGTTTGATGGGACTACACTTGGTGATGGAGCTAAGAATTGGCTCACTGAAAAGGAAAAGTAATTCGAGATAAAGGATTTATCGAAGGAAACAAAGGTTTTTTGGGGAGCTTATGAACTCTAAAACAAGACTTCCTTATGATGGGACATCCATAAGGTTGAACTGGGATTTAATGCACCTAATATAACTTGGGATCATTTTAATTTTATTTTAGACAAAACTTGTTAGCACAGTTCTAATATGATCAGAAAATGATAGAATTTTAGACCTTGGTTTAAGGAAAATTAACGGTAATAGAATACTTTGAAAAGTTTACAAAACTTCTAAAATTTGTACCACAATATCAGATGGATGAAAAATTCTGGATACACAAATTTATTATAGGAATTAACCCAATAATTAGAGGTGAATTTGATGTCCATGGTCCTCTTACGATGGAAACAATGTTTGAAAAAACCATTAGGCAAGATAAGAAACTCCAAGCCATTGTTGCTCTCAGGGATGAGAAGTAGAAGACAAGCTATATCTCACCTTCACAGTTGTCACTTGAGAAGACATGGGGAAAGAAGGTAGAAGAAAAATCTCAAAAGGTTGGAAATAACGCTACTGTAAACTTTACAAGAAATCAATAAGAAAATGTTGCTAGTAAGAATGAAATGTTTGTAAAGAAGAGAAATTTAGTTAGTTTCTTCAAATGTGGTGGTAGTGACCACTACGCTAAGTATTGCACCTTGAGGAACAAGGAAAATAATCCATAGTAGTGGATACAAGCTATATTGGTGAAACCGAAGGTTGGAAATGAAACAACCCTTGATGAAGCTAAAGGCTTTGGGTATGGAAACTATCATGGAGAAACCAACTAAACTGTTGGAAAAGTCTAAAAGAAATTAAAAAGTGGTTTTTCTTGTTAATTTGTGTTCTAAAAACAATGTGTTTGAATAATTTATTCTAACTTCTGACAATTATTTTGACATACTTGATATTATTTTTATTACTGGATACTAAAATGACAAGAATTTTGTCACATTTCAAATTGTTTAACAATACTTGAATGAATTAAAGTGTCAAGTTTTTGATGAAAATGTTGACTATTCTCCTTAGCTATTAGATATAATTATGTGTTTGATTATTCTGTTTTTTATTAGTGAATAAAAATCAACGGGAAGATGATTTTTTAAAGGGGGAGGTATGTAACATCTGGTAATTTTAGTCTATTTCGTTGAAAGGAATAAGTCTTAAAATGAAGAGTGTGTTACAAGAGAAATAAAATAAGCTTTTATGCATAGCTGTATATGCAGCCAAACATGTATATTATGCACTAAAAAGGATATAAACACTTACATGTAGTTGCATCTACAACCACACAATAGTGTATGTCGTTCAAAACTCGTAATGTACTTAACATTTTTAACATATTATTATTTTTCTCTAACATTGAATGTACTTACAATGTTGAGTATGTTGATTTCAAAGATGGTAGATATAGCCAGAAATGTTATACCTGTAATAAACATGGTAGTGTACCTTACTAAGCTATGATACTTCATTTTTTGAATATGATTGACTTGAGGCAATTAGATAATTACATGGTTATTGTACCTTTCATTGATTTAACTAGTTTAATTTTCTTGCTGAAATTAATGACTTGCAAAGTATGATTAAAGTTATACATAGTTATAATATTTTTTTCAACATGTGAGATAATGATGGATGTTAAAATTTACTAACTTTTCTTAACATAAAAATGGTCATTGATCACAAAATGATAAGATGATATTCAAGTGGAAAAGGTAAATTCTGGCCGCCAAGATAAAATTTTAAGTTGGATTCATAATAATTGTGTCTGTAAGAAAGAATAAGTATTTGTTTTGCATCTAAGTATTAAAATGGTTTATTTAATTTCAACTAGTGATTGAAATATTTGGTAACTTGATCATAGGACATTTAGTTACAATTGTTGATGTGTGGATATAACTATGCTATGGTTCAGAATTTGTTGGTATAAAACTTTCCTTCGACTGATCAATCTCTTCTGAGTTATTATTGAACCAGTTAGGCTAAGACCATTCTAATGGTAAATCAAATTGTTTATACTAAAATGTCCTACCCCACACATTGACAAGTAAGGGGTTGAAGGAAAATAGTTTTTCTTTGAAAATATAAGTATAAAGGTTGAAAGGAAAATTTACACAGTACATTAATAGGGGTTAAATGTCTTAGACCATGATATTGGCTTTCTGATAATCAAGATGGAGTAACCATATTGAAGGGATTTTCTTAATAGAGTTATTAGCCATGTTTATAAAATCTTGTTTTGTTTGGCATTTAACACTAATTTGACAAAAAGTTGAATGGAAATTGTTTTGGTATACTAGTCAAACTATGACCGCATGCATATGCTTAAGTTAGTTGATATTTAAAAAATATTATCCACCATTTTTGGAGGGAAGTATGAGTTGAGTTTAATGTGCCACTACTTCGCATGTTTTAAATAAGGTATTTCAAGTCCTGTTATACGTGTTATTGATTTGATTATTATTATGTACTTTAATGATGAGGTTTAACTTCCATTATATGAATATAAGTTCTTGTTTTACAACCTACTTGTGTTTTTACAAAATTTAATAATGTTGTAATTATGGTAGATTCTGAATTTAATAATTAAAGTACAACTGTGTGATTGATTTCATATGATTTGAATATGAATATATGTTAAGATGATACAAAATAATATGAAAAATACAAAAACAATATCCAAACACCATTAAGTCACCTTTCCAATATATTTAATAATATGTCACCTTTAACTAGGCTATACATGATATAAGTATAGTGATTAATCATATAAACGATGTCGAAAACGTAATATTGCGATAAGGTGATAAGAGATAATCATCATAAATGATATCTCACTACTATGTTATGATTTTTAATCATTAACAAATATTACACAATAAATTAAGTGTACTCATCATAGCATGAATATATGACTATGAATTAATTAAGAGTGGAGTTATGAGTCGCAAGGAAATGCGATAGTATCTTGTTTGAGCTAACTTGGAATGTCTACATAAAGGGTGATGGTACAAAATGATGCGAATAACTATACATCTACAACCTTTCGTATAGGGATTCTAAGATGGTTTAGTCGATGTAATTTCATAGGGTTTAACACATCATAATTGCTGCAAGATATTAAACTAAATTATTTAATTGTTTTAAACAATAAAAATGAATCCTGATGACTATGACTCGAATGGGTGTGAGGTGAATGGAAGATATTTTTTGTAGGCTTGTGTGAAGTCTCGGAACTGGCTTACTAACACAATGCCAAATAACTGAATGCATTGTCTATTCACCGAGTCTTCTTATTTAGGTGTCTAGATTCAGATGTTTGTTACAAGAGTGTATTTTTTAAGGATGCTTTAAGAAGACTCACAAGTTCTCTCATCATGTAATAAGGATTAACCAAATGGTATACTAGGTATATTGGCTCGTTAAGAGTGTTTGAGGGGGATCGAGATGCATGTGTAAACCCTTGTAGTTGCATATGGTTATCATAGATTTTCTTGATGGATTCTGAACATTAATTAATGTTGAAATATTTCAACGATTGTTGTAAATGATGTTACTCATTTAAGCGTAAAATAATTTAAGGGATTTATTAAACTCTTTTACGTTGGAATTTAATTTTTACATGTTAAATTCAGTGAAGGCATTAATTGTAATTACTAAGTTGATATATATATATACTTCCATTAATTTGATGAAGCGTAATAGAGGTGTTACATTTTGGTATCAGAGTTGAAGAATTATAGCTCTTGGAATTATTGGGTCCCTACGCTAACATGAAATTAATTATTTTCTAACAAAGTAAAATGGTTAGGAAAAGAGGAAATGCTATGAACCATTAACCTACTAGTGGTGAAGAAGCCACAACATCTAAATTATATGAAATATTATATGTCCTTCAAGAAACACGCAATCGTATGGTTGTTTTACACTTGGTGATGGAGATGAGAATTGGCTCAGTGAAATGGAAAAGTACTTCAAGATAAGGGATTTATCAGAGCAAACAAAGGTTGTTTGGGGAGCTTATTAACTCTAAAACAAGGCTTCCTCATGATGGGACATCTATAAGATTGAACTAGGATTTAATGCAAATGATATAACTTGGGATCATTTTAAGTTTTATTTTAGACAAAATTGGTTACCTCAGTTCTAATGTGATCAGAAAATGATAGAATTTTAGACCTTGGTTCAAGGAAAATTAACGGAAATAGAATAATGTGAAAAGTTTACAAAACTTCTAAAATATGTACCCCAATATTATATGGATGCAAAATTTTGGATACAAATATTTATTATAGGACTTAGCCCGATAATTGGAGGTGAATTTGATGTCCATGGTCCTCCTACGATGGATACAGTGTTTGAAAAAGCCATTAGAAAAGAGAAGAAGATCTAAGCCATTATTGCTCACAAGGATGAGAAGTGGAAGACAAGCTATATCTCACCTTCACCATTGTCAATTGGGAAGACATGGGGAAAGAACGTAGAAGAAAAATATCCAAAGGTTTGAAATAACACTACTATAAACTTTACAAGAAATGAATAAGAAAATGTTGCTAGTAAGAATGACATGTTTGTAAGGAATAGAAATTTCGTTAGTTGCTTCAAATTTGGTGGAAGTGACCACTATGCCAAGTATTGTCCCTCGAGGAACAAGGAAAGTAATCCATAGCAGTGGATTCAAGCTGAATTGGTGAAACCAAAGGTTGGAAATGAAATAACCCTTGATGAAACAAAAGGCTCTGGGTCTGGAAACTATCATGGAGAAACAAGCTAAACTATTGGAAAAGTCTAAAAGAAATTAAAAAAGTGGTTTTTCTTGTTAATTTGTGTGCTAAAAACAATGTGTTTGAATAATTTATTCTAACTTCTGACAATTATTTTGACATACTTGATATTATTTTAATTATTGGATACTAAAATGACAAGAATTTTGTCATATTTCAAGTTGTTTAACAATAGCTGAATGGATGAAAGTGTCAAGTTTTTTGATGAAAATGTTGAGTGTTCTCCTTAGCTATTAGATATAATTCTGTGTTTGATTATGAATAAAAATCAATGGGAAGATGATTTTTTAAAGCGGGAGGTGTGTCACATCCTGTAATTTTAGTCTATTTCATTAAAAGGAATAAGTCTTAAAATGAAGAGTGTTTTATGAGAGAAAGAAAATAAGGTTTGTTGCATCATTGTATATGTAGCCAAATGTGCATATTATGCACAAAAAAGGATATAAACACTTACTTGTAGTTGCATGTACAACCGCAAAATGGTGTATGTCATTCAATACTCGTAATGTACTTAACATTTACAACATATTCTTTTTTTTCTCTAACATTGAATGTACTTACCATGTTGAGTATGATGATTTCAAAGATGGTAGATATAGGTAGAAATGTTATACCTGTAATAAACATGGTAGTGTACCTTACTAAGCTATGATACATACTATGTTGAATATGGTTGACTTGAGGCAATTAGATACTTGCTTCGTTACTGTACCTTTCATTGATATAACTAGTTTAATTTTCTTGCTGAAATTAATGACTTGCAAAGTATGATTAAAGTTATACATAGTTATAATATTTTTTTCAACATGTGAGATAATGATGGATGTTAAAATTTACTAACTGTTCTTAACATAAAAATGGTCATTGTTTGCAAAACGATAAGATGATCTTCAAGTGGAACAGGTAAATTATGGTTGCCAAGGTAAAATTTTAAGTTGTTTTCATAGTAATTGTGTCTGTAAGAAAGAATAAATATTTGTTTTACAGCTAAGTGTTAAAATTGTTTATTTGATTTCGACTAGTGATTGAAATATTTGGTAACTTGATCATAGTACATTTAGTTACAATTGTTGATGTGTGGATATAACTATGCTATGGGTCAGAATTTGTTGGTATAAAACTTTCCTTCGACTGATCGATCTCTTCTGAGTTATTATTGAACTAGTTAGCCTAAGACCATTCTAATGGTCAATTAATTTTTTTATACTAAATTTTCCTACCCCACGCATTGACAAGTAAGGGGTTTCAGGAAAATAGTTTTTCTTTGCAAATATAAGTATAAAGGTTGAAAGGAAAATTTACACAATACATTAATAGTGGTTAAACGTCTTAGACCATGATATTGACTTTCTGATAATCAAGATGGAGTAACCATATTAAAGGGATTTTATTAATAGAATTATTAACCATGTTTATAAAATCTTTTTTTGTTTGGGATTTAACACTAATTCGACTAAAAGTCGAATGGAAATTGTTTTGGTATACTAGTCAAACTACGACCACATGCATATGTTTAAGTTAGTTGATATTTAAAAAATATCATCGACCATTTTTGGAGGGAAGTAGTAATTGATTTTAATGTGCCACTACGTGGATTTGGTAGAATTTAATCCATTAAATGCATTGTCACTCCTTGGAAAAAGAAAGATTCTCTCGGAAGCTAATCCACATGTAAAGTGAGGGGTTTTCCTTTTTTTTATTGTTTGTTTCAACCTTGAGCTCTTTCTCCATTCAATCTCTGCATGAGGGTTTGGATGGATATGTTTTTATGAAGACTATTAATGGAATATATTATATTTAGACTCTTTTTTAGGTTGCATTTGTGGTTAAAATTGTATAAATCCAATTGGAATGAGGGTTATCTAAGGTTCAAACTCATGATTTTTTGTTTCGACTTGGGTGCTTTGCTGAAAATAAAATAATGAAGGTATTTCTAAAGTTTTCTCAGGCTATAGGCATTGATTATTTCCCTTTTTCTAGTTAATTTCATTTGGGCATACTTAAATTATGTATTATGAATGTAAAATGATTCCCTTTTTATCATCCCTATTTTGGCTTGTTGGATATGCTTATCTTTTTTTACGATTCAAGTTTAATTTTTTTAAATAATTATTGAGGGATTATTGGACATTAAACTTGTATTTGAGGTCTGTGATTATTGTTTTTAAATGATTCCTTGAAATATGGATTTGGGTATTAGTTATTGTTTATTCTGATTATTGGGTTGGATTTGTGGATTGGGTGGAATAAATAAACTGTGAAAAATTGATTTTAGTTGCACACACTCCAAGGGTATTCTGTGATCTTGAAATTGGTTTAGAATTTCAATTTTTTTGATAAAGTTCATAATATTATTTTAAAGAGGTTTGTATTATGGATCTGGTTGAATCCTGTAGCTGTATTTTTAACTAAAAACTTTCCATTGTAATTATGAGTATGGAAATAATTTATCTTCTTTTACTATTCCATTATTAAGGGATAGAGTAATTTTTGGTTAATTATATGTTGATTTCATGATTGGTCCATTAGACTCTTGCAATTGTGTTACTCTCTCTTCGTTGGATTTATATAGACTATTATCTATTTAAATTTTGTTGGGATCTTAACCTTGGAAGGTGTTTAATCCTGTTCTCTCACATTTACAAAAAATTGACATCAAATAATATATGGGTATTGGAAATTTCAAGGATTTATTTTGAGGTCGAAGTCGATGTTTATTTTCCCATTGTACACTGTTCATGTGGCTAAAATTTAAACACTTCCCTTGATTTTTACCATTAGTTGGGTAAATTATATATGCTTGCATATATAACCATGATAAGATTATACCATGAAAGCTAAAAAATTGTTGCTTTTAAAGTAGATTTTATAGTTATAATGGCATGGTGTAGTAGAAACTAGTCAAGACATTCAGTAACATGGAAAAATGCATAGTGAGTAGATGGTTGAATACATGGGGCACTAGTTAGGATGTCACAAAACACTTGAAGCTTGTAAGGCTATAAAATCAAACACATAATCAAACCTAGTGAAAATCACACAAAAAATGTGAAATATATAAATCTATTGTGAGTGTTGGTCATGCAATAAGATAAGTTGAAGAAAATTTTGGAAGGGATTTTGATAAATAACTGTGAAAATGATATCATGAATTCATCATTAGAATAGACAAAGAGGAAAATACATATTTTGTCGTGATCCTTGAGTTGATTTGTATCAAGTGAAGAATCAACTTACTTTCTCTTTCATATTCTGTAAATAAATATATTGATTTATAAATAAGGTAAATTGTGTGTAAATGTATATGTTAATTGCTTCAAACTAAAGGAATGAAGTATGGGTTGTTGCGATTTGAATTTCAATTTGAGTTAACAAGTTGATGAATTAAATGTGTGATGTTATAAGTAATCGATGGTATAAGCTTGGCTTATTTCTCTATATTACTTAAGTATTGTATTCATTATTTGATATTAATAATAATTTCTTCATTATCATTAAGAAAAACCATAGATGATAATTTATTGTGAAATGAAACTAACATATGTAGGGAAGTAATTTCATGCTAGTTATTTCAAACTGGCCATATATACTGTTAAATTTTTATCATGTAAGAATGTTAGCAATGCAAGATGATGAAGGAATGATGTGAATTGTACTAATTGTTACTGTATTATATCTTATGATGTAATAAATATAATTTATTTGATTTAAGGTTAAAATATTACTTCACATGTTTTAAATATGGAATTTCAAGGTTTATTTTATCTTTTATTGATTTCATTATCATTATGTACTTTAATGATGAGGTTTAACCTCCATTATATGAATATCAATTGTTGTTTTAGAGCTTACTTTTGTTTTTACAAAATTTTATAATGTCAAAATCAGGGAAGATAATGAATGTACTATTGAAAGTAAAATTTGTTGATTGATTTCATATGATTTTAATATGAATGTATGTTAATACGTGAGAACATAATATGATGAATACAACAACAATATCCAAACATTGTTAAGTCACCTTTGTAATATATTTAATAAGATGATGAATTTGACTAGGCTTTAAATGATATAAGTACACTCATTAATCATATGGTCAATGATTAATCATATAATGATGTTGTCAACCTAATGTTGTGATAACATGATAAGAGATAATAATCATAAATTATATCATGTTGTTATGTTATGATTTTTAATCATTAACAAATGTCATGCAATAAATTAAGTGTAACTGATGGAGGGGCATCATCACAAGTGATATATTAGGCTAAATAGTAAGAAAAGATTGTTTTTTGGGGGTCTTTTGAGGTTTTTTATGTCATTCTTTGTGTCCTTTAGGCCTTAGAAGTTCAAAAATATGAATTATGGAGTTTCCCTCCATTTTTTTCCTATTCAAAAAATTTGAATTTCTTGATCCAATTTTGGCTTTCTCCTTAGGTGTAGAGGTTTCCATTATGTTTTAGAGACTCATAATGATGTGACATGAGATTATGAGGTCACATTTGTGTGTAATTTTTGGTTTGTAAATTCATTTCATGTGGTGAGCTCCTTCTTGTAATGTAACTCCACCTTGTGACCTTGCACATGACCAAGATAGGTTAGTTATGAACCAAATTCGAGATAAGGAGGTATTTATGATACTTTGTAACTATTTTAATATTATTGATCAATTAATGTATGTATTTTTGAGCTCCAAGAATGAATAGTGTAAAAGGAACTCTGTGTATAAGCCTTCAGAAGTCAAGACACAAAACTGTATGTCACATTTTTGGTGATTCAATCTTGAGTATTGGTAGAAGAGGTGTCTAAGAAATTAACGTAACATTTAGGAAGTGTTTGTATTCAAAATATTTTATTAGATCAACAACTTCTGTAAGAAAAGGGTAGAAGTTTACCACAGTAACATGTACAGTGATGAAAGGATGCCTTTAAAAGCATGTAAGCCAATCAACACATGAAGAGAGAGATTTGATATATGAGAGAAAAAAAGTAAGGCCTCAGAGAATAAATTAAAGCCTGATTAAGAACAATATATGAGATAATAACCTTCAGAAGCAATCTATACAGTCACATATACACATACACTTGAAATTGGTTTAATCACGAGAAATGAAGGTATAATCAAGTTTTACTAGTAAGTTATTTTTCTTCTTGAAGTGTGTTAAATCTTGTTCGAAGTGACTAGAAGCTTTGAAAATCCTTCCAAGAAAAAAGGTGAGAATATATGCATACTTGGGATTAATGTGAGGGTTTACTAGGGTTTTAGGAAACTTTCTTGTATCTAGCTAATATTGAGTCCTCTTCCCTTGAAACTTGGTAGGAAGTACTATGAGTATGTAAAAAACAATAATATTGAGGTTTTAGTCCTTAAATATTTTCCTAAAATTTTAGATCCATGACAGTTGGTTGTAGGGCACTATAGAAGGGAAGAGTAGGCCTAATCAGAGGCTAAAAAGTGTGATTTTTAGAAATTTATTCTAAAGGAGTAAGCCCTGAAATTTTTCATAGTGAACCTTGGGCTTAAAGGGTATTTCAAGTATTATTTTTATAGGGAAAAGTGTTTCGCAATAAAATTTTACATCAATAATTGTATAGAGACAGGCCTAGTAGAAGCATTCTTGGCCTAGAAGGATAAGTTATGAAGGAAGTGGAGGAATCTTTGAGATTTGGACCAAACCAAGTTTCCCACACTTGTAACTCATTAAAGGGTACCTAAAAACATCATAAATTTTTTCAGAGAACTTTTATATTGTTCTAGTGCATACCATTCCATTGGCAATGTTTTTAAGAAGCTTAAATTGACAATTTTGCTAAAAGAAGGAAGATGATCAATTCTTGAATTTCTAAGGGTCTGAATGAACAAGATCAAGTATATAAAGGAAAAAAACATGTTTTTAGAAATTTAATGAGTTATTTTGAGCCTAAAGGATAGATTTACAATTTTTTTATGTTTCCAAGCATAAAGAATAAGGTACATTTTTGTAAGAGTTGAACTAATTTAAGGTTGATGATATAACTTTCTTGTTAAGAGTGTCAACATATTAGATGTGACTAAATCATATCAGTATCAGAGAAATGTTAAGGATAAAGATATAAAATTGACAAGAAAGTGGCAGAGAGAAAAATCAAGAAGCAATGAAGAAGAAAGAAGTTGAAAGGAAAGAGAAGAGTTTGAAAAAATTCCACCAATAAGAGAAGCTAGAGGAGGACATAAAGAGAATCGAAGAGATGTTGATTGGCTTACAGTATTGAAAAATATTAAATATATATTAGGAGCAATAAAATTAGCTCAGAGAAGCGGGAATGCAAGAAAAGAAGATAGTGATGAAGTAGAAAGAGAAAGCACAAAGCCAAAGATGAAAGTGATAGAGTATGGAGGTATCCTAAATCCAAAAGAGAGTATGGACTGGATACCCAAAATGGATAATTTTTTTGATTTAGAGGTCATAACAAATAAAACACATCAAATTTGTAGTCATCAATCTCATAGGACACATAACATTATGGTGGGACTTTGTGCAGTAGGAAAGATTAAGCATAAAAAAGATAATATCAAGAAGTGAGAAAAGATGGTATCCAAGTTGAAAGGTAAGTTCATTCCTACTAGTTATCAAACTGTTTTATTAAATAAATTACAAAAATTAAGGCAAAAAGAGTTAAGCGTAGTTGATTATACTGATGAGTTTTACAAGTTGGATATCATATATAGGATGATGATGAATAAGTGGCTAGGTATGTGAATGGTTTAATGCTAAATATTCAAGATGAAATCAGTTTATTTCATTTGAGATCAATAAAAGAGGAATATCAGGAAGCCTTAAGGGAAGAAGAAATTTTTTCAAGAAGACAAACTCAGTATTTGAGAGGTAGAGGAAGAGGAGTAAGAGGAATAAATCAACAGATAGGAAGAGGACAACAACAACAACAAACAAATGAAAAAGATGTAACTAGTTCATAGTCATAGAGTTCATTCATAGGTGGATATGGAAGAGGTAGAGGTGAATTCACAAAAAGGTGCTTCAAATGCAACACGTTTGTTGGACATAGATAGTTTAAATGTCTTGAATACCCTCAAGCAAGTAGAAACAAGGTTACTGAAGGAAAAAACCAAGTAGTGCATGTAGAAGAATAGTAGAGTGCAACATCACCAACCTTGGAAGAAGATCCTGAAATAGGATAGTTTTTTATGATGAGGAGATATTTGGTGAATGTAAGCAAACAAGAAGAACCAATGTAAAGAAGAAACATGTTTAGTACAATATTCAAAGCAAGAGGTAAGTGTTGCAAGATAATTATTGACAATGGTAGTATTGATAATCTAGTGTCTGCTGAAATGGTAGAAAATATAAATTTGAAGAAATTTAAGCTTCCTCATCCATACAAGGTCTTCTGGGTACAAAAGGAGCATTAGGTGTTAGTGAATCAATAGTGTCTAGTTGATTTTAAGGTGGGTAGATATCAATATCAGGTTTTATGTGACATAGTACCCAAGGATGTATCCCATCTTATGTTAGGAAGACCCTGACAATTTGATAGGAGATCCATCCTTGATGGGTGGAAAAATACATAGACGTGTGTGAAAGATGGATTGAAGCATACTTTGAATCCACTAAAGAATAGAAGTGCATGGCTTGAGCAATAATCAAGGGTGATGTTTATGAGGTTGAAAGTATTATTTCAATAGAGACAAGAAGGTGAGATAAGTGAGAACAAAGAAATTAAAGTGAAGGCATTCTGGTAATGGCTCAGTGGAGAGCATGAATATGAAAAACACTTGCAAAAGAAAAATATTATGAAGGATGAGTATGGAATTATAGCTCAAAGGGAACAAAAATATAATGGTGGACTGATAGAAGTACATAATAAGTGGAATGAATCAACATATGAGGCCAAATCAGACCCTGAAATGAAGAAACTAAGTCCTAGAGGAAGTGATACACCAATCTTAGAAGCCATGAAGTTGTAAAAACAAGAAGAGAATCAACATGAAGAGGAAGATAGGAGAATTGGGAATGAAAAATGAACTCACATTTTAAATAATAACCTCTTTTTAGATGTTTTTAGTGTAGGTGTGATGGAAGAAATAAATATGAAGTAATCATTTAGAGATGGATATATCTATCAAAAACCAAACTTTCTCATTTTTGAGAGTGCATTGAATCAAGAAGAAGTAAAAAGGAAAAATAATGTGATACAGTTAAGGAACCTCAAGAAACTTTCCATATAGACATGAAGCAGATGATTAGAATCAACAAGTTGTTGGAAAAAAAAATCAATGGTAACATGGCAGTTAAATACATTTTGATGGTCATTCATTCAGATAACTTTTCCAAGAACAAGATACATCTCCATGGAACATATGAAGTTATGCATACATTCTAAGAGCATTCATAGGAAGTCATGCCAAATTAGAAACAAAGGAAGAAATAACAGAGTTTAGTTTTCAAGACAAACAAAACTTCATGGAAGCTTCTCTTTTCCCCTTGGTAGTATGATGTAAAGACATCATCACCAGGGCTACCTCAGGCTTATAGTAATAAAAATTTTCTTTTCTTAGATATTTTGAGGGTTTTTATGTCATTCTTGGTATCCTTTAGGCTTTAGAAATTCAAAATTTTGAATTAAATGTTTCCCTCCATTTTGGCCAATTAAAAAAATATTAATTTCTTGAGCAAATTTTGGATTTCTCTCTAGGTGTAGAGGTTTCCATTATGTTTTAGAGACTCATCATGATGTGACATGAGATTATGAGGTCACATTTGTGTGTCATTTTTGGTTTATAACTTCATTTAATGTGGTGAGATCCTTATTGTAATGTAACTCCATCTTGTGACCTTGAACATGACCAAGATAGGTCAGTTATGAACCAAATTCGAGCCAAGGAGGTGTTTATGATACTTTTTAATTGTTTTAATATTATTGATCAATCAATGTATGTATTATGGATCTCCAAGAATGAATAGGGTAAAATAAACCTTGTGTCACATCAAGGTGACAAATAAACCAAAAAGAACAAATATTGGTCACCTTTTTGGTGATTTGATCTTTAATATTGGTAGTAGAGGTGTCCAAGCAAGTAAAATAACATTTAGGAACTATTTTTATTCACAATCTTGTATTATATCAATAACTTCTATAAGACAAGGGTAAAAGTTTACCATAGTAACATGTACGGTGATGAAGGGATGCATTTAAAGAAATGGAAGTGAATCAAAACTTGAAGAGAGATATTTAATATATGAGAGAACAAAATTAAGACATCAATGAAGAAATTAAATCTTTGTTAAGAACAATATATGATACAATAACCTTCAGAAGCAATCTATAAGCTGTCACTGAGACAAATACAATGGAAATTGGTGTAATCTTGAGAAGTGAAGGTATAATCAAGGTTTAATGGTAATTTGTTTTCCTTCTTGAAGTGTGATCAATATTGTTCAAAGTGATTAGAAGATTTTAAAAGACTTCCAATAAAAATGGTGAGAATATCTGCATATTTGAGCTTACTGTGAGGGTTTACTAGGGTTTTAGGAAAATTTATTATATCTAGCTAACCTTGAATCCTCTTCCCTTGAAACTTGTTCAAAAGTAATGTGAGTAGGTATGAAATAAGAATATTAAGGTTTTAATCCTTAAATATTTCCCTAAAATTTGATATCCATGATAGTTGGTTGTAGGGCACTGTACCAGGGCAGAGTAGGCCTAATTAGAGGCTAAAAGGTATGAGTTTTAGCAATTTGTTTGAAAGGAGTAAGCCTTGAAATTTTGCACAGTGAAATTTGGGACTAAAGGATATTTAAAGTACTATTTTTAAAGGGAAAAGTGTTTTGTAAGCAATATTTACATCAAGAATTGTATAGAGATAGGCCTAGTAGAATCATTCTTGGTTTAGAAGGATAAGTTGTGGAGGAAGTAGAGGAATCTTTGAGTGTTGGAAAAAACCAAGTTTCCCACACCTGTAACTAATTAAAGGGTACCTAAAACAATTATCACTTTTATTATAGGCCTTTTAGATTGTTCTAACACATGCCATTCCATTGGCAATGTTCTTAAGAAGCTTAAATTGACAATTTTTCTAAAAGAAGGCAAATGGTCAATTCTTGAGTTTCTAAGGGCCTGAATGATCGAGACAGAGTATATAATGGACAAAAAACATGCTTGTATACATTGAATGAGTTAATTTGATCCTAAAGGAAATATTTGCAAGTTTTTGATGTTTCTAAGCATAGAGAATAAGGTACATTTTTACAAGAGATGAACTGAGTTAAAGTTGATGATCTAACTTTCTTATTGTGAGTGTCAAGATATTAGATGTGAATACATCAATACCCATCATATCATGAGTAAATGAATATGAACTAATAACACTTATTTCACTAAATTGGTACTCATTCCATTCCCAACAGCTAAAAAATATACTCAATATCGGAATCCAATATTGTTATTTTCAGATTCCAAAATGTCAAATATTGGAATTATCTACACTCCAAAATCACACATATCAGATTCCAAAATCACACATATTGGAATCCAAAATCAAATATATTGGAATCCAACATCACATATATTGGAATTAACTATAATCCAAAATGACATATATTGGAATCCTAAAATCAAAATATTGGAATTCGTTAATAGCCTAGAAAATTCCAATATATCTGGTCACGATTTAAATTTATGAATATTGGAAAAAACATTTAATGATTTCAGGGAATCCAACAGTGATCTAAGAAATAATGACTGGTAGGTGATAGCCCATATAGAATAGATACATGTTTTATTTCATAAGGTCTAGCAATGGCTAGGCTTAATGATTGCTTTGGTGTTCTATATGGTCTAGTAGCTGCTAGGTTTAATGATTTCTTTGGAATAATGATCTTATCATATTTAAGATGTTTTAAAGATTAAACTATGTAAATTTGATTATTTCAAATGCCCTTGAGCAAGTGGATGTAAGGATAATTACATTCATGAGATGTGATAATTTTCTAGATTCAATTACTATGGTTTGATTGAACCTTGGGGAAACTAGAGAATAACCAAAGATGTTATGAAGAAATTTAAAGAGAATGACGATTCAATTTAGGAGAATGTAATTAACTGTAAAAAAATTCTCTAGATATATTTTCATATTTAAAGTTAGATCTCATATTTACTTCATTTATTATGGTGTGATTGAACCTCAGTGCAACCAGAGAATTTCTAAAGATGTTATGAAAAAATTAGTAGAGGGCGACAATCTAGTGTAAAAGAATGTAATTAATTGTAAAACCATACTAAATGTATTTTCATATTTAAATTTAGATATAAAATCAACTGTAAGATACGTGGCATAAAAAATTTCATATTGAAATATGGATATGAACTTATTTACAATTAACTATAAAATTATCCCATATATATTTTAGTATTTAAATATAGTTACGAAATAAATTTAAATTCCTTTGTTAAAGGTAGGTAGAATTATAGTAAAAAATTTGATGAATAATATGAATTTATAATGTAACACTATTCGCGAAGATGGGATTCCAAATCAATAATACAAATCATAGTAAAGCTCCAATATAAGAGATCCATATAATTGTTTTTGTGATCTAATATAATCCTGAACATCTTCGATGTCCTTTAATGGTTGCAAAAAAATCCACACCACATCTAACAGGTATGTCTCTTTTGACTTAGAATCCATGTTAAATATTCCAACAATTATGTAGTTTGCAACATCATTAAAAAAAAATTTCTCTATAGAGTCATCTACAAGCTTTGGATTTTTACAATTGTAAAATGCATTAAACTGTTACCAAACAGAGTTAATATTCTTGAGATATAAATTGGGATTCCCAGAACTGTTATAATCAGAGTGTTTGGTCTCAACGAAATATTCCTGTGTAAATATGAACTCAAATCTTGCAACCTCCAAGCCTATGGTTTCAAGGAATGAAGGCATCATGTCATCAAAATTTTAATTTCTTGTCGATGTCCATATTGCTATGTTGAAATGTTTTTTACACTGTTGCACGAACTCTTTTACATTAGGTCCGAGAATTTTATTTTTTTTCAAGCTCAATGCCGCCAAACTTTTTTAATTGTTAAATGTTGAAGATTCCTTGTGGAAGTTGTGTGCCAAAACACCGTTTATATAAAATATGATCAGTTTCATGTTGCATGTGTTCATATCTGCAAATGAAAAAAAACAAAATCAAATGGTTGAGGGTGGTGAATCAATTAAAAAATAAAAAACAAGTCCCTTTTGATATTGATATATCAAAAATCAAATGGTCGTAGGTGGTGAGAAAGGTAAAATCTAAGGGAAATCCTTATTTCTTATTGTTATACTAGGAATATTTTTTTGTGAAGATTTTATTTGAATAAATTATAATGTTTCAGTGTGATGATTCTTTACATACCGTATTGTAGTTATTTCATTGCATTGGAAAGTGGTATATGTTGTCTAATATCGAAACAAAAACTAGTATTTAAGCATGCTTGCAATTAATTTAGGAATACATATTTCATTAATAAAAATGCTCAAAGATTCGTTACATTAAATATTTTCTTTTAATTCGCATTTTCAACTTATACACTCACACTCTGAACTTATAATGAGGGAATATTTAAATTCTCCCAACTTGTAATCATACAATAAAAATTTAAATAGTTACAAAGAACCATCACTAAAACAAATCAATGTATTTTATTTACAATGTTGAGTTGTATCATTAGAATAACATTTTGAAATGCTAACTTTTTATTTAGCATTTACTCACTCCAAATATTTTATGCCCTCTACCACATTCAATCCCTTTGACATTGTTAGTGATAATTATTTGTGCAAATTGGTCATCAACCACATATCTTTTGAGAATTTTTCTCCTCTTCTTTTCATCCCAACCATAAAATTTTCTAGAGGGTTTCCCTTTACACCTAATGTAATACACATTGTATCTTCAAAATTGTAGGGGACATAGTTTCTACTCCAAACCTTTTCTAGATCTTTTATTACAATTCCATTGACCATTTTGCAATGTTATTTTCCTTAGGTGATTGATGGATTCAAGTCAGTCAATAATTTTTTATGGAAGGCCTTTGTCTGCTTTTCAACATCAGCTGAAGAGAGTATTTCTAACCAGAATCCCATTTCTAATTCCATTCATAATGACTCTATATACTCTTTCAGGCCACCTCGCACGTTGATTCTCTTCCTACGAAACTTAAATGTGATGCCCCTAGAGGGTGATTTTTTTTCTCATACAGCAAAACCTCCAAATATAAAATAAGCAAGTAATTCTTATGGCTAATTGTAGGGAAGTAAATATATTATTTTTAATCAGTCTCATATAATTTCTAACCAATGGAAAAAAACAACATTTTAGCTTGCGGCTACCACTTACTGGTGGGCCTTGCATGTAGGATTGCATATTCTTTACCCACAACTAGATCCTTTACGGAAAAATCTATTTCAAACAATATTAATATTATTAATATAGCTATTTCTATGGAAAATGAAATCATATTTGAAAAAAACATACTAAACTATGTGGTAAAATGGTAAATTCAATATTAGCAATTTAGGTAGCTACCACTTACCAACTGAGCTTCCATCTTGGCTTACACAGAACTTACTAGCTGCTGGTTTTTTTAATGTAATATGTTTTACAAACAATAATCAATTCAAAATCAATTTCATGTCATCCCAAATGAAAGCATAATTGAAAAGCATATTGGTCTCCATGGTAATATGGTAAGAACAAATAATTATTTTTTATGTATTCTGAATTAATTATAGCACCCGCTAGGGTATTTTTTATATGAGTTGAACCACCCATTGACATAGAACACTTTTGAGATATTGATATGGATTATCAACCGCTAGGCTATGCCATCATTGGCATAGATAAGCATAGATTCAATGTGTATATCATTATGTTGATACTAATGGTTTGTGCATACAACCAACAACATGGAAACTAAAAACTATGTAGTGTTGGATGCCACCATGAAATTTTGAAATAAGTTATTTGATAATTACTTCTTTGAAAATGATTCCGCTTCTAGAATTATCTGAAATATTTTTATATAATTATGTGACCCTTAGAAATGGTTATGTTTAAAAATATGCATGACTAACATACCTGGTTCTATCTGCATATTCGTGTTGCCTACCACCACACAATCCACTGTTACTTTCTCTAGGTGTTGGTGGTCTACATAAACCATTAATTTTTTAAAAAAAAATTTGGGGCTCAGTATCAGTTATTATTTATAAATGCACATGACTAACATACCAATATTTGATTACATATTTAAGGATGATGTGGCCGAGTTATCCCCATCTCTGGTCAGAGCTGGTGAGCATAGAGTATTGTCAAAAGAATGAGAGCAATGGAAATTGAAAACAAAGCTCATTAAACATATTTATAAAGTGATTGAAGGAAAATTACCATGATGATTTGGTTGTGTAGCATTAATTTGAGAGGTTTGTACATCAATTATTAATGTTCTTGGGTTATTTGCATAGATAAGAAATGTGTATGTAGCTTTTTTCGTTTGAAATACTTTTAACATAATCATATGTTCGAGTTGTATTATAGTATGAACCTTTCTTCATATGAGAATAGTAATGTTTCAAAAACATTTCCTAACTATTTGTCTCAACAATAAAAAATAGATTGATTGGATTCAACTAATGCACACATTGCGAAAATGCCACCATATAACACTAATACTATAGAATCCTCGAAAGAGCATCGAGTGAACATCTTAGACCAGAACTCATATAATCACTCAAAAGGAAAAGGATGGTTGTTTCCTTATAGGCCAATTTTTCTTGCAGTTATCAATGGTTGTGGCATTTTTTCCATCCAATCCCTAGTGACTTCTTCTCTTTCATCATTTATTTTGTCACATTTTTGCACTGCGGTTATTTTGTAGACAAGACACAAAGTTTTAAATTGCTTTCTTCTATCATAGAGTCTGTAGCATTGATCCAAAATTGATTCACCACTATCTTTAACCTCTTCCATGTATTTTTTACTGTTTCTCTCAACATTTTTGAATATTCATTGGCATGAGAAAAATAATAATACATTCATGTGAACTTTTTCCAATATCTATTAGTAGCTCCATTATTTCTTCAAAATAAATATCGCTAGAGAAATTACAAAAAACAACGATAACACACATTGAAAGGATTGGTGTCAGGAATAACTGATAGAGTTGACGAAAGATGGAATGGGTATGCACATTGAAAATTAAATTCTTTTGTGTCCTCCATACATGCCAGTATATTGTCTTCCATTGACACCACATAGTTGTCTAATATTGTCTCAGCCTCGACGAGAAGATATTCTTCTACCACCTAGTCCTTTTTTGGTTTAGAGTTTTTTTTCCATATACGGGAATTACATTTACTCTTTCCTTTCCTATCTTCACCCAATAGTACAAAAAACTACCGGTATTCTGATTCATACAATTTAAATTTATCAATCACATTGGATTCACTACAGGATGTCAATAGATCAATATCTGAATGTTTTTCTTTAAAATATTGTAGAACTTTTTCTCTCATTTTTTTGTCTCCTTTTATTCTCCGGTAGTAGGAATCAAATGTCTCTACTATTATGCATTCCTGATCAGAGCCAATTAAGCATACATCCCCTGATTATACTTTATCTGCTAGTACTGATAGTTCTTCATCTTTCATTCCTCTAGCAGCCCTAAATGAATTGATTGTGAATCTTGCCAATGAATTAGGCTGAAAGTTATCCTGATTATATTTAAAAGGTTAACAAGCAAGGCCACCAGATCTAAACAACTCAAATAATGTAGTCCATTTAGTCCATATATCATCTAGAAATAATAGAAAAGTTCATTTTTTGTATAGATTGATGGTTGAGTCCGTTTTGAAAATCAAAAGGTATTGACTCTCAAAGTTTTAAATTCAAAGGAAAATTATATGTTTTTTCTTTTTATATAAGGAAGAAAAAAGTTAATAACAAATGCAATAAAATTAAAATACATTACCGTCCACTCCTTGATTTTGTTTTTTCCAATCTGGGACGTTGAAGACATCCAAGATATTTCCAAACCGATCTATCTTTGTATAACAAATCAATAAAATTGGTTTCTATCCAAGTTATGTTCACTTCATTCTATTGTTTGAAAATATTATAAATGGCTTCATTAGTTGTATTTGTAGAAATAATACTTCCCTTTTGAAACTGTAGCCTCGAAAGTAAAGAATTGTAAGTATCTGAGCCCAAAATCATTTTTTGTGCACATATTGTATTCAGGAAGTCAAGTATATAAAATTTAACATCATCCCTTTCCAAGTCTATTCGATATTTGAGCAACACAACCTTATTTGTAGACTCCAAGAAGGGAAGAAGAATTGTGTCCCTTTGTGTAGGCATATCATTCTCATCATCAACAAGATGATACTAATACTATGGAGGTGCTACATGACACCTAGAAACATCAATTAAAAATAATTATCCATAGAACAAAAAGTAATCAAATTTCTTCTTAGTTGAAGCTTCTGTGTTCGTGAATATAGTAGTTGCTTTCTTCAACAATGTAGTTGATTTAGTTTTTTTTTCAACCCATGGAACTTTGATCTAGATGGATCAAGCTCCAATTTATCCACGTATGTTCTTCTTAGCATAGTAAACAACTTGGAATGTTTAGGCAGTGAAAGCAAACCTTTTCTATTAAAAAAATAAAAAATGGAAGAGGTTTTATCACCTCTATACAATTTTTTAAGTACTGCAAGCATGCCATCATGAATTTCTTCTGCATTTTAACAACTAGTTTTGTCTTCATCTACTAACAACCCCAAATCCCATCCATGTTTTGAACTAGAACATTTTTTTCTATCTTTAAGAGCTCACATTTCCCATTTCTTGAATAAAGAAACATTCAACTCCATATCCACAATAAGACACTTATTATTTTCATAGTCAATGCATTTGACCTGAACACATAGTTTTATCAAATCAATGACTACAGAGGATATAACCATTCTGACTTCCTAATGTCTATCATCTATTAACAAAAACCACAGGTCATTGTAGTATTTTTCAAGTCTGTGGACTTCAAAAAACTAGTCATCATATCTTTTCTTCTATCTCTCACTTCCTTTAATGAATGGAATTACCAAGAATGGATTGTGACCAATGAAAGACATTGTATCTACAATTAGAGTAGAATATATTAAAAATTACCTAACATATGGATTATTTATTATTTCTCACCATATGTTAATGAATGCAAGTATTATCCTTTGCGATGACCAATCTCTACAATACATTACTTTTAATCATTAGTGAGAAATCAAAGTAAACATTAGCTATTGTTAGGATTCAATTGAACATGACATCTAACCTTCAACTGGTTACTATAAATCATATTTTTTGGATCACAACATTAATACCAGAAACTATGAAAAATTGTTCTTGACAATTAACACACAACTTATTTTGGAAGGATTATCCGTTGTCTCATAACCATCCAATTTGCTTAGATTGCATGAAAGGAAACATTTGAAAATGTAGATGTTACCAAGAGAGAGGGTTTAAGTTAACATACGAATGGACAATTTTTAATATTACTTGTTGGTAATTTACACCAATTGAATGGAATAGCTTAAACGCCATTAAGATTTAATCTCCATAACTAGTAGAAAAGAATAACATGGCAGTCGATAGGCTCAAGAATGTATTTATTTGAAAATAGCTATATAATAAAACAATGGTCAAGCATAGTGACCACTAAGCTCCTCTGACTACCGATTTTCATTGTAATCACTATATGTTTAACTGTGGACTGATATTATTTTTCAATGATAGTAATTATATTGTATTGGCTGGAATTCACATGTGGGACCCATTTACAACACTACATTTCAACAAAATACATAAAGACTTATGTTTTTCACCTAAAATATATCTTTGTAAATTATAAGCCATATTCATTTGTATCAAATAAAAATTTCAAAATAACTATTGAATAATAAATCATGGTCTAGCTTAGCGGTTGTTACGATATTTTCATTACCTCTAGTGGTAGCAATCACTAGAAGTACAACTTTAGAATGATTTTTATCGTCAATGACTATAATTGTATCAAATTAGCCACATGATACTAGGTATAGGTAATTTCCACACTACTTTCCATCGAGAGGGATCAAGAATTTATCTTTGTATCAAAGAAATAATGTTGCGGTTGATAGGTATAACATTTTATAAATTTGAGAATAGATATATAATAACAAACAATGGTCAAGATTAACGTCCGTTGGGCTCATATTATTACCATTTTCCATTGTAATCACTATCTATTCAAATTTGGATGGTTAGTGCTTTTAATTGATTGTAAGTGTCACATATTGGGTAGACTTCACATGGCTGACCCAATTATTGCACTACATTCTGTAGAGAGGCATCTAGTCTTATTTATTTCTCCTAAGATATATCTTTGAAAATTGTAATCCATATTCATTATTATTAGAGAAAAAGGGTATCAACTGATAAGCTCAAGAATTTATTAATTTCAAAATATCTGTTGAATAATAAATCATGGAATAGATTAGAAGCCAATTTCTGCAATGCTTTCCATCGAGAGGGATCAAGACTTTCTACTCTTATCAAATAAAATGCTTAGTGACCGCCATCCTTCATTACTCTTCGAAAGGGATAATGTAGTAGTCACTAGGCTCAAAATTTTAATTTTGAGAGGATTCAATATTTTTTTATTCCTCCTAAGGTATATATTTGTAAATTATAATCCATATTTGTTCATAACAAAGAAAGAGCCTAGCAGCCGCTAGGCTTAACAATTTCTCAATTTCCAAGTAGTTATTGATTAACAACTTGTGATATATCTTAGAGGCTTCCAGGATCCTTTCATGACCTCTCGTCATTGTAATCACTATATTTACATATTTAGATCAATTGTAATTTTCAATGATTGTAATTGTTTCAAATAGGCTACATGTTACCTAGTGGAACCAATTTCTACGCTACGTTCCATCGAGAGGGATCAACAATTTCATTTCATATCAAAGAAATTTTCTAGCGACCACTAAGTTCGATTACTAGTTGAAAGGAATAACATAACGGATGCTCGGCTCAACAATTTCTAATTTGTGAATAAATATATTATAAAAAACAATGGTCTAGCTTAGTGGCTGTCAGGCTCCTATCATTATCACCTGTCATTGTAATTGTATCATTTCGGGAAGAATTTATATGGCAGTCATAATTATTGCACTACATATTTATATTTTATAAGATATATAATTTTAAATTGGAATCCATATATACCCATGAGAGAAAGTGATATTTTTTATATTTTTGACAAGATAAATCATTGCACAAAAATTACTTAATTTTGAAATAGTGATAGAATAACAAATCATGATATAGCCTAGCGGCCACTAACTATAGACCAATACCTAATGTCATTGTAAAAACCTTCTAGGATTTCATAATTTCATGCCACGTGTCATCATTTTAATGGTAGGTATTTATATTATAATATTGCGGTTTCATATAGTGTCAAAATATTTTATTATTTGTTTCTTTACATTTAAATTTTGTAATAAATGTGTCAATTACAATGTTTTCTAACTATTAGGTTCAAAACATGCCACATGGCACAGTATAATTGGATAATTATTTTTCATTTACGCAGTACATCTAACATTCTATAGGTTAATTTTGATAAAAATTTAAAAAAATGTGCCTATACATCCATACACTTTATTACATTTGTTTTATTACAATATTATATATTTTTATTGTGTTTCTAATATTTTAAGCTATAGCCATGTGTCATCATTTTACTGGTTGTTATTTATATTATAATATCGTGGTTTCATATTATATTAGTTTCTTTACATTTTAATTTCGTAATAAATGTGTAAATTATAATGGTTTCTAACTATCAGGTTCAAAAACATGCCACGTGGCACAACATAATTAGATAATCATTTTTCATTTACACATTACATCTAACATTCTACAGGTCAATTTTGATATAAATAAAATGTGCCTATACATTCATGTTGGTTTGAAAATCTGTTGTGAGAGAAGATCTATGGATAGACGAGTCAACAGTGTGAAGGGCATAGCCCCTCTTTGAGTCAACAAAGCGAAACTAGTTTATTGCTATTCTACCAGCAGGAATCTTGTGCAAGTCTCACAATATTATGCCTTCAGGGGGTTTGGGATCTCATCCCAGTAGATTAGTTCCGACGAAGAACAGAAAGGAATGAAGGAAAGAAAGGAAAGAAGATGGATCTGAAAGGAGAAAAGAAATGAATTCCAAAGTAGAAAGGTCAGAGGGTCGACGTTTTGGGCTGGTAGTAAACAGAGCTGAACCTACTTGCATAGACAAACAAAGCAATACTAATGAACAAATGACAAAAAAGTAGAAATAGATCTAACAGAATAAACACACATATCTACCATAAGAAAGATCAGATGCACATAACACACATATTCAGTACAAAGTCTTAATATTTGTATTAATGTTTTCTTCTGTTAAAAAAAGTACAAAGCCTTTTCTCCTCACTTCTATTTTTCATCTAAAATATATCCACCCCTTTGAATACAAAAAGTATTCAAGTTTATATAGAAGGAGAGAAGAAAAGAAGACAAAAGCAAACCAACTACTAAATTACAAAAATATCTTACAAGAGATTCTAAAGTCATTTGTTGACTTTTTGACAACTTTGTGGATGACATCATCCCATGGTGTAACATGGATGATGTCATCATTTATGTTGAAACACACTTTAGATATTTACAAGGAGAAATTCGGGAAGAAGAAAACTATTCATCGTCGTCCCGTGGCTGAAAGGGAGTACCCTACTTTTGTTGCTCCTCAGGCGACGAGATGTGGAAATGGCACGGTACTCCATGAACTTGCTGATCATGGGTTGAAGTTGATCTTGGGAAGGATCCTTGTGTCGATCATTGATAGTTTCGCAAGTCTCCCGCTCGTCCATGATATTTTCTGGGAGTTTGGAATAATTATTTTCTACCTCTATCAGGTACCCGATGAAGTCATGACAAGCCAGCAGGTTGTTGATCGATTCGGCGTCAAAAGTGACCTCTGGTCCCAGCCCTTGTGAAACGATCTCCTTGAAGATCTGAATAGTTTCCTCTACCTTTCTTAAGGTGAAAGAATGAGTGAGAAAACCTGGAGACATTCTCAGGACAATCTGCTCCATTTGATGCATTACATCCAGGGCTTCCTCCTTTATCTTATCAATCTTCTCTAGGACAAACTCCAGCTGATCAACCCGATAATCCAGAGTAGAAAGGATTTTGTTGAGGGCTCTGGGGTGTCCAAAGATGCCGAACTTGACCAGATCTTTGACTGAACAGTCGAGCATTTTCTGAAAGGTCTCATGCTGCATCTTGGCGTGGTCCAGCTCTTTGGAGATGGGTCCTGCTATCACCTAGAGCTCTTTGTTCACCTGATTGATATTCTGATATAATCTGGTGAACTTAGGAATCACTCCCTCACTTTCTTTGAGGATTTGGCTCCTCCAGGTAGAAACGGCCATGCCCTGCTCACCGATTTTTGCATATTCATTAATCTTGTCCTGGCTCAAAGGCTCAGGAGTTTTGGCGGCAGTTGTAGGAGGCGCACTGCCCATTTTCTGCAAGGCATGGAGAAGATGTTTATTTTGCTCCTTTAACATCCTTTTCTCTTCCTTTGCTTCCTGGAGCTTCTTGCAAAGGGTGTCAATTACAGATAAGGCCTCTCCTTGAAGGCTTTCCAAAGATGTCCCCATTGTGACTTGGGTCACTGTGTAATCTGTTAAAGACAGATCCTTTTTATCCTTTAAAGGATTGGGGTATGCTATCTCCATTACTCTCTCTCCTGACACACTCTAAGAGAAGCGGGTTAAAGGATTTTAATTCTTGGTCCCCTTTGATGGTATGACGGAGAATTCCATCGGTGCGATGGGAACTTTCCTCTTTTTTTGGCTCAGGTGCTGAGAGATCCATGCTGGAATTATCGGAGAGGGACCATAAATAGTAAAGGGAGTAGCTGCAGTAGTAGAAGGAAAATGCGTGGAGACACTTGGAGGAAACATTGAGAGGGAGGCCGAGGAAGTGCTCATGGGAGGAAGAGGTACTGCAGGGGAGGTAGACATGGGAAAGGAAGGGAGCTAAGAGATGAGGGAAGAAATGGTGGGGGACAGCTCCGCGAGAGAAGAAAAGATGGACGATGAGGAATGGGGAACAACAGAAGACGGGGGAGAGGATACGACAAAAGGAATGGTCGCTTGGGTCACTTGAGGAGGGGAAGGAGGAGAGGGATAAGGGATAGAAGGGACCTCAATGGTTACAATAATGGCAACATCTTGAGTGGATGTGCCTATCGGAACATCTTCCGCTGCTTCTTTCTCCGGGCTTTCCAAGATTACAACCCGTTCTTGTGAAGTGGAAGGAGGACTTTCAGGAGCTTCCTCTTAGGTGGAGCTTGAATCACCCTCTTTGTCTTTCCCTTTGCTCTTTGGTATCTATTTTGACCTAGAAGGTACATTGCCCAATGTAGAAGTGGTGAAATCAACTTCAAGGTAGATGAGACCATTCATCCTGCACCAGTGCTCTATTCTACGCAGAGTTTCTTTGACCCTTTCCTCTATTGTCTGAGGTGCTTTGGTTCTGTCAATTATAGTGAAATGCTAGTCGTCCCCACCTGTGTCAAGATATACATGATCAACTTCTTGATTAGTAGTTTGATAACCTTTTGGGACGATGGCAATGCTGTATTGGATGATTTCAGCCAAGGCCAAGGGGGAATGTTCTTTCCTCCTGAGCTCGACCTCATGATATAGGTCGATATAAATATCCTCAATCTATGGAACGTGGATCGGATCAATTTTGGCTCTGGGAAGGAAATTCCTTGGGTCGAAAGTGGGCCTTGCAAGGAAGTTGTGCTTTAAATTTAGCAGCTCCAGTTCTGCAAACATATCCCATGCTTTGTGGTGAAAGAGACAAGTATACCTGCCCACTGTGAGGGGAAAAGGAGTTCCACCCTTCTTTCTCTTTAGGCACTTCTCGTGGTAGGTTATAAGCTGTCTTGACAGCTCCAATAGGATCAACTTGGGGCTGGTGTATCTCGGTAATTTGGTTGGTTCCCCCAAGAAGTTGGCTTCCCTTAGATAGGTAAAGGTGGGGAATTGTGTGAACAAGGCTCCCCATTTCTCTGTAGCTGCAACAATGCTCTTGGTCATACGACCGTGAGTCATGTTTGGCCTCAAAAGGTAGACGATGCCATAGAAGAAGGCATCGTTAATCTTTGTAAACTGGGGGATACTATTTTCCAGCTTTAGTTCTGGATAGTATTCATATATTTTGACTTGGGGCCAAACCCCACACCGCATTAAGGCTGGATAATCTCTTTCTGAGGCCGCAACATAAACTACGTAGGAGTTCATGTAGAACCTCCCTATTGTGGTAAGTTGTTGGAGCTGCTCAGATATGGTGCTGCTTATGATCTTCGCCCACTCGGAGCATTGATCTGGTAGATTTTTGTTCATTGTCTCCAGGTATCTAAGCATTCATTTGTGAAAGTAGTGGGCATTCAGAAGCCCAAATACTCTGCTCAGGAACGTGCTTTTATCACTGAGTTCCTCTCAGAAATCACTGCGATGAATGACTTGTGGCCATCTGGTCACCACCTTCTTGTTTTTCAGATATACCTCATTCATCAACTGCATACACTGATCCTCATTATCTTCCCAAGCCTTGGTGCAATCTTCCTGGATTACGGCCAAAAAGTGCCGGTGGTGAGGGATGCCAAGCATTATTTCAAAGTGTCCGGTAGTGAGGTTGATCACGACCTCACCCTTCTCATTCTGGACGCATCTTGTGTCTTTGTTGTAGCAACGGGCTACTACCATCATGAACTCATTGTTCACATCACTAACTGGGATCCCTCCAGCAAAATGTAGTCCACTTGCCTACCAGTTTGTCCATCCACGAACTTCCTGTGACCCTTTTGGTTCTGGCCTAGAAATCCTCCATATCAATGTGACCAAGTTCTGAGTCTCTTATGTCCAAGTCACACTCTGCCTGGGATTCAGGCATCCTGACCCTCTGATATTTGTACTTCATTTCTTCCTCTGTGAGCTTGGCTTTGCCCTTAGACTTGGTAGGTCTCTTGCTTGATGTTGACATATGTAGTCCTGAACTCAGTTGCTGATCTGCAAGAAGAAGAAGTGAAACCCAACGCAAGAAAGTCATATTAGTTGTTTGATCTTCCATTAAAGCGTTGACAGAAGGAAGAGTTAGCAATTTTAAGGCCTCAGGGTGCAGGGCGCATGAATACTGCAGGTTGCAGGGTTAAATAGTATGGCGCACAAGAAAAGGGGTGCTGTAAGGGATAAATCAGCGCCAAAGGGCGCAGGGCGCATGGATACTACAGATGACATTTTTGTTGTTGCAAGCAGAAGTGCGCCTGCGCCATATATATGCATTTTATAAGGGCGCAGGGCGCTGATATTTTTCATGTTACACGGGTACAGGATGCGCCAAAGGGCGCAGGTTTAATGCGTGTAACATCATTTTTTCATGTGCCACAGGGGAACTTGGCACGGCGCATGGAAGGTCTGCATGACATGATGTTGTTGTAATAAGGGATGCGCCTGCGCCGTTAACAGTTTTGTACTTGGCGCAAATAAGGTTGGTGTTGCATGGATGCAAGGTGCGCCAATGGCGCAAGTTTTTTCAATGTTGCATACGAGTTTGGTGCGCCAAGAGGGCGCAGGGTTAGCGGGTGTAACAAGCAAGGAAAGTGCGCTTTGAGGGCGCAACTATTTTTTATGCAACAGGCATGGTGGATGCGCCGTTGGCGCGACTGTACTTCATGTTGCAAAGGTGGCGACTGCGCCAAAGAGGAAAAAAGTAATCTATAAATTTTTAAGTCTTTGTTCTTCCTCTGGAGGGGTTACATGTGTTAAAGTCTCTTCTGCAGGGTTCCTTAGATGATGAACGGGCTAAAACAAAGAGAACCTAGTGATTTTTTCAAAGGACAGAGCCCTCTTTACCAGCAGATCTGGAAAGAGGGAGAAGTGCATGGGGGAGGACAGAAAAAACAACAAAGGGAGGTTTCATGGTTTCACAGATCTATTTTATCCAACCCCATAAACAAACAGCCAATAACCAAAACACAAAACACAAGAGCAATAAGGACCACTTACCAGAAATATATATAATGTGAGAGGTGAAACTGGGTCCACGACGTGATACGAGAACGACAGGCGTGCTGACAGGTGCAGAGGGAAAAGAATAATCACGTGTTTTCTGACTGGTGAAAGTGACAGGGCGGATGCGCCTATATATAGGCAAAGTTGTAATAAATGTGCCAACCACTTTTTGAAGTGGCGCATCAAAATGCCTGTCGACATGGGAAAGCTTGCACCCTTTGGCACATCAAAACACATGTTAACACGAAGTTATGTGCGCCCTTGGCGCACCAAAAGTGCTGTCAACACGGAAATAAGTGCACCTTTGGCGCACCAAAACGTGGCGCAACAAAAGTATTGTTGACACGAAGGCGCATGCGCCTTGGCGCATGCAAGAAAGGCGCAACATGGTGAGGCGCACCAAAATGTGTGTCGACACTTCAAACCGTGCGCCAAAGGATTTAAAGGGGGCGCATGCTTACTCTATGTTGCATAGACATTAGGTGCGCCCGACCAAAAAGACCCAAAAAAGGCTAAGTTCGGAAAACTAGATTTCCCGGAAAAGGGTTTTTTGCAACGTTCCGAATGCGGAGGGGTCCCTGACGAGGGACCAGAACAAAATTTTGGTATGGTTACCCGTAAAATTACCCTTGCCAATTTCACGGGATAACAGCTGGCTCTTTCTGGGGACTATCTCTGAATGGAAATCAGGGGTAGAGAATCCCAGATCCACATGTGCCTATCCATTGGGCAACAGAGTCAAAAACAAGGGCGACCGAAAAGGGAAACACACAACCAACAAAAGCAAACACACGACAAAAACAAACACACAACTGAAGTAACTGTACAAAGAAGAGAGCAAGCTCTACTTCCTGAAGATTTTCAGATGCTGCCCGCTATAGGGAAGCGGGAGTCCAGTTCCATCTAGATACGAGAGATAGAAGTTGTTCTCTCCATTGAGCTGTTTGATCTTGAAAGGTCCCCTCCATAGGGAATCAAATTTTCCGTGCATGCCCTTTGGCTCTCTTCGTTTGTCCCACAAAAGGACGAGGTCTCCCACCTGGAAATTTCTTTGCTTAGCTTTTTTATCGAACAATATTTTTACCTGATTCTGATGCTCGGTGATCCTGTCGACCACTCTTACTCTCTTTTCTTCGAGCTCTGCTAGATACATGATCCTCTTCTCAAGAGAATTTTGGAAAGTCTCATCTTCGATTGCTCGTGCCAAGCGCAGAGCAGGGAGTTCAGCAGAAATGGGAAGCTCGGCATCGGTGCCATATAACACTTGAAAAGGTGACATGCCGAGAGACCTCTTGGGAGTGATGCGGTCTTCCCATAAAGCGTCGTATAATGATTTGTGCCACATTCGTTGATTCTCATCTACTAGCTTTCGTATGATGGTTACTAAGTTTTTATTATTGAATTCTGCTTGACCATTTCCTTTAGGGTAATAATCTGAGGCGTGAGCCAAAGCTATTCCGTATTCGTAGCAAAAACCAACAACCTCTCGTGAGGAGAATTTGGAAGCGTTATCAGCAACAATCTTGTTTGGAACGCCAAACCTGACAATGATATTTTCTTTGATGAAACTGCAAACAACCTCGGAAGTGGCATGTTTGACAGGTATGGCTTCTACCCATTTTGTGAAATAATCTGTTGCCGTCAGGACATAACTATGTCTGGCACTCGATTGGGGATTGAGTGCACCAATAAAATCAATTCCCCACTGCTTGAATGGTTCGTCGACAATGACCGGCCTGAGGGGAAAAGCAGCCAATTTGGGCTTGCCGACAAACTGCTGGCAAGGTTCACACTTTGCTACCCAAGTGGCTGCATCTTGGAAAAGCGTCGGCCAATAGTACCTGGCCCGGATGATCTTGTGTGCCATCACGGAGGAGGAGAAATGGCCCCCACAGGCCGAATTATGAAAACTCTCAAGTAACTTCACTTGTTGTGGTTTGTCAACACATCGCAAGAAGATGCCATCTATTCCGCGTTTGTATAAACCGTCATCCCAGATGATATATCTGGCTGCTCTGAGCTTTATAGCGTGCTTCTCCTTTGTAGTCAGATGGGATGGGCATTCGCCATAGGTGAGAAAGAAAGCAATATCAGAATACCATTCATCGCTGGTTGCAACAAATAGGACCATTGGTGGTGAATCAGTTTTCTCCAGCTAGCTTTGCGCTCCATTGGTGTAATCATCCTTTTCTTCAGGGTCTTCTGAATCTTTGTTTTCAGCCATAAGCTGACATAGGCCCTTACCCCTTACCAGCTTGGTTGGTTTTATATCTAGATCATACTCCTGGACTTTCGCAATCCAATTCCCCCGCAGGCTTCCTAACTCCTGTTGAGTTAAAATTGACTTGACTGCCGTGTCAGGGACCAACACCACTGTATGAGAGTTTAAAATGTAATACCTAAAATTCTTGACTGCTTTGACAATGGCGAAGGCATGCTTTTCCAACTGAGACATTTTTAATTCGTGAGGCTTGAGGGGAGAGCTCATGAACGCAATTGGGGATTCAACATCCTCAGAATTCTTTTGCATCAAGATGGCAGATACAGTATGCTCAGATGCATAGCTATACATGATAAAATCCTTGGAGAAATCAGGGCATACCAGGACTGGCGCGTGAGCAACAGAGGCTTTTATTTCCTCAAATGACTTCTTCCCTTCTTCGCTCCATCGGAAAGTTGGTGATCCTTTCATCATGTCTAATATATGACGAGTCTTTTCAGCAAAATCAGGAACAAAGCACCTGAGAAAGTTCACCTTTCCGAAAAAAGAGTGAACACCGGTCTTGCTTGTAGGTAAAGTAAGGCTCTGAATAGCCTTAACTCTTTCGGTATCTATCTTTGTCCCTTCTTTGCTAACAACATGTCCTAGCAATTTTCCTTCTGTGACTCCGAAAACAGACTTTTTCAGATTCAGGGAGATCCCGTGCTCTCAGCATCTAATCAATACTTACTCCAAATGATCACAATGATCATTTTCGTTGTTTGGAGAACACAGTTAAGTCATCTAAGTAGACTATGATGACCTTCCCCATCATACCTTTGAACGCGAAGTCCATCGCTCGCTGGAAAGTAGCACCAGCATTGGTCAGGCCAAACGTCATCCTGCTGTAAGCAAACGTACCCCAAGGAGTAGTGAATGCTGTTTTAAATTGGTCTTCAGGTGAGACTTCAATCTGATTGTAGCCTGAGAAACCATCAAGCATGGACAACATTTCTGATCCAGTTACTGCTTGCAGAACCTGGTCCATTATGGGAAGCGGGTAGTTGTCCTTCAGGGACGCCTGATTCAGGTTGTGAAAATCTACACATATGTGTATCTTGCCATTCTTCTTGCACACTGGCACAATGTTTGCGACCCAGGTACTGTGATGGATAGGAAAAATAATCCGTGCGTCCAGCATTTTCTGAATTTCAGCCTGGATAGTACCTGAGATTTTAGGATTATAATGTCTCTGCTTCTGGCGAAAAGGTTTGACATCTTCTTTCAATGGGATATCATGTTGGACGTCCTTTGGCTTGAAAGACTTTAGATCGGCATAGGACCATGCCAATACATCCATGTATTTCTTCAGCAGTTTGACAAACTTCCGCTTCTCTTCAGGTGTGCAACATTTTCCAATGTTCACAAACTACGGATGTTCTACCGAACCTAAATTGACCGGTTCGGTTTCTGGGGAGGAAATAGGATCATCTCGCCTCTTCTTTTTAACAAAGTGATCATGCCTGTCGAACAACCGCTCTAGGGAGACCAGGCCTTTTGGGATTTTATTTCCTTTGAGCTGACATATGCCGTCATTCCCTTTTGATTCTTTGTCTTGATCCGTAACAGATTCACGGCATGCAGAAGTGGATCCTTCAAAATGAAGTTCACTAAAATTTTCTACCTTTTCTAGAAAGGCAATGAGTTGGTTGTCATTGTTGAATACTTGCCAATGCTGAGAATTGTCCGGCACGCTTGGGTGGAAAACCACCTCAATGGTATATTTGTCTGTTTTCAAACCTGGGTGAGGGAGCATGAGGGATGCTGAAATGGCCAATGAATCGGCCATGTCATTCTGAGCTCTTGGGATGGCTTTTATTGAAAAAGCATCAAACTCCTCGATGTTGTCCCACACCACGTTGCGGTAATGTCTGAGCCTTTCATTCTTCACTTGGTATATCCTCTTAACTTGATTTATGACCAGCTCTGCATCACCTTGTACCTTAAGATTTTTGATCCCTCTTTCCTTCGCGGCTTGCATGCCAAGCAGCAGGGATTCATACTCAGCAGTATTATTCGTGTTGAAAAACTGTAACTTGAAAGAGAGAGGAATAATCTCCTCTTCAGGAGATATAAGCACGGCACCAGTGCCACACCCACTAGTCGCGCAGCTGCCGTCGAACTGTAAAGTCCAGATCTTGTTAAGATCCTCTGCTTGGACGAGGACATCCCCCTTGTCAGACTCGGTAGACAAGAAATAGTTTCCCATCCCTGATGATTCGAAGAGAATTTGGGCTTTGGGGTCATCGGAGTTAGTAACCAGGTACTTCTTTTTTGATTCAGGCTCCAAGGTTTGCATTACACCTTTGACGGGGATTCTAGCCTTAGACCAGTCCATATGAATCTCCCCACCAACTTCACTGCAAAAGCTCCTTCCTAGTAGAATTCCATACGCTGCCGGAATATCGGCAACAAGGATGGTCATCTTTACTCTTTTCTCTGGGAACGCCGCAAATGCAAACTGAGCATCCTTGATTTGACCGATCAGCAGAACCTGTTTGGTTTCCAAGGAATAACATCTGCCGAAAGGCTTGGTAAGGGTGAGGCCCAGAGCATGGGTGACTTTTACCAGCATGACATTATCGGAAGCTCCAGAATCAATTATGCAGTTGCTTAGTTTGTGGCCATTGATTAGGAGGGAGAGGTAGAAAGGTTCTATCTTGCCTGATGCTGAAGTCGAGGCAACATTTATGTGGGATGAAGGAGGGGTGGAAAGGATTCCTTTTGGGGAAACCTGATTAGTCATGACAGCCTGACTTTGGATGTATTCAGTCAACCTTACAAGTTGTTCAGGGTTTGACTGAAGGTACTCGGCTTCAGACATTTGAATCTTGGTCTTTTTAGCGTGGTCAATTATGTCAAACGCGGCCAAGGGTTGCGTTGATGGAGGAATGAGTCCTTCATTTCACGATGGTAGGGTAAAGTTACTGGTCTTCATGGAAATAGAAGAAGGCTGATTTGGAGGAGAGATGGGAGGAAAAGATTTCTTTGTAAAAGACTTAACAGGGGGTTGAGCAGGAAGAGGATTACCTCTTTTAGCAATAGTTAGGGGCGTGGAAGATGCAGCCTTCTCTTTCTGCACATTGGCAGCAACCTCTGCTTCTTTTCCTTGCGAGCGGGTAAAAACAGCATATGATTGTCCGCTTGCATATCCTTGGGTACCCTCTTCTTCGTCAGATTCTTCCTCATCAAATTCCATATACCCGATAGTAGAGTCGCCAGTCGGTTCACTGACATCTTGATCATCTTCGCCTTGAGACGAAGGTTCTTCGTAATTTTGTTCCTCTTCTTCGATTTCGGCCAAAGCGTTGACTGGAGGAGCCTCAAGCGCCAACCGCGGAGCAGTTGTAGGTAGACGTGGCCTATGCGGGACGCTGTTGGGAGTAAAAGTTCTTCGTGGAATATCCCAGTACGAGGAACTGGGGGAAGCTTGGGCTAACTGCTTCTTTAATGCGAGCAAGTCATTTGCCATCTTCTGAAATGCCGGATCAGACGAAGTGGCCTGAGAAGGATTTGCAGCTTTGAACTTGGATGACTCTCATTTCAATTCGTTAGATATTAGCAAGTTGTCCTCTATCTGAATGGCAGCAGCCTGGGCAAGAGGCAAGGTAGCTACTTGTTCCTGCAGGAGTAAGAAACTTACTTTCGAGCTCATAGCATTTACGAAGAAACACTTTTGATTTTCCGGTGTTGGAAGCATGGCAACATGCACACAGTTGATAAATGCATTGAACTTGGTGATAAAATCGTGCATAGTTTCATTGGCCTCCTTCTTTAGGTGAGTGATCTTTGACAGTAATGTGAATGCATCTTCAGAAGGCTTATACCTGTCTTCAAAAGCATCCCGCAAGGTGGCCCAACTAGTAATAGATCCGGCCGGCAAATGCTGAAACCATTCCGCTGCGGGCCCTTGCAAAGTTTCTAAGAAGAGGCGAACTGACACATCTTCATGGGTCACATCCAGGATGCTGCATGACATGATGAATGCAGATATGTGTGAATCCATGCTTTGGTTTCCGCTCCCATCAAATTTGGGAAAATTCTTTCGGTTTCCATGTGGAAGTGCGTGAACAGGATGTGGTAATGCCAAAGGGCCCATAGCATTTCCCCATGGCACCGCCATTTGAAAAGCTGGAAAGAGGACATGAGCTGGAAGTGCGGTTCCACTGAGCAACAGAGTGCTACAAAGTGATGTAGACGTTCCTGATGAGAGACGCTTCCTTCGTGGAGGCGAGACACTCCTGGATGACTGGTCAGCTGAACTTAGTGAGGAGAAGCGAGTCGGTGTTATACTGAAGTTGTGCCTTTGAAGCAGGTCAAAGGTAAGATCGACTTCTCCGCGAGCTCTCCTGCTACGAGTAAATGGTTCACCTGCCAGTGTACCTTCCAGATCTGCAATATTGTGGATCAGATTTAAAACTCTTTTTGGTTGTACTTGCTGATTTTCTGATTTTTTTGACAAAAACCAGCAGCATGTACTTTTCTAAATATTTAAATTTTATCCCTCTTTTAAAAACCGATTGTAGTTTAATGACAAAGAACAATGAGGATAAAACAATGGTAAAGCTTAGTAAGCTGATTTTTGGATCTAGAGTTGACTTTTTGAAGAGTTTGAAAATTTTGGTAAACTGTCAAAAACTCAGATCTACGGAAAAATACAGATTTTTATAAAAACTCAGCGAACTAAAGATCTCCTACTAGGCCCGATCTATGGATCCCTGAAGAAAATTTTCAGTTTGGATCACTTTTGCAAAAATTTTGGGTTTTGAACAAAAGTTAAAATTTGTAAACAAGTAGTGGTTTTTTCGATTTTCACTGATTTTTTAAACACACCACCATCATAGATCTAATAGATCTGTTCGATCCCCAGTAGAGTCGCCAAAAACTGTTGGTTTGAAAATCTGTCGTGAGAGCAGATCTATGGATAGACGAGCCAACAGTGTGCAGGGCATAGCCCCTCTTTGAGTCAGCAAAGTGAAACTGGTTTATTGCTATTCTACCAGCAGGAATCTTGTGCAAGTCTCACAATATTCTGCCTTCAGGGGGTTTGGGATCTCATCCCAGTAGATTAGTTCCGACGAAGAACAGAAAGGAATGAAGGAAAGAAAGGAAAGAAGATGGATCTGAAGGGAGAAAAGAAATGAATTCCAAAGTAGAAAGGTCAGAGGGTCTACGTTTTGGGCTGGTAGTAAACAGAGCCGAACCTACTTGCATAGACAAACAAAGCAATACTGATGAACAAATGAAAAAAAAGTAGAAATAGATCTAACAGAATAAATGCATAGATCTGACATAAGAAAGATCAGATGCACATAACACACATATTCAGCACAAAGTCTTAATATTTGTATTAATGTTTTCTTCTGTTACGAAAAGTACAAAGCCTTTTCTCCTCACTTGTATTTTTCATCTAAAAGATATCCACCCCTTTGAATACAACAAGTATTCAAGTATATATAGAAGGAGAGAAGAAAAGAAGACAAAAGCAAACCAACTACTAAATTACAAAAATATCTTACAAGAGATTCTAAAGTCATTTGTTGACTTTTTGACAACTTTGTGGATGACATCATCCCATGGTGCAACATGGATGATGTCATTGTTTATGTCAACACACTTTAGATAATTACAAGGAGAAAGTCGGGAAGAAGAAAACTATTCATCGTCGTCCCGTGGCTGAAAGGGAGTATCCTGCTTTTGCTGCTGCTCAGGCGACGAGATGTGGAACTGGGCACGGTACTCCATGAACTTGCTGATCATGGGTTGAAGTTGATCCTGGGAAGGATCCTTGTGTCGATCACTGATAGCTTCGTAAGTCTCCCGCTCATCCGTGAGCTTTTCTGGGAGTTTGGAATAATCATTTTCTGCCTCTATCAGGTACCCGATGAAGTCACGACAAGCCAGCAGGTTGTTGATGGATTCGGTGTCGAAAGTGACCTCTGGTCCCAGCCCTTGTGAAACGATCTCCTTGAAGATCCGAATAGTTTCCTCTACCTTTCTTAAGGTGAAAGAAGGAGTGAGCAAACCTAGAGACATTCTCAGGACAATCTGCTCCATTTGATGCATTGCATCCAGGGCTTCCTCCTTTATCTTATCAATCTTCTCCAGGACAAACTCCAGCTGATCAACCCGATAATCCAGAGTAGAAAGGATTTTGTTGAGGGCTCTGGGGTGTCCAAAGATGCCGAACTTGACCAGATCTTCGACTGAACAGTCGAGCATTTTCTGAAAGGTCTCATGTTGCATCTTGGCATGGTCCAGCTCTTCGGAGATGGGTCCTGCTATCGCCTGGAGCTCTCTGTTCACCCGATTGATATGCTGATATAATCGGTGAACTTAGCGATCACTCCCTCACTTTCTTTGAGGATTTGGCTCCTCCAGGCGGAAACTGCCATGCCCTGCTCACTGATTTTGGCATATTCATTAATCTTGTCCTGGCTCAAAGGCTCAGGAGCTTCGGTGGCAGTTGTAGGAGGCGCACTGCCCATTTTCTGCAAGGCATGGAGAAGATGTTTATTTTGCTCCTTTAACAGCCTTTTCTCTTCCTTTGCTTCCTGGAGCTTCTTGCAAAGGGCATCAACTGCAGATAGGGCCTCTCCTTGAAGGCTTTCCGAAGATGTCCCCATTGTGACTTGGGTCACTGTGTAATCTGTCGAAGACAGATCCTTTTTATCCTTTAAAGGATTGGGGTATGCTATCTCCATTACTCTCTCTCCTGACACACTCTGAGAGAAGTGGGTTAAAGGATTTTTCTTCTTGGTCCCCTTTGATGGGATGACGGAGAAGTCCATCGGTGTGATGGGAACTTTCCTCTTTTGTTGGCTCAGGTGCTGAGAGATCCATGCTGGACTTATGGGAGAGGGACCGGAAATAGTAAAGGGAGCAGCTGCAGTAGTAGAAGGAAAATGCGTGGAGACACTTGGAGGCGGCATTGAGAGGGAGGCCGAGGAAGTGCTCACGGGAGGAAGAGGTACTACAGGGGAGGTAGACATGGGAAAGGAAGGGAGCTGAGAGATGAGGGAAGAAATGGTGGGGGACAGCTCTGCGAGAGAAGAGAAGATGGACGATGAGGAAGGGGGAACAGCAGAAGACGGGGGAGAGGATACGACCAAAGGAATGGTCGCTTGGGTCACCTAAGGAGGGGAAGGAGGAGAGGGAGAAGGGATAGAAGGGACCTCAATGGTTATAGTAGTGGCAACATCCTGAGTGGATGTGCCTATCGGAACATCTTCTGTTGCTTCTTTCTCCAAGATATTTGGGATTACAACCCGTTCTTGTGAAGCAGAAGGAGGACTTTCAGGAGCTTCCTCTTGGGTGGAGCTTGACTCACCCTCTTTGTCTTTCCCTTTGCTCTTTGGCAGCTGTTTTGACCTGGAAGGTGTGTTGCCCAATGGAGAAGTGGTGAAATCAACTCCGAGGTAGATGAGACCATTCATCCTGCACCAGTGCTCTGTTCTTCGCAGAGTTTCTTTGACCCTTTCCTCTATTGTCTGAGGTGCTTTGGTTCTGTCAATTACAGCGAAAGGCCAGTCGTCCCCACCTGTGTCAAGATATACTTGATCAACTTCTTGATCAACAGTTTGATAACCTTTTGGGACGATGGCCACGCCGTACTGGATGATTTCAGCCAAGGCCAAGTGGGAATGGTCTTTCCTCCTGAGCTCAACCTTATGATATAGGTCGTTATAAATATCCTCAATCTATGGAACGTGGATCGGATCAAGTTTGGCTCTAGGCAGGCAATTCCTTAGGTCTAAAGTTGGCCTTTCCAGGATGTTGTACTTTAAATTTAGCAGCTCCAGTTCTGTAAACATATCCCGTGCTTTGTGGTGAGAGAGACAAGTATACCTGCCCACTGTGAGGGGGAAAGGAGTTCCACCCTTCTTTCTCTTTAGGCACTTCTCGTGGTAGGTTATAAGCTGTCTTGACAGCTCCAACAGGATCAACTTGGGGCCGGCGTATCTCGGCAATTTGGTTGGTTCCCCCAAGAAGTTGGCTGCCCTTAGATAGGTAAAGGTGGGGAATTGTGTGAACAAGGCTCCCCATTTCTCTGTAGCTTTAACAATGCTCTTGGTCGTACGACCATGAGTCATGTTTGGCCTCAAAAGGCAGATGATGCCATAGAAGAAGGCATCGTTAATCTTTGTAAACTGGGGGATACTATTTTCCAGCTTTAGTTCTGGATAGTATTCATATATTTTGACTTGGGGCCAAACCCCGCACTGCATTAAGGCTGGATAATCTCTTTCTGAGGCCGCAACATAAACTACGTAGGAGTTCATGTAGAACCTCCCTGTTGTGGTAAGTTTTTGGGGCTACTCAGATATGGTGCTGCTTATGATCTCCTCCCACTCAAAGCATTGATCTGGCAGATTTTTGTTCATTGTCTCCAGGTATCTAAGAATCCATTTGTGAAAGTAGTGGGAATTCGGAAGCCCAAATACTCTGCTCAGGAATGTGATTTTATCACTGAGTTCCTCTGAGAAATCACTGCGATGAATGACTTGTGGCCATCTGGTCACCACCTTCTTGTTTTTCAGGTATACCTCATTCATCAACTGCATACACTGATCCTCATTATCTTCCCAAGCCTTGGTGTAATCTTCCTAGCTTACGGCCACAAAGTGCCGGTGGTGAGGGATGCCGAGCATTATTTCGAAGTGTTGTGCAGTGAGGTTGATCACGACCTTGCCCTTCTCATTCTAAACGCATCTTGTGTCTTTGTTGTAGTAGTGGGCTACTACCATCATGAACTCATTGTTCACAGCACTAACTGGGATCCCTCCAGCAAAATGCAGTCCACTGCCTACCAGTTTGTCCATCCACGGACTTCCTGTGACCCTTCTAGTTCTGGCCCAGAAATCCTCCATATCAATGTGACCAAGTTCCGAGTCTCTTATGTCCAGGTCACACTCTGCCTGGGATTCGGGCATCCTGACCCTCTGATATTTGTACTTCATTTCTTCCTCTGTGAGGTTAGCTTTTCCCTTAGACTTGGTAGGTCTCTTGCTTGATGTTGACATATGTAGTCTTGAACTTAGTTGCTGATCTGCAAGAATAAGAAGTGAAACCCAATGCAGGAAAGTCATATTAGCTTTTTGATCTTCCATTAAAGCGTTGACAGAAGGAAGAGTTAGCAATTTTAAGGCCTCAGGGTGCAGGGTGCATGAATACTGCAGGTTATAGGGTTAAATAGTATGGCACATAGAAAAGGGGTGCTGCAAGGGATAAATCAGTGCCAAAGGGCACAGGGCGCATGGACGCTGCAGATGACATTTTTGTTATTGCAAGCAGAAGTGCGCCTACGCCATATATATGCATTTTATAACGGGTGCTGATATTTTTCATGTTACACAGGTACAGGATGCGCCAAAGGGTGCAGGTTTAATGCGTGTAACATCATTTTTTCATGCACCATAGGGGAACTTGGCGTGGTGCATGGAAGGTCTGCATGACATGATGTTGTTGTAATAAGGGATGCTCCTGCGCCATTAACAGTTTTGTACTTGGCACAAATAAGGTTGGTGTTGCATGGATGCAAGGTGTGTTGATGGCACAAGTTTTTTCGATGTTGCATACGAGTTTGGTATGCCAAGAGGGCGCAAGGTTAGCGGGTGTAACAAGCAAGGAAAGTGTGCTTTGAGGGTGCAACTATTTTTTATGCAACAGGCATGGTGGATGCATCGTTGGCACGATTGTACTTCGTGTTGCAAGGTGACGACTGTGCCAAAGAGGAAAAAAGTAGTCTATCAATTTTTAAGTCTTTGTTCTTCCTTTGGAGGGGTTACATGTGTTCAAGTCTCTTCTGCAGGGTCCCTTGGATGATGAATGGGCTAAAACAAAGAGAACCTAGTGATTTTTTCAAAGGCAGAGCCCTCTTTACTAGCAGATCTGGAAAGAGGGAGAAGTGCATGGGGGAGGACAGCCAAAACAGCAAAGGGAGGTTTCATGGTTTCATAGATCTATTTTATCCAACCCCATAAACAAACAGCCAATAACCAAAACAAAAAACACAAGAGCAATAAGGACCACTTACCAAAACTATATATAATGTGAGAGGTGAAACTAGGTCCACGACACGACACGAGAATGACATGCGTGATGACAGGTGTAGAGGGAAAAGAATAATCACGTGTTTTATGACTGGTGAAAGTGACAGGGTGGATGTGCCTATATATAGGCAAAGTTGTAATAAATGCGCCAACCACTTTTTGAAGTGGCGCATCAAAACGCCTATCGACACGTGAAAGCTTGCGCCCTTTGGCGCATCAAAAAACATGTTAACATGAAGTTATGTGCACCCTTGGCGCACCAAAAGTTTTTTCAACATGGAAAGAAGTGTGCCTTTGGTGCACCAAAATGCAGTGCAACAAAAGTATTGTTGACACGAAGGCGCATGCAAGAAAGGCGCAACATGGTGAGGTGCACCAAAATGTGTGTCGAAACTTCAAACCGTGCACCAAAGGATTTAAAGGGGGCACATGCTTACTCTATGTTGCATAGACATTAGGTGCGCCCGACCAAAAAGACCCAAAAAAGGCTAAGTTCGGAAAACCAGATTTCCCGGAAAAGGGTTTTTTGCAACGTTCCGAACGCGGAGGGGTCCCTGACGAGGGACCAGAACAAAATTTTGGTATGGTTACCCATAAAATTACCCTTGCCAATTTCACGGGATAACAATTCATGCACTTTAATTCATTTTTTTTATTTAAATATTATATTTTTAAAATTGTGTTTCAATTATTTTAAACTATAGCCACGTGTCATCATTTTACTAGCTATTATTTATATTATAATATTATGGTTTCATATTGTACTAGTTTCTTTACATTTTAATTTCATAGTAAATGTTTAAATTATAATGTTTTCTAACTATCAAGTTCAATCTTAACGTGTGGCATATAGTAATTGGAGAATTACATTTTATTAGAGCCCTACATCTAATAGTATCTAGGTGATTTTTTATAATAAACATAATAATAATGTGCCTATAAATTGATTTAATTTATTTCAATTGTTTTATTATAATATTCTAAGTTTATTACGTTTTCAACTATTTTAAGCTATATCCAGTTAAAAAAGGTATTGTTTTCAATATTGTTTATTTTTTCAATATCCCGCACTTTATCTCAATGATTGGCAAATTCAAAATTTGAATTGTGAATTTCCCTGCATTTTTGAGAATTTGAAATTTCAATATTAACACAATGTCCCTGCTCATATTTTCAAATTTCCATATCCCACATTTTTTAAATTTTCAAAATTTCTAACGTGGACTGTGCTGGAAAAAATTATTAAATACCCTAGAAAACTAGTGTTTAGGGTTTGTGTTTTTTTGGTCTTGTAGAACAACTCATGAAATCATAGAACAATAAAAGTAAGCCTAAGATTTCAAGACCAAATGCAAGAATCTCAGTTGTTTTGGCCAGGGAACAATCAGGTAGTAATTAAGATCTTGTTCATGGATTAACAAAAAGGGAACAATCAAGTAGTAACAAAAAGGGTGCTCACACATTGGGGAAAAAAAAGGAGTTGTGGAAAAATAACACAGATAGTTAGCTTGATGAAGAATTCGGTAGTTTGAATGACATCACCAAGCACAAAAAAATCTCAAATCTAAATAAGGTATTTATAAAAAACATATACTATACTAAATGTGCATCTTTTTTATTGCAGACTTATACAGTCATTCTTTCTTTGATCAGATCCTATCTTTTTTAACTTCAGTCCATCCCTGCTTTTCCCTACAAAAATGAGCTTCACGGCCCAACTCTTCTTACTGATTACTTCTAGTATTTTTTTCAAACCACCTTGTGAATACTAGTTCTTGTCTTTCACACGTAAGTCTAGCCCTGCTTTTCCCTAGGAAAACGTGATCAATGACCCTAGCTCTGCTTACAGGTTCCTTCTGATCGTTTTGTCACACTACCTTTTGAATACTAGTTCCTATTTTTTTCACATCAGTCCTGCCCTTTTTTCCCTACAAAAACATGATATGCGGTGCTAGCTCTTCTTACCATTTCCTTCTAATCATTTTTTCACAAAGCCTTGTGAATACTAGTTCCTGTATTTTTCACGTCAGTCCATTCCTGCTTTTCCCTACGAAAATGTGATCTGCGGACCTAGCTCTTTGTACTGGTTCCTTCTAATCATTTTATCACACTGCCTTGTTCCTAAATAAAACAAGGAATCTATTGGGCCCCAATCAAAGAAAATTTAATCCCTTTTCATCTGTACTTTTTCTTTCATCTGAACGCTTTCAAGTTTCCACCGATCTTTCCTCGTTTCGATTTTTTTTCTGATAATGATGGTCAATTTCCTTAAATCTATTTTTTTAAAAATTTAATGTTTAACGAAACTCAAAATATTGTTTTGGTATTCATTACATATATGTTTTTTTCTTTTATTATGATGATAGAAACAACCAGAGGTAAATATTTCATTGTACATTGTTTATATGATTTCCGCGTTGACTTTATGAGAAGATATTCAAGGTTAACAAAATGGTCTAAATATTTAAAATCATACTAGGTTTTCAATTGTGAGATAATTATTTTTGCAATGGAAGGTTAAACATATTATATATATGCCTATATATTATAATCACTATGCATTAAAATTTATATATTAAATATTTCAATCACAATGTATTTATGTATGTTAGTCATGATAATAAAATTCTATTAAAAAAATATTATTAGTAGGCCACGTATTATTGATGAAAGATAGAGTGTTGACATATATATTAATTCATTAGGGTTGCAGTGGAAGACCACAATATTATTAGTTTGTCTAGAAGGATACAAATTATTAGTATTTGGATATTAGTTGTCCCAAGGATTTTACAAAAACAAGAAAACTATTGAGAGCTTAACAACCACTAGGGTATAACTTAATACCATATGTGAAGCTTAGTGATCGGTACTCAATAATGCATATCATGAAGTCATACGCCACTAAGACACTGCCACATCATAATATTTGGAACATATTTGTCGCTAGGATTTAACTAAATAGAAATATATATTGCGAGTCTAGCATCCACTAGGTATTGCTGGAACATATTATTTGGAGCTTAGCGGCTGCTAGGGTTTCACAAAAGAAAAACATATATTTTAAGTCTAGCGTCCGCAAGCTATTATGGAAAAATATATGCTTGAAATTTTTTTCTGAGCTTAGAGATTGGTACTAAAGAACATATACCATAAAGCTATATGTTGCTAAGAAACTACAACAACATATTGTTTAAAGATTAGTGGTCACTAAGATTTATCAAAATAAAGAAAGGTATTGTGTGTCTAGCGTTCATTAGGTATTTCCACAACATATTATTTGTACCTTAGCAGACCCTAGTATTTCACAAGTTAAATTAAGGTAGTATGAAATTAGTGGCCTCTATGCACTGGAACAACATATTATTTAATAAAATATTTCTACGGGATTTACCATATTAAATGAAATTGATTTGATCTTAGCGGTTGCTAGCCTTTACAACTATCTAACAATTCAAGCTTTACCTTTGTTAGGGTTTAACACATAAGATTTCGGTCATAGAGGACACAATAATTTAACACATTAACATGAGATTCTAGGAGTCTAGCATCTGCTAGAATATGCGTACTCATAATGCTTGCAAGTTGTCAGTAGTATGCTTTAATAAATCAAATTATAAAATTTAGAGCTATATGAAATCTAGTTGCTTCCACAATAGAATATTTTGAGCTTGGATGTCTCGAGAATTTAACAAGACAAATTATGTAATTTTTAGCTTGGTGTCCACTATCTTATGATGAAACCTATTATTTGAAGATATGTTGTCGCTTGGATTCAAGTAAAAATATGTTAGATATTACAAGCTTAGCGGTCGCTAGGTTATGCCTCGAATTTTATGAGCTTAGAGATTGGTACTCAAGAACGGATACCATGAAGCTATACGCCGCCAAGCCAATACAATAACATATTATTTGGAGCTTAGTGGCCACTAAGATTTCTCAAAATAAAGAACAATATTATGAGTCTAGCATCTGCTAGGTATTTCTGTAACATATTATTTGTACCTTAGTGGTCACTAGTATTTCACAAATTAAACTAAGGTAGTATGAAATTAGTGGGATCTACAAATCGGAACAACATAATATTAAAAAAAATACTTCTACAGGATTTACCATTTTAAATGAAATTGATTTGATCTTAGCGGTTGCTAGCCTTTACAACGATCTAACAATTTAAGATTTTCCTTCGTTAGGATTTATCACATAAGATTTGGGTCATAGAGGATGTAAGAGTTTAACACATTGAAATGAGATTCCAAGAGGCTAGAATCCACTAGAATATGCATACTCATAATTCTTACAAGTTTTTGGTGGTATGCTTTAACAAATCAAATCAACAAATTTTGAGCTACATGGCATCTAGTTACTTCCACAATAGAATATTTCGATCTTGGATGTCTCAAGCATTTAAAAAGAAGAAGTATGGAATGACTTCCACTATCTTATGATGTAACATATTATTTTAAGATATGTTGTCTTTAGGATTCAAGTAAAAATATGTATGATATTGCATGCTTAGCAGTCACTAGGTTATGACTCAAATACATTTTCTGAGCTTAGAGATCGGTACTCAAGAATGAATATCATGAAGCTATACGCCACCAAGACACTGCAACAACATATTATTTGGAACTTAGTGGCCACTAAGATTTCTTAAAATAAAGAAAGGTATTAGAAGTCTAGCGTCTGTTAGGTATTGCCACAACATATTATTTGTTCCTTAGTGGTCGCTAGTATTTCACAAATTAAATTAAGGTAGTATGAAATTAGCAACCTATACACACTTTAACAACATAATATTTAAAAAAATATTTCTATAGGATTTACCATTTTAAATGAAATTGATTTGAGCTTAGCGGCAGCTAGCCTTTACAATGATGTAACAGTTTAAGCTTTTCCTTTGTTACGATTTAACACATAGTATTCCAAAAGGCTAGCATCCGCTAGAATATGCATACTCATTATGTCTACAAGTTATCATTGGTATGATTTAATAAATCAAATTAACAAATTTTGAGCTACATGGCAGCTAGTTGCTTCCATAATCTAATATTTCGAGCTTGGATGTCTCGAGCATTTAACAAGACAAAGTATGGAATTTTTAGCTTGACATCTACTATCTTATGATGCAACATATTATTTGAAGATATTCTGTCACTAGTATTCAAGTAAAAATATATTAGATATTATAAGCTTAGTGGTCATTAGGTTATGCCTCAAAAACATTTTCTGGTCTTAGAGATTGATACTCAAGAATGAATATCATGAATCGGTTGTTGAGTTGTGGAGCTCAATTACTTTAGATTAGCATGTAATATAAAACTTGTTGGAAAACACAGTAACTGACATAGGTTATGGAGAGACCAACATTGGTCAAGAAAGGAGGAACTAGAATCGGTTGCATCTAACTGGTGTTAGTTACCTGTGTGTGGGTGTTCTAATGAACTCACGAGAATTATATCTATTTTTAGTATTAAAGAAAATATATTGATTATAATTACATGGATAAGTGCCCAAATTTTATATATGCCAATATAAGCATGAAATCTACGTATTAGAATTAAGAATTAAGAATAACTTGCAGAAGATAATTATTTTGAGAGACAAAATTCTTGGAGAAGAAGCAAAAGTTTGAGTTAAAGAAAGTAATGTACATCTGAGAGGTGTGGAAGATTGTAAATATTCATTGTATATCTTGTGAAACCTTTAGATAATATATTGGCTTTCTTGGTGGATGTATCCCACACTGGGTGAACCACGTTAAATCTATTGTTGATTTATATCTCTTGTTTTGTATATTTATTCTGGTAGAATATCCATTTTTATTTACATGTATGCATAGATATGATGTATTATCTGTACAAATGGTGTGCTACCCCCAAAAAATGGTATCAAAGCTTTGTTTGAGGGTTTTTTGTGTTGACAAATTTACTCATAAAGGGTTTTCTGATTGAGTGGGAAATACACCAATGGAAAAAGAAACCAAATATAAGGTAGACAAGTTTGATGACCGAAATTACCAATTATGGAAGATGCATATTGATGATTAGCTGTATCAAAGATATTTGTATTTACCATTGGATGAGAAGTCTAGAACTATAAAGATGACCAATGAAGAATGGAATATTCTTGACAGAAAGGCTTTGGGATCTATAAAATTGAGCCTGACAACATCTATGGCTTCCAATATTACAGAAGAAAATTATACGGTAGGGTTAATGAAATCTCTTGCTAATTTATATGAAAAACCTAGTGCTTTAAATAAAGTTTATTTAATGAAGAAACTATTTAGTTCTAAGATGTATGAAGGTGGATCTACATCTATTCATTTGAATGATTTCAGATCTATTGTAAATCAGTTAAAATCAGTTACTATACCATTTGATGATGAAGTGAAATGACTTTTATTCTTATGTTATTTACATGATAATTGGGATAACTTGGTAATGGTTGTTAGAAATATAACATCTATTAATAATATTTTAAATTTTGATGATGTGGTTAGTATAATATTGAATGAAGAAATTCACAAAAAGAGTATAGAGGAATCATTATCTAGGAATGCTTTGAATGTAAAAATAAGGGTAAGGAAGAAGGAGAGATCAAAGAGTAAGAGTAATGGGAAATCAAAGTAAAGGGATAACAGATCTAAATCTAGAGGTAAGGGAATTACTTGTTGGAAATGTGGAAAGAAAGGATATGCAAAGAAGTATTGGTGGTCAAAGGATAAAGAGAACCAACAACCACATAAAGGTAAAGAAGAAAATATTGTTGCAGCTGAGGTAATGTAAGATGCTCTTATTCTTTCTTTAGATAATATAATTGAATCATGGGTTTTAGATTCAGAAGCTTCTTTCCATGTAACCCCTAATAAGGGTTATTTCAGAAATTATGTCTAGAGAAATTTTGGACATGTTTATTTGGGTGATGATGAACCTTGCAGTATTATTGGTAAAGGGGAAGTTCATCTAAAATTTCAGAATTGAAATTCATGGGTATTGAAAGATGGGAGGCATGTGCCAAGCCTCAAGAGGAATCTTATTTCTGCAGGACAACAAGGTGAATCTGGTTGCATGGTTACATTCACAAAAGATTCTTGGAAAGTCACCAAATGTACTTTTTTTGTGGCAAGAGGTAAAAAGGTAGGAACGTTATATTTATCTACCTGTGTTATTGATTCATGTTCTACATTATCTACTTCAAATTTAGATTCATGCATGTGGCATAATCGGCTGGGCCATATGAGTCAAAAAGGAATGCATATCTTAAAGGTTAAGGGTAAGTTATCAGATTTGAAATATTTAGATCTTTATTTCTTGGAGCATTGTGTCTTTGGAAAGTAAAAGAGAGTGAGATTTCTCAAAGTTGGGGCAACTAAGAAGGAGAAGAAATTGGAGCTTATACACTCAAATGTGTTGGGACCAGCTTAGGTAGCTTCTTATGGATGATCCCAATATTATGTTACTTTCATTGATGATGCTACAAGAAAGGTACATGTTTATTTTATTAACATAAATCTTATGTTTTTGATACTTTCAAAAGATGGAAAAACCTTGTTGAGAATGAATCAAATTCAAAGTTAAAGTGTATTAGATCTAACAATGGCGGTGAATATTGTAGCAAGGATTTTCATGATTATTGTTTAGTTAATGGGATACATAGAGAAATAATGGTTCCAAGAACACCACAAGAAAATAGTGTTGCAGAAAGAATGAACATGAAAATCATAGAATATGTTATAAGTATGAGAATACATTCTGGACTACCTTTACAATTTTGGGCAAAAGTAGTTGATATAATGGTTTATTTGATTAACCGTGGGCCTTCAAGTTCACTAGATGGAGGAATACCATAGGAATATTGAACCGGAAAAGAGGAAGATATTTCTTATGTTAAATTTTTTAGTTCAGAAGCTTTTGTGCATATTGATAAAGGAAATAAGAAAAAGTTGGATGTAAAATCCAAGAGATGTACTTTCATTGGTTATGGATTTTTTGATTTCAGATTCCATTTTTGGGATTTAGAGAATTCTAAAATTATTAGGATTCATGATATTGAATGGAATGAAAAGAGAATGTACATGGATCAAATTTTGGTACCCAAGGATGAACTAGTTCAGAATATTGTGAATGAAAATGAACTCTTGGATTTAAAAGTAATACTGATAAGGTTACACATTAAACAATGTCATCTAACCCATGACTGACATTGGTCAGTGAAACTCATATTTGTTATAGAAGATCCGAACCGACATCTATTAGAAGAACCGACATCGGTTATAGGTGACCGGCATTGCTCACTGATAGATTTGCACACAAATTTCTAAGAGGTCTAGAATGAGCCTCCGGTACCCCAAAATCATGTGAGAAGGTCACAAAGGGTAAGTAAACCTCAAGAAAGGTTTACACCTTCTCTATTTTATTTATTATTGACTGATAATGGTGAACTAGAGATTTTTGAAGAAGTAATGCACAATGAGACCCACATTCAGTGGGAGCATGGCATGGATGAGGAGATGAACTCCTTGGAACAGAACTAAAGTTTGCAATTTGGTTAAGTTTTTAGTAGGTAAGATGGCATTGCAAAACAAGTGGGTTTACAGGATCAAGGAAGAATAGGGTGGATATAAAAGGTACAAAGTAAGTCTTGTAGTAAAGGGATTTGCACAGAAATAAGCATTTAATTTGGGGAAATATTTTTTCCTATTGTAAAGATTAATTCTATTTGTACTGTAATGAGTTTAGTTGCAGTACATGATTTTCATTTAGAGAAATTAGATGTGAATAAAACTTTACTTCATGGTGATTTGGATGAAGAGATTTATATGTGGCAGTCGTTTGGGTATGAAGTCAAGGGTTAGGAGAAATTAGTGTGCAGGTTGAAAAAGAGCCTATATGGGCTCAAGAAAGCTCTAAGGAAATGGTACACGAGGTTTGATAGTTTTTTACATGAGAATGGTTACTTGATATGTGAATTTTAACATTGTGTTTATTTCAAGAAACTTGAAAATGGGAGCTATATTATTTTGTTACTGTATGTGGATGATATTATTATTTTAGGATATAGTATGCAGGACATTGGTGAGCTTAAGGGAAATGTATCTCACACCTTTTCTATGAAGGATTTAGGAGATGAAAAAACAATCATTGGCATGTAAATACACAAATAAAGGAAGAAAAAAAATTGTATTTGTCTTAGGAGGATTATATCTACAGGGTGTTAGAAAGGTTCAAGATGTACAATGCAAAACCTATTAGTAAACCTATGGCTAGACACTTCAAATTGAGAAAATATTGTTGTCCTTCATCACATGAGGAGGTCAAATGCATGACACGAGTGCCATATGCTTCAATAGTTGGGAGTCTAATGTATGTTATGGTTTGTACCAGAATAGACATTCCACAGGTAGTGGGAGTTGTGAGTAGATGTATGGCCAATTCAGGTAAAGAACATTGGAAAGTAGTCCAATGGATACTTAGGTATTTGAGAGGGACATCTAGCATGTAATTATACTATGAGGGTTCAGATATTTAGTTATATGGATATGTTGATTCTAATATGGCTGGATATCTAGATGGTAGAAGGAGAACTACTGGATATATTTTCACAGTAGGTGGGATGGCAGTTAGCAGGATTTCAAGATTACAGAAGGCTATGGCTTTATCTACTACAGACACAAAGTATGTTTCAGCTACAGAGGATAGCAAGGAGATGATATTGATGAGTAGGTTCATGAAAGAGTTGGGAAAGGAGAAAGATGATTACAAATCATTCAATGACAATTAAAGTTCAATTCATTTAGAAAAATACTCATCATTTCATTCAAGAAAGAAACACATTCATTTTAGGTATCACTTCATATGACAGGTATTGGAGGATGGGCATTTGAATCTAAAAAATATTCATACGAGTGATAACCCAGCAGATATGCTAACAAATCCATTAGCAAAGAAGAAGTTGAAGCTACACTCCACTTTTGTTGGTCTTTGAGTTTGAGACTTGTAAAGGAAGAAACAAAGTCAAGGATCCAAGAATGATGTTTTACATGTATAGTGCAATAATTAATATCCAAGTGAGAGATTGTTGAGTTATGGAGCTCAATTACTTTGGATTAGCATGTAATATAAAACTTTCTAGAAAACAAAGTAGCCGACATTGGATATGGAGGGACCGGAGTCAGTCACCTATGATCAATGTCAGTCAGGCAAGGAGAAACCAACATCAGTTAGGGATAACCGGCGTCAGTTACCTATGTGTGGGTGTTTTGATTAACTTATGAGAATTACATCTATTTTTAGTATTAAAGCATATACATTGATTGTAATTACATGGCTAAGTTCCCTAAGTTTTTATATGCCTATATAAGAATGAAATCTAGGGTTTAGAAGTAAGAATTAAGAAGAACTTGTAGAAGTTGATAATTATAGTGAGAATAATTATGAGAGAGAGAATTCTTGGAGAAGAAGCAAAAACTTGAGTGAAATAAATTATTATACATCTGAGAGGTGTGGAAGATTATAAATCTTCATTTTATATCTTGTAAAAGCTTTGGATAATAGATTGGCTTGTTTCTTGGTGGATGTAGCCTACACTGGGTGAACCATGTTATATCTAGTGTTGATTTATATATCTTGTTTTGTATATTTCTTTTAGTAGAATATCTGTCTTTGTTTGCATGTATGCTTAGATCTGATGTATTATCTGTACAACAGGTGTGCTAAGCCCAACATCAGTATGACATTAATATGTTTCCGCAACATAATATTTGGCGTATAGTGGCCCCTAACATTTCTCAAAATAAAGAAAGATATTGGAAGGCTAGTGTCTGCTAGGTATTTTTGTAAAATATTATTTGTACCTTAGTAGTATTTAGGATTTAACAAATTAATTTAAAGTAGTATGAAATTAGCAGCCTCTGCATAATGCAACAACATAATATTTAAATAAATATTTCTACATGATTTACCATTTTAACTGAAATTGATTTGAGCTTAGTGGCTGCTAGCCTTTACAACAATGTAATAATTTAGTATTAGTATTCGTTAGGATTTAACACATAATATTCCAGGAGGCTAGTGTCCGCTAGAATATACATACTCATAATGTTTGTAAGTTATCAGCGATATGCTTTAACAAATTAAATTAAAGAAATTTTAGCTACTGTTATCCAAATTTCACCCCCCCCCAAAGTTAATTTGATAACATGCATCAAAGTTTTTTAGTTCCAAGCAAGTAGATTGATTCAAGAGAAAATCGTAAAATTGGCTAAGTCCTGCTCAAGGCCACCTTTGGGACAGTTGGAACAATTATACGTAGAAGGCACGGATCGACCGGAAAGCCTCTAGGTGGCCCAAATAGAAAAGTGATATCTGGGACAAATGGACATGAAATGACCGAATCGGTTGAAAGAAAGAAAATTTGTCCAAGTCCTTTATCGGGAGCAAGCGGGACAAGAGTGCGCGGAGGACGCGAACTGGCCGAATCGGGCGAACTGGAAGAATTTGTCGCAGAATGCACTGGGACATTTGGAATAGATGGACGCAAAGGACGTGAACTGGTTGGTTCGATGAAACAGGAAACTTCAGCACAAGGACAAGTGGGACAAAGGGACGCGCGGGACGCGGATAACTGAAGGAGACGGAAGCCAATCAGATCATGCCACATGTCACCGGCAGAAAAGGGACATGGAAGCCCATTTTGGGTGGATCAGAGGATTCTATCCCACGAAGCACTGGGACATCTGGGACAAAAGGACGTGGTGGACGTGAAAATCCGGTAGTCCCGTAGACAAATCACAGCATGACACGTGTCGCCAAGGAAAAAGTCCAAAAAGTCAAAGGGGCGAGTTTTCGAGCACTGATCCGAACCAATGAAATAGTGCCACGTGTCCAAGTTTAAGGGGCCCATAAGAAAATCCCGTGGAAAGGTGGAGAGAAAAAATTACTCAGTGAATCAGGGCCTGCCACGTGTCGTCCAGATGGCAGAGAGCGGGAAAAGAGATTTAAAAATCTGTTTTCGCCTGTTTTGTGCCCTAAATCTTTAGATCATCATATCTTTTGATCCAGAGCTCGGATTTGCACGTTCTTTATATCAACGGAAAGATGTTGAAATTATCTACATGATTCTGGGATCAATATTACATTTTGGTGTAGTTTGGAGGGAGAAAATTAAGAAAACATCTCTGACGCGTGGTGATAGATAGAAGTAATGCTTCAACAACCAACTTTAATGCAGCAGACAACTCACCGCTCTTGTTAGACAGCCCGTCATTTTGCCAGGATCTACCACTTCTGTCATAATGAGATGATTTTAAATTCTACCAAGAAGTGGTTGGGGCTGATTCTAGATTTCCTCTCTCTTCCCTCTCTCATTTCTTGATATATATTGTAAAGAGAGCTCCTTTAAGGGGTCAGACATTCTTGTTTTGCATGCTCCCTTCTTCCCTTGCTTGCAAGAGAAATTGTGGAGCTTTCAAACCTCCCATATGGGTTGTAATGCTAGTCTTTTTGCCTCTTGGCCACTACAATGTACTGTATCGACTCTTGAGCAATAATATATGTGTTGTGATTGACTCTCGACCCTCTCATGTATTCATTGCTGTCATTTTGATCTCTTATTGAAGTTTGGTTACCTGTGCATGGTGTTTGTATTGCATCTATGTGGTCTGTGTTAAATTTGGAAAATGAGTGTCTAACATTCCTCGGTGCATCACCTTTGTAGTTTAGGTTTTATTCTATGCATTTTCTTACCCTGTCTCCTTGGCAAGTTAGATTAGGTTTTAGCAAACCCTCTACATTTTTTGTGTGCATCTGAACAGAGGAATAGGAACTAGCCTTCTCTGGAGAATCTTTTCTCATCTTTACAAGTCCCATGCTTGGAGAAAGGATTCCATGTTGTGTAATCACACTGGATGCCTGGACATCAACCTAGAAGTGTGATTTTCATCCAATGGTGCTGTGAGTCTGCAACAACAGTTTTGGCACGCTCGGTGGGACACTAGAGGTCTCATTTTTATTGCAGCAAAGTTGATATGCATCTACTGCAGTTTTCTTGCTTATAAGAGCTATTATCTACATATCTGGCGACTGCAAGGGGAAGAATCAACTAGTTTCAGCAGTGCAGGCCTAAAAACTCATGAGAAGAATCACCACAAGGTCAAGAGTTGGAGAAGAAGAAGTGTTGTTTGAATACCTGCATTTATCTCCAAGAAGAAGGTAAAGAAGAATAAGGATTCAAAGGTCTCCATCTCCACCAAACAGAACTCTCTCAACTCCTCCACCTGACAGGCCTTTCATTCAGTATAGAAGGGTTTTAAGACCGATTAGAATGGCTCAGAACAATCCCTACGTCAACTTCATAGGTAGCAGCCTAGTTACTCTCAATGCACAGCATCCAGTTCCTATTGTAGCCTTGAAGAACATTCCCTACTTCACTGGAGAAAATAAGACTACTCCAGGTGATCATGTTAAAGATATTGCTAACCTTTGCGCAATCCATGAAATCGATGAAATGCAAGTGGCTGTCAAGTAACTGGCATCTTCCTTCAAGGGTAAAGCATTACAATGGTTTAGGAGCCTTGGAGCTGGTTCTATCACAAACTGGAATCAGCTATGTATTGCACTTCACGAGCAATTTGGAGAGAAGGGAGACAACTTGTCTCTTTTGGAGCAGCTGACAACTATCAAGAGAGCCCCCAACGAGTAGCTGACTGACTTCAACTTCAGATTTCAAAGGTCTTGGGATAGGATTCCAGTGGCAGTCAGGCCAACAACAGAAGGTGCTTTTCTATATTACCTTAAAGCTTTGAATTTTGATATTTCTATGTTAATTCAGTCCATGGGAGGCACAACAATCCCTATGGCTTATAGCATTGCCATTAGAGCCAAAAATTGTCTTATTCAAGTTGGTAAACTGGCTCGTAAGCCTCCCATGCCCTTGTATCCAAACTTAGAAAATCCAAGCACTAGTCAAGCACCCACTTTGGCTCCTGTTCCCACTCCTAGAAATCAAAGTTCAAATAAAGCTTCCACTTCATCTCCAAGTGCTTCAAATGAACTCCAAGAGGTCATGAAATAGTTACAAAATTTGGGAAATGAGTTGGTTACTATTAAGAGGCAATAAGCCCAAGGTTTCAGACCTTCCTATCAACCTCAAGCTCAGCCTAATAGGCAGCCATACCAACCACAAAGACCACCTAATCTAGTTGCAAATGTGAATCAAACAAGGCCTCCCTCTAATAGACCATTCCAGCCCTATAATCCAAATGCTATATCTACCTCTAAGGCATTAGTGCCAACATAGAACAACATTGCTCAGGAATATGACTGGTGCTTTCCATGCAACGAGCCTTATAACCAATCCATGTGTTTCAATGGTGCTCTCAATCAAGCACTGATGGTGACAACTACTGGTGTGAAGGGCGAGGGCAGTCAAGGAAACAATCAACAACAAGAAACATTCCAACAGCAATCAGCCCCAAATGACACCACGTTGGTGAACTGGCAAGCAAAAGATTTCTATGGCATGAACCAAGCAGTTTCTTAAGGTGTCGCAGCCAACACAAGGTCAAAGAGGAGAAATTTGGGTGAAGAATAGCCATTATCCCCAGCCAATCCACCACCTTCCACGGCTCCACAAATGATTGGCAAGCAGATTCCAGTTTCAAGTGCACAAGGACAACCAAGAACAACCCCTAGGCCAACTCAAATGCCAGTTGTTACTGCCCACGTGCAAGGGGTGAATGTACAAACCAAGGGACAACAAAAGGATACTTCATCCCCATTCAGTATCATTGAACAGATGAAGAAGACTAACGTCAATATATCAATGTGGTAATCCCTATCCATCCCAGGACAAAGAGATCTGCTACAAGCTACCATGAAGGATTGGACAACTTCGAATCAGCAGGTTCAGATGTAAGACAAGGTGCTTACAAATGCTACCCATCCTGAAGGAAGCCATGGAGGGAAACAAGGTAAAATGTCGAAGCCCCCTCCTTTCTATGCTTCATTAATCATTGGGGATAAACTAGTACATAATTGCATGATTGATTCTGGGGCAAGTAGCTCAGTGATGCCCAAGCAAATAGCTGATCAGCTGGGTCTCCAATATGAAGTAATGTCTAAAGGGGTAGTGCAATTGGATGGGACAGCAATAGCAACAGTTGGAGTGATTAAAAACTTGAGTCTTACCTTTCATGCATGTCCAAATGTTGTTTTCTTACAAGATATATCAATCATAAACCTTCCACCACTCTTTTCCCTTTGCTTGTCAAGGGATTTCAAAGCCAAAATTGGAGGCTATTTGTCTGCTGATTGGTCTCACATGCTGTTTAGAACAAGGTATGGAACTAAGGCTACTATTAGGTCTGAACCTATTGCAAACTTCCATATTGAGCCTTACACTCCTAGTCAGATTAATGCCAATTGCTCAGCATTTGATCAAGAAGATCACCCTAGTACTGATGAGGCTGACACCAAGGTTGGAAGTATCCCGGACCTAACTCTCGATGAATGGGAAAACAAGATACATGTTTTTGATCCCTATCAAGAAGTAGAATAATCTGAGCTGGGAGTCTATTGTATACACGAAGAAAATCAACCTGTTCCTAGTATCACCAAGCCAAGCCATAATGATGACAATGAGGTATGGCAGCTGTTTTTTGATGGATCAAAAAGTAGGCAAGGTGCAGGAGGTGGAGCCATGCTTGTTTCACCTCAAGGCATCAAATATTATTCATCTTTTCATTTGCAGTTTTCTTGTTCAAACAACACAGCTGAATATGAGGCCTTGATTCATGGACTTCATTGGGCTAGGAAAAAGGGGATAAATAACTTGCAGGTGTTCGGGGATAGCGAGCTAATCGTCAACCAAGTTAGAGGACAACATGCTACGAAGAACAACTTGCTGAGGAGCTACAAGAATAGGGTATGGGACCTCATTGATGATTTCAAAGCTTTCAACATTGTGTCCATACCCAAGAAGAAAAATGAAGCCGCAGATAGGCTCGCAGCAGTTGGAGCAACATTTGATGTGGTTGACAACATCAAAAGGGTAAAAACACAGCCACATATCCATGTGATTGTGAGGCCAGCAGTTCCAGATAATAACACAAGCTGGCAGGTGTTTGAGAATGATCAACAGATCGTCAATTTTCTACAGGAAGAGGCTGAATTCTCAGCTAGAAATCAGGATAGATTAGAGCAGCAGTATGGGGATCAAGTAGTGTAGCTGCGGACAAACAAGCTTCCTAAGGATTTAGTAACATTGGAGTCTATCTTCAACCCTAACGACCAGCTCCATAAGGAAAAGGCTAACATACAGGTCAAGAGAGAAGATTTAGAGCCAATTCTGGTTGGGGAAGGAAAAATACGTCAAATTGGTAAAGTGGCCACTGAGCAAGAGAAATCAAATTTCATACAGCTTTGCCAAGAATTTCCAGATGTCTCCGCTTGGAGCTATGAAGACTTGAGAGGATTCAATCCGAAGTTGGCACAACATACCATAGAATTGGATCCAGATGCTAAACCCATCAGGCAGAAGCAGAGACCTGTCAACCCTCACATTGAGCCTCTAATGAAGAAAGAGCTTAACAAGCTAATAGATGCAAGCATTATATTCCCGATCAAGCACTCAAGTTGGGTTGCAAACTTGGTTCCGATCAAGAAGAAGAGCGGAGAAATCAGGTTGTGTGTAGATTTTCGGGACCTCAATAGGGCATCTCTCAAAGACCATTACCCACTTCCTTCAATGGAAAAAATATTGCAAGTAGTATCTGGTTCAGAGAGATTCTCTCTCCTAGATGGCTACTCAGGGTATAATCAGGTGATGGTGAAAGAAGATGACCAATTCAAGATGACTTTCACCACCAAATGGGGGACCTATGCCTACAAGAAGATGCCATTTGGACTATCAAATGTTGGAGCCACCTTCCAAAGGGAAATGGATATGGCATTTAAGGGGTTGATCAACAAAATAGTTCTAATATATATTGATGACATCACTGTATTCTCAAAAAATGCAGTGGATCACCTCTGTCATTTAAGGAAAGTATTTCAGAGATGTAGAAGATTTGGGGTATCATTGAATCCCAAAAAGTGCATATTCTTGGCTCACGAGGGAAAACTTCTAGGCCATATTGTTTCAAAGGAAGGGTTGACGATTGACCCAGAATGGGTTGAAGTAATTCAAGCAGTACCATTGCCAAGTCACAAGAAGGCTCTTCAAAGCTTCTTGGGAAGGATCAATTCTGTCCACAGGTTTGTTCCAAACTTTGCAGCTCTCGTAAAGCCAATAACGCTAATGTTAAAGAAGAGCATGGCATTTAAGTGGACATCTGAAGGCAAGGCAAGTTTTGAGGCAATAAAAGAGGCTATATCTCAAGCCCCAACTCTCATCAATCCAGACTTCTACAAGGACTTCGTGTTATATGCCTTCGGTGGTGGAGACACAATTTCTGCAATCCTGGCACAACAAAACAAAGAAGGATTAGAACAACTAGTTGCTTTCTTCAGTCAAGGGTTGGAGGAATACGAAACTAGATACTCTTTCATTGAAAAGCATGTACTTGTAGTGATCAGGAGTTTAAAGAAATTCAAGCACCTAGTCTCAAACAACAAGATCCAATTATTGGTCTCTCATGCGGGAGTCAAGGACTTCCTTCTAAACAAGGATATGAATGAGAAGCGTGCAGGGTGGATAACTCGTGTCATGGAATATAACATCGAGATCAAGGTCACCAAACTAGTACGTGGAAAGGGACTATGTGAATAACTAGCCTTGAGTCAACAGGTTGAAGCAAGTGATGAAAAAGAGACTGTCTTGGTACTACAGGATGGCTAAGAACATGAAAATGATGATGTGCCTACCCCTTGTTGGACTTAGAATATGATACACTTCCTATAGACAGGACTATGCCCTCCAGAAATGAGCAAAGCAAAGAGGAGATACTTCAGATTACAAGCCATTCCATATGTGCTTGTTGATGGTGTTTTGTTTAAGAAAGACATCAATGGGGTTCTATTGAGGTGCATTGGGACTGGTCAAATTGAGAGGGTGTTACGAGATTTTCACGATGGAGATTCTGGAGGACATTTTGCCCCATGAGTAACAGCTCTCAAGATAATAAAGGAAGGGTAAATTGGCCCACGGTGTTCAACGACTGCTATACATGGATAAGAAAGTGTAAGAAATGTGCACTCTTCATAGGCAAAGAAAGACTAGCAGCACTTCCATTGCACCCAATCTTGGTTGACTAACCATTTCTGCAATGGGGATTGGACTTCATCGGGGTCATCAACCCAAACTCAAGCCAAGGCCACAAGTGGATTCTCACGGCAATGGACTACTTCACCAAGTGGACTGAAGCAGTAGCACTCAAAGAGGAAAACGAGTCTAATATACTAGAATTTTATGAAGGAATAGTGACCAGGCTTGGTGTGCCAGCCACTATCATATCAGACAATGCATTGGCATTCGTAGGTTCCAAGATTACAAAATGGGTTGTCAAGAATGGAATCTACTTGAGCACCTCTTCCAATTATTACCCACAGGGTAATGGACAGGCAGAGTCCACGAACAAAAATTTGCTAGGAATCATTAGGAGAACTCTTGATGAGAATTAGAGGTCTTGGCATACCAAGCTGAAATCAGCCTTATGGGTTGGTAGGATCACTCCCAAAAGATCCATAGGTAACTCTCCATTCAGGCTTGTCTATGGAAGAGAGGAAATCTTGCCCATGTCATTAGAACTACCTGCATTGGAACTCATGAAGCAGCTGGAGTTACTTGAATTTGAGCCCATGGAGGTGAGGTATGCAGAGTTGATGGAGCTGCAAGAGATCAGAAATCAGGCATCCCAAGCAATGGAAATGGATCAAGCTTTGATCAAGAGGACCTTTGATAGGAAGGCCAAAGATAGATCTTTTCAAGTTAGAGATCTAGTGTTGAAATGGGATGTGGACAAAGCAAAACCGGGAAGACATTCAAAATTTGATGCCATTTGGAGTGGCCCATACATGGTCATGAAGTGCAAGAGTAGCAATGCTTTCTAATTGGCCTCATTGGATGGTGAAGAACTACAGATTATAGTAAATGGAATCTATCTCAAACATTGCTACTGAAAAAAGAGGTTCACCCTTGTAAATATTAGCCTAGATTTCAATTCCTCTAAGTGCGTATGCACATTGTCTTGTTGTAGTTAGGTTTCAATTTCCCTAAGTGCTTTGGCACAGGTTTTGTTGCTCCTGGGTTGGTTTTCTACATTTCAGTGTGCTCTCAGAGAAGGAGTTACGGTATCGGGCTTGGGATCAGATATCAAGTTGGTTTCAGGTTATTGCCTATGACTCCATGCCCAATGGATTGCTAAAAGTCCACTTATCTTCTACCTAGCAGGTAGGTGACCCTGAAAAGTCACCGAATTGTTATCTAAATTTCACCCCCCCAAAGTTAATTTGATAACATGCATCAGAGTTTTCTAGTTCCAAGCAAGTAGATTGATTCAGGAGAAAATCGTAAAATTGGCTAAGTCTTGCTCAAGGCCACCTTTGGGACAATTGGAACAATTATACGTGGAAGGCATGGATCGGCCAGAAAGCCTCCAGGTGACCCAAACAGAAAAGTGACATCTGGGACAAATGGACGTGAAATGACCGAATCGGCTGAAAGAAAGAAAATTTTTCCAAGTCCTGTACCGGGAGCAAGCGGGACAAGAGTGCGTGGAGGATGCGAACCAGACGAATGAGGAAAACTAGAAAAAATTGTCCCAGAATGCACTGGGACATTTGGGACAGATGGACACGAAGGACGTGAACCGGCCGGTTTGGACGAAATAGGAAACTTTAGCACAAGGACAAGTGGGACAAAGGGACGCGCGGGATGCGGATAGCCGAAGGAGCCGAAAGCCAATCAGATCATGCCACGTGTCACCGGTAGAAAAGGGACATGGAAGCCCATTTCAGGCGGATCGGAGGATTCTGTCCCGTGAAGCACTGGGGCATCTGGGATAAAAGGACGTAGTGGACGTGAAAATATGGCAGGCCCATAGACAAATCACAGCATGACACGTGTCACCAAGGAAAAAGTCTAAAAAGTCAAAGGGGTGAGTTTTTGAGCAATGATCCGAACCAATGAAATAGTGCCACGTGTCCAAGTCTAACTGGCCCACAAGAAAATCTGGCAAAAATGTGGAGAGAGTGAATTACTCAGCGAATCAGGGCCTGCCACGTGTCGTCCAGATGGCAGAGCGCGGGAAAAGAGATTTAAAAATCCGTTTTCACTTGTTTTGTGCCCTAAATCTTCAGATCATCATATCTTTCGATCCAGAGCTCGGATTTGCACGTTCTTTATATCAACAGAAATATGTTGAAATTCTCTACATGATTCTAGGATAAATATTACATTTTGGTGTATTTTGGAGGGATAAAATCAACAAAACGTCTCTGACGCGTGGTGATAGATAGAAGTAATGCTTCAACAACCAACTTTAATGCAGTAGACAGCTCGCCGCTCCTGTTAGATAGCCCGCCGTTTTGCCAGGATCCGCCGCTTCTATCATAATGAGATGATTTTAAATGCTACCAAGAAGTGGTTGGGGTAGATTCTAGATTTCCTCTCTCTTCCCTCTCTCATTTCTTGATATATATTGTAAAGAGAGCTCCTTTAAGGGGTCAGACATTCTTGTTTTACATGCTCCCTTCTTCCCTTGCTTGCAAAGAGAAATTGTGGAGCTTTCAAACCTCCCATATGGGTTGTAATGCCAGTCTTTTTGCCTCTTGGCCACTGCAATGTACTGTATTGACTCTTGAGCAATAATATATGTGTTGTGATTGACTCTCGACCCTCTCATGTATTCATTGCTGTCATTTTGATCTCTTATTGCAGTTTGGTTACTTGTGCATGGTGTTTGTATTGCATCTATGTGGTCTGTGTTAAATTTGCAAAACGAGTATCTAACATTCCTCGGTGCATCACCTTTGTAGTTTAGGTTTTATTCTATGCATTTTCTTACCCTGTCTCCTTGGTAAGTTAGATTAGGTTTTAGCAAACCCTCTGCATTTTTTTGTGCATCTGAATAGAGGAATAGGAACCATCCTTCTCTGGAGAATCTTTTCTCATCTTTACAAGTCCCATGCTTGGAGAAAGGATTCCATGTTGTGCAATCACACTATATGCCTGAACATCAACCTAGAAGCCTGATTTGCATCCAGGGGTGCTGTGAGTTTATAACAACAGCTACATGTTTTGATCTTAGTGTCCATAATTAGAGTTCGTTAGGTATTTTGGAAAAATATTATTTGGATCATAGCGGTCTCTAGGATTTCATTCATTTAATTAAGGTAGTATGAAATTAGTGGCCTCTACGCACTTCCTGAACATAAAAATTTACACTTAGTATTCATTAGTATTTAACACATAATTCAAAACATAACGATCGAAAGTATTAAACACATTCCATTAAGATTCAAGGTGGCTAGATTTTTGAGTGCTTCCACAATAGAATATTTTATTCTTAGATTTAGTAAAAATTCTACAAGACAAAGTGTGAAATTTTAAGCTTGGCGTCTGCAAGATTATTTTGTAACATATAATTTGAAGATAGCAGTTGTCCAGATTTTAAAAAAAGAAATATCTTTCAATTCTACTATGTGCTAGATATTGTAGCGCTATATTATTTGTAATTTATGCCACAAAGACATATTTGGAGCATTTGTCTCAAACATTTATTAAAACAACAAATGCATATTTAGATAAGTATATCATTTGGAATATATACACAATCATTGTATCAATTATAAATATTCATTTATTAAAATGTCATACATATCAGAATGTTTTCTCACCTATATCACATACTACAGTTTATGATTCATTGTGGTTCTTCCTTAACTATAGGGTGTTGTTGATTTGAGACCACAGGCACCATTTCTTCCTTAGCCATGGGTTGTTGTTGAACCGATCCCATAGGTACAATTTCTTCCTGGGTTTGTTACTTTTGTCTGGGACTTGTTTTATCATCAAAATCTCTTTTGAAAATCTTAAAATATATTTTTATCTTTTCCATATCTAGAATTGTGCTTCTATATAGCACAACAGACTTGCCATGTAAATCCTTTTGACTACCACATAACTTTTTGGTAATTTCCTTTAGAATCTATATTTTTTGTATTTTTTCCCTTGTTTTGGAAACAATCTACATGACATGCAAATTTTCTCCCTTGTTCGCCTCAACTATTCTCCTTTGAAAATTAACCATGAATTCTAGAAGGGATGTCATGAAATCTTCATTAGAAACTAATGCATATTTTTGTTTAAATATTTCCATGACTAAAGCTTCTATGAAAACATGATTTCCTCTATAAATAATGTCATTAAACTGCAAAGAAATTTCTTCTTCCTGTTCATTCCATTCCCTTAGACTTCAGTTTTTATAATTAGCATATGTCTGTCATATACCAATATCATCCATGGTCATAATTGTAGGGTCTATATAAATGCCTTTTTCAATGACCACCCCCATTTGTGTTAATGTTTTCTACAACGATGTCACTCCTATAATGATGTTTTTTCCAAGCCTTCTTATACCTACTTCTTTGCATGGATGTAATTCTTATATTATTTTACACGCCATACAATGCATCTTCTACATTAGAAATTGTGCCAGTAGGGACTATGGCCTTTAACTAAGTTTCAAGCTCTATACTTCTGGAATTTACTCCCCTCATTACTTCTATAATTGCTTCTGTTGTGGCCCTTATAAAGGATTCTGGATCTTCCTGATATTGCACCACTTAGGATCCTTTGGCTTTCCTTTTCTTTGTAAGAGTGAAGATGTCTTCTAAATTTTCATGCCAAATAATGGCTTGTTATTTTGACACCTTATTTTTGGTTACCCTTTTCAAGGTTCTTGTCCTTAGATTGAATTCAATTTTCACTAAGGAATCTTCTTATACCCTCCCAATCTTGATATTCTTTATAAGCAATTACAAATTTCTCTACCTAATTGTTTCTCACTTGTTGTGAAGTGGAGGGAGTATATTGAGATGGTTGCACTCAATCTTCTCTAGCTGGATCTTTATTTGGTTTAGACATGACTTCTTGAAACTTAGATCTAGACTCATTTGGTGGAGATAAGGGAGCACAATGTTGTTGTGAATTTTTGAATACAAATCTTTCTTTCTCTTCATATAATCTTTTCTTTCAATTGCTCTTGAATGTGGAACCTCCCTTAACTCCTTCATATTCTGTTGAAAAAGGCTATCTTGTGTTTGGGTAATCCATACCCAGTCATTATCATCAGGCACGTGAGAATACATTATATTTAACTATCTTTTAAGTGAATTAAGACATTGGGAAACCCTAATCCATTTTTCATATTTCCTTAAAGGGTGTTTGGGGAAATGAAAATAATTTCCATGGGCCAAGGCAAACCTTTTAAACATTTTGGATCCCATAAAGAGTGGGAAGGAGGGATGTGTTTTTAAGCTTCTTCTCCGTACACTTTAAATCCAATACCATTACAAATCTGATATGTAACCTATTGTACTACCAATTTTTCTGGCACATAATATCGCAACTAAAAAGGAGTTGTAAGGAGCCCCTCAATCATAATAACTATATATTCTGGATAGAAAAATGTGGCTCACATATTCCTTATGGAAGTGAGGATGGCATCATATATTATTGGTGTCACCGTTTCATGTAATTATTAGTAGAGAGAAGGATACAAATAAGTGCATATATCTTGAATATGTGATTTGAAATGATGGGCATACAAGTATGAATATTGCTCGTTTACCCTCAGAGGGCTCAAAGGAGACCATACTTGACAAAAATATGGACATTTGATAACACCAATGATAAACATTGAGAAATAGGAAGCCATGTAAAATGGTTTCCATGGTCGATGAAATTATTTCTTTATGTACACTAAATTGAGACAAAGACACTGACCTAAGGAGGGAAGTATGTCTTCATCAATAATAAAAGAAAGTAACAGGATCCAGGAAATAGCCACATTAGAAATTGGTGAATTTACATATAGATTAGTTCATGACTGTCATGCCAATGTGGAATCCCAGTCTAAACCTTTTAATAAGGATTTTAGACAACGTTAGAATCATCCATATTATCTATCGGGTATTTTCCTACAAAACATCTCGTACTCTCATTCTAGCCATCCAAGACTCGAATGTATTGTTGTTGTATAAGCATTCTGAATCTATAAGTTTTATAATAACATTGTGTATGCATTCCCAACAAACAAAAATATTATCTTTTTCCCTGATTTAGAAAATAATGACAAATCTTGGACTTGACTGAGTAGATAGAAGTGAAAAAATTAAGAGAAATGGGACCACGTTGGTGAACTGGCAAGCAGAAGATTTCTGTGGCATGAATCAAGCAGTTTCTCAAGGTGTCGCAGCCAACACAAGGTCAAAGAGTCAGAGAAATTTGGGTGAAGAAAAGCCATTAGCCCCAGCCAATCCACCACCTTCCACGGCTCCACAAATGATTGGCAAGCAGAGTCCAGTTTCAAATACACAAGGGCAGCCAAGAACAAACAGCCCCTAGGCCAACTCAAATGCCAGCTGTTGCTGCCCACGTACAAGGAGTAAGTGTACAAACCAAGGGACAACAAAGGATACTTCATCCCCGTTCAGTATCATTGAATAGATGAAGAAGACTAACGTTCAATATATCAATGTGGGAATCCCTATCCATCCCAGGACAAAGAGATCTGCTGCAAGCTGCCATGAAGGATGGACAACTTCGAATCAGCAGGTTCAGATGCAAGACAATCGGAACCGAAAGTGCTTACAAATGCTGCCCAGCCTGAAGGAAGCCATGGAGGGCAAACAAGGTAAAAAATGTTGAAGCCCCCCTCCTTTCTATGTTTCATTAATCATTGGGGATAAAACTAGTACACAATTGCATGATTGATTCCGGGGGCAAGTAGCTCAGTGATGCCCAAGCAAATAGCTGATCAGCTGGGTCTCCAATATGAAGTAATATCTAAAGGGGTAGTGTGCAATTGGATGGGACAGCAATCAATAGCAACAGTTGGAGTGATTAAAAACTTGAGTCTTACCTTGCATGCATGTCCAAATGTTGTTGTCTTACACAGATATATCAATCATAGACCTTCCACCACTCTTTGCCCTTTTGCTTGTCAAGGGACTTCACAGCCAAGATTGGGGGTATTTGTCTGCTGATTGGTCACACATGCTGTTTAGAACAAGGTATGGAACTAAGGCACAATTAGGTCTGAACCCTATTGCAAACTTCCATATTGAGAGCCTTACACTCCTAAGTCAGATTAATGCCAATTGCTCAGCATTTGATCAAGAAGATCACCCTAGTACTGATGAGGCTGACACCAAGGTTGGAAGTATCCTGGACCTAACTCTTGATGAATGGGCAAACAAGATACATGCTTTTGATCCCTATCAGAAAGTAGAAGAATCTGAGCTGGGAGTCTATTGTATACACAAGAGAAGAAAATCAACCTGTTCCTAGCATCACCAAGCCAAGCCATAATGATGACAATGAGGTATGGCAGCTGTTTTTTGACGGATCAAGGAGTAAGGCAAGGTGCAGGAGGTGGAGCCATGCTGTTTCACCTCAGGCATCAAAGATTATTCATCTTTTCATTTGCAGTTTTTCTTGTTCCAACACACAGCTGAATATGAGGCCTTGAATTCATGGACTTCTTGGCTAGGAAAAGGGGATAATAACGTACTTGCAGTGTTCGGGGATAGCGAGTAATCGTCACCAAGTAGAGGACAACAGCTACGAAGACAACTTGCTGAGGAGCCTACAAGAATAGGGTATGGGACCTCTCATTGATGATTTCAAAGCTTTCAACATTGTGTCCATACCCAAAAGAAAATGAAGCGCAGATAGGCTCGCAGCAGTTGGAGCAACAATTTGATGTGGTTGACAACATCAAAGGGTAAAAACACAGCCACATATCCATGTGATTGTGAGGGCCAGCAGTTCCAGATAATAACACAAGCTGGCAGGTTGTTTGAGAATGATCAACAGATCGTCAATTTTCTACAGGAAGAGGCTGAATTCTCAGCTAGAGAAATCAGGATAGATTAGAGCAGCAGTATGGGGATCAAGTAGTGTACTGCGGACAAACAAGCTTCCTAAGGATTTAGTAACATTGGAGTCTATCTTCAACCCTAACGACCAGCTCCATAAGGAAAAGGCTAACATACAGGTCAAGAGAGAAGATTAGAGCCAATTCTTGTTGGGGAAGGAAAATACGTCCAAATTGGTAAAGTGGCCACTGAGCAAGAGAAATCAAATTTTCATACAGCTTTGCCAAGAATTTCCAGATGTCCTCCGCTTGGAGCTATGAAGACTTGAGAGGATTCAATCCGAGTTGGCACAACATACCATAGAATTGTATCCAGATGCTAAACCCCTCAGGCAGAAGCAGAGGACCTGTCAACCCTCACATTGAGCCTCTAATGAAGAAAAGAGCTTAACAAGCTAATAGATGCAAGCATTATATTCCCGATCAAGCACTCAAGTTGGGGTTGCAAACTTGGTTCCGATCAAGAAGAAGAGCGGAGAAATCAGGTGTGTGTAGATTTTCGGGACCTCAATAGGGCATCTCTCAAAGACCATTACCCACTTCCTTCAATGGACAAATATTGCAAGTAGTATCTGGTTCAGAGAGATTCTCTCTCCTAGATGGCTACTCAGGGTATAATCAGGTGATGGTGAAAGAAGATGACCAATTCAAGATGACTTTCACCACCAAATGGGGGACCTATGCCTACAAGAAGATGCCATTTGGACTATCAAATGTTGGAGCCACCTTCCAAAGGGAAATGGATATGGCATTTAAGGGGTTGATCAACAAAATAGTTCTAATATATATTGATGACATCACTGTATTCTCAAAAAAATGCAGTGGATCACCTCTGTCATTTAAGGAAAGTATTTCAGAGATGTAGAAGATTTGGGGTATCATTGAATCCCAAAAAGTGCATATTCTTGGCTCACGAGGGAAAACTTCTAGGCCATATTGTTTCAAAGGAAGGGTTGACGATTGACCCAGAATGGGTTGAAGTAATTCAAGCAGTACCATTGCCAAGTCACAAGAAGGCTCTTCAAAGCTTCTTGGGAAGGATCAATTCTGTCCCACAGGTTTGTTCCAAACTTTGCAGCTCTCGTAAAGCCAATAACGCTAATGTTAAAGAAGAGCATGGCATTTAAGTGGACATCTGAAGGCAAGGCAAGTTTTGAGGCAATAAAAGAGGCTATATCTCAAGCCCCAACTCTCATCAATCCAGACTTCTACAAGGACTTCGTGTTATATGCCTTCGGTGGTGGAGACACAATTTCTGCAATCCTGGCACAACAAAACAAAGAAGGATTAGAACAACTAGTTGCTTTCTTCAGTCAAGGGTTGGAGGAATACGAAACTAGATACTCTTTCATTGAAAAGCATGTACTTGTAGTGATCAGGAGTTTAAAGAAATTCAAGCACCTAGTCTCAAACAACAAGATCCAATTATTGGTCTCTCATGCGGGAGTCAAGGACTTCCTTCTAAACAAGGATATGAATGAGAAGCGTGCAGGGTGGATAACTCGTGTCATGGAATATAACATCGAGATCAAGGTCACCAAACTAGTACGTGGAAAGGGACTATGTGAATAACTAGCCTTGAGTCAACAGGTTGAAGCAAGGTGATGAAAAGAGACTGTCTTGGTACTACAGGATGGCTAAGAACATGAAAATGATGATGTGCCTACCCCTTGTTGGACTTAGAATATGATACACTTCCTATAGACAGGACTATGCCCTCCAGAAATGAGCAAAGCAAAGAGGAGATACTTCAGATTACAAGCCATTCCATATGTGCTTGTTGATGGTGTTTTGTTTAAGAAAGACATCAATGGGGTTCTATTGAGGTGCATTGGGACTGGTCAAATTGAGAGGGTGTTACGAGATTTTCACGATGGAGATTCTGGAGGACATTTTGCCCCATGAGTAACAGCTCTCAAGATAATAAAGGAAGGGTAAATTGGCCCACGGTGTTCAACGACTGCTATACATGGATAAGAAAGTGTAAGAAATGTGCACTCTTCATAGGCAAAGAAAGACTAGCAGCACTTCCATTGCACCCAATCTTGGTTGACTAACCATTTCTGCAATGGGGATTGGACTTCATCGGGGTCATCAACCCAAACTCAAGCCAAGGCCACAAGTGGATTCTCACGGCAATGGACTACTTCACCAAGTGGACTGAAGCAGTAGCACTCAAAGAGGAAAACGAGTCTAATATACTAGAATTTTATGAAGGAATAGTGACCAGGCTTGGTGTGCCAGCCACTATCATATCAGACAATGCATTGGCATTCGTAGGTTCCAAGATTACAAAATGGGTTGTCAAGAATGGAATCTACTTGAGCACCTCTTCCAATTATTACCCACAGGGTAATGGACAGGCAGAGTCCACGAACAAAAATTTGCTAGGAATCATTAGGAGAACTCTTGATGAGAATTAGAGGTCTTGGCATACCAAGCTGAAATCAGCCTTATGGGTTGGTAGGATCACTCCCAAAAGATCCATAGGTAACTCTCCATTCAGGCTTGTCTATGGAAGAGAGGAAATCTTGCCCATGTCATTAGAACTACCTGCATTGGAACTCATGAAGCAGCTGGAGTTACTTGAATTTGAGCCCATGGAGGTGAGGTATGCAGAGTTGATGGAGCTGCAAGAGATCAGAAATCAGGCATCCCAAGCAATGGAAATGGATCAAGCTTTGATCAAGAGGACCTTTGATAGGAAGCCAAAGATAGATCTTTTCAAGTTAGAGATCTAGTGTTGAAATGGGATGTGGACAAAGCAAAACCGGGAAGACATTCAAAATTGATGCCATTTGGAGTGGCCCATACATGGTCATGAAGTGCAAGAGTAGCAATGCTTTCTAATTGGCCTCATTGGATGGTGAAGAACTACAGATTATAGTAAATGGAATCTATCTCAAACATTGCTACTGAAAAAGAGGTTCACCCTTGTAAATATTAGCCTAGATTTCAATTCCTCTAAGTGCGTATGCACATTGTCTTGTTGTAGTTAGGTTTCAATTTCCCTAAGTGCTTTGGCACAGGTTTTGTTGCTCCTGGGTTGGTTTTCTACATTTCAGTGTGCTCTCAGAGAAGGAGTTACGGTATCGGGCTTGGGATCAGATATCAAGTTGGTTTCAGGTTATTGCCTATGACTCCATGCCCAATGGATTGCTAAAAGTCCACTTATCTTCTACCTAGCAGGTAGGTGACCCTGAAAAGTCACCGAATTGTTATCTAAATTTCACCCCCCCAAAGTTAATTTGATAACATGCATCAGAGTTTTCTAGTTCCAAGCACAGTAGATTGATTCAGGAGAAAATCGTAAAATTGGCTAAGTCTTGCTCAAGGCCACCTTTGGGACAATTGGAACAATTATACGTGGAAGGCATGGATCGGCCAGAAAGCCTCCAGGTGACCCAAACAGAAAAGTGACATCTGGGACAAATGGACGTGAAATGACCGAATCGGCTGAAAGAAAGAAAATTTTTCCAAGTCCTGTACCGGGAGCAAGCGGGACAAGAGTGCGTGGAGGATGCGAACCAGACGAATGAGGAAAACTAGAAAAAATTGTCCCAGAATGCACTGGGACATTTGGGACAGATGGACACGAAGGACGTGAACCGGCCGGTTTGGACGAAATAGGAAACTTTAGCACAAGGACAAGTGGGACAAAGGGACGCGCGGGATGCGGATAGCCGAAGGAGCCGAAAGCCAATCAGATCATGCCACGTGTCACCGGCAGAAAGGGACATGGAAGCCCATTCAGGCGGATCGGAGGATTCTGTCCCGTGAAGCACTGGGGCATCTGGGATAAAAGGACGTAGTGGACGTGAAAATATGGCAGGCCCATAGACAAATCACAGCATGACACGTGTCACCAAGGAAAAAGTCTAAAAAGTCAAAGGGGTGAGTTTTTGAGCAATGATCCGAACCAATGAAATAGTGCCACGTGTCCAAGTCTAACTGGCCCACAAGAAAATCTGGCAAAAATGTGGAGAGAGTGAATTACTCAGCGAATCAGGGCCTGCCACGTGTCGTCCAGATGGCAGAGCGCGGGAAAAGAGATTTAAAAATCCGTTTTCACTTGTTTTGTGCCCTAAATCTTCAGATCATCATATCTTTCGATCCAGAGCTCGGATTTGCACGTTCTTTATATCAACAGAAATATGTTGAAATTCTCTACATGATTCTAGGATAAATATTACATTTTGGTGTATTTTGGAGGGATAAAATCAACAAAACGTCTCTGACGCGTGGTGATAGATAGAAGTAATGCTTCAACAACCAACTTTAATGCAGTAGACAGCTCGCCGCTCCTGTTAGATAGCCCGCCGTTTTGCCAGGATCCGTCGCTTCTATCATAATGAGATGATTTTAAATGCTACCAAGAAGTGGTTGGGGTAGATTCTAGATTTCCTCTCTCTTCCCTCTCTCATTTCTTGATATATATTGTAAAGAGAGCTCCTTTAAGGGGTCAGACATTCTTGTTTTACATGCTCCCTTCTTCCCTTGCTTGCAAAGAGAAATTGTGGAGCTTTCAAACCTCCCATATGGGTTGTAATGCCAGTCTTTTTGCCTCTTGGCCACTGCAATCTACTGTATTGACTCTTGAGCAATAATATATGTGTTGTGATTGACTCTCGACCCTCTCATGTATTCATTGCTGTCATTTTGATCTCTTATTGCAGTTTGGTTACTTTTGCATGGTGTTTATATTGCATCTATGTGGTCTGTGTTAAATTTGCAAAATGAGTATCTAACATTCCTCGGTGCATCACCTTTGTAGTTTAGGTTTTATTCTATGCATTTTCTTACCCTGTCTCCTTGGTAAGTTAGATTAGGTTTTAGCAAACCCTCTGCATTTTTTGTGTGCATCTGAATAGAGGAATAGGAACCATCCTTCTCTGGAGAATCTTTTCTCATCTTTACAAGTCCCATGCTTGGAGAAAGGATTCCATGTTGTGCAATCACACTAGATGCCTGAACATCAACCTAGAAGCCTGATTTGCATCCAGGGGTGTTGTGGGTTTGCAACAACAGCTACATGTTTTGATCTTAGTGTCCATAATTAGAGTTCGTTAGGTATTTTGGAAAAATATTATTTGGATCATAGCGGGTCTCTAGGATTTCATTCATTTAATTAAGGTAGTATGAAATTAGTGGCCTCTACGCACTTCCTGAACATAAAAATTTACACTTAGTATTCATTAGTATTTAACACATAATTCAAAACATAACGATCGAAAGTATTAAACACATTCCATTAAGATTCAAGGTGGCTAGATTTTTGAGTGCTTCCACAATAGAATATTTTATTCTTAGATTTAGTAAAAATTCTACAAGACAAAGTGTGAAATTTTAAGCTTGGCGTCTTCAAGCTTATTTTGTAACATATAATTTGAAGATAGCAGTCGTCCAGATTTTAAAAAAAGAAATATCTTTCAATTCTACTATGTGCTAGATATTGTAGCGCTATATTATTTGTAATTTATGCCACAAAGACAAATTTGGAGCATTTGTCTCAAACATTTATTAAAACAACAAATGCATATTTAGATAAGTATATCATTTGGAATATATACACAATCATTGTATCAATTATAAATATTCATTTATTAAAATGTCATACATATCAGAATGTTTTCTCACCTATATCACATACTACAGTTTATGATTCATTGTGGTTCTTCCTTAACTATAGGGTGTTGTTGATTTGAGACCACAGGCACCATTTCTTCCTTAGCCATGGGTTGTTGTTGAACCGATCCCATAGGTACAATTTCTTCCTGGGTTTGTTACTTTTGTCTGGGACTTGTTTTATCATCAAAATCTCTTTTGAAAATCTTAAAATATATTTTTATCTTTTCCATATCTAGAATTGTGCTTCTATATAGCACAACAGACTTGCCATGTAAATCCTTTTGACTACCACATAACTTTTTGGTAATGTCCTTTAGAATCTATATTTTTTGTATTTTTTCCCTTGTTTTGGAAACAATCTACATGACATGCAAATTTTCTCCCTTGTTCGCCTCAACTATTCTCCTTTGAAAATTAACCATGAATTCTAGAAGGGATGTCATGAAATCTTCATTAGAAACTAATGCATATTTTTGTTTAAATATTTCCATGACTAAAGCTTCTATGAAAACATGATTTCCTCTATAAATAATGTCATTAAACTGCAAAGAAATTTCTTCTTCCTGTTCATTCCATTCCCTTAGACTTCAGTTTTTATAATTAGCATATGTCTGTCATATACCAATATCATCCATGGTCATAATTGTAGGGTCTATATAAATGCCTTTTTCAATGACCACCCCCATTTGTGTTAATGTTTTCTACAACGATGTCACTCCTATAATGATGTTTTTTCCAAGCCTTCTTATACCTACTTCTTTGCATGGATGTAATTCTTTATATTATTTTACACGCCATACAATGCATCTTCTACATTAGAAATTGTGCCAGTAGGGACTATGGCCTTTAACTAAGTTTCAAGCTCTATACTTCTGGAATTTACTCCCCTCATTACTTCTATAATTGCTTCTGTTGTGGCCCTTATAAAGGATTCTGGATCTTCCTGATATTGCACCACTTAGGATCCTTTGGCTTTCCTTTTCTTTGTAAGAGTGAAGATGTCTTCTAAATTTTCATGCCAAATAATGGCTTGTTATTTTGACACCTTATTTTTGGTTACCCTTTTCAAGGTTCTTGTCCTTAGATTGAATTCAATTTTCACTAAGGAATCTTCTTATACCTCCCAATCTTGATATTCTTTATAAGCAATTACAAATTTCTCTACCTAATTGTTTCTCACTTGTTGTGAAGTGGAGGGAGTATATTGAGATGGTTGCACTCAATCTTCTCTAGCTGGATCTTTATTTGGTTTAGACATGACTTCTTGAAACTTAGATCTAGACTCATTTGGTGGAGATAAGGGAGCACAATGTTGTTGTGAATGTTTTGAATACAAATCTTTCTTTCTCTTCATATAATCTTTTCTTTCAATTGCTCTTGAATGTGGAACCTCCCTTAACTCCTTCATATTCTGTTGAAAAAGGCTATCTTGTGTTTGGGTAATCCATACCCAGTCATTATCATCAGGCACGTGAGAATACATTATATTTAACTATCTTTTAAGTGAATTAAGACATTGGGAAACCCTAATCCATTTTTCATATTTCCTTAAAGGGTGTTTGGGGAAATGAAAATAATTTCCATGGGCCAAGGCAACCTTTTAAACATTTTGGATCCCATAAAGAGTGGGAAGGAGGGATGTGTTTTAAGCTTCTTCTCCGTACACTTTAAATCAATACCATTACAAATCTGATATGTAACCTATTGTACTACCAATTTTTCTGGCACATAATATCGCAACTAAAAAGGAGTTGTAAGGAGCCCCTCAATCATAATAACTATATATTCTGGATAGAAAAATGTGGCTCACATATTCCTTATGGAAGTGAGGATGGCATCATATATTATTGGTGTCACCGTTTCATGTAATTATTAGTAGAGAGAAGGATACAAATAAGTGCATATATCTTGAATATGTGATTTGAAATGATGGGCATACAAGTATGAATATTGCTCGTTTACCCTCAGAGGGCTCAAAGGAGACCATACTTGACAAAAATATGGACATTTGATAACACCAATGATAACATTGAGAAAATAGGAAGCCATGTAAAATGGTTTCCCATGGTCGATGAAATTATTTCTTTATGTCACTAAATTGAGACAAAGAACCTGACCTAAGGAGGGAATATTGTCTTCATCAATAATAAAAGAAAGTAACAGGATCCAGGAAATAGCCACATTAGAAATTGGTGAATTTACATATAGATTATTCATGACTGTCATGCCAATGTGGAATCCCAGTCTAAACCTTTTAATAAGGATTTTAGACAACTTAGAATCATCCATATTATCTATCGGGTATTTTTCCTACAAAACATCTCTTACTCTCATTCTAGCCATCCAAGACTCGAATGTATTGTTGTTGTATAAGCATTCTGAATCTATAAGTTTATAATAACTTGTGTATGCATTCCCAACAAACAAAAATATTATCTTTTTCCCTGATTTAGAAAATAATGACAAATCCTTGGACTTGACATGAAATAGATAGGAAGTGAAAAAATTCAGAAATGGAAGCACCTCTAGTTTAGCAATAATTAAATGGATACCATCTCTTTTTATCACCCATACATCTTGGTACAGTAGCACTTGCTCTTCCAGTATACCTATTATGTATACAACATCAACATCAACACTTTCATTCTAAACTACGGAATATAGAGTTGATTAATTTTTAAATTCACCATCTAAGGCTACTGGATGGAACATGGTATCTCTTATTACTTTATCATTTTCATTTGAATATAAATAAGTATCTACCATCACCATTTCCCGCTCTCTAGCCATGTTGAAAAATTTAAGGGCCACAAACGTTGCATACATCATTAACATAATTTTTTTGAGACAAATGATGTAATTGATTTTAAGGAAACATTCATATGTCCCTTACTATGAATATTAGGTACGGTAAGAAAATAATTTCCCCATAAAAGATATAACTATTGATCCTAGTGGTCGCTAAGGTCATCATTTTCTAAATATCTAGAGCTTGACAGTCACTAGGGATTATTCACATACTTATTATTGATGGAATGAGCAAAGTGCAGCTATACATGAGATACTAAGGGGTAAAGGTATACATACTTTTAACCATGGAATTCATTATTCATCACTCCAATAAATAAAATTAGTGCAATGATCTAAGTCTGTCAATACAAGCACTCTTGAGGCTTCACAACTTAATTAGTTCAGATCTTAGAGATCACTAAGTTCAGAAACTATGTGAAATTGTTCGTGACAATTAATACGTAACATATTTTGTAAGGATTACCCATTATTTGACAACCATCCATGTTACATACATAACATCAACAAAAAGTTTGAAAACATAGATGTTAGCGACATAGAGTATTTATGTCGACATATGAATGAACAATATTAACAATACTTGTTGGTAATTAACACTAATTGAATGGACTAGTATAATGGCCATTAACATTTGATTTTTCAAATTTTGAAAGGAGTGTGTGAGAAAAAAACACAATAATGGGTCTAATGGTCACTAATTACAATTTTTTAAAGAAAAAAATGTTTAGTTATCCCATAACATATTTTACAAAGAATAACGTAGGACCCCCAAATACCTATCTAGTATTATTTGAAATTGAGCTTTGGAGTATTCCGTAATTCACATCTGTTTGTATCAAAGAAAATACTTTGCAACCACAAAACACCATTAATAATTAAAAGGAATGACTTAAGGACCACTAGGATTTTCCGGTTCTTAATTTAAAAAGAGGGATACTTTCATTACCTCTTGTTGTAGAAATCACTGGCTGTATAACTTTAGAATGATTGTAATTATCAATTACTATAATTGTATCAAGTCAGCCACGTGTTACCTAGTGGAGCCAATTGTTGCACTACTTTCCATCGAGAGGGATCAAGACCTTCTCCTGAAATCGAAGAAAATTCTTAGCGACCACTAAGCTCCATTGTATTCTAGCTCAGCAGATGCTAGGATCATATCATTAACATTTTCCATTCTAATCACTATATGTTCAATTGCGGATTGCTAATTTTAGAAAATATGAAAAATTATTCTTGAAAATTCACACATAAGATATTTTGGAAGGATTATCTATTCTATGACAACCATTCACATTTCATAGATCTAAGTATGATCTAATTTTGTCAATAGAAGTAATCTGGAGGCTTCAGTACTTATGTAGTTTAGATCCTAGTGATGGCTACATTAAGTCAAGATGAAATGTTTTGATATTGGTTGTATCTATGTATTATTAACCAAACAACTATTATTAGCATGAGAAAAAAATCTCTAATATTTGAACTAGTGGGGTGTCAAGATATACATAGTGTTGATCTTAATGGTCACTATGTTCAACTACAATGAATTATTTAGAGATTCGTTGTATCTAGGATTATTTAAAAGCCCAAATATTATTGCGATGAGAAATAGAATGCCAATCCTTACACTACTAAGGGGTAAAGACACAAGTATTTCTGATCCTAGCGATCGCTAGGGTTAACCACAACATATTTTTTAGAGCTTAACTGTTAATAAGAATCGTTAACAAAAAATGCATATTTCTTATCGTAGCTCTTGCTACAATCAGCCACAATGATACACCTATAGCTTAGAGATCACTAGGCATCAATAATAGGAAAACTACTAATGTATTAACAAGAAAATATATAAATATTAATGGTCAATAACATCCACCTCAATTTTTTTTTAGAGATTAGGGTTAACATAACACCATTTAATGGACATCTATCATTGACTTAAGAAAATTGTTTTATTACATGTATATGTAAGGGATCAACATTTAAGGGAATGGCTTACTATTAATGGAATGACCGAAGCACTATTGTATAAACACCATGAAGGAGTCAAGATATAAGTTTTTGTAACCATGGCATTCACTGGGCGTCACTCCAATAAAAAAATTAATGTAATGAGAAATTTATGTCAATATAAGAACTCTTGAGGCTTCAAGTCTTACCTAGCTTAGATCTTAGTGGTCGCTAAGTTGATCAACACCAAATTATTTAAAGATTGGTCATATCTAGGATTTTATTTACAGCACAACTATTATTAGAATGTGAAAAATTTCTAAATTCTTTGAACATGTGGGGGGTCAAGATATACATAGTTTTGATCTTAGTGGTCACTATTTTTAGCCACAATGACCTATTAAAACCTTCTCTGTATCTAGGATTATTTCAAAGCACAACAGTTATTCTAATAAAAAAGAACATCAATCTGATCACTACTGAGGGGTACAAACATAAGTATTTCTTATCTGAATGGTCTCTAGGGTCATCCACAACATTATTTTTGGAGCTTAACAGTCTATAGGAATCATTAATAAATAAATATGTGATTTTTATCCTTCCTGTTACAATGATCAGCCCAAGGATATACTTATATCTTAGCTATCACTACACATCATTATTAGGAATAATACTATTGTATTAACAAGAAACTATTTAAATCTTAGGGGTCAATAACATCCACTTGGATAAAATATTTTGAGCTTAGTGTTAGCAAAACACCATTCAATGGATGTCTCTTTAATTAATTATAATTGTATAATCTCGCAGGTCATCAAATGTCACAATGAGTAGTCAATGCATAAGAAATTATGTTCCTAGCGGTATCTAAGGTCAGTCAGAACAAAATATTTACAAGCTTAAAGTCAGTATGATTAGCATCAACAAATTATTTTGATCTTATTGTTCGTAAGGAATCAAATCATTCGACGTCTATTATTGAACTAATAAAAGAGTTACATTACATGTTTTCTTCAGGGGCCACACATTGCTTAACTCTCATTAGTTTGTTCTGTGAATTTGTTTCATCCAAGTGCTACACTAGATACCTCATGAGGGATCAAGCCTTAACTAGTTCTCATACTGTTTACTATAATTTATTGAAAAGAAGATAAAAATTCCACATTTTAACTAAAAATTAAATCTTATAATTTTTAGTGTTGATATATCATTAGCTTATTTAACTAAAATAACCAGAGCCTATAATTTTCATCTCTAAATGTTGTATATGTCTTTCTAGAACAATTAATTAAGTGAAAAATTATTCATAATTTTATTTAGCCTAACTTCTCAAATAGTAGGTTTTATAATTCCCCATTTTACTCGTTTTCAAAGAGGAACCTACACAGACAGATTTATTTTCATTTTCGATTTAGCAATCACATATATGTTTTTTTAAAAAATTATTTCCAACAATTTCCTTAAGTAATCAAATAATTACTATAAACAAGCAAACAATTATTTGTGTTACTACTACTATTTCATATTCTAGAAGTTACTATCATTATTTCATTACTATAATTAAATTTAAAACGAAATGTCTATAGAAACCGGTCAAAAACAATCCAAAATCCCCAAATTATTAACAACCCTAATTGAGAAAAATCTATTTTCCTCATCCTTATCAGCAACACCCATTTTGTTCACTTTCAGTCATCATTGATGTCCATCTTAGTTATTTTATGAATCATTTCTCAATTCTCTTGCAAAAAAAAAACCCATAACATGTATTACATTACTCACAAACAGGGTACACACATATTTATCAAATCATTTAGAGATCAGAAAAAATAATGAAAAAATGATGGTAAACCCTATCAGTTGATAAGTGTTTATCACATAGTATTAAATAATAGACAAATTTGACTACTTAAAGTAGAAAAAATAGGGTTTCGATGAAAAGGTTACATAATATTCTAGTTACATAGAATTTTAAATTTTTTGGTGAGAATTCATACCGATTTTTGACACCTTTCGAAAAATAAACCGTGCTCAGAATTTTCGCAATCAAACTGTGATATGATTTTCTAATGAATTATTATGCTTACAAATTTTTTCCCTAATGTTATTGTTCTCAAACGAAGCTTCACAAATTTAAGTTTCCTTGAAATAGACTAACGAATGAAAATCTATAATTATATGGAATCGACACTTCCAACCACCACTTTCTTTGGCATGTGATTTACAAAACACACACGATTGCCATATATTTAATGGATAATTAATGGCTATAAAATAAAGGACATATTTAGAATATCACACAAAATTTACTTTATTTGGTTAATGGTTGTTGGGGTTAACACATCGGTTGTACAGAAAATATATCAAATCTAAGGATACCCGCAAATAAAATTGGATATTCTACTAGAATAAATATAGAAAACAAGATACATAAATCAACACCAAATTTAATGTGGTTCACCTAGTGTGGGCTACGTCCAGCAAGAAACAAGCCAATCTATTATCCAAAGCTTTGATAAGATATACAATGATTATTTACAATCTTCCACACCTCTCAGATGTACAATACTTTCTTTTTATCAAGCTTTTGCTTCATCATCAAGAATTCTCTCTCTCACCAAATTTTGCAAGTTCTTTCTAATTTTTAGACTTAGGTCACTTAGCCATGTAATTAGAATTAATAGAAATACTTTAATGCTAAAAATAGATCTGATTCCTGAGATTTAATTAAAACATCCTCGTATAGGTAACTGACACCGGTTAGCCCTAACCGCTGTCGGTTCCTCCCTTGCCTGACCAATGCTGGTCATGCCTGACCAATGCCATTCCTACCTGAACAGTACCAGTCCTGGGTGACTGATGCTGGTCCCCCCTTAACCGATGACAGTTACTATATTTTCTACAAGTTTCATTACATGTTAAACTAAAGTAATTGAGCTCCACAACTCAACAATCTCCCACTTGGAGATTAATTACTGCACTATACCTGTACAACGTCATTCTTGGATCCTTCCTTAGCTTTGTTTCTTCGTCTTCAAGTCTTAAAATCAAAGACCAATAGAAGTGGAGTGTAGCTCCAACTTCTCCTTTACTAATGGATTCGTTAGCATATCCATAGGGTTCTTGCTTGTATGAATATTTTCTAGATTCAACTGTCCATCCTCCAATATCGGTTGTATGAAGTGATACCTCAACTGAATGTGTTTTGTTCTCGAATGAAATGTTAAGTTCTTTGCCAAATGAATTGCACTCTGACTGTCACTGAACAATTTACAATCATTTTACTCCTTTTCTAACTCTTCCATGAACCTACTTATCCATATTATCTCCTTTCTAGCCTTTGTAGCTGCAACATACTCTACATCTGTAGTAGACAAAGCCACAACCTTCTGCAATCTTGAAATCCAGCTAACTGCCATTCCACCTACTGTGAAAATGTATCTAGTAGTGCTCCTCCTACCATCTAGATCTCCATCCATATCTGAATTAACATAGCCATGTAATGAAATATCCAAACCTCTATAGCATAATTGCATGCTAGATGTACCTTTCAAATATTTGAGTATCCATTAGACTTGTTTCCAATGCTCTTTACATGGATTAGCCATATATCTACTCACAACTCCCACTACCTGTGCAATGTCTGGTCTAGTACAAACCATAGCATACATGTGACTTCCAATTGCTGAAGTATATGGTACACTCGTTTCATGTATTTGACCTCCTTATGTGATGAAGGACACTGATCTTTGCTCAATTTCAAGTTTCTAACCATAGGTTTACTAACAAGTTTTGCATTTTACATTTTGAACCTTTCTAACACCTTGTAGATATAATACTCCTGAGACAAATAAAATTTCTTGTTTTTCCTGTCTCTATGTATTTGCATGCCAAGGATTCTTTTTGCAGCTCCTAAATCCTTCATAGAAAATGTGTGAGCTATCTTTCCCTTAAGCTCACTAATGTCTTGCATACTAGATCCTGCAATAAGCATATCGTCCACATATAATAAAAAAAATAATATAGCTCCTATTTTCAAGCTTCTTGAAATAAACACAATGGTCAAATTCACATCTCAAGTAATCATGCTCATGCATAATACTATCAAAACTCATGTACCATTTCCTTGGAGCTTGCTTGAGCCCATATGGGCTCTTTTTCAACCTGCACACTAATTTCTCCTTACCCTTGACTTTATACCTAAGCGATTGCTGCATATAAATCTCTTCATCCAAATCACCATAAAGGAAAGCCGTCTTCACATCTAGTCTCTCTAAATGCAAATATTTTACTACAATTAAACTCAATACAGTACGAATAGAATTCATCTTAACAATAGGAGAAAATATTTTACCAAAATCAATACCTCTTTTCTGTATAAATCCCTTTACTACAAGCCTTTCCTTGTACCTTTTTCTTTCCACCCTCTTCTTCCTTGAACCTGTAAACACAGTTGTTCTACAATGTTATCTTACCTACTGACAACTTAACCAAATCCCAAGTCTAGTTCTGTTCCCAGGAGTCCATCTCCTCATCCATGCCATGTTCCCACTAAACATGAGTCTTATCTTGCATTACTTCTTCAAAGATATTTGGTTCACCATTATCAGTCAAAAATAAATAAAATAGAGAAGGTGTAAATCTATCTATAAGTTTAATTACCCTTTGTGACCTTCTCATAGGAATTTGGGGTACCGAAGGCTCAATCTAGACCTCCTGGACATTCCTATCTAAATCTGATAGTGACCGATGTTGGTCACCTCTAACCGACATCGGTTCTACTAACTGATGCTGGTTTGGATCCTCTATAACCAATTCCAGTTCATCTGACTAGTTCCGTTTAGGGGCCAACCAACACCGGTTATAATGTAACCCTGTCAGTAATTCTTTTAAATCTGAGAGTTCATTTTCATTCACAAAATTCTCAACTGGTTCATCCTTAGGTACCAAAATTTGATCCCTGTACAATCTCTTTTCATTCCATTCAACATCACAACTCCGAATAATTTTAGAATTCTCTAAATCACAAAAATGGAAACCGAAATCACCAGATCCATAACCAATGAAAGTAAATTTCTTATATTTTGCATCCAAATTTTTCTTATTTTCCTTATCAACATGCAAAAAATATTCTGAACCAAAAAATTTAACAAAATAAATATCTACCTCTTTTCCAATCCAAGCTTCCTATGGTATTCCTCCATCTAGTGAACTTAAAGGCCCACAGTTAATCAAATAAACCATTGTATCAACTTCTTCTGCCAAAATCTGCAAGGGCAGTCCAGAATGTACCCTCATACTTTTAGCATGTTCCATAATTTTCCTGTTCATTATTTTTGCAACACCATTCTCTTGTGGTGTTCTTGGAACCGTTATTTCTTTACATATTCCATCCACTGAACAATAATCATTGAAATCCTTGCTATAGTATTCATTCTCAACAAGGGATTTCCATCTTTTAAAAGTCTTAAAAACATCATATTTACATTTAATACAATAAACCCATACCTTTCTTGTAGCATCATCAATGAAAGTAATATAATACTGAGATCCTCCATGAGAAGCTACCTGAGCTGGTCCCCACACATCTGAGTGTACAAGCTTCAATTTCTTCTCCTTATTAGTTGCCCCAACTTTGAGAAATATCACTCTCTTTTGCTTTCCAAAGATACAATACTCACATAAATCAAGATCTAAATCTTTCAAATTTGATAACTTACCCTTAGCATTTAATATTTTTATTCATTTTTGACTCATACGACCCAACCGATTATGCCACATGCATGCATTTGAATCTGATGTAGATAATGCAAAAAATTAATCAGTAATACACGTAGACAAATATAACGTTCCTACCTTCTTACCTCTTACCAAAACAAAATAACCCTTGGTGAATTTCCAAGAGTCTCCTGTAAAAGTAACCATGCAACCAGATTCACCTAGTTTCCCTACAAAAATAATATTCCTCCCAAGGCTTGGCACATGCCTCACATCTTTCAATACCCATGTATTTCCATTATGAAATTTTAGATGAACTTCCCCTTTACCTTTAATACTACAAGGTTCATCATCACCCAAATAAACATGCCCAAAATTTTCCTAGACATAATTTCTAAAATAACCCTTATTAGGGGTTGCATGGAGAGAAGCTCCTGAATCTAAAACCCATGATTCAATTCTACTATCTAAAGAAAGAATAAGAGTATATTTCATTACCTCTGATGCAGCAAGATCTACTTCTTTACCTTTTTCTGGGTGTTGGTTCTCTTTTTCCTTTTACCAACAATCTTTTTTTACATGTCCTTTCTTTCCACATTTCCAACAAGTAATTCCCCTACTTCTGGATTTAGATTTGTTATCCCTTGACTTTGATTTCCCATTACTCTTACTCTTGGATCTCTCCTTCTTCCTACAATTGCTTTCTACATTCAAAGCACTTATAGATGATGATTCCTCTATACTCTTCCTAAAAATTTCTTCATTCAAGATTATACTAACCACATCATCAAACTTCAAAAAATTATTAGCATATGTTGTATTACTAAAAACCATTACCAAGTTATCCAACCTATCAAGAAAAGAACATAAGAATAAAAGTACTTTTACTTCATCATTAAATGGTATAACAACCAATTTTAACTGATTTACAATAGATCAGAAATCATTCAAATGACTAGATGCAGATCCACCTTCATGCATCTTAGAACTAAATAGTTTCTTCATCAAATAAAATTTATTTGAAGCACTAGGTTTTTCATATAAATTAGCAAATGATTTCATTAAGTCTACTGTGGAATCCGTTTCTGTAATATTAGAAGCCATGGATGCTATCAGGCTCAATCTTATAGATCACAAAGCCTTTCTATCAAGAATAGTCCATTCTTCATCAGTCATCTTTGTAGGTCTAGACTTCTCATCTAACGGTAAATACAAATCTCTTTGATACAAATAATCCTCAATCTACATCTTCTATAATTGATAATTTCGGCCATCAAATTTCTCTACCTTGTATTTGTTTTCTTCTGTCCTTGTTGTAGCTCTCACTCAGTCGAAAACCCTCTGTGAGTAAATATTTCAACACATAAAACCCTCAAACAAAGCTATGATACCAGTTGTTGGGGTTAGCACACTGGTTGTACAGACAATATATCAGATCCAAGCATACATTTAAATAAAAGTGGGCATTCTACAAGAATAAATATAGAAAACAAGAGACATAAATCATCACCATATTTAATGTGGTTCACCTAGTGTGGGCTACGTCAACCAAGAAACAAGCCAAAATATTATCCAAAGCTTTGACAAGATGTAAAATGAACATTTACAATCTTCCATACCTCTCAGATGTACAATAATTTCTTTCTATCAATATTTTACTTCATCACCAAGAATTATCTCTCTCACCAACTTTTGCAAGTTCTTTCTAATTCTTGTTAATCATCTTCTTTCTTACTTCTAAACCCTAGCTTTTATGCTTATATAGTTGTTTATAGACTTAGGGCACTTAGCCATGCAATTAGAATCAATAGAAATACTTTAATGCTAAAAATAGATCTAATTCCTGAGAGTTAATTAGAACATCCTCGCACAGGTAACCGATGCCGGTTAGCCCTAACCACTGCTGGTTCCTCCCTTACCTAACCGATGCCGGTAATACCTGACTGATGTCAGTCTTGGGTGACCGATGATGGTTATTGTATTTTCCAGCAAGTTCCATTGCATGCTAAACTAAAATAATTAAGCTCCACAACTCAATAATGACCAATTAATTTTAGGGGAACCACTATATTAAGCATATATGCTGCACGTAAAAATTATCAATATTAACAAAAATATCATCAATAGAACAACATGCTTAATGTCAATTTTATCATATTTAAATTACATACTGATTATATAAGAATTCCATGCTTTGACTATAATACAAATGATATGTGGTTCATTTTATGTCTCACATATTGAACTATCATATTTTGAATATCGCATGAACTTTACATTGTTTGGTATAATGGAACTCGCAAATATTAACCATATATGCCAGACATAAATAATATCAAAATTATCAACATTATCCATAAAATAACACCATGCTCATTGGAAATATTATCATCTATAAATTTCATAGAGAGTATATAAGTATTCCATAATTTGACTATACTACCGGTGATATGTGGTTTAATTGATGTCTCACATATTGAATTATCATATTTTCCTCAACAAAAATATACATGTTTACCAACATCATTTTTAAATTGTTTTTTTACAAAATCAATATCTTCAAATGTGTGTGTCAATGATCTTGGTGGCACCCATGATGTCGATTGTTGGCATTGTTCTAAAATAAAAAGGAAGATTGCAAAATAGGGAAGTATTAACTAACTACAATGTATGATCTTTTTTATTTTAAGATGGAATGAATGATGTAATACTATATTACTTATGTGAAAGAAACCATAATTTACCTGGGTAAAAATACTTGAGACTTGAATTTGTACATCCAATATTTTCTCCATTTTCTTTGTCTCTTATTCCATTCTTCCACGTTCTAGTTGAACCCTTCCCAGCTCAATTTCTTTCGATGTCTGACTAAATATATGCGTGCTATTTCGGATTACCTTTTTCAAATACCCATAAGAGTTTCTTTTTCTCTTCACATATTTTCTCTAAATTCCATTTTTATTCAAATGGGTTTCTATCTTTTCTCCTTCCAAATTTTCAATGTTGATAGAAGGGATTTCTGATTTCCCTCTCATGTCTTTTTCAGAACAAGAAGTGGTTGTATCAACCCTCTCTTTTCCATTAAAACCAATAACCTTGTATGTTTCTTGTGTAATGTGATCTATATCTTCATAGAAATTCCATGTTGACTTTGTTTCCACTATTGTTTTTTACAATTGTTTCTCCTTGAAGCTTTTCTTCAACCTATTAATCTTGTATTTGCATTTCTTCCCAGTGAATGTTTTTCCAGAAACTTCATTCAAAGCATCTGCTATATCATCCCAATATATCCATGGTTTAAATGTTCATACACCTCTTCGTATTTTGTAATAAATGTTTTCACATAAGATTCTGACCACAACTCTTCTTGGTATTCTTTTATCAGATCCTCTTTATTTCTATCTCTTTCATATGCATGGATTATTGGTTTTTTTTTCTAAGTTTGAATCATCGACATCATCAACAATATATGGAGAATTTAGATCAATTTGTGAATTTAGAATGTTAGGACCTAATTTTTGTGCACCACTTGTATTCTCTTCAAATTTTAGACACTATTTCCATCTAAGTTTTGCAAGCAGAACTCCTTTACACGGAAGTTACTTAGATGTGTTGAACAAACCATATTATTTGCATAGTTTCTTGGATTTGATTTGAAACTTGTGATTCAAAACGTGAAAATAAGGGAAATGGTGATATTTTTGTGTCTTGATAATTTATCAAGTACTATAAACAATCACAAATGAAACAATTTACGTACTCCATCTTTTATCTAAACTTAATTTCATTTTCAATTTACTAAAAAAAATATTCAAGGGGTCATGTGCTCTGTAAAATCATATAATCAAAACATGTGGATAACCATTGAAAATTGGTTATTTACCAACTAACAAATGCAATATTTATAATCACTATGAAATGGGTGTATAAACTGAAATTCTTCAAAATAAAATAAAAATGATTTACTTTTTTTAATTTTCTATAACTTTGTTCTTCCCCCATTTGTGTATGTGTTCCTTATTTTGGTGTGGTTGGCTTTGAAAAGAGTATACAATTTTTCCATTTTATCATATTAAATATAGACATTAGCATAGTTTTTGTGGATCAAAATTTAATATTGTACTACTTAATATTAAATGCAGTACAAAAAAATAAAAAACATACTCTAAAGTGACGGATTTTACATTACACATTTTAATGGCCATTTAATGTTTAGGGAAGCACAATATTAATTATGTAACATTCGACCTTACAAAAAAGTGTAATTGTTATTGTATTATAAATATATTAATCTTTACTCTACACTATGAGGTTTATGGATAAAATTATACACATGGCAACACGATCTAAATTTAAGTTAACATTTTTAAAACATAATTTTTAATGTATGAAAACTACAATTTGACATTGGTTGAGACTTAATTTGATAATTTAATTGAAATTAAGTCTTTAATATTGAGAATTATTAATAAAAAAATACGTAACATGTGTTAATTTTACTCAATATTATATATAATTATTAACAACAAAGGTATAAAAAGCTTATAAATAATTAATACACAAAATTGAATCAAAGCATAAACCACCATCATTAATCAAATAAAGTCTAAATTATTAAAAGTAAACTTATATTGTTAAAAGATTAGGTAGGATATAAAAAGCTTAGAAATAATTAATACACATAATTGAATCAAAGCATATACCACCATCGTTAGTAAAATAAAGACTCAAGCTTGAACTCTATACCATAAAATAAGCATAGCTATATAATTAGAGAATTAAATACACAAAGGATTTACTTCAACACAATATTAATGACCCTAAATTTAAGTCCAAGATACCACTAGGCTATAGACATTTTATTATTAGAATGGCTGGTGAAAATATACCCTTCAATATGCGAGTGATCCCTATTCCAAGCGTGAATCTTCACTTCATCTTGAAAATTCATGTACTTTTTCATGCGAGGCATTCAACTTCGGCATAAAAGGGATCACACATCAATGTGCAAGGGATCACACTTTTAAGTGTGAGAGAGATCACACTTCGTCATGTGAGGGATCACACTTCATCGTGCCAGCAATCTTACTTCGTTGTGCGAGGGATTGCACTTCTCCGTGCGATGAATAGAACTTGGTATAGATGTATGAGGCCATGACTCTCTCACTCTACAATCAACTATCACTTTCAAATCCATGTGTGAGTTTTTGAACTTGGAATTGCACTCGCTCATAAATTGAAGTGTGGTCTCTAACTTTTGGCCTCTCATTCTAATCAATATTTTAATTTTAGCATGTAAAAATAATAATTACATCACAACGGCCACTAGGCTATAAAAATATTGAAATCCATAGGGGAAAGAAGCCAATGATTGTGCATAATCCAATGACTATGAGTGGTAATGTGTAGGATAGTACCACTAGTTGTAAAAATCGAAGTCAAATTTTATAACTTGTATACTAAGAATTTATAAAAAAAGGTAGCCAATAAGATGACTACAATTAAGTCACATGTACAAAGTAGCCAATAAAAGGTGACACATTTTTTGTCCTGAAAAGGTGATTTCATTCACAAGAAAGGGCCAATATTAATTTTCTTTGTTCTAAAAAGTACCTATTTTTAATCCCTTGGAAATATTTTTTCAACAAAATTTAAATGAAGAAAAGAAAATTTGTGCATTATAAAAATCTTAATCTTTCTCTACACTATGTGGTTTATAGATAATTATACACACATCAATGGGATCTAAACGGTGTACAACGATTTGTTATATGTTTAAATATTTGGATTAAATGAGGTTTTTAAAAGGTTCATATAAGATGTATATTTTTATTTTCTCATTGTGATGTAAATTATCCATACTAATTTTAAATATTTAAGTGTGATTTTTAGTAGCTTTATATATTTATTTGTGGATACAGTTGAAAATGAACTTTGTTTTTGAAGAAAGATCACATGTGGATTTACTATCCAAAAGGTGTGAAAGTTACGGAGGGACTAGTTTATCCGTCCAAAGATACACTCAATTGTAGAGACGTGCGGTCTATCTTATTCGTTGTCACAATAAGTATTGTATTTAATGGTAGAGTGAGTCTGCCATACATAATTGATGATTGTGAAACCCTATAAGAATTTGAAAACAAGGGATACTTTATCCCAGGGTAAAAGAAGCAAATTATTAAGCATGCGATTTCAAATGTTTCACATGTGGGGGTGATGGCATTCAAAACATCATTAGAAGTGACTCAAAGGATACATTTAATGAGAATGAGGGTTTGAATTCTACCAGTGATAGCCATTTTTTCATAACTCCTACAGAAAAAGATGAATGTGTTACAACCTGTTGATGGCAAATCACAGCACCCATGAATGTCTGCAACTCGATGGGTTGAGACTCTCAGTATGATTACATAACATGGATATTTTCCCAAGTGTGGGACCTTGCAAAATTGGAAAAGCTCTCCGGATGAAGGCCGGTTCTTATTGCTCTGTTCAGATGCACACCTAAAATTTGCAGAGGGTTTACTTAAAAACATAAACTAAATTTCCAAGGAGACAGGGTAAGAATATGCATAAAATAAAACCTAAACTACAAAGGTGATGCACCAAGGAATGAAGAACACCTTTCTTGCCAATAAACACAAACCATTTAAATGTAATGCAAGATCATGCACAGATAACCAAATTTACAGTGAAAGATCAGAAGGATGAAAATGAACACAGAGAGGGTTGAGAATCATCCATAGGCATGTATTATTTGCTCCAAAGATTGATACAATACACTACAAAATGCCAAGAGGCAAAGTTACATTACAGTTTTTAAATGGGAGGTTTTTTTTTTCTCCACAAATCCTCCTGCCAAAGAGAAGAAGGGAGGGGAAAAACAAGAATGTCCAACCTTTAGAAAGAAGCCCCTCCTTACAATTTATAGGAATAATGAAAGAGAAAAGAGAGAGGAAATCCAAAACTACCCCAACCACCTCTAGGTTACATTTAATTCATCTCATTATGGTGGTAAGTTTGAACCCTAACAAACCCAAAAAGTGGCGAACTGTATTTTAAATATTTAAGAATTTGTTCTCACCTAATTAAAGATATTCAGTCATAGTTGGACAGAGGACCTCGTAATATTTTTGAAAATTCCAGCCTTGCGTTAATCCAAGCTCCCTGTGAAAAGTTATGGCCATTTGAATATTTGGGTTAGGGTCTGCTTCCTGTCAGCTCTCAAAATGTTGTGCCTTCTGAAGGTACGCCTTGGCGCATCCATCCTTATGTTGACATACCCTTACATGCACCAAGGTGTAACTCTTTCCATGTCGACACTCTGTACTATGCACCCTTAACCTACGCCTTGGCGCATCCATGTTTGTGTCGACATCCTCTTATGTGCACCATAGGCGCATCCATATTTGTGTCGACATCCTCTTACGTGTGCCATAGGCGCATCCATATTTGTGTCGACATCCTCTTACATGTACTACAACATGAATTTCTTCGTGTCGACACTCTATTACCTACATTGAGGGCACATCCATTTTCATGTTGACATCCCCTTACGTGCGCCCTTTACCTACACCCTTAACCTGCGCCTTGGCATGACTTTTTGCATGTCAACACCTCTTATTGTGTGCCTCTTACCTATGCCTTAGTGCATCCATTTTCATGTCGACATAATTTTTCATGCACCCTTTACCTACACCCTTAACCTGTTCCTTGGCGCATCCATTTTCGTGTTGACATCATTTTTCATGCGCCCTTAACTTGCGCCTTCTGAAGGTGCACCTTGGTAAATGTCGGGGTCTGAGTTTCTTTGATTTCCATATTCTTCTGTTTGTCTATATCTACTGAGGGGAAGATATGTATACAACAATTTGGCGACTCAACGGGACCACCTGCCTTCTAGGTAGAAGATCAGTGGCCTTTTAGCAATCCATTAGGCATGAAGTCATAAGCAATAACCTGAAACTAACCTGATATCTGATCCCAAGCCTGATACCACAACTTATTCACTGAAAGTACTTTGAACTATAGAAATTCAACCTAAGAGCAACAAAACCTATGCCAAAACACTTAGGGAAATTGAAACCTAACTACAACAAGACAATGTGCATACGCACTTAGAGGAATTGGAATCTAGGCTAATATTTACAAGGGTAAACCTTTTCTTTTCAGTAGCAATGTTTAAGATAGATTCCGTTAACCAGAATTGTGAGTTCTTCTCCGTCCAATGTAGACAATTGGAAGGAATTACCACTTTTACATCCCGTGACCATGTAGGGGCCACTCCAAATGGCATCAAACTTGGAATGCGTTCCTGGTTTTTCCCGATCTGCATCCCATTTCAGAACTAGGTCCCCTTCCTGGAAGGTCTTTACTCTTGCCTTCTTATCAAACCATCTTTTTACTAAGGCCTGATCCTTTTCAATCATCAGAACTACATGTTCTCTTATTTCTTCCAATTTTATCAACTCTGCATACCTGGGCTCCATTGGTTTGAACTCAGACAACTCCAACTACTTCATGAGCTCCAATGCTGGCAATTCTAATGATATAGGCAATACTGCCTCTTTCCCATAGACCAATTTGTAGGGAGAACTACCTGTAGACCTCTTTGGCGTTATCCTGTCAGCCCATAATGCTGATTTTAGCTTTGTATGCCATGTCCTTTAGTTTTCATCCAGAGTCCTTCTGATGATTCTTAGCAAATTCTTGTTCGTGGACTCTGCTTGTCCATTATCTTGCGGGTAATAATTTGAAGAGGTGCTCAAATAGATTCCATTCTTGACAGCCCATTCTGTAATATTGGAACCTATGAATGCTAATGCATTGTCTGATATGATAGTGGCCAGCACACCGAACCTGGTCACTATTCCTTCATAAAAGTCTAGTATGTTAGACTCATTTTCCTCTTTGAGCACTACTGCTTCGGTCCACTTGGTGAAATAGTCCGTTGCCATGAGAATCCACTTGTGGCCTTAGCTTGAGTTTGGGTTGATGACCCCGATGAAGTCCAATCCCCATTGCATAAATGGTTGGTCAACTAAAATCGGGTGCAATGGAAGTGCTGCTAGTCTTTCTTTGCCTGTGAAGAGTGCACATTTCTTACACTTTCTTATCCATGTAGAGCAGTCACTGAAGACTGTCGGCCAATAATATCCTGCCTTCATTATCTTGAGAACTATTACTCGTGGGGTGAAATGTCCTCCAAAATCTCCATCGTGAAAATCTCGTAACACCCTCTCAATTTGACCAGTCCCAATGCACCTCAATAGAACCCCATTGATGTCTTTTTTAAACAAAACACCATCAATAAGCACATATGGAATGGCTTGTAATCTGAAGTATCTCATTTTTGCTTTACTCATTTCTGGAGGGTATAATCCTACCTATAGGAAGTGTATCATATTCTGAGCCCAACAAGGAGTGGGCACATCATCATTTTCATGTTCTTGACCATCCTGTAGTACCAAGACAGCCTCTTTTTCATCACTTCCTTTGACTTGCCGACTCAAAGCTAGTTGTTCACATAGTCCTTTTCCACGTACTAGTTTTGTGACCTTGATCTCGATGTCATATTCCATGACACGGGTTATCCATCCTGCACGTTTCTCGTTTAAATCCTTGTTTAGAAGGAAGTCCTTGACTCCCGTATGAGAGACCAATAATTGGATCTTGTTGTTTGAGACTAGGTGCTTGAATTTTTTTAAGCTCCTGATCACTGCAAGGACATTCTTTTCAATGAAAGAGTACCTAGTTTCGTATTCTTCCAAGCCTTGACTGAAGAAAGCAACTGGTTGTTCTAATCCTTTTTTTTTTCTATACCAGGATTGCAGAAATTATGTCTCCACCACCAAAGGCATATAGCATGAAATCCTTGGAGAAGTGTGGATTGACGAGAGTTGGAGCTTGAGATATAGCCTCTTTTATTGCCTCAAAACTTGCCTTGCCTTCAGATGTCCACTTAAATGTCATGCTCTTGTTTAACATTAGCGTTATTGGCTTTACGAGAGCTGCAAAGTTTGGAACAAACCTGCGGACAAAATTGATCCTTCCTAAGAAGCTTTGAAGAGCCTTCTTGTGACTTGGCAATGGCAACGCTCGAATTTCTTCAACTCTTTCTGGGTCAATCGTCAATCCCTCCTTTAAAACAATATGGCCTAGAAGTTTCCCTCGTGAGCCAAGAATATGTATTTTTTGGGATTCAAAGATACCCCAAATTTTCTACACCTCTGAAATACCTGCCTCAAATGAAAGAGGTGATCTGCTGCATTTTTGGAGAATACCGTGATGTTGTCAAGATATATCAAAACTATTGTATTGATCAACTCCTTGAATGTCATATCCATTACCCTTTAGAAAGTGGCTCCAGCATTTGATAGCCAAAATGGCATCTTCTTGTAGGCATAAGTGCCCCATTTGGTGGTGAAAGCCGTCTTGAACTGGTCATCTTCTTTCACCATTACCTGATTATACCCTGAGTAGCCATCTAGGAGAGAGAATCTCTCCGAACCGGATACCACTTGCAATATTTGTTCCATTGAAGGAAGTGGGTAATGGTCTTTGAGAGATGCCCTATTGAGGTCTCGGAAGTCCACACACAACCTGATTTCTCCGCTCTTCTTCCTGACCAAAACCAAGTTTACAACCCAGCTTGAGTTCTTGATCGGGAATATAATGCTCACCTTTATTAGCTTGCTTAACTATTTCTTCATTAGAGGCTCAATGTGAGGGTTGACTGGTCTCTGCTTCGACCTGATGGGTTTAGCATCTGGATCCAATTCTATGGTATGTTGTGCCAACTTTGGATTGAATCCTCTCAAGTCTTCATAGCTCCAAGTGAAGACATCTAGAAATTCTTGGCAAAGCTGTATGAATTTGATTTCTCCTGCTCAGTGGCCACTTTGCCAATTTGAAGTGTTTTGCCTTCCCCAACCGGAATTGGCTCTGAATCCTCCCTCTTGACCTATATGTTAGCCTTTTCCTTACGAAACTGGTCATTAGGGTTGAAGATAGACTCAATGTTATTAAACCCTTGGGAAGCTTGTTTGTCTGCAGCTGCACTACTTGATCCCCGTACTGCTGCTCTAATCTGTCTTGATTCCTAGCTGAGAATTCAGCCTCTTCTTGTAAGAAATTGACGATCTATTGATCATTCTCAAACACCTGTCAGCTTGTACTATTATCTGGAACTGCTTTCCTCACAATCACATGGATATGTGGTTGCATTTTTTCCCTTTTGATGTTGTCAACCACATCAAACGTTGTTCCAACTTCTGCGAGCCTATCCGTGACTTCATTTTTCTTCCTAGGTATGGACACAATGTTGAAAGCTTCGAAATCCTCAATGAGGTCCCATACTCTGTTCTTGTAGCTCTTCAGTAGATCATTCTTTGTAGCATGTTGTCCCCTGACTTGATTGACGATTAGGTCGCTATCCCCGAACACCTGTAAATTCTTTATGCCCTTTTTTGTGGCCCAATGAAGTCTGTGAATCAAGGCCTCATATTCAGTTGTGTTGTTTGAACAAGAAAATTGGAAATGGAAAGATGAATAATATTTGATGCCTTAAGGTGAAACAAGCATAGCTCCTCCTCCTGCACCTTTCCTACTCCTTGATCCATCAAAAAATAACTGCCATACCTCATTTTCATCCTTATGGTCTGGTTTGTTAATGCTAGGGATAGGTTGGTTTCCTTCATGTATGCAATAGAATCCTAGCTCATATTCTTCTACTTCTTGGTAGGGATCAAAAGCATGTACCTTGCTTGCCCATTCATCCAGAGTCAAATCTAGGATGCTTCCAACTTTGGTGTCAACTTCATATGTGCTTTGATAATCTTCTTGATCAAATGTTGAACAGTTGGCATTGATTTGGCTTGGAGTATGAGGCTCAATATGAAAGTTTGCAATTGGTTCAGATCTGATTGTGAGCTTAGTACCATATCTTGTTCTAAACAACATGTGTGACTAGTCAGCAGATAAGTAGCCTCTAATTTTGGCTGTGAAATCCCTTGATAAGCATAGGGTAAAGAGTGGTGGCAAATCTATCACTAACACATCTTGTGAAACAGTAACGTTGGGGCATGCATGCAGGGTAAGATTCAAACCTTTAATCACTCCCACTGTTGCTACTGCTGTCCCATCCAACTACACTACCCCCTTTGATATTACTTCATATTGGAGACCCAGCTGATTAGCTATTTGCTTGAGCATGACAGAACTGCTTGCCCCAGAATCAATCATGCAATTGTGTACTAGTTTATTGCCAATGATTAATGAAACATAGAATGGAGGGGGCTTCAAAACCTTACCTTGTTGTCCTCCATGACTCTCTTCAGGCTGAGCAACATTTGTGAGGACCTTCTCTTGCATAGGGACCTACTGGTTTGAAGTTGACCAATCCTTCATGGCAGCTTGTAGAAGATCTCTTTGTCCTGGGATGGATAAAGATTCCCACATTGATATATTCACATTTGTCTTCTTCATTTGATCAATGATGCTAAATGGGTATGAAACATCTCTTTGTTGTCCTTTAGGCGGCACATTCCTTTCTTGCGCATGGGCAGCAACGACTGGCATTTGAGTTGGTTTAGAAGGTGGTTTGGTCTGTCCTTGAATGTTTGGAGCTGCATTTTACTTACCGACAACTTGTGGAGTGATGGAAGGTTGTAGATCACTTGGAGCCGATGATTTCCCTTCACTCGTATTCCTCTTCTTTGATCTTGTGTTAGCTGCTACACTCTGAGAAATTGTTTGATTCATGCCACAAAAATCCTCAGCTTGCCAATTCACAAGTGCAGTATCATTTGGAGCCGTGTTTTGTTGAGATGTCCCTTGTTGCTGATTTTTTTCTCGACTCACTTCACCCTCAATGCAAGTAGTTGTCACTATCAAGGCTTGGTTTAAAGCACCATTAAAGCACATAGATTGTTTGTGAGGTTCATTGCATGGGAATCACCAATCATACTCTTGAGCTATGTTGTTTTGGACTGGCACTAATACTTTAGAAGCAGATGCAACATTGGGGTTATAGGGCTGAAATGGTCTATTGGTGGGAGGCCTTACTTGGCTTTGATTTGCAGCCGGATTGGGTGGCCTATTGGGCTGGTATGGTGGCTAGCCTGGTACTGTGCTTGAGGCTGATACGGTCTAGCACTTTGAGCTTGTTGTCTTTTGATAGTCACCAGCTCATTTCCCAGGTCTTGAAATTGTTTCATAACCTCCTGGATTTCATTTGAAGCACTAGAGGATGAAGTAGAAGTTTCATTTTAACTTTGATTTCTAAGAGTGGGAATAAGAGCCAAAGTGGGTGTTTGACTAGTGCTTGGATTTTCTAAGTTTGGATACAAGGGCATGGGAGGCCTAGGAGCCAGCTTACCAGCTTGAATAAGACATTTTTCGGCCCTAATGGAAATGCTATAAGCAACAGGTAAGGTTGTGCCTCCCATAGATTGAATTAACATAGAAATATCAAAATTCAAAGCCTTAAGATAGTATAGAAAAGTACCTTTAGCTGTTGGCCTAATGGCCACTGGAATTCTATCCCAAGACCTTTGAAATCTGAAGTTGAAGTCAGTCAGCTACTCATTGGGAGCTCTCTTGATAGTTGTCAATTGTTCTAGTAGAGACAAATTGTCTCCCTTTTCTCCAAATTACTCATGGAGAACTATGCATAACTGATTCTAATTTTTGATAGAACCAGCTACAAGGCTCCTAAACCATTACAATGCCTTCCCTTTGAATGAAAATGCCAACAATTTGACAGCAACATCCATTTCATTTATCTCGTGGATTGCACAAACATTAGCAATGTCTTTGACATGATCACTAGGAGTGGTATGATTTTCTCCAGTGAAAAATGGAATGTTCTTCAATGCTGCAATTGGAACTAGATTTTGTGCATTGAGGGCAAGTGGTCTGCTTCTAGTGAAGTTTACAAAGGGATTCGGTGGTTACACCATTCTGATTGGCCTAAGAACCCTTGTTGATTGGAGAAAAGGTCTACCAGGTGGAGGTGTAGACAAAGTCCGGTTAGGTGGAGATGGTGACCTTTGTGGTCTTCTTCCTCTCCTTCCTCTTCCTGATGATAGCTGCAAGTGAACAAATAGCCCCTCTTCTCGAGCATCAGACCTAGTTTGAATTCTTCTCATATGCCTCGGCAACTTTTGCTGCTAGACCACTGAATTATATCCCCTTCGGAGTCGCCAGATGTGTTATAGAATGAGCCTCAAAAGGCTGGATTTTTCCAAGTTACACACCAAACTTGACAATATTTAAACTCAAAATTTTAAAAGACCTATATTTGAGATTTTAGGGTTTGGAATTTGGTTTGGAATGACAGTTCTGAAAACCCAAAATCCGAAATTCAAAAAACCATGAAATTTTGAAAGTCATAATCTCAAAAATCTAAGAATACCCTTTTGAAGATTATCCCCCAATCTATAGACTGGTGAAATTTTGACTTGTTTTGAGAAAGTTAAGCCCTTGAAAATCGATTTCAAAGTTCAACCTGGAAGGTGGAAAAATCTGAAATTGTAAAACCTGTAATTTTTTAGTCCAAATTTCTTGAAAATTCCTTCAAATCTATGGAATGACATCTTGGTCCCACCGGGCGTGCCAAAACTATTTATGGAAAATCACAACACCCCTAAATGTCTGCAACTCGATGCATTGAGACTCTCAGTGCGATTGCATAACATGGAGCTTTTCTCAAGTGTGGGACCTTGCGAAATTGGAAAAGCTCTCCGGATGAAGGCCGGTTCATATTCCTCTATTTAGATGCACATGTAAAATTTACAGAGGGTTTACTCAAAAACCTAAACTAACTTTCCGAGGAGATAGGGTAAGAAGATGCATAAAATAAAACCTAAACTACAAATGTGATGCACTGAGGAATGAAGAACACCTTTCTTGCCAATAAACACAAACCATTTAAATGCAATGCAAGATCATGCACAGATAACCAAATTTACAGTGAAAGATTAGAAGGATGAAAATGAACACAGAGAGGGTTGAGAATCATCCACAGGCATGTATTATTTGCTCCAAAGATTGATACAATACAGTAAAAAATGCCAAGAGGCAAAGTTGCATTACAGTTTTTAAATGGGAGGTTTTTTTTTTCTCCACAAATCCGCCTGCCAAAGAGAAGAAGGGAGGGGAAAAACAAGAATTTCTAACCTTTAGAAATAAGCCCCTCCTTACAATTTATAGGAAGAATGAGAGAGAAAAGAGAGAGGAAATCCAAAACTACCCCAACCACCTCTAGGTTGCATTTAATTCATCTCATTATGGTGGTAGGTGAGAACCCTAGTAAACCCAAAAAGTGGCGAACTGTATTTTGCATTTTTAAGAATTTTTTTCTCACCCAATTAAAGATATCCAATCGTAGTTGGATAGAGGACCTTGTAAGCTTTCTGAAAAGTCTAACCTTGCATTAATCTGAGCTTGCTATGAAAAGTTATGGCCATCTGAATATCTGGGTTAGGGTCTGCTTCCTGTCAGCGCTCAAAATGTTGCGCCTCCTGAAGGTGCGCCTTGGCGCATCCATCCTTATGTCGACATACCCTTACATGCACCAAGGCGTAACTTTTTCCATGTCGACACTCTATACTATGCGCCCTTAGCCCGTGTCTTGGCGCATCCATGTTCGTGTCGACATCATTTTTCATGCACCCTTAACTTGCGCCTTCTAAAGGTGCGCCTTGGTAAATGTCGGGGTCTGAGTTTCTTTGATTTCCATATTCTTCCATTTTTCTATATCTACCCAGGGGAAGATATGTATACAACACAACCTACATGGTGCTAAAACATAAGTGTCTTCAAAAAGAAGGTGACATAGCTGAAGGGTTTATATCCCTGGTACAAGAACAACATGTGATTTTTTTTACATGAGTTTTTGAACTTGGAATTGCACTTTCTCATAAATTGAAGTACGATCTCCAAATTTTTGCCTCTCACTGTAATAAATATTTTAATTTTAGTGTGTAAAAAAATAATTACATCACAACAGCCTCTAGGCTATACAAATATTGAAATCCATAAGGGAAAGAAGCCAATGATTGTGCATAATCCAATGACTATGAGTGGTAATGTGTAGGATAGTACCACTAGTTGTAAAAATCAAATTCAAAATTTATAACTTGTATACTAAGAATTTAGAAAAAAAGGTAGCCAATAAGACCACTAAAATTAAGTCACATGTACAAAGCAACCAATAAAAAGGTGACACATTTGTTGTCCCGAAAAGGTGATTTAATTCACAAGAAAGGGCCAATATTAATTTTCTTTGTACTAAAAAGTACCTATTTTTAATCCCTTAGAAATATTTTGTCAACAAAATTTAAATGAAGAAAAGAAAATTTGTGCATTATAAAAATCTTAATCTTTCCCCTACACTATGTGGTTTATGGATAATTATTCACACATCAATGGGATCTAAACGGTGTACAACAATTTGTTATATGTTGAAATATTTGGATTAAATGAGGTTTTAAAGATGTTCATATAAGATGTATATTTTTATTTTCTCATTGCGATGTAAATTATGCATACTACTTTTAAATATTTAAGTGTGATTTGTAGTAACTTTATCTATTTATTTGTGGATACAGTTGAAAATGAACTTTGTTTTTGAAGAAAGATCACATGTGGATTTACTATCCAAAGGTGTGAAAGTTACAGAGGGACTAGTTTATCCATCCAAAGATACACTCAATTGTAGAGACGTGGGGTATATCTTATTCATTGTCACAATAAGTATTGTATTTAATGGAAGAGAAAGTCTTCCAGACATAATTGATGATTGTGAAACCCTAGCAGAAATTGAAAACAAGGGATACTTTATCCCATGGGAAAGGAAGCAAATTATTAAGCATGTGATTTCAAATGTTTCACATGTGGGGGTGATGGCATTCAAAACATCATGAGAAGTGACTCAGAGGATACATTTAATGACGATGAGGGTTTGAATTCTACCAGTGATAGCCATTGTTTCATAACTCGTAATGACAAGGATAAATGTGTTACAACTTACATGGTGTTAAAACAAACTGTCCTTAGAAAGAAGGTGACATAGCTGAAGGGTTTATATCCCTGGTACAAGAAAAACATGTGATTTCAAGAGTGGTGTTGGGACCCACACACTTTGGCCATTTTTTGGAGATTATTATAACTACATGAAATGATTGTTATCCCAATCTACAATGCAACAATGAAGTTTCTTGGCCAATCAAAAACTTAGTTTATCTAGAAACAAGAACTGCACTTCATGTAAATGGAAATTCTAAACTCCAAGAAACAATTTCCACATTAAACAATGACTTTAATTTAAATTTCAAGTGGGTTAATGCCAAGTTGACACATTTATATTCAAAAGAACATACTTTTTTTGTAGTAGCAATAATTACAAATGTCTATAAAGGAGACATGGTGCACTTTAAAAAAATAGATGGAAATACATTTAGGGTGCATGTTGATAAATTAATTACACCTTTTTGCAAGGTTTTATCCATATCAAAATTATCTCTCATCCAATGGCCTGCTAACCAGTTGACCCATCAAGATGGTTTCGTTATGGAAGTAAGGATAAAAGAGATTCCAGAAGAGTTACCGGTAGAAATGTGGAGTGCATTATAAGATCCATTTCCTTAACTGGTATACCTAAGTTTAGATGAATCCTTCATATGTAGTAGTAATGAAAACTTGATAAAAAGACTTCACAACACGTGTAACCACCAAAAGATAAATTCTACTCCATCTAGTGCATCAAAGGTAGTGGAAAATTATGAAGAATCAAGCGAATAATTTTTGTATAAAGCTGAGAAAAAACCTTTTTGCAAGGAAGGACATCTCTCTAATCTATCTCTAAAGACTTTCAATCAAAGTTGGAATTTCACTCTAGATATGAATGCACCTGCCATCAAAAACTTTACACTTAATACATTCATCGTAAATGTTATCAGTTGTGATCAAGGTTAAAATTCATAACATAATATATAAAAATTGAAGTTATGTGGAAGGGATGTATGTTAGAATGCATAGTACAGATGTCATGGAATCATGAAAATCACCTATTACAGATAGAAACAATCCTAGATTAATGGCGAAAGGAGGGCAGTAAATGGAAATATAGGAAAACAAAAAAATTCCAAACATTGTTGTAAATATTGCACTAATATCCAAAATGGTGGAGAGGAATTTTGATTTATCACCACACATTGCTCGTTCAGTGTGTAGACACATGAATTCCACTTTTACAATCTTATTGTCAAAACACACACAAATCACTCTCATTCTTGCCCAATCCATTATAATTAGTGGTTTTTGCTAATTAAAAAATGTTTCTTACCACTTTATCCAATTAAAAACACTTTTTTTTTATTGTGTAACCCCTTTCGCATTCAGGATTCCACTTTACAGAGAATCGTAAGTAAAAAACCTCTTCAAAATAGAAAATTAGCATTTATTAGCTAATTAATCCTATTTTGCCCTTGTTTTGGTCAATATACCCTAGTATTAACTCAAAACCCTCTTCCAACCACTCAAAATCACGCCATTCACCTCGACAATGTCTCAGCAAGCTTTGAAAGCTTTTCCTATCCTTCTAATTAACCCTAAGTGGTTGATTGAGGCTTCACACCTCTTAATCACTTAGTAATTCACTAATTATGATTAGCAATTCTAATCTAATCTGGAGATTTTTTGTCCCACATGCACCAAAATACAAATTTCTCCCAAAAGGAAAACTATAAAAAGGGTGCACCTCACTCCTTTATAATAGACACCATGCTTTGATTTGCATCTCATATAATAACAATGATATATAGCCAATTTCAATCCTTGCTTAAAGCCTTTAATGGGGTTAGTATATGGATATCCAAAATAACCAAGTATTCATTGGGAGAGGTCATTTCACCTTGTTTGGAGTAGCAAACATAACCATTTGATTTCCCTCTTAGGTCTATTTATTCCCATGTTATGTAATTCAATCATATTAGTAGGCATGTTTAGTTAGAGTTTGTATTATTTTCATACTAGTTAAGCATTCTTTTAAGATTCTATCTTAATGTTACATTCCTAGACTTAGAACCCTTGGCTAGATGGATGTAAATGGTGTTATCTTCCCTTGTTTAGTCATGCAATTTGATTTTTAGAGTTTAGGGTGTCATCATTTGGCACGCCCGGTGGGACAATACCCCATTGCATTCACTTTTTAAAGCTTTTTAAACTTAGTTTCAAAGTTTTTCATTTGAAGTTTATAGATTAGTTTCAAGTTCCTAGATTAATTTCAAGTTTTCTAGTTTACATTCAAGATTTCTAGAGTACTTTCAAGATTTTTAGATTAGTTTCTCAAGCTTTTTAGATTAATTTAAAAGTTTTAGAGTAATTTTCAAAGTTTTATAGATTAATTTCCATTTTTAAAAGTTGTTTCAACTAGATTAGTGGTAGAAATTTTTCTTTCTTTCTTTTTACAAGATTCAAGGAGGTGAAGCCTTGTCAAAATTTTCAAAAAAATACCAAATATTTGACCTTTTTAAAGAAATTATTATCAAAAATCAAATTTTGGCCACTTCCTGTGAAGGGGTATGCAGTCGTTGAACTGGTAGAGAAGGTGTTGAACTGTTAGCACAGGCATCAAACTGTGAGTGCATGCATCAAACTATGAGCAGATGCATCGAACTATGAATGCACATATCAACTTGTATTTTCAACTCTGTCATTTTTACAAAGGTGAGCACATGCATTGAACTGTTAGCATAGGTGTCAAATTGTGAGCGCAGGCGTCGAACTGTGAGCGTAAGTGTCGAACTATGAGTGAACACGTCGGCTTGGATTTTCAACTCTTTCATTTTTATAAAGGTGAGCACAGACATTAAAATGTGAGTGCACATGTCAGATTGTATTTTCAATTTTCATTTTTACAAAGGTGAGCATAGGCATCGAACTATAAATGCATGCATCAAACTGTCAGGACATGCGTCAAACTGTGAGCACACACGTCAGCTTGTATTTTCAATTGTCTGTCATTTTTACAAAGGGGAGCGCAGACATTGAAATGTGAGCACATGATTTGGAATAGGAGCGCATACATCAAAAGGGGTGTGTAGGTGTGTCTGTATAAATTTTTCCTATAATCTCAAAGTTTCCATTTTTTGTTTTTAGCATTTCGGTTACTTTTCAGATGTTTTTAGATGCCATTTTTGTCGATTTCATAGATTTAGATAAATTTTTCTCATAAAATTGCTTAGGGTTTGAAGGAATTAATCTTGTTTTCATGCTTTTTATGAGTTTATGTTAAGGTGTGTATGCTCTTATCTTGCACTTTGTGTGACCTAGAGAATCAAAAGAACTCTTAAACCTTCTTTTTCTATCATTAGAGTAAGTAGGAAACTTTTTTAATCATCTTTTAGTTTAATTTTTTTTTCAATTTCTAAATAACCAAAGCTATAACTTTTGTATGCTCTTCCCTTGCACCTAGTGTGATCTTGGGAATAAAAATAAATTTTAGTCTTTTCATTAAAAAGCACTAGGATAAATTGGGAATAAATCTTGTTTTTGCGCAATTTGATTGTAGTTAGTTGATTTACAAGAATTTTTCATGGTTGTTTTCTTATGATATTGTGAATCTATTTTTAAAACCATTAGCCATTTTGTGAAGGACCTAACACTAGTCAAAGACAGGAAGACCTAAAAAAAAATTCTAACTACACATGTGATTGTAGGTTTCCAAAAGGAGTACGACAAAAACGACATTAATTCTAAAAGATAAAAAATACACCACAATCATCACATTATATTTGTAGGTTTCGGTTAAGAGCTACGGCTCGTCCACTCAACTAGGACATAACACCTTTGGCATAAGCCTTAAGCTATAACAATGGGGGTGGTCCTAGGAACCCTAAATTATTTCATGCAATAGGGAACCTTGTGAATGAAACAAGAAAGTGTTCCACACTAATGACATGTCTAGTACACCTTGGTGAGATTAGCGTCAAAGATATCTATATCGCGACCCCAGTGAAATTATAATTCAATGCACTTCAATGCTCATTATACTAAAGGGGGTAAAGTAAAGTTGAGATACTCCCAAATTAGTCAGTGCAACTTTTTAGGTAAATCGAGCTCGCTCCTAGATATCTTGTGAAAGTTAGAGAGAGAACCACCTAGGAAGATTGCCGGCTTGGAGCCATTGCTTTTGTCTTAGACAGTATACTTGAGAGCTCACACAAAGGGACAAATTTTTTAGATTCAAAATATTTTTTTTCAAACAAGGGAAAGGATCCCTTAAAGTTGAAACCGCATGACATTTCATCATGAAATCAACTTAGTGTCATTTTGTCCTAGTTTTTCACTTGTCTTAAGATAAGGTGAAACTCTGCCAAAATAACATCAAGTTTATTTCAACAGCACTTGGTCTACACCCTTGTTTTCTTATTTCCCATTTTTGGACAAAAGGAAACAACTTATATGGATACCGCTAGATATTATGTGTCCACCACTTTTGTATTCTACTTGTGTGACTAGGTTGCAATGTCGGAGCACACGTGTTGAAAGTGGGCATGGTACATACTCATGATCTAGTAGGCCCCCTTGTCTCAAAAACCCATATTTTAGACTTATTATCATCATAGTTAGGATTTTTCATCCTTTTCTTCTTTTGATTTGTTTCTCTGCCCACATTGTAGCTGTACAATTGAGATATTTATGTCTTGTTTCCATTATGAAATTAGGACTAAATCTCTATATTGTAGAGTTACGATATTCTCACGCATAGCAATTTCTTGTTATACTTAGACATAGTTTGTACATCCTAACTTTGTCTTGAGTTTTGTGAGTGTTGAGGATACATTGTTAGCATCATGATAACATCATTTTGATACTAGAAATATTGATTTCCCAAAATTTTGGTTCACATGTCCAAATAGTGTCGTTACACTACTCACATTTTTATCGTCCATTTTATGAGACTTGTACGTTGTTAGTGTTTAGAAACCTATTTTTATTATATCTTGTTATAAGATTACATCAACATTCTCTTATCATTTAGGCCTTGTTTGTTACAAATTAGACCTAACTGGTGATATTGTGTTGTAACTATTTGGTTGCAAACCTATCTAGACAAAATCTTAGAGAATAAACTATTTTGTGTAAACTAAATTTTGAGTGTTGTGCGTCATTGTATTGTTCTAAGGAAATATTATTTCATATGTTACCTTATTAGGGTAGATTTTTTGTTATTATTTAGTTCGTACATTTTCTTTGGCCTATCACTTTTGTGGCTATTCTATAGTCACCTTGTTTTAGACAAATTAGGGTCGTTATGCTGCACAAATTTGGCTAGGGTCCCTTGTTAATAAACCTTAGTGGAAATATTTAATGTTATACCTTCTATTCTAAGTAATGATTATTATGTGAATGGGGTCATGGAATTTGGAAGCCAATATATTTGGAGGTGACAACCCTCTTTTGGAGGATAATCTCATGGTTGACCTTAGTGATGAAGAGGAAGAGTCTCCTCGTGTGGATGTAGAGATTCATTCCGCCCATTTTGACGAGTAAAATTTTCATAATAAACATGAAGTTCTTATGTGGGTTATGGAACTAGGAGCTGAATTACCTTCCATATTATACCCTTATCTTGTCACCGACATAGTTTAGGGAGGAGAAGAATTAGACCTCCCACGTCACACAATTAATGAAATTTTAAACTTAGGTCATGCTTCTACTTCTACACATTAGAATAATGAGGAGATAATGTTTGGAAATTATGGAGACTATCATTTTCCTCCTATTAAAATTTCTTATGAAGACCATAAAGAACATGTTCATCATGCACAACCTCCTCCTAATGAAGATCGTCATGAAATACCTATTAAAGAGGTTACGTTAGAAAAAATGGTCCAAGCCCTCACTCGTTAATTTGTCAGTTTGGCTTCACATATACAATTGCATCCATGCTGAGAACTAGAAGGGTTTTCAACACAGTGTATGTGAGTTTCCTTCTAATGGGTCACACACATGAAGACATAGATGGTACATTCAGTCGATTATCAACAACATTGTGTAAATTAGATACATTATCTTTTCCACAAATAATGTAAATTTACAGAACATGCCAAGAGGAGTCCAACACATTCAATTCGTACCTTATTGAGAAACTCTAATACTTTAAGGCCTTTGTGGAACCACACTTGCTATATGGTAGCCACAAGATCATGGGTATCAACAAACCAAAGATGTTTAAATTATATGTCAAACAAACAAATCTGGTCATGGAGTTCAAAGCATCAATCATGGAGTCCGTCTAGTCACACTCAATTGAGATCTGGAAAAAAGTGGATGGGAAACCTTTCTTTCCTGAAGGGCATCCTCCATTGGCACCCTTAAAAGAACCTAAAGAGATGGAAGACAAGAAGAGAGGCATTCGAGCATACATCACATATTAGGAAAAGAGCTCGATAGATAGTGGAGAAGCATACTATGTTCCAAAGATTGCATATTGGAAAAATGTTCTACATGCCCTAGAGAATCCCTTTATCAATTGTAACATGATGAGAAGAGATTTTTTTGGCCAAAAATAATTTAGGATAGCGCAATGTATGATCAGATAGTTCATGCACCACATCTTGACATGGATAGCTATTATTTTCAAAATGTCCTTTCAAATAAGGATATATATGTTGGACCTATTTGTGATAGAACTCGAGAGGAATTCAACCCAATAGTGGATGTGAATGTTGGGTAGATGATACTAGTAAGACCGGTTGATGATAATGTACCGATATGGATGGGAAAGGCAAAACTAAAACAAATATAAGATGTTTACACAAACACTCAAATGATAAGGGTGCACTAGTGGGAACCCACAGGAAAAGGAAATACAGAAAAATAAAAGTACGAAGAATGTTTTTTAACAAAGAAATGGTGGTGAAAATCAAGGGACACATTAGATATTTATATAGACAACATCATATAGACATGGAGTCTAAACAATACATGGAAAGGAGTTCAAATTAAAATAGCAATTCGGGTTCATGAAGTTTTCCAGTAGTACCTTTCACAAATTCAAGAACAATAATTAATACCCTTGCGAGGGATCAATACTTATGTAATTTTCTCGAAGGATTGATTTCCTATGGAAATACATTTTCAAATCCATTTTCTCAAAACAACTTGTTTAATGTAATTCTTAACTCTTTGTTATTTTTTATGATTTATAGAATGGAAAATATTAAAATTAGTTGACTTTATCACACGCAACTTGCATATTTAAAATATCAGGGTCTTTTTTATATAGATTTATATAAAAATTATATCAATATATAATATACATAAAATATTAAATAAATATAAATTTTAAGTATTTCAATAACTACTATTTTGTACATTTTAAAGGGCAATATTGTAAAATTACCATCATCTACAAATTGCTTGATAAGTATAAAAGGCTATCAAATTTAACCCTTCAGATGATATAACTTTGTTGTGCCTAGGCTTATGTAAGTTAGCGACCACTAGTTTTATGTAGCTTAGCATTTGGTGGGCTTATGAAACATGCTACTAGTAGGCTAGTGTAACTTTCCAGCCACTAGGCTTATTTAAGTTAACAACCTATATGCTTATGTAAGACAATGACCACTAGGCTTATGTAAGTTAATATCCAATACACTTATGTAAGATAATGGATGCTAGGATTATCATGGTATTATGTAACTTAGTGGACACAAGGAAAATGTAACTTAGTGGCTACAATGAAAATTTAATTAAGTGGCCATAAGGTAGGTGTAGCTTTAACCCCACTAGGCAGATTTCACCTAGCATGCACTTTCATCATGTAATTTAGAAACCACGAGGCTTATGTAAGATAGCGGTTGCTTGGATTATGTGGGGGATTCAAATAATAACATACTAAAAATCCTAAAATAGTGAAACTAAAATCCAAAAATTGGGATTTAGAAATTGGATTACAATAGTGGTTATAATAAATTGGATAGGATTTAGTCCATGTAAACCTATTCCCAAAATCAATTCCCTATTCACATTATTCCAATATTGAATGCTCACAGTTCATCTTGAAAATTCTCATACTTTTTCATTCAAGGCATTGTGTTTCATTGTGTGAGGGATCGCACTTCGATATACAAGTGATCACTATTCCAAATGTGAATTCATAATTACTTTGAAAATGTGCATACTTTTGCATGTGAGGTATCACACTTCAACGTGTGAGGGATCACACTTCAACATGAGTGGGATAATATTTCTTCATGTGATGGATCACAATTTTTCGTGTGATGAATTATACTTTGTAGATGTACAAGGCCACGACTCTCTCGCACTATGATGAACTAGCACTATCACGTCCAAGTATGAGTTTTTGAACTTCAAATTGTGCTCACTTGCACATTGAAGTGTGATCATCAAATTTTTGCCTCCCATTGGAGTCAATATTTTAATTTTAGTGTGTAAGAAAAAAACTAAGTCATAACAACCACTAGGTTATACAAATTTTGAAAGCCACAGGGGAAAGAATCCAATGACTGTGAATAAGCCAATGACTATGAGTGGTAATGTGTAGTATAGTACCACTAGTTGTAAAATTTGAAGTCAACATTTATGAATTTTATACTAAAAATTTAGAAAAAAGGTAGCCAAATAACACAAGTAAAATCAAAACACATGTACAAATCATCCAATAGAAAGATGTAACTTTTACCCCACTAAGCTGATTTCACCTAGCATACGCTTTCATCATGTAAGTTAGAAACTGCTAGGCTTACTGTATCTCACATGGCTGTCAAGGCTTATGTAACTATAGTCCGGCCAGTTAGTATTATGTAAGTTAGTGGCTGCTAGGCTTACGTAAGATTGTGGCCACTAGGCTGATGTAAATTTCATGATGACTAGGCTTATCTTCACCTAGCGGATTAGCTATTACTTATGTAAGTTAGCATGGCCGCTAGGATTATGTAAGATAGTGGACTGCTAGGATTATGTAAGTTAGCAACCACTAGGTTTATGTGGGGGAATCATAATAATAACAAAATAGAAATCCTAAAATAGTGAATTTAAAATCTAAAAATCAGGACTTATAAATTAGATTACAATAGTGGTGAACTTGGAATCTAATAATAGTGCTATTGGAATCTAACAGTAGCCAAATGGAATCCAATAATAGTGATACTAGAATCCAATAATAGTGATATTAGATTCCAATAATAGAGAAATTTAAACTTGAATAATTCTGATAATGACAATATTAGAATCTGATATTGCTACTAATGGAATCCAATATTTCTTCAAATACTTGAAATAATGGAGTCTCAATTCACTGGAATATGTCCCTATATAGTGAAATAATCATTTAATTAAGACTGGAGTTATGAGTCACAAGGAAATTTGATAGTATCCTATCTGAGCCAACTTGGAATGGATACAGTAAGGGTAATGATATAATTCACTATGCATGTGCAACCTTTCACATAGGGATTCTAAGATGGTTCAGTCAGTGTACTATCGTAGGGTTTAGTGGGTCATAATTTCTAGAAGATATTAAACTAAATTATTAAACTATTTAAACAATGAAAATGAATCCTGATGACTATGAATAGAATGGTTGTGAGGTGAAGGGAAGACACATTTTTTATTCTTGTGTGAAGTCTCGTAATTGGATTCCTAGTGCAATGCCAAATAACTATGGCCATAGTAGTGCATATAACTTAGTGCATTATTTGTTCACTAGGTCTTATTGTTTAGGTGTCTAGATTCAAATGTTTTTTATAGAAGTGAATTTCAAAAGGATGCCAAGAAGACTCACAAGTTATCTCATCCTATAATAAGGCTTAACAAAATGATATACTAGGTATATCGGATCATTAAGAGTGTTTTAGGGGGATTGAGAAGGATCTATAAATCCTTATAGTTGCAGATGGTTATCATAGATTGTCTTGATGGATTGTGAACATTATTTAATGCTGAAATGAATCAGCGGTTCTTGTAAATGATGTTACTCATTTAAGCATAAGATAATTTAAGGGATTTATAAAAATATTTTATGCTGGAATTTAATTGTTGCATGTTAAATTAAGCGAAGGCATTAACTGTAATTACTGAGTTGCTATAAAAAATTTCCCTTAGTTTGATGAAGTGTAATATAGGTGTTACATGCACAAGTGTGTTTTAGTAACATGATCTTGAAGCCATGATGGGAGAGGCTCATGGAGGAATTACAAGAGGACATTATGTTGGAGATGCGACTTCACACAAAATTCTTCTATATGACTTATGGTGGGAGACACTCTATAAGGATACCAAGCCTTATGTCAAGGCTTGTGGTCATTGTTTATAGATTGGAATGCTTGGAAATAGAGATGAAATTCCTTTAAGGCCTATAAAAAGTGTGAAACATTTTTAAAAATGGACAATTGATTTTTTAGGACCTATTCTACCACTCGTGCGTAGAGTTGGGGCACGATACATCATCACATATACTAACTACTTGACAAGGTGGGTAGAGATTGTGCCTACAAAATATTATACGGAAGCTACTACAACAAGGTTTCTTTGCGAAAATATAATCAGGAGGTATGGATTCCCTTTGATATTTACATGTGACAGAGGAACTCATTTCTTGAATGTGACAATGAGAATTTTGCTAGCAAATTTTATGGTGGCACACCATAAGACTAATCCTTATCACCCTTAAGCACATGACACTTCTAAATATTTCAACAAGATCTTATGAAAAACATAAGAAAGATATGTGATGTTGGAAGAAAGGATTGGGATGATAAGGTATCAATTGTTCTTTGGGCATATAAAATAACCTATAAACGGTTGAACAAGGCCACACCTTTTTAGTTAGTGTTTAGCTTGAAGGCTATACTACCTAGGGAATTTATGTTACCATCCCTACGTATTGCATGTGTAGGTGGATTTTCTGATGAACATGATATGGAGGAGCCCATTGATAAATTGATGTAATTAGATGAATGGAGCACCATTGTATGTAGGATCCAAAAGATAGAAAAGGCATGATAAAATGCCTCGCACGATAGGAAAATAAATAAAAAGTCTTTCACATTTGAAAAGATGGTACTTCTGTATGACTCCAAGTTTACTTGCCATCTAGGGAAGTTGAAATTCCATTGGTTAGGACCCTTTGTAGTAACCAAGTTACTAGAGTCAGGTACATGTCAATGGAAAAAGATAGATAGCACCATGTTTTCTGGTTACTTCAATGTGAGTAGGTTGAATCCCTACTATAAATAAGCTTCTTTTTGTTTTTAATAAGGTCCTATTTCCACTTAGAGTATATTTCCCTTTCATGATTTGTTTTTTCTTTGTTTTTTTTGTTGTAATAATAACATTCATGTGTAGGAGCTGATTACTATGTAAATTGATACATAGATGACCGTGCATAGCTTTATTATGGGGTGGAAGAAGGTATGACTATTGAATAGGAAATGTTGGAGGTTGGTACTTGCCATAGAGTTGGATCATAGGTATGAACAAGAAATTCAAAATAAAGGTACTCTATGGATATGAGATGGGTGCACACAAAAAAAAAAAGTTAGGTGTTACAGGTGTTTAGGATGATTGCTCTTCAAGGATAATTGATCATATTATAAATCACGTGATTAAAAGGTCTATATAGTGTAACACGAGGAAGGAAGTAGTAGGAGGGAGTATTTGGTGTCGCATAAGAGTGCATGCAAGGATGATTGTAGCCTAAGAAGTAGTGGCACACCAGAAGGTTACGACTACCACACGTGGAAGAAATCAGGAAAAATAACATAAAAAAAAACTTCTAATGCTTTAAATCATTGGTAGGTGAGAAATAATTAATGCTGGAAATTTTTAGAAAAGTATAAAAGGAGGGCAGGTGAGTTTATTCCAACCTTACCTTGTGAATATTTTAATCATTTAAAGTGATAGAGTGTGAATTTCAGTAAAATTGTGAAGAGCCAAGAAAAATCAAAACAATCTAGAATAGGATAGTACATGATGACCTAATTTAGGAGCTCCTTCAAGTGGAAGTTATAGTGAGGGGAAGTCATGAAGGTCTTCGTTCATCGAGTTAGGGTTGTCATTCATCAAATTATGGTTTTAGAAGTAAAAGTGCATGGAATTAGAACTAGGGCACAAAATTTCTTAGGGGTTACAAGTATTTGAAGAAAGGAAGGATTGAAATCTTGACATGGGAACTTGAGAAGGAATTTTATTCAACACCTAGGGAACGAATTTGTTGGAAATTCAAAGTGTGAAGCTACAAAGATAAACAATGACACCCAAGAAAGCACCCATAACATCACCTAACGGAAAGTGAAAGGGAAAGAAGTCTGTATCAAAATATGTACTAGGAGAATGGTTTTCAAAGATGTAGTACCTTGGTGAGGTGATTTCTGATTAGCCATGGGATTCACACTTGATCAAGTGTAAGATTAGTGACTATAACCACTGCTGAGAGGCACATGAGCTTGAGATAGAAAGATAATTGTTGAAGAAGATGGATCACAGGACCATAGACGGTAAGTTAGTTTATGAAAAAAAAGTGCAAAATTTCTTGGAGAGCACGTGAGTTCTCTAGTTATATGAATTACCTTTATTTATAAATTCTAAGTGCTTGTATTAGTGGTTTTTGTCACGCATCCACAAGGAATACTTTTACTTTACAAGTAGAATAATGTGCATCATCGCGTAGTTGATTGGGAAAATCACAGGCTTGTGTGGCTCAAGATTGGAGATAAACATTGAATTTGAGGATGATGTGGTAGTATAGGACACTACAATAACATTCAAATACTAGAGAGGAGGCCATGTGATGTAAATAGTACATATCAATGACCCATGTGTAAGATTCACCACATACCTAGTTAGTTACAATTCAGGCGTATATGAAAGGTGGACTCAGGTGAATAAGAAGTGGATTCATATAGTGTAGAAGATGACACAAAAGACTGCATATAACATTACAAAATTTATTTCTAAAGGGATTATTGAAGAAGTACATGCACAAGAAAAGATAACTTGGGGTGTTATCCGACTTTTGATTGTATTTTGTGAGATAGAATTTCCTGATGGGTCTGATGAAAAAGTATGGAAATAACCTATGGCAGAAGAAGTCTCCAACATAAAGGTTCATAGAATATACATGTGATGAAGGAGTTAATAATGCATACAAACTCATGGTAGATAGGTTTTACATACAGATGCGTGAGGCATATGTGCATGAATGATACGTACCAAGGGAGCTACCCTTGGTTTTGGAAGGTAAGGAAGAATTTTAAGTATATAAACATTATTTTTTGGGGTGGTTTTAGATGAATACTAGAGATGAGAACCCCTGGTGTAAAGTGCCTTATGATTTCACATCTAGATACTTCCAAGCCTCAGTAAATAGAATTTATGATGTGTGGAATATGAATTTGGATGCATAAAAAGTAGATGTTGATTTCCATACACTACGTGTGTTATATATCTATATCATTTCAAGTTAGCATATGTGGAGAATGATGGAGTTTGATACTATAGACATCACTTATAAGACTCTTTGTGGTAGGCCCAGAAGTGGAAAAAGTCTACATCTATTTGAGGCCTAGAGTGACGAATGGGAAGTAAATTTATTGGGAATACCTTCCTCTTCTAAGACCTCCCACATGAAAGTAGATTGTGGGAACCAAGAGAGTGTGTGATAAGACCCCTCCCAGGAAGGAATAAGAAGAAGAGAATGAAAATTTTGTAGAGGAAGAGAAGGTATAGGAAGAATATAACATTGCACTCAACCACGTTCATACGAAGGACTTACGAAGAGGGTGCAAAGGAAAAGACAATGGTGCATGAACTTTAAAGACAATAAGAAATTCATCAAGGGCTACACCAACTAAGTTGAGCATAGAGAAAAATACCCCTCTAAATAGGATAAGATGAATGTTGGTTACCACTAGGGATAGTGAAGAGGATAAGTCCATGGAAGAATGTGCACACAATGAGAAAATCTCGATATTCCACACTCTAGATGAGGATGAAGAAGAACCTAAAGATGAATATGCACGACATGATGAAGATAGGCCCATTAAACATGAATATGAAGGATTTGGGTCCAAGAAGGGGAAGACAAGGGTGATGGTGAGCCGATAGAAGAATGCGCAAGAGCCTCAGGCGGAGATAGAGGAAGTGCACACAAGAGTGAAAAAAATTGGCTACCAATGGGCAGATGCATGGGTGGAAGGAAGAATAAGGATGAGATCTTGTAGACACCACAGGTAAATTATATTTATGATCAAACAAAGGTGTTACACGTAAGGTTCTAAATCACAATGCGAAATAAGGACCTCTGCAACTGGGAGGTGATCAATTTGAAAGGTGTGACCATGCACACAAAGAAAATGATTTCTTATAACATGTAAACTCACATAGATGAGCTCAAGTTTGAGATCAACAATAAATCATATACTAGGAAAAAAATGAAGAAAGAACCAGACATAGTCCTCATGACTATGAAGCCCATGAAGCTAACTAATGAGCAGGCTAGTAATGCTTTGAAGAACTGGTACAAACAATATGGAAAAAGGGGATACTATCAGATTCTTTCTAGAAGATAAGAAAGGTAACAATAAGGAGTTTCGTGGCTTACTGAGGAGCTGGAGAAGGTGGGAATGCACACCAAGTATACTTTTACCAAGGTTGTCTAAATAATATATACAATTACTATAATGCACCCTGATTTGGAGGAAAATGATAAAGATGAGTACACTATAACATTTCACTACTTATATGATCTATTAATTATTTTTTACAAGATAAAAATTATGTGCAAGAGTTGACAAAAGGAGAATTGGTTGTTAAATGAGAGAAGAATAAGATAAAAATATTGTGCAAGATTGTGGATTATGAGGTGTTGGGCACCAAGATCAAGGATGTGATGAACAAGGTGGTATGGGAGTTTGATAATTTTGAAAACCTTGATTCCATATTTAAGGCATAAAAAATGTGAGAAGAAGTAGAGATTAGGAAAGCAAAAGTAGTTAAGAAGGATGGTGAGGTTGGCCCTAAAAAAATAATAGCTGAAATTGTGCAGACGAGGGGATGTTATTAAGACTGCGAAAGAGGCCTTTTAACAAGGCTAAAGGATCTTGGTTATTTAGTGACACAGAATATGAATGCCTTGGAAGGGATGGCATCAAGAATTTCTATAATTACTAGGGATCACATGTCTAAGGGTGAAGAAATAACCCCCGTGCAGGTTCCATATATTACTAGGTTGGTACCAAATGCAACTACTAAGGAACTGGTAGAATGGCAGAAGTTAGAAATCATTATAAATATAGAGTTCCATGAGTTACTTTAGCCATCCCAAGAGTGAAATAAAATTCACATTTGAGAAGATGTCATATTATTTCATTTTTACATTCCTTCTTCTTTCATTCTTGAGAAGTATTCTTGATTCAATATTGTTGAGGATGGAGAATATCCCTAGTGTGAGGTAATGTTGGTGAAATAAAATTTCTAAGTACCAGTTAAGCATAAATTCTATTCACAAGAGGACACATGTGCAGAGGATTAGAATAGTGCGCAAGGGGCATGTGAGGGGAAAAAAATTCCAATTTATGAGGCTACGTGCATGCAGTTAGAAGATTAGGGACTTAGCCAATTTTCCTTAATGCCTTAAATTAGAAAGACAAAGTTGGGTTGCTACTCAAGTAAGGATCCATAAATACAAAAAATCATGAAGACTTAGTGGCCAAGTAAGGGAATATAAAGCACATCCAGATAAATATAAAGCATACGCATGGACCAAGATAAAAATAGGAATTTAAGAATGATATGTATTTATTTTGAGCTATTAGTAGGAAATCATGTAGGCTATTTTTGTATGCAAGTCTATTATTAGGAAAGTGCATGAAGTGGTGAAGGGAAATTACCCACCCTTAAATAAATAGGTATTGCTTCTAGGTAGTGACTAGTGTGAGGTTCAAGAGGTTTTTTTATGAGAGAGTGAAGTGGTAATGGAGGTTTAATAAATCTAGGTTTTGAGTCTATATGTGAGTGCACATGGTCTAGTAATTAGCTATTTTGTTATGTAATATAAATATGCTAATGATGGTGTTTTGGGAATTCAAGTGTTATTGTTTTTCCTGAATGATGATTTGTTTCCTTATTATATGTTTTTCTGAATTTTCATGGTTATGTTAGTTCTTTGAGCATGAATGAATGAACTGATTATGAATATTGTAAGGATGCATGATATCATTATAATGAGCATAACAAAGGATGAACCTAATAGTTGTGTGCTTCGGGTGAACATACAGATCTGTCTGGATGAAGTATCAAAGCACCTAGCTTTGGTTTGAGTAAACAAGAGAATACATTAATAATACAAGTCAGGCCTAGAAGGTCTACATAGAACAATGATTGAGTAAACAAGGTTCCTTGAACCCTCAATTTGGCCAACCTAGAAGACAAGAGAATTAAATTGGTTAAGTTAGATGTTGTGGGAATAGTGGGAGCTATTCCCACACTCCAAAGGTTCTCTATCCACCCACAAAATCTGGTCCAAATCAGTCAAAAAATTTAGGTCCCCATGAAATAGTTCACTCATTCCACCATTCCCCCGAACCATGATTCACTGCATTATAAATTAAATCATTAAATTGTATTTTTGAAGGCCCATGAGGAATGTTCCTTTGTTCCATGAAATCTCCAAAAATCCTCCTCAGATGATAGGGATTTTTTTTCCATAACTTCAAACTCAGAGCTCTGAATTGTACAAAATTAGGTGTATTGGAATGATTTCCTCAAGAGCTTCATTTTGGTATAAAGAAATACCAAAAAAGATGGAGCTTTAGGGTATAAAGCACAAACACAAGTTTTAGATATAAAATGGGAACTTTTTATTGGTTAAAATTTATAACCACTTTAACAACCCAAATTTCTTGTTTAACGACACCCACACCTTATCCTATAAATATGATGACATGTACAGGATAGAGAGAAAGGGTTCCCATGATTTTCCTTACATAAATGATTACATTTGTTCCTTTGTGGTGGTTGAGTTCAATATGGCATGCCCTCTCTCTTTCCCTCCTCTTCCTCTCCCTCTTTCTCTATTTATTTGTAAAATATTTCATTTGTAAAGGGTTCGACACCTCAGAATTTAAATACAATATGTCAAAATTGTTTCCTAAGTTTTTCTGAGTTGCACACCTTCATTGGGTTTTTACATACATGTTTTGTTCTTCTATCACAACATAATGGTCTATACATACTCCTTTGGTAATAAAATTATGTTTTGTGGTTATTTATCTGCCCTAACTTGTTTTATGTTGTATTTTTTCCTCTCCCTTTGTTGTTGAGTATGTTGTGCATGTATTTATCCTTTGCAAGATTTATTTTGGAAATATTTTGTGTGTAAAATGGAAGGTTTCATGTAATTTTGGTATGAGTCACACTTTTCTAACCTATCCCCCTACATTTCCTCTCCATTTTTCCCTCATAGAGAGTGTTCACCCCCTTTTCTTAGTGTTAATACCTATGTTTTATCTTAGTTTATTTATGATTTCCCCTCCCCCTCTCTCTCTTCCTCTCTCTATTTCCCTATTTACTTGGATGTGCTAAAATAGTCTTAGCTTAGAGGTAGTTTTAGTATTATCATTAGGAAGTAGATAGAAGAACTAGCCTTTGATGGAGGTTTATCTCACTTTGCAAGGTCCCATATTTGGATATAAGCTCATGTTCACCAAAAGTTATAATGTTCATTCTTGATCATGTAGAGGGTGCAAATTTTGTTTGTTAATACTTCTAGCATGCATTATGGGACTAAGTTTAATGATATTTACAACTTCATTTCACCAAGTTTGATGTTTTTTTGGTGATATTCCATCCTATATAGGCTTTAAATAAGCACATCTGGTGACTTCACTAGTCCAAAAATCTCATTTTCTCAATCATCAAACCACCTTCCATCATTTTAGTCCTCTTTTCCATGAATTTATTTCCTCACTAGATTCCTCAATTTTAGAAGCAATATCAGTCAAATCCACCTCCATGTTTCTAAAATCCATCTTCAAAATATCAAAACACACCTCCAAATTAATTTATGAGAAAAATCAAAATGAATTTGCATGTTCCTATTAGACAAATGTTACTACAGATTAGTGTGGTTATTGAACTAACCATAGTGTTGTTCAAGAGAAAGACTATGTGGTTTTTTGAGATTGTTTCACACCTGAAGATGATTTTGAAATGAGAGTTCAACATATGAAGGATAGCATGAAAGATGTCAAGGAGAACCTACAAACCTTATAAGCTAAACAACCTGGGTTTAGGTAGCCCTATCCATGGGGAGGTCATATACCTAGTTAATTTAGTCTTCAACAAAGGATAAAGGTAATGATCAAATCTTTCAATTACATGGTAAAATTTATTTCATCCTTACAAGAATTAGAGGTTTTTAAACCCAAGGTTGAAGATCCCTATCAATTGTGTAATTCTTCCCTACCATTATTTGGATATATGATGCCTCCTTATCAACATAAGCCATCTCAACCAAATCCCAATCTTCAAGTTCCTAGCTTTTTCAAAGTTTCTCTTTCCATCTTTTTTCCTCCACAAGAAGACGTTACACCTCCCCCATTCTTTCAACCATTAAAAAATAAGCTATAATTTCAATGTCCCCCTTTTTTCACATTCTCAAACCCATTTTGGGATAAATCTAATCAAAAAATCATGCTGGGAGGGAAACTAAGTAAACAAGATCTCATGCAAAATATAAAATATTGGAGCTCAAATTTTGAGGCCAAACAAATCCCATAGTTGGTTAAATCTACAATAGAGGTTGAATTTTCAAAGGAATAGGAGGGAGATCATGGAAATTATATCTATTTTGAATGTAGTTTGCATATTGGCACCATGCTCAAGGAGGTTACTTATTTGTCTTTGCAAAAAGTCACAAATGGAGGAGAATAAATGAGATTTAGAGGCCTTGGATGAAGTAGGGATTATATAGAGTCCCTTAATCTCTTTTGGGGATGAAAATGAAAACCTTCTCTTACCTTCATCCATGATAAAACCATAGGATTTAGAGCATGCAAAGGTGAAATCAGACCTATTGTTGAACTTGGTTTCCATGATGAAGTAGAGGATATTTTTGAAATGTCACACTTCTTGTTGGAGGATGAAGGAGAAGAAAATGAGAAATATACCCTTTATTAATAATACATCATTTAATAGCATTCTAGTGCATCAAAATTATATGAGACATTTAAATATATTGCTATTATTTCTCTTAAACAATCTATAATGAAGGATACATTGGATGAGCACAAGATAAAGGAAAAATTAGACACGGTGACCCTGAATACGGATGGGATCATTAAGAAATTATTGTTATATTTTGATGATGATTATGTTGATCAATAATTCCCCTCATTTAAAGAATCATATTTGGAAAATCACGAAGAAGAGCATGCAAAATAAGAAATCGTACCTGCTTATAAATTTTATTTTTGTGTTGAAGAAGGTGAGTTTGACATGTCAAACTTATTGCTTAAGGATGAGGGAGAGAATGAGAAACCCTTTTAAAAATAAAAAATCATCATGGAGGAGCCTGAGTTATTTAAAGAATTTATATAGACCATATATTAGATTTCAAACATACTCCTTGATGAGACGGATATATTTGTGAAAGAGCATATATATATTTGAACTTTCACATTTTTAGTATGAAGAAGAAGATCAACGTTCAAGTGTAGAAATATAGATGTTTGTGAAAGAAAAAGAAAATAAAAGTTTAAATCAGTTTACAAGTATACAAGATGAAAAGGAAAGTTATTCTACTAGCTCCATCCATAGAATGGGATACAAAGAATATTGGAAAATCATGCAAATCAGCCACATAGTTCAAAGGAAGGCTTACCCAATCAGATATTTGGCTAGTTTGGAGTCATAATAAGAGTTACCACATGTCATTATTTCTTTAGAGCATGAAGAAGATCTTAAAAGTGTAAAATATTAGCAAAAACACCTCTCTAACCTGGATGAAGATCAGAAAGAGGTATCTTTTCTCTTTCCATTTGTTAATGAGAAGGGAAATCAGTTTTAAGAAAATTTTCCAATCTCATTGAAGACCATGTTTATTACAAAACTGATCACATGGTTCGATTATGTACCGAATGGAAGATTTTTCTCCTAACCAAGTATTGTATTAGTTTATCATCCTTTTCCCCCGGTTAGAGTAGAAGTAGATTAGGTTTGTTTATTTAAAAATAATTGTTTGTGCACACTTTGCATGTTTTCTCTTGGGACATGTATGATTTTCCATGTTTTTACATAGTTTTGTGGCCATTTTTGTTGTTGCATAATCGATTTCAAGAAGGTTTCATGATGTAAAAAAGGTGTTTTGGGGTAGATTCAAGGTTTATTAATTCATCCTCAAGATCATATGCATATCAAAGTTCTCCATGCTTCTTGGAAAAAATAGAGTTTTTCAGACAAATTTCTAGTCATAATCCAAAACTCCCAAGAAATCAGCTTCCAACAGCACTTCAATTAGTTCAAGGTCATCTCTAAGTCCATACATTTATAGAGGTAAGATTTGAAGTTTTGAGATCATTTTTTAAAAGTTTTTTAGGCTTGACTTCATGCCCAATTGATACGTTAAGGCCATCAATCTCCCATTTAGTAGGTAGATAGCCCCATTGAGTAACAAATGTTTTGTCCAAAATAACCCTAGAAGTTATTTGACAACTTATAAATCCATTTTTGGACAATTTATGGACAAAATATCATATTTGGGGCATTTCTCTCCCTCTTGTTAGGCCTCTTTAGTCCAAGATTTAGCCAAATATTGGAAAATTGAGAAAAACTACGTCAAAACAAGGAAAATCATCCTTTGGAAAAATAGGAGGTGTTGTTCCTTTTTCCTCCTATTCCTTGAATTACCAGTTGGGATGTAATGAAGAGTTTAAAATGAGAAGTCGATTTATTTGGGAACTATTGGTACAATTCCTAAATTCCATTATTTTATTAGATAACTGATGTGACCGGTTAAGGGATAGATTAAAATAGGGTAATTCAGTTGGCAATGTCAGGACTTGCAAGCACAAAAAAAATCTTATGTTTTTTGTGTTCCCTACAACCTCGCGTTGACCAACTAAGACACAATTGGCACAAACCAGATAAATTAGGAATTAACGAAACACTCAGAACATTTCCTAGGTTCATCAAGTTTGTTTATCAACTGCAAACACCAAAAAGGGGAGAAAAGGCAATGTAATAAGGTAGGATAAACATCATGGGAATAATGGGAACTGATCCCAAACTCTAAGTTTTCTCTAAACCCCCGCATTCACCATTAACCAAGAAATTAAATAAGTTAGTCCTAGAAGGACCACACAAATTAGTGCCCGAATACTCAGGGTAAATTTTAGTGGTGAATATTTGCTAATTCTGGAATATTTACATTTTTAATTTTGTATTTGGAGATATTGAGGAGACATGCAAAGAAATATTTCACCTAACATTTCTAGGTATAACTTAATTTTGTAGGTCATCTCACATAGTGTTTATAATAAATTTCATACTTATGCATGTATATCACCACTAATTTGAAACACCAATAGACTACATTCATCAGTAAATACTAATAAAAATATAAACATCTATGAAATACAAAGGCTCTTAGATGAAATATTCCTGACATATGAGCTCGACCACTTAGTTGAGATGTTTAAATGTAGATGCCCAACTATATACTACAGGCACATGACAACATAGTCCAGATGCCTGACTACATAATTTTATAGGTGTGGCCTCATAATCTACATGCCCAATTGTTAGAAGATTATAACTTCTCATTCATTTGTTAAGTGGGAAGGAGAGGGAAGTTAATCTATTACAACACATCACATTCAAATGAAGAAGTGAAAGGTATGAAGCAAAATGGTTATCATTCTTTTTTCATATGTGAAATTTTTTTATCTCAATTGTGTTGTCTTCATTATAGTCTGAAATTAATGTAATGCCAGATCTATCATGCATAGTTTATATTCATGTTTATTTTCTCTGTGAGTCTTATATCATTTGATATGGTGACTAGATGTTACCCTCGCTCATATCACTACTACAGTAACCTAGTAGTGATTTTGTATAAATTAATCATCTACACTTACAGATGCTTGTTTACTAGGCTTCTGTGCAGCCAACACATATGTGCCTTTTTTGTAGTTTCTCCCCAAAAACCATTCCCAACATGCCTTTTCTTGGATAAATTATTCATTTGCATCAATATATACATTTTTATAATATTCTCCATCAATGTGAAATCCTTTTTTACAAATTTTTCAAAAAATTCTAAGTTATATTTTGGTAAGGGGTTTCAAAAAATTTCCTGTGAGTACCCGAGGCTCCTTGAACCCCCAATTAGGCCGATAGGAAAGATAAGGAAATTAAAGTGATTAAGTCGAGAAATGTGGGAATAGTGGGAACTCTTCCCATATTCAAAAGGTTATCTTCCTTCCCACCAAATCCTATCTAAAGTAGTCAAAAAATTCATACCCCTACAAAACAATTCACTCATTCCATTGTTCCCATGAAACCCCAATTCACCGCAATATAAAGAAAATCATTAAATCAACTTTTTAAGGCCCATGATTTACATTCCTTTATTCCATGAGTACTCTAAAACTCCTTCTGGGCCAACATGGATTTAGTTTTTTGTCCATAACTTCTTAAACAGAGCTCCAAATTACACAAAATTGGTGGCATTGGAACCGTCACCTTAATAGATTCATTCTGGTATAAATAAATGTAGAAAACGGTGAAGTTTTGGGTTGTAAAGTGAAAACACGGGTTTTTGAGGGAAAAAGGGGTATTTTTACTTGTTTAAAAGGTGTAACCAATTCAACCATGTAAATTTATTATTTAATGGCTCCCATTCCTTATCCTGTAAATATGATGGCATGTACATGAGGGAGAGAAATTTTTCCCATGCTTTTCCTTTTAGAAATGATGCAATTTGGTCTATGGTGGTAGTTGAGTTAAATATGGCACATTCTCTCTCTTTCCCTCTTTTTTATGTACCCCTTTCTCTATATATTTGCAAAATATTTTATTTATAAATGGTTGGACACTTCAGAATGCAAAGGAAATTTGTTAAAATAGATTCCCAAGTGTTTATGAGTTACAAACATTCATTTGGTATCTGTGGATTTTTTCCATTCCTTCTATGACTACATAATGGTCTATGCATACTCCTTTGGTAATAAAGTCATGTTTTATGGCTATTTATGTTCCCTAACTTATGTTTTGTTTAATTATTGCCTCTCTATTTGTTGTTAATTATGGTGTGTATGTATTTATCCTTTGTATTCTTCATTTTGGAAGTGATTTATGTGTGGAATGGAAGGTTTCATGCATGTTTAGCTTATGTCACACATTTATGACCTCTACCCTACATTTCTATCTGTCTTTCCCTAATAGAGAGTGTTCATCCCCTTTTATTGGTGTTATCACCCATGTTTTATCTTAGTTTTTTTTATGTTTTCCCCTCTCCCTCTCTCGCTCCCTAGTTACTTGGATGCATTATAATATGCTTAACTTAGAAGTAGTTTTAGTGTTAGCATTAGGAAGTAGGTAGAGGAACTGTATGTAGCCAAAATTGTAGGGTACTGCACCGCTAGAAATATGTTACACGTGCCCCGATGATGATATAGGTCTCCTCGCAAGGTGTTTAGGATCCGAAAAATCTCTCCAAGTGTACGTTAACATCCCGCATGCCCCGCTTAGCCCTTGCATTCTTTGTTTTTCTCTTTCCCACTCTTTTCCTTTGGTTTTGGTCTTTAATGATGAAACCACCGCCCTGCCTGGGCAGTGGTCTCGTGACCGCTGCCCAGGTAGGGCGGCGGTTCTGTAACCCGGTCCTTCACACATTTTTCCAGAATGTTCTTTTAGTCACAACTCACGTAAATTTTCAACTTTTACCCACTTTTCCATCTGTTTTTGCTTGTATTTATGATTTTGGTTCCCTAGAATAGTGTTTCTCCATTGTTTATTGTAAAAGAGTTCAAATTGGATTTCACCTTTGGGTAAATGGGAATTCTATAAATATCTGGTTAGTTTTCAAGAAAAAGGCCTCTCAGAACCATGTCCCTCATCCTCTCATTTCAAATTCTAGTCTTTTAGTTCTTTCTTAGGATTTGTGTTAGTTTTATTTATTTCCTGCATAGTTAGTGTTGTTTAGCTATTTAGGAGCCACATGATCTTCTTGTGCTAGTGTTGTTACTATTTCATACAATCAATTGAAGTAAGATAGTTCCATTTTTCAGTCGGAAGCCATTAAAGTTGCAGGTTTTGTTCATCAAAAAGGATAGTTTCAGGTTGTGGATGTTTTATGTTGCATGACTCGCAATAAATCCCACTAGGAATTACATAAGCCAAGCTCTGTTCTCTTACGCTATCCCTCTCATACTTGCATTATATTAAGTCTGCATCCAAAGTTGCCATTATTTTGATACCAACTTCTGTTGATGCTAACATCACACACTTTTCTAGATTCATGTGAGCACGAAGGAACGAGGAGACCACACTGAGGGGACAAAGCCACACACAACTAGATTCACCACTTTTCTGTAAAATCCAGGTTCAAGCTATCAAAATTTCTATTTAAAACATATCAAATAGAGTAGTCAATCATTTCATTTCAGTTAATCTCACTTTCGATATTACCAGGGAAGCTGTGGGGATTTATAGTTTCTGAGAAACTATGATTCATTCCCCACTTCTGAGGTAAGATCAGGGGTATTTCAAATAGATTAGATTAGTTATCTGGTTATTTAGAATAGATTTACAACTGCACTGACAAGTAGCTATACTCAGCTGCTTTGTTTGTTTTTATTTTGATATTAGTTTAGTTGTCACTTTCTAGATATATTAAATAATTACTCTTTCGATTAGATTTAGATAGATATACGCTGTAGATATACTTTGCATAATTAGTCTACTTTACTTTAGCTAGATTTATTTCCTTTTGTATGACAATCACGGGACCTAGAGAGCCTAGAGAATACATATTCAAGTCAATAGTGCCTTAGCCCAATCTTGTTGCAGTAATAATTGATATAGACTAGAATCTTAGAATCTAAGTAGTCCGAACAACAATGGACCTAAAAGAAATCAGCCCACAGTTAAGAGGGTTAAACATAGAAGAGGACAGAGCACATACATTTTGGACAAACTAGCCAAACTACAGATTACCCTAAATCGATACCCGCATGACTGTAGAAGGGCTTAAAAGAGAGAAAATGTTAGGTTGTGATCCTTTGGTCCCACAACCAAATGTAGGAGATATCTTCATTGACATAGACACTAGTTTAAGAATTCAGGTTGCCAAAATGCCTGTAAGGTACTTTGAGAAGGTTGCACAACTTTTAGTTCTAAATATAGAGGCCGAAAAGGCATACGACTAATGGATAGTAGGGATTAGGGATTGATTCCACACATGACCATAGGAGGTCCACAACAACCACAAACTTACGGCTATGATTCATAGATCCCACAACCCAATGAGTCCACAGGTCAATCAGACGTTGATGCTGGTTTACGTACATTAGTATTTAGGTCCTCTCCACTTCCACCAACCATTATCACACAATTATCTTCACTAGACATAATAGTTAATCAAGCTAAGGATTTCTAGACTAGACCAGAGAATCACCCATAGAATCCCCTATATATCCATCATCCATCTTATGACCCTATCTGGAGATATACATGAAACAATCCCAGGTCATTTTCCCCGTATCCCATAACCTATAGATCGGATCACACCAGAACTCGATATTGATTGGAGCCTTCGAGTAGTCATCCTTGCCAACTGATGTATCACACCGATTCAGGTTAGGAGGGCCTTCTTTACCTTAGATTCACAGATTCCATTAGTGTGTGTCGAAGATATAAGATTACCTAACTAGTTTTCCTATACCCCACGCATATTCCATCACCACCGGCTGTCTCGGCACGACCTCAGGAGGTCAGGTGAGAGGAAGAGTTACTTGTAGATTCCTAAGCTTGCTTGTCACTTTTCCATCGTACAAAATTGGTGAACCCAACGTGAAACAAATAGTTCTTTCTCTTTTATTTTTCAGTTCTTCCATCCACCTTCACTCTTTCCCATTATTCTGCAGGTATTCATATACCCCCCAAATATGTCAGGATACGATGCATATGGCATACCTCTTTCATTCCTTGAAATAGGCTATAGTCAATAAAATAGACAACAATCTCCCTCACTTTCTGCATGGGCTGATAATTATTCAAATAATTACTTATCATCTCAAACTCCCCCTCAAAGAACTAGCTCAAGTACTTCATTCCAGATTGAGGAGTTTGATTACGTGCACAAAAATCAGAGCCTTCAGGCTCTAATAATATGACATTTACTAGAGAGTCCATTTCATCTCCTCGGGTCTTAGTTAGACCACAGATCAGTAGACAGTCAGACCTACTTCCTTTTTTAGACAAGGAATACTTAGGACGCTTCGCCAAAAGCGAGCAACGCTTCCAAAGCATGTATCCACTAATAGGGAGCTTACAACTACAATATGATACTCTGTTCCAGGAAAACACCCCCATTCCTCAACCTATGGGAAATTCCCTTAGTGAAGTTTGGCAAGATAATGACCAATTCATAGCGGGGTATCATACCCCTTTGCAGCCTCAAATGACATAACAAATGCCCGTAAGGAAAAATACTGTGTCTTCACCAATAGAGGTCATTTCAGCCTTGGCTAAAAAGGTTAGAGGGCTGGAACTTGATCAAGCAAATTAGAATTCATATTTTGGACAAGTAGGAATCTGCAACCCTCCACATCATGCCAGCCAAGTAGACCTCCTCACAGGAACGGGCACGTTAGGCATGCTGCCTCAGTATACAAATTAAACACCAACTAGAACTGTGTTTTCTAACACCACTATGGTGGAAAATATGATACCTCCTGGTGTAGTACAAAATAATCCGTTCCTATGAAATACTCCTCCGTACTTAAACATGTATTCAAAATCACCACAAGGAGATATGTTCTCTTCTCCTGAGATGTTTTCTCAACCATAGGGATTTCCTTATGTCCCTACAAATGCATACGCTACCCCATATCAACAACCCATTCCACCTCCACCCCCTCGAAAAGTGCCATCGATGGTCGAAACCTATGTGATAGGAACTTATTCAGAATATTTGAAAGAACCTTTAGACTTCACCATACAAAGCATCATGCTTCCAAGACCTCTTCCCAATTTTTCCAAATGCAAAGGGGAGGGATACCCAAATGCACATATCAAGGCCTATGCCATAGCCATTCGAGAACTACTCCCTTGGGATGGGTTTGTTGCTAAAATATTCCGTAAAAATTTAGAGGGCATTGCCCTCGATTGGTACTACAGAATACTTTAAGCTTCCATCCATTCGTTTAAAAAACTTGTTTCAGAGTTTATCAAGGTGTTCAACATGAAAAAACTGTTGAGAACAGGAATCAGGGAATTCTTACATATTAAGTAAGAACACAATGAATCTGTTTCTCATTTCATCCAAAGATGGCATACAGTCCTTTATTCTTCGACAAGTGCTCCAAACATGGATAAGATGGAACTATGTGATTTATTCCTTCATTCTCTCATCAGAGAGATAAATGAAGAAGTCCAAAAGTTCCCACTAAGGACTTATGATAAAGTACTTGAGAGTGCCCTCCGAATAGATCAAGCTGCAATAGATAGCAATCACAAGATGTATGGAACAAATGGGAGGTTAATCATCCCCATGTAGACACCAAATTTGTGTCTTACGACCCCTTGTGACCCGCATCTCATCTCGCAACTTAACCTCATCACCTAAACCTTACACAATTATTTATTAATTACCTTGTAATTGATAAATCCACATCACCTTACCTGCCACCTCATTTTGCCACCTCATCATGACCTAGCCCTAACCCTAAACTAACCTAATTAAAACCTATGACTTGGTCTAGACTCACATCCATAACTAATGCCTCCTTACTCGCACCCAAAACCGACCTTCTAGCCACTTGACCAAGCCCGCAACTGATCTCTCGGGAGAAAAGTAGGGAAGGTGGGCTATTTTACTAAAAATAGCCTACTTTTTCCTTACCGATGCCGGTTCCTACTCGACCGCCGTCGGTTATGTAACCGCCATCGGCTCCCTGTAAATGGGCTCCCCGAACCAAAATCAAGGGTCGAATGATTTTTGAATCAACAGAGATCATTGGGAGTGAAAAACAAAGTCCAGATCTTCACTTGACCGAGCAGAGATGAGTGAAGAAACCAGAAGCGTTTGCAGCAAAGGAGATCAACTTGCATCTTTGTCAAAACCAGTAAGTCACATCTTGCATGTCCTCTGTTATAACATTTCTTATGCTCTTTGAATCACAGTCCTCCTAAATCCGTTTCTGAATCCACTACCCAATGTGCCATTGCATCTAACTATCATTCTTTTACCTCTCATCATCTCATTTCCTAATATCATCCATAAACCAGCCTTACAAACACCATAGCTACCAAGAAGGTCCTAGGCCCAACCGACGTCGGTTACCAGAAACCGGTATCGGTTACCCTGACTATAACCAGAAACCAGCCTTCTCCTACCCGTTTCAACCAAGTAATCTAATTGATATTTTGCAGTCATTTGTGTTAATTCATATTAGCAGGGAAACTAACCACCTTCGAAAGGAAGTTTTATATTTCCTGGGCCCAAGGTAGTTTCCTCATTTATTGTTTAATCAAATCTTGTGGTCTTGTGTTCTTATTTGCAGGTAGTCCTTCCAAGACAAAAAGGAGTTCTTCGCAGTCAACTTGATCTTTCTCCACGGTACGCGCACACCATCTCGACATTTAACAGGTATTCCTCCTAGCCCTAACCCTATCTGTTTCTAAAAGGAATGAAAGGATAGAAACAACTCTATTCCTAGAAGCCGAAACATTCTGAGCGAAACATTTTGGCATGCCCGGTGGGACCCATTTTGGGTTTCTTTCTTTCTTACTTGCTTTCATATAGGGAGCATACCTGCTGTTTTCTTCTTCTAAAGATATTCATAAGGTTTTGTATTATTTTGGTAAAAGAACTTGCTTTGTTTTTGCATCTTGCATTAGTGAAAGTCATCTCTTTTGCTTCATCGAATATCATTTTCGATTTGGGTTTTAAAACACGTGCATTGCATTCCTGCTTGTTGTTTTTCAATTCTATTGAATGTAGATTAAGTAACAGGTCGTACACATGGGGGTGATATCCACGGTATTGACAAGAAATTAATCTTACATTCACTGCACAACACATACCGAATCACTTCACAATTAACACAACATCTCAAACATCCCCTTTTTTTTTCCGCGGTATTCCTCCGCCCGATTGAGGTAACCTTATAAGCCAAAATAGACTTGACATTTCCCCTAGGTCTTGTTGTTTAGGATTCTGACAGCATTCTACGTCTAAAGGCATAAGCCCACAATAATTAAAATTAACCCTAGGGTTAGTCTCTAGATTTGAGTGTGTATCTTGCTTGTTTTCAGTTCTGTTTTCTTTGTCATATTTTGTCTTCTGTGATCAATAATTTGACAAATATACTAAACGTTGTTAAAAATCAAATTAGCAGCCTTTTATATCTTGTTAACCCAGACTTCTTACACCGACATCGGTTACCTGACCGACGTCGGCTATAGTATAACCGACATCAGATACTAGACCGATATCGGTTACTATCTTCTACAACCCCTGACAAACCAGCAACCTGCCAATTTCACCATTCTAGGCTGTTTTCTGTTCCGGATAGATTGAAACCCTACTGTAAACACCTGTCCATGGTTGTTATCACTCGAAAGCAAGCCGCCGCCATGGTTTCACATGCTTGCTCTATTTCTTTACCTGAATCACCCCCTTCACATTCTGTGGGGAATCCTATAGACACCAATGAGATCCCCCAAATTCCTGTAGGAGACAAGGACTTTGCCAAATTTCTAGATGCTAATCCTAGCGCTGTACAATACTAATTGTCTCATGCCCCTGACCGTACGCCTGATGGTCAGCTCTTTGTTGGCATGCCTATTAGTATAGCTGCTCATTTAGCCCCACTCCGCCTGATAACACCGCCTTGCTTCCGGCACCTTTACCCCCATCTCCCAATCCGACAGCTTCAGAGGTTCATACGACTCAGATTGGCTTTTCTTTGGCTAATCTTGGACCCCACATATCATTACCACCCGACTTCCCCTACCTCAATCTCTCTTGCAGACTACTCCATTCATGACTTGCTCTCTGCAACCTATCCACACGAGCTTTCCTTCTCAAGCTCCGCCTACCTTTTCATTCCATACACGTATCCAGTAACCTCAACACCTTATATGGGACATCCCTATTTTTTCACCTCAACATATTCATCCTCCATACCTTATCAACACTTAACCCCACCATTGTCCAGTGGAGGCCCTTGGCCCAATTTGCCTCTGTTTGCCACAACCGCACCATCATCTCATCCAACCACAGATTTCATCAAACAAATGATGGACAAAATGCAAAATCTGGAGGCTTCTGTGTCGGGAAATCATAGCGCCTTGACATACGAGAAAGTTTGTCAGGAGCCCATTCACCCTTCTGTTCCCCTTCACTCATATCCTCCTCAATGGGAACTACCGAAATTTACTCATTTTAATAGTAAAGAGGATCCTCAACAGCACTTGCGATCATTTAGAAATGCTTGTTATTTGATTGCCCATGATGATGCCTTGCTACTCCACACTTTTCCCATGTCCTTATCAGGACCTGCCTTGGAGTGGTACAGTGCTTTAACCCAGCACTCAATCTTCTCTTTTAACCAATTAGCCCAATCTTTCTTGGATCACTTCTCCATTAACATTGCTAAGAAAGTATCCATCACCGACCTTTATGCCATCCGACAATTCGAAGACGAATCTATCACAGATTTCATTGGACGATGGCATGGCCTTATCAACCAACTTACATATGCCTTGCCTCAGGCTGAACTTATCAAACTTTTCACACGGGCATGTGCTAAGCACATTTCTCCTACTCTTCAAATTTAAACTTTCCGCACATTTGATGAGGCCTTTACCATGGCTCGGAAACTAGAAATTCGAGCCTTAGAAGAAGAGAAATTGAGGTTGCGCAACAAAAACCCCAATTTCCGAACTCCTGATTCTACCAATAAACCAAATACCACCACTCCTCACGCGTCCACTTCTTCTAAAATCAAAAGGAGCTGTCCACGTGGTGATGGTTAAATCTCAAACACCGTCTTATTCCCCTGACCCATGTCTATAATGCCCCACATCACACCACCAGTAAGGTACCAAGATGAGGCCCATCACTACACTCCCGTTGGGATAAACATATGGTTGATATTGGAAAAATTGCTCAAGCAGGAGCTAATTACATTACCTTAACCTCCTGTTAAACCTCATTCTGGTTTGATTCCCACTCGCGCCCATAACTTCTAGGTACAAGAAAATGACTTCTGTAACTTCCACCGTGTGAAGGAACACAGTCATGAGAACTGCAAGATGTGAAAAACCATAGTGCAGTAAATGGTTGACACATGGGATTAACCCTCGATAATCCTAATTCCACCTGCCAACCGAAATTTGGAAAATCTTCATCAACAACCTTCCCGTAATCAACTCTCTCCAAAAGTAACACCAAACCAGATATCTTAGCGCTGTACAATACGTAATTGTCCTGCCCCTTGACGTACGCCTGAGGTAAGCTCTTTGTGGCATGCCTATTAGTGATAGCGGTCATTTAGCCACTCCGCCTGATACACCCCTTGCTTCCGGCACCCTTACCCCATATCCCAATCCGAAGGCGTCAGAGGTTCATACGACTCAGATTGGCTTTTCTTTTGGCAATACTGACCCCACATACATTACACCGGACTTCCCTACTCATCTCTCTTGCAGACATACTCCATCATGACTTGCCTTGCCAACCTACACACGAGCTTTCCTTCTCCAGCTCCGCCCACATTTTCATTCCCATACACGTATACCAGTAAACCACACATTAATGGGACATCCCTATTCTTCACCTCAACTATTCAATCCTCCATACCTTATCAACACTAACCCCAACATTGTCCAGGGAGGCCCTTGGCCCAATTTGCCTCTGATTTGCAACAACAGCACATCATTCTCACTCCAACCACAGATTTCATCAAACAAATGATGGACACAAAATGCAAAAATCTGGAGGCCTTCGGTATGGTGGTCGGGAGGAAATCATAGCGGCCCGACATACGAGAAGTTTGTCAGGAGCCCATTCACCCTGTTTGTTCCCCTTTCACTTCATATCTCCTCCATGGGAACTACCGAAATTTACTCAATTTTAATAGTAAAGAGGATCTCTCAACAGCACTTGCGACATTTGAAATGCTTGTTATTTGATTGCCCATGATGATGCCCTTGAATACTCAACACGTTTCCATGTCCTACAGGACCGCCTTGGAGTGGTTACAGTGCTTTTAACCCAGCACCATTTCTCTTTTAACCAATTAGAGCCCAATCTTTCGTGGAATCACTTCTCCATTAACATTGCTTAAGAAAGTTCCATCACCGACCTTTATGCTCCGACAATTCGAAGACGATCTTCCAGATTTCATTGGACGATGGCAGGGCCTTATCAACAAAACTTACATAGCTTGCCTCAGGCTGAACTTATCAAACTTTTCACACGGGCATGTGGCTAAGCACATTTCTCCTCTCTTCAAATTTAAACTTCCGCACATTGATGAGGCCTTTTACCAGGCTCGGAACTAGAAATTCGAGAGCATGAGAAGAAGAGAAATTGAGGGTGCGCCAACAAAAACCCCAATTTCCGAACTCTGTGATTCTACAATAAACCAAATACCACCACTCCTCACGCGTCCACTTCTTCTAAACAAAGGAGCTGTCCACGTTGGGTGATGGTTAAATCTCAAACACGTCTAATGCCCCACCAAAAACCACCTATACGTAAAAAGTGAGCCCAGAAACTACACTCCTTGGATAAACATATGGTGTGCTATTGGAAAAAATTGCACTCAAAAGCAGGACCTATACATTACTCATGTTAAACTCAGGTGTTCTTCATTCCTCGGTGCATCACCTCTGTTAGTTTAGGTTTTATTTTCTGCATTTTCTTACCCCCTGTCTCCTTGGAAAATTAGATTAGGTTTTGAGTATACCCTCTGCATTTTTATGTGTGTATTTGAACAGAGGAATAGGAGCTGGCCTTCATCCGGAGAGCTTTTCTGATTTCGCGAGGTCCCACACTTGGGAAAAGCTCCATGTTGTGCAATCGCACTGAGATTCTCAACCCATCGTGTTGCAGAGTCCCAGGGGTGCTGTGATTCGACATCAACAGCCACTTCACTAACACAGGAGCCCGAACCTCCTTTACCACCATCGAACCAAAGCGAAATCATTCCTTTACCTATAAAGGAGTTAACTGCCCAGACTTCTCTTCCCATCAATGAGCCTTCTTATACCGCATCCTTACAAGACTATGAGCGGATGTTATCTAATTTATCTATTTCCCAGAATGTCTCCTTCTACCATTCTTGCTATCCATAAGAGGAAGGCTACGCCATTTCTTTTGTCATCCTTAGACGAAACAACCTCTTGAACCGACATCACCACATTCTTTAAAAATGACAGATCCCCTCAAACACGCCTTCCTACCTATTAGTCCTTCATCACCTAAATCTTTTCAACAACTAGTCGACCTCTTAACATCTATTAATACAGTGCCTCATCTACCCCCTGTGTCACACCCACAGTGGACTGGAATCACAACCCGTCTTTCTTCTGTACAAAAGTTCCTATTCACACGTGAGGACTGTCATTCAACAGAAGATAGACAGGTCCTATGGGAACGTTTGAGTATGCCATATTCTACTCAAATGCAAATGATCGATCCTGATGACCTCCACCATATACCCGAAGTGTTTACAGAAGCTTAAAATGCCCATGTTCTCACCTTCACCCCCTTCACCTCTACCAAATGCCCCGTCCACTTCTATTAACTTAGCCAAATCTTCCCCTACGCTTGGGACCTTACCCATACCCAGTCTAACACACCCACCTAAGCGGCTTGATTTTTCTAAAAATAAATCCGTCCACCGCCACCTAGGAGACAGACTCAATCTCCTCAACCTATACCTCTATCACAACTCAAAACCATCATCATCACACCTACCTTCCATATTGGGACCCCATCCCTCTACCTTACATCAATATATCATACCTCCTGCATTTTCTTTAAAGCAGACCTACGCCTTCCGCACCCATACAGAAATCCCAGGGTATAACAACACCGTCACCTCGCACGTATCCTGTCCACCTATCAACCCTAAACAAATTCCATCATCAAAAGATTTGTTTTCGGTCACTCCTATTTCCCCGTGGTTGTTTTCTGATACCACATCATCTGTGGCCTCATCATCTAACCAGTCGAACATAGCTTCTGTGCCAAAGAAACCACGTTTAGTGAAAACCACGTGTCAACACCCCTCGGCTAAACCACCACCCGTACGAACCAGCCACGCCCAAACATTACCAAAACCCGCACAACCAATACCCTCATCCTCTTCTGATTTTGACCCACTCAAAGGATCTTACGCCAAAATCCTTGCTATGTTAGTAGAGAATGTGACCATTTCCCTACCCCCACTTAGACCTTATGACCCGTTTAAACCTCGACCTATAGGTTATGATGAGTCTAAGATCTGCGCTTATCACCGCACACCAGGACATGATGTGGAGGGATGCAAAGCTTTAAAAACCATCCTTTGTCAGTCACCTCTCCCAGATAGAAAGGTTAAGAAAGACAACTTACGAAGGGAGAGACCTTTAGTTTCCATTCCCTCTCCTATACCATCTGTCCCCGCCTCACCAAGATCTGTCATTATTATAACCCCACCTCTTGAAGACCATGATTTATCCCAATCATCTTCCTCATCTTAGGTCTATGAAATTAATATGATTAGTGTTGCTACTCGAGCGCAGAAAAACAATGGGAAAGCAAAAGAAAACACACCTGCGGCATCTCTTTCTCTGTCAAACATCTTGATTGCACCACCACCTAAATTGGTTATTCGTGGACCCACCTATCCCGTCTCTAATGGCAGTTGCCCACTCGAACTATGATCAAACAGCTTCATCAATCACCCATAAAAATGACACTGTATGATCTCATTCAGACTTCTGAATCTCATCGACAAGCTCTCGTTGAAATTCTTAAAGGGATCGAGGTCTTACCTAATGAAACCCTACCTGTTGCCTCCATTCTAACACCCAATCACGTTGCCTCTCTCACCAAAAAACCCACCCGCCCCAACCACTTCTGTCTCTATACCACAAGCTGCTGTAGTCAGTTTCTCTGAAGATGAAATTGTCAATTTTGGTACAGAAGATCCTGACCCTGCCCTGTTCATCTCAGCTTACGTCTGGGACATTCATGTACGTCGTGTTATGATTGATGGGGGTGCTAGCCTAAACATCATCTCTTCAAAATCTTTTCAACAAATGAATATCCCTTCTAGCTACATGTGTGCCAACCCCATCATGTTGCGGTCATTCAATGACGCTATTACCTCTACCTTAGGCACCGTGATCCTCAACATTCGGGTAGGACCACGTACTTTACCCGAACTCATCTATGTCCTTGAGGGAGAGTTCCAATATAATATATTGCTGGGTCGTCCTTGGATCCGGGCCATGGGATGAGTTCCCTCAACCTTACATAGATGCATAAAATTTGAGTACGAGGGGAAGTCCTACACCATAAAAGCTGATCTTCCCCCCTTTAAAACCTGCAATACGTTATACCGCCCAAATGATGTGCTGGTAGCAATCAAGACACCCGTTCATTCAACCCAACCATCTTCTTCAACTATGCCTCAACCATGTACCTCAATCACACCTACGCCTTCAACTGATGAAACAACCGTCGCAAAAACCACTTCCCTTCCCGCAGCTAACATCCCAACCGCGGACCCCCTAGTAGATGTTTTTCAGCACCTTACACTGGGGGAGTATCGCCTATATAACGTTAGTTCTTTCCATACCCCACAGGAGTACGGACAGGTACATGCCTATCCTAACTATGATCGTCGTGTGGGGGAAGTAATCTCCTACGGACCACCTCACTGCCGCACTAACCTAACGTATGGGGGTGTCGACGCATCTTTCGTTGCCCCTGAGCCTCCTCTTGGTGTGGTTCCTTTCCAGTCCGATTTTCAATACCTTACCAATTGTCGCTTTGCCCTCACCTTCTTGACTCGCTGTGCTTGGAAAGGCTTTGGTTTTGGTCTTTATGAACAAGGCCGACATACGCTCATCCCCATCACCACACGCAAACACAATGATCGTAGTGGTCTCGAATTTTCGGAAACACTTACATCGAAAGAACCTCATGATAGTTTCCTTCTGGAAGAGAACGACGTTACCCCTAATAAACCATCATCACCCACTTTGCCATCGTCACCCACTGAGTCGATAGATCACGAATCTATCCCTCCTAACTTTTTTTTTTCATAAATGCTATCTTCTTAGGCCCTCTCACTTATCAACGCGATAATGAGGACCCCTCTTCTATCCCCCTTCTATATCCAGACATGATCGAAGAGGACTCGCCTTCAATTAACATTGTTGAGTGTCAGGATGATGACTCCATCCTCACTTACCTTGGCGCGGATGACTCTTATATTCAACGAGCCTTACCATCTGAAACCCAAACCATGCTGAACGAATCTACAATAGAAATCAACATCCACACGGAGGAGGATCCTCACATTGTGAAGATCGGACAATCCCTTAACACATCAGAACAAGTCACCTTTACTACTTTCCTCCGTGCTCGCAACCAAGCTTTCACTTGGTCCTACGCTGACATGCCAGGAATTGATCCTGACATTGCTGTCCATAGCATTACACTGAAACCTGATTCCAAGCCAATTAAATAGAAATTGAGAAAAATGCATCCACGCATTGCCCTCTTGGTCAAAGAGGAGCTCCAACGACTCCTTTTTGTTTCCTTCATTCTGCCTATTGACTATCCTCAATGGATTTCTAACATCGTACCTGTCACTAAAGCGACGGGGGGACTTCGGATATGCATGGATTTCCAGGATCTTAACCTCGCTTGCCCTAAGGATGACTTCCCCCTACCTAGCATTGACCAACTTGTTGATCTCACTGCAGGCCATGAGATGCTCTCTCTCATGGATGGCTTTTCAGGATACAACCAAATTTTGGTTGCCCCTGCCGATCAACACAAAACTACCTTCATAACTCCTTGGGGAACCTTCTGTTACCATGTAATGCCATTCAGCCTTAAGAATGCTGGTGCCACCTATCAATGGGCTATGACCTACATTTTTCATGACATTATGCACACTATCCTTGAAGATTACGTCGATGATCTTCTTGGCAAGTCTAAACATCGCAGTGAACATCTCGATGTTTTAACCATTATTTTTGACCGCCTACTACAATATTCTGTCCGTCTTCAACCAAAAAAATGTGTCTTTGGTGTCCTTTCGGGAAAACTTCTTGGCTTTATCGTCTCTTTGCGTGGCATTGAGGTCGACCCATCTAAAGTCAAAGCTATTCTCGAAATGCCCCCACCTACCAATCTCAAACAATTGCGTAGTTTACAAGGTAAGCTCCAATCTATCTGATGTTTCATCTCCCAACTCTCGGATCGATGTCAACCTTTCCATCACCTCCTTAAGAAGGACATTGATTTTCAATGGAGCCAAGAGTGCCACCAAGCCTTTGAGGCTCTTAAAACTTATCTCTTACAGCCACCCGTGCTTATCCCACCTCAAGATGACCGCCCTTTCTACCTTTACCCTTCCGCCACTAACCACGCTGTAGGGGCCATGCTTGCACATCGTGACTCTGAGAATCGAGAAAAATCCATTTATTATATAAGTCGTACTTTGGTGGACTATGAGACTAGGTATACACATGTAGAAAAGTTGTGCCTAGCCCTATCATTCGTGGCTACCAAACTCCGACACTACCTTTTGAATCAAAAAAATTTCGTCATCACCAACACGGACCCCATCCATTACATCTATTCCAAACCTCATCTAAACCAACGCATCGCCCGATGGCTCATGCTCCTCACCGACCTCGACCTTGAGTTCGTCCACCAGAAATCAATCAAAGGACAAACCATCGCAGACCAACTTGCGGAAGCCCCTTTACCTGGAGAACAATTTACCAATTTTACATTCCCCGACAAACTCATCGCCACTCTTTCACTCAAGGAGGAGTCGTATCCAATGACTCTCTTCTTCAATGGATCCAAATGCCAACATGGTGGAGGAGCTGGCATTGTTCTCGTTCCTCTTGACGCCGAGCCTATGCCTCTTTCATTCTGACTCGATTTCCCTTGCACTAATAATACAACGGAATATGAGGCCCTTGTTCTGGGTCTCCAGGTTGCGCTGCACTTAGATATCAAATCTATCAATATTTTTGGTGACTCTCAATTGTTAGTCAATCAAGTTATGGGCATCTACCAATGTAAAAATGAGGAACTTCAAAAATACAAACACTACGTGGATTCACTTCTAGCCTTATTTACTCACTATTCTATCCAAACCATTCCACACTCTACTAACAAATTTGTGGATACTATGGCTTGCTTAGCCTCGCAAATTCCAGCCTCATCAACTGACTCTGACATTTTTGTCTTGGTCCAACAACTCTTTTCCCCATCTTATTCAGCCCCAGTTGTTTGTACGATAAATACTGTGTCTGCTAACTCGCAGGATACTTGGTATCACCAATTCCATGACTACCTTACAACCTCTGTTCTCCCTTCTGACCTTACTAGTACTAGTAAACGTGCTTTTCTTAAACGCGTTTCTCGTTATGTAGTTATGGGGGGACTCCTTTATAAACGTGGCTTTGATGGCATCCTCCTTCGATGTCTCACCGGTGCGTAGATCACCCATACCATCCAACAAGTCCATGACGGTATTTGTGGTGGACATTTTAGTGGCCTTGCCATGGCCAAATGAATCCTTCGCCTTGGTTATTATTGGCCTACTCTCAATAACGACTGCTACGAATATGTTAAGCGTTGTGTTATGTGTCAACAACATGCCAACCTTCAACATACTCCTAGCCACCCGCTCCAGGTCGCTCAAGATCTTTGGCCCTTCTCACAATGGGGTTTAGACCTTATTGGTGAGATTCACCCGTCCTCTTCACAACGTCACCGATGGATTATCACAGCAACCGAATATTACACAAAATGGGTGGAGGCTATTCCACTCATTTCAACTAAAAAAGAAAAAATTGTAGAGTTCATTAACCACCACATTATTTGTCGTTTTGGTGTTCCTCATCGCCTGATTACAGACAATGGAAAATCTTTCAAAAATAGGTTGTTGCAAGACCTTTGTGACAACTTTGGTATCAAACTCAGCTTCTCATCACCCTACTATCCACAAGCAAATGGACAAGTCGAATCCTCTAATAAAACCCTAACCAAAATCCTCATGAAACTTGTCAATGAGTCCGGATGAAATTGGCACGATCACATCCCCTTTGCCCTTTGGGCTTATCGTACTAGCATCCGTACCTCTACTAATGCCACACCTTTTTCTTTGGTATATGGTACCGAGGCTGTTTTTCCTCTCGAAATACAAATACCCTCCCTTAGAATATCTCTTCAGGATATTCTCACCAATGATGATTTCCGCCAAGAGCGGTTAGCCCAATTGGAGCTCCTTGACGAACGTCATCTTACAGCTCTTGATCACCTTCAAATCTATCAAAAATGCATCAAGCGTGCTTATGATAAGCGACTCCATGAGCATACCTTTAAGGTTGGTGATCTTGTCCTCAAAGAGAATCAACATGTCACCAAACTAGAAAAGAGCAAACGTGGAAAATTTGCTCTCAATTGGATTGGGCCTTACATAATCACTCACACCTATGGATCAGGCACTTATCGTTTAGCTTCGCTTAATGGTAAGCCTGAGCCTGAACCCCTTAATGCCTTGCATCTTCGACCATTCTACTATTGAATTTAGTGTTATATCACTTCTTATCTACCTGTCGCTCGTCGCTTGAGCTCACATACCACCACATGCACTTCGTTTCCTACACCTCATAATAAAAATCAAGCTCACATAGTTTGATTCTCACCTCACCTAAACGATGCCTTCCCCTTTTTAGTCTAGTCCATGACTTCAAAGTATTAAAATAAGCCGTATTCTTATGGGATTTTCTTGAGTCAAACTTCCTACCAAACTAGATGCTTCACGCCAAAAGAACATCTAGCTATCTAAATTATATATAGACTGTTCCCTCGAAGGACAGCTATATGCCAAATTATTGTTGCTATTCTATATAGACTGCTCCCCCGAAGGACAGCTATGCACTAAAATCATATCTACTACTATAAATAGACTACTCCCTCGAAGGACAGCTATACACAGTCAACCTTTATCAGAAGCTTCTCGCATTGATCAGCTTCGTGAAGACCTCAAGAATAGCACAATCAATATCCCTTGTAGACTTCCCGCATCGATCAGTCTATATTCAGTAAAATAAAGGCCTCATTCAAAAGAACTTTTTGGGTCATGGACTTGTCTATTTAGGGTAGGTTCTCTTTCATCAGAACACTCACTTTGTCATAAATTCTCTGTACCTCAGCTATATCATCCACCTCACCTCACCATTTGTTTCAACTCAAGGGACGTAACGTTCACCCGATATATTGTGATCATACAAACTCTTTTCACCTATGGACTTCTCATCTATGCACGGTACCTAGGGCTTCAAGCTCGTTCTACGTTTGGTGGTTTGTTTAGCTCTTTTCACCTACGGAGCACTCTTTCCACTTTGCCTCGCATCTAGGATTGTGTGTTGATCTTAATCATGACATGGTTCCCTACCACTTGGGTAGGCTAACTTTCGCTTCCCTTATACCTTTTACAACATCACCAATTCATTTCCGACGCCAACAACCTTACCTTACCAATATTAATATCAATATTCTTACCAATCAACCAATTGCCTAAACCATACCAAATTTCCTGAATTCACCTCTCCCTAATCCTAAGGGAGAACTACATCGGTCTGAGGCCCCTCCTTGCTTTGTGCAAAGGGCTATGTAGGCAGCACTTCGGAGACATGGGGTCTCCCAAGGTTAGCTCGACCATCCCCTACCATAACCTATCATGTGTGGTAAATATAAATATTTTTGGGTATTTCTATTTAATCACATTCCTCTTTATCCTTTTTCAAAACACCGAAAGTCAAAACGAAAAAATTCTTATTATTATAAATCAAATCAACATACATATCTCGTTTTATTTAGATGTTAAACAAATACATCTTCTCTATCATCGACACACAGGTTGGTACTCTTATTTATTTTTATACCTTGCTAACATTTATTTAGACCCTCACGCCTCATCCCGAACTAGGCGATGATCGTGATCGTCGACCCCTCTCGCCAGGCCTCTCTGTCCTCAATGGTACCACGGCTATTGGTACCGCCCACTAATCTGCCAATCTCTCCTGTAACATATGAATACGCCGTCTCGCATGGAGGACTCCAGCCTCTAGTCTCTCCACCCGTGACTCCGCAACCAATAACAATCCTCTTGTCTCATTCACCTGCATTTGGAGCTGCTGAACCAAATGCTGCAGACGATCCCTCTCTGATGTAATCACCGCTATGTCAGGACGATCACGTACACCTCACAGTTTTGTTACCCACCATAATCTATAGGCCTCTGTCATTCCTGCATCCATTACCTTGCGATCGGCTGCTACCTCTTCAGGCCCTTCTGGAGGTGTTGGATGGGGAGGTGAGAATACTGCCTCTACATCGATCCTCATATAGGGTCTATAAGCCTGGGGTATATCCTGCACAAATCCAAATTGTCGCTGCACGCGATCTAGAGGAATCCTCTCATACTCACCTGGCCTGTGCCCTGTGATCCACCTCAATCACTCTATACCCCTCAACTCCTCAGCTATATTCTCTGTTACCATATAGTTCCCATAAGGCCGCCAACAGATATCCGCAATCGTCACCCTCTCCCATACCTGCCTATAATACTCAATGTCACCTGTCACAGCCTGGGATCTTGCCTCTTGTTTTGTTTGGACCCATCGTCTGAATCCCAACCTCTGTACTCCGGTCTCTCCTGACTGGATGGGTCGGCCTATTGGTCGCACACAAACAATGTGCTCATAGGCCCAACAGTGTAATAAGTATGAACAATCCAGTGTCATTCTGTGATTTCACCTACAAGCCCATAAACCCCTGTATAGCTCCACCAAATATGCAGGTGCCCATGCAAACGTCACGTTCCTTTCTATCATCTCCCAAATAACACATATCAATGCCTTTGGAAATCTTCCCCCTTCTGCCCTCGGTAATGCATAATACCCTACCGCTATCATTAATATTACTGCTAACCTTGTCTCCTCAGGATGTGCTGCATACATTATCCCATACGTAAATGACAAACCTCGCTGTGTTAAGTCTCGTGCGTATGGACCAAATACTGCTGTTATCGCTCCCCGTGCCGCGCTAGGTAATGCCTGATATACTGGTTTTCCTGTAATTGGGAGTCTCAAAATACGGAACACATCTTCCAATGTTACTGTCATTTCCCCTGTTGGCAGATAGAAGGTATTTTTCTCAGGATTCCATCTCTCAATCAACGCCTGTAACATAGCATGGTTCCATGCAATTCGTGAATAATAGCAGATCCCACTTAACCCCAAACAATTTATCAACATCCATTCAGCTGGTGTTACATCCGCTCGGATTCGTGACAACAACGCTGGTACACTATCATTCATCCTTAGCCCTGCCTCTGCCTGCATATGTCACAAAAACCAATAATTGTTCAATAAATCAAATCCCCATGGGTTTTTTTTTCTCACATTCTGGAAATTCCTACAACAACCGGTATCGTTTATAGTAAACCGGTACCGGTTTAGTAACTGATAGCAGTTATTCCTAACCGATATCGGTCACTGTCACCTTCATACTGCCTGCCTAAACCTACTGCCTACGACAATAATTTGAGTGTTTATTCCTTTCTATACCTACAAACATACCTGAAACCCCTGATTACCTACCCCGTAACACTTATAACCCTTGCTATCATGTTTTCTTTTTCATATCTACCCACTTAATCTCTTATTCATAACACATGCAAAAATCAAATCACAACCAAAACGTTTACCTCTTGGGTTGCAGCAGCTTGAGGTGGCACTTATCTTCCCTCTTGTCCCTGCCTGCTGGATGCTTCTCCTCGTTCTGCCATGATCACCACTCTTTTCAAATTCACCTTTCTACTTTCTGAATCTCAGATCACATTCACTTTCCTGTCTCTTTTCTCCTTATCACTCAAATCTCTCATGCAATTACATGTCTCAGTCGTCAAAAAGCGTCGCGTTCGCGTATTTAACTTCTTGCATGGCTCTCAAAATTAGAACTTAAGTTGCCACCCCTAGCTTTTTTATTTTTAGAAAAGCTCATACCTAAATAACCGGTATCGGTTATGTAACCGATATCGGTCTACTATCTACCGACGTCGGTTACCTAACCGATATCGGTTATACACCTGCCTTTTTGAAACATGGTTCTTTTTCTTTGTTTTTTACCTAATTTTTGTCGCGCCCCGCCTCTTTTCCTTCATCTCATCACCATTATCCATATTTTTCCATCCACCACACATATCATTACAATTTCATTAACATCATCTATTTTACAAAAACAAACAAGTCATCAACTAAGGATACCAAAAAAGAAACAAAAAACTATCTATCTATACATCATTTGGATCCAACTCATCAGATACATATATAACAATGTCATAAAACCAGCCCAAAACATGCAACATTTCATCATATAACACATCATCCATATATCAACATGCCAATTAAACTCATCATATATTCTATACCACAAACCATTGACGAAATACTTAAAAACATTTTCAACACTGCATATGGATCAAAACATCATCTATATATATATATATATATATATATATATACAAGTTTTCAAATATACACTGTGCCCTACATCGGGGCCTCTGTGATCTCATAATCCAACAAAGCCGGCACACAGGCCGCAATAACTATCAATAATCTCGACTCGGCTCGCAGGCCGGTCCCTCATATCAAAAATATACTCGGCTCGCAGGCCGGTACCAACTGTACAACCCGTACTCGGCTCGCAGGCCGGTATACAATAACTAAATGAATGAATAAATGAGTAATATGTAGGCATGCAGGCCTTTATAAACATAACCGGTTCGCAGACCGGTGCCCATATCCAATATACAAATACAAAAACAATGCAGGGATCCCTTAGCTCTCCCCACCGCCCTCGGCACCTCTCCCTGTTGGTTCCTGTGGCGCCTCTCACCTCCTGCCTGTAACAGACACGCCAGCTGTAGTTGCACCTCCCTGTGATCTCTGACTACACGAGGTCTCCGCTCGGTGTGCCGTATGGCTGATACTCAGCTCCGGTACTATTAAGAACATCCTGATAGTACCGGGCCTCCGCTCTCGCCTCCATGTATCTATCCCGTTGCACCGTCGATACTGGGGTTGGTCCCCAGACTCCTACTGCCAGTACCCCCTATGGCTGTGCTGGTGGTGCCTGTGGCTGTACTGCTGCTGGTACTGCTGCCTGTACCTGTACCTACACCTGTGGCTGTGCTGCTGGTGGTGGTGTTACCTGTGCCTGTACCTGAGCCTGGGCTAGCTGCCCCTGTAAGACCCCTATCTGTGCCTGCGCAGCAGCAAGCTGCCCCTGTAAGAGTTACACCTGACCCCTGAGCTGATCTCTCTCTACCATCATAGCTGCCAAGTCTGGCTGTGCGGGCTGTGCTACCCTCGCCACTCTCTGACCAACCCACCACACCATGTATGCTCCTGTACAACCAGCATCATCTACTGTGTCATCTGCTGGCCTCTCAGCAACCCAATCTGGATCCAAGGGCTGTGGTGCAGGCAGTGGGGCCTCTACATCATCCCTCCTGTACTAAGGGAAGGGAGGTGGCTCTTCCTATCGCAGCCCCATCTGCCTGCGTACCCTCTCTAGGGGTATCCTCTCATACTCTCCCGGCCTCCGTCCTGCTATCCAAAAAGTGTACTGGATCAAGTGTAACTGTACTCGGCCTCCTTTGTGTGGGTGATGACCTCTGTAAGGTCTCCATACGATATCTACCGCTGTCAGGCCTTCTAACAAATGCTTGTAGTAGGCAACGTCTCTCCCCGCAAGCACTGCTCGTGGCTGCCCCACGACTCCCAACCACCTCTGAAAGCCGTATCTGTATATAACCTGTGGCCATGGCTGCTGGGGTAACCCTAATGGCCTGATGCATATGATGTGCTCATATGCCCAACAATGTAGCAAAAATGTCGAACAGATACTGAATCGCCTCATCCGGCGATAACCCCAGAGCTCTCTGTATAGCTGCACCAGATACACTGGTGCCCATGCATAGCAAGTATGCTCCTCAATCATCTCAAGCAACACCCCCATCAATGCCCGTGGAAAGCGGCCTCCCTCTGAGTCCGGAAGGGCGAAGCAGGTGATCCCAATCATCATCAGCACAGCCAGCCATGTCTCGTGTCGATGAGCACGGTACATGTCACCATACCCAATGCTCGCGCTGTGATAGGTAAGTAGCGCGGCTGCATCTCCAAAAACCTATAATATGCTATCCATGGCAGTCTCTGAATCTACCTGGAAGACTACCTCTCCCTCGATAGGTAGTCGAAGGATGCGATACACATCCTCCAACGTGATAGTCATCTCCCCAGTCGGGAGATGGAACACAGTGGTCGCCGGATCCCATCTCTTGATGAGGGTGACCATCAAGCTATGATCTCTCTCTATCGCTCTGTACCTCTAGACTTCACCGAGTCCCACCTCCCGCATGATCGCCCAGTGAGCTGCAGACACATGTGGTCTCATCCGCACCAACAGCGGGGGCATCCTATCCCGCATCGTCAACTGCTGACGTGCCTGCAAAACCAACCCACATCCTTAGACCTACTTTTTATCACAACATCTACTTTATCCTCTAAACCCCCTTTTATCCCCCCGACCACACCCCGACTCTCTACCACCCCACCTAAAACCCAAACTCACCCCACCTACAAAACCAAACTCACCCCACCCAAAACCCAAACCCACTCCACCTAAAAACCAAACCCACCCCACCCAAACCCCTTCCTGACCCAAAGCCCAAAATCTACCCAAATCCAAACCCGCCCAAAGTCCAAAATCTACCCAAATCCAAACCCACCCAACCCCAAAACAAAACAAACCCAACCCAACCCACCCCAACCAACACCCCACCCCACCCAACACCCAAACCCACCCAACCCAAAACACAAAACACGCCCAACCCAACCCAACCCACACTCACCCAAAACCCAACCCAACCAACACTCACCCAAAACCCAACCCAACCCATACCCATACAAACCTAAACCGATGCCGGCCGACATACGACTGATGCCGGTCCAGCCCAACACACCCTGTCCACACAATTTGTGACCGATGCCGGTCGCTTAGCAACCGACATCGGTCGCTGTAATTGCCGAGAGCCGAACCCCCACGCGGCCCCCCGCCCATATTTTTGCATTTTTATACTTATCTACCCACCCAAACACCATAAAAACCTACCCACCCAGCCGACTTGCCCTATTTTACCCATCTATCCTCTTCGTTTATCGAATTACGTCAATTTATTCATTATTTCCTAAAACATGTAAATTCCTACCCAAACCCCCAATTTAGCTTAACACCATTCAAATGCACACAATAAAGAGTTTCGAACATACCCGAACGACGACACGTCGTCATGGTGGGATGGGTGGTGGTGGTCCAGCTGGTCCAGCCCCTCTTGCTCCTCCTGCCTGTGCCATAGCTCCAATTCTGATTTGCTGGGTCCCTGGCTAATCAACTGTTGCCTCCTCCTCACTCGGGCCTGCAAACAACTCACTCCTCCAGCAAAATAGCTCCACCTCACTCAATAAACCTCCAATCTCAACTCTCCACGTCAGACAAGTCAATTTGGTTTTCAAAATAACAAAGTGACAATGACAAGCCGTATTTTTCTTTTTATAGGTTTTTCGCCCTTAACCGATATCGGTTTCATGTTGCCCTAATGAACCGGTATCGGTCCCTTAACCGATATCGGTCACATAGAATCGACATCAGTTTTTTCTTCCAACTTTCCCCCAATTTTTTGCCCTTATTTACCATTTGCCCCTTTTTAACCACATATCGCCTATATCCACCTTTGTTGAACACCATTTGTTTACAAACCGGCCCGACCCAAGGCCTCACCCTACCCTACTGGCCCGACCCAAGGCCTCGCCCTACCCTACCGGCCCGACCCAAGGCCTCGCCCTACCCTACCGGCCCGACCCAAGGCCTCGCCCTAACAAACTGGCCCGACCCAAGGCCTCGCCCTACCCTAACGGCCCGACCCAAGGCCTCGCCCTAACAAACCGGCCCAACCCAAGGCCTCGCCCTACCCTACCGGCCCGACCCAAGGCCTCGCCCTAACCAAACCGGCCCGACCCAAGGCCTCGCCCTAACAAACCGGCCCGACCCAAGGCCTCGCCCTACCCTACGGGCCCGACCCAAGGCCTCGCCCTACCCTACCAGCCCGACCCAAGGCCTCGCCCTACCCATTTAGCCCGACCCAAGGCTACAACCCAACAACTCGGCCCGACCCACGGCCGTATCACTCCAATACCTTACCCAAAATAAAAACCATCAACTTTTATCCACCCATCCTGTAGTTTTTTGTTCAATCGAGCTCACCTGTTCGTGTTTTAGCATGATTAGGGTCCTTGACTTGATCTGTCGACCAACTTTGCTCAGACCTAGACCGTGACATTTATCTCAACCAAACCAACCATTTGGTACTGCCGGACATGCCTAAACGTTCCTGTACCTTACCTGTTATATACCCTGGAGCTACTTCCTATGCCTTGGATACCAGGATTATATCACCCTTGTTTAGATAAACTATCGACCTTTGCCTATGCACTGCTGGTTTGCTCGTCAAATCATGTACCCTAGTCGTACTATTACATTTTACCATGCGTCTGCTTCCTTGGACCTACCCCACCATCTTACCATCGCCTCTACCCCATTTACCCTTTATCAACCCTATCCCTGATTTCCCGTTCACTCAATCTGTGATAGATTTGAGGGGGATTACCTATACCCTTAACAGGGGAAACCACTTCATATTATTGTCCGTGCAGCTTTACAAAACAAGCTACATGACAATAAGGGGCTAATGTAGACACCAAATTTGTGTCTTACGACCCCTTGTGACCCGCATCTCATCTCGCAACTTAACCTCATCAGCTAAACCTTACACAATTATTTATTAATTACCTTGTAATTGATAAATCCACATCACCTTACCTGCCATCTCATTTTGCCACCTCATCATGACCTAGCCCTAACCCTAAACTAACCTAATTAAGACCTATGACTTGGTCTAGAATCACATCCATAACTAATGCCTCCTTACTCGCACCCAAAACTGACCTTCTATCCACTTGACCAAGCCCGCAACTGATCTCTTGGGAGAAAAGTAGGGAAGGTGGGCTATTTTACTAAAAATAGCCTACTTTTTCCTTACCGATGCCGGTTCCTACTTGACCGCTGTCGGTTACGTAACCACCATCGGCTCCCTGTAAATGGGCTCCCCGAACCAAAATCAAGGGTTGAATGATTTTTGAATCAACAGAGATCATTGGGAGTGAAAAACAGAGTCCAGATCTTCACTTGACCGAGCAGAGACGAGTGAAGAAACCAGAAGCGTTTGCAGCAAAGGAGATCAACTTGCATCTTTGTCAAAACCAGTAAGTCACATCTTGCATGTCCTCTGTTATAACATTTCTTATGCTCTTTGAATCACAGTCCTCCTAAATCCGTTTCTGAATCCACTACCCAACGTGCCATTGCATCTAACTGTCATTCTTTTACCTCTCATCATCTCATTTCCTAATATCATCCATAAACCAGCCTTACAAACACCATAGCTACCAAGAAGGTCCTAGGCCCAACTGACGTCGGTTACCAGAAACCGGTATTGGTTACCCTAACTATAACCAGAAACCAACCTTCTCCTACCCGTTTCAACCAAGTAATCTAATTGATATTTTGCAGTCATTTGTGTTAATTCATATTAGCAGGGAAACTGACCACCTTCGAAAGGAAGTTTTATATTTCCTGGGCCCAAGGCAATTTCCTCATTTATTGTTTAATCAAATCTTGTGGTCTTGTGTTCTTATTTGCAGGTAGTCCTTCCAAGACAAAAAAGAGTTCTTCGCAGTCAACTTGATCTTTCTCCACGGTACGCGCACACCATCTCGACATTTAATAGGTATTCCTCCTAGCCCTAACCCTATCTGTTTCTAAAAGGAATGAAAGGATAGAAACAACTCTATTCCTAGAAGCCGAAACATTCCGAGCGAAACACCCCATTCAAAACACTATGACCTATCCTAGTATAGTAAATGCCAATCAAGGAACTAAAATCCTTAAAAATCGTAGAGTGACAACAGACGGAGTAACTGACCAAGCTAAAAAGGAAAATGTTGTAAATACTCCACCATTGGTTAACAGTCAATGAAACAACAATTTTACCCCAGCAATCAATGTAGTGGATTTTAATCATCCACAACAACAACAACAACAACAATAACAACGGGTCCAGACATAGGGTCCAAGTCAAAACTCAACTAGATATCAAAACCAGAACCAAAACCAAAGACAACAAATGCAAAACTTTGATCCTAATAGTCAATAGTTTAATCAGAGTTTTTGACCACAACACATACCAAACCAGCAACCTACGAATTATAATCCTAACTCATATTGTGGTTTCCACAAAATTCAAGGCCATGACACTAGAACTTGCCACAATTACAATAAATTCATGCAACATTTTCCAGAGGAACAAAGAAAACTTTTCATAGATATGTTCTTAGTAGATCCTACATCTCCAGTGCCAAATACTTTCATGGGAGCAGTATCACCTCAAAATACACCCCTCAAGATCTTCAATGATCCATTCCAAACTCACAATAACAACAAATTAAATCTAAATGGGACGAACAAGGGTGTAATGATAGGAAACAATGATCATGAAGCCTTGACTTCACTAAATCCACCTGTCACACCACAATTAGGAAATCAACCATGAACCAAGATAGTCGGTTTAGTGGAGTTAGACACTGAGCTGAATGTGGAAGCCATAACGAGGACACGAGAGTATCCTCTCAGCCAAATCCTAGTTACCCGCTAGAGACAGATAACATTCAACAAACATTAGTAAAACCCATAGGTGCCTATGATCTAATTAATGACCTAACAAAAACCTTCTCCCACATCTCCTTTTTGGACTTATTGAAGAACTCTCCTACCCATAGGGCTGCTCTTTTAGAAGCATTAGGTTTAGGTCATTTAATTAACATCACTCCACCTCCTGAAACACAAGTAAACCATATAGACTTTGATATTCACCCTCCAGGGCAGCCGGATAGGGATACTGAGTTTATATTCGACATAAAAAAAAATCCAACAGACATTGAGATTTCACGTAGAGGTGATCCATCCTTACATTTACAAGTGTGGGTTTATAACAATTACGTTAAATGCACAATGGTTGATGATAGGGCAGCAATTAATATAGTCCCCTTCTCTTTCCTTCAAAAGCTAGGGTATGGAGAAACAAATTTTTCCATGACTCGGAATACACTAAGAGGCTATGATAGCCTTAAAGACACTTTGATTGGGACTATAATACTACTGTCGTTGCAAATCAGCAGCACCCCTAGATGTTGATCAGACTTCTAGTTTGACATCTTGGACATCCAGTGTGATTGCACAACATTGAATCCTTTCCCCAAGTGTGGGACTTGTAAAAATGGGAGAGGAATCTCCATATTAGAGGTTGGTTCCTCAACTCCTCTGATTAGATATATCACTTACAAGTTATATAGAGGTTTCAAACTCAAAATCCTACTCTAAATTCCAAAGTGGACAAGGATAGAGAATGTAAAAAAACTGAAACTAGTGCTAATAAGGTGATGCACCAAAGGAGTGGTGAGCATTTCTTACTTCTGCAGATTGACACAATTCATAAAAATGTAACAAAACTTCATGCACAAATTGATAACTGTAATGGAGGGTCAGAAATGAATCAAACAACACAAACAAAGGATAAAAACTCATTCACAAATCCTGTATTGTCATTTTAACATTAAAAACCACTTGCATTACAACACTCGAGAGGAAAAACAGGTTGCAATCTTGGTAAAGGTCTGATTTTTCCACAAAAATCACTTTCAAGGTGAAAGAGGGAGCCTAAAATACATAAAAATGTTCAACCTTTTGGAAAATGAGCCAAATCTAGCTTTTGCAGTGCCAACCGCGACCCCAAGAGAGAGAAATGTAGGAAAACATGGGAGAGCTTCAACCACCAACCAAAAACATAGTAAAATAGCATGGGCATCCTTACAATCCCATCCACTAACATTTTTCACCATGTTGGGAGAGAATGCAAGCCATTCTTCATTAAAAATGGTGGTTGAAACATCATTTCTATCCATGACCATGTACCAGAGGTGTTTTTCAATTTTCTTCTCCAAACTCCATCAAAATGCAAAAATAACCTTGGAATCTTGTAGATAATTTCACCAGATTTCCATTGATATAAAGAACGCGAAAAACTGAGCTCTGGATCGAAAGATATGGCCATTTGAAATTTTAGGGAAAAATAGGGCCAAATCGGATTGGCGGGCAAATTTTTTTAAATTTTTCACTTTTTGGTCATTTGGAAAATTTTCCAAAAATTCCCCATGCTCTGCCATTCTAGGTACCACGTGGCATGGTTTGATTGGGCGTGGACCTTTCCTGCTTCATTTTCCTTTATTTTCGCGATTAGAAAAATTTCTACAAATTCCCTACCAGGCCGATGAGTTGAGGACACGTGCAGCATGTGATTGGATGTGGGACATTCCTTTTAAATTTTCCATCACTGTTTGATCCATATTTTGACCCAGACACGTGGGAAAATGTGATTCACTACAGGCTTTACCCTTCAAATTTTCCATGCGGGCTTGTCTTGAGTTTTTTGCCACCACCTAACACGTGACACAATTCTATTGGCTCGCGCTCGGGGGGTGATTTTTCCTTTGAAATTTCCTTCTTTTTCCCTTGGGAAAATTTCCCAAATCCTCCCTGCCTTCCACCGGTCTGGGACATGTGGCAGTGTCTTACTGGACGTGGGGCCTGGGTGAACATTTTTCCTTTATTACAACCCATTTGGGAAAAATTCCCAATCTCCTCCCGTGCTCCGCAATTCCGGGTGCCCGGAGACATGTGGCACAATTTCATTGGTTGGCGGGCTTGCGGGCCAAAACTTTCTTTTTGAAGTTTGGGCAAAACACTTCACCAAAATTCTAACTTCTCCTTCGACCCCCGTCGGTCCGATGCTATAGAACACATGGAAAAACGTGATTGGGCACGGGCCTTTCCTCCAAAATTTTCCATGCGCCAACACTTAGTCAAATTTTCAATTTTCTCCCCTTGGACACGTGGCGAAATCTGATTAGATGGCACGCCCACGGGGAAAATATTCCCTTTTGAAAATTTTCCAAACACTTGGTAAAAAAAACAAGTCTTCCTCTGACCCCCACCACTTCCTTGGACACGTGGCGCCATTTCATTGGCTGCGGGGCTTTCAGGGGAAAATTTCCCACAAAAACTCCAACGGGCCATAACTTAAAAAATACATAGAGTTAAGAGGAAAACTTTACCTTTCTAGAAAGCTAAGAAAGATCTCTATCCAATGGTGCCATTTCCAAAAAGTTTTGAGTGCCTAAAAAGCAAAAAATTTATGACTGAGGCACAAGAGAGGGAAGAATGAAAAGGAGTTAGCCACAAAATGAGCAAGGGGTACATTTTGGATAACAATTTTGGTGACTCAGAGGGGTCATCTGCCTACTGGATGAAGTTACCAGTTGCCTGAAGCAATCCATTGGGCATGGAGTCATCAAATTCTCTATTTGGTACCCCAACTGACTAGAACACTGCAAGGAGGAAGATGGGGGAGGGAACACCATTTGATTGAGGAAGGCCTGTAACACACATTTCTAGGAACAACAAGCTTGTGCCAAAGAACTTAGGGAAAGCAAAGCTAATTTACAGCAAAACAATGTGCACAAGCACTTGGAGGAATGAAAATATAAGCTAATATTTACAAGGTGGAGAATTCCCTTTAGTAGCAATGCTTTAGATAGATCCCATTGACTGGAATCTACAGTTCTTCGCCATCCAATGAAGACAATTGGAAAGCATTTCTCTCCTTGCACTTTGTGACCATGTATGGGCCACTCCAAATGGCATCAAATTTTGAATGCCTTCCTAGTTTTGCTCTGTCTGCATCCCATTTTAACACTAGATCTCCAACTTGGAAAGATCTATCCTTGGCCTTCCTATCAAAGGTCTTCTTGATCAAGGTTTGATCCTTCTCCATCGCTTGGGATGCTTGACTTCTGCTTTCTTAGAGCTCCATCAACTTTGCATATCTAACATCCATGGGCCCAAACTCCAACAAATCCAACTGTTTCATGAGTTCCAATGTTGGCAACTCAAGTGACATGGGCAAGATTACCTCTCTCCCATAAACAAGCTTGAATGGGGAGTTACATGTAGATCTTTTGGGAGTTATCCTATCAGCCCATAAGGCTGATTTCAATTTGGTATGCCAAGACCTCTCTGATTTTCATCAAGAGTCCTCCTAATGATCCTCAACAAGTTCTTGTTTGTAGATTCAGCCTGGCCATTACCCTGAGGGTAATAGTTTGATGAAGTACTTAGGTAGATCTCATTCTTGACAGCCCATTCAGTCACCTTGGACCCAATGAATGCCAATGCATTATCTGATATTATTGTAGCAGGTATGCCAAATCTGGTTGCTATTCCCTCATAGAAATCTAGGATGCTAGATTCATTTGCTTCCTTGAGTGCTACTGCTTCAGTCCACTTGGTGAAGTAATCAGTTGCTATTAAAATCCATTTGTGCCCTTGGCTTGAATTGGGATTAATGACTCCAATGAAGTCCAAATCCCATTGCATGAATGGCTGGTCAACTGAAATTGGATGCAATGGAAGGGCAGCTAGTCTCTCTTTACCTGTGAAGAATGCACAATTCTTGCACCTCTTGATCCATGGATAACAATCATTGAAAATCTTGGGCCAATAATAGCCAGCCCTCATGATCTTTAGGACTGTCACTCTCGGTGCAAAATGACCACCAACTAGTCTACCATGGAACTCTTCCAACACCCTATGAATCTGATTTGTACTAATGCATCTTAGCAACACTCCATTCACATCCTTTTTGAACAAAATACCATCAACAAGGGCATATGGGACAACCTGCAATCTGAAGTGTCTTCTTTTGGTCTTGTTCATCTCTGGAGGGCATAGACCTATGCTTAGGAAGTGCATTATGTCTTGTGTCCAGCAAGGAGTGAGGACACCATCATTCTCTTCTTGAGTGCTTCCTTGCTCATGGCTGTCTTGCAACACCAAAAAAAACTCCTTCTCATTGCATGCTTCCTTTTGTTTTCTCAAAACCAGCTGCTCACACAATCCTTGTCCTCTAACCAACTTGGTGACTTTGATCTCAATGCCATACTCCATGACACGAGTAATCCAACCTGCTCTCTTTTCATTCAAGTCTTTGTTGAGGAGGAAGTCTTTAACTCCCACATGAGAAACCAACAACTGAACCTTGTTGTTTGAAACTAAATGCTTGAATTTCTTCAAGCTTCTGATTACTGCAAGAACATGCTTTTCAATGAAAGAATATCTCACCTCATAATCCTCTAGGACTTTGGCTAAAGAAAGTAATTGGCTGCTCATCATTGTCTTTATTTTGATGTACCAAAATTACAGAAATAGTATCATCACCCCCAAATGCATAGAGGATGAAATTCTTGGAGAAATCCTGGTTGATGAGAGTTGGGGCTTGAGAGATGGCTTCTTTGATTGATTCAAAACTTTCCTTTCCTTCTGCTTTCCATTTGAAAGCCATGCTTTTCTTTAACATCTTGGTGATAGGCTTGACTAGGGCTGCAAAATTTGGGACAAATCTCCGAACAAAATTTATTCTCCCCAAGAAACTTTGAAGGGCCTTCTTGTGGCTTGGAAATGGTAGTGCTCTTATGGCTTCAACTCTTTCTGGATCAATTTCTAATCCTCTTTGGAGACAATGTGGCCAAGGAGTTTTCCTTCATGGGCTAGGAAAATACACTTTTTAGGATTCAAGGATACTCCAAATCTTCTACACCTTTGGAACACTTGTCTCAAATGAAAGAGGTGGTCTGCTGCATTTTTTGAAAAAATAGTGATATCATCAAGATATATCAGCACAATGTTGTTAATCAAACCCTTGAACACCATGTCCATTGCTCTTTGGAAAGTAGCTCCAGCGTTGGACAGCCCAAATGGCATTTTCCTGTATGCATAAGTTCCCCATTTGGTTGTAAAGGCTGTCTTGAATTGATCCTCTTCTTTCACCATAATATGATTGTACCCCAAATAGCCATCAAGTAATGAAAACCTCTCAGAACCAACAACAACTTGCAAAATCTTCTCCATGGAAGGAAGTGGGTAATGATCCTTGAGAGATGCTCTATTCAAATCTCTGAAGTCAACACACAATCTAATTTCCCCACTCTTCTTTCTAACTGGAACCAAGTTGGCTACCCAACTAGAATGCTTGATAGGGAATATGATTCTTGATACCATCAACTTATTCAATTCCTTTCTCATGAGAGGCTCCATGTGTGGATTGACTGGCCTTTGTTTTTACATGATGGGTTTAGTACTTGGATCCAATTCAATGGTGTGTTGAGCTAACTTGGGATTGAAACCTTTCAAATCTTCATAGCTCCAAGCAAACACATCAGGAAATTCTTGAAAAAGTTGTATGAACTCATACCTTTCTTGCTCAGTTGTCACTTTACCAGCTCAGAGTGATTTTCCTTCTTCCATCAAGATGGACATTGAATCCTCTCCCTTGACTTGAATGTTTGCCTTCTCCTTCCTAAATTGATCATTAGGATTGAAAATGGACTGCAAAGTAATAAGTCCCTTTAGTAGTTTGTTGGTTCTTAGCTGTACCACTTGGTCACCATACTGCTGCTCCAACTTTTCCTGATTTTTAGCTGAGAACTCATCCTCTTCTTGCAAGAAATGTATGATTTGTTGATAATTTTCAAACACTTACCAACTTACATTTTTTTCTGGTACTGAAGGCCTCACAATCACATGGATGTTTGGTTGTACCTTGTCCTTTTGAATGCTTTCAACAATATCAAAGGCTGCCCCAACTGCTGCAAGCCTGTCAGCAGCTTGGTTCTCTTTTCTAGGAATGGATTTTATGCCAAAGCCCTCAAAATATTCAATGAGGTCCCACACCCTATTTTTGTAGCACTTGAGTAGATCATTCTTGACAGCATGCTTCCCCTTAACTTGGTTGACAATCAAATCACTGTCGCCAAAGACTTACAAGTTCTTTATCCCTCTCTTGATTAACCAATGCAATCCTTGTATTAAAGATTCATATTCAGCAGTGTTATTAGAGCATGCAAACTGAAATCTAAAAGCTGAATAATACTTAACTCTTTGAGGGGAAACCAACATATCTCCCCCTCCTTCACCTTTCCTACTCCTTGATCCATCAAAAAACAACTTCCATACCTCATTGTCATCCTTGTGGTCTGGCTTGGTGATGCTAGGAATAGGCTTATTTTCTTCATGCATGTAATAGAATCCTAACTCAGATTCTTCTATCTCTTGATAAGGATCAAAAGCATGCACCTTATTTTCCCATTCATCAAGAGTTAGATTTGGGATGTTTCCTACCTTGGTGTCAGTTTCATCAGTGCTTGGATAATCCTCTTTATCAAATGCTGAACAATTGGTGTTGATCTGACTGGGAGTGTAAGGCTCAATGTGAAAGTTTGCAATATGTTTAGATCTGATTATGGATTTAGTTCCATATCTTGTTCTAAACAACATGTGTGTCCAATCAGTAGATAAGTAACCTCCAATCTTGGCTGTGAAATCCCTTGACAGATATAGGGCAAAGAGTGGTGGAAGGTCTATTACTGAGACATCTTGTAAAACAACAATGTTGGGGCAGGAATGCAAGGTAAGACTCAAGTTTTTTATCACTCCAACTATTGTTACTACTGTCACATCCAATTGCACTACCCCTTTGGATATGACTTCATACTGAATTCCCAACTGATCAGCTATTTGCTTGGGCATTACTGAGCTACTCGCCCCAGAATCAATCATGTAATTGTGTACTAATTGGTTTCCAATGATCAATGAAACATAGAATGGAGGGGGATTCAGCATTTTACCTTGTTGTCCTCCATGATTCCCTTCCAGCTGGGCAGCATTTGTGAGCACCTTTTCTTGCATTTGGACTTGCTGATTTAAAGTTGACCAGTCCTTCATGGCAGCTTGTAACAAATCTCTTTGGCCTGGGATAGATAGTGATTCCCACATTTATATGTTTACATTAGTCTTCTTCATCTGATCAATGATGTTGAATGGAGATGAAGCATCTCTTTGTTTTCCCTTGGCTTGCATATTTGTTCCTTGCATATGGGTAGCAACAATTGGCGTTTGAGCTGGCCTAGGAGCTGTCTTAGGCAGCCCTTGTGTGTTTGGAACTAAATTTTGTTTGGCAATAATTTGTGGAATAGTAGGAGGTTGTGGATTATTTGGAGCCAATGGTTGTTATTCACCCAAATTCCTCCTTTTTGACCTTGTGTTGGCTGTAACACTTTGGGAAACTATTTGATTCATGCCACACAAATCTTCTACCTACCAGTTTACAAGTGTGGTATCATTTGCAGTTGATTGTTGCTGGAATGTGTCTTGTTGTTGGTTATTTCCTTGACTACCTTCACCCTCCGCACCAGTTGTAGTCACCATTAATGCTTGATTTAAGGCACCGTTGAAGCACATAGACTGGTTGTGAGGTTCATTGCATGGAAAACACCAATCATACTCTTGAGCCATGTTGTTTTGCACTGGTACTAATGCCTTAGAGGTAGATATAGCATTGGGATTATAGGGCTGAAATGCTCTGTTGGCAGGAGGTCTTGCTTGATTCAAATTTGTAGCTAGATTGGGTGGTCTTTGAGGTTGGTATGGCTACCTGTTAGGCTGGGCTTGAGGCTGGAAAGAAGTTCTAAAGCTTTGGACTTACTACCTTTTGAGTGTAACCAGCTCATTGCCTAGATTTTGCAATTGCTTCATGACTTCTTGAAATTCATTTGAGGCACTAGAAGATGAAGTAGAAACTTCACTTGAATTATGATTTCTAGGAGTGGGAATAGGAGCTAAAATAGGCACTTGACTAGTACTTGGGCTTTCTAAACTTGGAAGCATTGGCATTGGAGGCCTAGGAGATAGCTTGCCGGCTTGAATCAAGCAATTTTCAGCTCTAATGGCAATGCTATAAGCAAAAGGGATAGTTGTGCCTCCCATGGATTGAATTAACATAGAAATATCAAAATTTAAAGATTTAAGGTAATATAGAAAAGCACCTTTTATTGCTAGCCTTAATGCCACTGGAATTCTCTCCCAAGTCATTTGAAATATGAAGTTGAAGTCAGTCAGCTGCTCATTGGGAGCTCTCTTGATGGTTGTCAGCTGCTCCGAAAGGGACAAGTTGTCTCCCTTTTCTCCAAACTACTCATGGAGGGCTATATATAGCTGGTTCCAATTTTGGATAGAACCTGAGGCAAGAATCCTGAACCATTGCAAAGCTTTCCCTTTGAATGAAGATGCCAATAGTTTGACAGCAACTTACATCTCATTGATCTCATGGATTGCACAAATATTGGCAATATCCTTGACATGATCACCAGGAGTGGTTTGATTTTCTCCAGTAAATTATGCAATGTTCTTCAATGCTGCAACTGGGATTGGATTTTGTGCATTGAGAGCAAGTGGGCTACTGCTAGTGAAGTTGACATAGGGGTTGTTTTGTGCCATTCTGATTGGCTTGAGAACCCTTGTTGATTGAATGAAAGGCGTACCAGGTGGAGGAGTTGATAGAGTTCTGTTTGGTGGGGATTGAGACCTTTGAATTCTCCTTCCTCTTTGCCTTCTTCTTGGAGATAACTGCAGATACTGTTGTTGCAAATCAGCAGCACCCCTAGATGTTGATCAAACTTCTAGTTTGACATCTTGGACATCCAGTGTGATTGCACAACATTGAATCCTTTCCCCAAGCGTGAGACTTGTAAAAATGGGAGAGGAATCTCTAGATTAGAGGCTGGTTCCTCAAATCCTCTGATCAGATATATCACTTACAAGTTATACAGAGGTTTCAAACTCAAAATCCTACTCTAAATTCCAAAGTGGACAAGGATAGAGAATGCAAAAAAAAACTGAAACTAGTGCTAATAAGGTGATGCACCAAAGGAGTGGTGAGCATTTCTTACTTCTGCAGATTGACACAATTCATAAAAATGTAACAAAACTTCATGCACAAACTGATAACTATAATGGAGGGTCAGAAATGAATCAAATAACACAAACAGAGGATAAAAACTCATTCACAGAGCCTGTATTGTCATTTTAACATTAAAACCCACTTGCATTACAACACCTGAGAGGAAAAATAGGTTGTAGTCTTGGAAAAGGTTTGATTTTTCCACAAAAATCACTTTCAAGGTGAACGAGGAGCCTGTAATACCTAAAAATGTTCAACCTTTTGGAAAATGAGCCAAATCTAGCTTTTGCAGTGCTAACCATGACCCCAGGAGAGTGAAATGCAAGAAAACATGGGAGAGCTTCAACCACCAACAAAAAACATAGTAAAATAACATGGGCATCCTTACAGGCCCATCCACTAACATTTTTCACCATGTTGGGAGAGAATGCGAGCCATTCTTCATTAAAAATGGTGGTTGAAATGTCATTTCTGTCTATGACCACGTTCCAGAGGTATTTTTCAATTTTCTCTCTCCAAATTCCATCAAAATTCAAAAATAACCCTAGAATCTTGTAGATTATTTCACCAGATTTCCATTGATATATAGAACGTGAAAAACTGAGCTCTGGATCGAAAGATATGGCCATTTGAAATTTTAGGGAAAAATAGGGCCAAATCAGATTGGCAGGTAAATTTTTTTAAATTTTTCACTTTTTGGTCATTTGGAAAATTTTCCAAAAATTCCCCGTGCTCCACCATTCTGGGTACCACGTGGCATGCTTTGATTGGGTACGGGCCTTTCCTGCTTCATTTTCCTTTGTTTTCGCCATTGGAAAATTTTCTAAAAATTCCCCACCTAGCCGATGAGTTGAGGACACGTGGCAACATGTGATTGGACATGGGCCTTTCCTTTTAAATTTTCCATCGATTTTTGATCCATATTTTGACCCAAACACGTGGAAAAACATGATTCACTACGGGCTTTACCCTTCAAATTTTCCATGCGGGATTGTCTTGAGTTTTTTGCCACCACCTGACACGTGACACAATTCTATTGGCTCGCGCTCGGGGGGTGATTTTTCCTTTGAAATTTCCTTCTTTTTCCCTTGGGAAAATTTCCCAAATCCTCCCCGCCTTCTGCCAGTCTGGGACATGTGGTAGTGTCTTACTGGACGCGGGGCATGGGTGAACATTTTTCCTTTGTTACAATCCCTTTGGGAAAAATTCCCAATCTCCTCCCGCGCTCTGCAATTCCAGGTGCCCGGAGACACGTGGCACAATTTCATTGGTTGGCAGGCCTGTGGGCCAAAAACTTTCTTTTTGAAGTTTTGGCAAAACACTTTGCCAAAATTCTAACTTCTCCTCCGACCCCCACCGGTCTGATGCTATAAAACACGTGGCAAAACGTGATTGGGCACGGGCCTTTCCTCCAAAATTTTCCATGCGCCAACACTTAGTCAAATTTTCAATTTTCTCCCCTTGGACACGTGGCAAAATCTGATTGGATGGCGGGCCTGCGGGGAAAATCTTCCCTTTTGAAATTTTTCCAAACACTTGGTAAAAAAAACAAGCCTTCCTCCGACCCCCACCACTTCCTTGGACACGTGGCGTCATTTCATTGGCTGCGAGCCTTTCAGGGGAATATTTCCCACAAAAAATCTATCGGGCCATAACTTAAAAAATACATGGAGTTAGGAGGAAAACTTTACCTTTCTAGAAAGCTACGAAAGAGCTCTATCCAATGATTCCATTTCCAGAAATTTTTGAGTGCCTAGAAAGCAAAAAATTATGACTGAGGCACAAGAGAGGGAAGAATGAAAAGGAGTTAGCCACAAAATGAGCAAGGGGTACATTTTGGATAACAACTACCAGTCACCTTAGGACCCAAAACAATCCTAACTAATTTTTATATTCTAGATCAGGAAACTAACTATAATATGATCCTCGGCGGACCATGGATACACCATATGAAGGCAATCCCTTCTACGTTATTTCAAGAAATAAGATTCTTGCACTTAGGAAAGATATTAGTAGTAAAAGGTGATCTGAAACCATTCGATATACACCTAGCGGACCTGAAGAAAAAGCCAAGCGTTCACTCTGAGTTTGAACTCCCAAAAAACCAACTTAATAAACCAACCAACGCAAAACCAAAAGAAAAATTGATACCTACAACAGAGTTAGAAGTTACGAACCTAATCAAGAATATCCCAGCCCTTAAAGATGAGGCTAATGTTGTAGAAATAGTATCATTAGGAACTATTGCAAAAATTATCGAATTGCTAGAACATGATCTACCGATTTTCCTACCATTTGATTTTGTAGGTATGGGATATACCCTAGGATTTGGTTCTCTTCCAGCAGAGGAACTCTGCATGGTAGAAGTAACCAAAATAGACGAAATAGACATAGCAAATGTCCCAACATCCATCTTCCCAACTAAATATTGGAATCTCCATTTCAATGGAGCTAGATGTCGTTATGGGGCTGGGGTAGGTGTGATCTTTACTTCACCTGAAGGAAAGATCCTACCATTCACCTTTAAATTAAATTTTGAATGTACAAACAATGGCGTTGAGTACGAAGCCCTCCTCAGTCTCATCATAGCTAAAAGAATCGGTGTTAATAACATTTGAGTGTTAGGAGACTCACAATTAGTAGCAAACCAAGTCTCTGAGGTGTATGAGACTAGAGCTAAACACTTACAGCTCTACAAAATAGTAGTTTTATATTTGAGTAAAGGATTTGACTTTATATCCATTGAGGAAATCCCACGAGAACAAAACCTTCTCGTAGATTCGATAGCAACCTCAGCTTCATGTTTTACTCCAAATAGACGGTTGGAAGACACTCGTTTCATGGTATCCCTTTGTACTGAACTGTTAGTAAAGAAAATGCCAAATCCTATTTTAACGAACATATCTAAGAATAAATTTACTATCTTAGATCACGTTGACAGTGATAGAGCCACTCTTGATTACCTAAATGTCTATGCAACGTTACATCTCACCCATCATGTGGTAGATTTTTCCTTAATCCCACATTCATCTTCTTACTTCGGAAATCCCATGATAGAGCTTCCCCCACAAAAGGAACTTGACATATACGTGGTAGAGAATGGAGAAGATCTGGAACTACCTCCAGCCTTGCCTAAGTTTGAAGAAGGTAATGCTTCTTTAATCGAAGAAACGATTGATATTAACATCAGAATGGAGGAAGAACTGAAGATATTGAAACTAGGATCTTTGTTAACTCCAGAAGAGATAGAAATACACAATCGAATCCTTAGAGAACATAAAAAAGGATTTTGCATTTAATTATAAAGAAATGATGGGAATTACACTGTGCATCGCGGTACATAACCTTGTCACCAAATCTTATGCAAAGCCAATTAAACAGAAATCAAGACCAATGAAACCCAAGGTATCTCTCATGGTGAAGGAAGAAGTAATGAAACTTCTCCAAGTGGGGTTCATCAAACTGGTCAATTACTCTTAGTGGGTATCTAATATCGTTCCCATTCTCAAAAAGAATGGGAAGATATGCATCTGCATAGACTTCCGAGACATTAACAAGGAATGCCCCAAGGATGACTTCCCGTTACCATCCATTGACATCATCATTGACACAACAGATGGATTTGAGATTTTGTCTCTCATGGATGGATTCTCAGGATACAATCAAATCAGAATATCTAAACAAGACCAAGCCAAAACAACGTTTATAACTCCTTGGGGAAGTTATTGCTACGTTTTTATGCCGTTCGGTCTCAAGAATGATGGCGCTACATACCAACGGGAAATGACATACATATTTCACGATCTTATTCATAAAATCATGGAATCCTATGTGGATGACTTGTTGTCAAAGGCCAGGAAGTGTTGTGATCACCCAGAAGTGATCTGCATCATCCTTTCACATTTGATCGAATACAGAGTCACACTAAACCCAGAAAAATGTGTATTTTGTGTGATAGGAGGGAAAATCCTAGGTTACATTATATCATCATGAGGGATCGATGTGGACCCATCCAAAATCTAGGCTATTCTTGAGATGATACCACCATCAAATGATTCTGGTATTAGATTGTTTCTCAGAAAGCTCAGTGCAATCCAAAGATTCATCCCAGACTTGAGTTTTTTTGTTCATCCAATCAACAATTTGTTGAAAAAGGATTGCTACATTATTTAGACAAAGGAATGCCATGAGGCCTTTGAAGTAGTTAAACACTTCTTACTGTCTCCTCCCACGTTAATGTTGCCTAGACCAGATCATCCTTTGATCTTATATTCACGAGCTACCAATGTCTCACTAGCTTGCATGTTGGCTCAGGAAGACGACGGTAAATGAGAACACGCGATCTATTTCATTAGAAAAATGTTACTCGATTATGAAATGCATTATACACAAGTAGAACAAGAATACCTTTCCATTGTCTTCGCAACCAAATGCCTAAGACATTACATGCTAAACCAAGAAACAAGGGTCATTGTAAAAACAAACCATTTATAAACTTTCCTCACGCAAGGGTCCTTATCTAAAAAGGCTGGACGCTTTATAACCTTAATGGGTGAATTTGAATTAACTTTTGTAAACCAGAAGTCTGTTAAGGGAAAAATCATTACAGATTGGTTAGTTGACAACCCATTAGATGGAGGCGATCTAGTAGATCTAGATTTTCCTGATGAATGCATATATTACATTGAAACTAGACCTCCCATCTCCGAATGTCCTTGGTATACTGATATTATTAATTATATCATGAACCATACATATCTAGAAGGTGGTACACCACACCAAAGAAGGTGGTTATGCATTATTGTGGCTAAATACGTTATTATAGAACAAGTTCTCTATCATAAGGATTTTGATGGAATGCTTTTAAGGTGTGTTGACATAGAACAATCCAAGAAGATTCTCTACGAATCCCACAGTGGAATATGTGGCGGTCATTTTCAACGTCATGCCACTACCCACAAAATACATTGGATGGGCTATTTCTGGCCCACTCTAGAACACGATGCAGTAGAGTTTGTATGTAGGTGCCATAAATGCCAAGAATTTTCCCATGAAATTCACATGTCGGCAAAAAATCTACAACCAATCACAACTCCATGGCCCTTTTCTATGTGGGGCCTATATTTGATAAGGAAATTCTCTCCCTCGTCAAAATATGGTGATAACTTCATAATTAGGGCCACCCAGTATTTTACCAAATGGGTAGAGGTTATGCCTCTTACCACTGTACCAGGTGTTGTGATCACCAAGTTCATCTTGAACCAGATCATTTACAGGTACGGTGTCCCACAAATCATTATATTAGATAATGGAACTTCCTTTAAGAATGACGAGGTCCATGAGCTATGTAGTAAATTTAAAATAAACGATCATACAACCTCCCTGTATTACCCTTAAGCTAATGGGCATGCTGAAGCAACAAATAAAATGTTGAAAGCTATTCTCCTTAAAATGGTAAAAGAAAACAAATGAGATTGGCATTTAAAGTTATATCGGCCTTTTGGGCCCATCAAACCTCAATAAGAACACCAATATGAGCAACTCCTTTCTCATTGGTATTCAGAGCAAAAGCAATTCTCCCACTTGAGGTTGAAATACCCAGTCTCTGCATCTCACTACAAGGGATTCTGGATGAAGAAGCTTATAGAGAAGCACGCCTCTCCCAATTAGAAAGCCTAGATGAGGCTAGGTTAGATGCTAAACAACGGCATAGAGTCTATGCTGACCGGATGTGCCGGTAGTATAACAAAAAGGTCTATGAATGAGATATACATGAAGGAGATCTAGTTATAAGACTAAACAGTCAGATCGATAAAACGACCGGCGAAGGAAGGAAATTCTGGCCCAAATGGTTGGGCCCATACCAAGTCACGAAAGACTATGGAAATGGTGCATATATCTTATGTACATTGGAAGGCGAGGAATTCAACGAAATGGTCAATTCCTTGCATCTTAAACAATTCTATGCATAAGCGACCAACACTATTTGTATAATTATATTTACATTGCATCCTCATGTAGTTAGGTTCATTTTGTCCACTTGTTTCGTAAAATTTTGTGATCAAGGAACTTATTCTCAAAGGAATTCATTACAAACTTCTGATGGTATTGGTAGAAGAATTCCAATCATACTTCTTCATTTTCATAACATCATCACCTATTTCAAAATCATTTCATCAAATAAAGCTAGATATGACAACGTCTTAACGGTAGCCATACCATGGCCTGCATGCTTGCTCTCACTTTTGGTTTCTTCATAGGAGAGGTGTCTTGCCTATGGTTTGTTCTAGAAGCTTCATAGTGTCACATCTATCCCATATATATATCTCTTTGGAAATAAGAACACACTGACATTTTTCTCAAATAAATAAGTCAAATATAGATCAAATAGAAAATTTTATTTTACAAATTTCCTTTCCCTACCAACCTTCGGTGATGAGCTTGTGTCTCTTACTAGTGACATAGGGTTGGGAAAGGATGGGAATGCCCTTACTCACCTATGCCTTGTCCATGGTGATAAGTCCATGCTTCCTACTAGAAGCATGGGGCAAGTTATCGAGGGTTCTCTTGACAATAAACCTTAAAATTCATAAAGCAAATAATTTGAACAAACCTTTAAAATCTTGAGTCAAAAACAAATGAATCAGATGTCAAAAATTCCAAGAGAGTTCAAAACCTTGAAAATCAGATTTTGCCAACCATGTGGCCATCTACGGATATAAGTCTAGATAAACTGCAAAGCAAGTCACATTCTAAACTATGGATTCACTTGAGTAGAATAGGTTTGTAGCGTCCTAATTTGGTTCCACCAAATCTTTGTCTATCTCTCATCACTACCATGCAAAAAATTTCATAACTTGTGCCCTTTGTAGCTCTCGGTGGTGAGCCCTCGCATCTTACTAGTTGTGTGGAGTTAGGAGTGGGGAAACTACATCTGCTCATCATATCATTTCATCATCACGTTCTGTCAAAACTATATGAAGTACCGAAAAATTGCTTATGCAAGCTAAAGTTCAAGATCACATTGTATCTACGTTATCATATATCAGCATCACGAAATACAAAAAGAAAGAAAGAATTCCTATCATTTGTTCTCCATTTGCATACATTCTGAAAAGCATATAAAAATAACATTATAATTTACATGCAGAAACAAATCACAAAATCCTAGATACCAAGAGTCTGATTCAAAAAGAATATATATATATATATATAATCAAGTTTTATGTACAATGCCATCATGCACTAGGCATGGTCAAAACGCTCAATGAGCCTAGGAAATACAAAATATGTCGTATAAACAATCTAAGAGAGCCAAGTGGCCTCTCAACCCCTATGAGACCCCTCTAAAGGTACACAACCACATCTAGGACTCTGGCTACGCTGGCGCTCTGAATGCACTGAGGGTTCACGGTCTCGAGGAGCAGCTGCAGCCTTGCTATGAGAGTGACTCCTCATCAGGCACTTTGCTGTCATATACCCGAAAAACTCAGTACAGAGGGTAGTCACCATATTGGCCACATGTCATACAGGGGTAAAGACATCATTGTGCCTGCCACCTACTGAAGGCTCCCATGCATCCATGGATAGTTCCACGTGAGTCTTCTCCATGGGCATCATCAAGGTATCAGTGCATACTCAGTGAATCAGGTCTCGCCACTCATCAACAGTCTCTACAAGTAAAGGAGAAAAGTGAATTAGAAAATGATCAAAAGGGGAAAACCAAGAATTAACAAAAGGATAGATAGCAACTAAGACAATCCTAGCTAAAAACAAATATTAAGAGAAGGGTGATAACTCACTCAGATCTTCGGGCCTCCAAGAGGGATCCCTAGGGGTAGCACTTTCCACAGATACCACCACTGACTAATGTCCTCCTCCTATTCCTAGGGAAACATAACGTCCTACTATGGACTCATCCTCTCCACTTAAGTCCTAAGAGGGAAACTCCTATGAAACTATAGTCTCCCTCTCCACACTTTGCTCTGCCCTCTCGGCCTATAAGATATCCTGAGTGTCATGCCACTTGGGATCACTTTCCTCCTCTCCACCCAACTCATTGACCTCCATATCCTTGGTCTCCTCCTTCATCTCTCCCCCTAGGAACTCCTCAGACTCAGAGTCTATATCCGTGGGGTCATCGCTGCTATGGGCAAGGCTGGTGGTGATCGAAAGTAGAGGTGCCTGAGGAGCACCGTCTCTCCCTCAAGTGCGTACCACGCTCTTGGCTGTAATAGGGATGTCAGGAGTAACAACAGTCCAACCCCAGCCTCTAGGACCTCCCCTAGCCTCCTGAGCTGATCTACACACTAGCACCACTGGGGGAAGCATACCAACGTAAGCAAGGCCAAACTGTTGAAGTAATCGATCAAAGGGGTGTGTCTCCACCTTCCCCGTCCTATCCACAAGCTACCTTGTAGTAGAGTAGGAAATCAAAGTGAGGGTCTCCTCACCCCACAACCTTGCCATGGCTTGATAAGGTGTGGCCTCCATATCATCAGTAGTCAGGGAAGCAACTGGCTCCTGGGGTGCTCTAAGCACCGAAATCTCTGTCCATCTAGCTGCCCTCACAGCTCTAGGATCCGCCACCTCTACACCTCTCCCATAAGGGATGATACACTCATAGACCTAGCTCATAACCAGGGTTGGATGGCTCAAATACTGTCCCTATAAGCATTATTGAGGTACACCTCCAGCAGTATAAGGAGATGGATACGAGGAGTAGGATGTAGGTGGCACACCAATATATGGAGGTTCTGAGTAAGTGAACTGAGAAGGGGGCATATATGTGGTGACAGATGATGATGGCACATACCCTGAATGGGAGGTGTAGGTGACTGGTGGAGGATGAGATAGGGTATAGGTGGGAGGAATGTATGTTGAGACCCTCGTAATGATAAGTGGAAAACTAGCAAGGATAGTCATGAATAGACTCTAAAAAGGGGGTCGATGTAACTGGAGGTTGTGAAGTGGGGATCGTTACACTAATATATGTAAATGATGGTGGGGTAGATGCCATATGGTTGATGGATGTAAAATCTAAGATAAATGTCATAGGTGCAGCAGATAATGATGATGTAGGGTCAATATGAGAAGTGACAGGTGATAAGGCTAGAGCGGGTAATGTTACACTACTAATGGATGATACAAAAGTGGGGGAAATAGCGGGAAACATGGAGGTAGGCATCTCGAACAAATGCTAACCTAATGAGTCATGGGTGGAATAATGGGATAAGTAATATTGCATGGCAGTGGTATTATGATTGAGGAATTTAATGAATTCCTCTTCACCTATAGGTACAATGGGAGGTACGTTGGGGTCCATATGCAAAGAAATATAAGGTGGTGATGGGATAGGGGGTAACAGCTAATGGCTGGCATGAAATACTAGGGTGTTCACTTTTTTGTGAGGGAAAACCATGTGAATAGTGGTAAGACAAGTGATCTAAGCTCTGTTGATGGTGCATAAACACAAAAATAAATGATAGAAGAAATCTAGACAGTGAGAATTGGTCATTGTTTTAACAAAAAAATCAAAACACAGAGATCAATGTCAATAGGTTAACTAATATTGGTGGAAAGGGGTAACTGATACCAGTTCATGGATTGATTCTAGTTAATGTGAATAAATGGAAATTTTGAAAAAATAGAGATGAAGAATGTAAATCAGATGGACTTGAAATTTGCTAATTGTAACATAAACTCAAGAAGGTGATTAGTGACAGAAACAAGCTACAAAAAATATATAAATGTGAATTGAATACTATTTTGGGGAAAATGACCAAAATAACAAGGAGCTGATGTCTATCAGTCCATTGATACCAATATCAAGAGGTAACTGATGTTGTTCATTGTAAAATTTGAGAAGATGATGAAATTTTGAATTTTAGATGATTAAGTCAAATAAAAACACCAACCTAAAAACTGAGAAGGCTAGAGATGATTCCTAACACACCCAAAGTGAATTGGAATACACCATTTATGATGGTGGAGTGTGAAGGATAAGAAAAAGAAGAGGAAACGACCTCACACCTCAAAACACAATTTAGGAAAAAACTAACAAACATGTAAAATCCTATGCTTCATATTTTAATGTTATGTGGCTTATTCCCTTTAGAACTGACTATGGGTAGAATATAGTTTTTGGTCAACGAGGGTGCCCTATAAGTGGTCTATTATTTTTTTCATGTTTGTTTTGGATAAAGGGACCCAATATACCTTTTGGTAAGTGTGGTACAACTCCAATATGATGATTGGCCAGAACACTACCTAGATCTTCCAGTAATCTTATTATTAGTCGTTAATGATAATTTCTAGGAAGGAAGATGTTTAATCAATGAGTAATTTGTATTAGTGATTTGGTTTGGGGTGTGTATGCAAGCAGTGAGATATGCTTAATTCCCACCAACCATCAACTAGTCAGTACCTCCATTATATACGTTACAAATAAATTTAACTGAGATAAATGCAACATACATAAGATGAAATTCAAATATTTTTAATCCCAAATCGAAACTGAAATTGGATGTAACAAATAGATAATAGGTCAAGAGGATGATCCTTCACTAAATACAAGACAAAATAAAAATAAGTGTTCTTTTTAACCCAAAATATGAATTTTTCTTAGACAAGTAGAAGAAGATGAATATTCCTAGTGATAAAGTTTAATGTGCACTATTTTGAAAGGAAATAGACAAACAAATATTCCCTAAGAATAAACAATGCAAAAGAACCCAAATGATAGGGTCCCACCTGGTGTGCCAAAAATTTTCACCTCAAAGTAATGCGATAAAAAAGGTAATGTGTGTAGGAAGAATACCTATGTTATGTAGATGGAAGAAGGTGTTACGCATGCTGTATAATTTGATTCAAGATGATTGTGAGCTTCCCTTTGGCTAGGAGGAACAACCTAAAATAGAAAACAATACCAAAAAACAAAGTTAAAAGTAACAGTTGGTGGATTTCCTAGTGAGGGCTAGATCCAAGAAGCCAGATCTTCCTAAAAGGTTGTCAATCCAAGTTTTAAGAAAATTTAATGCTTGTTAAGAACATGAAATAAATGGGCCTACTATAGTTATGTAGTTTAGGTATCCTAAAAATATACAATAATTCAAATATAGTCTAAGAAATGCATATATGAATAAATCCAAGAAATGTAGTAGGTGGATGGAGGTATACAGGTGTGGTAGAGGCTAGTACAGAGGTCAAGGCAAGGTATGGTTAGGTTCAAAGAATTTTGAAAATAGATATGAGATCATTGCTTTTTAGAACTATTAACAGTCTTAGAGACTGATGTAGGTTAGTGGTCGATTCCGGTATTAGGTAGTGACTGATGCCGGTCACGTGACCATTATCGGTAGGGGAAATTAGGTGGTAATGCCAAAAAATGAGAATTGGGAACTCTCTGTGATTGGACATTGAGTGATGGTGACTGAGATACGTTTGTGAAATTCTTGTTAAGACTCAAACATACTAATAGGTGGGTTTAGGAAAGGTATAGAAGGTAAAATGGGTAGAAGTTTGGCTGGAGGCACTAAGGATTAGATCTGAATAAGGCAGGAATAAAAGGAATGGTAGATAACTTAATAAAACAAATTAAAGAAGTAGAAATGACAAAGGAGAGATAACACTTGTTGAATGTAGCTTGGATGTGGATTGTGGTGGTGGTTGCAAATATTGGTGTTCCGAAGTGAATATAGCAACAAAGTAACATGGCGCCTTTTGTTTCATGAGCTGGAGATCAGGAAAAACCTGCGGATGAACCCGATGATGTCTAAATGTTGTGATAGGCTCTGGAAGGTCACAAGGTTGCAAGAGTGCTAGAACATATGAATGTAAGAAGTGTAATCTAAATAAGTCAGATTCAAAACCTGAACAAAGAGTTACAAACTATTATTGAACGTAACCGATGATGGTTAGGGAACCGGTGCCATCCGAGGGAAAACCAACATCGGTTAAGGATAATTGATCCAAGTTGCCAAAAATAACCTAATATTTTCTAAATTTTCAATGATCTCAATTTTTTCCAGGTCTAGAGTGTTGAATGATGTTAATAGGAGTGTGGAATTGGTTAGAGGATTAATAGGTCATGAATGGTTAGGATTAGAAAAATTCCTAGTTAGTTAGGATAATTGTAGACTTAGTCTAGGTTCACTAATAGGCTAAGAATATGTCTCAAGATGACATGGAGGGATGATGTGGCAGGATGAGGTGGATATTAGTTTAATTAAGGTAATTAAAATAATAATTGTGTTAGGATGAGGATTAATTTTATTATGAGTAATTAACTTAATATTAATGTATAGAAAGAGGTCGTGGCTAGGTTTGGTGTAGAATTATTTGATTAAAATGGGGTTAAGGGAATATTACCCAATTTTGGGTGTCTACACAAGGTTTAAGGAAAATAATTCTTTTGACTTATCAGGGCTTCATATACTATTCTTGTGTGCACAGTATGTTAGCATGTATGGTGAAAATTTGTGTTAAGTTTATTAAGATGTTATGATCTATACCAATTCTTTGGTATCTCTTTTTGAAGAATGAGCATGGAGTAATAAAATAATGAAATTCAAAGATGTTATCAGTCAAGTAGGCAGAATTTGTGATGTGTGCTAGATAAATAGTATGTTTGTTCTTAGACATTGTTGGTGAAAGAGGCAGAGTGTGACAAGTTTTAGGTATGAGAATGTGTTATGCATCTTTCTATGGTATTTAAATCTTTTAGTGTATGGATGTGAAATCTAGGAATGAGATTTGGCTTTGATGTAGTAAAAAATTCTGAACTCATGTATGTAAATGAAGAATAATGCAAAAATTACCATCTACAAGTTATAATGACTGTGAAGGATAGATTGTGAGGTTGTTTCAATATTTATAATGTGCTTCACTGGTGTCATTGCTTCTTGAGGCCTAATAAACTAAAAAATTTTGTATAATGGATTCTTATCAGTCATAGTCAAGTAAATTATAGGGGCACATGTCAAGAATTGATTAACACAATGCTACAGTGACTTGAAATATGCTCCTACAGGTATGAACATGTTGTGAAAGTGTGTTTAAGCCTACTAGATTTGAGGAAGAATAACATTGATCTATGATAGCTTAAAAGGATGATTTATATACTTATCAAGTATGGTTAAACATGATTATGTATGTCAAAAGTGAAAAAGTTGTAATTTCTAAATCAAATATGACTAATCGGACTAATAAAAGTGTTTAGGGTAGAGAAAGAATGTTCTGGGTGATTTCTATTCAATAATCCAAGATACATTGCCTCAAATTGTTCTTGGGAGCTGGATATAGTGCTCATATGTCTAGGGGAAGTGATATTTGATAAGTAAAAGAATGGTTACAATGTTAAAACATGGCAAAGTTAGATGAAATTTCTCTAAAAAGACTTTTTAGGGCCCTTAGTATCAAAAGTGGTATGAAGAGCTAGAATGAGCTTGGTGAGCCTTGTCTTATGCCTAAAGATGATGGATTTTGGTAAAAAAAGGTGAGTAAATTATTGGATATTATTGGAAATGAAATTTTTGGTATGACTTTTATTTTTATGGCTCAGATCACAACAGATACAATATTTCCATAAAGAGAAAAATAGGGGCTAAGGAGAAAAGAGGTGATTTTGCATGCCTAAGAGGTGAAATATGGTGTTCTATCTCCAAATAATGTATGGAGATGATTTATTTATGTTTTCTAGTGATGTTTAGATGTTGTAAAGGCTTAGTCCAAGGGGAGTATGGTGCTTGCATGCTTGAAATGAAACCAAAAATCAGATTTTGAGAAAAAATCAAGTAATGGAGCTAGTTTGAGACCCTTGGTTGAAGTTTTCAAAAAAATCATGATGGTATGAAGTTGAAGAAGGTAGATAATGTGAGCTATAGGTATGCCTTTGTCATTAATGTAAAAAAGGGGAGAAGTTCAGGGCATTTTCCATTAATTACAAAGGGGGAGATTGTTGACATATGGTCCTAATAGGTGTTTTATTGATGTAAAACCACATTAATTACAAAGTGGATGTTGTATTATGGTCATATGATTATGTACATGATGCTAACATGATGTTTCTGATGTGTTTGTGTTAGTACAATGAGATCTAGTGATGTGTGCTTGCCTTTACATGCCCATTTAGGTGCCTAGATGATGTTTTATGATGGTAGGAGATTCTTGGATGCTTGAAAAGTATGTTGACATGATCGATAATAGGTTTTGAGGGTGCTTAGGCACTCACAATAGTGACATGTTGCAAATAAATGTGGTTTAATATATTACAGGTGTTCATTGGGAGTAGGTATGGTAGCCTGAAGGTGTGATAATGTGGTTTGGAGCCCTATGATCTCATGGAAGTGTGAATTTAGGTGTATCATGGCATATCAGGTATTTTTGGGTCATTTTTAGAGGTTTAATGATCAATTATTGCATTATTCCAATTGATCCTAGCTTCTACAGTGAAGAACATGCATGTTAACATAGGTAAGTCTTAATGACTGGAGATATTGAGGTATGGAATTGATATTATGATCATTAGAGATGTTAGAGGGATGTGACATAGCTATTTTAGAAAAAAATTAGGTTGTCATGGTGAAAATTTTACAAGTTATCACAGTTTATGTGAGATAGGATCAAAATCAAGTGATTTTCCATCTTGAAGTTGAAATTCAAATGCTCATTGTGAATAGTGTGATTTTCATGGAAATGTATTACTTTTAGGGATTCTTGTAAGTTTATTTTATAAATTTTCTCAAAAATAATAAGGTTTTTTTATCGACATGATTTTATGAATGAATGTTAAGAAGATAAAGTGGTTTAAAACCCTAGTTAAACCCTCTCTAAGAGCAGTTGACAGAAAGAGAGTAAAAGTGATCCAATTTTTATTGGTTCACCAAAAGTGATGATTTTATTTTTTATAGAACTCTCTTATATTTCCATAAATGTATGGTTTAGGTCATGGTGATGAGTGGGCCCCACTCAAACATGTTAGTTTCTAAAGAAGAAGGATTTGGGACAAGGTTGTCTTAATAAGTAACATGAAAACTAGATGTTGCATGATGTATAGGATATTACATTTATGTCCATGAAGTTTTTAGGAATCTTTAATGAAGTTACATGGTTTTTTGAGGTCCATATAGGATGAATGGTCAAAGGGTAGTTTTGGGATCTCAAATAACAGGGTTTAGTAAAATGGCCATAACTTAAGCTACATGTGGAGTTTAAAGATTATTAAAGTTTTGTTGGAAATCGGATTCAAAAATATTTCTAGTGATATGATGTTTTCCTCATGATGTGTGGATTTAATAGGGGTTCCATGTCACTCTTTGGACAAGAATATTTTTGGTAGTTCAAGAATGGATGTGTTTTGGTGAAATTTTGTTGTTATTTTAGACATGAGATCTAGGTCTGGTGATGCTTTCTATCACCTAGAATGTGAAAAGGGATTTATTTTTAATCCAATTGATCTGTTTGGCTGTCTTGAATGTATGTAGAATTTTGTTGAGATATCCTTTGGAAATAACATTTTTGGCAGGCTGTTTTAGTGAAGGAAAAAGTAGTTATTGTTTGATTATGAGGTTTATTCGAGGCTTATAAATTTCTTATAAGTGTTCTAAAATATCTTCCATTTCAATAATTTGGTTACATGTCATGGTTTTATCTTGTTGAAGTGATTTTTTAATCAAATGAAGTTTCTAGGGTGTTGAAGGGTGTAGGAAACAACTATTTTGAGAATTACAAAGTGAACCGGGCCCAGTAAATAAAATTAATTACTTTTTTGATATTAATTTTGACCATTTATAAAGGTTAAAATTTATTTTAATTATGTTTTATTAGTTTTGGGTCATGAAAAAATATGGTACTAATGTTAGGGAAATTTTAAGATTGTGCCCATGGGGTTTTGAGCCATTTTTGGCACATGAAATGATGGTTTGAGCTAGGCTGACATAATCAGGTCACTTGTGACTTTTGTATTTCAGTTTTTTAATGTTTCCGTGATGTATGGGTAGAACCAAAGTAGGGAGTTTTTTTCCCTAAGTTTGAAATGATAAGGAGCTTGTAGAAGCATGTTTTTGGGTGCTCTTTGGTGCTAGTGAAGTGTGTGCAGGTTATGCAGCCCAGATGAGTGAATTTTGCATGTTTATGAGAATGAATTGAGATCAGATCAGGTGTTTGAAAGGTTGAGGAAGATCAGAAAGAATTTGTGTAATAATTTGAAGCATTAAGAAGTGAAGAAAGTGCTAGATCATGTAAGTTGAAGACCTAGGGTTTGAGCAAGGGTTTGGAGATGAATATTTGGATCACTATCAGCTATGGCATCAACATATTTTAAGTGTTCATACTTCTTCAAAATATTTTGTGATGATTCATATTCATGCAAGTCTCTTGTTTTGTGTAATATCAAGAAGGGTTTAGTGGTTGGTACTCCTTATGTGGTTGGTGCTTCACTAAAGACATATATTTTGGTGTGTAATATTCACTTGATTATTTATTGCATGTAATATCAGTAAATTTTTTAATGAGTTTTCTTACCCTTTAGGGTTTCCCACTTACATCTTGTGATGTGGTGTTATTTATCTTGCTCTTTGTTTATTTGACGAATGTTGTATGTTGTTGTGCACACATTAATGAATGGATAAATGGTTAATGGTTTGTGTGAGTGATCTAAAATTGAAGATTCATTTTTAATGACTCATTCACCCCCTCTCTTAGTCCATTCTGATTATAATAAATTTTCCAATCCAATTCTTGTTTTTACTTGCTTCAGAAAATTCTTAGGTTCTTTTTTGGATAACAAAGATAGATTTGCATGTTAAGTTACATATGCTATTATTATTATTATTTGTACTCTACTATTTTTTTCACCCATGATCATTTATAACTATAACTTTGGAAATTTTTGAATGATGTTTTTCTATCTTTTCTTTCCACTTCTTCTTTTTCATATTTTTCTTCATCTTCACTGTTTGCTTCCTCTACATGATCATTTTCTTGTAAATATTCTAATTATATTTGATATCATTTACTCTCACATTTATAGTTTCAATAATATTGTTTGTTCTTATGTTATATCATCTATATGATTTCCATTTTGATGAATAACCAAGAAAAATACCATCATCAGATACATAAGAAAACTTACCTCAGTCTTTATCGTCTCTTTTGATATAAAATGGACTTCTAAAAGTTACTAAATGTTTGACTATGTTGTGTTTCAAAATGGAAGATGGATAGAAACCACAGTCAGCGGAAAATCATGTCTCTCCTCTTTAATGGGAGAGGTTCCCTTATTGAAAGCAGGGAAAAAAAAGTACAAATATACAATTCTCAATATTTGGACCCTGGTATTCTGGAATGTTTTCATACTTAAAATATTATCAATACGAAGGATTGGAAGAGTAGAGAGATGATGAAGGAAGAAAAAAAAATGTTTTCAGGAGATATAGGTAGCAGAATATATCCTTACTCACATTAAACCAAGAAAATATAGGAAAAAGAAAAATCACTTCATCACTAATGTGAATCTATAGACACAAATTTCTAAATATTACATAGACAAGAACACAAAGTTTATTTTGACTACAAATACAAATGATCCATTGAATCAAGAAAGGAGAGAGATATATAACAGAGGAAAATGAGAAAGAAAAAATTATTTATTGGGTTACTTCCAAATTTGCAACATTCCTACAAAACAAAAATCCTATTTCCATGGCCAAAACCATGTTCTTATAACAATTCATGTACATCCATACTTTATCCCCAAGAAAATAATATCCAAAAGGAATAATGTTTATTTCAGATCCACTTTTGGAAAGTGACATGAAACAAACACACTCATGAAAATTAGAGGTTCAAAAAGGTGGATATTTCAGGTGTTTGAGCATGATTACTTTAGAAGGGGGCATGTCATGATTTTCTTTTTAATGTGGTTCTGCCATTTCAACCTTTAAACCACTTTCATAGAACTCAAGTGCTTACTGGTAAAATTTCCCCCTTTTTTATTGTGTATGCCCAATAAAATCTATTTTATGATAATAAAAATTTACATCTCTTTAAACTTATCGATTTGACTCCACAACAAACAAAAAATGCATCTCATGAATAAACGACAAGGAAACAAGGAGAGAAGAACGAAGAATGGTTTGTATTTGTATTCTTCAAAGCTCTAGTTCATTAATGGCATCAAAAACAAAATGAGTGTGTTTTGGCCACTCTTTCCCTTTGTTAGCTTTGAAATCAGACCCTACGTGTGGTAAGCTCCAAGCAACGACGGACCTGGGGGAAAATTTCCTAATTTTAAGACATTTGGGAGAAAAGGTGCAATTTCTCATTTTTCTCCTCCCCTCCACATCCCCACTAAAGGTCAGACATGTGGCACACCCTGATTGGAAATTGGGTTGTGGCCAACCTTTCCCCTAAAATTCCATGCCTCCATTGAATTTTCAATGTAGGCCACGTGTCCCTTTCTAATTCACTATGGGATTCAACTCAGAATTTAACCCTTCGCATGAGCGGGGCCGTGGGTCATTTTATAACTTTTCACCCTATGTGGAAATAAAGCTAAAATTCCTAAAGTCCTCTATCATCTCGCTGTCCTGATTTCATTCTTCAACACATGGCATCACCTGATTGGTTGCAGGTATGTGCTTTGATTTTATACTTTACCTATTTTGAAAAGGGGAAAAATTCCAACCTTTCCCCAAAAATTCCATTCCTCCACCTTTGAATTTTCAACGTAGGCCACATGTCCCTTTCTGATTCGCTACGAGCTTCCACTCAAAATTTATCCCTTCGCATGAGCAGGGCTACAGGTCATTTTAGAACTTTTCACACTTTCACCATAATGTCTTAGAGAATAAAATGGATCCATCACCCTGAACTTCCACTAAAAGTGCTCTAGCTAATCAGGGACCCGAGGGGATGCGAGGCAAATCTAATATTTTTTTTCAAAATCACCAAAAGTGATAAGTTCAAAAACAAACCCATTCGGCCACATCCAATGAGAAGAAAACATGTAGCTTCACCTTTTCAGAAATAATTTGATGGGGAAAAGAATGTAGAAAATTACAGAGAACGAGAAAATGTCATTTTTACACTCGATGAAGATTTTCTTTCTATACAAGGTTAATATGTGAAGAATACAAGTTTCTACATCCTTCAAATGCATAAAATAAGATCATAAAACCCCTCCCATCCATGAGAAATAGATAGAATGTTATAATGGCCACAGATTGAGGAAATGCATAAAACATCATGGGGGATCAAAACATGAATTCCTCCATGGAAAGACTTCAATTTTCATAAAATTGGATTTCAAAATGGGGGGAGGAAATTGAGAGGACAATAGCTGGCTCCTTCTGGGGATGATTTGGTATAGGAAAGATGTAAAATAAAGAACCATAGAGAATTTTGGAGATGAACAGATCAATGCCTTATCCATAGGGAAATGGAGTCAAAAAGCAATATCAACACAGAAGATAATGCACACAAGGAAACAAGTAAAAACAAGAAAAACCAATAACAAAACATTGTACAAAATGTAAAGAGGGACTACCAAAACTCCTAGGTTTTGAACAAATTCAAAAATTTCCCACTATAAGGAAGTGGGAGAGGACAACCATCCATGTAATCTAGGTAAAAAGAGTTCTCACCAGAAAAATGTCTAATTTAAAAAGGACCAAGCCAAAGGGAATCAAATTTACCATGGATGCCTCAAGGTTCATGTCTTTTGTCCCAAAGAAGAACACTATATCCCACTTGAAAAGTTCTAGGTTTAGCCTTTTTGTCAAATAGAGCTTTTACCTTGAGTTGATGAGCTGATATTTTGTCAACCACTTGCAATATGTCTTCATTCAACTTCTGGAGGTACATAATTCTTTTGTCCAATGAATTGGTGTATCTGGCATCCTCAATGGCCTTCATTAAATGTAAGGTTGGTAGTTCCAATGTCACTGGTAGCTGAGGTTCAACTCCATATACCACTTGAAAAGGAGACATTCCAATGGCTCTCTTAGGTGTAATCCTATCTTTCCATAAAGCATCATATAGTTTTTATGCCAATTCCTTTAAAATTCATTAACAAAATTCTGAAAAATAGTGACCAAGTTCTTGTTAGTTGATTATGTTTCCCTTTCCCTTGGGGATAGTAATCTGAAGAGTGGGTAAGGGAAATTTCATAGCCATAGCAGAAATCCATCATCTCAGAAGAAGAAAAGTTGGAAGCATTGTTAGTGAAAATCTTGTTTGGTATCCCAAACCTTACTAAGATGTTCTCCTTGATGAAGTTGCATACTACTTCAGAAGTATTACTTTTAACTGGAATGGCTTCCATCCACTTGGCGAAATAATCAGTGGCAATAAAAAAATGAGTATTCCCTGCACTTGAAGGTGGATTGAGTGTCCCAATGAAGTTCAAACCCCATTGTTGAAAATGTTCCTCAATAACCACTGGTTTGAGAGGTAAAGCAGCCAATTTGGGTCTTCCAACAAAATTTTGACATACTTCACACTTTCCTACCCACTTTGATGCATCTTTGAACAAGGTAGGCCAATAATATCTAGCACGGAGGATTTTGTGGGCTATGATAGCGAAAGAGAAATGACCTCCATAGGCCTAGTCATGAAAGGATGAGAAAATTTTCTTTTGTTGCTCTTTGTCGACACATTTCAAAAACCTTCCATCTATGCCTCATTTGAACAATGCATTTTCCCACAAAACATATTGCATAGACCTTAATTTGATGGCTTTCTTATCCTTAAAACTTAAATGGGATTTAAATTCTCCATAAGTAATAAAGTTTGCAATGCCAGCATACCATTCATCAGTTGAGCTAAGGAAAAGAAAAAGAGGGATATCAACTTCCTCCTTCGACAATTTCGCATCAGCTCCTTCAACAATGACTTCACATAATCCCTTTCCTCAAAATAGCTTGGTGGGTTTGATGTTAAGATCATACTCCTGAACTTTGGCTACCCAATTGCCTCTCTTGGTTCCAAATTTTTGTTGTGTGAGAATGGATTTAATAGTTGTATCAGGCACAAACACAATATAATGAAATTTGAGGATGTAAAAACAAAACTGCTTCACAGCTTTGACCACTACAAAATCATGCTTCTCCATCATGGTGTACTTCATCTCACAGGATTTCAAAATATAACTCATGAATTTTATGGGGATTTCATGACCTTCATCATTATTCTGGGTTAACACAGTAGCTATAGTCCTTTTAGTAGTATAGTAATAGATAATGAAATCTTTGTTATAATCAGGGCATGCCAAGATTGGAGTATTTGCTATATCTCTCTTGATGTCTTCAAATGTAACCTTTCCTTCAAAGTACCAACCAAAAGTCTACTTCCCTTTCATCATGTGGGCTATGTTAAAAGTAAGTTAAGTGAAATCAGGTATGAATCTTCTTAAGAAGTTGATCTTGGCAAAGAAAGAGTGCACACCCTTCTTGCTTGTGGGGAGAGGGGTCTGCTGAATTACCTAGACTCTTTCTGGATCAATCTTGATTCCCTCCTTGGAGAAAATGTGTCCCAATAATTTTCCCTCAGTGACAAAAACATAAAAATTTCTTGGGATTCAAGGAGATGTCATGCTCTCTACACTTTTTGGAGGATAGTTTCAAGGCATTGGAAATGATCAGCTCTATTTTTTTAAAACACAATAATATCATCAAGGTGTATAACTATGCATTTCCATTTGAGACTACCAAAGGCCAAGTCCATTTCCCTCTGAAAGGTGACACTAGAATTGATGAGGCCAAAAGAAATTCTCCTATAAGAAAAGGTGCCTCAAGGAGTGGTAAAGGAAGTCTCATGCTGATCTGCAACACTTACTTCTACTTGATTATATCCTAAGAATGCATCAAGCATTGAAAACATTTCTGAAACTGTAACAGCTTGCAACACTTGATTCATTACGGGGAGAGGATAATTATCCTTCAAAGAGGCTTGATTCAAACTCCTAAAATCAACACAAATCCCAATCTCACCATTATTCTTCTTGAAAAGAACAATATTATCAATCCACTTTGAATGGTGAATGGGGAAAATGATCTTAGCCTTCAATAACTTTTGAATCTCTTGAAAGATTGTATCAGCAATTTTAGGGTTATACTGCCTCTGGTTTTTCTGGAAGAGCTTGATCCCAGGTTTTAGAGGAATGAAATGTTGCATCTCTTTTGGCTGAAAAGCCTTGAGGTCATCATAAGAATATGCAAGAACATCATCATATTTTTTTAACAGATTCATTGCTTTCTCCCTCTCCTCTTGTGTGCAGCACTTTCCAATGTTTACCAGCATGGTTTCATTAAGACTCCCAATGTTTATATTTTCATAGTGATTAGATTTATGAGCTCCTTTGGAAGTTTTGGACTTCATTTACCTATCATGTTTATCAAATAACTCTTCCAAACTTACCATCCCTTTAGGTATCTTATTACCTTTTAGTTTTATGCATCCATCATGATCCATTTCTTCTTTTTATCTTCTTCATTTAGGGACACACACTCTCTAGGCAGATTTTCACTTCCTTCAAAGTACAACTAGTCAAAATTATCTCTGAGTTCAAGGAAGGAAAGCAAGTTTTGATCATCATTAAATACCTTCCAATTTTTTGAATTGTCAAGCACACTAGGCCTATGAATCATCTCAATGGTGAATTTATCTTAGGAGAAATCTGGATGAGGGATCAGTAGAGACCGTAAGAAAACCAAGGAATCAGCCCTGGTGTTTATTTCCCTTGGCATGGCTTCAATGGAAAAGGCATCAAGGAACTCAATGGAATCCCAAACCAAATTCCTATAATGTTTCAACCTTCTATTCTTCACTTGAAAGATATCTCTGACCTATTTTACAATCAGCTCTACATCTCCATGAGCAAGGAGATTCTTTATCCCCATCTCTTTTTCCATGCTTAAACCAAGGATGAGAGCCTCATACTCAACTATATTATTTGTGTTTTTGAATTGGATCTTGAAGGAGAAAAGATGAATTTTCCCTTCAGAAGAAATAAGCACCAAACCAACTCTAGAACCAGTTGAGGAGCAACTCCCATCAAATTCCAAAATCCAAATGCCATTAGGATCAATAATCACTTCTTAGGATAGTTAGCCTCATCTTGTGACATGATCATGTAGTTACCATGACCAATGTCCTCATAAAGTATTTGTGACTTTGGGTCATTTTTTTTACACGATATATTTATTTTGTTTCTTAGGAAGTAGCTTCTTCATTTTCTCATTCACTAGAATAAGAGCATGTGATAAATCCATCATGATTTCTCTTTAAAAATATTTACAAAAATTTGTAATCAGTAGCATGTCATAGGAAGGGGGAATATCAGCTACCAAAATGGTGGCTAAAACTCTCTTCTCTGGTAAAGCAGCAAAGGCTAATTGTGCATCCTTGATCCTTCCAACCAATGGCACTTCTCTACTTTCCATTGAGTAACATGAACCAAAAGTGTGGGTTAGGGTTAAGCCTAGGGCATGAGCTACCTTAACAGCCATCACATTATTTGAAGCACCAGAATTAATAACACAATCGCTGAGTTTTTTGCCAACTATGAGGAGAGTGACATAAAATGGTTTGATCTTCTCATCAGATGAAGTGACTACTGCTACAAGGCTTAGTTGAGATGAAGGTGAAGGAGTGGGCAAGAGACCTTTAGAACTAGGGGATGAAGGATTTTATTTGGAATTTACAAATTCTACCATCTTAGCAAAGGCCTTAGGATGGTTTTGGTAGAATTCAGCTTCTGAGATTTGGATCTTAGTTTTCTTGAGATGGTCAATAATGTCAAAAGAAGAAGAGGTAGATGGAGCATAATTGATAGGATTAGATGAAAATTTTGAGTTATCAAATCTATTATTTAAAGGGAAAGAAATTTTAGGAGCATAAACAGAGGAGGAAGGAATAATAGAACCTACCTTGGGTGTGGAAGAAGTTAGAATAGGATCTCCTCTCCTTGCAATCACTAGAATGGATATAGGAGGTTCCTTAGATATTTTAGTAGGCTGCATCACTTTCTCCTTATTGTTGTCTCACTCATGAGTCATGAAAATATATGATTCATTGTTCATCTCTAGAACTCTTTCTTCATAATCAGCCTCTTCATCTATACCTTCAGTGTTGAGAAAATGGACATGATATCCACTCAACTCTTTTAATTATTTATCAGCTTCCTCTTCATGTTTTTCATAGATTTCATTCTCCTCCTCATCATCATGCTCCAGCACTTCACATGCTGTATTGACTAGAAATTTAACAGGTGGGCCTTCAATTGGAAATCTGGTTTGAGGAGAGGGTAACCGATTCCTAGGCTGAAATTTATTCCTAGGAACATCTTGATAAGAAGCATGTTGGGATAATTACTTCTTGAGAGCAATGAGATCATTAGCAAGTTTCTATACCAATTGATATGCATTAGCTCTAGGAGAAGATGTGGAAGAAGGAGATGCTTTGGATTTGGATGATCCTCTCCTTAGCTTTCCAGACATGATCAGATCATCTTCAACACTGACGTCAAATCTCCGATCAACATCTAAAGTGGCAAGATTAGCCCTTCTAAGTGCATAGCTCACTTCAGGTAGTTGGGCATTAAGGAGGAAACATTTCTGAATCTAATCCACAGGGTGTTGTTTAGTGGGATCTTTTTAAATAGCCTATTGAATTTGGCCACAAATTTCCTCATGGGCTCATGTGACTCTTTCTTGATTTGAGAAATCTGGGCCAAGAGGGCATGTACATCTTCAGTAGGTTTGAAACATTGCTCAAACTTGTTCATCATGGAATTCTAATTAGTGATGGATCTAGTAGGGAGATGATAAAAACAATTAGCAACATTATCTTGCAATGTCTCTACAAGAATTCTAACAGAGATATCCTCATGTTCAACTCTAAGAACACCAAAAGAAACAATGAAGGCTGTAATATGCTCATTTGGATGAACCTTCCCATCACCTCTGAATTTATGGAAATTCTTTCTATTGCCTCTAGGTTATTCATGCAGTGGCTAGGGAAGAGCAAGAGGCCAAACCCTTTGGCCCCAAGGTAGAGGAGCTATCATCCTTGGAAATATTATATGGAAAGGAACTAAAACACCAGTGAGAATCAAATCATACAAATTAGACTCATTTGATCTTGAGGGATGTCACTCCCAGAAGTTTTGTCTCTAGTAGGAGGAGTGCTTACATATCTTATTCCTCTTATTTTTCTTGATGAAGGGAGAGAGAAACCTTGATGATCCAGAAGTTGGAAATGAGGGTCTTCTTCCCTAAGGGTTCTTATACCCTAAGTGTATCTTAGAGTCACCAGATCAAATATGATCAAGAAGTTTCTATTCAAAAATTGGAATTCATTTGCAATGAATTCCCCAGCGGAGTCTCCAAAAACTGTTTGGTTTCATAATGGAACATGGCTAGAAACCACAGTTAGGGGAAAAATGTGTCCCTCCTCTTTAATGGGAGAGGTTCCCTTATTGAAAGAAAGAAAACAAATGTACAAATATACAACTCTCAATGTTTGGACCTTGGTATTCTGGAATGTTTTCATACTTAAAATATTATCAATACGAAGGCTTAGAAGAGTAGAGAGATGAAGAAGGAAGAAAACAACAATGTTTTCAGGAGATATAGGTAGCAAAATATATCCTTAATCACATTGAACCAAGAAAATATAGGAAAAATATCAATCACTTCATCACCAATGTGAATATATAGACACAAATTTTCTTTTGAGTGCAAAGACAAATGATCCATTGAATTGAGCAAGGAGAGAGAGATCTAACAGAGGAAAATGAGAAATAAAAACTTCTGTATTGGGTTACTTCCAAATTTACAACGTTCCCAGAAAACTAGAATCCTTTTTCCATGGCCAAAACCATGTTCTTATAACAATTCATGTACATCCATACTTTATCCCCAAGAAAAAAATATCCATAAGGAATAATGTTTGTTGTAGATCTACTTTTGGAAAGTGACATGAAACAAATGCACTCATGAAAATCAGAGGTTCAAAAAGGTGAGTATTTCAGATGTCTGACCATGATTACTTTATCAGGGGGAATCTCATGATTTTATTTTTTATTTGGTGCCACCATTTCCACCTTTTAACCACTTTCATAACACTCAAGTGCTTACTAGTAAGTTTTCCCCCTTTTTTATTGTGTATGCCTGATAAAATCCATTTTTTGATAATCAAAATTTACATCTCTTTAAACTTATCAATTTGGCTCCACAACAAACCAAAAATGCATCTCATGAATAAATGATAAGGAAACAGAGAGAGAATAATGAAGAATGGTTCATATTTGTATTCTTTAAAGCTCTGGTTCTTTAATGCGTAAAAAACCAGATGAGTGCGTTTTGTCCACTCTTTCCCTTTGTTAGCTTTGAAATTGGACCCTACGTGTGGCAAGCTCCAAGAAACGATGGGCCTTGGGAAAAATTCCTCATTTTAAGACATTTGGGAGAAAAGGCACAATTTTTCATTTTTCTCCACCCCTCCGTATCCCCATCAAAGGTCAGACACGTGGCACACCCTGATTGGAAATGGGGTTGTGGCTCAACTTCTCATTTTTCTCCACCGATCCATTGTGATTTTTGTTTAACATGAACACGTGGCACACCCTGATTGGAAATGGGTTTGTCTTTGCTTTTATACTTTATCTATTTTGAAAAGGAGAAAAAATCCAACCTTTTAGTCGAAAGTACATGCCTTCGCTATTGAATTTTTAATGTAGGCCACATGTCCCTTTCTAATTTTCTACGTGCTTCAACTTAGAATTTATCCCTTCACATGAGTGGGGCTGCAGGTCATTTTAGAAATTTTCACCCTTTATGGAAACAAAGCTAAAATTCTTAAAGTCCTCTGCTGGCCTAATGTCCCAATTTCATTCTTCAACACATGACATCACCTGATTGGCTGCAGGGATTTGCTTCACCTTTATACTTTATCTATTTTGAAAAGGGGAAAATTCCAACCTTTTCCCCAAAATTCCATGCCTCCACCATTGACTTTTTAATGTAGGCCATGTGTCCCTTTCCGATTCACTGTGGGCTTCCACTTAGAATTTATCCCTTCGCATGAATGGGGCCATGGGTCATTTTAGAACTTTTCACCCTTTCACCATAATTTCTTAGATAATAAAATGGATCCATCACCCCAAACATCCACCAAAACTACTCCAGCTAATCAGGGACCCATGGGGATGCGGGGCAAATCTGATATTTTTTTCAAAATCACCAATAGTGATAAGTTTAAAAATAAACCTTTCTGGCCACATCTAATGAGAAGCAAACACATAGCTTCACCTTCTGAGAAAGAATTTGATGGGGAAAGAATGTAGAAAATTACAGAGAATGGGAAAATGCCATTTTTGCACCCAATGAATATTTTCTTTCTGCACAAGCTTAATATACAAAGAATGTTTCTGCATCCTTCAAATGCATAAAAGAAGAACATAAACCCCCTCCCATCCATGCGAAATAGATAGAACGTTATAATGTCCGTAGACTTAGGAAATGCATAAAACATCGTGGGGGATCAAAATGAGCACTTGGGGGCTCGAAAGATGAATTCCTCCATGACAAAACTTCAATTTTCATGAAATTGGATTGCAAAAGGGGGGGGGGGGAAATTGAGAGGACAACATACTGTTGTTTGTCTTCGCTTCCATAATTCATACAAATTCTTACAATTGTTAACTCTTATTTTCCCTTTGTTTAAAATGTAGACTATTGTGTTAATTGTTTCTCTCCAAAAAGTATCAGATAACTTATAATAATTTAGCATAGTTATTTCAATTTTTTACATTGTTTTATTATTTCTTTCTACAACACCATTTTGATGGGGAGTTCTTGTAGCTTAATAATGTCCTTTTTCCATGATTTTCACAAAATTCTGCACTCTTTTGATGCAAATTATCCTATAGGTTCTAATCTCACAAATTTTATCTTCTTTCCAATTTCATTTTCAACCAAGGACTTTAATGCCTTAAACTTCTCAAATGCTTCAAATTATTCTTTTAGAAAAGGTACCCAAGTAATTATAGAGTAATCAACAACAAATAACATGAAATAGATCTCAAATTGCATGTTTTGAATCTTTTTTGGCCTACACAGATCAATATGAACATGTTATAGTAAATTTTTAGTTAAGTACTCTGTTTTGAATGAAACTCTTGTTTTATTCCCATATTGACATTTCTTCTAGAATGTGTTTTTTGGTTTAGTAATATTTTGCATGTCTCTAACAACTTGCTTGGAGATTTTATTTATTAAGTTATCAAAATGCATATGACCCATCCTTCTATGTTATATCCATATTTCATTTATTTGTGCCATCTAGCAATTTTCTCCATTTACCCCACTAAGAATATAAAGATTTTTATTTATCCTGCATGCATCAAAAACTACCTTCACCATTTTTTTTTTCTAATCTCACATCCTCTAGCGTGAAATGTAACTATATAACCCTGATGAATCATTTAACTTACACTTGATATATTATGTTTCAGACCTTCAACATATAATAGATTTTTAGTATTTTATTTTCCATTGTTAAGATTGATAGTTCCTCTTCCTAATATCCTTTCCATAGCATTATCTCCAAACTTCACAGTTCCTCCATTCACCTTTTTCAAAGAGATAAACTAACTTTTGTCTCCAGTCATATGACTTGTGTAACCACTGTCAATATACCAATGATTTACTTCATTTTGTACATGAAGAGTTATCTAAAAAAGCATGTAAATATCCTTGTTCCTTTCAAGTTGTGACTTATTTTTCTAAAAAACATTTTATTATTCATAGTTTATATATGCTTGTTCTTCCAGGGAGATTCTATAAAAACTTTTTATAAAACCATGCAATATGTCGAAATTTGGGGCACTTATAACATTCCACTTCAAAATTCATCAAAGGAGAAAAGGAGTTGAAATTTCTATTTGAGACCCCATAAAAACTTGCATTTATATTCTTCTTCTTATAAAAATTTCTTGCATGAGATCTAAAATTTATTTCTCTATGAACAAATTGATTGCATGAAAAACAATAACCATTAAAAGAATGTTGTAACTTGGTAATGTGATGCTACCTTGGGAGAAAGGTTCATCTACATCTATCTCTATGAGGAATGTTAGAATTCTTAGGAACATTAATCTCCTTCTCATTTATTTCTTCTAGATTACTTTTACTTTGTGGACCATGAGTCTTGGACACTTTACTTCTTTAATTTATGATTGAAACTTTAAGATAATTTGTGTATTTCATTGAATTGTCTACTTTTTCTTTCCTTGGTTATATGTTGGGATCTTCTTTGGAAGTCCCCTACCCCTTTTTGTATCCAGGACCCAATTTGAAAAAATATGATCTCTAATTATTGAGTATGCTGTCCAAAATTTTAGTACTCTTCTCAAGATTGAGGAAATTGTGTAATTTATTATTAGTCTTCTCAAGTTCCTTTCTCAAAGAAACTATTTAAGATTCAAGCTTCTCACAATTTTCATTCTTTTGACTCAACTGGAATCTCACAACCTATTCCATCTTCTTCATCTCTTCAAGATGAAATTTTAGATTAATGATAATCTTATTATGTTTTTCAATATCTTATGACAAATTTGATTTAGAATCATCATATTATCCTTCAAATTTGTGAAGCTTTTATTTTGTTTATTTTTCTTCTTTTTAAGAATCTTGATATCTTCCAGGGAACTAATGAGATATCCTTAGATATCCACCACAATATCTTATTCATATTATAAAACCAATTCTTATTTTTTTCTCTCAACTTTATTATCATGAAAAATGTTCCTCTTGATCATTAGCAGAGTCACATTCATCACTTTCTTTAGAAGAGAAAATATTTTACTCTTTGGTATAAATATTTTTTACATGCTTGTGGAAGTTATCCATTTTCTCATACTTTCCTTGCTTATGTTTCTTCTTATACTAATAATATTTGTTTCCTTCCTTCAATATGTTATCTTCTTTACCATCATAATTTTTATGTGAACATATAGAAGAAAAATGTCTAACTTTACCAAAATTCAAAATTTTGAGGACTAATAAACATTTTTATTTTCTAGTTCCTCTTTTTATTTTTATGAAAAAATTAGCTTCTTATTGATCTGATTCAATACTCGAGCAGTCACGTGTCTTAAGATTTATATTTTTAACCATTTTTTATGCTTTGAAATATACTTCTCGCTTAGTTGGTGTATCTTTTCCAATCCTTATCTCCTGTGTTCTATGAATCCCACGAATTTCATCCATTGTTAGGGTGCTTAAATCCTTTTTTTCTTCAGTTGTTAATAATTTGCTATCAAACCTCAAAGTAAGAGATTTGAGAAATTTTTACATAATACCTTCATATTTCATTTCTTCTCCAATAACTCTAATATATTTTAAAATTCCATCCACACAAAAAAGTTAATATGTAATGTTTTCATCATCATTCATGTACAAACACTAACACTAAATTCTCTGTGTTTGGATCTTTGATTGCTTTACTTTGAAATATCCTTCATATATTTTCTTGAGTTTATCTCAGATTTTGTTGGTTGACGCATGGTGCATAAATTTAAAAAAATTTGATTCAGAAAAACCACCCAAAATTACATTCATAGACTATGCATTAATTTCACTAGACATCTTACCAACTTAATATGTTGGAGGAGTTTCTTGAGCAACATAACCACTAAAAACTTAAAACCAAATGTCAAACCCAAGAAAAATTAAATAGGTGTGCATTCTAATACTCCAAAAGCATACTTAGATTCATCAAATAAAAAATCCCTTTTTGAAGAGAATCCTTCTTATGCTTCCATATGTGCTATGGAGATCTACTTCCAATAGTCAAATTATTCTGAAGGAACCAAATATTATACCTATACCAATTTTTGAACACACACTAATAACGAGGGAGTGAATCAATATTATATTTTTTTTACTAATTTAAACATTATCATCTAATGCAGCCTAGAATTTACTGTGAATAACCAAGGCGCGTTGCCATGTCACTCAGCCTAATCTGATCCCTCACCTAAAGTGTACAAAGGCATCAGGTCCCTCTTTAGATTTTCTTGTACAAAATGTTAGCATGATGATGTTTAAGCATATTCATATTCCTAATTAGTAGTAAACAACCCACAATGCATAAACCCAATCTAGATCTTAGATTATATGAAATATGAACTAAACAATAACTATAATACTATTAACCATATAAGAACCATATTCAGTTATGTCTAATTCCATTATCCAACCAATATACTCCATTACATTAAATAATTTAAAACATAGAATCTTCTTACACTATATCAATACCTCCATGAGTCATGTCCACGTTAAAACCAACAACATAGCTCTATAATAATTTACTACCACAAAACTACATAAATCAATACATATTTATAGGGGTAGGGACTTTCCCTTCACCACACATGCACTTCTCAAAATAGGTCACACACTGATAATAACCGTGCACATTTACAATAGTATACACAACATCCAAGTTCTCTAACAATAGATTTCTTATAGTTAACTCCAAGCATAAATCCTATTATTAGCTTAAACTATGCATGGCACTTATCTTCCACTTATTCCCAAAATACCATTGTGTGGAGTGCAAGTCTTCATCTCTATGTGTTCTCTGTATGTTATCTCCAAAAATAGTCCTTATACACACTAAGAACTGATACAAAGTGTTCTAGTGTGTGTTTCCTTTCCTATCTTCCTACACCTTTAAATGAACCTTCTTCCCGTGTGCGCATCCTTTGTATTTCTTCTCCTTAGATAAAAATTTTTTCTACTCAAAATTAACCCACACTAAAGTACATTTCGGTAAAGGAAATGGGAATTCTCTCATATGTTCCCAACAACAAATAATAAGTAATGATAGAATGAATGAAACATTGTACAAAAGAATGAAAATTACTTTCCAACACCCTCTTCTTTGACTGGAAGTATTAACTCTGGATATTCATTTTTTATTTCAACCTCCAATGTCTGCGAGTCACTTAGCGTGTTCCCTTTTTTTATCAAGAATATTTTTGGCTATGGCATCCAATTCATCATGTGTGATCTTCTCTTTCTCATTTTATAGCACTTGGATAACATTTCCCATACCTGACAACATTCCTTCCATGAGATCCATTTTGTGCATTATGAGTTTCCCAATCTCATCAATTTTATCCTTATGTGGATCCTGGACCATTGCGAGGGCCCTGCACTTTTGTTTTACTAGTGCTAATCTTTCTACATGCCCAAGTGTTTCATATTTCATTTCCTTTAGAACTTCATTTTCCTCTACTATAGTTATGATCCTTATTATGGTTTCTGGCACTGCACATAAGTTGAGAGCTTGGTCATCTTTCTTCATCTCATCTTTCAGGGTTTGAAGCAAAGCCTCGTAAGTTCAAATTTTTATAAGAATAGTGGCCCTTGATCTTTCTACTTCTTGTTTAGAATATTTTCATGTGGGCATTCAAATTGGTATATCATCTAATACCAAATTGACCAATGTGCGCAAATAATGCATAGTAGAAGGAAATATTTTAGGAACCTGAGATTCTAGAAAAGGCCTTGTTTTAATAATGTGATCACTAAGCCCCTCAGACATACTAATGAAGGCCTAATTATTTTCCTCTTCTCACCCCTTCTCTTATTTTAAGTGCACTCTCTCTACAATCTTATCCTTATTATCTTCAAGTAACACTTGAACGGTGGCAGCATTATAAATGTTCCTCTGTGCCACTTTAGTAAATACATTGACCAAATCATTGCTAACCTGCTCATATGACATTACAGTAGGTTTACTTGGAATGTTCTTGCTCTATAGTTCCTTCTTCACTCTGTACAAGACATAGGACTCTTTGCACACATCAAAATCTGGTTCATCCATATGAGTTTGCATGGATCAGGATAGTTGCTTTCTTGTGCATGTAGTAATCATATCTAGATCGATCAGCTCCCACCCATATAACTCTTCTAGGCCCATAGTTCTCTAAAAATGGGAACATACAACTTTTCTCATGTCTTAAACATAGCCCATATCAGGGACAAAATATTCTTCACGTGTCCTCTCTCTTTTTGTCCTTGGCCCCTTAGGAACTAGGCGCTAGGGTCTGAAGTTGGCCCTTCTCCTTCTTGAGTAGTAATGGGCTAATTGGGTGGATCACCCACATATTCCTATAATTATTTCACCCCTTCCTCATCATTTCTCATCTCCTCATCTCGGGGATCTTCTACATCTTTAGGTTGAATCGGGGTTCTTGGCGTGCTCTCCCGTGACTCCTCATCATCTTTAAGCTTCAAATTTATTCTCTTATTTTTCTTGGGTGTTTCTTTTTTAGGAGAGAGTTGAGGTGACCTTCGTAAAGGGTGGGATATCCCTACACCTTGGGTTATGGTTCTTTTTAACACCCTCTTGAGTTGGCATTCCTCATCGACTGTGCTTACATCCAAGTCTTCCCCATCTCCTTGCTACTGTGGAGGAGTATCTGTGCAATCACATTCTTCTTTGTCAGTGGGCTACCTCTGGCCTCTATGGTCTAAGCCTCCACTATCCCCATTGATTTATCCTTCCTCATCTTCCTCTAAGGTTGAGGAAAGCTTTAGAGCTTCCACATTTTCAATTGTATGCTTCCCTTTAGGCAGGTCTAGGAACATGAACTCATTCTCCATGTATTTTCCCTTTTCCATCCTAGGCTAAAGCTGGAGATAGATGAGTGTGGCCCCACTATACCCAATAGCCAAAATTATTGTCTTCATACTTATGTCATCATAAATAAGCCTCTTAATGTAGGCAGATCAACCTAGATAAACATAAGTTTTTCTTAAGGTATGGTAGTCACATTCTACCTTGTCCGCATTATATCTTAACCAACATGTGTCAGTGAACCTATGTATTGTTTCTTATAAGAATCACGGTGTGAAGGTGTATGGTATTTTGAACCAGTGACTCTATGTCCCATCCTTTATTTCAAACTGCATGATGTAAAAATGTTGATATACCGTGAACTGCGCAGTCTTACCCACCATTGAAGGTAACTCCTTTGGTATATGCCATTCCTCCTCGAAGGTCGCATGAAGTCAGTCATACCATAGATATTCCATTTTTTTAGCAGACCACTCATTGATCCTTCGCATAAATACTTTTAAAACCTCTCTCTGAGGGACTTCATTTCCATGAGGTATTCCTATAATTTGTTGTTTGGCCCATCGGGTACTCCAATTTCTACAAACACAAGCGATAATAAGATATTTCCGAAAGTTATTTTTTCACCTGTGCACACTTCTGCAAATATTGTATCTACTATTTACCCTCCTAAGTTGTAAACTTATCCTTGTGAAATATTATTAGCAATGTGTAGCCACATAGTGTTCACTTACGACCACCTTTCCTGATCATTTAGATTGGTGAGTAAATGCATGTGTAACACCTTTGACAAACTATTATATTTATCTTTTGCATTGCAAACATTGACATGTGATTTTTTTGATGTGGTGTGTTCCTTTGATTGCTAAAGATCATGCTTGCCATGGATAAATCATTTTTTCTCTTGGATTCATTATGCTAAAAAAAAAATTCTTACAAGAATTCATTTTCACTTCTGATAGGTGAGTTGTAATCTAGTAATAATGGTTTCAAACTTATCTCTTTTTAATTAATATATATCCTTAGATGAATTCCATTGATCCAAGGTATGTTATAAAGCTTCTTACTTGATCTGAATGGAAAATTGAAATTCAGAGGTTGAGAGACATAAAATAGGTATGTTATAACGGATTGAACTTTTGTATGTTTACAAATTCTTTATTGTCTTAAAAGATTGTGCCTACATTCTGTTGTATGTTTTGTGCTTAGATCTTGTTGATTGATCTCAACAGGAAGCTTAATGGCGTTAAGTGAAAAGACACCTACATCATGACTATTTTCAAAAAAATAAAAATAAAAACTAAGTCCTAGACCTATGAGATCTATCCTAGTAGGATTCTAAACTAAGGTATTTATACCTATCTACTACCTATGTCTATTTTGTTGGGATGGCATCCTAACCTAAGGGACGCTAGGTTATTTCTAACCTAATACCTATACTATTTGGTTATGAATTATGATCTAACCTAAGATGGTGATTTATCTATTTCCATGTTTATAACTTAAGGTTAGTACTTTAAAAACTAGCCTAAGGTATTATCCTAAGCTAATGGTACATATCCTAAACTATTCAAATATGGAAAGGGGACCTAAGGGTCGTAAGGCAAGTGGGAAGTTAGGTGATGGTTCTTAAGCTATTAATGTGATTTGACTTTTGAAAATTAATGGGGTGGTGTATTGCCAGATTAGGAAAGGTCATGGAATTCAGAGGAAGTTGACATGGATTCATCACTAAGGTTTGATGATGCATGCAGAAGTTCAAATAGGCTTTGCTAATTTTGGATGGTGGTGGAAAAGAGAGATAGGAGGGAATTTGAGATTAAATGACATTAATGAGTCTAGGTTTTTGCAAGCAAACCATCTTGGAAACCATGCAGGTGGATTCCAAGATCTCCCTTTCATGCGCTTTGTTATACTTGAGCCGTCTCTCCTCCCTTTCCTTCTCAATCGTTATGTCAACCATCTATCCCCAACATAGATTCCTCGCCAAACACTTAGAGTGGTTTAGCCGGCCATAGGAAATTCCTCTAAACCCATTGTTACCATCAAGATTTTGATTTCCAGGGGAATAACATGAAGAAATGACCCTCTGGGCTCTACAAGAACTCAAACTCAGCAACTTCTGGACATGAATATGTGGAAATGGCATATTCCAGAGTGTAGCTAGTCAATACTCCCTTCCACAAATGATCTATAGCATGGGTCCACGTTAGATCAACATCTTGCAAGTTCTGATATTTTTCTTGGGTCCAAGGGTGTGACTTATAATACCACCCTGATCTAGATGTATAAGCCGAGAGCCATTCAAATAACTCTACTCAGACACATCAGAAAAAGGTTTCATACAACTCATGATAAAGAGTGTCCTCCACCCATCTTCATGTGTTAAACTCAAGTCCATTATTGAATCTCTGAGTGAATTCATCCTCTTTGCTTTTAAACCTATCTTCAACACCTTTAAGTGTTAAGCGCCCCGCCATCATTTTTTACATAGATCATGATGTATGCCATGTTCCACGACAACTTCGAAAAGAGGTCTCGGCAATGGTACCAATATGTAGTCATTTTTGCACCCCACTGAAAACAAGGGAACCTCATGCACACTGACTTATCACCCAGCGGGTGTTGGGCTCTCACCCGAGGCGCGTGAGAGGGAGCCAAGTCTCTCTTTTATGTGATTTCAGTGGAAGGCATAATTTATGATTCTAGCTTAGTGATTTAACAGACATGAAGAAGCTATAGAGCTTAGGAAGGCATCTACACCCCTTCAGTCATAATAGTAACAAAGCACACAAAAAAGTTAACTAGAACCAAGAAGTTGTAAATCCATAATTAGACTAACATTGAAGTAAAGGTTGTGATTATACAATATCAAAAGCATAGTGGAAACATGTAGATAATACAGGAAGGAGATCTTAACATAAACATAGTGGTAACCTTATCATATTCATTCATAGTATTACTTCAAAACATCACAGAGAGGTGGACCACAGTCATGCGCCATATCTAGATCCATACATGTATGCTTGAAAAATAAAATTTGCATTCCCCATTTCCCCATTACATCCTTCCTATAATCATCTACCCAATTATCCCATAGTTTTTGCGGTAATTATGCAGATCTTCGCTACTTTCCCTGTGTCTCTTTTCTTTGCCAAGGGCACACATATAAATAGGCATTTGAGCTCTAACAAACTCCTCTGTAGCCTCAGATATGCCCCTAAGTGTCAAGGTGTGGGTCACCCCAGGCGTATGCCCCTCCATGTCATGATTAGATTTTTGGATCTTCCTATCGCAAGGTATATTCCTTCCAGGACACCCTGTCGCCAGGCTGGAACCTTATCCAAATAGAACATGTTCTTCATTTGTTCTATCCAAAAGGCCGAAAGTGGCTAAGTCCCGAATTTTTCTTCACATGGCACACACGTCCTTGGTTCTCCAAGAAGTCTTTTGAATTTTGTCTTGTGCACCATCACTTGCGTGCTTCCTCTAGCCATGCATGCCTACACGCCTTTAAGATTTGAAAGCTATATCAGGGGCCCAACATTACCCCACACTTCACTTGTTCTCTACCCTTGAGAACCTTTTCAAATAATGCAGTACAAAAATGCAAGGCCTTACCTTGGAAAATAATGGAAGGAAAGAACAAAGAATGGGGGGGAGAGGAAGAGAAAGAATAGAAGGAAAAATTTCCTAAAGAAGCAGAAGGGGAAAATTTTCCATAGGTCAGCCTCCAGTGTATCCCACGCGTTGACCTCATCCTGTGCCCTTTTGCAAAGGTTGGTGACCAATGCGCTCACCTCATCAAAGGTCAACCCTTCCCCCTTTGTGGTGATGGTCTCCACCATGGTTTCTAGTTCCTTCACAAGATCCTCTAAAGCATCCATCTTCCTTGTAATGGTCTTGTAGATTTCTTTAATCCGTGTTTTGATTGAGACCCGAAGGGCCTCCATAACCTCAGATTTTCTTTCTACTTCGGCTAAAATATTTTCTCATTCTACCCTATTGCCTTTTTTCTTCTCCCTGAAGTCTTTTAGCTCGGCCTCGTTGTCTAAAAGTAGCATGCATGTCACATTTTCCTGATCCACACAGTGGTCGTAGGTGACCCCTGTAGTTTGTGAAATAACTCTTACATCAGCCAAGACCTTATTGTATTTAGCTATGAGTGTGATTAACTTCGGCTTATCCTCCTTCTCCAACCACGCAACTATATTCTCTACCGACTCTAAGGCCAAAGGTTACCTTTCCATGGTGAGGATCTGAGTCAATTCCTCAAGACATTCTAGGGAGGAACCATACTTTTGCGCGGGAGGGTTAAGGTATGGGTGCTTTGTGATAATATCTTGGGAGATGAGCTCCACCTTTTTGGAGACTTCGCACACTTTATCTTTCTCCTCTTGTAACTCCCGTTGTAGTTGAGTGTTGATAAGCTTTTCAAGGTTGAGTTCCTTTGTCAACTTAACTACTTCTTCCTTCCTCTTTTCCAACAGGTCATCCAAGGCTTTAATTTTTTCAATTTCTGCAGAAGAGCCTTACCTCTACCTCCACAATGACCTTGTTGAGTGCATTACACACTTTCTCATCCGACAAGTGTTGTGTGTTTATGAGGGGGTTATCCCCCTTTGTCTCAAAGAGCTTCCAATATTTCGTCTTGGTTAACTTTGAATTTTGGCTCATCAATGTGGGATTCGAATTCCCATGATAGAATTTGCCTCATGTGCGTAGGTATCCACCCTCAGGATTGAAGGACTTCATAGAAGTGAGCTCCTTTGTGGGCATAGTACTCTAGAAGTGCACATGTAAAAACTTTGTTAGGGTCATTAGCAAACCCCATCACCGATCTTCCTTCCTCCATGCATTTAATTCCTATGCGCACACCCTTTGGGACAGTCACTGAAAGAGTTGGGCATTTTGTGCTACTTCCACTCTTCTCCATTTTATTCTTTCTTGAACTCACCGAGCATGAGCTCCACACTACGCTCTAACTCCTCTTCGACCAAGGCATCTAATTACCTTCTCTACCTTCCTTATCACTTTCTCATTTACTCTCCTCCTGAGTGAGCTTGGTCATATCCTGGCCCCTTAGTACTTGCCCCTTCGCTCCTTTCTTCACTTTCCACGCGCCTCCCTTCTGCTTGGGTGTCCTTCCCCCTTACAAAGATGAAAGCATCATTTTATATCCTCTTGTCCTTCTTCCTCTTAATCATGGACATCAACCGGTTCTTGATTCACTTCCAACTCTTCCCCTTCATCATCATCCTTCTCACATATATAGCCATTCAGGTCATCTATATCTTCAGACTCTTATTCCTCCATTCCTTGTTCTTCTTCCTTTGCTAAAATTTTTGGAGTTCAGGGATGTTGATCCTCTTCTTCATCTAAGGGTTCTTTAGGGGATGGTGGCTTCATAGGCTTCTAGGGTCTTCTCCTTAACCCACCATTCTCCTCTTCTTTCAGGACGTAGGTACTCGGCCCCGTGGTACCTACATTCTGCCTCTCTACTGCACCCATTTTTCTTCCTCTTCTTCCCTCTCCTTGTGACTTTGGAACTGGCTTCTTTCTTCCCATGGGGTCATCTAGGATGGATATTCCATTCTCCATGTATGTGCCCTTCTCAAACTTTGGCCTTATGCCAAGGTAGATCCTGACAGCATCACTCTCAGTAATAGGTAAGGTCATGGGCCTTATAATGTGCACATCTTGTGATACATATCTTTCAATGTACATGTACGATTCCTTGGGTAGACAAGCTTCTTTCTCATTTCCCTGTGTTCACTGTCAAGGGTGGACAGCTCTAGATTTAATTTCTTCGATTCCTTGTACCTATGTTCACTCCTGACCTCGAAAAATTGTGTAGTAAATGAGAAGGGGAGTTTGTACCAGGGACTCCAACTACCATCCACCAAGATAAATCTTCCAATGCAGAAGTGCTGGTATACTGCAAACTCTACTTATCCTTCAGTTTCCATGGGGATTTGTTCTGGGATCCACCATTTAGCCCTGAATGCGTTCCTAAGGCACATATAACATTTATCAAAGCGCGCCTTATGCACCCTTGTCATTGATTCACAAGTGTATACTTCTAAAACCTCTCCGTAGAGAAAAGGGTCTTCATCAGGGTACTCCCATACAAACTTATCAGATGCATCCGACACCCCCATGATTTCTAAGAACACAATGGTTAACATGATGTTTCCAAAAAGAATCTTTCCCTTGTTCTCTGCACTGCTTATGATTTCATCTGCTATGTACTAGAAAATGTTGTATTCAGTGCCTTCCGCGACCTTCTTGCAGACATTTAGCCAGGGCTTGCTCACCTGGGTCCACCTCTCGTTGTCCATTTAGCTTGGAAACAAGGTGTGCGTGGCCATCTTCATCACCAGATTGCTGATATCCACGATGTCGTAGTACCTTGATCCCTTCTTATAGTCCTGGGATGCAATTGTCTCTTTAATTACCTCCTCATCTTGGAGGTCATTAATGAGTGCATCCCCTTTATAGCTTAGGCCTATAAAGTGTGAAATTAATGAGGGAGTTATGTGCATTTTGCATGCCCTATGAAGCAGAAGAAGTTCTTCATGCATGTGCGTCATCATCCATTGGTACAAGCGCTCGGGCTTCCCGAAATATGGCAGCTTGTAAAGCTGGAGAAGTCCTACCTTCTCCATTTTCACCTTGATTACATCACTGTAGATTGGCATCCCGTCAGGTGTTCATTTATTTGTTGGTGCACACTAGCTCTAGTGCACTATTTCCTTCGCAATTATGCTTGACCGGTGATTGTATTCGATCATGGTCATCTGATCTTATGTGGGAATCCAACTCTTGCCCTAGCAAAAGCCCATCGAGGTATTACATTTCCGAGTACCATTCTTCATTGGTATCCAAGGGGATATCTTCTTCTTTCTTCTTTCCCTTTCCCTTGCCCTTTCCCCTCTTGGATTATACTGTAGGTTTATCAACTACTTTTGTGGCCATCATTTTAACCCTTGCTTTCATTCCTAGATCAACTTTTGATTTGTTTGAATGTTTTCCCCACGCGCCCTGTGCCCTAAAACACAAACCCTGATCTCATACTTTTCTCCTTTGATCACGAAACTTCTTCACAATATTCCTCACACCCGTGAATCACTTCTACACTATTTTGTAGATCCAATGGACTGGTTGTGCTTAAGTTATCAGAATTTTCATTCACACGAGTTAGTCTTTGAAACCCTAGTTCTTAAAGGAAAATCACTCTTCTTGTTTTCACAAAGTAAAATAATGAAATGCCCACTCTTGTATTTATATATTTTCCTGCTTTTATACATTTAAGGCTAGGCTACCTACCACTGTACGACCATGTTTAATGCAGAATTTCCAAACCAATCCCAACTTCAACACTTTTCCTCACGTGCCTAATCCTTGTGTGAAAAGTTTTTCACCCGCACCCAATCCCTACGCGAAACTACTTCCACCCACACCCCATCCTTGTGTGAAAAAATTTTCAACCTTCTTGCATGCAAACAATAGATCTTGACAGAAGACTCTTGCATACATGTTACCAGCACAAAAGGCACCTCTTCCATCCTCATGATTCTTACTTTTGCCTACCTCATGTTTTTGCACTTTTCTCCTTATACGTGGATTTCCAATGTAGCCTTATTTTGTCACCCATCTACCTTCTTTTCTCCTAATGCATCTTTTCAACAGGGCCAATTCAAACGGTCTACTAACCCAATCCTCTAGTAGAATAAGTCCATGATTCCCTTTATCACCTCACCCCACACTAATTCGATGCACGGTCCTCTGCGCATTCATAAGTCAAAAATTAATAAGGTTAATGACACCCAAGGTGCAAAACCAAACAACAACTTGAAAGGGAAATACAAGAAAGGAAAAGCATAAAAGGAAATTCTAAGCTAACTAGTAAACTACCTTATTTACAAACACCAAGAAGCATTATTTAAAGTAGGGCTTCAGTCTACTCCCATTAGAGTGTCCAGGTAATTTTGTTCCATCCAACATTTGTAATTACCACAAGCCCGAATCAAGGATGTATGAAATTACATAAGGACCCAACCAATGCACCTTCAACTTTCCAGGATGGTGTAGAAATTTTGAATCATATAGTAATACCATCTGGCCAATCTCAAACTATTTGTTCTTAATGTGGCGGTCATGCCATTCCTTTTGTTTAGATTTTTCAGTTGTTTGGCTCCATCTTGCTAGTGAGCACCTTTCATCCAACTTTATCAATTCATCAATTCTTTCTTCCAGTGCTTTCTCATCATCCAAATCTCCTATGCGTGTTATACACAACGATGGTAGCGTAAATTCGACCAATAAAATAGCCTCCGTATTGAACACCAATTGAAATGGTGTGGCCTTGTCCAACCTTTTATACGTTGTTCTGTGTGCCCAAATAACTGCTGACACCTTGTCATCCCAATCCTGCCTACCCACATCACATATCTTAGTCAATGTGTGACTAAGGATTTTGTTAAATGCCTCTGCAGTCCCATTTTCTTGAGGGTGATAGCGGGTAGTCTTCTAGTGGGCTACCATGAATTCTGCCAATAGAATCCTGACAGTTTCATTCAAAAAGTGAGTGCCCCTATCACTTTATTAAACTTAATGGACACCCATACCTACTGATAATATTTTCCCACAAAAATCTAGCAGTCGTGGCTATAGTAAAATCCTTAGTGGGTGCGGCCTTTTCCCACCTTGTCAGATAATCAGTACATTTAATAATATACCATGAGTTAGTCCTTCATGCAGCTGGTGAGATTGGTCCAACAAAATCTATTGCCCATTTTTCAAAAGTTTTCATGCTGGCGATGGGGCACAATGGCATCTCATCCCTTCTTCCAGGTTTACCAAGGTGCTGGCACTGGTCATAAGCCTTGTAAAACTCAATGCAATCCTGGTGAATTATCTCCCACCATAGTCCAGAAACTAGGATCTTATGTATGGTTGCATTCCCTGCATAGTGTCCTCCATCAATCCCACCATGAGCTTCTTCTATTATGGCCACAGTTTCATGTTCTAATACACACTGGCACAAAACCTCATCACGGCCCATTTTATACAAATCCCCATTGATCAACATAAAGGGCATGGTGTGTATGGTTAAACTTTTCCTTTCTAGTGCATTCATCCCTTTGGGCGCCACACCTTCCTTGAGAAAAATAGCAATGTATTCTAATTTCAAGGGTGCACATCGTAACCTGAATGTTGTGCATCCTCTCACGAATCAATCCTGGATAAATGATCTGGCCCACAATTGTTCTTTCCTAGCTTTACCACCACTTTGAATTCAAATTCCTGAAATAAAAGTTCCCAACAACATATGCGCCCTTGCAACACTACTTTGTTTACTAGATACTTCAGGTGATATGGTCAGTGTAGAATATGAAGGGAGTCGCCAGCAAATATTATCTAAATTTTTGGAGCATGTAGATCATTGAGAATGCCTCGTGCTCGGTCGTTGTATAATTCTATTCTACTAGTGTAAACTTCCTACATGCAAAACACAAGGGATGATCAACACTCCCCTCTCCTAGTTGAGAAAGAACAACTCCCATTGTTGTACCAGAGGCATCCATGTGGACATGGAAAGATTTATCCCAGGATGGGAATCGTAGAATAGGTGCGGTGATAAGCCTTTATTTTAGAGTGTCAAATGCCCTCTGCTGAGCCTTTCCCCACTAAAAGGTGCTCTTATGTCTGAGAAATATTTCCAAAGGTGTGGAGATCTTGGCATATCCCTTAATGAACTTTTTGTAGTACCCAGTGTGTCTAAGAAATACATGCATGGCACTTTGGCTGGCAGGCTCCCCTAACCCCACAATAATTGCAACTTTCACGGGATCCACCAGTAAGCCCTCTTTGCATATGATATTCCTCAATAACGTTCCAAAATGAGTTGCAAAGATACATTTCTTGATGTTGAGGGAAATCCTCAACTACTGACATCTTTCGAACATCAATCTCAAGTTGTCACAATGGTCGCTGACCAACCCATACACTATCCAATCATCCAAATACACCTGAAGAAGTTTATAGACGAAGTCCTAAAATGCTTGTACCACTATGCATGAAAATATAGTGAGCTCATTCCTCAATCCAAAGGGCATGACCATGCATGAAAAACTTCCCCACTCGGTGGTGAAAGTTGTCTTATCTTGGTATCCCTTGGCAATCCTTGGTGATATCCCGATAATCCATCCGTAAAGGAATTTACCTTGCACCCAACAACACCCTCCAAAATCTCTTCAGTGAAGGGGTGGGAAAAGGATCTATGATACAAATAGTGTTTAATTCCTTGTAATCCACGCATATCATAATCTTCCCATCCTTTTTTATGCTGATCACCATTATACTTATCCATTTTGATTCCTCCATAGCCTCAATGATACTAGATGCTATCATTTTGTCTCGCTCTTCTTTAACCCTTACGCACATGTTGGGATTCATCCTGTAAGGCCTCTTCCTAACCAGGCGCGCACCATATTTCAACTTTATCCTCATTTCTCCAATGAATGGTAGACGCCTTTCAACTCATGGTATCCACGTGGGAATAAATCCTCAAATTCGTGCAAGAGATCGATGATCTTTGATACTTCCTTGTCTAACCAGTAGTCCCCAATGATAGCTTCCTTGGGCTCCTTCTCCAAGCCCATGTTAGATTTATTGGTTTTGAATGGTTCATGGTACGCATGTGCATATGCATCTGCACATTCAACTACTTCACATGCTCTAACTGAATGGTTGACATTTAGGATTTCCATCAACAACATATACCATCTTTCCTTTCTCCTTTTCAATACACGTGCACTTGAATTGTAGGTCTTCTAGTTCCTCCTATTTGAACCGTGCTTCCAAGCTAGGTCCACCAAGTAAGTTTACTAATCTATCTTCTGCCATGGTGCAATCCCCCAGAGTGAGGCACTTAATAATCTGCAAATGCCTCATCAACTGGTTACATGGTACTTCGCTACTCGAATGTGTGAACTAGGTCAGCTGCCAATTCCTACCAATTTCCCATTTAGCGACATGTTTCAAAATGGATGTACCATGCGCGCGTGTAACCTTATAGTATCGAATACAACTTGTACACCCAAAGGAAGGGTGGTAAAGCTTTTGCGCCTTCTCCCCAGACCCTCTCACATGCCTGGATGTGGGAAGAGGTCGGTCTATTGCCATTGTAATCCTTGATAGTGGTGGGTATGTTGCTCTTTGAGAATTAGACAGTGAGCACAATTCTAACTTCACACCACTCCAACAAGTTTTCACTATGCATGGCCCACCACCTTGTTGTTCTGCCTATCAAAACATAACTCAGCATACCTCATCACTCGTTCTCCCCCCAGCGAGCTTCCATTTCCATCAAAAATACCTCAGGGTATGCATCCCCAGAATACTTGGTTATTGCCTTTCCTCCTAGGTGTTGAACTCTATGTGCCGTTGTTACCTTGGTCACCGATCCTTTTAGATGTCGCTCAATTAATTCATAAGTCCCATGCACCCAATTATTACACACTATACTAGTAGTATCACTGACATATTGAGCATCATCAAACTAGATGATTCCTTCTGTAGGGTGGATGGTCTCTGGATCTCTTATGGAGCGCACATATATTCTGTCAAGGACTCCTCTCTAAGGGGTTCAGTATAGGGTGTGGAATTTCCATCAACAAGCGGTATAATCACCCTTTCTTCCTTGTTTTCAAAGCTTATGTACCCCTTGTTAAACTGGAGATCTACATTATTCTTATAGCACCACGGGTGCCCAAGTAAAGCTAGGAAATTATTTGCCTCAGCAAGCACCAAGAATTCAAAATCCCCAGTGAACCTAGTCCCCTAAATGGTAATGGCCGCATCCTTCAAGACACCTATGGGAATTGCCTTTGTCTTATTTGCCATATACAACACATTTGACGATGGCTGTAATACAGGTCTTCACATTTGATGTCAGGCATCCAAATTGAGAACATTAACCTTTGAGCCTATGTCAATGAGGATGTTGCTAAGCAACCATCCATCCACTATTGTGCTCAAGGTAATCTCTTTGTCATAATCAAGGCTGTGAGGTGGGAGTTTTGCATGTAGGATCTACCTTTCGTGCTCTTCCCCAATGTGTTATACCTTTTCTCTCAACCATGCTCCTAGAAGGGGAGTAACATTCTCTTGCCTCAGTAGTTTACACACCTCCTTAACCTCATCCAATTCATCCTTTGGTGTTTCTATGGGTCTTCTTTGCTCATCTTTTCTAGTTTGCTCTTTTAAGCATTGGATCTCCCCTTGTAAGCTTCAAAGTACGTCCATGGTTTCCTAGTAGACTTCTTTCTGGTGAGTTAGATTTAGATACTTCCCATGTGCTAATTCTTCCCTTGAAACTTGAGGTTTCTGCCTAGGTGCTTCCCTTATGCGCATGGATTCCACCCTTGTTGTTACCATAATAGGCTCTAGTTTTGATTTGTGAATTACTCGCGGGAGCCATTACGCATCATCCTTCTTAATACTCACCATGGCAGTGCCCTTATCCTTCTGGTACTTCTGACTCATATGTTTGTATAACTCTGGGAACTCTTCATACTTATGTTTTTTCCACACCATGAGCATTGTAGAATATCTAGACATTCGTGCTTATAATGGTCTGTGGCTCCACAATTAAAGCATGTTCCACGTGGGAACTCATTTCTTCCTCTACAGTTACCACGACCATGGAATCCTCCATGAAACCTTCTTACACACACACCTCCATCTCCATGCTCTTCATGCCGATGTTCATCTCCTTTGGAACTACTAGCAATGCCAGTCTGGCGTACACCAAGATCAATTACCTTGTGAATCTGGTCAATCAATCTACAATTCTTGGTGTCATGTGTAGTTGAGGTACATATATTACAATAACAAGATACAATTTTTTGGATCACGCACTGTAAAAGGGGGCACCTACTTGCATCATGGTCCTTGTGACATATTTCGTAGTTTACTGCTATGCTACGTACCACCTTCCGAGTACATATCCCACCATTATCCTTTGTGTGCCCTTCTACATTACAATCCATGCACCATATCCCACTACGAATCTCTGGAGATGTGTAGGTAGATAATTTCTCTAATTGCTTAGCCATGGTAGTGATCTGAGTCCCAAAAATGGGCTAACACCAGTGTCAACACTACCAACTACCTCAGCGTGTAAAGTAGCTTCCAACGCTTTGCACAGGTTTGTGAATGTTTTATGAGACAAAGCCCTTCTAAAGAGTGTGATCAACCCTATGAAAAACCACTGGGCATGCTATGAAGGGTGGATATCATAAGACAGTTTAGAAAATAGAGTTTTAAAATGCACATCATACTCCTGCACACTCTCTGCCATTCCCTGCTGGATTTCTTTAAGAGAGCTAATGCTCTTCTGTTCAAACTTAGGTATGTGGAATTATACCAAAAATGTATTTCTCAGTGTGGTATAATCCACAACATTTTGATGAGGATAATACTTTCTATACCAACTATGCACACATCTTTGCAAGGTCATCACAAATTGACTGGCCTTTCGATCCTAGGTCATGATCCCCTTCACACACCATAGCAACTCACACTTATGCATGTGCTCTACAGCATCTTCTATCCCACTGTAATCTGGTAAGTGTAGAGACATCTCAAAGAAGACTTATGGAGGTGGCTGAGGTCCTTATTCTCCTGATCCAGTCCCTTGGTTTCCTCTGGTGTTTCCTCCTCTACCGGATCCACTAGATCCTGAGCCACCAGCTCCTCCACTTCCACCTCCAGATCCTCCTGTGTTAGGTACAGGGTCTATTTTCATCATGTCGAATGCTCCTGTCATCCCACTAAATTACACGCTAACAGTTTGTGAACTAACACCAGTTCAAGTCGTATTTCCTCCAACACTTCCTAACGCGCTTCCAAAACCTGTTGGGTATGTGCCTTGTCCAAACATTCCACCAAATACTAGAATAGTGTGTGAAGCCATAGAAGTCCCAAACGAGAAGTTTTACCTTCTGGGTGCCGACTGGCTACTTCCACTGATATCAAATGGATCAACTGTACTTTTCCCTCATTTAAACAAAGCAAGCGCTAAGCTTTGGTCGCTAGGTGGGGGAAAATGTGTGCCAACAACTCTTATTTCTCTATGCAACGGACTCTCATTAGAAGCTGCAAAGGTTTTCTCTCCCGCGCTTACCAAGATGGGGTATCACAAACTGTTTGGGTTCCACATCCTCTGTGTGAACCTCAACTCCTTTCCACCATGTCTGGCTCCATAACCCACTTGTAATCCCACACTGTCTATCGATCTCCCTTTCATGCACTTCATTATACTTGATTCGTTTGTCCTGCCTTTCCTTCTTAGTCATTATATCAGCCATTTATCCCCAACCTAGCTTCCTTGCCAAGTACTTAGAGTGGTTTAGCCAGCCATAGGAAATGCCTCTAAACCCATGGTTACCATCAAGATTTTGATTTCCAGGGGAATAGCATGCAGAAATGACCCTTGGGGCTCTCAAAAGAACTCAAACTCAGCAACTTCTAGACATGAATATGTGGAAATGGCATATTCCAGAGTGTAGCTAGTCAATACTCCCTTCCACCAATGATCTATAGCATGGGTCCACATTAGATCAACATCTTGTAAGTTTTGATATGTTTCCTGGGTCCAAGGGTGTGACTTATAATACCACCCCGATCTAGATGTATAAGTCGAGAGCCATTCAAATAAATCTACTGGGACACAATAGAAAAAGGTTTTGTACAACTCATGATAAAGAGATTCCTCGACCCATCTTCATGTGTTAAACCCAGGTCAAGTATCGAATCTTTGAGTGAATTCGTCCTCCATGCTTTTAAACCAATCTTCAACACCTTAAAGTTTTAAGCACTCTACCATCACTTTTTGCATAGATCATGATGTATGCCATGTTCCACTACAACTTCGAAAAGAGGTCCCGGTAATGGAACCAAGATGTAGTCATTTTTGCGCCCCACTGAAAACAAGGGAACCTCATGTGTGTCGGCCTATCACCTAGTGAGTGTTGGGCACTGACCCGAGGCATGCAAGAGGGAGTTGAGTCTCTCTTTTATGTGAGTTCAGTGGAAGGAATAATTCATGATTTTGAATTTTTGATTTAATAGACATGAAGAATTTATAGAGCTCAAGATGACATCTACACCCCTTCAGTCATAATAGTAACAAAGCACATAATAGAGTTAACTAGAACCAGGAAGTTGTAAATCCATAATTAGACTAACATTTAAGTAAAGATCATGATTATACAAGATCAAAAGCATAGTGGAAACATGCAGATAATATAGGAAGGAGATCTTAACATAAACATAGTGGTAAACTTATCATATTCATTCATAGTATTACTCCAAAAAATCACAGAGATGTGAACCAAAGTCATACACCATATCTAGATCCATACATGTATGCTTAAAAAATAAAATTTGCATTCCCCATTTCCCCATTACATCCTTCCTAGAATCATCCAACCAATTATCCCATAGTTCTCACGTTAATTCTACAAAGCTTCGCTACTTTCCCTATGTCTTTGTTCTTTTCCAAGGGTGCACATATAAATAGGCATTTGAGCTCTAACAAACTCCTCTACAGCCTCAGATCTAGCCCCAAGTGTCAAGGTGTGGGTCCAAAAGGCCAAAAATAGCCAAGTCCCATATTGTTCTTCGCGCGGCGCGCACGTCCTTGGTTCTCCAAGAAGCCTTTTGAATTCTACCTTATGCACCTTCACTTGCGTGCTTCCTCTGGCCGTGCGCGCCTACACACCTTTAAGATTTGGAAGCTATATCAGGCACTTCCTCCGATCGTGCATGCTTACATGCCTTTAAGATTTGGAAGCTATATCAGGGTTCCTAGGTTGAAAATTTGTTTCTTACAAGAATTCATTTTCACTTCAGATAGGTGAGTTGTAATCTAGTAATGATGGTTACAAAGTTATCTCTTTTTAATTAATATATATCCTTGGATGAATTCCATTGATCCAAGGTATGTTATAAATCTTCTTACCTGATCTGAATGGAAAATTGACATTCAAAGGTAGAGAGACATAATAGACTAAACTTTTGTATGTTTACATATTCTTTATTATGTTAAAAGATTGTGCCTACATTCTATTGTATGTTTTGTGCTTAGATCTTGTTGATTGATCTCAACAGGAAGCTTAATGGCATTAAGTGAAAAGAGGCTTGCATAATGAATATTGTCAAAAAAATAAAAATAAAAACTAAGTCCTAGACCCATGAGATCTATCCTAGCGAGATTCTAAACCAAGGTATTTATACCTATCTGCTACCTATGTCTATTTTTTTGGGATGACATCCTAACCTAAGGGATTCTAGGTTATTTCTAATCTAATACCTATACTATTTGGTTATGAATTATGATCTAACCTAAGATGGTGATTTATCTATTGCCATGTTTATAACTTAAGGTTAATAATTTAAAAACTAGCCTAAGGTCTTATCCTAAGCTAATGGTACCTATCCTAAACTATTGAAATATGGAAAGGGGACCTAAGGGTCATAAGGCAAGTGGGAAGCTAGGAAATGGTTCTTAAGCTATTAATGTGATTTGATTTTTGAAAATTAATGGGTAGTGTACTGCCAGATTAGGCAAGGGCATGGAATCTGGAGGAAGCTGACATGGATTCATCACTAAGGTTTGGTAATGCATGTAGAAGTTCAAATAGACTTTGCCAATTTTGGATGGTGGTGGAAAAGAGAGATAGGAGGGAATTTGAGAGTAAATGGCATTAATGAGTCTAGGTTTTTGAGAGCAAACCATCTTGGAAACCATGTAGGTGTATTCATTGGGGGTTGTTTGGTCTTGCATGCTTTGTGATTTTTTCTCTACATGGAGCTATCTAGTTCTTCAAACCAGCAATTCGATCTTCACTTTTAGGCTATTTTTTGTTTCCCTGGTCTATTTTCAATTCAAGGGAAGTATATGAGGCATTGGGGAAAGAGAGTTTTTGTTGTTGATCTTGCTTGGAGAAGAAGAATTGTTGAATTTCTGGTTGGAAGTCTTCTTCAAATTGGCAGAAGCACAATCAGGCATGATAGGCTCTACCCATTAATATTTCTTTCTTTTCTCTAATTTTTTCATTAAAATAACTCTACTCTTGGTTTCTATTTTTTTTTGGTTAATTGCTTCATATGGAAATAATCTTTATTCTTATTGTTATGGAAACCTTTGCATGATAATGTTGGTTTTGGATGTTTTCTCTCTGAGTAAGTTTAATGGTTAAATACATATAGAACTTTTGAGACTTTAGTGTTTTGATCAGAACATGCATTCTGGACTATCTACTCAAAAAATAGCTTGAGTAAATGTTTTTTGGTTTGATTTTTGAACTAGAAGTCTTTTTATAAATTGTTAAAAAAAGGATACTTCTCTTTTATGCATCTTTGAGTTTGAAAAGTTGTTTTATTTCTCTTTCAATTTGTATGGATATATATTTAATGTATTCCAAGAACTCGAACTTGAGTGGAAACGTGTTAAAGGATATCTTGTTTCCCTTTGTTCTAGGTAACCTGCGTTATTTAAACTAAATGTCTTTGATTGTTTCAAAAGATAGGGGAATATACTTTTATAAAATTGTATCTTGTTTTGTGAAGATATAGTACTTCTGTTTCGGGATTGTATTATATACTTTGTTCTTCAATATGAAATAGAACTCGATTGAAAGCAATCGTTAAAGGGTATTTAAAGTATTCGGAAGTGTTGTATTCGATACTTCAACTTGTGTTAAGTCTGGAAGGAGTTTTTATCATTTTTCTCTACACTCAAATTCTTTGCCTCGAACTTTATGTTTTTGATGGAGCTGTGTAAGTTATTGTAGTTGGAATCACTGCTACAATTCGAATTCGTGAGGAATATGGAAACAATGTTTGACTTTAAACTTCATGTTGGGTTTTTGTATTCTCTATCAAAACTTTTTGAATGGACTTCTGCGTTTTAAAAGGGGACTTGGAATTCAATTGTTAAAACAATGGTGAATAAGTTCTTGGTTTGGATCCTTTCTATTGAAGTTTCCTTTAAAGTTTGGGAAGTTTTATTCAATTGTTGAAGTTATATTTTTCTCAAACTACTTTATATATCGACTCTCTCTCTCTCCAAGTTTTTAGGGTGTTTACCATCCTAGGCCTGTTCAACTTCTTGAGTTTAGATCTCTGCACTTGTGATCTTGGATGAGGTAATGAGAACTCACTCTCCAAAACTGGAAACTTCTTTGTGGTTGTTTTAACTTAACTTGTTGCTAGTTGATTATGGAAAGTTCATGGGAATAGTAGAATGTTTAAGCAACTTTTGGGACTATCATTTTTGGTACAGGGGAAAACCAAACCATTCCCATTTTGATCTTTCTTGATCTTGGCTATTTTGTATGGAATCAATTGTCTTGTCGATTCAGGGTAGTGTGTAGCTGAGCCTGTCCTGTAGAAGGGAAAACATAATCATTTCTTTTCTGAATGTTTTAGAATGGTTGAGTCATGTTTCATTAGGGAATTTTTTTCTGATGGACTCCTCTCTGTGTACTCAATAGTAAATATGATCCTTCCTTAGATGGACATGAGTAAGAAATAATCCTTTTGTAATTCTTACTTTGTTTTATGGAACGTATGGTTTCATATCACTAACTGATATCTCCAATAATGTTGAATAATTCATAAGGGTTGCAAGTAAGTTGATGACTATTTTGTTTCTCTCCCTTCTCGGATTGGATTGGGATTCTTGTTAATGGTTGTTGTCTATTAAATGGTGAATATTTTTATTGGTTTCCTTGACTGATACAATTATGTAGGTATTCAGCTATGTACTTTCTGAACCTGATTTCTATCTCTTAGAAGAATGCTGAGTTGTGGATAGTCCGTATTGATTCTTCTTTTTATTTATTTAAGTTGTTGAATGATTCATCCTAGATATGTACTATGCTGAAATGAACATATCTGTACATGATTTCTAGAAACTTGGTAAAAATGACAAGAAGGTCTTTGATTTTGAAAGTAACTCTTTTTGTTTATGTAGTATAGTTAATTATGTATTTCAAATTAAGAAATAATTATGAAATAATTAACTGTCAAGAGTTGTTGTTTGATATAAATAAATAATTGTTTGGGACAATATTTATATGATATAATGCAGTAGTTTTTTTTAATATTGGTAAATATTTTTTTGAAAGGGACTATACCCTTGTGTACAAAAGGAGGCCTAAAAGCCTGAATAAGAGAGAGGAGCAGAGAAGCTGTATCAAAGCACAAAAGTTACAGCAAAGAACACCGAAGCCTAGAAACATCAACCCAAACGAGACTTAACAGCAAAACAACGGCAACAAAACAGCAAGCTACAGCCAAGAAGCAGTAGTAAAACTGGACTACTTCTTGGCCCGCTTGATCAATACTCATCTTTACTTTTTTCCAAGCATGGTACATACCCAGCGTGGTCATATGAAGCAGCATCCGTCTTATCGAGCTCCTCTCTGGTTCTTTTACTCTCTTTCTCATTGCCCCAAAGAGTCATCGGGACACCGCTGAGATGCGAAACACTTCTTGCATGACCTTCGATGAATTCCTCTATGGGCCCCTGAATGCTGCAATATTATAACTCATGCCTAGTCTTCGTTTTCCCCAAGGCGGGAGTCAAGGGAGGTCAGTTTTTTGTATATTTCATCAAGCTGGCTATTGCCAATGGCTCCCTTCTCCCTCAATGCTTTTTTTTGCCTTTTTGCTTAGCAAGATTTTTGTACCTCATCCTTCAGCAATTTAAGCTCAGCCTCTAAGGCCTCCAATCTTCTAGAAGGGTTATCCGTTGGTGCCCGCCTGGGGACTGGCACTAACTAATGTTCAGCAGATCACGGAGCAATGTCATCCAAAGGTTCATCCCCCTCAGCAGTAGACTCAAGGTTGAGTCTCCTAGAAGCCCTGGTGACCCGTTTTAGAAGTAGATACAGTGTGGGTAGCAGGGGCAGCAGCAGGAGGAAAAAGAAGGAGAAGCATGAGCAGCCTGCATGGGGGGCATCAGCACTGGAGGCGGGGGCAGCAGCAGGGACAGCAGGGGAGACAGGACTGGCAGCAACAGAGCCCAAAGCCAGGCCGGGAGAGGAAGGGAGACCGGGGAATTTAATAAGGCAGTGCTTGTGAATAAGCAGAATAAGCCCTTGGTGAAGGGGAAACCGCCCCGGGTATGCTTCTGGAAACTCCAAAATGGAGCGCTCAAGAGGAGTTTAACAGATAGTGGGGAAAGCAAAACCAACCTACTCCTACGAAAGTGATTCAAAAAGACAAGGTGCTTGGCAGGGACAGTAACAAACCCTGCCTTCCAAGGATATGTAGTGAATCATCATGCGGGTGACTTCATCATACGGAGAAGGAATTGAATTCAACAAGCAGACCCGCGGTGTTGAATATAAGCTTCTCCCTCCTCCTCCACAAATCTTCTCTCTTCAGCCTCTTTGATAAACCCTCTTGTTGAAGAAGCGGTATCCTTCCAAGCTGAGGCCAGTCGCTTCGGCTATGAGTTCGTCATTAATAAGAATCTTCTGCCCTCCATAGTCGACCATCCTCTCATTCCAATCCTTGGCAAAGCGAACAGAGATGCTTTGATCATTGCCCTTGCACTCTCTCCACAAAGTTGGTGAATCCGCCAATACTAAGAATGTTTCCAGAGCTCAGTGTTATCTTTCCAGTCAGGGTCTGCACACGGCTCAATCTGGTAGGGAGGCCCTCCCATCTTCACAGGGATGTGCTGGTTACAACAATTTTCAAAATACCTTTGGGGCGTTGAGAGTGATTCGTTTCTCGCCGTTGCGGGTCGCATAAAAAATGGGGAACTGTAGCCGTTGGTCCTCCCACGAACGGCTGTAGGATTGCCGATCTGAGTCTGCGTGAAGTCGCGCGTGAAAAACCCTTATCCTGTCAGCTTTCACCTTGTAGTTTATCTTCGGTTTTTCGCGGAGCTTGGTGACCGAATATCAACAGCTATTGTACTTCCCGCGTGCGCTGTTTTTTAAATTTAGACGGCTCCACTTGAAGTTCCTAAACAAAATCTTGCCATCATTTGGAGTAGATATCATATGCCACGCCAAAATAAACTAAAACAGCACCTGTGGAAGAATTTATGGATTTCCTCCAAAGATTAAAGCATATCTTTAGAGATTGTTTGCGTGTGAAGGTCCGCATGTATGCTGTTGTGAAGCTGATTAGGGATACTATCATTATCCCAAATAGTGAAATTTATATTAATGCCATAATTGGCCATTGCATCGGCCAGCTTGTTACCTTCCCTGTAAGTATGTATGATTCTGATGCTGTTGAAGGTATGACTGATGCTTATGGACTCAGAGATAAAATCTTTGATATTCCAGCTAGGAGAAGAGGACTGATTAAGCAGATTAATAATATTAAGGGAGTCCCCTTCAACAATGAGGTTCTGGATATTTTGGGGCCCGAAGCAACTCTCAAACCCCAGAGAACAGATAAAGCTTCTGCAAAATGATTGGTTTGGATTCCCATTTTTCCAGCATATGCAACAATCAAAATTACCTTTATGGTCCCGTATTGCTCCTCCTCCAGCAGCTGTTCCAGGGGTTCCCCTTAGAGGCACCATCAAAGTTCAGCTTGAACCAATTGGATTCAGGGGGATGCCCATTTGACCAAAGATCTATCCCACACTATTCCCGGGGTTGCTCCAATATCCGATCTGCCAATTTGATAAGATGTGCTTTTCATTTTCAGGGTAACAATTGTTCTTAGGAGGTTTAAATCTGGCCATGTCCTCTTTGATGCCTTGGGAGATCTTGCCAGTAGTGAGTTTAAAAATTCTGCTTCTTATTTTCTAAAAACTATTATTATTTCTATCCTTCCAGATCCTCCAAATTAAATGCGGGATGGCTAATTTCCAGATTCTTCCTGATAGCACAATGTCTGAATGGTGGGTTCCATTGGTTTCCACAGCTGAGTAAGATCCTCCGGCATCACCCAGAGAGCTTCAAATTTGGAAAGGACAAAGTTTCCCAAACTCTAAAGGCATAATCACAGTGTATGAACAAAATGTCTAATGTCTTCATAGTTATTCCTACAAAAGGTGGCACCCAATTGGGAAATGATAAAAACCTCTTTTCATCAAATTGTCAGTGGTGAGAATTTTGCCTCTGATGGCCAGCCAAAGAAAAAAAATTTATTTTGGGGGTTAACTCAGGCATCCAGATCAAGTTCCAGTTAAAGTCTGATTGGTTACTGTGGAAAAGACTGGTATAACCAGATTTGACTGAGTATTTTACCCTCGTGTGAATTGCTCCAGATCAGCTCATCCTTGGAATCCAGCTGACACAAAGGGAAGAGATCCAAAAGGTCTTGGAGGGAGGAAATAGTCTGTTTCAGTTCAATGCTCTCCATAGTAAGTCCTTTTCCAATTCTTGTTGGTGCCATTTTCCATCAATGTAGTCCTTAAACTTTAGTTCCATATTTTCTTATAAGACTGTCCTTAGCAGTCCCAAATCTCTCCAAGAGATTATCATTGGACCAGTTATCCTCCCAGAAGTTAATGTCGCTGCCATCCCCCAATTTTCCATTTGCTTCCCTTCTTAATGAAGGTTTCTACTCTTAACCAGATTATTCCAAAAAATGGAACCATTGGGGAGTTGCTCATTATGCAGATAGGAGTAAACAGCTTGCTGATTCAAGTATTTTGTTTTAATGACATCAATCCAGGGTTGTTTCTCAGAAAGCAATCTCCAGCCCATCTTAGCAATGAGGTGCCTCATTCATTTTCTCAATATTTTTTATTCCCAGCCCCTCCCCTAGATTTAGGGGTGCAGACTTTATCCCAGGCCACAAGGTGAAAATCTGAACTTTTCTTCCATGCCTTGCCATAAAAAATTTTTTTCTGAATCCTTTCAATTTTCTCTCTGAAGGAGGAAAGGAATTTTGAATAGTGACATGATATATATGGGCAAACTTTGGAGTGTGCTTTTAATGAGAAGGCACTTACCAGCACTAGAGAGAGTGGTCCCTTTCCAACCGGCCATTTTTTTTCTGAAATCTCGTCAATAAATCATCCCACACCGTGTGAGAGACTTTCTTCGTGCCAAGAGGGAGGCCTAAGTACGTTGCTGGAAGAGTACCAATTTTACAGCCCAGAATTTTAGCAATCTTGAGTTGTCTTTCCCCAGGGGTGTTAAAGAAAAAAAAGGATGCTTTTGTCGTAATTGATCTCTTGCCCGGAAGCAGATTCATAAAGCTGCAGAAGAGCCTTGATAGCTTTAGCTTCAACCACTGAGGCCAGAAGAAGAAGGATAGTGTCGTCTGCAAACTGTTGATGAGAGACAGCTTGGCTGAGAGAAGTGGGTTTAGAACCATTTAAAAGGCCGTCTTCCACCGCTCTGCTAATTGTTCTACTAAGGCTGTCAGCCAGAAGGATGAAGAGAAGGGGGGAGATGGGGTCTCCCCTGCCTTAGACCTCTGCTGCTGGTGAAGAATCCCACAGGCTCTCCATTAACAACCACAGAGAACCTGGCTGTAGATATACATGATTTAACAATTTTTTCTAAACTTTTCTGTGAACCCAAATTTAGATAGAATCCTGTCAAGGAAGACCCAAGAAACTTTGTCAAAGGCTTTTATTCATGTCGAGCTTAAAGGATCATGTTAGCCTTTTTGTTATTTTCCATAGAATGCATAGTTTCGTGTACCATAATCAAACCGTCTTGTATTATCCTGCCTTTAATGAAGCCACTCTGCTGCTTTGAGATGAGATCCTTCATTATGAGCTGCAGCCTAGAAGCAATAATTTTGGTGAAGATTCGAAAAATAGCATTAACCAGACTGATGGGTCTGAAATCCTTGAAATCTTTTGCATTCATTTTCTTAGGTGCCAGCACAATGTGTGTGTTATTGAGCTCTTTTTAGAAGATTTCCCGATCTAAAAAATTCATTAACCGCTTTGAGAAGATCCTCCGAGCATATTTCCCAGAATTTCTGAAAAAAAATTAATGGAGAATCCATCCGGTCCAAATTGGAATATATCGGCTTGATATTCTTCATATATTTTTTTTATACCTATCTTTGTTATCATTTTTTAAGTTAGAAGGAGGGAAATAGTTCAATCTCCCTTACTAAGATACAACTTTCTAAGTTGCATTTAACTCAAGATCCTGAAGCTTCTGTTTTAATTCTTTCTTTTTTCCGAAGATGTTTCCAAAAACATTTTTGTTCCAAAGTTTGACTTGCTTTTTGACATTTTTGAGTTTTTGGACCAATCTGTACTGGGCAGTGCCTTCCCCATTCCAATCCCACCATTCCTTTATTCTATCATAGATATCAACGTGCTCCATCCACATTTTTTCAAATTTGAATGAGCTTCTTGTAGGTTTGGACCAATTTAGAAAGCTTAAAGCAATCGGATTATGATCCGATCCAATTCTGGGCAGGGAAGAGAGGTAAAAGTCTTGGCTAAGAATCCAGTTTGCCGAGATAAGAGCCCTGTCTAGTCTCACCTGAATGAGCCCCTTTCCCACCCTTCTATTGTTCCAAGTATACTTATTACCATGCAGATCCACATCAATGAGGTTTTGTTCAGTGATAAAATCAGCAAGATCCTCCATACCATTAGAGAAGGTGGGGGTTCCCCCAAACTTTTCGCCTGGGTTTAGAGGGGAGTTGAAATCTCCCATGATAAGCCAGTTAGCAGAACTGTGCTGGTTTCTAAAGATTTTAAGATCAGCCCATAGTTTTCTTCTACCACTAGCAGAGTTAGGGGCATAGATATTAGACAAGATCCATTCACACTTTTTTTCAATAGTGACAAACTTAATTGCAAGATGATTAAAATTATCACTAAGGATCATACCAGTACAGTGCCTTTTATCCCAAAGAGTTGCCAGCCCTCCGGAAGCACCCTGAGAATCAATAGCCGCCATTTCAGAGCTATCCCAAAAATTATTTTTAATATTATCCATGGACATTGCTTTCATCTTAGTTTCTTGAAGAATCAAAATGCTGGGGTTACTGGAGTCCCGTAACTCCTTGATGTTTCTTTGCTTAGAGTAACCGTTAAGGCCTCTAATATTCCAAGATATGATCTTCATATGGAATGGTTGGTAGTTGGATTTGCTTGGTGGTTCAGTTGTCTCTGAACACCATCTGCAATATCCCTCTCTGTTTTCTTTGAATAGGTATGTTACATTAAATTAACCTTATGCAGTAGTTGCTGATTATATTATGATCTTTTATTTAAAGTGAATTCTTATTTATTATTGTACTTATTTTATGGTTTTTATTACTTATGCTTATTTGTATGATTACAATAATTGTTTCATTAAAGTAAAGTTGTTTTAATGGAACAATTAGTTTAATGCACTTCATTTTAATGCTTAGTGCTTATCATACTTAGTTCAATGAACTGACCCGTGCCAACAATTTTTACAGATGGACTTCGTAAGTGATAAAAGAAGGAAATTAATTTTATGATGTGTTGGCTGAATGAAAGTCTGGCTCTTATGTAGTGAATTCAGATTCATTCTTGAATTGTATTGAAAATAAAGAAAATTTGTATTCTGTTATGATCTTAATGTTGATTGGCATGAAGTATGTCTGAAATACATAGATTTGTAAACTGTGTATTTTTATCGTGATGAATTGAAAAGTTTGGAGATCTACTTCAAATGGTTGTGTATTTCTCCTGTACTTTTATTAAGGAAATTGGAATATATCGGCTTGATATTCTTCATATATTTTTTTATACCTATCTTTGTTATCATTTTTTAAGTTAGAAGGAGGGAAATAGTTCAATCTCCCTTACTAAGATACAACTTTCTAAGTTGCATTAGATGTCATTAATTATCAAAACAATTATAGTATAATTATGGAATGTGTAACAAACATAAAATTAAACTATAGGAATTGTGAAAGATAAAAAGGGTATGATAACCCTAACACTTAATCATGTAGAGGAAGACTATTCCTCTCTCAAATGAATGTAAAACAAAAAGAATGGTGTTTATGATCATTAATCATTGTACTTCATTTTCTATGAAGTCTACTCTAGCTGAACCTACGTGGATGCTACACCTTCTTTGAATAGGTATGTTACATTAAATTAACCTTATGATGTTTGCTGCCCTGTTTTTGGATAACTACTTGTTATGCTAGAGTTAATGAACATAAAAGCAATCATGAGTTAATGAATTTCTTATATTAGTTAGATTAATTATGGAAGAAGAACTTAAGGAATGTTGGATTTAGGGTTTTGTAAAGTTGTTGTAATCTTAATCTTATCCAAATTTAATTAGGTTTTAATGACAACCTAGGGGTATGTACATCATTATGAAGTAGTTATGACAGATGTTGGAAAACACCAATTATAGGACCTTTGAGAATACTAAGGAATTCTCAAGGATATAGTGTTGCAGTTGACATGTGGCAACACCCTTCCACATTTTTTCATCTAGATCTACACACATCTAGACTCGATCTTAGTTTCTCTCTAGGTCAAGTTAGTAGCATGATTTGAATAGGAAGTAGCTTTTTATGACTCAAGGTACCTAGGAACATTCGATCAAATTAGGTTAGTTGAGCATGCCCATATACCCTAAGTCATTGTGAGCATCTCCCTATAATGAATTATGTCACTAACCTGGGTTAGGGTCAAACCTTGGGCAAGTGGACTGATAGCAGTCAGCAAAGACCATTCTAGATAACAGTAGAGTGAGGTGAAGGACATATTCTGATTTGACGAGTATGTCATCTAGGAATAGTAACATGAACAATATGTTGGAAATCTTTGGCCAAAGTATCACAAGCTACTAGTTACGTTGTCTTATGTGACCTAGTTTAAGGAACGTGATTTTAGATGAATATTGGTAAAAAATATTCAGATAGGTTCTTTAAACATATCACTTAGTATCCAGAATAGGGTAAGAAAAACCTAGTATACATAGTATATGTAAAAGTATTCAATACTTAAAGATAAACATGAGAGATCAGTTAGAAGTTGAGTCATGCAATGAGAGATCTATAATTCACTGAGTTATCACAGCTGCATATGGTTATTTGTTATGAGATTGATTGGCATGGAATTTGTGTTATAAATTATGTTTTATTTAGAATAGAGAACATTATGTTAAGAAAAATCCCCTTCTTTCTAAAGTCTTAAAATGGGAATGTTACATCTTGGTATCAAAGTTGAAGGTTGCAGCACTTGGACCTATTATGTCCATAATCTGATAAAACTTAAATTTTCTTATTAACAGAAAATGGTTAGAACAAGAGGAAACTTTGTCAATAATCCTCCACCTTGTGAAGAAGCAGTAACTATCCAAAAAATTGATGAGATCCTTGTTGCCTTGTTGGACACAAGATATCATTTGGTTGTACTTGAACAAAAAGTAATGGGAAATGAGGAGGAAGAATATGTTGGTAATGATAATCAGCCACCTCCTGAGGACAAATCCAATTTAGGTGTTGATAATAACAATCTGAACATACGTGATCATCTGGAAAACAAAAAGGCTAGGATGATAGTTGAACTCGCTAATGATATAAAAAGGATAAGTCCACCTAAATTTGATGGAACCACATCAGGAGATGGAGCTGAGAATTGGCTCAGTGAAATGAAGAAGTACTTTGCAATAAGGAATTTCTCGGAAGAAACAAAGGTAATTTGGGGAGCATATCAGCTTTCCCATGAGGCATCTTCATGGTGGAACAACCGTAAGGATGAGTTGAATATTGATGAAAAAAATATCACATGGGATCAATTTAAAGGTTACTTTAGGCAATGTTGGCTGCCACAACTTTATTATGATCAGAAAATGACTGAATTTTAGAACTTAGCGCAAGGAAAGATAACTGTAACTAAGTATTGGGAGTGGTTTACTAAACTCCATAAGTATTTACCTCAATATCAAATTGATGAAAAGTTCAGGATACAGAAATTCATCATGGGATTGAATTCCATTATAGGAGGATAGGTGGATGTTCATAGCCCAACCACTATGGAAGGGGTTATTGAAAAGTCCATAAGGAAGGAACAAAAATTAAAGACAATGTCTACTCATAAAGAGGAAGTAAGGAAGAAAGTCCACAACTCCTCTTCATCATCTCTTGCACCTAAGAAAGGGCCATGGAAGAAATTTGGCCTGAAAAGTAAGTTTTCAACTGATAATAATAAGAAAATAGCAATAAATAAGTCTACTGGAAATACACAAAACAACTTTGTCAAGAATAATAATAACAGATAGAAGTCCTATGGAGGTCAGAATGATAACTTTAAGGCTGGAAATAAATCTGAGCCTAAAAAGGGACTTGTAGGAGGATATTATAACTATGGTAAAGATCATTACACAAATCAATTTCCTTTGAAAAAGGATGATCGTAATCAGTAGCACAAGATACACGCTGCAGTAGCTAACAAACAGGTTAAAAAATAGGTCACGCCCATAGAAGTTCCGGGTAAGTTATTTGGCATACCTGTAACTATTCTTTTTTAAACATGATCTATTGAATTTTTTATTTCTAGTAAATTAGCATCAAAACTAAAAATAAAAGCTAGAAAAATGGATAAAACATGGATTGTACATTATGAAAACAATGTTGTTCATACAGTTAGTATGTTTCTTTTTGGAGCATTCCTTGACTTACCTAGTTTTTCCACTGAAGTTGATCTTTATGTTGCACCTTTGGGATCATATGATGTAATCATAGGTGTTAATTGGCTAGCTGATCATAAAGTAAATGTGGATTGTTTTGAAAAACATATTAGTTGTTTAGATGACCTATAGAAAATAGTAGAGATGTAGGGTGTGAAACGTGAAATTTTAGTTAGGAAACTATCATTTATACAACTTAAAAAGGCCAAAAATAAAGGATGTACCTTATATGTAGTAAAAAATTCAGAATCTACTAAGGAAAACAATGATTTTATGGAACGTTATCTACTGTTACAAAACTACAGAGATGTGTTTCTAGAAGAGTTACCAAGTCTTCCACCCAAAAGGAAATTTGACTTCACAATTGAGATCAAACCGGGTACCAAGCCTATTTCTAAGGCACCATATCGAATGACTGCTATAGAATTAGTAGAGCTTAAGGCACAATTGCAAGAAATTTTATCTGAAGGTTTGATTAGGCCGAGTGTTTCACCTTGGGGAGCACCAGTAATTTTTGTGAAAAAGAAAGATGGAACACTTAGATTGTGCATTGATTACAGAATGCTAAACAAAGAAACAATCAAGAATAGATATCCACTCCTTAGAATTGATTATCTATTTGATCAGATGCATGGAGCATTGGTATATTGAAAGATAGATCTTTGATCTAGATATCATTAATTACAAATTAAGGATGAGGACATTCATAAAAAAACTTTTAGAACAAGGTGTGAACACTATGAGTTCACAATTTTACCTTTTGGATAAACAAATGCACTTGCAAATTTTATGAATTTAATGAATAATATATTTCAAGAATACTTGGACAATTTTTTTCTTGTATTCTTGGATGACATTCTCATATATTCTAAAAATATTGAGGAACACCATGAGCATTTAAGGATAGTTTTAGAAAATTTGAGAAAGAGACGATTATTTGGCAAGCTATCTAAATGTTCTTTTTATGACACAGAAGTGCACTATTTGGGTCATGTTATAAGAAGAATGGAATTGTTGTAGATCCTTCTAAAATTGTAGATATAATTGAGTGGTATGCACCAAAGAATGTACAGGAAATTAGAAGTTTCATAGGTCTTTCCGGTTACTATAGAAAAATTTTAATAGATTTTTCCAAAGTGGCTGCACCAATAACTTCATTGCAAAAGAAGGATAAGAAGTTTGTTTGGAATGAGAAATGTGAATCTGCATTCAGAACCTTGAAGGATCGGTTAACATCAGCACCTCTTTTAGCTATACCAGACCCTAATGGAGACTTTACTATTGTTATAAAATGATCATGTCATAGCTTATGAAAGTAGAAAATTAAAGTTACATGAGTTGAGTTATGCTCCACATGATTTAGAGCTTGTTGCCATTGTTCATGCACTACAAGTTTGGAGGCATTATCTGCTTGGTAAACCTTTTGAATTACAAACTGTTCATCTTGGGCTGAAGTATATTTTCACTTAGCCAAATCTAAATGCAAGACAATGAAGATGGTTAGATTTTTTGTCTCAATATTATTTTGACATAAATTACATTAAAGGTAAGGAAAATAGAGTAGTTGATGCTCTAATTCATAGGAAGCACATTTATGCGCTTATAGCATTAAGAACTTAGTTTAAGGATGAAGTAAAAAGTGTTATGGAATCTGATTCTTATTTTCAGCAAGTAAAAATAGTGCTTATTGCAGATCCAAATGATGTGAGATATAAAGGTGTTCACTTTGATAATGAAGGAATCTTGAGATTTGAAAACAGAGTATACATACCTTCACTAAATGATTTAAGAAAGAAATTGTTAGCATAATTTCACAATTCACCTTTCTTTGGACACTCTAGTATTACAAAGATGCTTGTTGATATAAAACAACAATATTTCCAGAAAGGGATGAAAAAGGACATTATTGATTTTGTGACACATTTCTTGGAATGTCAACGTGTTAAAGTTGAACATATGCATCCAGTCAGTTTATTGTATCCTCACAGCATACCATAGTACAAATGGCAAGTAATAAACATGGATTTTATACAAGGGTTTCCTATGTCAAGAAATAAGCATGGTATTATTTTGGTATTTATTGATAAACTAACAAAAGTAGCACATTTAATTGCTGGTAATCTGAAGGATGATTCTCTTGTTTTAGCAAAGAGGTTTGTACATGAAATTTTCATATTACATGGAGTACCTGAATTGATCATATCTAATAGAGATCCTAGAATGACTTCAAGGTTTCGAGAAAAACTTAATGCAGCTCTAGGAACTAAGCTAAATTTCAGTTTTGTGTATCATCCAAAAATTGATAGACAAATTGAAAGAGTTAATCAAGTTTTATACGATGTGTTACGAATGTATTGTATGGATCAGCAGTATAAATGCAAAGAGTACCTTCCACTAGTTGAGTTTTCATACAATAACACGTATCATGCCTCTCTTAAGATGGCACCTTTCGAAGCATTGTACGGAAGAAAATGAAGAACTCCCGTTAGTTGGGACAACATTGAGGATAGAGAGGTAATTCGGCCTGAAATCCATATAGAAATGGAATAGCAAGTTAAAATGATTTATAAACATTTGAAAGAAGCAGTAGATAGGAAAAAGAGTTATGTTGACTTAAAGTGAGTTGATAGGAAATTTGAACTTGGTGAGAAGGTCTTTCTTCGGGTTAAACCAAAAAAGATTTCTATAAATTTTGGCAAGGCTTCCAAGTTATCACCTCGTTATGTGAAACCTTTTAAAATAGTTGAAGTAATCAACCCCATAGCTTATCATTTAGCATTACCTCCTAATTTTTCATGAATTCTTGATGTTTTCCATATTTCTTTGCTTAAGAAATACATTTCAGATTGATCACATGTATTAAATTGGAATTCCTTGCAGGTCCAAGACCCATGAATAATCATGGTTAAACCCTTACGAGTGATAGAAACTCATCAGTTGCACTTAAGAAATTGTGAATTAAGTCGATGTAAGGTCCAGTGGGACCATTTTAGTGAAGAAAGTACAACCTGGGAAAATCTAGAAGATATGAAAACTTCTTTTCCATATTTATTTAAACAAATTGATTCCGATGACTGATAAAAATTTGTGATTTTATCTTTATATGACAATAAGTCTGGCAGTTTTGGGCAGATATGTATTTATTTTAAGTAAGCAGCTATGTGAATGCTTATTTTTGGAACTTTAAAATTCTGATATATTACAAACATATGAAAAGAAAGTGAATAAATTGATTGTCCTTAATGAAAATTGTCAAAATAATATAATCATTGGGACGATGATTATTTTTAGGAGGGAAGTATGTAACACCTTTGACAAACTGTTATATTTATCTTTTGCATTACAAGCATTGACATGTGATTTTATTGATGCAGTGTGTTTCTTTGATTGTTAAAGATCATGCTTGCCATGGATAAATCAACTCTACTCCTAGATTCGTTAGGCTAAAAAGTTGTTGTTTGCAGGATTCTATTTTCACTTCTGATAGCTGAGTTGTAATTTGGTAATGATGGTTGCAAACTTATCTCTTTTTAATTAATATATATCCTTGGATGAATTCCATTGATTCAAGGTATGTTATAAATCTGCTTACCTAATCTAAATGGAAAACTAACATTGAGAGGTTGAGAGACATAACGGAATGAACTTTTGTATGTTTAAAAATTCTTTATCATCTTGTAAGATCATGCTTGCATTCTATCGTATGTTTTGTGCTCAGATCTTCTTGATTGATCTCGGCAGGATGCTTAATGGTGTTAAGTGAAAAGAGGCTTGCATCAGGACCGTTGTCAAAAAAATAAAAATAAAAACTAAGTCCTAGACCTATGAGATCTATCCTAGCGGGATTCTAAACTAAGGTATTTATACCTATCTATTACCTATTTCTATTGTGTTGGGATGACATCCTAACCTAAGGGATGCTAGGTTATTTCTAACCTAATACCTAATACTATTTGGTTATGAATTATGATCTAACCTAAGATGGTGATTTATCTATTGCCATGTTTATAACTTAAGGTTAATACTTTAAAAACTAGCCTAAGGTCTTATCCTAAGCTAATGGTACCTATCCTAAACTATTGAAATATGGAAAGGGGACCTAAGGGTCGTAAGGAAAGTGGGAAGCTAGGGAATGGTTCCTAAGTTATTAATGTGATTTCATTTTTTAAATTTAAGGGGGAAGTGTACTGCCAGATTTGGCAAGGGCATAAAATTTGGAGGAAGCTGACGTGGATTCATCACTAAGGTTTAGTGATGCATGCAGAAGTTCAAATAGGCTTTGCCAATTTTGGATGGTGGTGGACAAGAAGAGATAGGTGGGAATTTGAGAGTAAATAACATTAATGAGTATCAGTTTTTGACAAGAAAACCATCTTTGAAACTATGCAGGTGGATTTGTTGGCGGTTGTTTGGTCTTGCATGCTTTGCAATTTTTTCTCTGCATGGAGCTATTTGGTTCTTCAAACTAGTAGTTCAGATTTTCACTTTGTGGCTATTTTTGGTTTCCCTGGTCTATTTTCAGATTCAAGGGAAGTATATGAGGCATTGGGGAAAGAGATATTTAGTTGTTGATATTTCTTGGAGAAGAATAATTGTTGAAATCTTGGTTGGAAGTATTCTTTAAATTGGTAGAAGCACTATCAGGCATGATAGGCTCTACCCATTAAGATTTCTTGATTTTCTCTAAATTTTTCATTAAAATAAATCTTCTCTCATGATATAAATGGTTATCTGTTTTTGTTCTGGTTATTTACTTTCATGTTGAAGGAATCTCTATGATCTTTTGGATATGGAAACATTTACATGATAATGTTGGTTTTGAATGTTTTCTCTCTAAGTAAGTTTAATGATGAAATGCATATAGAAATTTTGAGACTTTAGTGTTTTGATTATAACATGCATTATGGAGTGTCTGCTCAAAAAAAGAGATTGAGTAAATGGTTTTTGGTTTCAGTTTCAAATTGGAAGTCTCTTTAGAAATTGAAAGAAAAAAAGGATACTTCTCTTTGATGCATCTTTGAGTTTGAAATTTTTTATTATTTCTTTTTCAGTCTTTATGGATATATATTTAATGTATTCCAAGAACTCGAACTTGTGTGAAAACATGTTAAAGGATATCTTATTTCCCTTTGTTCTGGGTAACCTACGTTATTTTAACTAGAATGTCTTTGATTGTTTCAAAAGATAGGTGAATATTATTTTATAAAACTATATCTTGTTTTGTGAAGATATAATACTTCTGTTTCAGGACTGTATTGTATACTTTGTTCTTCAATATGAACTTGTACTCAGATTGAAAGCAATCATTAATGGGTTTTTGAAGTATTTGGAAGTGTTGTGTTCCATACTTCAACTTGTGTTAAATTTGGAAGGAATACTTACCTTTTTCTCTACACTGAACTTCTCTACCACGAACTTTATGTTTTTGATGGAGTCTATGTAAGTTATTGTAGTTGGAATCACTGCTACTAGTTCGAATTCGTAAGGAATATAGAAATAGTGTTTGAATTTAAACTTCATGTTGGGTTTTTGTATTCTCTATCAGAACCTTTTGAATGGACTTCTGGGTTTCAAAAAGGGATTTGGAATTCAATTGTTAAAACAATGGTGAATAAATTCTCTGGTTCGGATCCTTTATATTGAAGTTTCCTTTAAATTTTGGGAAGTTAAGTTTTATTCAATGGTTGAAGTTCTATTTTCTTGAACTACGTCTATAGATTGACTCTCTCTCTCTCTCTCTATGTTGTTAGGGTGTTTACCTACCTAGGCCTATTGGCTTCTTGAGTTTAGCTCTTTGCCTTTGTGATCTTGGATGAGGTAGTGAGAACTCGCTCTCCAAAACTGGAAACTTCTTTGTGGCTATGTTTCAACTTAACTTGTTGCTAGTTGACCATGGAAAGTTCATGGGAATAGTAAAATGTTTAAAAAACTTTTGGGACAATCATTTTTATTACAGGGGAAAACCAAACCATTCCCATTTTGATCTTTCTTGATATCTGTCTATTTTATATGGAATCAAATAGTCTTTTCAATTCAGGGAAGTGTATCAACCGAGCCTGTCCTGTAGAAAGGAAAATGATAATCATTTCTTGTCTGACTGTATTTTAGAATGGCTGAGTCATGCATCATTAGGAAATTGTTTTTTGATGGACTCCTCTTTGTGTAATCAATAGTAAATATGATCCATCCCTAGAATGGAAATGAGTAAGAAATACTCCTTTTGTAAGTCTTAGTTCATTTTATGGAACGTATGGTTTCAGATCACTGACTGATATCTCCAATAATACCGAATAATTCATAAGGGTTCCAAGTAAGTTGATGACTATTTTGTTTCTCTCCCTTCTCGAATTGGATTGGGATTCTTGTTAACAGTTGTTGTCTCTTAAATGGTGAATCTTTTTATTGGTTTCCTTGACTAATATAGTTATGTAGGTATTCGGTTATGTGCTTTCTAAACCTGATTTCTATCTCTTAGAAGAATGGTGAGTTGTGGATAGTTTGTATTGATTCTTCTTCTAATTTTTATAAGTTGTTGGATGATTCATCCTAAATATGTACTATGTTGAAATGAACTTGTCTGTACATGATTTCTGGAAACTTGGTAAAAATGACAAGAAGGTATTTGATTCTAAAAGTAACTCTCTTTGTTTATGTAGTATAGTTAATTATGTATTTCAAATTAAGAAATAATTAACTCTCAAGAGTTGTTGTTTGATATAAATAAATAATTGTTTGGGACAATATTTATATGATACAATGCAGTAGTTGTAGATTATATTATGATATTTTCTTTAAAGTGAATTCTTATTTATTATTGTACTTATTTTAGGGTTTTTATTACTTATGCTTATTTGTAGGATTACAATAATTGTTTCATTAAAGCATAGTTCTTTTAATGGAATAATTAGTTTAATGCACTTCATTTTAATTCTTAGTGCTTATCATGCTCAGCTCAATGAACTGACCTGTGCCAACAATTTTTATAGATGGAATTTGTAAGTGATAAAAGAATTCAATACCTTTTATGATGTGTTGGCTGATTTCAGGTCTGGCTCTTATGTAGTGAATTCAGATTCATTCTTGAATTGTATTGAGAGAAAAGAAAAGTTGTATTATGTTATGATCTTAATGCTTATTAGCATGAAGTATGTCTAAAATGCATAGATTTTGTAAACTGTGTATTTTTATCATGACGAATTGAAAATTTTGGAGATCTACTTAAAATGGTTGTGTATTTCTCTTGTAATTTTATTAAGGAAATTGGAATACATCTTGTGGATATTCTTCATATCTATTTTTTTACCTATCTTTGTTATCATTTATTAAGTTGGAAGGAGGGAAATAGTTCAATCTACCTTACTAAGATACAACTTGCTAAGTTGCATTAGATGTCGTTAATTATCGAAACAATCATACTATAATTATGGAATGTGTAACAAACATACAATTAAACTATAGGAATTGTGAAAGATAAAAAAGGGTATGATAACCCTAACACTTAATCATGTAGAGGAAGACTCTTCCTCTCTCAAATGAATGTAAAACAAAAAGAATGGTGTTTATGATCATTAATCATTGTACTTCATTTTCTATGAAGTCTACTCTAACTGAACCTATGTGGATGCTACACCTTCTTTGAACAGTTATGTTACATTAAATTAACCTTATGATGTTTTTTGCCATGTTTTTGGATAACTGATTGTTATGCTAGAGTTAATGAACATAAAAGCAATCATGAGTTAATGAAGTTTTTATATTAATCAGATTAAATATGGAAGAAGAACTTAAGGAATGTTGGATTTATGGTTTTGCAAGGTTGTTGTAATTTGAATCTTATCCAAGTTTAATTAGGTGTTAATGGCCACTTAGGGGTATGTACATCATAATGAAGTAGTTTTGACGGTTGTTGGCACACACCAATTGCAGGACTGTACCTTCAAGAATATTAAGGAATTCTTGAGGATACAGTGTTGCAATTAACATGTGCCAACATCCTTCTGAATTTGTTCATCTCAATCTACACACATCTGTACTTGATCTTAGTTTCTCTCTAAGTCAAGTTAGTAGCATGATTTGAATAGGAAGTACCTTTCTATGACTCAAGGTACCTAGGCACATTCGATTGAATTAGGTCAGTTGAGCATGCCCATATACCCTAAGTCATCGTGAGCATCTCCCTATAACAAATTATGTCACTAACCTAGGTTAGGGTCAAACTTTGGGCAAGTGGACTGACTAAAGTCAATAAATACCATTCTAGATAATAGTAGAGTGAGGTGAAGGACTTATTATGATTTGATGAGTATGTCATCTAGGAATAGTAACATGAACAGTATGTTGGAAATCTTCGGCTAATGTATCACAAGATGTTGGTTGTGTCCTATGTCACCTAGTTTAAGGAATGTGATTTCATATGAATATTGTTAACAAATATTCAGATAGGTTCTTTAAATAGATCACTCAGTACCCGTATTAGGGTAAGAAATGCCAATTATTCGTAGTATATGTAAAACTATTCAATACTTAAAGACAAACATGAGAGATCAGTAATTTAATGAGTCATTACAGCTACATATGGTTATCTTTTATGAGATTTAATGGCATGGAGTGTGTGTTCTAAGTTATGTTTTATTTAGAATAGAGATCATTTTGTTAAAAAAAATTATCCCTTGTTTCTAAAGTCTTAAAATGGGAATGTTACAACTTGACCGCCTGTATCACAGGGTACTTCCTCAACTTGTAGATATCCATTCCATGCATACCCTTTGTATATCCCAACTTTTTTTTGGTGGCCACGATAGTTGGCTTATAATTTAGATCACTACTAACCTCTTTTCATGTGCCCTTAAATCATGTCAATGTACCAATTAAGGGCATTGTGATCCTCATCCACCATCCATTGAAGTAGAATAATTCCTCATGGAATCTTCTCATAGGCCACAGGTATAGATTCTCTAGTTTTCCAAAGTACATAGTTTATATAACTGGTACACCCCTACCTTATTCAGTAACTTCACTCCAATATCATCATACACTAGCATGTCATCAACCGTTCAATTTTAGGTATTTATATTTAGCAATGCATCCAATTCCTCCTTGTTCTCGGTGGTGTGATGTTTGTATTCGCACACCTTGCACATGTGGATATGGGAATCATAATCCCATCTGATAATTAATTCTTTTAGATACTACATTTCCAAAAAATTACTCTTAGGAGCATCCTCGACATCGATTTCTACCTTATTTTCCCTTTTGTTCTTTCTTTAGATGCTTTCCTCGGTGGCATGATAGATAAAGTTGTGCCTTTCTCCTTTTTCAAGAAATCCCCCATACCCTATCTTGAAACCACGTTCCCTAGGTCGAAACTACATGCCTTAGCTCAAAACCACATGCCCTAGTTTCTTCTCAACCCTGGTGCTTTATTTCTTCTCAACCCTCATGTTATACTATGTATTCATTCATTTCTAGATATGGTCTTCTTTAGGAGTAATTTTATTTCTAGCAACACCTTTCCATACTATTTACACTTTTTAACAAGAGGAATCACCTGTAATAGTATTTTCTTATGTGTACCCATATTTGAATGATAACCACCCCATCAAGGGTATATACAATCCTCTGTGCATAAAAACACTTAAAATTTTAATTAGCTTCTAGCACGCAAACACGCTTATTATGTAAAACACTGAACTAAATTGACAAAGTATAGTGATGAAGAAGGAAACACATTTAAAGGAAATATAGTAAGGAAAATATATACTAAATGGAAATGCTTACTTATTATAAATACCAAGAAGGATTATTTATAATAGGGCTTCAGCCTACTCCCATTGAAGTAACTAGGTAATGGTGTTCCATTAAGTGCCTCTAACTGGAAAGTGTATGATTGAAGTTTGTGAGTGATAACATATGGTCCCAATCAATGCACCTTAATATTTCTTGAGTTGCGTAGAAACTTTGAATCATAAAAAAGCACCATCTTCCCAACCTAAGCTTCTTGTCCTTGATGTGTCTGTCATGCCATGCCTTCTGTCTTAGCCTTTTCCTTCTTCTAACTCCAATGTGTTATGGCGTGCCTCTCATCCAACAATATTAATTTGTCAATTCTTTCTTCCAATGATTTCTCATTAGCTAGACCTCAAGTGCATGCAATACGCAAAGAAGGTAATATAAATTCTATGGGAAGAATTACTTTTGCACCAAACACCAACTAAAAGGGTGTGGACTTATTCAACCTTTTGTAGGTTGTTCTATATGTCCAAAGTACAATAGAAACTTTATCATCCCAATATTTCCTTCCCACATCACAAATTTTTGTCAATTTCTGGCTCAATATCTTATTGAAGGCATCAATAGTCCCATTTTATTGAGGGTGATAGGGTGTGGTCTTGTGGTACGTGACCATAAATTCATCTAATAATATCCTGATTGTCTCATTCAAGAAATGTGTGACTCCATCACTTGTCAAACTCAACAGATATCCATACCTAGTAAGAATATTTTCCCATATGAACCTTGTTGATGTAGCCATTGTGTGATCCTTTATAGTTGATGCTTCTTCCCACCTTGTAAGATAATTTTTACACATGATGATGTAGCGCAATCCAATTCTACGTGTGGCTGGGGAAATAGGACCCACAAAGTCTATACCCATTTTTCAAATGGCTTTGCACTAGTAATAGGCCTTAAAGGCATTTCATCTCTTTTCCCAAGTTTTCCAAGGCACTGGCAGTGATCACATGCCTTACAAAACTCCTCGTAATCCTTGTACAAGGTTTCCTACCATAAACCAACAAATAGAATCTTACACGTGATGTTGTCACCTACATAGTTTCCACCTACAATACTACCATTAGATTCTTCCATGATTGTTATGCACTCATGCTCCAGTACACATCAACGTAATAATTCATCTCGTCCTAGTTTGTATAGGTCATCACTAATCAACGTGAAAGGTACAGTGTGAATTGCAAGTTGTTTCTTTTGCAAGGCTTTCATTATTTCTGGCATTATGCCTATGAGTAAAAATATAGCAATATCCTCCAATTCTAAGGGTGTGTGGATTAACCTGTATAACTGTGCATCTAACATTGTATCTTCAATTGTCTATGTGTCCTCTCCTGATTGAATTCTTGATAAGTGGTTTGGAAAAGAATTGTTTTTCCTTACTTTACCATGAATGTAAAATCAAATTCTAGAAATAATAGAACCCAACGGCATATGCTCCCCTATAAAATGGGCTTATTTACCAAGTATTTAAATTCCATGTGATCTATATAGAACACAAAAGGCATTTCTAGTAAGTATAGTCTAAACTTATACAACACATAGATCATTGACAATGCCTCACATTATGTAGTTGTATAATTCTATTATGTTGGAGTCAACTTTCTACTAGCAAAATAGATAGGATGATCTATAATACCTTCTCCAGGCTCAGCTAATATTGTGCCAATGGCCATGCCATAGGCATCCGCATGTATGTGAAAATTTTGGTTCTATGAGGGAAAGTGCATAATAGGTTCCATAGTAAGCCTCTCCTTCAATGCTTTAAATGTGCATTTCTATGGTTCTCCCCAATAGAATTTCCATTTTCCTTTTAATAAATCCTCCAAGGGCACAAAAACCTTATCTTATCATTTTATAAATTTTATGTAATACCTTGTGTGGCCAAAGAATCTGTGCACCTCACTCTGATTGGTAGGCTCCTCTAGGCCTAAGATAACTGCAAACTTGGTTGGATATACTAACAAACCCTCCTTGCAAATGATATGCCCTAGAAGAGTTCCAAAAGGAGTAGCAATAATGCACTTATTGATGTTTAAGGATATGCTTAATTGTCTACACCTCTTAAATATTAATCGCAAGTTGTCACAATGATCCTTGAAAAGACCATATATTATCCAATCATCCAAGTAAACCTACAATAATTTGTGAATAAAATCCTGGAATGCTTGAACCATAATACGCAAAAATATTATAGGTGCATTCTTCAGTCCAAAGGGCATCACCATGTATGAGAAACATCCCCATTCAGTGGTGAAATTTATCTTCTCTTGATCCTCCTTTTCAATTCTTACCTGATGATATCCAGAGAATCCATCTATAAAAGAGTAAATTTCACACCCTACAATGCCTTCTAATATTTCCTTGGTGAAAAGTGTAGGTAAAGGATCAATCACACATGCAACATTCATCTCCCTATAGTCCACACAAATCCTTATCTAAACATCTTTATTTATATTGATTACCATGGGGCTAACCCACTCTAATTCCTTTAGGGGCTTAATGATGTCATATTTCAAGATCTTGTCAATTTATTCTTTAACTTTTACGCAAAATTTATGGTTCATCCTATAAGGTCTCTTCCTGTCCGGGTACACACCTTCCTTTAACTTAATCTTCATCTCACCCAGAGACTCGTGCACTCCCTTTAATCATTGTAGCTCCTAGGAAATAAGTCTTGGGAATCACGTAGTAACTTAATTATCTTAGCCACTTTAGAATTAGACAAATAATCTCCAATTATGTCCTCCTTAGGTTCAACATCCATGCTAATGTTCACTTTCTTGGTCTTCATAGGTTCATGATAGGCACGTGCCTTCTTATCCACACTATCTAAAACCTCATGTGTACCCTCTGAATGTTATATGTCCAAGTTTTCTACTTCTTCATCATACACTATATAGACCATCTTTCCTTTCTCCTTCTCAAGGCAAGTGCACTCAAGTAGTTAAACATCTGTCTCATCTACATCATCAAAACATGCTCCTAGGTCTTCCTCACCAAATAACTCTTGAATGAGTTCTTAAGCCTTTGGAATGTTTCCCATAGTTAATCGCTCCATAATTCATAATGCCTCTTTCATTGGAGGATTAGTGGAGAAGTAGTCAAAAGTCTGGATCATTTCCATAGTCAAGTCTTGCCAATTTTCAGTCTCCCTATGTAGTTCCACATATTCATACCAAGCGTGTGCTCAACCTCACAAGGTGAAATAAAGTTTGTGCACCCATAATGAAGGTGGTAAAGCTTCCTTCCCCTCTATCCAGAGTCTCTCACACTGTTGAACATGGTGCTAAATAGGATTACTACCATGATATGTGCATATTTGAGTAGGCACATTGCTCCTGAGAAATTGGGTTGTTAGAGTAATTCTCACTTCATTCCATTCTATGAGATTATCTAGGTGTACCATCCACCAACACATTGCTATCCCACATAGGGTATACACTAACATGTTTCTTCTTTTTACTTGATCCTTGTAATTTTCTTCCATGCTTCATAGGAATACATCAGGGTCTCCTTCTCTAGTGTACCAGGGTACAGAGTGGTTGCCTAATCTCCTAACAGAGTGTGGCCTACTTACACACGTAGATGCACTTAATAATTTATGCCTAACCATCTTGTAAGTTCCATGTGCCCAATTGTCATAGGAAATACTTGTAGTATCACTAATAGACTGTGCATCATCCCATTAGAGGATTCCTTAGATGGATCAAGTACTTCTGGATCTCAAATGGCACACACAAATTTTGTTCAGGTCTTCCTCACTCAAAGGTTCAACATAAGGAGCAGATTTCCCATTTGTCAAAGGGATAATAACTCATTATTCCTTGTTATCAAATCTTATATACCCTTTGTTGAAGCATAGATCAAAATTATTTGTGTAACACCAAGGGCTCCCAAGTAGAGCTAGGAAGTTTCCTTCTTCTGCAAACAATAAAACCTCAAAGTCCCCAATGAACTTGGCCCTTTGTATAGTAATGGATGCATCCTTTCAAACTCCTATTGGAGTGGCCTTAGTTCTATTTTCCATAAATAGTTTATTAGAGGATGACTATAATGGAGTTATACCCATCTGCACCCATACATATAAAGTAAGCACATTAACTTACATGCCTGTGTCAATCAATATATTGCTCAGAATCCACCCATCCACAACAACATTCAAGGTGATTTCATTATCATAATCTAAGCTATAAGGGGGGATATTGACGTGCATGATAACATGTCCATTCTCAAAACCTATTCGTGGATTGTTTCCCTTTAACCAATTCCCTAGTAATGGAATAATATTCTCTTGGAACATCATCTTGCATACCTTTATTAGATCATCAACATCTGACTTGAATGGATCTCTATTGCCTTATTTTTCTCCAACTTCCATGACTATTCCTTTAAATAATATATTTCACCCTAAATATTTCTGAGCACCACCTTGGTTTCCTAATAAACCTCCTTCTGATGTGTAGGATCTAGGTATATTACATGTAAAACCTCTTCCCTAGTAATGGTAGGATTTTATTGCAATGCTTCTCTGGCGCGTGCAGCCTTAGTACATGTAGTACTTTTCATAGGTATTACCTCAGGTTCTGGTGAAAACTTTTACATCCATTGGTTTCGCATGGCACGTTATATTCTAACCATCCTTACACCCTTGTTCTCTTATTTATGTTTCTTACTAAGATGCTCATATAAGTATAAGAACTCCTCATGGTTATGATTATTTCCACAAAAATGAAAAGTACTATTATGCGGACATTCATTCTTGTACTAGTCAAGAGATCTACACGTATAACATGTTCCATGAGGAAGCTCACCTTGTCCACCACCACAGCCTTAACCCTTGAATCCACCATGGTATCTTTGACCTCTACCATGACCTCCTTCAAAGCACCCTTGAGTGTGATCATGATCATAGTGCTCACTTTTACCTTTATAGTTATTTGATACTCCTTTCTATCGTACACCAATATCAATGGCATCATGGATCTGATTAATCAACCTACAATCTATTGTATTCTAAGTCGAGGAATGGAAGATATTATAGTATCAAGATATGTTCTTCCTTATCATGCGTTGTAACAATGGGAAGTGTCTTGAATCATAGTCTAAATGACATATCTCGCATTCTAGAAAAGATGAACGTATTGACCTGTGGGGAAAACTATCCTTACTGTGCCCCTCTACTTGAAAATATGTGCACCAAACTCCCATGTGCATTTCATACGCTGAATTGGTAGATATTTTCTCCAACTTATTTTCCATATATGTAATTTGATCTTATAGGAATGCACTCACTCCAGTGTCTATACTTATTACTTCCTTAATGCGCAATGTTGCTTCAAGTGATTTGCACGGATCCATATATGTCTTATGTGACAGCTCCCTCCTAAAGTTGTGATCAAGACTCCGATGAACCACTGTGCATGCTAGATTTCATAGATATCATAGAAAATTTTAGGCAAAATAGTTTTGAAATGAGCATCATATTCCTGAACGCTCTCAGTAGTTCCCTGCTTAATATCCTTGAGTGCACTTATACTATTATACTCGAACTCAAGGTTATAAAATTCCTTAAGAAATCCCGTACCACTATATAATCTATGCAATTCATTATGGTCAAAGTTCTGGTACCAATTGTGCATGTGTCCCTGAAACATAGTTACAAAACAACTTACCTTGCACTCAGAAGTTGAGATACCTTTTGTACGCCACAGAATCTCTAACATGTGCACATGCTTAGCAACATCTTGTATTCCCATATACTCTGGAAGATGAAGTGAAATATCCATATAAATATTTAGGGGTTAGTGAGGACCATGCCCACCAGATCTAGAACCTCATGTGTTACCTCCTCCCCTCGATCCACTAGATCGACCAGAACTAGAGCCACCTATGCCCCCTGATCCTCCACATGTAACAGGAAGTGAACTAGAGGATGTACTTCTTTATGTCCCAACAATGGTACTAAAATTAACTCCTATAGTATGTGAGGTGGTACTATTCCTAGAGGTGAGTTCAAAATTATGCACCAACGACGTGCCTGAAAAGGTACCTCCAAATAACAAGGAAGACATATTTTCGGCCATAGATGTACTTTTTATTTGATTTAATCCTATTATTATACTGCCCAAACTAGCTTTCTGACTATTGGTTATACTAGAAACTAGAAAACCAAGCACAAAGGCTAGGTCACCACGTAGATTCAGATGCACACTGCGACCCATGTTGTCTCTACTGGCACACTCTCATAAGAGGATGATGAGGGTTCCCTATTGTGTTTTATTAAATGGGGGAGTTCCAGATGTTCTAGCTCTACACCCTCTATGTGAGCTCCAAATCCTTCACAAGCCATCTCTCTCCTCCACGCCATTCATTATGTAATATCACGTTTCTTCCATAACTCCCTTTCATGTTCCTCATTGTACTTAAGCCACCTTTCTTCTCTTTTTATCTCTACCGCTAGGTCTGTCATCATTAAAAAAACCTTCTCCTACCCGTGTGCATGGTGGGGTTTAGCTATCCATCAGATTCTCTTCAAAATTTAGGGTTACCATCAAAATTTTGATCGCCAGTGGAATGCCTTGTAGATAGGTTTCCCTGGGATAATGTAAAAACTAGAGCTCATCTACCTCCAAGCAAGAATAAGTGTAAATTGAGTACTCCAAAATATGTTTATTCAGAACACCACAGAACCAAGTTTCCACATCGCGCATCTAAATACGATCAGCATCATAGAAGTCTTGAAATTATTCATGCATCTAGACAAGTGTGTGAAACATCCAATTACTTTTATAAGCATAAGCAACCAGCCACTCATACAGCTCTATCGGAAATATAGAAAATAAAATTTCATATAAACAGTCATACAATATCTGTTCCACCCACATACATGCATCAAACTCAAATCCAATACTAAATCTTTGAGTGTATCCTTATTCCAGATCTATTATCCACTCCTTAACACTTGATAAGGTCAACTGATATGTCTTCATCACAAAACATCCAAAAAATAGTTGAAAAAGAGGTCCCAACAACGGAACCAATGATGTAGCCTAGAATTTACTGTGAATAACCTAGGCACACTAGCAAATCACTCAGCCTAAGCTAAGTGGTCACCCAAAGCACGCAAATGCATCAGGTCCCTCTTTATATTTTCTTGTACAAAATGTTAGTACGATGATGTTTAAACATATTCAAATTCCTAATTAGTAGTAAACAACCCACAATGCATAATCCTGATCTAGATCTTAGATTATATGAAAGATGAACTAAACAATAACTATGATAAGATTAACCATATAAGAACTAGATTTAGTTATGTATAATGTAATTATCCAAACAATATACTCCGTTACATTAAATATTGTAAAACACATAAGCTTATTACACTATATTAGTACCTCCATGAGTCATGTGCCAAAACCAGCAACATAGCTCTACAATAATTCACCACCACCAAACTACACAAATCAACACATATTTATAGGGGTAGGGACTTGCCCTTCACCACCCATGCACTTATCAAAATAGGTCACATGCTGATTATAGCCATGCGCCTTTACAATAGTATGCACAACATGCAAGTGCTCTAACAATAGATTCCCTATAGTTAATTCCAAGTAGAAATCCTATTGTTAACTTAAACTATGCATGGCGCTTATCTGCCGCTTGTTCTAAAAATACCATTATGTGGAGTGGAAGTATTCATATCTATGTGTTCTTCACACATTATCTCCAAAAATAGTTCTTATCAACAAAAACGGCTAAGTCCTGATCCAAATTATTCTAGTGCATGTTTTCTTTCCTATCATCATGCACTTTCAAATACGTCTTATTCTTGCACATGCATCCTTTGTGTTTCTTCTCCTTAGAGATACATTTTTTATTCTCAAAATCATCCATGAAATTATAAGTCACATAAGATATAACACTTTTCACAATCATATACCACAAGATATATGTGGAAACCCTATTGTGATAAAAGCATAGATAAAATACTGCTTGGGTCTATTGTCCAAATCTAGCCTAAAACATCTCAATACATATTTTTAGGCACCAACCAACTAGAGAAACCAATCCATAATTCTGAGCACCAAGACATATGATTCATAAGCACCAACTCACTAGAGAAACTAATCCCCAATTTCAAGCACCAACTGAGATAGTTCAAAGGAACCAACCTACAAGAGATACCAATCTATAAATTGTGAGGCACCAACCAAAAAATTACGTAGATTCACCTTATATATTTTCTTCCTTAAGATTATGTTGGAATTAAATCACTCTCTTCATACAAATAGATCAAATCCTTCTTCCAACATGGATGTTGGTCTAATTAATTAAATTAGACCAATTTATAATCTTCAATCACTCTCTTCATACACACACATCATATCCTTCTTCTAACATGGAAACTAGTCCAATTAATGAAAATAGATCTTCAATCACTCTCTCCATAAAAAAAATATCACATCCTTCTTCCAACATGGATGTTGGTCCAATTAATGAAATTATATCTCTTTATACTCTTCAATCACTTTCTTCATATTTTCATTTTCCTGCTTTGCTTGAACTTATTCTCCCTCTCAAAATGTATCTTTGCCTCTTCTCAAATCTTCAGGATCTGATTTTCTCTTCCTTTAACAAGATTTCATCTTCAAATATGTTTTATTTACTCTTCCTCTTCTTAAAAATTTCACCATTACTTCATAATTGATGGCATTATTCCTTATTTTTTGATGCGTTGTTATTCTATACTAAGAATTTTTCTTGGAGCTTAAGAATATGTCTTCTTTATTGCTCAAATATTCTCCTCTCTTCTTCTCACACACTAAAAAACACCCCTTATAAAATGATGAATCTACATATCCTTTAATACCTATGTGCATTCTTATCATTGACATCAAAACAAGATGAAGGTTAGTTATAGTTGCACAAAGAAGGTCAATGCCAAAAAAAAAGAGTAAACCAATAAACTCAGATTGGCCATATAATTGAATATATGGAACATCTTAGTGTCAATAACATATACATTCTGCCAGCAACAAAAATATAACACATATATTTCTAAATACCTTTAAGGTCATCCAAACATGATCATAAGAACTAATCTAGAAAACTCATAAATGTATTGCAATGGTTGGCCAAAACTGTTGGTACTAGAACAAAACAAACCACAAGCTTTGGAAAAACTCTTAAGCATTTAGTTGAGACTCTGAAAAAATATCACTTACTTAGGATAGAATATAAAGGGATCAAGAATAATTCAAAGGATACATTAAAACTGTTGTCCAAAATAGTTGGCCCCATACCAAAACAAACCAAAAAAATTAGACAAACTCTGAAGTAATCAAAAAGACTTTGGATAGAATCTGAATAATTCAAACAGACTTGGGACATACTCTGAAGCAATCTAGTTAGACTCTGAAGTGAATGTATGACACTTCCAGGAAACAAAAAAAAATCTTTCAAAACTATGCTCTATCAAATAAATCATGTGACATCCTTTGACATCAATGACTCTAATCAATTTGTTATGTCCTTCATCTTCCTTTAACATCAATGAAAATTATTCCAACACCTCTAAAGTATATTTTAGAGTATTATGTTTAGTTATTAGAGAAAAAAATATTTGAGATTTGGATTATTATTATTAGGATTATATTTAAGGGGATCATCATATTTAACAGCAAAAATATCAATAATATATTTGATAACATGAAAAAATTTCCAACCTTCCTAGCTCCATCTCCCATCCCCCCCACCTCTGCTCCCACCCCCTTCACTTCCACTTCGGTTAGACCAGTTACCAGGTCCTCTAGAAGACTAAACCTTGATACCCTTGTTGTGGGGAAGGGTCCTCAAGAGATTAAAATTTCCCATAACCTCCTCCATATTAGCAGTGCTAGTTCTTAGGAAGCACATATGGAGAGCTCCACAAAAATGCTAGAAGCCTTAGAAGCTAACATGAAGCTGTTGAAGGAAGAGGTCAAAAACTTGGCAAAAAAAAGGTAAGATGAAGAAGGAGGAGGAGGTGGCTATGAATAATAGCCAGATTAAAGATATTTACAAGAAGTTGAACTCCTTAGAATCCCGTTTAGGGAAGGCCAAGACTCGCCATGATTATAATATGGCCATTTTTAATGCAATTGAAGAGTTCATTGAGCAGCATGTCCATAGTGTCTCCAATCTTAGCGGGGTTCCGAAAACCCTTTGGGGAACTGATAAAGAAAGCAAAAGGACCATTGATCAGCTGGATGTTACTGACTCTGCCCACATGATGACTTTGGCTATGTTCAAATCTTGGCAGAGTATCAAAACCAGGATCGACAAAGCCACCAAGAAGTAATTGTGGGAGATTTTACTGCACTTCTTTGAAATTATTGTTGTTTTTTTGTTGTCTTTTTGCTACTTTTCTGCAGTGTTCGTGTTGTTTTTGTTTTGATGGGGGTAGCTGCTCTTTGGCTACTTTGGGCTTCATTGTCCCATCTAGATTTTGATCCTTTATGTTCTGGTTCTCATTCCTATTCTGGCTTCTAGGCCTTCTTTTGTTCTTAAGGGTATAGTTCCTTTCAAAAAACTATTTGCCAAAAATAAAAATAAAAACATGACAAATCTTAAGATAAAAATTACTAGAATTAAAAATGTATCAATGGTAATCACAACATCTATTAACATCAAACCTTATAACATGAGGTTTTCTTGTATCAAATCCAATTGGTGGAGGGAGAGACAAAAAATTTCACTCAAGGAACTTTTTGATCATTATTTACGATGCACAAGGTAAACGAGTGAATTGTCACCAAGAAGGTTGTAACTATATGTTTGAAGGATAAGATATAACATTGAGAGTGGTTATAGCTTCATATTTTTCATCATTGGTTGTATGCTTAAAAGTAATTTTTCCTTGAAAATTGCTATTAGAACTTCTAATAGGATCAACAATGTATTTGATCTTATTCATGATGATGAGCTTAGATTCACATTATCTTAAAGTGTGGCATAGATAATAAAATTAGTTAAAATTTTCAAATATAACTTAGGTTACAAGTGATTACAAGTTAAAATGTTGTGATAAAGGTTACTTTAGGTTTCCAAATTTTAACAAGTGATTACAAGTCATCCTAAAATTGTGTGAGCAATAGAGACATAAGAAAAGGTCATTCCAAAAAAGTTTAATCACATAAAAAGTTTCAGACCCAACTGTTAAAGGGTCCAAGATCATATAAATATAATCTAGGTCATATAATAGTTGTACGGTCTTGAACCTACTCATTTTCTAACTCCATAATGCATAGTGAAGCATCTCTAGTCTTTGATTTATGTTTTCCACCTATCTACACATTTAGATATTCTCTATTTTGACCTGTAGAGCTAAGTCTTCTTCTATTGGTATATATTCAAGCTATCATTTATCATTTTATTAATCTTTGAAAGTATTAATTTATTATTATGATTATGAATGGTTAATGATGAATTATTAGATCATAATAATCCCTTATTACTAACCCTTAAGTATCCTTTATTTTTTTGAACTCTCATAACATATATTTAATTAGGGTGTAAACATATTCCTATGAACACTACTATTCCTACATCTCCTATATACACTAATGGTATATCTCACACTTCTTCTAACACATAAGATCTCCAAACTCATTTTCATACTTTACAAGCTCAAATTCTATATTTACAACAAGGTACATATGTTTCTTCTCATTTTATGGATTCTACCTATTTGCTTCATAACTCACTTGCACTCGAAGTGGATTTTTAAAATTTTCCTATTGGTTTTTTCTCCTATGATTCCTATCTATGATGGAAAGGGTGACCCTGAAAACCTCCATACATTTCTTGATGCTTGCTTGGATTACTCTTAAAATGACACATTAATTTCCAAGATATTCCCTTAGCATGTTAAATATTTTTCCTTAGAATAGTTTTACGATCTACCCATGCATTATGTATGAACATTACTTCCTTTCTATAATCAATTTATTGCACAGTTTTCTATCAATATTCAAGAAAAAATATCTTACACTCAAAAGGATAAAATGTTACAGTATTTAAATGAGCTTATCATTTATTATGTTCTATTCTATAATACTGCACTTAATAAGATGCATAATAACTTTGGACAATAGTGAATTATATGATCATTTTACATGAAGTCTTATTGTCCCTTTATAAGAATCAATTATCTTTGAAAATTTAAACTCATTTGATCATGTATGCCACACTTAAGAGAACATGAAGCTAAGCTCCTTAATATGAATAAGCTCAACTAGATTGTTGATCCTTTTAGAAATTCAAATAGATATTTTCAAGGAAAAAATAATTTTAAGCATACAACTAATGATGAAAAATATGAAGCTAAAAAAACTGTCAGATTTGTATATTAACCTATAAAGATATAGTTACAAAATTATTGGTGAAAATTCAATTTATTATCTTGTTCATTGTAAAAAAATTATCAAGTAATTACATGAGTGCAATATATTATATCTCACCCTATACCACTTTTAGTTCATACAATCAAACCTCATGTTAAAAGGTTTGATGTTAATGCATGTTGTGATTACCATCAATACATTTCTCATTCCACTAATTGTTGTATTAGTATTTGTCATGTTACACAATATATTATTGATAATGGTGCTATTAAATGTGATGCTCGCATTAAATCTAATCCTACTAATGATAATCCAACTCTAACATATTTTTTTATCCACTTCCTAAACATATTACTCCAAAATCTACTTTAGAGGTACACCATACTTATCATGGTGTACTACCTCTACCATTTTATGATCATACATTTGATGTTATGACTGGTACTATTACTACTACCCCCACTTCACTAGTTATTACTTTAAATGACACTAATATGGTGAAATAAATTATTTCTGACACACTTTACATTAACACTTTTATTGATCAAGATCATATACATAATTTTTTGATTGATATAATTACTTCACATGATATATGAACTCTTAAGCTATTGTTTTCAATCATATATACTAAGAAACAAATCATACTTGATTATAAAGCACACATATGGGCATATTTTTATCCTAGTTTGTGGTGCTACCTTTGACATCCCATTATTAGTGTTAAATAATCTTAGTTTATGTGACATGATTTTAGGTTTCTCTTGGCTTCAAAATTTCACAGTTACGCCTTCCTTACAGTATTAATGTGTTAATTTCATTCATATTAAACAAGTGATTATAATTAGGGGTATTCCATTTGAATACCCTATATATTTGTAACTCTTATTGTTACATGCATGTACTAATCCTAATATTAGTGCATCTATATCTCATTCTTTTTCTTATCATGTTATGCCTAGTATGATACTTTATTATAGTGCATATATGCATAGGTATTATAGTTCACAAATTTTTCCTAGTAAACCACATACTACTTATCATAGTAAAAATTTTCTTTGGCCTTATGTTTGGTCATCCATGTCACATATCACTTCTTGTAGGACACCTTCTCCTTATCCTCTGATCGAATCACCATATATGCATACTAATCATCACATGTCTTTCTAAACTAGGTATTTTATGACACATGTCATGATGTCTACAAAAATTATACATGAACATCCTTCATCTATTTTGACACGTGTGGGTCTTGCACATCCTTTTCCCTATGAGTAGGATGTGCATCTTCATGAATATCTTATTAGGTATCTCATGTGTTAACCCCTTTTCTATACATAATTATTTTCAAAATAATTCAAAAAAATTTAGATAATCATATAGTAAAACAATTTCACATATATGCATAAATATTAAATTGTTACCCGATTATAGTTTGATTGGATAGATTCTTAATTCATACATGTTTTTATCATGTTATTCTGATAAATAGTGTATATTTTTATATATTATTTACACACATGTGTTCACGTCATATATTGAGTGTGATGTAAGAGACACGTAAGATGACACATGATGATATGTGTCACCTTGGTTCCTTACCATTGAAACTACTCTTTGGGGAATCTCTTATGCTACATAGGTGATTTTATTTCAAAATAGTTACTTAATAATTCCTCAGTATACCTAATTATATGTAGTGTATATGTTATCTTTAACACACGTGTCATATACAACACTAACCTATCTTATTATATTTTTTCTATTGTTTTCCATATTTTCTTGATGTATTATTTTCACTAATTTCTTATATGTATTTTTTTTTGTTTCAATACCATGTTATTTGATTCCTTTCCTATGATTGATGAATTTTCTTAATTAAAATTATCTAATTGCTTACTATGTGTGGTTTTATTATCTTGATTATATTGTTACATTGTGGTTATCCCATGTTTGTGGCTATATGCCCATCTTGTATGTATGAACTTGTTTCTCTTTATGTGGCATATAATTCCTTCTATTTTGATCATATTATAACAATATGGGTGTGTCACGTTTGTGACTTTATGCCTATGAATGATTATACTATTAATTAATTATATATACAATGTTGTTTATACTACTATATTGTTACTATTATGGTTTAAGACACAACTAATTTATACTCTAATGATTATATATTATTACTATTCTTGGCACAATGGTTTTACTATAACATTCTATAATCAATTATTAGTATTGTTGTTGTTGAACCAAACTAAATTTTGTACTACATGTACTTGTGTGGGAGAAAGCCTCATGTAGTTATATTAGGTGTCTTTGTAAGTGTGAGTGAATTATAGCTAACCACATAGGGGATCCCTCATGTGTATTGACACCGATATAGTGCGCTAGTTGTATAGTATAAAATGAACCTAGAGTGGTAGTAGTGTGTTTTGGTGTTCCTCAACTACCTGACATAAACCTTTGTTTCTTCAAACCCTTTTTGTAATTCTTGAAGTTAATTTTATCTTGCTAATACATGGCTCTATGACCTTTACATGCTTGGAAACATAGGAAATAAGACTCTTGGACTTGGTTGAGTGATTCATACCTATATTAGGGAGTGATCCAATTGATGTGCAACTAATTTGAATGGATTTTAGAGACATTTAAGTACTTTTAGAATGATATTTGTAATAGGATATTGTAATAGTTACATGTGGGTTATAAAGTGACATTGACATGCTTATATAGCCTTTCGTTGGTGAAATATTATAATAATTCCACCCCTAGGAAGATGAAATAAAATGATAAATATATTCACATAAAAATTAAATTCAAATAATGTAAATGGGTAGGACCATACAGGTTGGCCAAGACTAGAATGCAAATCCTAAAAAAATGTGTAAGTCCTTCCTAAGATAATTGTTATGCAAAACTGAAAGCTATGTTATGATGTATAGAGACAACTTAGTACTTTGATTTAATAATATTCCTTGAATTGATGATAGAGTAGTATAAAGATGAAAAATTCATGAGAGAACTATAGAGATATACCAATTAGATTTTGAAAGTGAAAAATTTTCTTAGCAAGGGAGTATATCTAAAATCAGAATGGAAACAATTAATTTACCAAATTTTAGTGTCAACATTATCCCCCTTTAAGTGTGTAATTTAAAATTACTTTCTTAAAGGAAAAACATATGCAAGTGTCTGCACACACTTTATTTTCACTCGATAGTGTTTTTTGATGTATTGTATTTCAAAAACTCCATGATGAAACCTACAATACAAAGTGTAATCAATGTATACAATAGAAACTGAATGAATATCAAAATATAGATAATGATTATAACTTTGAACTTATAAAAAATCACCAAAAAATATGAAAAATGATGAAGGAATGCACCTATTCGTTATGTAGACAGAGGAAGTCGTGTTCTTGTTATTATTTAGAGACTTGAAAATGTTTTTTTAGATGTTAGTGGATTGCGGGTGATCAGTCTCTAATTTGTGTTGAAGGTGAGACTAGAGTGTTGAGTTTAATCCAATACCAAAGAAAGGGAAGAGGAACCAAAGTTTCCCTTTAAAACTTTTGTAAAATAGAAAGGACAAAATAAAAATAAACTATATTTTTAAATACCTTCCACATTTTAGAATCTAGTAAAAGAAGAGTAAGGAAAACCTGAAAATAATGTATCCACTTCAATACCTTCCACAAAACCCAAGGACCATGCCAATATAGACAAATAAAGGTCTAGGTTCTATACTTTTGTAACTACTAAGTAACATAGAAACAAAAAAGGAATGGATAATGACATACCCCCATAAGTTTTTGTACTATTGAAACTAAATGTATATATTATGAAATGTCATAGTGGAGAAAGAGGCCCATGCCCATAAAACATATTCTTGCAACTAAGTATTAATAGAGAAGGGAAGGAATGAAGTATTCATGCAACCTCTATAATTCTCTGAATTGAGTACTCTATATCAAATATTGTATGAAAAACTTTCAGGTAGCTAATAGAATTTGGTGAAATTGAATATTTTAGAGAATATTCCCCATATCCAAGAACATATGTCTTATTCAAGACCATACCATGGCCCTAATTGTACTATATGGTATTGAAATACTTTATGTCCTGCCACTTTTTTAATATATGTTCCTACTTTGGAGGATCTAAACCCTCTAAAAATATATTCTTATATTATGTAATATGTTTGTAGATGTGGAAAATAACCAAATGAATGACCCCTCTTTTGAGGTGCATATGATGAAACATTTGAGTACACGAATAAAAATAATAGGTATGTGACCTTGTGTAATAAGCCTAATAATATATGTAGTATCACATAAAAGAATATGAAGTTTTCCATCATTGGGAACCTATACTTGAAAAATCAGTTGCGCATGGTAGAAACCATGGCACGCAAAGAAAACATCATGCAAGAAGTAAGAATACATGTGTATATAATCAAAATAAATAAATTATAAAGTTTCAATCATGTCATAATACATAATAGTAGTAACATATAAACATCAAAGTAGAAATATATCATGTCATAAACCACGATAGTAATAGTATGTTAAATAGAAGTGATAGTGTAGAGACAAGTAAAAACTAGAATAAAAACATATAAACATAGCCACATAGAGGAAAAAAATGTAAAAATGGAGCACCCTTGGTATTCCAAAACAATTTCAATAGAAGTAAATGTGGACCACATTTAGAGAAACAAGTGCATACGTGTAATATAGGAATAGAGCAACAAACATGGGACACCCACAATGTCACAAGACATTCAAGACACTCGAGCCATATAAAGTAAACAATCATACAATTGTAATCAAGCAAGACAATATTCACACACAAGAAAATATTCAAACAATGCAAAATTAAAATAAGGATATAATACATATAAGTAAGTAGTGACAATATTGTATGTAGCAAGTCTATAAAATAGTGATAGTAAAAATAGAGATAGAAAAATGGGTTACTATTTCACAAGCCACATGTGTTAGTCATGTTAGTTGATAATATAGTAGTAATCCTTATGTATATAATAAATTATTATGAGGAAGGTGTAAATTAAGTGTAATGAAACAAAATAACATCTATAACATGGAAGACTCCCCTAAAGGGTAGTTTGAGGAACTAAGCTGACACCTATCATTGGGTATCATCTTGTGTATGTCTTGCATCACACCCAATATACATCGTGAATGCATGTGTGTAAAGATTATATAAAAATTTATTTTATCTATCACAAAAATGTGAAAAAAAACATGTATCAAAAAAAAAATCTAGTGAATCAAACTATAAATATGTCCTAATTTTGTAATTTTGCACAAATTTGCATGTTTTTGTATTATGTCATTATTTGAATGTTTTTGAACTATGTTGAAAATAAATATGTACAAGAAAGAGATGGGATAAGATCTTATCTATCATTGAGGAGATAATCCATGTTAAGGTAAATGTAATGAGGTCAGATGGGTGTAGACACACAACAAAAGATATTTCATAAGTGGAGATAATAATATTAGCATCTACATTGATCAAACCATGTGAATGATATTGCTCATGAACATGATGTATGCAGGTAAAAGCATCAAAATATGGAAACTTTTGGGTGTCAACTATGTCAAATGACTATGAGTTTTTTAAGTATGGGGAGTCTTACAAAAATGTGGTGATAATACCATCAAATTTTATCATAGTAATGTCAACAATTAGTGCCTCATAGTGATTAGGGTCATGTCCATAGATACAATGATAGTCACAAAATTGTTTACCCAATTGCTGAGATAGTTGTTTAGTAAACCAATGCCACAAAGATGATAAAGTAGCTAAATAGATTATATATATATATATATATATTGGATGTTATTTCTATCACCATTCTAGCACATATTGATACCCCATATGAGTTAGTGTATATATATATATATATATACACACTAACTCATATGGGGTATCAATATGTGCTAGAATGGTGATAGAAATAACATCCAATATAGAATCTAGTGTATTAATAGCATGTCACAGCGGTTCAAAGCCACCTACAGTCGATGTTTCATGACTAATCAAGGTAGAGGTGTCATATGTAGCACATTTAAGCTGATAATATCAAAGACTTGTACAAAAAGGGAATGGAACATAAATTCATCTTCATTGATGGGATTGAAATTCAACTTACACAAGTTTTCATTAGAAAGTGCAATAGTATCAACATCTCTATCTGAGGAGTAATCTTAAACATTATCGTGGAGTATTACATTAAGTAATAAAATATGAGTATTAAATGGAGTATCATTAGTAGAGTGAGTAATAGGATCTAAACCTAGAGCTTGTTCAATCAATGGTGGTCTAAAGTCATAATATTGTTGGGGTTAGCACACTAGTTGTATAGATAATATATCAGATCTAATCATACATGCAAATAAAAGTGGATATTCTACCAGAAGAAATATATGGAACAAGAGATAAGTCAACACCAGATTTAATGTGGTTCACCCAGTGTGGGCTACGTCCACTAAGAAACAAGCCAATCTATTATCCAAAGATTTTATAAGATATACAGTTAAATATTTACAATCTTCCACACCTCTCAAATGTACAATACTGTCTTACTCTCAAGATGTTTCTTCTTCTTCAATAATTCTCTCTCTCACAATTATTCTCATAATAATCATCAAATTTTGTAATTTATTCTTTATTATTACTTCTAAACCCTAGATTTCATGCTTATATAGGCATATAAAACTTAGGACACTTAGCCATGCAACTACAATCAATAGATCTACTTTAATACTAAAAATAGATATAATTCTTGAGAGTTAAATAAAACACTCCCGCACAGGTAACCGATGTCGGTTATCCTTAACTGATGATGGTTCCTCCTTTCCTAAAAAATATCAGTTATAGGTAAATGATGCCAGTCCCTCCATAACCGATGAGACTTACTGTGTTTTCCAGTAAGTTTCATATTACATGCTAATCTAAAGTAATTTAGCTCCATAACTCAACAATCTCCCACTTGGAGATTAATTATTGCACCATACCTGTACAACATCATTCTTGGATCCTTCCTTAGCTTTGTTTCTTCCTCTTCAAGTCTCAAATTTGAAGACCAACAGAAGTGGAGTGTATCTCTAACTTCTCCTTTGCTAATGTATTTGTTAGTATATCCATAGGGTTCTTACTCATATGAATCATTTCAAGATTAAACTTCACATCCTCCGATACCGGCCGTATGAAGTGATACCTCAAGTGAATGTGTTTTGTTCTTAAATGGAATGTTGAGTTCTTTGTCAAATTAATTGCACTCTGAATTTTAGTGAACAATTTGCAATCATCTTGTTCCTTTCCCAAATATTGCATGAACCTACTCATCCATATCATCTCCTTACTAGCCTCTGTAGCTGCAACATACTCTACCTCTATAGTAGACAAAGCCACAACCTTCTACAATATTTAAATCTAGCTAAATTTCATCCCACCTATTGTGAAAATATATCCAGTAGTTCTCCTTCTATCATCTGGATCTCCAGCCATGTCTGAATCAACATTGCCACATAATGAAATATCCAAACCTCCATAGCATAACCACATGCTAAATTTCCCTTTCAAATACCTGAGTATCCTTTGGAATTCTTTCCAATTATCTTTACCTAGATTGGCCATATATCTACTCACAACTCCCACTACCTGTGAAATGTCTGGTATGGTACAAACCATAGTATATATAAGACTCTCAACTACTGAAGCATATGGTACTCATGTCATGTATTTAACCTCCTCATGTGATGGACACTGATATTTTCTCAATTTGAAGTGTCCAACCATATGTGTACTAAAAGGTTTTTAATTTTGCATCTTGAACCTTTCTAACACCATGTAGATATAATCCTCCTGAGACATACAATTTCTTGTTCTTCATATCTCTATGTATTTTCATGCCAAGGATTATTTTTACAGCTCCTAAACCCTTCATAGAAAATGTGTGAGCTAGCTTTCCATTAATCTTACCAATGTCCTACATACTAGATCCTGCAATAAGCATATCATCCACATATAATAACAAAATAATATAGATCTCATTTTCAAGATTCCTTAAATAAAAACAATGGTTAGATTCACATCTCAAATAACCATGCTCATACATAAAACTATCAAACCTTATGTACCATTACCTTGGAGCTTGATTGATCCCATATAGGATCTTTTTCAACCTACACACTAATTTCTCCTTACCCTTGACTTCATACCCAAGCGGGTGCTACATATAAATCTCTTCATCTAAATCACCATGAAGGAAATCCATCTTCACATCTAGTTACTCTAAATGCAAATCTTCTACTACAACTAAAATCAATACAATATGAATAGAAGTTATCTTTACAACAGGAGAAAATATTTCACCAAAGTCAATACCTTATTTCTATGTAAATCCCTTTACTACAAGCCTTACCTTGTACATTTTTTGTCCACCCTCTTCTTCCTTGATCCTGTAAACCCACTTGTTCTACAATTTCCTCTTACATGCTAGAAACTTAACCAAATCCCAAGTCTAGTTCTGTTCGAAGGAGTCCATCTCTTTATCCATGCCATGCTTCCACTAGACTAGGGTCTTATCCTGCATTACTTCAAAAAAATTTGGTTCACCATTATCAGTCAATAAAAAATAAAATAGAGAAGGTGTAAATCTTTCTGGAGGTTTACTTACCCTTTGTGACCTTCTCATAGGATTTTTGGTACCGGAGGCTCATTCTAGGCCTCCTAGACATTTGTATCCAAATCTTTTAGTCACTGACACCAGTCACCTGTAACCGATGTTGATTATGCTAACCGATGCTAGTTTGTCTCTTTTGTAACTGATATTGGTTCCGCTAACCGATCTCAGTCAAGGATCAACCTGACATTGGTTACTGTGTAACCATGTCGGTATTAATTTTAAATCTGAGAGTTAATTTTCATTCACAAAATTCTCAACTAGTTCATCCTTGGGTACCAAAATTTGATCCCTGTACATTCTCTTTTCATTCCATTCAATATCACGAATCTTAATAATTTTAGAATTTTCTAAATCCCAAAAATGAAATACAAAATCACCAGATTGATTTCATAACCAATGAAAGTGCATCTCTTGGATTTTGCATCCAACTTTTTCGTATTTTCCTTATCAATATGCACAAAATCTTCTGAACCAAAAAATTTAAGAAAAGAAATATCTACCTCTTTTCTGGTCTAAGCTTCCTTTGGTATTCCTCCATCTAGTGAACTTGAAAGCCCATGGTTAATCAAATAAATTGTTGTATTAACTGCTGCTGCCCAAAAATGCAAGGCCAATCTAGAATGTATCCTCATACTTCTAGGACATTCCATGATTGTCATGTTCATTTTTTTTGCAACATCATTCTCATGTGGTGTTCTTGGAACCATTCTTTCGCTACGTATCCCATTCACCGAACAATAATCATTGAAATCCTTACTACATTATTCAGCACAATTTTCAGATCTAAGGCACTTTAACTTTGAATTTGATTCATTCACAATAAGGGCTTTCCATATTTTAAAAGTTTCAAAAACATAAAATTTATGTTTAATAGAATAAACCCATACCTTTTTTGTAGCATCATCAATGAAAGTAACATAATACTAGGATCCTCCATGAGAAGCTACCTAATCTGGTCCCTATACATCTGAGTTTACAAGCTCCAATTTCTGTTCCTTCTTAGTTTCCCCAACTTTGAGAAATATCACTCTCTTTTGCTTTCCAAAGACACAATTCTCAAAGAAATCAAGATCTAAATCTTTCAAATTTAATAACGTACCCTTAGCCTTTAAGATTTGCATTCCTTTTTGATACATATGGCCCAACCAATTATTCCATATGCATGCATCTGAATCTGAAGTAGATAATGCAAAAAAGGAATCAATAACACAACTAGTTAAATATAACATTCCTAACTTCTTACTTCTTTCCATAATCAAATCACCCTTTGTAACTTTCCAAGAGTCTACTATAAATGTAACCATGCAACCAGCTTCACCTAGTTTACCTGTAGAAATAATATTTCTCCTGAGGCTTGGCACATGCCTCACATCTTTCAATACCCATGTATTTCCATTCTAAAATTTTAGATGAACTTCCCCTTTACCAGTAATACTGCAAGGTTCATCATCACCCAAATAAACATGCCCAAAATTTCCCTGGACATAATTTCTGAAATAAATATTATTAGGGGTTACATGGAAAGAAGCTCATGAATCTAAAACCCATGATTCAATTATATTATATAAAGAAAGAATAAGAGCATCTTGCATTACCTTTTTTGTAGTAATATTTTATTCTTTACTTTTTCTAGTTGTTGGTTCTCTTTATCCTTTGACCAACAATGTTTCTTTACATGTCCTTTCTTTCCACATTTCCAACAAGTAATTCCCTTACCTATGGATTTAGATATGATATCCCTTGAATTTTATTTCCCATTACTCTTACTCTTGGATATCTCCTTCTACCTACCCCTTCTTTCTACATTTAAAGCATTTCCAGATGATGATTCCTTTGTATTCTTCCTGTGAATTTATTCATTAAAGTTTATACTGACCACATCATCAAACTTCAAAATATTTTTAATAGATGTTGTATTACTAACCATCATTACCAAGTTATCCCAACTATCAGAAAAAGAACATAAGAATAAAATTTCTTTCACTTCATCATCAAATGGTATATCAACCGATTTTAAATTATTTACAATAAATCTAAAATCATTCGAATGACTAGATGCAAATCCACCTTTATGCATCTTAGAACTAAATAATTTCTTCATCAAATAGAATTTATTTGAAACACTAGGTTTCTCATATAAATTAGCAAGAGATTTCATTAACCCTACCATAGAAGTCACTTTTGTAATATTGGAAGCCATGGATGCCGCTAGGCTCAATCTTATATATCCCAAATCCTTTCTATCAAGAATCTTCCATTCTTTATCAGTCATCTTCGTAGGTCTATAATTCTCATCAATGGTAAATAAAAATCTCTTTGATACGGATAATCCTTAATCTGCATATTCCATAATTGATAATTTAAGTCATCAAACTTCTCTACCTTGTATTTATTTTTTTCTACCATTGTTGTAGCTCCCACTTAATCAGAAAACCCTTTCTAAGTAAAATTTTCAACAGAAAAAATCCTTTAACAAATATCTGATACCAGTTATTGGGGTTAACACATTGGTTGTACAGATAATATATCAGATCTAAGCATACATGTAAATAAAAGTGGATATTCTACCAGAATAAATATACAGAACAAGAGATTTAAATCAACACCAGAATTAACGTGGTTCACCTAATGTGGGCTACGTCCACCAAGAAACAATCCAATCTATTATCCAAAGCTTTGAAAAGATATACAAATAAATATTTACAATTTTCCACACCTCTCAAATGTACAAAATTGTCTTACTCTCAAGCTTTTGCTTCTTTTCCAAGAATTTTCTCTCTCATAATTATTCTCACAATAATAATCAAATTTTGCAAGTTCTTCTTAATTCTTACTTCTAGACCCTAGATTTCATGTGTATACAAACTTAGGGCACTTATCCATGCAATTACAATCAATAGATATGCTTCAATACCAAAAATAGATCTAATTCCTGATATTTAAATAAAACACTCCTGCATAGGTAACCAATGTCGGCTATCCCTAACCGATGATGGTTCCTCCTTGCCTGGCTGATGCTGGTCATAGGTGACCGATGTTGGTCCCTCCATAACTGATGGCGGTTACTCTTTTTTCTCGCAAGTTTCATATTACATGCTAATCCAATGTAACTGAGCTCCACAACTCAACAAATATTAGAGTCATGATTGGAATCTCCTATGAATAGGGAGGCATTATATACATAGTTATAAGTAGTTGAGTAGGATTAATAATGGGTACTTGAGAAGTAAATATTTCAATGTTTTAATATTTGAAGGAATCTAGGTCAAATTCCATGGTATACTCACATCCATCATGTATGATCTTGAGACATTTCTGAATAGTGGGTGGGAAAACTTGTATAACATGGATCTAAATATGATGCAATACAATATTATAAGGTAAATTTGTGTCCATGATCTGAAATGTAGTGGTCACATGTTTAGGGCCAACTAATAAGTCAAGAGAAATATAAGTTTCTAATGTGAATTGTGTGATGTTATAATAACCCATCATGGTACTAATAGTTGTGTCAATTTTGGGCATAGAAACTCCCATATTTTAAAGAAAATAACTAGGACAGTTTTTGAGACACGGGCCATTATAAATCAAGACGTGATTAATAAGGAAACCTTGGATTTATGTTGTAATAAGAATATGTAAACATTTTTCATCATTAAGTGGAGGTGGGATATCATTCAAACTAAATGTTATTGGATTATCCATAACTTTTAATGTGTCCATAATAGATGCAAAATTGATTTACAGGAGATAAGGTAACATATTGTAAAGTCTCATTTAATATATTCTTATAAATATGTGTCCTTTGAAATAAATCAAGAAGATATATCTTAGCATGTCTATTATTTTATTTCTCTAAGATATTAAACCATTTAGAAGGATAACTAGATTTAGAATAGGGAGCCATAGGTGGGGGAGGAAAGGTGGGCTCCTCTGATGGGTTGTTTAGTGTGGTATGTTGCGACACCATTAAATTGAGTAACCATGGAGGAAGAAGAAAGGAGAAGTGAATGTTTCTAAGTACGAGAAATATATTCAACATGTATATCAATATAAGTAACGTCCTCATCATTCATGAAATAATTAGAACCATCATAGAGACCTCCTCTACTAAAAAGTGTATAGTCATGGACCTAGTTATATTGATGGTAACCCATTCTAGAATGAGGGGGTGTACCCTTAGGTTTAAATCTAATAACTGAGTGAGTAAGAATAAATGCTAGGGACAATAGGGTTTGAACAATATATTCAATTCAAACTTTAGGTTCATAAATTTTTACACACGAATTAAATCTATGTTATGGAAGTGCAAAAAAATATAGAGAATATATGGTTTTGTAACAAAGAATTAGTTTAATATAATTATTTCACCATTAAGCATTCATAATTAGAATAACATGTTAATACTTGCAACGATTGATACAATTAAAAACATATCTAAAATACATAAGAAGAGAATAAGTATTAGTTTTACAATTATAAATAGAGAAGATATAGATGTGAAAATATATGTAAAATGTATATAATAGATTGGAAATGCTTCATCATGTGTCTAAAGCTAGAAACTAGGTAGGGGCGGGATCGTACTACTATTGTATGACCCAAATTGGATTTGTATGGTCTTAATATATGGATGTATAATATTAGACCCCTCGGTATTTTAGGTATAAATCTTCTAGTGTGATTCAATTTCCTAGAAATTATCTTCATTTTATTTTGTTCTTACCCACACAACCTCAAGATGAGCTATAATCACATGTAAAAAAGTGAAAACCTAGAAAATTATAATACCCATCATAAAAAAATTAGTAAACTAAAACAATAAATCATGTGTATGTAGTGAGGATGGACTACCCTTGGTGGATAACCCATGATACTAAAAAAAACTAAGTATTATACTACATTCCTGCAAGCGAGATCAAGCCTTATGTAGTTCTCCTAGGTTCTTGTGCAAGTGTGAGTATAATCTAGCCAACCCCTTAGAGGTATGCTCATGCCTCTAAACATAAAGAATAACATGATAATTTTATAGTATAGAATGTTCCAAATATAGTATTAGAGTGATGTGGTGTGCCTTAGCTACATGACCTAACCTTTTATTCCTTGAAACCTTTTAACCACCATTGCACTAAATTTAGACATATTTGTATCCAAACACTTAGAAAATATGGTTGTTATTGGAATCTAAAACCAAAAAATATAAGAATATGAAACTTCAAACATTGGAATCCAAACTTATAAATATTCAATTTCAAAATTGTTAATATCAAAACCCATTACTGATGTATCTATAATTTACCTTTGGTAAAATTGAACTCCAGTTCATGAGATATCAAAATATAAAACAAAACCATTAAACACATACAAAAATATCGGTATTTTTTATTGTGTTAAAACTGTTGGAGAGGAGCATAATCACTACAAAAGTTGTGAATGTTCTTTATCTCATTATAGTATATATGAGACTATAGTATGTCTTTTATATTGTAATTATTATTCTTTCAAATTTAATTAAATCAAATGTTAGATACCTGAATAGAATTTAAAATATAAAATTCTTGAATTATTTTTATGAATGACTTATTAAATTACATTAACTAAACATGGTTGATAATAAAATTATTATGAAATTGAAGTTATAGGAAATGGAAATTTTATTATGAAACAATGAGTTCATTTATGTCAAACTCAGGAACCTTTGTATGAGTGTGAAGCTCCTTGAAAGACTATGCCGAAAAATAGAGTTAACTACATGTGGTAGATCTAAATGGTAGAATTTTTAAAAATTAATTAAATTCATGGTTAATAGTGAGGATCTGTCTAATTGTAAGAAATAACAATCATTAGCTTTGTCTTAGTTGTTAGATTTAATTTAATTTTAGATAGATAAAACATTATTAATTTGTATGTTTCTAATGTATTTTATAAATAATTCCTAAGAAAATAACATTTGGATTTCAAGGATAATGTCATTGCATGTCAACAAAAAGTTAGTGTAAGCCATTCTAACATAGGAAAAAATGCAAAACAAGGCGTAAAATACATACAACTGATGTTAAGTTTTCCATTTAGCATTTAAAGTTTAAAACAAAATTTATTCATGTTGAAACCTATATCTCGTATGTGGGTGGAAATTTCACTTGTAAAAATTATATAATGATTATATCGTCTATTAGAAAATGTATTTATGCAATATTAATGGCTAGTGATCGCTAGCTTATAAAATCATAATATTAGGAATAGATTATGTTAATAGAAATGAACCAAAAGTATGTGGATAAACAACCAAAAAATTGCATTGAATTGAATTTAGAAATGCACATCGATTTTCACTTGTTTTATCAAATTAATTATATTGTGAACATCATCCACATTTTTCAAGAGATGCAACACTAGCCACAAATCTCCTAACAAGTAAGTGTATTTACTCACAATTTTTTTGTTAAATGTCTTTGTCATTATAAATTTCCCTTTTTCATTGTGTTGGGGTGTTAATGTCAAGTGGGGATAGCCACTTAGACAACCCCTTGTCTTAAAAGATTATTTTTAATAGTCTTAGTCGGTATTTCACAAATTTGAAAAAGTGAAGCGGTATAACCGATCACCCATTCTATAAATTGGATGATCCCTCATGGGATTGAACTTCCTAGCTAATGTTTTTTATAGATCAATTTATTTATGCTTAGCTACTCATGTGAGTTGTTATATAGTGAGACAGGAGTTTGTTATTGTTATATCGTGAGAATGAGGAGTGAAGTGGAAGTGTTGGGTTAAATTGATAAACTCTTAATATAAGAAAATGATTTTTCAGTGGAGTTTTTTCCCTTTGGTTTTCTCCACTTAAATCTGGTCTCTTATCTCATTTACGTTTAGCTACTGTTATTTTCTTTCATTTATGATAGGTTAACTGTTATATCCATTTTTAAAACATTTGTTTAATGTCTGCACATTATAATATATAATCCTCAATTGTTAATTCATGGATCTATAATTATTCAATTATTTATTCCTGTGTTTATTCTAACATGGTATCAGAGCTTGTGATTATGTGTGTATAGAACTAGATCTGGATGTTTTCTGGATTGCAAGAGTGAAGAAGCTTGAAGATTGTTTTCTCTGTGAAACCCTAAAAATTCAACAGATAACTTCAAGCTAAATTAGGTGCCTAGTCCTAATCTTTATTTATCGCCAGATCTACTTTTTTGAAGCCCGATCCTATCTTTTTTCACCATCTGGCTTTGTTTTTTCAGTTTTACGAAGTTTGGACAAATAAAATTACTTCAAATAGCTTTGTTGTCTTTTTTCATGTTTGTGAATCCATACCCACCCTTAGAGTGCCAAGTGGATTCAACTTTTCCTCTTTCTATCTTTTCAAATCTTGGGCCAATCATTTTGTGCCATATGGCTTTGCTTTGTCAATCTTATTGACCTTTTTCACTTTTGTGAATATATTTTGATTGCAAAGCTTGATCTAATCATTTAGCTCTAGATAGCTTCACGTTGTCAGTCCTCTAAATAGACTTTTCTATCTTTGTGAAACACGAGCCAATAAAGGCTTTACTCGTGTCTCCATGTTTTCAGACTCGGATTAGTTGTCCTTTGTTATTTGCAAAATACAATCCAATAAGAAAGCTCTGAGTAGCTCCACATTTTCACATTTCTAGTCTTCTTTTAGCTTGTTTCTGACATATGCGAAGGGTAAACTAATAAAATTGCTCCAAGTATTTTTTATTTCACATTTTTCATATTTAAGAAATCTGACCTAATAGAATTGATCCATATTTCGCATTGGTCAGTATTTCTTCTGTGGCCTTAGTCATCCACTAAAAAAATTCTACCTTTTCACATTTGTCAGTGCACATCAGTCTTACAAAAAGAGAGCCATTTAAAATGCTCCACATATCTTCATTTTTCCTTAGTCATTTTGGTTGCATTATGAAGTGCGAACCAATAGTATTTAGAAACATACATCTCTTTTTTCATATTTGTCAGTCTATGTCATTTGTGAAGCATGAATATTTTTTTTGACATTTATTTTAATTTTGTTATCCTTCGTAAGTGTGACGGTGTCAGTCTTTTCTTTGGCTTAGCCACTTAAATTGTGACACTTGTCTTGTAGATATTTCAGACCCAAACTTTATTTTAAGTTTTTTCTATTCCATGGACCTTAGGTCCACCTAACACTTCTTTTGTTAAGTTTGGCAGAAAGCCACCAAGTGTCTATTTTTTAGCCATTAAAATTTTGACAAGTGGCCTCGTTTGACTAAGACGTTGATTTCGCATTGTAAATTGAACCAATTAATTAAAGACACATGTATAAGGTATTGTTTTAATTAATTGTCTTCTTATTTATTAGTTGCATTGTGAAATGCGAGCTAATTGAAAAATGAAACATGTATTTGTTCTTTGTTTTTGTAATTCTTGTCATATTATTTTGATGTGTGTTTATTTTGTTTATTGTCATAGACATAAAAAGGCTTTGAATTTAATTTTTAAAGATTTCACATCCACTCGAGGATCTATTTTAAAGACGGCATGTGTCCCTCTTGGTATTTTTTATCTATGCCACATGTCGCCACCAACATTGGCTATTTTTAACTTATTTTTATTTATTAAGTAGCTCATTTTTGAGCTCGTATAACTCACTTTTGTGCTCACGTCGTCAATTTTTAAAATAATTTTTCAAGCTCCTATAACTCGACTCTAACTAATCCCTGTTAAATTGATCTTAATCTCAAATCAAAGCTAGTTGTTTTTCTAAATTTGATCTGTTTGTATTGATATAGATAACAACAATATCTGTAGCTAGTTTTTTTGTCTCTCTTTGGCTTCATTGATTCATTTTTAACTGAAGTTTTTTCCATTTATGTCTGAGCATTAAAAATGGCCAGTTCTACCAATTTTTCTCTGGATAAGTCTCAAATTTTGAATGGAATGAACCATAGTATTTAGAGGGTAAGGTTAAAATTTTGTTTCATGGCTAGAAAGCTCTAGGATCTTGTGTTTGGTATTGAAAAATGTCCCACAGGGAGTCAAGCTATCCCTGAAAACCTTAGCTCATTTTCTCAGAGATATCAGGAAGCTTTGTCCCTCCTATTGCAAAGCATTAGAGATGAATTCTTAATTCATATAGGTCATATAGACTCACCTGCAAGTACATGAAATCAATTAGAAACTATGCATAAAGGTAGTAGGTTGTCTAAAATAATTAAACTAGTTTTAGAGTTATTTATAACACCCATAAAGGGGGATGAGAAAATTGTCAACTATTTGGCTAAATTTAAGAACATTAAATCCTAATTAGATGGCTGCAACTATGAATTATTTCAAGATAAGATTTTGTAATTCATAATTCACATTAATAATCATGAAAAGTTCATAAACTACATCTCCATTATTAATTTTAAGTATCAAAATGAGAATGATTTTCTTGATCTAGACACTTTGTCTTCATTGTTGGTTTAAGAAGAGAGAGTCATGGAGAAATTTGACTCAAAAGAGACTGCTTCTCAAGCTCTATTCTCACAAAGTCATAATTCTTCTCATAATAGAAATAGCAGAAATCAAAATCATAAGTCTAATATCAAATCTAGGTTTAAATCAAATCCTAAGACTAACTCTATTAAGAACAATCAAAAATTTAAATTCAAATTCAATGGAAATTGTAATAAGTGTGGAAAATTTGGGCATAAAGAGTCTAATTTTAGAGTAAAGACTAACAAATCAACTAAGAATACTAAGAACAACAAGCCTAATAATCATAAGAAAAATTAGAATAAAACTCAATAAAATGGGGTTGAGCATTCTATTACCTTGTATACTTCCCTCTCATCTTCAAATGACAATGAATGGATTCTTGAGAGTGGTGCCTCTAGGCACATGACCTGTACTCCTGGTATCCTCTTAGATATAGTTAAATTTGAAGATAATATCTATCTAGGATATAACTAAATCATTAGGTCTGAAGGTTGTGGTAATGTTAAGCTATCAAATGGTGTAATTAGGAATGTCTTGTATGTTCCTCAATTGAAAAATAATCTCTTTTCTTTCTCTTATCTAACTAAAGAAAACTATAAAAAAAAAATTCTGTAAGATAAGTGGTATGTAAAACATAAGCTTAAAAATGTTATTGCTTCTAAAATTCAAAAAAATGGCTTGTATATATTTGATGGTTTTGTGTCTAAATATTTCTTTTATTCCTCTTCTAGGAATGATATTCAGCTTTGGAATGAAAGACTTGGTCATGTGAATCTTAAAATTTTGTATGATATGTCTAGACTAAATCTTCTTGTTGGTCATCCAAAAATAAAGTCAGATCATGAAACTTGTGAAAGTTTCCTACATGGTAAGTGTACGATGGAAAATTGATAGATGAGCATGGGAATCTACAAGTACCTCTTCCTTGTACCGGACCTCTCGAGGTCGTGTCGAGACAGCTGGTGAATGTTTGAATGTGAATGGATACAGACAAGCTAATTGGGTAATCTTATATCCTCATTACGTAACAATGGAATCTGCAAATATAAGGTGAAGAAGGCCCTTCTAACCTAAATTGGTGTAATGGTTTGTTCCGACATAATGGTTGTTTGGAGGCTCCAATCAATGTTGAGCTTTGCCGAGATCTTGTTTCTTGGTTGTTGGATACGTGGGAAGTGACCTGTAGGAGCTTCGTATATATATCCAGACAAGGTCATGAAAATGGTGATAAGAGGTTTAGTGGATTTGTAGTGAGCTATGGGCAGTTTTTTGGTCTAGCCCAGAAAATATTAGATTGATTGGCTTCTATATTTAATACAGAAAATTTTGCAATGATATCTAGCGAGAGTGGTGAGGATCTAAATACTAGCATTCGTAAGTCGGTGTCAATACTTAATTGATTTGTAGGCCTGTTGGGTTGTGAGACTTGGGGATCACAATCGTGAGTTCATGGTTGTTGTGGACCTGTTATGGTCATGTGAAGAATCAATCCCTTCTTCTAGCTATCCAGTAATCATATGCCTTTTTAGCCTCTATGTTTAGAACTAGAAGTTGTATGATTTTCTCGAAATACCTTACAGGTGTTCTGGAAACTTGAATGTGTAAGCTAGTATCTATGTCAATGAGGAGGTCTCCTATGTCAGGCTGTGGAACTAAAGGATTGCAACCAAATACTTGCTCTCTTTTGAATCCTTGTGCAGTCATTTAGATATTTTATCAAGGCAGTTTATAGTTAGGATGATTTGACCAAAAATTGTAAGCTTTATCGTCTTCGATATTTAATCCTCTCAGTTGTTTACTAATTACTTGTAGGTTTGTTGTTACTCAGAATATCTGTATCCTAAGGTCCTTATCTATATCGGCTAATGTCATGGGTAGATTTGGTTGAAGCGCTATTGGTTCAAATATATATTCTCTAGGCTCTCTAGGTCCTGTGATTGTCATACAGAGTGTTTCAACTCTTAACTAAAATGAATAAACTGATTACGAAAGAAGTATTTACACTATGCAAGCATTATTCTATTTTGTATTTTCAATGACGTATTTCAATGAAATTAAAGAGTATCTACTCTAGTATATTTATAAAATGGAAAACTAATCTAGTAACAGCATAAAAATAAGCAAAGTAGCCGAGTATGGCTATTTTCCTGTGCAGTTGTGATTTTATCCTAAGTATGTAAGTAGCTATTTATTTTGAATTTGAAAGACTCTCAATCCTACCTCAGAAGTGAGGAATGAATCATAGTTTCTCAAAAAATATCAATCCCCACAGCTTCCCTGGTGATATCGAGAGTATAATTTTGACTGAAATAAAATAATTCACTACTCTATTTGATATGTCGTAACTAGAACTTTGATAGCTCAAACCTAGCATTTACAAAATAGTGGTAAATCAAGTTGTGTGTGATTTCATCCCCTCAGTGTGATCTCCTCGTTCCTTCATGTCCTTGTGAATCCAAAAAAGCATGTATATGATAGTATCAATAGTAGATGGTATTCAAACATTGGCAACTTTGGATATAGACCGAATACAATGTGAGTAGGAGAGGGATAGTGCAAGTGAATAGATCTTGACTATGTAATTCCTAACAGGATTTATTATGGGAATACAAAAAAAGTGTACTGAGAGTTTTAGAACCTATCCTTGTGACAAAACAAAACCTACAACTTTAATGGATTCTAGTCTATAAATGAAGCTATTCTATGCTAAAACTGATTGTGTTGAGCAGCAATGGAACAAGACTGAAACGAGAAGATTGAATGACTCTAAGCAACAAAGGAAAAATAATAATTGATGCAAAACATGAAGCTAGTAGAACTATAGGAAAGAAACTTAAAGACTGAACAATATAATTAAGAAGATGAGGGGCCATTTTCTTGAAAACAAGCTGGCTATTTATAACCATTGCATTTACTTGAGGGTAACTCCCATTTGAACTCTTTTACTATAAACAATGGAAAAAAACTATTACCAGGAAACCAAAAAAATTAATGCAAGCCAAAGTGGTTGAAGAAAGCATGTAAAATTTAAGATTTACGTTTGACGTGATCGTTGGAAGAATATGAAAAATGCATATAGGACCGCCGCCCTGTGTAGGGTGGCAGTTTTGTCATTGAAGCCCAAAATGAAAGAAAACAAGGGGGAAAAGAGAAAAATAAAGCATGTAGAGGCTAAGCAGGGCATGCGAGATATAAACATATACTTTACAAGCCTTTCTGGATTCTAAACACCTTGCAAGGAGACCTGTATCATCATTGGGGCATGTGTAACATCGTTCCAGTGGCGCAGTACCCTACAATTTCAGGTATGTACATATTGCCCCCTCGGAGAAGCGTCTTAGCCATGAAGAGGTGTAAAATGGTGGATCCGAGTATGGTGGTCCCAAAATGGGGAGATAGGAGTTATACTTGACATGGCCGTGTGCTTGAAAGTCGCCACCCAAGATCCTGCTACCTACAAAAATGAAAAGGGGGACTCAAGTGAAAATAGATAAAACAAATTGAGAAATAAGACTGAATTGATAAGAAAAGAGGACTTACCATCTACATAGGGTTTAGAAATTACCTCCATCGATGCTCTGACCCTGCAAAATACATTCAAAATCAATTTTAGAAAGCTATATATATAAAATGAACTCATTTTACTATTCATTTACATGGATTGATTTGATAGTTTTTGAGCTTTGAGACCCACGGTGATGGTTTTCGATGAGAGTATAGTCAAAACGTTCATGGTGAGATAGTGATCATGCATCCGAGAGTAGAACATCAACCCGCAAATTCTCAGTTTGGTTCTTCATGATTTATTGTTTTTAAACCTAAAATGTGGAAATGATGAAATCTTTCTCTTGGTGGGGTCATTTTTTAAAATACTAGTTTTAAACGTGTCTCTAGGGGGGGGTGCCTTTAGGGTAGGTTTATTTTTTAGTTAAAATGGTGTATTTTTTTTTGGGCATTTTTTAGGGTATACGACCCATTTGTATTTGTGAGACATGACCATCGCTCTATGTAGGGTAGTGGTTAAGGGACCGTTGCCTTAGAATGTGGTGATTATAGAACCGCCGCTTTGCACAGGGTGGCGGTCTGTGACAGAAAGCCAAAATAATGCCTTACCTTTTTTTTTGTATTTTTATTATTTTCACATGCTTTTAATAGTATTTTCGGTGGAATTTTGATACTAACTCACTTCTTTTTACATTTTTGGGTGTATGTAGAAGGAGGAGTATATTAGATGGAGCCAAAAGAGGGAGTGTGATTGGCTCCTAGCATTATTAGAGGCACTCTCCCAGGAAGAGTGGGATACTCTCTAGAGGGCTAGCATTTGGAGGATTGCATAGGTCCCTTACGTTGCACCTACTAGTCACAAACTATGTGACTTATTTTCATACTGGGATGTGGATCGGAACAACTTCTGATTGCCAGGAGTTAGGGGTGAGTGGACCGTCACCTTGGAGGATTTTTACCAGATACTGGGGGTTCCAATCCTTGGGCGGTGGCTATCTCTTAAGACAGCAGTTTCAAGATCCCAGGTGGTTCAGTGGGCCACCTGCATGGGGGATGCAGTGGTATCGATGGGATCAAAGAAGGGAGTGAGGATCTACTCCATTATAGAGTCAAACATTCATGTTCTCCACAAGGCCATCATGGGCATCCTTACATCGAGACTATTTGGGAATAAGGGAGGGGATAACCTCTTATATTACTGGGCCCCCATTATTACACATATTGAGGGCCATGGACATGTCTACACTTGGGGAGCAGATATCCTTAGGACTACCTACCATGATTTATACAGGGTAGTCTTATTATAGGGATAGTCACTGATCCACCTAACTCTTGTCATGAGTTGGGTATATGAGCATATTACTCCATATGGGAGAGGTGTAGAGGTGGAGGATCCTGGGGCCGTCAGGGTAGTGAGGTGGATAGGGATGACAGTCCTTAGAGCACCCCACTAGCCAGTGGCCTCCTTAACCACGGTAGACATGGAGGCCACTCCTTATCAGGCCATGGCAGGGGTATGGGGAGAGGAGACTGTTACCTTGATTGCTTGTTAGACTACCAGCCAGTTGCTAGATAGGGCGAGGAAGTTGGAGATCCACCCCTTTGATAGAGTACCACAGTAGTTTGGACTCCCCTATAGTGTCATGCTTCCTCTGGTGGGGCCAGTGTATACATCTATCTGCGAGGCTCAAGGAGGTCTTAGATGCTAGGGTTGGACTATTTTTACTCCCAGTATTCCCATTATGGTCAGGAGGGTAGTACGGGCTCGAGGGAGAGCCGGTGCTTCTCAGCACCCTTACTTCAAATTACTACCAGTCTCGCCAATTGATGTGGACTCTGAGTCTAAGGAGTTCATAGGGGGAGAGATAGAGGAGATCAAGATCAGTGAGAAGGGTGGTGGGATGATAGTGATCCTGAGTGGCATGATACCCAGGAGATCCTACAAGCTGAGAGGGTGGAACAAAGCCTAGAGAGGGTGACTCTAGTCTCAGAGGAGTTACTCTCTCAGGACTTAGGTGGAGATGGTGAGTCCATTACAGGCTGTCACATTGCCCCAAACATGGGAGAGGGACACCAGTTAGTGGTAGCATCAGTGGCAGGCGCGGATCCTAGACATCCTTCTTGGAGGCCCGGAGATCCGAGTGAGTTGTCACTCTTCTCTTGACATTTGGTTTAGTTAGAATTGCGTTAGTTGTTATTTATTTTTGTTTTTTTACTCTTGGTTTTATCTTTTTATCATTTTCTAACTTGTTTTCTCATTTTTTTGCAGTGACTGATGATGAGTGGTAAGACTTGATTCGCCGAGTATGCACTGATACCCTGTTTCTCCCCTTGAAGAAGACTCGTGCTGAGCTATCTGTAGATGTGGGGGAGCCTTCAATAGCCGGTAGGCATACTAACATTTTTTCCTCCGTCTGGCATGCGGAGAAGATCATGAATTCTCTTTGCGCTGAGGTAGTTGGATATAGGATGGCCGAGTGGTTGATGAGGAGTCATTCTCATAGCAAGATGGCAGCTACTGGCCGTGACCGCGAGCCCTCAATGCATTCAGAGTGTTGACTTAGCTAGAGTCCTAGATGTGGTTGTGTGCCTTCTGAGGGATCCCATAGAGATTAAGAGGCCACTTTTGTAGTATTTTTTCAGATATCTGTATGAGTGCTTTTGTACTTTTCAGGCTCATTGAGTGTTTTGACCATGCCTAGTGCATGATGGCATTGTATATGAAACTTAATTTATATATATGTGTGTGTGTGTGTGTGTGTGTGTGTGTGTGTGTGTGTGTGTGTGTGTGTGTGTGTGTGTGTGTGTGTGTGTGTGTGTGTGTGTGTGTATCTCTTTTTGGATCCAGACTCTTGGTGCCTAGAATTTTGTGACTTGTTTCCACATGTGTACTTAGATGTTTTTAGAATATTTTCTTTCATGCTTTTCAGAATATATGCAATGGATGACAAATGATAACAAATGTTTTACTTTATATATATATATATATATATATATATATATATATATTTGTAATGCTAATATGAGATGATACCAACATATGGTAGTACTGAAATTTTGAACTCTTTGGGAAATGTTTGTAATTTCTTCTTATGTTGGAAAAACGTGATGAATGTATAGTGATAAAGAGATGAACTTTCCCCAATCCCAATTCCACGCAACTAGTAAGATGTGAGGGCTCAACACCAAGAGTTAGGAAGGGCACAAGTTGTATGAGTTTTACTAAATGGAAAGATGAGAGATAGACAAACCAGTAACAGAAACCAAACATAGACCTACACACCTACCCTACTCAGAACTACTACCAAGCTTAGAAGGCCACTTACTTTCTAGTTTATCTAGACTTAGATTCATAAATGGCAACCTAGTTGAAAAAATTTGGTTTTGAGGATTTGATCTTTTTGGAATTTGGATATTTGTTTTCTCTTAATAAAACTTGATTTGTGCTTCTAGCATACCAAGATTTATTAATTTGTTTGAATGGACCCCCCACATCCTGCCTCACGCCACTAGTAAGAAGCATGGGTTTGTCACCAAAGGTAAGATATAGGTGAGTAAGGGCACTTCTTTCCTTTTCCAACCTCACAGCAGTAGTAAGAGATGTAAGCTTATCACCGAAGGTTGATGGGGCAAAGAAGTGTGTAAAATAAAATATTTTGTTTTCTTGGTGCTTTTGATTTCATTTGATTTTGACGTTTATGATCTATGACTTTGGGATATCCTTTCATTCAAAGAGATTTAAGAGGGATAGATGTGACACTGAGAAGATTCTAGAATAGACCGTAGGCAAGGAAAACTTCACCTAGTAGAAAGAATGAGCAAAGCCAAGTATGCAGGCCTTGGTATGGTTTTCGTCAATACTTGTCTGTCAAACTTGATGAGAAGATTTTGAAAATAGTTGATGATGTTTGAAGAGATGTGTTTTGAATTCTTTTGCCAATATTTTCATAAATTTGTAACAGATTGTTTAAGAGGAAGTTCTTGGACTGCTATTTTTATGAAATGAGTGAACAGAATGAAGCAACTAAATGACTAATGCAATGTAGGTAGCTATAATGTACAAGTGATGGTTTCGATGTTTTATGCATAAAACCATTTAAGATGCAAGGAATTGATAGTTTCACTGAATTCCTCACCTTCTAGTGTGCACAAAATATATGCACTATTTTCGTAGTCCTTCATGACTCAGTATGGGCCCAACCACTTAGGCCGAAACTTCCTTCCTTCACCGGTTTTCTTATCGATCCGGCTGTATAGTCTTAGAACTAGATCTCCCTCATATATTTCCCACTCATAGAATTATTTGTTGTACTGCCGGCACATCCAGTTGGCATAAGCTCTGTGCCTTTGTTTGGTGTTTAGCTTGACCTTTTCAAGGCTTTCCAGTTGAGAGAGGCATGCCTCCCTATAAGATTCTTCATCCAGAATCCCTTGTAATGTGATGCAGAGACTAGGTCTTTTAACCTCAAGTGGGAGAACTGCTTCTGCCCTGAACACCAGCGAGAAAGGGGTTTCTCCCATTGGTGTTCTTATTGAGGTTCGATGGGCCCACAAGGCTAGATATAGTTTTAAATGCCAATCTCGCTTGTTCTCCTTGACCTTTTCAAGGAGAATAGCTTTTAATGTTTTGTTTGTCACTTCGTCCTGCCCATTGGCTTGAGGGTAGTAAAGAGAGGCCATGTGATGGTTTATCTTAAACTTGCTACATAACTCATGGACTTCATCATTTTTAAAGTACATGCCATTATCTGAGATAATGACTTGTGGGACACCATACCTATAGATAATTTGGTTTAGAATGAATTTAGCAATTACCGAACCTGGTACTGTGGTGAGAGGCATGGCCTCCATCCATTTGGTAAAATATTCCATGCTAGTAATTATAAAGTTATGGCCATCGGTTGATGAGGGAGAGAATTTCCATATCAAGTCTATACCCCACGTGGAGAAGGGCCATGGGGTTGCTATTAGTTGCAGGGATTATCCTGACATGTGAATCTCGTGAGAGAATTCTTGGCATTTGTGGCACTTACGTACAAATTTCATTGCGTCATGCTCGAGAGTGGGCCAAAAATAGCCCATCTGATGTATTTTGTGAGCGGTGGCATGAAAACCGAAGTGGCCTCCACATATCCCACTGTGGGATTCATGAATAATCTTCTTGGATTCTTCTATGTCAACGCATCTTAGAAGCATGTCGTCAAAGGCTTTATGTTAGAGTACCTATTCTAAAACAACATATTTAGTTGTAATAATGCACAACCGCCTTCTTTTTTGTGATGTGGTATCTTCTGGATATGTGTTTTCTATAACAAAATTGATGATATCAGTGTACCAGGGACATGTAGAGATGGGGGTCCTAGTTTCGACGAAGTATACACACTCATCAGGAAAGTCCAGATTTACCAAATTGCCTCCATCTAGTGGATTATCAGCTAGCCAATCTGCAATGATTTGTCCCTTAATAGATTTTCAGTTTATGAATGTCAACTCAAATTTTCCCATTAAGGTTATGAAACGCCCAACCTTTTTAGATAAAGACCCTTGCATAAGGAATGTTTGTAAATGACCTATCTTTACAATGACCCTCGTTTCCTGGTTTAACATGTAATGTCTTAAACATTTTCTTTCAAAGACTATGGCCAGGTATTCTCTTTCTACCTGTGTATAACGTGTTTCATAATCAAGCAATGTTCGGCTAATGAAATAGACTGCACGTTCTCGTTTATCATTGTCTTCTTGAGCCAACATGTAGGCTAAGGAGACATGAGTGGTTCGTGAGTATAAGATCAAAGGGCGGTCTGGTTTGGGAGGCATTAGCATGGGTGGAGAAAACAAGAAGCATTTAACTGCTTCAAAGGCTTTGTTGCATTCTTAAGTCCAATCAATGTTATAATCTTTCTTTAATAGATTGTTGATTGAATGAATGGAAAAAATTAAATCTGGATGAACCTTCAAATTGCACCGAGTTTCCCAAGAAATGACCTAATTCTAGACTCATCCGATGGTGGGATCATTTCGAGAACAGCCCATATTTTGGTTGGGTCAACATCAATCCCTCATGAAGATATAATGTAGCCCATAAGTTTGCCTCCTGTCACACCAAACACACACTTCTCTAGGTTTAATGTGACACCATATTCGATTAGTCATGAGGATGATATGGAGCACTTCTAGATGATCACAGTGTTTCTTAGCCTTGGCCAACAAGTCATCCACATAGAATTCCACAATTTTATGGATAAGATCGTGGAATATATATGTCATTGCCTGCTGATATGTAGCGTCGGTGTTCTTAAGACCAAATGGCATGACAATGTAGCAATAAGTTCCCCAAGGAGTTATGAATGTAGTTTTGGCTTGATCCTGTTCAGATATTTTAATTTGATTATACCCTAAGAGCCCATCCATGAGGGACAACAATTCAAATCCAGTTGTTACATCAACGATAATGTCAATGGATGGTAATGGGATGTCATCCTTGGGATAAGATTTGTTAATATCCCAAAAATCTATGTAAACATGTATCTTCCCATTCCTTTTTAGAACATGGATGATATTATATACCCATTGTGAATAGTCAATAGGCTTGATGAATCCTACTTGGAGAAGTTTTATTACTTCCTCTTTTACCATGAGAGCCAATTTTGGCTTCATTGGTCTTGACTTCTGTTTAACTGGTTTCACATCTAGTTTAGTGACATGATTATGTACCATGACTTATGGTGCAATGCCCATCATTTCTTTATAATTAAATGTGAAAGCTCTCTGATGTTATTTGAGGATTCAGGTATGTATTTCTATCTCCTCCGGAGTTAACTAGGATCCCAACTTCAAAATGTTTGGTTCTTCCTCCGTTCTAATGTTTATGTCAATGGTTTCTTCTATTAAAGAAGTGTTACCTTCTTCAAATTCAGGTGGGGCTGGAGGTAATTCCAAGCTTTCTCCATTTTCCATCCAGTAGACATAGAGATCCTTCTGTGGAGGAGACTCTACCATGGGATTTCCAAAGTAGGAAGAGGAATGTGGTATTAGGGAAAGATCAAATATACGGTGAGCAAGGTGTAGCTCCATATAGACATTTAGATATTTGAGAGTGACTCTATCATCGTCAAAGTGATCCATGATAGAAAAATCATCCTCAACTTCTCCATGAGTCAGGGGTGAGTTTGTTGGAATTTTACACACTAATGGTTCGGTACGAAGTGATACCATGAATTTTGTATCCTCTAACTCACTATTTGGGGTGAAATGGGAAGCTGAGGTTGTTATTGAGTCTGTGAGAAGGTTCTGAAATCTTGGGATTGCTTCAATTGATATGAAGTTAAATCCCTTACTTAGATCTAATACTGTTGTTTTGTATAGTTGTAAATGTTCAGCCCTAGTTTCATATACTTTAAAGACTTGGTTTACAACTAGTTGTGAGTCTCCTAGTACTCTAATGTCATCGACACCCATTCTTTTAGCTAGGATGAGGCCAAGGAGGAGAGCTTTGTACATTCAAATTTTCATTTAAAGGTGAAAGGTAGGATCTTTCCCTCAGGTGAAGTAAATATTACTCCCGCCCCAGATCCAAAGTGACATCTAGCTCCATCGAAGCGGAGAGTCCAATGCTTGCTTGGAAAAATGGATGTTGGGATATCTATATCTATCATATCTATTTCTTTTGCTTCAGTTACTTCTACCATAAAAACTTCATTTGATGGAAGAGAAGCAATTCCCAGGGTTTGTCTCATACCCATAGAATCAAATAGTAGGAGAATAGGTAAGTCTTTCTCTAGCAACTCGACAATATTTGCGGTAGTCCCCAGTGACACTGTTTTTATAACGTTGGTCTCATTTTTGAGTGTTAGAATGTCCTCGGCTGGATTTGTAATTTCTAATTTTGTGGTGGGTATCAACTATTCTTTTGGTTTCGAATTAATTGGTTTAATGAGTTGATTTTTTGGGAATTCAAACTTGGAGTGAACGCCCAATCTTTTCTTCAAATCAGCTAGGTGTATATCGAAGGGTTTTAGGTCACCTCGTGCCACGAATATTTTCCCTAAGTGTAGAAATATTATTTCTTGGAATAACGTGGAAGGGATTTCCTTCATACAGTGTATCCATGGCTAACCAAGGATCATATTATAGTTGGTTTCCCGATATATATTATAAAACTTAGTGAGGACCGTCTTGGGTCCTAAAGTGACTGGTAAAACTATGGTTCCGATCAAAGTGGCCTTAAGGCTATCATATCCTCTTAGCGTATTTCATGTTGTGGAACAATTTGTCTCCCCATATCCTAAATTTTAAAGGAAAGTGAAGGGGACTATGTTAATTACTGCCCCATCGTCAACCATTGCACGTTTAACATAATTATTGTAAACCCATACTTGTAAATGTAAAGGTGGGTCACCTCTTCATGAAATTTCAGCATCTATTGGCATCTTGCTTATATTGAATATAAACTCAGTATCCCTATCTAGCTGACCTGGAGGGTAAACGTAAAAATCTACATGGTTTACTTGCATTTCTGGAGGAGGAGTGATGTTGATTAAATGACCAAGGCCTAATGCTTCTAAGAGAGCAGCCCTATGGGGGGGAGAGTTCTTTAACAAATCCAAAAAGGAGATGTGTGAGAAAGTTTTAGTTAAGTCATTAATTAAATCATAGGTGCCTATGGGTTTTACCAATCCTTGTTGATTGTTGTTTGGTTCCAATGGATAACTTGGAGTTGGTTGAGAATAATAATCCTATGTTCTTGTTATGGTTTGTACGGGTAGCTCGGTGTCTAACTCTACCAAACCAATTATCTTGGTTTGGGGGCAAGTTCCTAGTTGGGGTGTGACTGGTGGATTTAATGAAGTTGAAGCTTCATGATCATTGTTTCCTGTTATGACACCCTTGTTTGTTCCATTAGGATCTAGCCTGTTATTGTTAGAATGGTTTGGGAGTGGATCATTAAAGATTTTGAGGGATGAATTTTGAGGGGAAACTACCCCTGCATAAGCGTTTGGCATGGGTACTATAGAATTTGCTAAAAAACATATCTATAAAGAGTTGCTTTTGATCTTCTAGCAAACGTTGCATGAACTTATTGTATTCATGACAAGTCCTAGTATCGTGGCCTTAAATCTTGTGGAAGCCATAATATAAATTGGGATTATAATTTTGAGGTTGTTGATTTATAATCTGTTGCAACCTGAAATTCTGATAAGATTGTTGGTTGTTAGAGTTAAAATTGTGAGGTTGTTGCCTTTGGTTTTGAATTTGATATCTAGTTTGGTTTCGATTTGGACTTTGTGATTAGATTTTTCATTGTTGTTTTTGTTATTGTTGCCGTGGTGGATGATTAAAATCCACTACATTTATTGTTGGAGAAAAATTGTTATTTCGTTGATTATTAATAGGTGGTGAAATGTTTACAACGTTTTCCCTTTTAACTTGGTCAGTTACTCCATCTTTTGTAACCCCACGGTTCTTGTTAAGGATTTTATGTCCTTGATTAGTGTTCCCCGTATTAGAATAGGCCATGGTGTTTTTATTGGAAGTGGTTAATTTCCCATTTGTCCCATATGTTTTACGACCACTATCTATCATTTCTTGGTCAATTCGGAGAGCACTCTTGAGTACTTCATCTTAAGTTCTTAGTGGGAACTTCTGGACTTCTTCCTTTATCTCTCTATTTAGAGAATTAAGGAATAAATCACATAGTTCCATTTGATCCATGTTTGGAGCACTCATTAATGAGTAGAGAATAGTGGATAAAATGAGTAGCAAATTCATTATGCTCTTGTTTAATATGTAGGAATTCCATGATTCATGTTCTTAATAATTTGTTCATGTCAAAATATTTGATTAAATTTGACATGAGTTATTTAAATGAGTGTATCGAAGATTTAGGTATTTTGTAATACCAATCAAGGGCAATATCTTCCAAGGTCTTAGGGAATATTTTAGCGACAACCCCATCCTAAGGGAGTAACTCCCGTATGGCTATGGCATAGGCCTTAATGTGTGCATTTGGGTCCCCTTCCCCTTTGTATTTGGGTAAATCGAGAAGAGGTCTTGGAAGCATAATGATTCGTATGGTGAAGTCTAGGGGCTCTTTTAAATATTCTGAATAAGTCCCTACCACATAGGCCTTGATCATCGATGGCGCTTGTTGAGGGGGTTGAGGTGGCATGGTTGTTGATACGGCATAACATATGTGTTTGTAGGGACATAAGGGAATCCTTATGGTTGAGCAAACATCCCAGGAGAAGAGAACATGTCTCCTTGTGGTGACTTTGAATAAATGTTTAAGTAGGGAGGAGCATTGTTCTGGTATGGGTTGTTTAGTGCCAAGCCAGGAGGTGTCATGTTTTCTACTTGAGTGGCATTCAAAAATGCGGTCCTAGTTGGTGCATGTGGGTAACTATAAGGATTTTGAGGAGGCATGCCTAACGTGCATGTTCCTGTAAGGAGGTCAATTTGACTAGGGTGATTTTTAGGGTTGGGGATTCCTATTTGCCCAAAATATGAATTCTATTTTGCTTGAGCAAGCTCCATCCCTCTAACCTTTTCAACTAAGGCTGAAATAACCTCTATTGGTGAAGACATAGGGTTTTTCCTTAATGGCGTCTATTGTATACCTTGAGGTTGTAAAGGGGTATGATACCCTGCTATGAATTGATCATTACCTTAACAAGCTTCACCGAGGGCATTTCCCATTGGTGGAGGAATGGGGGTGTTTTCTTGGAATAGGGTATCAGACTATATTTTTAAATTCCCTATAGGTGGATACATATTTTGGAAGCATTGTTCACTTTTAGCGAAGATTGCTAAGTACTCCTCATCCAAAAATGGGAGTGGGTCTGATTGTCTACTGATTTTTGGTATGAACAAGACCCAAGGAGATGAAGTGGATTCCCCAGTAAACATCATGTTATTATAGCCTGATGGCTCCAGCTATTGTGTTTGTGCAATCTGATCAAACTCCTCAATTCGTAACGAAGCACTAGAACTAGTCCTGTGAGGGGGAGTTTGAGATGACAAGTAATTACTTGAATAGTTATCAACCCATGTAGAAATCGAGGGCGATGGTTGTCTATTTGTTTGACTATAGTTTACTTTAAGACCTGAGAGAGGTCTGCCATATGCATCATATCCCAACATATTCAGGAGGTATATGAATACCTACAAAATAATGGGAAAGAGCGAAGGTGGATGAGAGAAATTCAAAATAATAAAAGGAATAACTGTTTGTTCATGTCGGGTTCGCCAATTTTATATGATGGAAAAGTGACAGGTGAGCATGGGAATCTACAAGTACCTCTTCCTCATACCTGACCTCCCAAGGTTGTGTTGAGATAGCCGGTGAATGATTGAATGTGAATGGATACAGACAAGCTAATCAGGTAATCTTATATCCTCAATATGCAACAATGGAATATGTGAATCTTAGGTGAAGTAGGCCCTTCTAAGCTTAATTGGTGTAATGGTTCATTCGGATATAATGGTTGTTCGGAGGCTCCAATCAATGATGAGCTTTGCTGAGATCCTTTTTCTTGGTTGTTGGATACATGGTAAGTGACCTGTGGGAGATTTGTATATATCTCCAGACAAGGTCATGAAAATGGTGATAGGAGGGTTAGTGGATTTGTAGTGAACTATGGGCAGTTTTTTAGTCTAGCCTAGAAAATATTAGATTGATTGTATTCTATATTTAATACGGAAAAGTGCGTGATGATATCTAGCGAGAGTGGTGAGGATCTAAATATTAGCATTCGTAAGTTGGTGTCAATACTTTATTGATTTACAGGCCCGTTGGGTTGTTAGACTTGGGGATCACAACCATGAGTTCATGGTTGTTGTGGACATGTTATGGTCATGTGAAGAATCAATCCCTTTTTCCAAATATCTAGTAATTGTATGTCTTTTTAACCTCTATGTTTAGAACTAGAAGTTGTATGATTTTCTTGGAATACCTTATAGGTGTTCCGACAACTTGAATGCGTAATCTAGTATCTATGTCAATGAGGAGGTCTCCTGAGTCAGGATGTGGAGCTAAAGGATCACAACCAAATACTTGCTCTCTTTCGAATCCTTGTGCAGTCATTCAGATATTTTATCAAGGCAGTCTATAGTTAGGATGATTTGACAGAAAATTATAAGCTTTGTCATCTTCGATATTTAATCCTCTCAGTTGTTCACTAATTGCTTGTAGGTTTGCTTTTACTCGGAAGACCTATATCCTAAGGTCCTGATCTATATCAGCTAATGTCATGGGTAGATTCAGCTGAGGCACTGTTGGTTCAAATATATATTCTCTAGGATCTCTAGGTCCTGTGATTGTCATACAGAGTGTTTCAACTCTTAACTAAAATGAATAAACTGATTACGAAAGAAGTATTTACACTATGCAAGCATTATTCTATTTTGTATTTTCAATGACGTATTTCAATGAAATTAAAGAGTATCTACTCTAGTATATTTATAAAATGGACAACTAATCTAGTAACAGCATAAAAACAAGCAAAGTAGCTGAGTATGGCTATTTTCCTGTGTAGTTGTGATTTTATCCTAAGTATGTACGTAGCTATTTATTTTGAATTTGAAAGACTCTCAATCCCACCTCAGAAGTGAGGAATGAATCATAGTTTCTTAGAAACTATCAATCCCCACAGGTTCCCTGGCGATATCGAGAGTAGAATTTTGACTAAAATAAAATAATTCACTACTCTATTTGATATGTCGTAACTAGAACTTTGATAGCTCAAACCTGGCATTTATAGAATAGTGGTAAATCTAGTTGTGTGTGATTTCATCCCCTAAGTGTGATCTCCTCATTCCATCATGTCCTTGTGAATCTAGAAAAGCATGTATATGATATTATCAATAGAAGATGGTATTCGAACCATGGTAGCTTTAGATATAGACCGAATATAATGCGAGTAGGAGAGGGATAGCGTAAGTGAACAAAACTTGACTATGTAATTCCTAGCAGGATTTACTGCAGGAATACAACACAAGTGTACCAAGAGTTTTAGAATCTATCCCTTTGACAAAACAAAACCTACAAATTGAATGGATTCTAGTCTAGAAATGAAGCTATTCTATGCTAAACTGATTGTGTGGAACAACAATGGAACAAGACTGAAACGAGAAGATTGAATGAATTCTAAGAAATAAAGGAAAACTAATAATTGATGCAAAACATGAAGCTAGTAGAATTCTAGGCAAGAAACTCAAAGACTGAACAATAAAATTGAGAAGATGAGGGGGCATTTGTTTGAAAACAAGCTGGCTATTTATAACCAATGCATTTACCAGAGGGTAACTCCCATTTGAACTCTTTTACTATAAACAATGGAAAAACACTATTACCAGGGAACTAAAAATATTAATGCAAGCCAAAGTGGTTGAAGAAAGTGTGGAAAATTTAAGATTTACGTTTGACACAATCATTGAAAGAATCTAAAAAATGCGTACAGGACCACCGCCCTGTGCAGGGAAAAAGTTACGGGACTGCCACCCTATCCTAGGCGGCGGTCACGTGACCGCCACCCAGTCAGGGAGGTGGTTTCCTCATTGAATCCCAAAATGTAAGAAAACAGGGGGGCAAAGGGAAAAAAAATCATGCAGAGGTTGAGCGGGGCATGCAGGATACAAACATATACTTGGCGAGCCTTTCTGGATTCTGAACACCTTGTAAGGAGACCTATATCATCATTAGGGCATGTGTAACATCGTTCTGGTAGAATAGTACCCTACAATTTCAGGTACATATAGTAAGCAACATGCTAAACCATTTCAAAAACATCATGATCCAAATTCTTCTCAGTTATTCAAACTGATTCATAGTGATGTGAGAGTTCCACTTGAGGCTCCTTCTCTCAACGGTGCCTTGTATTTTTTTTCTTTATTGATGATTACTCTAGAATGACTTGGTCTTATTTCATTAAGAAGAAGTTTGATGTCTTAGTTAAGTTTTATGAATTTAAAGCTCTATTTTAAAATGCTTCTAGTATGAAAATTAAAATAATTAGGACTGATGATTGAGGTGAATATGTCTGCAAAAAGTTCAATTAGCTTTATGTGTCATGTGGGATACAAAGAGAGTTGAATACTCCATATTCCCCTTAACAAAATGGCACTGTAGAAAGAAAGAATAGGATTGTCTTAGAAATGGCTAGGACTATGATTCATGCTTCCAATGTGCCTAATTTTTTATGGGATGAAGCTATGAACATTGTTCTCTATATTATTAATAGAATACCTACTAAAGCTCTTCATCAAGCTACTCATGAATTTTTGACAAAGCAAAAACCAAATATTTCTCACTTAAGAATATTTGGTAGTCTTGCTTCTATCTTCATTCCAAAATCCAAAAGGAAAAATCTTGATCCAACCTCTTTTTCTTGTATTTCTATTGGCTATGGATGTAAAACTAAAGGATTGAGATTTTATGATCCATTTAAGCATGACATTGTTGAAAATAGAAATGTTCAAGTCTTAGAGAGAAATTTCTCTGATGTATCTCATGAACCCTCATATATTGTTTTCGAGATAGAGCCTAATAATTCTTCTCCCATGGAAACAAAATTTCAAGAGGATGATCATCCTGATCTAGATATGATGAAGATTGAGTGGGAGTCATATCAAAATGTATTACAACCTAATATTCCTAAATGGGCTAAAAAATTTGTTCAAAACTCTTAGCTTGATAATCTTAGAAAGCTAACTAGAAGTCAACATACTTATTATTCCTTGATGACCCTATAAGAGGTAGAACCACAATCATTTGAAGATGCATCTCAAGATTATAGATGGCTTCAAGCTATGAAGGATGAATACAATGCCTTAGTTAAAAATGACACTTGGGAACTCGTTTCTTATCCTTCTAAAATAATCATTGTAGGATCTAGGTGGTTGTTCAAAATCAAATATAACTCTGTAGGATAGATTGAAAAGTTCAAGTCAAGGCTAGTAGCTCGTGGTTTCACTCAGAAACCTAGTATAGACTATGTTGAGACATTTTCTCTTGTTGTTAATTTTTTTTTTTTAATGGTTACTTAAAATTAGAAATCTATATGAGTCATCCTAATGGTTTTGAATAACCTAGTAAAGAACTTTATGTAAGCATAAAAAATATGTGTATGGTATCAAGCAAGCTCCTAGAGCTTGTTATGCTAAGATTAATAGGTTCTTTCAGGAAGTTGGTTTTTCTAACTGCTATTATGATATTTATTTATTTTTAAGTGTGATAACAATCATATTATCATTATTTGTCTCTATGTTTATTATATTTTGATTACTAACAGTGATAGAAATTTAATTGTTAGAATCAAAGAAAAGTTAAAACAACATTTTGAAATGACTGATTTAGATTTGTTAAATCATTTTCTTGGCATGATTGTATTTCAAGATCATAACTCTATTGTTACATCTCAATCTCAGTATGTTGTAAACTTACTTAGAATATTTAACATGATTGACTATAATCCTATTGGCATTCCTATTGAAGTTAGTGTTAAGTTAGACCCTAAACCACCTTATCCTAAATTTGATCCTACTCTATAGAAGCAGGTATTTGGTAGTCTAATTTATTTGACTATTAATAGACTTGATATTTCTTATGCAATAGGAGCAGTTTCTAGATTTATGCAAGAAACTTATGAGGCTCATTGGAAAATGGAAAAGAAAGTTTTGAAATATATTAAAGGAACAATCAATTATGGTATTTTATATTATTCTTATAAGGATGCACAATTATTTGGTTATTGTGATTTTGATCATGTTGGTGATGATGCAGATAGAAAGACTACTTCTAGATATGTTTTCAAGTTGGGTGTAGGTGTTATCACTTGGAGTAGCAAGAAGTAACCAATAGTTTCTATATATTCTACTGAAGAAGAGCATAAAAGTGTTATGGAATCTACAAAAGAAGTTATGTGCCTGAAAAGACAATTGGATGAGCTACACATGGGCATAAAATATATCACTACTCTTTTATGTGATAGCCAGAGCTGAATTTCTCTTGAAAATAGTCTAGTTCAGCATCAAAGGACAAAGCATATTGAAGTTCACATGCATTTTATTCTATAAACAGTCCTGAATGGTGATATTGAACTCAAGTTTTATTCTACTGAAGATCAAGTTGTATATATCTTCACCTAGTGTTTGTGTGTTGTGAAGTTTTGCAAATTTTGTGCCTTGTTGGGCCTATCATAGTTTCCATTGAGGGGTAGTGTGCATGAAAATGCCACCTCTTAATGGCTGTTGTAAACTTCCAATACTTCCTCCACTTTGTAATAAGTAAATGTGTCACTCTATGTGGAGCTACTTGTAAATCCCAGTGAAGATTTAGTTGTGGGTATGCCTTGGTTTATAAAAGGCTCCATAATCTGATGTAAGTCTTTATAAGTAAAGCACTTGATATTAAGAATTTATGTATGGAAAGATCATTTGATTTCCCTTGTTTGAATTCTATCCTAAATCATTGTTGATGATTCAAGGATCTGAAAATCCTTTTGTAGAAAAAGGTAAATTTGGCATGTGTATGTTTTGTCTTCCCCACTTAACATTAAGGAGGAGTGTTGGGGTGTTAATGTAAATTGGGGATAGCCACTTACATATCCCCTTTTCTTAAAATATTATTTTTAATAATTTTAGTCAGTCTTTCACAACTTTGAAAAGAGTGAAGCGGTATAACCGCTCACCCATCCTATATAAATAAGATGATCCCTCACGAGACTGGGCTGCTTGGCTAATGTGTTTTATAGACCGATTTATCTATGTTTAGCTACTTGTGCAAGCTATTATACAGTGAGATAGAAGTTTTCTATTTTTATATTGTGAGACCGAGGAGTGAAGTGGAAGTGTCTGGTTAAACTAATAAATTCTTAATATAAGACAATGTTTTTTTAGTGGAGTTTTATCCCCTTGGGTTTCTCCAATTAAATTAGGTGTATCTTGTCTCATTTACTTTCAGATATTGTTATTTTCTTTCATTTATGATAGGTTAACTATTATATGCATTTGTAAAACATTTGTTTAATGTCTGCACATTATAATTTATAATCCTCAATTGTTAATTTGTGGATCTATAATTCTTCAATTATATCTTCCCATGTTTTTTCTAACACATTGTACATATTTTTCAGCAAAGAGTCAATCACAAGAATTGTCTATGTACAATTATAGGCCACGTTAAAATGGTCACATACAATCCAATCCAATACAATTAAGAATATCCAATCTATTTTTTTGAAAGAACGTCAACATCATGTCATCTATATTCCACTTTCTCATTCTTGTCAATAGATCAATCTTGAAGCAGGTTAAAAATGTTGTCAAAACTCTTTTACATTTGGACAAAGATAATAATTTATTTTTCTACTAGGTGTTGTATAGGATTTTTTAACATTTTATTTGATTTATCTAGTTTTTGAACAATATGATCTAGAACACCATATTTACTGAATATTATCAATTTTATATTTAAAATGTTTGAATTTATAAATTTAAAAAATTGATTTTTTTGACTATGGGTAATACAACGACAAACCAAAAATTCAAATGTTACATTAATACCATTAAATTTCAATTTTTAATTGATCAAAACACACTACATCAATAAATATAAAAATAAGAATCACATTATGTAATTTAATTAGCATAGGTTTACACATTTCAATCATTTTACATGTTTAATTTCCTTGTCATGCACCAATCATGACCTTGAATGTTTTCAATGATGTACACATGTTACTATGTTGTATCACATGTTTTAACCATGAACATAATTGATTATAAATCAGTTTATCAATTTCATATATTCCATCAATTATCCAACATGGATGAGTATTGGGAGTAATTTCTTCAATAACGACAAAAAACATGTATCTTTTTTTAATCTATCAGAATAATATTTTTCAATTTATACACCTTTGTACATGTCTTGTATTTGTTACCTTTGAATTTTGTCGAGCTTACAATTCCCCCTCCCCTAAATGAACGTGAAGAGAAGATTTTGTAACTAACAAAAATTGTTTATGTAGTTGTATTGCAGAAATATTAATTCTAACTATGTTGGCCACAAATCAACATCAAAATGTTATCTTACAAATGTCACCAACTCAACACTAAAAATTCATTAAAATTGTTTAGAATGTGAGTGAGTTAAATTTTTTATTTTATTTTAAGGTGCATTGTAGCCAATTCCATAAACTCCAAATAGCAATGTTTCAACTCCAAAAACCAATATTTTTTATGCTTGTAAACCAGATCTATATAATAGTTAACAATAAAAGTATCCATTCAATCACTAAAACTTGTAAAGTGAAAAATAGTGCACAAATAAACCATTCAATTAAAACATAATGTTGTACCTCTAAACAAACCACACAAAGATAATATCTTCATTATGTCATTGGAAGTTAAAATATCTCAAATCGTGAAATTTACATACAATATCAAGAGATAAGCATAAATTATATAATATCATGTTTGAGAATGAAAACAACATTGTCAACTTATCTTAACTTCCAATATTTTTACAATTTTCATAATATATGAACCGATAGAACCTAGAATTTTCAGTTTGGTGTAAAAATTTACATCAAGCATATGTCCTTGAAAAAATCCAAATCATTACATTTTTATCCTAAAATAAAAAATTTGTTAGGTTTTCCTTTACATGCTATAGTAATAGTGTAATGCCCCATTCATCGTTGCTCATTTTGTTCTACTGATCTTTGTTGGTTTTGCCACTTTCCGATCACCCTATTAAGGTAGATTGTGTTCTCACTGCCTAGTAGGCAGCTGGATTGGTGTTTGGGTGTTGTTAGGGCGTGTCCTGTTAAAAGGAATACCCATAATAATTATTATTTAAAAATAAAATAAAGTTGTCCACCTTGACTACTGACCATGGTAACTATAATTGATAATTATTTTTGTAAGCCGTAAAATAATAATAATGATGGAAACCTAGTGACCAGTAGGTTCTCAATATACCCATATGTCTTTTCATTGTTACCATTGTAATTCTTCCCTAAGATTACATCTTTTTCAAAACAATAACATCAATGACATACTTTAGGTCAATGACATCTATGATATTAACTACAAGTTATAGAAAGCATTTTTTTTTAATGGAAAATTCGTAATTAACATAGTTAATGTTAATATTAATAGAAAGCATTATATTTAAAGAACAATGTCGGGAACATAGGCTAGGTTCCCACCAACCTTTATATCTAAATAACAACAATTGAAATCTATTGAATCTTAGGTTCCCAGCATATGATTGTATTTTCATTGTTATAATTGTATTTGTGTCTTAATATTACGCCTCTTTTAAGATAAGGATATCTATAAAGTTCAACATTGGAAAGCTAAAAGAAGTGGATCAGTGGGACATGTGGCTTATGCAGTCCCTGTTGGATATGTTGCTGGTGGATGCATTTAAAACAGTCATGATAAGCCCTAACCCTCTCTCTTAATGATTTATCCCCTTTAGTATTTGGGTAAATCAATCTTTGCAATTTTGTTCGAATGTTGTAGATGTGGGTTTCTTTTGGAATGTTGATTTGTTTTTGTTTTACTAAATAAATAGCGTTTGGACTCTGGATATCATATAACATGTATTTACATATATTGATTCCTTCTTGAAAGAGATGCCCAAAAAGAGATGAGTTTCAAATGACTTTTAATCATAATTGCATGAACTGATCTCTCTCCCCCTTTACAGTTTATCTTATTTACTATTTGAGTAGAAGAAATCTCTACATCGATTCTTGCCTACTAATCTTATAATGTTGGTTTATCTTTTTGCCTTGATTATTCCTTTGAATGATGGTTTCTATAGAAAATATTATGGAGCATGAATGAGTTTTATAATTTTTCTTGTATTTTTTATATTATGTAGAACAAGGCTTGAAAAAGGGAATTTCTGATATGACTGTATTTGGATTTTACTATGGATTTATAATAATATAAACTCCCATTAGGATTGGGGGCTTCTATTTAGGAAGAGTCATACTAGTTTCATTGGTCTTTCTAGATAGCTCCATCTGAGTCATTTGATTATCATTTACCTTGGGGATTATTGTAAACCCCTCACCAGGCCCTCTGCTATTACTATTACTATGAGCTTATTATTAGATTGGAACCCTCCTAAAGCATGCATTAATGGGTTTTCTTTGACCTTTACGAATATGTTATGCACACAAGTCATTAACCTGTGTGAATAATTCTTTGGCTTAATTTTGAGGCAATACTTGGATCTTTGAATCGGTTAAAGTAATATTGGATACATCGAACTCTCATGAATGATGACATTCTTCAAGTTTGATTCATATGTGATGTCCTCATGCATATGAATTCAGGAAATGCTTGAAATATGAAATTATAAATTTATCTTATACTTTGACCTTGAAGCTTGTCGAAAGACTTTTTGGTAGGAAAACAGATGAATAGGGAAGTTAAGATAACTACCCTAAAATGGAGTCATGCATAGCCTTAAGTAAAGGTGATAGCTACCATAATGGGACTGTGCATGCCATGTATGGCAGTAAGGATATAAGTCCACCTCAAATTATTTAACTTCATTTTATAGAACAATAATTAATACCCATAAATTGGGTTGTGCAAGTGGAGGTCGAATTATACAACAGGGTATATTATGTTATCAGATAACTAGTAAGGATAAACATGTTATTTCAATACTTGGTTAACGAGTGGAATATTTTCTGGCATTTACGATGATTATTATGTTAGCTAAAAAAAAAAATTGATACTTGCGTCTCAATTGGGAGTTGAGATAATGTTGATACTTGTATTTATAGTGGCTTGGGCCATGCTTACATATCTTAGTTAGTCCAATGTACCTTTAACATATTAGCAAAATATGACAATATTGTTGATCGTAACTCATTCCAATGAGTTGGACCCTTATACTAATAGAAACATATAAAGACATGGAATAAGCAACCAAAAGGATACCTAAATAATATATGAACATAAGTATATTCTTAAAATTGTGAGATAAATATCCAAATTATACTTACATATCACTGATTATCTATGAAGGTTTGATACTTGGGTAATACCGATGAATAGTATAAGATTGATACTTTTATTTATTATATAAACTCAATGTCATTGGATACTTATATATGTGAAGTAGGTCGAGGGTATTAGGTGAGCGTTATTATTATTTCTATAATTTAAGTATGATTGATTGCATGGTTAAGGTTGTATATCTAGTCACTTGGAATTGTGTTCTTATATAAGTAGATCTTAAGGAAGTGAAAATTAATGAGTATGAAATGTATTATCATGAGATGTGCAGTTAAGTTTTAAATGTATGTTAGAAATTTATTTGATAAGGAGTATTGCAAACTTTCATTTATTTAAATGTTAGATGGCATAAATTATTAGGTGCGGTTTATATCTTATCATGCTCAGTTCTAGCGAACTGACTCTAGTAAATATTTGTGTAGATGTATTATGCAAGTAGATTAAAGGAAAAGAGTGTAAAAGTTTCATCAGTTCAAATTATGAAGTTCTTTGTAGAAAGTTCAATGCGTTGTAATTTTTGTAACTTTGCTTGCAAGGAGTTTGGAAGATCTCTTGTATTCGTATGTTCGGAAAAACTACGTGGTGAAGTGTTCTTTCCCTTTTGTTGTTAGACTAGTAACTTACCTTGGTGAGAAATGATATTCAATCATTACATTGGCATAAGTATTGTAAAACCTTGATTTTGAGAATAAAGTGTTAAGTCAAAACTCTCTGACACCTTGTAATGATGTGATATAAGTAAAATTAAATGGAGTGGTTAACCCTTATAGAAGTTAACTAAATATATATATTCAGATAAATTAATGTAGAGATTACTTACTTGAGAACAAGAGATTCCTAAATTAATCAAAGGTGAAACTATCCTTGTAAAGTAAAATTTTAAAATTTGATATCCCTAGCTAAACTAGTGAACACTACCCCTTTTGGGTGAACTCTTAAACAATCTTAAGGGAAAACAATGGTTAGTTTCTGGAAGATAATAAGATTTAGCAAGTAGGAGAAGACTTTAAGTGAACTACTCTACTGTGGATAAGAAAATAACTTAGTTGGTAAGATGAATTTGTGTGAATCATATATTGAATCTTTCTGAAAACATAAGTCATGAGTTAAAGGGTGTTTTATCAAAATAAATAACCTTCAATCATTTCTTACTGTGGCTTGCCCTAGCTGAGAGTGTCATGTGGTTGGACTTCTATGTTGTTCTGTAAAAAAAAAAGTGTATTATCCTTTTGGGTGTGAATGTTTCCGTGCAGACCTTTTGGTCATCCCCGTAACAAGTGGTTCCAAGAGTTGGTTGTAACTTTTTGATGACATGTTGTGTCGTGTTGTGTGTCAAAGCAAGTCAAAAAAAAATATCTTGTCTTTTACTGTGTTGTTCGTGTGTGAATTTTAGGGTCGTTACACTTGGTATCAGAGCGTAGGTTCATGCTCTTGAACCTATGGGCTGGATTGGTGTTGTATGGTGATGTTACATGATGGTGATGGTGTTACATGATATTGTTTCATGGAGATGATGGTATTGCATGGTGATGATTTATATTGGAAGAGTAATGTGGTATAAGCGTGATGTGATTATTTTCGTAATTGTGATATTGTGAACGCACGTGATGTGTATGTCACTCAGTGCGTATTTGTTATCATATTGATGTGTTGGGGATGGGAGTGTTCTCTCTCCTTCTTGTGGATTCTATGAAGAGTTCACGTGTGAATTACTGTTTGTGGTAGGTGAAAAGAATTCTAATGTGGATGACGGAGTGTTGGAACATTGTGACACATGTGATATGTAAGAATATCAATGTGTTGTATGACTAGATTGATGTTAAAAGAAATGAGTTGTATCATGATGTTTTTACCATGTTTTGAAGAAATGTGTGTACCACCTTGTTATGTAGCAATGGATGTTATGTTGTGATGTACTATGTTCATCGTATGTATGATTTGTGCAAATATGTAATGCTCCATGTTGTGATTTGGGGTCATACGGTGAGTGTATGAACCCTATCGTATGGTGATTGCACTTTGGGTGTAGAATGTGGTAAAGTGATGTGTTACACTCAGTGAATGTATGATTTTGATCTACCTTGTATATGTACCACCATTGTGTTAGTAATATAGTTACATGTTATGTTTTGAACCTTACGCTAACCGACCCTGAGGGAAATCGGTAGAAGTGTATGTTGAGAGTGAGGAATGGTGTACCATGGGTCAATAATTAGAGCCAAAATTTGGTTTAGTAGATATCAACCTGTGATTCTTTCCTCTCTCCCTATGTGGTTGTATGTATGCAACCTAAGTGTAACTATGACTATGTTTAGCCTTGTCGAAGTGGTGGCGGGATGATTCAGATAGAGGTGATGATAGTTGTATTATTGATATGTATTTTACGACCTAAGGCTCGATGTTCCGAGTGCTAGCAACTTGTTGAGTACCCCTTTGGTGGCCAGATAAGGCCACACAGTTATCGTAATGTGACATTATTATAAGTTGATTTTATTCGTAAATTGAGCTTTTTACTTTATTTTGTAAGGACCAGTAGCTTTTCTTGATTGCCATGCTTTACAATTTTTGGCATTTCCTTGGTTTATGGCACTAATATGTGGATTTTGATAATAACTATGGATATTTGGCCATTTATTTTGCTTGATTTTGGGTCTTCTTTTAAATTTGGAAATTTTACCGCCTTGCCCAAAGCTTGTACTTTGCCACTTGGCATTTGGATCGGATTACTATGTTGGTTCTATTGTCATGATGTGTGGAATAGGGTCATAGGATGCACCATGGAATGGTTGTACCTATGGACCCGCTTCATTGTATGGGGGTACGCCCTAAGGAGTTACATATAACTAGCGGGTTGTTGAACCACGCATTATTATGTCACTTGGGTTAGGAGTGTTCGAACTCTATGTGTCTTGGGCCATCGGGTCAACCGGCCTCCTTGAGGGAGGCATAAGAGACTTGAGGGAGGCATAAGAGTTCGAGGGAGGCATATGATATTTGTATGTATGGTTGATGTTTCGGGATATATGTTGAGTTATTGTGATGTTTTGGTAATGGTCTTTTGATGTATGTGTTACTCATGTCAAATGGATATGTGTTGTGATGTTGTGGATATGTCATTGATTCCCTTGTGGACACTATGTACCTGTAGCATTTGTTTGGTGTTATGTGAATTTATTTCATCGATGCAAATGGAGGAAATGTCTGGTGGATTGTAGTACTCTTTTGTTCGAGCATTCTATACGTCGGTCATAAATGTGTGATGTGTACTATATTATGTGGGCTGTGCCTAATACATTCTGTATTTGAGTAACCTTTTTAGGTGTAATACAATCATGAAGAATATACTTGTGTGCTTGTGAATCCGTAGTGTCCTTTTGAACCTGATAGGGTGTTGTGTTAGCAGTTCATGTTGGGCACCCACAATAAGGAATAAACTAAAACTCTTCAATGATGAAATTTTAAAAGAAATTAAACTAAGAATAATGCTAATGGAAAGGAACTAATGAAATAATAAATAAGAGGGAACTGCCAATCTTCACAGAAACTTGAAAGTTAAAATTTCTACCAAATGTTCCTAAGGCTACCCTGTGGCCTTGCTTTAATCGACTAAAATTCTAAACCATAGGGTGTGTTTTCTTCTTTATCTATTCCTTGTTGTGTACCATTTCCTTTCCTCTGTGTAATGTCGCATCGAGGACGATGCTTTCTTAAGGGGAGGAGAATGTAATGCCCCATTCACCGTTGCTCATTTGCTTCTGCTGATCTTTGTTGGTTTTGCCACTTTCCGATCACCCTGTTAAGGTAGATTGTGTTCTCACAGCCTAGTAGGCAGCTGGATTGGTTTTTGGGTGTTGTTAGGGCGTTTCCTATTAAAAGGAATACCCATAATAATAATTATTTAAAAATAAAATAAAGTTGTTCACCTTGACTACTGACCATGGTGACTATAATTGATAATTATTTTTGTAAGCCGTAAAATAATAATAATGATGGAAACCTAGTGACCACTACGTTCTCAATTTACCCATATGTCTTTTCATTGTTACCATTGTAATTCCTCCCTAAGATTACATATTTTTCAAAACAATAACATCAATGACATACTTTAGGTAAATGACATCTATGATATCAACTACAAGTTATAGAAAGCATTTTTTTTTCAATGGAATATTCACAAATAACATAGTTAATGTTAATATTAATAAAAAGCATTATATTTAAAGAACAATGTCGGGAACATAGGCTAGGTTCCCACCAGCCTTTATATCTAAATAACAACAATTGGAATCTATTGAATCTTAGGTTCCCAACATATGATTGTATTTTCATTGTTATAATTGTATTTGTGTCTTAATATTACGCCTCTTTTAAGATAAGGACATCTATAAAGTTCAACATTGGAAAGATAAAAGAAGTGGATTAGTGGGACGTGTGGCTTATGCAGTCCCTGTTGGATATGTTGCTGGTGGATGCGTTTAAAACAGGCATGATAAGCCCTAACCCTCTCTCTTAATGATTTATCCCCTTTAGTATTTGGGTAAATCAATATTTGCAATTTTGTTCGAATGCTATATATGTGGATTTCTTTTGGAATGTTGATGTGTTTTTGTTTTACTAAATAAATAGCGTTTGGACTCTGGATATCATATAACATGTATTTACATATATTGATTCCTTCTTGAAAGAGATGCCCAAAAAGAGACGAGGTTCAAATGACTTTTAATCATAATTGCATGAACTAATCTCTCTCCCCCTTTATAGTTTATCTTAGTTACTATTTGAGTAGAAGAAATTTCTACATCGATTCTTGCCTACTGATCTTATAATGTTGGTTTATCTTTTTGCCTTGATTATTCCTTTGAATGATGGTTTCTGTAGAAAATATTATGGAGCGTGAATGAGGTTTATAATTTTTCTTGTATTGTTTATATTATGTAGAACATGGCTTGAAAAAGGGAATTTCTGATATGACTGTATTTGGATTTTACTGTGGATTTATAATAATATAAACTCCCTTTAGGATTGGGGGCTTCTATTTGGGAAGAGTCATACTAGTTTAATTGGTCTTTCTAGATAGCTCCATCTGAGTCATTCGATTATCATTTACCTTGGGGATTATTGTAAACCCCTTATCAGGCCCTCTGCTATTACTATTACTATGAGCTTATTATTAGATTGGAACCCTCCTGAAGCATGCGTTAATGGGTTTTCTATGACCTTTATGAATATGTTATGCACGCAAGTCATTAACCTGTGTGGATAATTCTTTGGCTTAATTTTGAGGCACTACTTGGATCTTTGAACCGGTTAAAGTAATATTGGATACATCGAACTCTCATGAATGACGAAATTCTTCAAGTCTGATTGATATGTGATGTCCTCATGCATATGAATTCAGGCAATGCTTGAAATATGAAATTATAAATTTATCTTATACTTTGACCTTGAAGCTTGTTGAAAGACTTTTTGGTAGGAAAACAGATGAATATGGAAGTTAAGATAACTACCCTAAAATGGAGTCATGCATAGCCTTAAGTAAAGGTGACAACTACCATAATGGGACTGTGCATGCCATGTATGACACTAAGGATATAAGTCCACCTGAAATTATTTAACTTCATTTTATAGAACAATAATTAATACCCATAAATTGGGGTATGCAAGTGGAGGTCGAATTATACAACAGGGTATATTATGTTATCAGATAACCAGTAAGGATAAACATGTTATTTCAATACTTGGTTAACGAGTGGAATATTTTTTGGCATTTACGATGATTATTATGTTAGCTAAAAAAAAATTTGATATTTGCATCTCAATTGGGAGTTGAGATAATGTTGATACTTGTATTTATAGTGGCTTGGGCCGTGCTTATATATCTTAGTTAGTCCAATGTACCTTTGAAATATTAGCAAAATATGACAATATTGTTGATCGTAACTCATTCCAATGAGTTGGACCCTTATACTAATAGAAACATATAAAGACATGGAATAAGTAACCAAAAGGATACCTAAATAATATATGAACTTGTGGATTGGTGGAATCTTTGTTAACATAAGTATATTCTTAAAATTGTGAGATAAATATCCAAATTATACTTACATATCACTGATTATCTATGAAGGTTTGATACTTGGGTAATACCGATGAATAGTATAAGATTGATACTTGTATTTATTATATAAACTTAATGTCGTTGGTGCTTTTATTTAATAGAAAGATAATACTATTGGATACTTATATATGTGAAGTAGGTCAAGGGTATTAGGTGAGTGTTATTATTATTTCTGTAATTTAAGTATGATTGATTGCATGGTTAAGGTTGTATATCTAGTCACTTGGAATTTTGTTCTTATATAAGTAGATCTTAAGGAAGTGAACATTAATGAGTATGAAATGTATTATCATGAAATGTGCAGTTATGTTTTAAATGTATGTTAGAAATTTTTTTGATAAGGAGTATTGCAAACTTTCATTTATTTAAATGTTAGATGGCATAAATTATTAGGTGTGCTTTATATCTTATCATGCTCAGTTCTAGCGAACTGACTCTAATAAATATTTGTGCAGATGGATTATGCGAGTAGATTAAAGGAAAAGAGTGTAAAAGTTTCATCAGTTCAAATTATGAAGTTCTTTATAGAAAGTTCAATGCGTTGTAATTTTTGTAACTTTTCTTGGAAGGAGTTTAGAAGATCTCTTGTCTTGGTATGTTCGGAAAAACTACATGGTGAAGTGTTCTTTCCCTTTTGTTGTTAGACTAGTAACTTACCTTGGTGAGAAATGATATTCAATCATTACATTGGCATAAGTATTGTAAAACCTTGATTTTGAGAATAAAGTGTTAAGTCAAAACTCTCTGACACCTTGTAATGATGTGATATAAGTAAAATTAAATGGAGTGGTTAACCCTTATAGAAGTTAACTAAATATATATATTCAGATAAATTAATGTAGAGATTACTTACTTGAGAACAAGAGATTCCTGAATTAATCAAAGGTGAAACTATCCTTGTAAAGTAAAATTTTAAAATTTGATATCCCTAGCTAAACTAGTGAACACTACCCCTTTTGGGTGAACTCTTAAACAAGCTTAAGGGAAAACAATGGTTAGTTTCTGGAAGATAATAAGATTTAGCAAGTAGGAGAAGACTTTAAGTGAACTACTCTATCGTGGATAAGAAAATAACTCAGTTGGTAAAATGAATTTGTACGAATCATATATTGAATCTCTCTGAAAACATAAATCATGAGTTAAAGGGTGTTTTATCAAAATAAATAACATTCAATCATTTCTTACTGTGGCTTTCCCTAGCTATGAGAGTGTCATGTGGTTAGACTTCTATGTTGTTCTGTAAAAAAAAAAAAAGTGTATTATCCTTTTGGGTGTGAACGTTTCTGTGTATACCTTGTGGTCATCCCCGTAACAAGTGGTTCCAAGAGTTGGTTGTAACTTTGTGATGACATGTTGTGTCGTGTTGTGTGTCGAAGCAAGTCAAAAATAAAATATCCTGTCTTTTATTGTGTTGTTCGTCTGTGAATTTTTCGGTCGTTACAAATAGCTATTATGTCTCTGTAACTATATGAAATTCCTTTCCTACCGTACACTTCTGTTAGATATTTGAATGTAATACCATATTGTACATGAAAATGCTCTTTTTCACATGTGAAAATTGGATTCCAAGAAAAAACACACTTGTTATAGAGTTTTTCTGTTAGCTTCTCTACATCACTAGATATCATTGAATTTGACCAAAATGAAACCTCAAATATTTATAAAACCAAGTTTCAAAATTGATTCAAGTCACCTCTCGTTTTGATCAAATCATTTTAAAAATTGAATCCCTTTTCTTTATGTGGTTGAGTTTTTTCATAAAGAAATCCCTCCAAATCTAAAATTAGCAAGATTGTTTCCTCATACTTGTAGAAAAATATATGTTTTCTATTTCAAAACACTAGAATCAGTCTACATAAATTTTAATGTAACTTTAGAATACAATTACCTATGTATTGATGTGAACTTTTTGATGGATTTTGGATTCTAATTTCACCCTCCACATTTATTAGTGCAAAATCCTTTATAAATTGTCTTGTTTCAAGTAACCATTCTAAATCATTATAAGAAATCTAGAAAGAAACATTACAAGAATAATCAAAAAATAATAATTACAGAAGAAATGTGGTGAAATACATGCAGCAACACCACTTATCATTTTTTATTAGAGGTAAACAAGGGTTGAGGGGACCTTACCCCAAACATCGAACACTCTCCATGAGAGCAAAAAACAACATTACAATAACATAAAAAAACCATAATATAATTGTTCATAGCAATAAGAGCTCTTCGGAGCCCATAAAGTGAAACTAACATCAACAAAAAAAAACATATAAACTAACAACATTGATGAAAGTAACAGCTAGTAACAGAGACAATGAAAACAAAAAACAACCCATCCTGAGTCATTTGTAGGCTTTTTCAAGCCCCTCCAACACCTTAGCCCATTCTTCACCAAATCTTCTATATTAACCACCAAGGAACCCAGGTCAAAACCATTTAGCGTAGCCTTTCTCTTCCTTCCCTGACTATGCACAACACAATAGGTATTGGTGAGCTGCCCTAGAGTTTGAAGGTGTTGCAAGGTCAATTTCACCATCACAATGCTCCATTCCATATAACTATGGAGAATTTCCTTAACCCGATCCATCTCTTTGGTAATGGCACCAAAGTTGGCCTTTAAAACATCAATCTCTTCTCCCTACCCAAAGCTGACTGCTACCTCCACCTACTCTTTCATCTTATACCAGTCATTGAACCACTTTTCATTTTTTATATGCCAATGCTAATGACATTAGAAATGATTACCTAAATTGGAGAAATAAAAATAATAAGTAACAACTAAACAAGAAAAACTACTTTAAAATATTACATTGTGCATTTATTCTAATACCATTCCATATAGATAATTGTGTTTGTTATAATTGGGTAACAAATTAATATTGAAAATGTAATTGAAGGATGCTACTATATAATTATAATCTAGTTGACAACCATATAAATTTATGGTGAAAAGGGGATCATATCTAATTTTTTTTTCAAGATATATACACTCTAATTTTGTAAAAATGTTATCAAACCTATAAAAGTAATTTTAACATGATTATATTTAACAAAAAAAAAATTATAATATGAAAACCTCAAAAGAAAAATACCCACATAGATTAGCTATGTATATTTGTTCATTATAACAGTCTATTTAGATCATTGTCGGAGAAATAATTTGTCATGTACACATTATTTAGTTTTCACTAATGGTCACAGGGATAATCCCCTCCTTATTTTGTATGGGAACGATCCCAGTATTGAATGTAAAATACGTAAATTTTTGGGGTGTCTAATAGGTTAGGGATCATACAGGAACACTCCACTTAACATGTGGTAAATGATTGTACAAGGCATAAGTTAGGAGTTTGCAGCAAAGAAAGGTAAAGGGGAGCTGGAGGAATAATGAGAGAGAGGGTTACCATTGTGAGTAAGCATTAGTAGAGTTAACATATAATAACTAGAGTGGGTCCACATTTAATTAGAAGAACACAATAATGCAATCCATTAGCAAGACTGATAAATAAGACATAATTTTTTACAAATTTATCAATCAAGGACAAAAAATTCCTTCTTGGTTGTGCAAGATGACAATGCTTACAAAATTGGAAATTATGTAGACTAGATGAACATAAGAAAAGAAAGAATAATTTTAGCTTTTATTGCTTTACATAGTAGTGGTAAATCTCAACAACATAAATTCAATCAACAATTGCCAAAAAATTGGAATAGAGAGGGTATTAGAATTTATATATTTACAAGGAGACTCTTCATCTTCCCCATGTGACTTTTCAACTTAAAGTGATAACCTTAATGAAGAAATATAATTCTAGAGAGAGAAAGAGAGAAGAAAGAGTGGAGATGAGAGATAGAGAGAGAGATGAAGCTCCAAGTTTGAATGATGAAGGATGAAGAAGCTTTGACCTTGAAGAAGATCTAATCCTATGATGAACCAGTGAAATGCTCCAATGTAGTGATGAAATCTTTATCCTTGAACTCTTTTGCACCATAAGAAACCTCCTCTTGGATGATCAAAAACTGTAGCCCAATGGGTACACTAAGTGAAGAAATGAGAAGCACCTTATCAATATACAATTAAAGACAATAAAATATATATTTTACCACTTAAACAAACCTTGAAAAGAAACCATGCATTATTGACCAATAATTCATATGATGAGAACTTGAAATAATCGCCTAAACAATGTAGCCATGATGATAATTTCATCTTGAGAACATTGATGACCAAAATTGGGAACTAAGGGAGCTTCCCTTTTACCTAGTTCACAATTCATCTTCCAATCCTTTGCATTCATGAATGTCGACTTTTTTATCCACTCAATAGATATGCACATTAGCACCTCCTTTAAACAAATTTGAATGCTCACCCGAAGCATGTGCAACCAATAGGTCCCTCCTTTTTTGTGCCTATCAGAATGTTAGCATCCTTGTTTACCATATTCATAATCAAGATATTCATTCATGCATAATAATCCTCATAACCATGGAAATATTAAAAACATATAATAAGGAAAATACTTAATCAATGTAAACAATAACAAATATCATCTGCATTTTCAAGACACCATTGTTGAACACAATTTTTCCTTTGTAGTTTGTTTGATATGATAATGAGGCAAAACTTGCTTAACCTTGGTATGGTAGGGTTTTCAAGAGACCTGTGGGATTTGATAGGTGTATGATTGGTTGCGCTTCGTGAATAATGAATTAAACCCTCTTCCCTACAATTAGACCTACAAATCAAATACTCTACACAAAATGGATTTAGTAAAATAGGTAAGTAGGTTGCCTAGCAAAGGCTAGTTCCTAGAAGCCAACAAAATTCCTTATGTGGATGTAAACCTTCTTTTAAACACTTAACATTTATTGATGAAAATTTGGATTATAATATACGATAGGTGAAAAATGTGATCAAATTTTATCACTTATTTGGGTGATTAAATATATGAGCTGATAATGGTAAAATTAAAACCCAAAAGTATAGAATATGAAATCAGAATCTAGGTCAGTATCTATGTTTTCAAAAAATAAGTTATAGCCCACTGAGAAAGCTAAGTCATCATCCTCGATGTAGTAGGAATTGGGTTCTAAGATGTAGTCTTCCATGAAGAAGTCATAGATATCCTCCTCTGTATCATATAGGTGTGAAATATCAAAATCAATGTCTAGAAGGATGATGTTTCTCTCAATATCAGATTCGGTTGCAGTGCAGGTGTCCTCAAGGAGGTTAAATCCCACTTCGTAGTTGTAGTCATACCATGCAAGGTCATATTGTATCCTCTGAACCTCATAATATTCTTCCCAAAATTCCTTGGTGGCTTCCCGAATTATTTAGGTAGATGTGAATATGGATTCTAACCTATCAAGAGGCATTGTGTGGATGGCACACAAATCTAGGTCATAGAATAAGTCCTATTGCTCCCATTGCAAGGGGTGTTTGAAAATTTGAAGTGAGTTAATTTTGTTAATAGGGTAATTAGTTCCTGATATATTCATCTATAAAATCCATCTTGGCACAAATATTAGCAACAAAAATCATGCATTAACTAATAACAACCTCTAATGCAAACTGATGACTAATTTTTGATAGAAAACATAGGAATCACATGCGATTCTGTGAAATACTAACACATTGATAAATGAAATAATATGAGTGTCTAAGATGAAACTATCATCTATTGAAACACAAAGAAAGTAAGTAATGATATAATTAGACTATTTCAGAATGAAAATAGAATGAATGACATTAAAAATGAACCTTTGGATGATAAATGGTGACGACAAATTGGTGTTCTGTGATTATGTCTTATAAACAAGCCTGAATAGCTTCGAAAACACTTGAAAGGTGAATTAGATGTAGAATGACATTGATGAGAGCCTGGTAACAGTGCTTGAATACTTGAGAAAATGTGATAATGCTATGTTTGTCAAGATGGTCATGAATGGTCCCAAAGAGAGGAAGAAGAATTGGTATTTATAGATCGTTGGTGTTTAAGGGAATCAATGAAGTTTTTGAGAAGTTGGATTTAGGGTGAGATATGAATTCATAAACCTTATATTTCCAACTTAAATGCGGGGGATTTAGGGGAGTCATGAATAGATAACTTAGATATGTCAAGTGTGAGAGTTAGAGGTGGATGGAACCAGTTAGGATATAATTTCGTAGGTTGCCAAATTTAAACTAGTCCTAACTAGTGACAAGTGAGAGGTGGTTATAGGGATAAGTTAGAGGTGGTTAAGGTAGTATTTTTAGAAGGTTTTTAGTTATAAATATTTACAACTAGTGAGTGAGGATGAGTTCACATGGTGATTTTATTTATGGTTAAAATGAAAAGTGAAATAGACTCGGGTCAATATAAAGCCCTATTTTTACCCGAGTCTCCTCATTGCGTTTGACACCATTCAAGCCATTCTATGATATTCCAATAGGTTTGTAGACACTATGGAAGCCCTCGGGTCCCTCATTCCTTTTGAAACAGAAAAATCAAGTGATAAGACTAAAATGCCTGTGGTTTTTCAATGCTTAGATCATCCTTCACATAAAAATGAGCTACCTTCCATCAAAGCATTGACAACAATCCATGTGAGCTATATTACACACAGATATAGTACTATGTTTCCAAATCTAAACTACCATCAGATTTATCACATGGAGCCAAATGATCATTTCTTCAATGTGTCACTCGTTTCATCATCATAGGGGGCATCCTTTTTAAACAACATATTATTTATCACATAAGCGTGTCTACATTCCAAGATCATCTTCATTTTCAAGACACCATCTTCAGACATATAAAATATCATTATCCAACACAAATATACATTATAAACCACAATTCATTACATCAACAAAGTTGAATATATATAACAGTCATTGCAATGGTGCACAAGACCATGTGTGTAAACACCAAACCATAAACCTATGTCAAAACAACATAGATTTTCTCTCCCACACATGGTCACCCTTAATAAGGAAAAATATCAGATATACATGAGGGTGGGGACTTTCCCTTTACCACTCATGCACTCTCCTAATAATAGGAATTCTCATAAAATAACTTGCATGCTTTTTCTTCTATGTTAATAATAGATTATCCTAGATATAATATTTTTTTAATCCTATTATTATCTTGACTCATGCATGGTTATTTTCTCTTTTGGCATGTGATTTTCCCACTTATACCCCTTTCTTGGTTGAAAATTTCATTTTTATTTTATCCTTTTTTTGATCGGCACTCAAACCTTGTTTTTTCCTATTTTTATCCCTATCTCGGAAAATAGGTAAGTCCATGTTATCTTTTATTGTGTGTGCATAGCCTCGCGCACCAGCCTATTTTTCCCATGCACGTTTCCCCTTGTACGCTCCTTTAATATTTATTTCCATGTTCCCTCTTGTGTATTCCTTGTGATTTATTAGTACTTATCATTTTTTCTGGACCAAAATTACCCCACACTAGGGATATTATCAATCCTTGACAATATTGTATCAATGAATGCCTCAAAATAATGTATGAGTCAAGAATGTATTTAATGAATGAATGAATTAAAGGATATGGCTTGTGCCTAAAGAATTAAAATAATAAATATATTATGTTTTTGGTGGAAGGATCCCTAGAATTTGTTTTATCAAAAATCTTCCCTAACTCCCTTCATCCTTCAAATTCTTTGGTTTCCTTGACCAGCGCAATATCGACAATGTCTACTACCTCTACTAGAGTTAGCTCATCAATATTCCCCTTCATATGCACAATTAATTTCTCTAGATATTTGGTCACATCGTCCAATGCATCCATTATGCGCATGAAAAGGAGAAAGATTTACTCAAGTCTATCTTTTAGTGTGGCCTTTAGAGTTGTTACCAAATCTCACTTCTACTTTACTTCAACCAACTTCCTATCTCACTCAACCCTATTAATTCTCATTTTGGCCTATATTTCTTTCAAATTTTCCTCTTCATTGGAAGCAAGTGCACTCACTACTTGGTAAAAATATTGGTATTTGTTAAGCAAAAATTTTTCCCTTCACCTAGCCTCCTTAGCCTTTATAGATAGCGCATCATACTGAATAAGATGCACTTTTATTTGTTCTCTATCATATTTTTTCGGCATGGCTATCTCCTCGGTTGTTGAGCTTATACCCTTTATTTACTTATGTGATAAAATCCATGCCAAGTCCTCTAGATAATGTAGTGTTGTTTAATATTCCTCGGCGTTTTTAGCAAGGCTCAAGTACATGAAAGTGATAATTTCCATGATGTATTGTACTTTCTTGTAATTCATGCACGTTCTTCCCTTCTCCTCTCTTAACTCCTTCATTTCCACAATTATTTCATCCTTTTCCTATATCTCATTGTAAATTCTCTTCATAACACAATCCTTATAAAAAATCCACACTCCTACTTTTGATGTCATTTTATTAAGTGTATTACATGTTTTCTCATCACTAAGCATCTACACATTGACCATGGATAAAGCCTCTCTTGGATTTTATTTGATATGAGTCTCAAACAATGGCTGCTTGCTGATCTTGAACTTGGGTTCCTCTATATGTGACTAATACAAAAAAGAGTTAATTTTCCTTATACATTGGAGGGCCTCGTTCTTGTCAAAGAATGATCAAAATAAGATATCTTCTATGGCTGCAAAACTTTGATATCTTATTCGTAGGAATTTTATAGGATCATTTGTATATTATAGAAAAGGGCCCAATAGGGCGTGCCTTCATTTTATTCCCTTTCCTCTGTACCCCTTTGGTATCTCCTATGCAATAGAGTGAAGTGTGCAACTAACTTCCCCCATTCCTATATCTTTTCCTACAATTGTGTCCTTAATTGTCTCTTCCTCCTCATTACATTCAACATCGCGCTCTTCTTCAACCTTTATATCTCAACCTATGTTATCTATGAAGGGCTCGTCATGGCCTTCTTCCTCTTCATTATTTCTCACCATTCCTCCTTATCCCTTCATCCTTACATGTACCCTACTCTTCTTCATCTATTTATTCTACATTATGGATAATTGGGGGACTTTGTGGTATTTTCTCTCCACCAGACTTCTCTGTGTCCTATGTTTCATCACTTGAAACAACTCAAAGTTTCTTCTTAATTGGTGTCTTATTCTTAGGAAATGGCTTCTCCCGTGACTTATTGGTTTCTCTTAAATAATTCACACTTTTTACTTCCTCCCTATGTAGATCCTCTTCTTCTTCTTATTCTACCCGACGGGGATGGATCTCCTCTCACGTCCTTTTGATACCCACTGTCTAGTTTCCCTTGGGTGGACTTGGGAGATTAAGATATTTTGTATCAACATATTTTCCACTAGATAACTTAGAATTCAAATAAATTTATACTTTTTTTGCTTCTTTATTACCTATTTCCAAAGTCCGAGAGTTAATATTTATATCATCTGATTCCGTCATCTCCACATATGATGTATTCCCAGAGTACACATATTTCTTGTGTAATGTGTGGTGATTTGCATCCACTTTTTATTCATCAAAATAAAAATTTCACATGTCAGAAAACCTATTCACAGATGATTGGAAGTACCTTGTTATAAAAGTAAAAGGAAGTTTACACTAAGTGATTTCATCTCCAGACTTCATGTTGAATTGGCCCAAGGAGAAATGTTGATATACCGCAAACTCGGCCTGCCCTTCCAAAACTTAGGGAAACTCCCTTAGGACATGCCATTTGTTCTTGAATGCATCATGCATCAACTTGTACCATCTGTCCACCTAAATTTTGTATGCATTATTAATCCTTATTCAGGTATACTCAACTAACCTCTTCACGAGGGACTTGTTTTTTGGAGGATACTTCCACATATTATCATTTGGCCCATCTGGAACCCCAATTTCTGAAAAAAAAATTAAGAGGAGGATAACACCTCAAGTAATATTGTCTCCTCCACATGCTTCTTCTATAATTCCTTCAATAATAAACGAGGAAATATTGTATGCTATTTTATTAGCCATATTTTATGTAATATGGAACCACCTCTTGTTTTCTTGTGTCCATCTTTCTGACACATCCAACTTGCAACTAACCAGGAATGCAATAATAATTATAGTTCAGTTAGGGATTTTTAAAATATCCATCATGCCCCCTCCTCTATGATATTTCAACAAAATAAAAATATCTTCCACTCCATCATCATCTTCTAAGTCAGTCTCTATTTCAATTCCCAAACTATGCAAACATGTGACTCTTCTAATCAGTTGTGTGCTGAGGCACATGCTTTTTTCTGAGAAATAGAAATGGTCCTCATGGACTTGTGACATAAATAATTGATAAAGGATCTCAAGATTTATAAAGAAAAGTAGCTCATAGAGTTAGATAACTCTTGTTCCCTCTAAGTCTCTCTACACCTTATCGTCATAGATCAACTTTCTGTCCACAATCCCCTCATTCATCTTTTATATCACCATATTCTCTATTTCACACTCATTTGCATTTTAACAATGGTTGTAGTCACTAACTTTGAACTTTACTAAGTGTGACTCCCATACATAGCCTAAAATCACCTCTTCATGGTACTTCATCTAAGAGAATCATTCTTTAGGCATGTCTTCTAGTACGGGCTTCCCCTTTCCTTTTCCTTTTCCCTTACGTGAGACAGTGGATGACTTTCTCAATTCTTCACCTCCACAAATATACTCTTTGTAACTTAATACTTCCTTTCCCTAGATTCTTGATATCCTCATTCTAAATAGTCTGCACCAAATATAAATTTGCATTCCTTCCTTTCTCTAAAACCTTTATGTCACTCAACCAACTATGTGCTCTAGTTTCAAATCTGTATTTTTGTAAACCATAACTACAAAGAAAGTAAACCCTAACCCACTAAATACCAACCTTCACACCTCCCCATGCTCTAAGATTCCACATGAAGGATATTCTCAATTAGGGCATGTCCTTTCTTAATGTGGGTTACTTCAGTTCTTCAAGTTCTCTCACAAATTCAACAAGTTTGTATAAATTCAAAATCTTCAAATGCTCAAGTTCTTCATTAGGTAAGGTAAAAATGAACTCTCTCTGGTACCCCTTTTATATATTTCAAAAAAATTATTACATTTATTGCTCCATGCCTACCACCATACTACATATTTAAATACAATGTTTACTTTTTATGCGATTTACTCTACTTTCTTCCATGTGTGGAAGTTGTAACCTTCTAGCGCACCACTACTTTTGGGCCACAAAGATCCTTGTGTGAACTTTCTTGCACTATAACACATCTTCCTCTACACCATATACCAAGTAGATCATCTTACTGTAGTACCCTCATGTCTCCATATTGGAATACAATACAAATAAATCCTCATGTAGCATTCACACTATTTCACCATATAAACCAAACACATTCCAACAGATCTTACCTTTACAAATGACCTGACAACCTGCGCCAATATGGGAGCATTGGATAGAGTGAGGATGGTTATCAAAGCACAAGGTAAGTCAGTTTTGAGCCAAACGCCATATCCTTTGGCAGGTTTTGAAATCCATTCTCCATCTTTCTCGTGCCTCCCCTACCATGCTCTCTTCTCCCAAGAATTTTCTTCCATATTTGCATAGATATCTTTGCATGTGGGTGCATTGAAAATAAGTGCCATAGTGAAAATATTTGATTCTTAATTCCTTGACTTACATGAGCATCTTCCCAGCCTTCCAGCATGCACCAAAATCCTCTTCGTTCTCCTGCGAGGGCATTTTTTTTTAGCTCAAAGAAAATAATTTCTGTCAGTTGTTGGAGTCACAATTTTTTTGGGGGGGCACAGTTTTCTGGTTGTCCAAAGAGAAGAACAAGACAACATCTCTTTGGGAAGGGCATTTTTTTCTGTAGCATACAAAAGATGCGGGTTTTCCTCCTTAGGGAAGTTGTGTTGTTTCACCATGCAATAAATAGGTCTCCAACCTGATCAGTTTACATTTGCCAGCGCATGCCTGATCTGTGCCAAAATCTGAGCCTGGGACAGCGTATGGACATCCAGTAAAACATATTGGAAATCTACTTTTTTTTGTTTTGTTCATTATGCTAGCTCCTCCCAAGCTACGCCAAAAGGGGGGGGGATTTTTCCAGTTTTAATATAGTTGTAAGTGCCCTGTCAGACCAGCATGCAAAACGTGGAAGCTTTGTAACAGGGATATGTGCAAAAAAATGAGTTTGTTAAAAAGGCTTTAGAAACATTCAAGCAAATGCATTTGGTACGTGTTAAGCTAGACTCCATAGCTTTTTTTTTCCAGAAAACTCCCAACCGCTGTCAAAATGGAAATTTTGAAACAAAGTATGCACATTTGTCAAAGCATTATGGAGAAGGTATTTTTGAATGTTTTAGTTCCAAGCGCCCTAGAAAATACATTTGTAATATGTGGAATCGTATGAACTGTTTGACAGAATACCTGAAAGATATGTGGTCTCCTGGACTGCAATGATAGCAGGATATGAAAAAAAATGGGTCTGTTAAAAGGCGTTGAACTGTTTGATATAATGCCTCAAAGAAATGTTGTCTCATGGAATGCCAGGAGGGCAGCATATGCACAAAATGGATGGGTAGAAAAGGCACAAAACTGTTTGACAATATGCAATTCCAACATCCTTAGTGTTTGTGCCAAAATGGCAACGTAGGAACTGGTTATGGACATCCATGATAGTTCAGAAGACCACATAATCACCTTCAAGCTCTGTGGTTGTTCCTTCAAATGCAAACACCTAGTGTCTTCATAGACATATTTTCCATTGCTAGTATATCATAGACTATGTTTAAATGGGTGCTTTGGATCAAGTCTTATGGATATGGCCATCGCATGTAGCTGTAAATGCTTTGTTAGACCTGAATGCAAAGCCTAGACTTAGAGACAAAGCACATGAAGCGTTTGACAAAGTTCCTCCAAGAAATAAACACAGATTAGCCCATGTGGATAGCTGAAATTTCATGCAAGGATATGCTCATATTGGATCTATTTAGAAGGGTTTTAGAAACACACAAGCAACTGCTTACTTTTTTGGAAAACTTCAAGTGATCGGGAAGTCGGTGTGACATGGTGGGGGTTAGATCTAGGCTCGTGAACCGGTTGGCGAAGTGCCCGAGCAAGACACTAAACCCAAGCCTGTGGCTTCGACCGACTTCGTTCTCAAGGCATGGTTCTTCTTCCCTTACCTCTCATAATTCTCATGTTTTAGTTCTCTTTTGTAACTAAATAGAATTTTAAATTATTAGGATTTTTAAATACAGTTAAATGTCTCTTCAACTCATTGCAAAACAATAAAGTGTCGTGTTGCAACTCTCGACGCCATTATAACTCGCCTACTTTAAACCATGAACTATCACCCTTGCTTCGAGATGATCTAGAAAACTCTTACCCTTTTTTATCGCTCCAATATCATTTTATCAACCAGACAGATTTGACTCTCGATTGATTAAGTTGACCTTCTTCCTGCTTAAAATAGTTAAATTTTACATTTTTCAGAGACTCACTAAGTACCCTTCACAACTCTGGGAATGAGATGTGAAGTTTCACTCGTGTACCTTGGTATACGAGGAGTCACCTTGATTTTTGGTTTGACCCGAAACGATCATATGACATCCTTTTGATGCTCTTATAGGAGCCCTGTTACACCGGTTTACAACAGTAGAGAGTTGTTAAAACTAGAAAGTTGGCTTTCGTTTGGGACCACCATTTGAAACCTGGAAAGAGAAATCACGTTCCGTCTTCACAAACCTCTAGCGTTTATACTAGACAAATGCATGGAACATTTAGCATAGGAAAGAGCAGTTTTTGGGATAGTTTGGTGAAGCCATTTTGTAGGCCCCTGGTCATAGTTTGATGAGGTCAAACTAGACCAATTTCTTCTTGTCGCTCCAGAAAACGTGTCGCCATTTGAAAATAGTTTACTAGTTCTCAGTCCCGTCGATTCTGATGAACTCTCCTTATATAGGGGAACTAGTAGGAGATGTCTCGTTGTGTGCTTCTCCATCGAACATCGTCTTTGGACGTGGTTTTCTGGGCCCTCGAGCTAACTTTTGTCATTTTACAACTGGGTCAACTACAACCAGTAGCCCTGGAAAATTAGCCGCCAAACGCAAACCGTTCGCTCTTTTTCAATTCCGTCAGTTGCTATGAACTCCTGGTATATCTAGGGACACGTAGAAATATAGTTGTGGTGTGCATGTTCATTGGGAGATAACCTTTAGAAAGAGTTTCTTAGCCTCCGAGCTCATTTTTTATGTTTTGTAGCTAGTGAGAAAATGTAAAAGTAGAAAACTGCGGACCCTCGTAGGGTTGCCAAATCACCCTGAAAATGTTTAAACATATGTAAATAACTATTTAAAACACTATAATGAAACTTTTTGTGTGTATTAGAACTTTTGACCAAAATGGTGTTTTCTCTCTCTTCCCTTCTCTTTCTCTCTCCTGGGTTACAAAGAAGCAAAATGAAATGTAATGAATACATGTCTCTAAATCTTTTTGTTTCGATTGCTAATTGTAATTTTTTTTATCTTATGTAAATGGGAAACTGAAAAATGACAATTATGATTGATTAGGGTGGATGCCATGCCAGCGAATTATCACTGATATCATGCTCACGTGGGTTTTGCAGGATGGAAGAATGACGACGAAAAAGTTGATGTGTAATTTAATTATTATTATTGTAATTTTTATAGGTTATTGTAAAATGAATAACTGTCTAATGTAGTCTCTTGTTACAGAAAAGATATAATTGAAATTTGTTAATATGCATGAGATGCTAGTTTTAGGGATAACTTCAGAAATGTGCATCTAATCACCTGGTCAATTTGATCCTTAGTTGTGTATGGAAAAAAGGGTTTGATTTATATGAAGTAAATTGAAATTGAAGTGAATATATTGTAGTACTTTTTCAGTATTCAATAAACGATTAAATCAACTACTGGGTTATCTTCTTACCTTGCAAACGTAATAAAGAGTTTTTTTAATGGAAACACTCAACCCTAATAAAATACTCGTGCATAGATTACCTGCATGTGTGATCCCTTTTACCATATAAGAAATTTAAAACCGTAGAACGAACTTAAACTTTGCACTTTATGGGACCTCCTAGGTTAGGTAAATAAAACCCCTAGTTGGAGTTACCGTCATAGTCATTAGGTTTAGTGACATTGTCATGAACCCATATTTTAGGAATGACATGGTCCAACCTACCCAGAGTATGTGGTTTCCTTCTAGTTAGGGTAATCATGAGAAGAATGTCCTCTTCTTCAGGTCTGACACTAAGCTGAGTGGTGAAGACGGCCTTGGAAGTCACCTTATGAGTCTTTGTTAGAAGGGATGACTAAGCGGTGTAACCTTCCCATCTCTAGAGTAGGTAGAGATATTACTCCCTTGTACCCTATAGGATTTCCAGGCCTTACAAAATTAGATCTAGAAATTAACTTCATCAGTGAATAAAATCTCTGTTGGATCCAAGCGACCTAAATGAAGATCATGATATAGTTGTTCTATGTCTTGCATTCTCGTTAGTGAACCCTTTTGTCCCTCGTAGATAAATGTCTTGTCTTGGGCTTGTGAAAATTTAGTGCCTTGATCTTTCACAAAAGGTTATAGGGTAAATACATTTTAACCTTAATCGCACCTATGATAGAGATTGAAGCCCTAGGTGAAAATGGAATCAAGCTTAACCATGTGCTTCTTTAATATGTCAAACAAGTACTTTCGTAACTCTTACGCTTAAAATGATGGTAATAATGAGATCCTAGTGCGACGCAAAAATAAATCATATGAGAGTAAAACCAAAATTTGAGGTTGGGAATAATGTCACTGGGAGTCCTTATGACTTAATTTAAGCAACTTCATGTGTTACAAAGAATATGAGTTGTCAAATGGTGTGATCAAACTTCGAGATAACAAAGAATGTATATATATATATATATATAAATCAAATTTATAATTCAGCAAATTATTATACTATAATAATAATGGTAGGGAAATAACTATTCCGTGATCGAAGGATGTTCTTGGAAAAATGCTATCTCGAATCTATGTCTTCCTTAATCCCAAGATTTCATCTTGACATCATGTTATATTTTCTTGTGTAGCAAGAGTAAATTTTATTCATTAAATAAACGTTTGAGAAGCAAAATCTTAACATAAGAATGAGAGAATTAGAATCTTGTAGGAATTTTGAAATATGGAAAAATACTTATGTACGTTATGAAGATTGTCATAAGGGTAAAGAGAAAAATTAAATGGTTGAACAATAAGTGAATTGTGAAAATAATTTTCAAAACATGTAGGTGGAAAAAGGGAGAAAATTTTTCTTACATAATAATGTTATGGGATGTTTAACATAATCTAGATGTAACCATGGTAATGTTGTGCTATGGGTTGTCAATCCTTAAGTCCCTTTTTATTGTGGTCGTGTTATGGCTAGTATTCGTTCATTGGGAAAAGTGTGGCATTGACATGCCGATGTTGTCTGCATATGTCTATATGAGTCGATGAATTATGTGATTGTTGCATGTGAGTCGAGTTTTGTACTTGGAGCCCTTATGGTGTTACGTGTAGTGAGCAATGTAAGTGAAAAAAAAATATATATCCTGGTATTTTACTGTTGTATTTGGGTGTGTAAAATGTGGGCACTACACTTACTTATGCCTAGATTTTGTTACACTGCGTAGATTCTTCCTCATGTGGTCTTTAATTCAAGCAATTATTTTTAAGCACCGTCAAACTTAGCACCTACAACCCCTTTTTATTTTTCATACATGTACCTTTAACCAACATCCTCCCTTAATATCAGAACATGCACATTTGCACCAACTTCACCATAAGTCCCAATATCATATGACTTATTTTTCACATGTGCATACCTGGTTTACCCCAATCTAAAAGTAGGTGTGGTCCTTTGTGCATCAACTCAATAAATAGTAATCATATTTTTCACATAAATTCACTTATTACAATAAAACAAGGAAAGTAAAAACAATACATGAAAGGAAATCTAATCTAGGTGGGATTACTGGCTTATTACAAAGCATGAAAGAATCTTATTTATGGTAACGCTTCAGCCTACTCTCATTAAAGTAACTAGGAAATATGGTGTCATCCAGCGCCTACAATTGAAATGTACTTGATTTAAGTATTTTGGTTACTACAAAGGGTCCCAAGAAATGCACCTTCAAATTCCCTAGTTGGTGCATAAACTTGGAGTCATATAGAAGTACCATATTTCCAACTGGAAATGACTTTCTCCTAATGTTCCTATCATGCCAATCCTTCTTTTGTGCCTTATTTTTCTTTCTATCTACAATGCACAATGGCACACTACTCATCTAATTATATTAATTTCTCAATGTACTCTTCTTCCACCCTTTTATATGACAAATCTCTTGTGTGCGCAATATGCAGAGATGGTAATAAAAATTGCATAGGTAGTACTGCATCAATGCCAAACACCAATTGAAAGGGTGTGGCCTTGTTCAAAATTTTTTGTGTGGTCTTGTAATCCCAAAGTACAATTGATACTTTAACATCCCAATCCTTCCTTCTAACATCCAAAATATTTGTCAAAGTATGTCTAAAAATGTTTTTTAAGGCTTCAGCAGTACCATTAACTTGAGGGTTATAAGGGGTAGTTTTATGGTGTGCCACCATAAACTTTGCTAGAAAAAATCTAATTTTTTCATTCAAGAAATGAGTTCCTCTATCACTAGTCAAAATTAATGGACAACCATACCTGATGATGATGTTTTCCCAAAATAACCTTGTAGTTGTGGCTATAGTACAATCCTTTGTAAGCACAACCCTTTCCCATATTCTCAAATATTCTCTGCATGTGATTATGTAATGCAATCTAGTCCTACGTGTGGGTGAGGTGATAGGCCCTACAAATTCAACAACCCATTTCTCAAATGATTTTGCACCCCCTATGGGTTGTAAAGTCATTTCATCTCTACTTATAGTTTTTCCAAGTCACTAAAAATGATCACATGTTTCTCTAAAAGCCTTGGTATCCATGTATAATGTCTCCCACCATAATCCAGATATAAGGATCTTATGGGTAGTAAAATCTACTACATAATGTCCTCCTACAATACCTGCATGAGATTCCTTCATGATCGCTTCGCACTAATGCTCTAGGACGCATATATGTAATTATACCTTGTCATGGAACATTTTATAAAATTCTCCTCAAATGAGTTGGTATGGCACAACTCGAATATCAAACTACTTCTTCTCCAATGTTTTCATCCCTTATGACATAAGTCTCATCTACAAAAATACTTGTATGTCATTTAAGTCTATTGGCATGTGATTTAACTTCAATAATTATACATCAAGTATAGTGTCCTTAATAATTTTTTTCCTCTCCATAATTGATCCTTGATAAGTGATAAAGTCCTAGATTTCTCTTTCCTAGCTTTACAATGACTATGAAATCAAAATCCTAAAAAAGAAGTTTCCATTGGAAGATGTGCCCTTGTAAAATAATTTTACTGACCAAAAATGTCATTGACATATGATGTACATAAAAGATGAATGGGGTGGGAAAAAAAAGTCAAAATATTGAAGCGCATATATTATATACAATGACTCACACTCTGTTGTAATATAATTATGCTCTGGTGGTGTAAAAATTCCTTCTCGCAAAGCATATGGGGTGATCCACAATTCCCTCACTTGGTTGCACCAAAGCTACACTAATAGCCATGCCAAAGGCATACACATGTACATGAAAGGGTTTTTTCCATGAAGGGAAGCACAAGATTGGTGTAGTGGTAAGCTTCTCCTACAATGTTTCAAATGCATATTGGTGCATATTATGCAAATAAAATTTTCCTTTGGCCTTAAACAATTCTTCCAGGGGAAAAACAATATTTGCATATCCTTTTATAAATTTTCTATAATACCCCATATTTCCTAAGCATACATGCACTTCACTTTGGTTGGTGGGTTCTTCTAATCCCAAAATAATCTCTATCTTAGCCAAATCTACCAAAAATCCATCTTTACAAATGATGTTTGCAAGTAAAGTTCCAAAATGTGTAGCAATGACATATTACTTAATGTTAAGAGATATGCTTAACTTTCTACGTCTCTCAAGCATGAGCCTTATATTATCAAAACGATAGTTAACAAACCCATAGACAGTCCCAACATCTTGATAAACTTGTAATAACTTATGGATGAAATCATGGAATTCTTGCATAATTATGCATGAGAATACTAATAGTGCATTCTTTAATCCAAAAGGAATCACAATGTATGGAAAGCTTCCCCATTCAGTGGAAAAGGTGATATTCTCTAGATCCTCACACGTAATGTGCACCTGGTGATATCCTAAGAACCCATGAGTGAAATATTATATGTCACGCCTTGTAATTCCGTCCAGTATCTCTTCTTTGAATTGCATAGGAAAAGGATCTATGATACATGAGGCATTAAGTTCCTTGTAATCTATATAGATAATGATATGCCCATCCTTCTTGATCATGGTCACCATGAGACTAACCCACTCATATTCCTCAATTGGTTCAATTATTTCAGACTTAAGTATCTTGTCAATTTCTTATTTCAACTTTACGCGCAAGTTTGGGTTCATCCTATAAGGCCTCTTCTGAACCATTTACAGACCTTATTTCAGCTTAATTTTCATCTCTCCTAATGAGGGGTGCAATCCTTTTAAATCATGGTAAATTCTTGATAATAGATACCGGATGTCACATAATAGCTCAATAATCTTTGCTACATCTTTCTCTAGAAAATAATGTTTAGTAATAGATTTCTTAGGCGTATCCTCAGTCCCAATATTAACCTTCTTAGTATTCATGGGAGGATACTATGCATGTGCCTTTTCATCTGCTACATATTTCATCACCTCACACACACCTTATGTATGACTAATATCCAAGTTTTCTATCTCTTCATCATCAATAAGGTATACCATTTTTCATTTTTGTTTCTCTTTCCAAGCACAACCTAATTGTATCTCTTTTGTCTCCAATGTATGTTCTCATGCCTTGGGATCAATTTCTCCAAGTAATTGAAGCATAAGATCCTCTATTTTAAAAATATCCCCTGTGTGATGTGCTTCATGATCTATAAATACTAATGTAGTGGAGATTTATTATACAAATAATTAAAATTTTGATCCATACTTTCAGTCATATCTCTCTAACTTGTAGTTTCTTGTTTGATCTCAACATGCACATGCCACACATGTGTGCATCTATGAAGGGTGGATTAGAACTTATGTACCCACATAGATGGTGGTAAGGCCTCCTGGCCTTGAGCCCATTGTCTATCTTAGTTATAGATGTGTACCAAAATTGGATTCTTTCTAATTCTCACCATCCCAACATGTTATCTCTATGTGTTTCCCACCAATGTGTTGTTATTTTGTGTAATGTGTAAAATAGTATATTCATTTGATCACCATCATTCGTACATTGGTTCTCCATGGATCACAAGTTTCAAAATTTTCTTCACTAGTGTACTTAGGTAGATGAGTTTTTCCCATGCGCCTAATCATGTGTGGCATAATCATCTTGGTAACTCTTCCCTTCATATTGTTCTTGACCATTTTATATGTGTCATGGTCCCAGTTATCACAATCAATATTAATGATGTCACTGACATAATGCAAATCTTCCCACTGAATTAAGCCTTCCTTAGAGGGTTCCACATTCTCAGAATCTTGCATCATATGTGTATAGATTAAATTTATCTCTTCTTTTCTCAAAGGCTCGATGTATGGTGTGACCTTTTCCTCATCCATGGGTATGACCATGCACTCATCCTTGTTTTCAAAATTGATAAATATCTTATCAAAATGTAATTTGACATTATTCACATGACACCAAGGACATCCAAGTAACGTTGGGAAGGTATCTATCTGAGATAGCTCTAGAATTTCAAAATCTCATATAAACTTGGATCCTTGAATGGTAATTGAAGAAGCCCTCAATACCCTAATAGGAATATCCCTTGTATTGTTATCCATATAAAAAATATTGGAAGATGGCTGTAAAAGTGGTCTTCCCATCTGGCTCCATGCTTCTAGAGTCAAAACACTCACCTCAACATATGTGTCAATATGAATATTTTGCACTAAGTAACCACCAATCACTACATCTAGTGAGATTTATGTTTCATACTCATGGTTATATGGTGGTAAATTCGTATGGAATATATTACGCTCACACTCAACTCCATCATGCGGTATTTTATCATGCATTTATTTTCCTAATAATGGAATTATATTCTCCTACTGCAACATCTTACACACCTCCTTCAGATCATCTACATCCTTCTATGGGAGCTCACTATTCGTAGCATGTTCCCTCTCGTGTTCCTTCTCCTTCGAGAAGTAGATCTCACCCTTCATATCTCTAATCACCCCCATTATCTCTCGATAGACCTCCTTCTGATGAGTAGCATTTAGATATTTGGAATGCAAAACCTCTTCTCTCATAATGAGAGTTTTTCCTTTAAGATGCTCGTGCACATGTGCTACTTCCATGTGAATAGTCACTAGTAAGGGATGTAACTATAGATCAGACATATTCTTTGGTATCCATTGGCCAATATTTACATGTTGTACCTTGATCATTCTCACACCTTTTTCATTCTTTTTTATTCTTCCACATGTGTTCATAAAGATCAGGGTAATCCTCAACCCTATGTTGTTTTCTACAATCTGCACATACGAAATTTTGGGGACACTTTGTTGGTAATGATTTAGGGACCCACAATTGTAACACATCTCAGGTGTAAATATACCTCTACCACCATGGCCTCTATTCCTATATCCACCTTGGAATACACCTTCATTACTGCACCATTTCATATGTTTTTCTTCTTGCACCTAAAATCTACTTGCCACCGTGCTTTTCCATAATACAGTATCACAAGCCTCATGAAATTGATCTATCAATCATAAATATTTGGTATCCTACGTGTGCAAATCACAAATCTTACAATACATGGATACATTCTTCATTTTCGCATGTTGTAAGAGAGGTATTTTTAGAACATCATGGTTCTTATGGAAAATCTCACAAGATTGTAACAATGTGCATACAGTCCTATCGGATAGCTATCCTTTATATGTCCCTCAACTTCACAGTAAATGCACCATAATCCACTACATGTATCATGCACTAAATTAGAAAATAGCTTCTCTAATTTCATAGCCATTGCTACTATTTGTGCCTCCAAAAATATGCTTACTCTATTATCAACACTCCCAACCATTTTAGTGCACAAATTTTCTTCCAAGGCCTAACATGGATCCCCATATGTCTTATGAGATAGGGCTCTTTGAAATGGATTCAACAATCCTCTAATGAACTATTATGTATGTTGACTGGGATGAATATCATATTATAATTTTGATAGTAAAGTCTTAAATTGTGCATCATACTCCCTCCCCCTTTTAGATAGGACCTTCTTCTTATTCTTAAGCATGCTAATACTCTGCTACTCAAACTATGTAATGTGGAACTGAGCCAAAAAATTTGTGCGTAAACCATCATAACCTACCACAGTATGGTGTGGATCATACTTTATATAACAACTATGTGTGTACCCTTGAAGTATGGTATAAAATTGGTTTTCCTTTCTATCAGGAGTTGTGATCCTCTTTTCTCTCCATAGAAGTTCACACGTGTGTACATGATTATCAGCATCCTCCACACTTATACTTTGGAAAGTGAAGAGACATCTCAAATTAGACCTGAGGTGAATTTTGTAGTGGTTGTTAAGGTGGTGTCTGATGTGGATGGTTTATAGGTGGTTGTAGAACCTGCCCTGGGTTAGGACCATACCCAGATCTTAAACCTCCACCAATATTTCCTATGTGTGGTGGTTGACCTGAACCTGCCAAGCCTCATGCGCCACCTACTACAACCTAAGGTCTAGTATATGAGCTTCCTTGTGTCCTAATTGTCATGTTACACTAGACACCCACTATCTATTTTGTAGCATCACCCACCAAATTACTTCTAATGGTCTTCTCAAAAACGCTCTATCCTGATGATGTGCCTGTAAAAAATCCTCCATAATTACTCCCAAACATTGGTGCTTGTTGTATTTCCATGTGCATGTCCCTAGTTTGTTCCACTTCCTTAGCTGAAAATAAAATATTCCTAATTATATATCCTTCTCAACATGTATACCCTACTTACTTTCCTTCACTATAATACCCTTAAACAAATACCTCTACATCTAGAACACCTTGGGGAAAGGATAAGTAGCTAGGCTAGATCAGATGTGCATCTCCGGTCCTCATTCTCTCCTCTCATGTGCTCTCATAAACATTTGATGGGTTCTCTCTACTAAAATTTCCCAATGTTGGGAGGACATGATACTATAGCTCCTCATCTACCATAGGGTTCCCAAAACCTTTTGTATTCATCTTTCCTCTTGATAGAAGTACTACATCAACTACCCTTTTTCATGCTACATTATACTTTAGTCATCTTTCCTCTCTCTTTTTTTATACTGAAATGGCTACTACCATCCTTCTCCACACCTGATCATACCCCTATGCATAGTGGGGATTTATCTAGTTATATGTAATCTTTCCAATCCCAATTTTATCATCAAGATGTTGATAGCTAAGGGTATCACATGCAAGTAGGATCCTTTGGGGTCATACAAGAATTTGAATTTTTCTTCCTCTACACATGAATAGGTGGAAATTATGTACTCCAAAGTATAGTTGTACAACATTCCTTTCCACCAGTGGTCCATATATCTAATCCATGTCTTAGTTAAATCAAAAAGATTCTGCTAGTCTTCCTACATCCAAGATCTCATTTCTGGGAAGAAAATTTTTGTATGATGCATAAGATTCCAACCACTGGTATAACTCTACTGGAAATAAATTAAAGAAAGTCTCATACAAGAAATCATATAGATTATCCTCAACCCACTTGTGTACGTTAAAATTAGAGTCAATGTTATATCTTTGTGCAAACACATCTTGGTTGTCTTCTACCTAGCTTTCAACACTCTCCAAAGATAATTGATATGCCAAATAAATGCAAAATATTGGAAAAAAAATTAAAAAGAGGTCCCGACAATGGAACCAAAATGTATCCTTTGTTTATCCATTCAATAGCTATGCGCGCTAACACCTCATCTAGTAAAATCTGAATGCTCACTCAAAGCATGCGCAACCATATGGTCCCTCCTTTTTTATTGCTATCAGAAGGTTACCATGATTTTTTACCATATTTATAATGGAGATATTCATTTATGTATAATAATCCTCATAAACATGGCAATTAGAAACACATATAATAAGGAAAATACTTAATCAATGTAAACACGAACTAATATCATTTGCATCGTTAAGACACCATATTCAGACATATCAACTATCATTATCCAACCAAAAGTATCCATTATAGACCAGAATTCATTACATCACAATATCTTAATATACATAACACTCATTGCAATGGTGCACATGACCATGCACATAAAGAGCGAACCCTAAATCTAAGCCAAAACAACATAAATCTTCTCTCCCACACATGGTCACCCTTAAAAAAGGAATATATCGAATATATAGGGGTGGGTACTTTCCCTTTACTGCTTACACATTCTCCTAATAATAGGCATACTCACAAAAGATCATGCATGGTTTTTCTTCTATTCTAATAATAAATTATCCTACATATAATATTTTCTTTAATCCTATCAATAGCTTAACTCATGCATGGTTCGTTTCTCTTCCTACATGTGTTTTTCCCACTTATATCCCTTGATTGGCCAACAAGACATTATTTTTTATCCTTTTCTTGGTCGTAACTCAAACACTACTTTTCCTACTTTCAATCCTAGCTCAAAAAATATCTAAGTCTCTTTTCCTTTTTCCTATGTGCACATAGTCCTGTGCACCAACCTATTTTTCTCCTATGTGCACCCCCTTACGTGCTTCTTTGATCCTTGTGCTCATTCCCTCATGCATAGTCCTTGTGCTCTATTGGTACTTAGTATTTTTTCCTAACCAACAATAGAATTTTCATTACCATTAACATGAGGATAAATTCAGAGATATGGTCACCACTTAGTGATAGGCATAGGTTTGTTTGTAAATGCTTCTAAAATTGACATTTTCACTTTGAGACACCTAATGCTCATTACATCCGAGAGGACAACAATTTTTTTACAAATTGAAGATTTGATCTCCATGAAATCTTGAATCAACAAGACATGAAGAGGGAGACCATATGTGACCATCTTAATTTCATCTTAATCATTTAATATTTTTTATCAAGCTACTCATAGGTGTTCATTCTTAGCAATTTTTCCAATTTTGAGTGTTTTACACTTGAAGGGGATGGTTTGAGGTACCGGAAACCATCTTTTCCTCAGGCTTACAATTTTTAGTAACCTATATGGTAGAGAATTACTCAAAATATAAAGTGGTACTCTAGGTTTTGTATTGGAATGAAAACAATTGCAGAATTTTTCATTTTTCATTTCAAGGCTTTGCTCCAATGTTTGAAAGATTCCAATAACCAAGTTTTTGTAGATCTAATAAAAGGTTATTTTTGGATGGAAACTTCAAGGGGATGTAAAAAAATGAGTACATAAATGGGATAATTTAAACACTCATCTTATAATATTTCTCATAAGGAATCTATGGTCAAAATATGGTAGCAAATGGAGTTTAGAAACATGAGTTATGAGAAAAACTAGATTTGGATGTTTAGGGCCCAAAAGCAGGTATTTTGTGTTTGAATGTTATAAATAGATTAAAAAATATATTTAATGGCTTCCAAGGAAGTGAATTTATGTTTCTAATTTTTTTTTCCGAGTTTTATGAGTTATGGTGAGCATGGAAAATGGAATTTATATGGTGGAGGTTGAATTGGAGAATGCACATGAGAGAATGGAGTGGAGAAGTGGAGAGGTGGCGAATGGAAGCACCATTGCACTTGGAAACCTTTTTTTGGGTACAATTGCACCTAAAAAATTCACTCAAGGTGTATGGTGATGATAAAAGGGCTTTTTAGGAATGTACTTGGGGAAAACATGGCAGACACATGCACTTTTCAAGCCTTTTTCCTAGGTTTTTGAGTTGACATGACATGTATGCATGAAAAATATCCACCAATGAGGGCATGGTGAAATTTTGGGGTTTAATTTCACCTCAAATGAGGGTATGCCACACTTGTTGGGTTTAATTTTACCTCAAATTTTCACCCAAGGTGTAAAGGGAGTGAAAAAATTTTCTTGGGAGAGAAAATGGGACCCACCAAACCTTAAAACACTCGTGAAAGCAAAAAAGTTCCCTTTATGAGTTCATTGTTATGTTTTTACATTGGGAAAGTAGAAAATGAGGGTGATATGCATTTTGGAGGTGAAAATTCACCTAAGAATTGTGCATATGGTGCAAGGAGACTCAAAATGTGTTCCCAGGCATTCAAATGTTGCATCTGAGCATGATTTATACTTCAAACTTTCCCACAAGAATTTTTCCTTTGTCCTAGAATAAAATCTTAATGAAATTTTGAAAAAAAAAAAATGAATTTTCATGGAATCATGAAAATGAATCAAATGATACTATTTAGAATCCTTTAAAATGATTTTTATGAAATTTCTACTCATACCTTAAGTTTTTCCTCAAACTGTAAGCCTGTAAGCCGAGTGACAAGAATAGTTTTCTATGAAATCAAGATTAAAAAATATGGATCATGTAGAGAATTAAAAATAACCTCATATGACATATTTTAGGCTCATAAATCTTCACAAGGATCCTGAAACATTGTAAACAAATTATGTGTTGTAAAAGGACTCTTGTGCTACACTAACAAACAATTTTGCATATTTTAATGCTCCCATAATCCTTCCTTGATCATTTAATGATGAATTAGGATCTATCATCTTTCCAATTCCTATAATGTGAGCTTACAAAACTTCACAAGGCTCACAAAACATTTCAAATAAGGTGACTAGCTTATTTAGACCATGTATTTCCCAGTGCCTTGCCCAAAAAGACCAAGTGTTGCTTAACTTATTCTTGAGCTCAATTTTCTTCAAAAAATATTCCTGAAATTCCTCATACAACTTCATTTCTCTCACACATAAATCATGGATGATTTTAATCTTCCATGTATGCCTCCGGAGGATATTCAGTAGTGACAAAAAAACCAAAAAAAACCCTTTTAAAGCCTCGGGGAGCATGGTTCTTTATTAGATCTCAATATCTTCAAAACTTATATGCACATGAAAAACACGTGAAATCTATTTTAGGACATTCCTCTTAACCATAATGAGGGTGACATAGTTTAAATAATGGTCAGAGGAAAGGTTTACATTAATCGAGAAAGGGAATTTCAAGTGTGAGTTTGGTTTTCATGACAAAAAAATCAAAATTTTGCATGCTAGACATTTAGCATGACAAAAACTAGATCTATCTTAGGTATATTATATTATAAGGGTAAATATAGAACTCAATATATCTCTTCGGTAGAAAATTAGTGCCTTATAAATTGGGCAAATAGAGTCACATAACACACCAACAATATAACCAAGTCACATAAATAAGAACAACCAGAACGAACAAAAGATAGAAAGAGAAACACACAAAAGAAGGGAAAACACACCACACAACACAGAAGAATAGCCTAAATCACCTATGTTACATGCAAGGGAAATTTTTCTTTCACTATAACACCAATCCAATTGAATTTTTACCCTTGTACATGTATCATTAAATTTCTTTCTTTTACAAACCCATTGATAGGATCACTGAAATATGACCCCTTAATTTCTTGAGAAATCTTGCATGATTGTTCTTGTAATTGAGGGTACACTTGGTCATTCCATTTCCTTTATTTCTTTGTCATTTGACTTCATTTCAATTTTTTATTTTTTATTTTTCATATTTATATTGTCACAAGATTGATTTTCGATCATTATATGCTCGCCATATTTGAAAATCATTTTGTGACCTCCATTACGAAACTTCTCATGATTTTTTATGTTCTCCATGATCATTTGTTTTTTGATATGATTTTTGATAGGTATTTTGAAATCTTCAACATCACCATAGACCTCTCTTTGAGTCATATTCAAAAATTTCCCCAAAACATTTTCTTTCATACTCACTAACTTGCGTTTCGCCCATTGCATGTTATGATGTGGCTCACCCAAAATTTTATCTTCTTGAAAATATATTGAATATAAATTTTGGGACAAAATAGAATTCTCAACATTCTCATCATGGGATAAAGTAATACTCATGGGAGGTTCAAGAACCTTCATTTCATCCTATTCATCATTGATACAATATTCTTCACCAAAATGGAAAGAGAAAGATTCATTGTTACATTCAATCAATTTTTCAAAAGGTGCCTTGAGCTTCTTGTGTTTGTTCTATTTATTACTGAACATTCATGCATCAAATGAAGAAAAAAATATAGACTTGTACTTATATTTTATAGACATAGAATAGGCCAGGATTTCAAGGCTGCCCTGAGGATCATCAATTTCTTATGTAGTCGTAGAAATTTTGTGTGTGGTTTTCTCCTTCAAGGCTACCATATAGTCACCTTCACATTTGGTCTCAATAATATGGCTAGGAGAGACTATCTCACTTTCAAAAAATTCATTGAATAGTACCCTTTCTTCTCCATGAGTGGTATCATCTTCAAGAGGCTCAAGTAACTTCTTATCCATACATTCACCCTTGAGAAAGTCCTCTTATTCAAATGGAAAGGAGAAAGTTACATTTTCACAGTTATGCTTGTTGGTCAATTCTTCATACTAGAATTCAGTTGAAATAGCCTCTTTCTCATTGTCTAAATTACTTATAATTTATGGGGTTCCTTCTTATAAGTCATGGAATACCCGATCTTCATCATCAAGAAACATATAACAATATCTATACCAAATGGGAAAGGTGAACTTTGCAGTTTAGTGTTCATCAAACTAGTCTCGTGTTCCTAAACAGGTTTGATCTCATTCAATAACTCTTCCATCAAAATGGGAAGTTCAAATATTTCTTCTAAAGTCATGAAATAATTGCAACCTCTTGAATCCTGATATACATTATCTTCCCTTAGATCATCTTCCTTTTTTGGAAGCATAACCACTAGGGGTGAATCAATGGACCATTAAAACTTTCATTCTCTTAAACATTAACAATCATCAACCATTCAATGTATTCATCAACATATAGATTAATAAATTATTAATAAAACATAAGAGAATTCACCATGATAAAACAAGAACATAAATACACCATATTTAAGTGAAAAACCCTTTTAGGGCTTGAAACCCCACTTAAACAAATCTTTATAAGAGAAATGAATAAAATTAGTTTAGCACCAACCTTTAGATTTAGTAGAGAAAAAAATATACAAGGAGGCACAAACCCCCTAGATGACTCAAAAAAAAAAATCATCTTATTTATTTTTCACCTCTAAAATTTTACACCAAAAACTGATGATGACACTAATTTATCTCACTTTCTCTCTATCTTCCTCAGAACTACCTTCTAGCCATCCTTTCTCAAGAACATCTTCCTTCAATCTAATTAGGTCATGTGACATAAATTTCCAATATCTAATCACACTATAGAACATTAAAACACCATATCTTCCCTCTCTTTTTGGTCACTAAGACCTTCACCTCTTTAATAACCCCTCTAGCTCGCTCTTTCTCATACCTTCTCATCTTTTTCAAATAAGCCTCTAAAACATGCTTATATACATGAATCATGAATATAATTCATCTAGATAATTCATAATATGTAAAATACACTTAAAAAAAGTTAAACACGTCCTAAAAATATCATTCATAAGACCACTTAGGTCAGAAATATCATCTAGAACCATTATTTCCCCATTAGGACCTAACTAGACCTAATACACTAAAACAACCCTCTCACTAAAACCAAGTAACTTGAGCCAATATGAATATAAAAAAACCTCATAATCCACTTAGAAATTATTTTTAATCCTTTAATCATCCTATAACAAGATTCTACACCTCTACATTTTCATATTAAGCAATGACACCACCATTTGGAAAAACCATCCTCACTATGTTTGTGACCTAAAAAACTAGTCCTCAAAGATGAGGCTCAAAACCACATCAAATAACCTCAACCATGCAAGTGTGATATATAAATGGAAATATCAGAACCTTATATTCATCACCAAATTTTCAAAATACCACAAACTAGATTTAATAACCACTAAAACACCTCTGCAACTAGGTCACCTGAAACTACCAAAAACTGCCCCAAAACCAGTCTTGCAAAATGGACTTGCACATACCTCCTAATGGATCAAATTTTTCTAAAACATCTCCATACATGAATTATATCTTCCATAATTCCTCCATAATACATTTATTCACCTAGTCTAATGTAAAATCTTATTGAAATATCAAATCCTTCATAAACTTTCCTTTTTCTATGCGGTCCACATATAATCAAGACACCTAAATGACACCTAGAGGAACCTTGAGAGACTTCTCTACAACATAAAATCATCATATAAGACAATATAATCAATTATGGGTCACTAGGAACAATATTATTTCCATAATTTCACAACTAGGGTTGTAGGAGGGTTTAGAATTTGTTTACCTTCTTAACAGTTGTTCATAAATCTCTTCCCATCAAACAAAAAAGTAATATCTAGGACATCATCTTAAGACCATTACACAACTACCATGAAGAGACCACCATGCATAGTTTACACATGCCAATGAGCATCAAACATTCCATATCAAGTAGGGATTCTCACTTTTAAAAACTCAATAGAGGTAAAAATGAAATATATTATTCAAACTTGAAAAAAAAACATCTAAAACTTATATAACACCTACAGAAAAACCTTCTACACCTTTTCCAATGTTCACATTTTCATACCTATCTCTGAAATGTATCAGCTTGCCTTATTTGGTCACTTAGGTCTTGAGAATAGGTATAGTTTAGACCTAGAAAACATGACTTAGCCCTATACCTTATCTTTAAGACACTTGAGAGTGTCTCTACAACTCATCTGCATGCTTTCTATTCTCTCACCAATCTCAACTAGCTCATGCATACATGTACTTCATCATTCCATGCCTCAACCGATTGACTAGGCCACTAAATCAAACATGTTAAACATGCTTGCACCAACTCTATTGACTTTCTCATGACTTTTCCATTTTCAAACACTTCATAACACCTCAAAAACATCCACCTAGATTCCTTGATCACTAAAATACCTATGAAATCCATTATACAATCTCAAGACACCATGCCAACTCATCAAGGAACTCAACTAGACTGAGAAATCTCAAGAAGACACTACTAATCAACCTTCATGTACCTTACCCTATTTGACATCAATGACAAAACACACTTTGACATTAATGAAAATAAAATTCCAATACCTTTTACAGAGTGTACTTAATTTTTCTCACTAGAAGAAGATTCTTCATAGAACACTTGACTAGTATGGTGGAAAATGACTAGTCTAACTATATAACTCCATCAATTTCTCTATAAAATATTCATCTTAGCAACATCCCATATACAACAGGAATTTTTTATCCATAGAGATCCAGAAAAACACACCACTTCATCAACACCAAGAAGGAGAATTGAAGAAAATGAAGAAAAATGAGGTAAACAGAGGTTCTAGATAGAACTGTCGCTCTGTGCAGAGAAGTGGTTGTAAAACCACCGACAAGCATGGAGGTGGTCCTGCAACTGCTTCCCATCTAGGGTGGCAATCCTGAAACTATCGGTTTGCTAATTACGGAGGTCCTAACACTTTCAAATAGAAAAGATAAATAGAGCACAGAGGGAGGTGAATTTGAAGTTCTTAACTGTGTGTCTTCCTTCCCTAACCTCTCCCATTCCCCATTGCACAAGAGGACATGAGAGAAGCTTATAAATACAAGGAGGAGAAAGAGAATTGATCATTTAGAGATCCAAAGAGATCAAAGAGAAAAGGTTTAAGATTAATGAGAGTTAGTGAGCAAGATCTTCAGTGCTGGAGTGGAATGGTAGGAGTAAGGTGTAGAAGTAGAGAAATCAAGCATATGAAGGGAGTGGTTTACATTTTTGTCTCCATTTTCTACTCTTTGTAATATGTAATTGTCTATAATTGACCAATAAAAGTGGGAATAAAGAATGTTTTTCCCTTCCCTACTAGTTTTCCTCCATTGGAGGATTCCAAGATAAAAAATTTGTTGTTTGGAGTTTGAATTCTTTCATATTATCTATAATTTCCTTTCTATAGCACTAGATAATCATTCACTAAATCTCTAATCTTCAATCAATCTTTCATTTTCCAAAGTTGAAAGTAGAACAACATAATTGTGTGATTTTGTAGAGTTCCAAAGTAGAATTTTATGGATCATTTTGGTATCAGAGATGATTATATATCGAGGACAGTGGAATTCGATTCTTTATTTTTATTTGTATGATAGTGAAAAGGTCCAAAGGAAAATAACTATTACCTTGCAAGATATTAATTTATATAAAGAAGTGGAAACAAAGAATTCAAGATCAAATGGAGGAAGAGAACTTGGTTCGTAGAGTCAAAATGCTAGACACCGTGATGGATAGGTTGCATAGAAAACAAGAAGAGCTTTCAGATCTACAAAAGACAGCTTCAGTTAAGAAATTTTCCATGGACTTGGTGGTTCAAGCATTGGCCAAAAAAATTGGTATTGGATAGAACCATGAAGAGGAAGAATGAGAAGAGTGTTAAGAAGAGACACCAATTGTAAGCAAGAGGGTAAGATCTCTCTTACACCTTTTAAAGTTTAAAAGAAAGTGAAAATAAAGAACTTTAAAGGACAAGTAGATACAAAATTACTTAATAAGTGGATATAATAGTTGGAATTCTATTTTAGTGTACATAATGTCACTAAGGCACAAATGATCACCTTTGCATGTCTCAAAATGGAATATCATGCTCTAGTTTGGTGGGAAACCCATCTAGCCACTTTTGAGAAGAAGAAACGTTCTATTATCAGTACATGGAAATGTTTTAAAGAATTTCTTAGAGTGTATTGACCATAAGACTGACATGATGATTAAGTGGTAGTACTTTAGGCAAGGCAACAATCAAATTGTGTAAGACTACAGTATGGAATTTTGGAGACAAGCCATGTTGCTTAATATGGACTTAGAGGTTGAGGAAATTATGACCAAGTATTTGGGAGGACTTCATAATCACCTTCAAAGGAAGGTAATCTCCATGAATCCTAAGGATCTCAATGACGATTGTATACAAGAATACTACATTGATGATGAGAAAAAGCAAGGAGAAACAAATCCAAAGGGATATGAGTCAACAAATCATCAGGAAAAAGAAAAATGGAAGAAAAGTAGCAAAGGTAAATGGAAAGGTAAACATGTCGCTACTACTTTACATACTTGAAAAGATCCTAAGAATTTATGTAAGAATTTTGATATAAATGGACATACTAACGCCACATGTTGAAAGTTGCATCTAGAATTACATCCAAAGCACCAAACCAAGGATTCCAAGAAATCCATGGCCACTGTGAAAATAGAAGGAGAGGTGTATATTGAGGATGATTCAAATGTAGATGAGAGGCTAGGATGCATGGCCACTAACATGTACGGGGGTATATAAAAAGATTTTAGTAAGTTATTTCAAATCAGAATCCAAATCAAGAAGAATAAGGTAAATACTTTCATAGATTCTGGTTCTCATTCAAATATGATCTCTGATGCAGTTGTAGAATATATTGGTCTAGAAACTTACGTGCATCCACATCCATACCCATTGGGATGGGTGAATAAGGGTGTAGAAATACAAGTTACAAGAAATTGTAAGTTTCAGTTTGGGATAAATTCCCAATACATAGATGTATTAGAGGTTGATATCATTCGACATGATGCATTTGAAATTGTCTTCGAAAGTCCTTACTTGTATGCTAGAGATGTTGTGTTCACAAGGAGGGAAAACTGGTATAGATGGGTAAAATATGAAGTTAGTTTCAATATTCAGGCACACCAGAGAAAATCAAAGAAGGCTATGGTAAGCGCCAACCAAGAAAAAAGACTTATTCAGGAAAATCATCAATTTTTCTTACTTTCATTGTAAGAAAAAAAAAATGGACTTGAGAACATGGATATTTTTGATAGCACTTATCAATTTTTGTAGAAGAAGCCACCACAAAAACTTCTCATTCAAGGATCAAAACAAACTTCCATTATGTAGTCATCGTATCTACCTACGGATTCACCGAACCTGACTATGGGGCAACAAGGAGAAGAAGATATACAAGGAATAATGGTGACTATAGGATAAGTGTACATGGAGAGGATTTAGCCAATCCATCTCAAGAGACAAATACAAGAAAGGACTAAACCACTACATGAAGGGACCTTCGCCATACTTGAGTAGGTTGGCAAAGAAACCTTTAGGCCATACTTCATGTAAATGCATGCGATAGAAAGTTACAAGAGCTCACACCTACTAAATCCATCTATGCATGCCAAAGAAGGAAACATATAGAAGATGCATTCCGAAGAGAATTGTACTCAAGGAAACTCAGAGGAGGATGCAATACTAGAGGAAAACACAAGAGATCCACAAGAGTCTTGGCAAGTCAGACAAGAGAAGACACCAAGGCAGACCTAGTGGTACTCAAAGGAGCAAGAGAGGGAGTTGATTCCTCTACGACTCCCCCACTAAGATTGTTTGGAACCAAAATCCTCCTAAGTAGGGGAGGTATGATCTATAGGGATCCAAAAACCACACCACTTCATCAATTTCCATCAGCACCAAAAATGAGAATTAAAGAAAATGAAAAAAAGACGTAAATCAAGGTTCTAGAAAGAACTCCCACTCTGTGTAGAGAAGAAGTTATAGAACCACCACCCTACTAGGTGGTGGTCCTATAACCACCACCCAACCAAGGTGGCATTGTTGAAACTACTGGCCTACTCAGGGCGGAGGTCTGGAAACTTTCAAATAGAAAAGAGAATTAGCATATGAATGGATGCAAATTTAAAGCACTTGAATGTGTCTCTTCCCTCCCCAAACTTTCCCATTCTCTAGTGCATGGGAGGATGTGGGAGAAGGCTATAAGTACAAGGAGGAGTAGTATAATTGATCATTCAGAGATCCAAAGAGATCAAAGTGAAAAGGTTTAAGCTTAATGAGTGATAGTGAGCAAGATCTTCAGTGCTAGAGTGGAATGATAGGATCAAGGTGTAGAAATAGAGAAAGCAAGTATAAGAAGGGATAAGTTTACATTGTTCTCTCCATTTTCTACTTCTTGTAATCTATAATTGTCTATAATTGACCAATAAAATTGGGAAGAAAGAGCATTTTTCCCTTCCTAACTGATTTTTCTCCATAGGAGGTTTCCAGGATCAACATTTTAGTGTTTGGAGTTTGAATTCTTTCCTATTCTATAAAATTACTTTTCTATAACACTAGATAATTAGTCACCAAAGCTCTAATCTTCAATCAATCTGTCATTTTCCAAAGTTGAATATAGAACAACATAATTATGTGATTTTGTAGAGTTCAAAAGTAAAAGTTTACGAATCATTTTTTCCACTAGTATCTTGATATGGATCTTCTCACCTATAAATTCCACAACTAATACTTGAATGTATTTGACTTGACCAAAAAGGCACTTCTTGGTTCTCGATGTAATAAAAATTCCCAATAAAAGGAGAGAGAGAGAGAGAGAGAGAGAGAGAGGCCAAGAGATTTAGAAAAAAATTCAAGGGAGTTTATATCCATTGACAAGAAATGCTTATATAAAGGTTTTATTTTCCCAATGGTGGAGCATGTGGAAGCAAGAAGGTTATGAGAAGGAGTTGTATGAGAATTGGGAGGTAATTAATTGGAAATGGTATTTTTAGAACAAGAACTTGAACTACTTCCTTTTATAAACTAAAAAAAATCTATCAAATTACTCAGGATGGGTTTTCACAGACTTGGAAATTTGAATTTTGGATTTCTACCAATGGTCAATGATGTCAAAATGTGAAGAGATGGCAGGCATATTAGGGACTATTTAAGCCTTGACATAATTAGGATTTGTATTCTTAAGATCAATGGAAGTGAAAATTATTTTATTAAAAGAAGATGAATAAGACTTAACTGAAGATGTGGAAGGATTATTCGTTGAGCTAGTCTTGGGCTTAGTCTTATTTGGCATTATGAAATTAGACTGCGAGGATCCTCCTTTTTTGTTGTTTTTTGTAGAGTTTTCATTTGAGGATTTAATTGCTTATATTTGGTAGCATAAGCAGAGGACTCTTTCATCATTTTTTTTAGTGAACACTGCACAAGATTAGTTATCCATAGGTTTTTCAAAGTATTCATCCAGTGAGTATTAAAAATATTCAATCCTAATACATCCATATTATTTTTCTCCCATTTATGATTAAGTCATTTCTTCTTTTTCATCTTCACTAGTCTCACATATTGCATTAGATTGTGGAGCTTTCAAGAAGGGAAAATTTTAAGAGCCCCTAATTTTGTTTGTAGAAATTCATTAGTGAATCTTGGAAAATTGACTTTCACGCTAATGGCGAATATGAAGAAAATGCAAATATGTTGTCAAATAGTAGAATTTTTATGCTACCACCACACATAATATATTATGTTGTTGGGTAATAGTATATGGTGTCAGCCAAAAATATATGTAATTTTTTGAAATATCATTTTTGTCAATAGCAGTTAAAATGATTGGTTCGAAGAGAAATATGTCCTCACAAAATTTGGTGCAAACAAAAAAAATATTAAAAAAGTGAATTTTTTGTAAAAAAAATGGATTTTACTATTTTTTATAGGATTTTTTTTTTAAAAAAATTGATGTTAGCATTTAAAATTATCATCTCAATTATAAATATGTCCTATCAAAATATAGTACAAGAAGAAAAATTCCCATACTCTTTTTTTTAAAATTTGTCTATTGCTACTGGATGATAACTTTTTTGTATGCTACCGGCGGACAACATAATATATGTTGTTAGCCAATAACATAAAAAAATGATACCAACTAACAATATTAAGGAGAATATTATGAATTTATCTTTCTTCAAGGATTGAGAATAACCCCTAAAATTAACTTGTACCTAGAAAATTTTGGTGACCTAGTCGTAATTCCTAAAAAAATTTCCAATTTCAAATTTCAAAAAGAAAAATATTCATGAATTAATGAAGATTTGCCACTAAAATTTTCCTTGATTCCAAGGAAAGTCTTTGGGGCACTCATAAAATCTTATTCTTATTCCAATTTCGGTATGATGTTCGTTAATAAAATTCCTTCTTCAACATCATCAAATCATTGGCTAAATTTTTCAACAATGAATCAACTCCTTCATCTTTGGAACCATGATCCTTACATTTCATTGAATAGTTTTTGATCTTTCTTGACATGATCAGCTCATCTTCTAAACCAGTGGAAAGTTCTTGGGTATTATCTAAATTCTTTGGTCAAAATCTTTGTAGTATGAAACTAACTTTAAGAATATGGGCATTCACGAAGAACATTTGAATATTATCTGTAGTAGGACGAGAAATGGTGGGAATATTTTTGATCAAATTATTGAATTTTCCCACAAAATATCTCATGGACTCTTATGGTTCCTTCTTAATTTGAGTTAGCTGATCAAGGAGTGCATGTGAATCTTCTTTAATCTTGAACCATACTTCCTACTTTCTTTTAATACTGTGTCAATTAGTAATTGAACGTGATGACAAGTAGTAAAACTAGTCCATAGCGGAATCTTGTAATGTTTCCATGAATAACCACACTACAACATCTTTATGTTACACCTAAATAATTCCACATGATTTGATGAAATTTTTGATATGATCATCTAGTCATTTTTATCTATCTATATATGATTTTGGAAAGTTATTTGCTAACTCTTTCGGAAGTTCATTAGTGGAGGAGTCAAAGGAAATAGACCAGTGTATGTCCCCATGGAACATGTGCAGTCATTTCTTCATGTTCTTCTTCTTTAGGTTCTTATTCTCTTTCTTCTTCCTTTAGTGGAATGATGACTAATGGTTCCACATGTGTTCCTTTAGTATGACCTTCAAGATAAATTTTCAGGAAGTTTCCTTCTCACATGTACAATGGGAAGTCTGAAATAAGATCTATGTTACTCCTCAAATGTTGGATCAATTATGCCACTTGAATGATTAGCTTGAGTGTATCTTGTTTCTTAAAGTTTTTCTTAAAGAAATAGAAAGCACTAAAGCTATAAAAATGTATATTTTTCAAAAGGATTACAGTAAGGCTATTGAGCATTCAAAGAGTATTTTTTTTGGTTATTTTCCTTTTTTTTTTTTTAAATTCAGATTTTTGGAATATGATTTTTTTTGGATTTTCAAATATATTTTATGGGTGCAAAAAGGGTAGATATCCCCAGTGGATTCACTAAAAATCATTTGTGAAATAATTTTTCATGTGTAAATTATTGAGTTTTCACCAATAGTCATGATGTTAGGCCCCTCCTTTTATATGGGGAGGCCCCCATATTTGAATGTAAACTACATAAATTTTTGGGGTGTCAATAGGTTGGGGATCACATAGAACCACTCCAATTAACATGGGGTAAATGACTCCATAAGGCACAAGGGAGGAATTCACATCGAAGAAAGGTAAAGGGGAGTAGGAGAAATAAGGAGAGAGAGGGTTACTATTGTGAGTAGGCACTAGCAGATTTCACATACAATAACCAGAGTGGGTCCATATTAAATTATAAGAATAGAATAATACAATCCATTAGTAAGACCAATAAACAAGAGACACAAAGTTCTGAAAATCTAGTAATCAAGGACACAAAATTCCTTCTTGGTGTGTAAGATCACAATTCTTACAAAATTGGAAAGTATGGAGAGAAGAGGAACATAACAAAAGTGACAGAATAAATACAACTTTTATTGCTTTATATAGTAGTGGTAAATATCAACAACATATATTCAATCAATAATTGCCAACCCTTTGGAATAGTTACGGAATTACAATTTATAGATTTACAAGGAGATTCTTCATCTTTGCCATGTGAATTTTCAACTTAAAGTGTAAATCCTCAATGAATAAATACAACTTTAAGTGACCTAGGTCACTTTTCACAACTTTATTCTCAACAAATAAATATACTTAGAGAGAGAGGAGGGGGAGACAGAGAGGGAGAGAGAGAGAGGGAGAGAGAGTGTTGATCAGTTAATGTATGGCACTTAGTGTGGGAGGCCCAGGAACGGATCCCATGTAAAGAAGAGAGATAGATTTGGAACTTAGCCATTTTCACGATGAGGATCTATTTTTGGAGATAGCATACAGAGCACACAAACCGGTCAAAGAATTACATGACACGCATTGGCTATTTTTGGAGGATCGTCTATGAAGTTATTTACATGGATACAGACTGAGAATAGATCTACTATTGGCAGTTAACTAAAATCATTCTATTGTTAGCGCACTTGTATGTATGGCTATTTTTGTAATGAAATGTGGCTAATAATAGCATGTAACCTATTTTAGGATTAGGTAAGCGGTGAAGGGAAACTCCCCACCCTTATAAATATGTAGTGAACTATGTAGCATGAGAGGTGTGTGAGGATTGAGTTATTGTGAGGTCATGCTGCCAAATCTAATGCATGCATAAGTGTATACTATTGTTATTGTAAGGAAGATTCTGAGTATTACTGTATTTAATATAATGGGGGTTAATGGTTGAATCAAGGTGTTAATCATGGTTATAGTTTATTACTACATAAAGTATTTCCCTATGATTAATGTTTGATTCATGATACTTTAAGATCTAGATCTAGGAAATGCTCTGTAGAATGTTAGATTAATTATGGATATGAATGCTTTAAGTCTTCATCATGCTAACATCCTGAAAAAGTAACCCTAAAGAGGGGATTGGTACCTTTGCAGGATTTAGGTGAGTGCTTAGTCTAGGCTTAGTGATGTGCCAGCACGCCTAAGCTTTTACTGGTGAATTCTAGGTTGCATTGGTTCCATTTTTGGGACCTCTTTTTCAATTGTTTTCAGGATGGTTTACGATGAAGACATATCGATTGACTCTAGCAAGTGTTGAAGAGTGGATACACAATTTGGAAGAAGAATATGAATGGAGGTTTAGCACTGGATCTGAGTTTAACGCACGTGCATGGGTGGAATAAATTCTCTATGATAGTTTGTATGAGATCTTATTTGTTATTTTTCCAGTAGAATTGTACGAGTTGTTGGTTTCTTATGCGTCAAAATGGAATTAGACGTGTCGCACACTTTTCTAGATGTAGGAAGAATTTCATGCCCTTTATGATGTTGATTTGATTTGGAATCATATTATGGATATGTGGTTCTGTGGTGCTTTGAATAGTTATATATTGGAGTACTCAATTTCCACTTATTTTTTCCCATAGGTAGTTGAATTCTAGTTTTTATGATATCCATGGGGAACTTACCTACAAGGCATTCCACTGGAAATCAAAATCCTGTTGGTAACTTTGAACTTAAAGAGAAAACTGATGGTGAATTAAAACCCCACCACACATAGGGGCGGGAGCAGGTTTGGTGAAAGATGGAAGACCTAGCGGTAGAAAGGAAGAGAGAGGAAAGGCATCTTAAGTATAACGAGGCATACGAGAGGGAGGTAGAGAAGCAGTAGGAGGTTACAGAGAAAATGGTATTATGGAGAAAGATAGTTTGGGAAGGAGTTAAATTTCACGTAGAAGATGTGGAACTTGAGCCTCAGGAACTCACCCATTTGGGAAATCATGACAGAGAACCTCCCTCATCCTTACATAGAAGCATGCCAGTAGAGATGACCTAGGCCACATGCGCACATATGAATCCACATGGAAACCTTGCCCTTGCGCTTGGATTTCCAGCATCTAGTACAACAAACAGTCAACAAGCTAATTCAAGCAGTGGTAGAGTAGGAGCGAGTCTTATAAGAGGCACAACGATGGAAGCACAAACGGATTTTTTGTTATATGGGAGTACCTTTTTAGGTGTATCATTTGCATAGAATTCAGGTGCACAAATTTTTGGACTCTCTTTTAGGAGCAGTAATGCTTCGTAGACTGTCAGGGTATAATTCAATACTACTTTTACAACATAGGGAAGTACATATTTTGGTTTGACCCTAGATATAGGTCTGAGATCAGGAGGTATAGGTGGTTCTAGCTTTGGTGGATCTAGTGGTTTTGGAGGTAGAAGAAACATAGGAGGTTCTAAATCAGGTGGGCAAGGTCCACACCAACATCAAAATATTTATATGGAGATGTATCTTCTTCTTCCAGAGTATAAGGGCATAACAGATGCTCCTAAACATGTACACATGTGTGAAATACTATGGAACACAAAAGGAATCACATAGTAGTAGTTAATTTACTACTACGTTACAAGGGCACGCACACAGCTGGTACAAATAGTTTTACCCTGATCAGACTTGTGTAGACTATATAGCTTTAAAATATATATTCCTTAAAGAGTTTCACATCCTTGATTTTGAGTAGAAGATTACAAGTGAACTCAAGGATATTAAGAAAGGAATTATTGAGAGTGTTAGAGAGTATGATGCCCATTTCAAAACATTGTTATCTAAGCTTTCTTATGATATTCACGCAAGTCAACATGCACAATGGTTCATTGGAGGCCTGGATTACAACTTTTAAGAGGGCGCTATCACATAAAACATACACTGATCCATGTGAAGCACTTGAAGTATCCTTATGTGTTGAGGCAATTGGAAGCATAGACACTAGGGTAAGCACATTTTTAGAAGCACAGATCACAGCTATGGCAAAGTAGTTGGAGAAACTATCAGTAAATTTAGCACACGAGACGTGCACAGAGATTTGGTGCATAGATTGTGAAGTTGAAGGTCATAAAAAGGATAGTTTTCCCCATAGATCTATGTCCTCACTGCTGTTAGACTATGAAATATTCTATATAAACCATGATGCTAGCCATTTCCCATTACTAAAATGCGTGATAAGGAAGAACGTTTCATGTTACTATAAAATATGTAGGTCCACCACTCATGACATAGAATATTGTTGGCTGATTGGTTAGATCCAGGATGCTAGAGATATTGATGTATGATAAATACAAGTTTTAGATAACTCTAAAGGAAAGAATGAGCATCAGGATAGGGATCATAATTAAGCACACTATGATCTAAATGAAGGGCATTTTGAAGGTGATCATGGTAGAGGCTAAGGATACCATGGTGGATTCAGAGGATGAGGTTGTGGTGTTTGTGGAAGTGAGTCCCCTCATGGAACATGTTATACATGTGGATATCCTTACCACTATAGGAAGGAATGTCCTCAGAATGCTAGATGTTCTTTCTGTAGAAAGAATCATAGTTATGAGGAATGCCTGAACTTGTATGAGCATCTTAGCAAGTAGCATAAACAAGAAAAAATGGCACAGGGATGGTTAGTATATAGCGTGTTGTGGAAAATATGTGGATGCCTAAGTTGGAAGTAGAATCTGAGGCATTACAGGTAAAGATCACAACCCGTGTTGAAGCAGCGCATGCCAAAGAAGCATTGTAGTAGAAGCCTACAATCACTAAGGATGAGGTTCTTCATGCATGGTACCTATATCCTTCCCATTAGAAGGAGGTTTACCAGGAAACTATGGAGGTACTTAGACATATTCAAGGTGAGATATAATATTTAAAAGTGCAATCACGGAAGATGGAGCAAAATAAATCATCAGAGATGGTCCAAACTGATATGGATGACTTAAGAGAAGTATGTAAGTTATTCAACCAGGAGAATATCATTCCAGTGTTGGGGAATTTGTTAAAGGGAAACAATCTGTGCACAAGTATTGAGACCGGACAGTAGATCTTGCATTTAAATATTCCTCCTCATAGCCTAGATTATGACAAGGAAATAACTTTGAATGCTGTTGTGGATGGATGGCTATTGAGTAATATATTGATTGATACAATGGCATAAGTTAATGTTCTAACTTTAGATGCATGGGTACAAATGGGGAGGCCCACATTACAACCATCTTCTAATGTATAGTTCATGGCTAATCAGACTAAGGCCACTCCCATCAGAGTTTTGAAAGATGCATATATTACCATACAAGGAGCTAAATTCACAGGAGATTTTGAAGTTTTAGCACTGGAAAATTCAAATAGCTTCCCATCTCTATTGGGGCATCCTTGGTGCTATAAAAATAATATTGATCTTTGGTTCAACAAGGGTTATATAAATTTTGAAAACAAGGAGGAAAGAGTTATTATCACTTTAACGGATGGTAAATCTATGCCCTATAATGTTCCCTTGAGTGGAGAAGACCTAAATAGGATTTATGTATGCATCATCTGGGATCCAGAGATGCTTGAGCCATCTAAATAAGGAATAATTTAGTGGGAGGATGCACAGTCTATTAGTGATACTACAAGTGTTTCTTGTGATGATTGGGCTCATAGCACGTATGAATTGGTGGGGCTCGAAGTAAAGAGCATATTTACTAATGGCGGAAAACCTCGTTATATCAATAGAATAGGTAATAACTCGGTACCTTGTTACACCAGATATGGATATCCTATGTTGTTCCTATGCACCATAGAGTAATAGTGGATAGACTCGCTAGAGAGGAGAAATATGCTAACATATACACTACGTGGGACAACAGCGCACTAGTAGGTGGTCCAAAAGGATAATCTTGTAGGATGGAATGAAATTAGGATTGCTCTTGCTACTAGGTTTTACAGGACTAATGCACCTACTCAAATATGTACTTATCATGGTAATAAACTTATTCAGTATCACATTTAGAAGTGTGAGAGACTTTAGATAGAGGGGTAGGAATATTTACCTCCTTCACTCTGGGTGCACAAGTTTTATTCTACTTTGCAAGGTTGCGTGTATGATTGGTATGTCTATGTCGAACTCTATAGAGAGACTAGAAATTTGTAGGGTTTAATTGCAGGAATGACTTAGACATTTGACTTCTTATCTACCAAGCCTCCGGTGGAAGAAGCATTAAATGCCATAAAGTGTTTAACTATGGGAGATAGTGCCAAGGCTGAAGAACTCATTCAATAGTTATTTTATGAAGGAGACTCAAGAGCATATTTTTTTGAAGACACAAAGGCCAATGCCACACTACTTCAGTGTGCTTACCTTGAGAAAGAAAAAGGAAAAATGGTCTTCTTAGTGGATGACAAAGAAGTAGAAGATCTGGATGTAAACCATTCAACTGGTAGGTGTGAGGTGTTGGATCATGTAGATAAGACCATGCGTGCCTATCATGAACCTATGAAGACAAAGAGGGTGAATATTCGATCAAATGTTGAGCCTAATGAATCCATAATTGGATACTATTGGTCAGAATTTGAAGTGGAAAAACTCATATAGCTACTATGGGATTATCAAGATTTATTCCCTCGAGGGTACCATGAACTTAAAGGCATGGATGAATCATTAGGAGAGATGAGGATAAAGCTTTGTTAGAGTAGGTATTTACCTTAACTTATATTCACCTACATACTTTATTTACCTTTATTGTATTTATCCTCACCCACTTATGTGTGTGGATATTTCTTTTATCTTATTTAGATATTAGGAGATATTATCTAGTTGTTAGGTATAGTTCTTTCCTTGATCTATGGTATTGACTAGATCTTTGGCGTCTAGTTCTCTCTTGAATTTATGGTCTTGACTAGTTCTTTAATGACTAGTTATTTCCTTAATTTATGGCTTGATCTATGACCTTGAATGGTTCTTATATTTTTATTCCTTTCTTATAAAAGTAAGTCCCATTCTCATTGTTTCTCATTGAGTTCCATAATCATATATGATATTTATAATCATATGTTTTGCAAAGTTTTATGTAGATTTATTCTGGCGAATTGTTTTCATCTTATAAATCATGGTGTTTGATTAACATCTATGTTCTTGGCCTGGTATTATTTGGTTATCATTCCTTTTAAGCATAAATATGGTGTGCGCCCAATTAGTAAGAGACCCTACAGGATGAAGCCCAACTTACATGAAAAGGTCAAGGAAGAGATTGAAAAAATGTTGAAGTTTGGGATTATCAAGCCCCTCAATGAGTCAGAATGGGTTAGTCCAATGGTGATTAGTATCAAGAAGGATGGTAGGATTAAGATCTGTGTGGACTATAGGGAGTTAAATGCTACATGTGTGACTGATCTCTTTCCTACACCATTCATTGAGGAAATACTATAAGGTGTTTCAAGGTGAGAAATCTATTCACTTACAGATGGGTTATCTGGGTATCATCAGGTTAGGTTTTCCTAGGAGGATCAGGAAAATACTACTTTCACTACTAAATGGGGTAGATTTTCCTATATTGTGATGCCTTTTGGTATGAAAAATGTGCCTACTATATTTTCACGCATATTTGTTCAAGTGTTCAAGGAATTTATTCACAACTTCTTAAAAATTTATTTGGATGATTGGAAAGTGTATGGATTAGTTAAGGAACATTGTGACCATATGCACTTACTATTTGAAAGATGTAGAAAGTTGAATATGTCTTTGAACATCAAGAAGTGCATATTTACCACACCATTTGGAATACTGTTAGGACACATAATCTGTAAGGAAGGTTTGTTGGTTGATCCAACTAATGTTGTAGTCATTATAGGCCTAAATAATCCTACCAATAAAAGTGAGGTGCGTAGATTTTTGGGCCATACAGGATATTACAGAAAGTTTATTAAAGGATATGCCAAATTTTCTACACCGTTGGAGGAGTTATTGAAAGGGAAATGTACGTTCTACTGGGGAGAACCGCAACAATGTGCATTCGAGACATTATAAAAGAAACTTAATACCACACATATTCTACATTTTCCTTCATGGGACCAACCATTTCATGTACATGTGGATGCCTCTAGAACAAAAATTGGCACAATATTGGCTCAACTTGGAGAAGGTATTTGTTAGTGCAAATCAGCAGCACCCCCTAAATGACCTTTAGATCTACACATGGGAATTGGGTCATTTAGTGTGATTGCACAACATGGAATTTTTTCCCCAAGTGTGGGACTTGGAAAAATGGAAAAAAAACTATCCAGATTAAAGAATGGTACCTCTACTCCTCTAATTAGATGTATGCATGAAATTTGTAGAGGTTTAACTCAAAAGTCTACTCTAATTCTAGCAAGGAGACAAGGATAGAAAGAAAATAAGATAAAAATAAACTAATAAGGTGATACACCAAAGGAGTGGTGAACATATATTTCTGAAAATTGACACAGATTATAAAAATACAACACAAATCATGCACAAATTGCTAAAATGTATTGAAGGATCATAATGAAGCAAACAACACAAGAAAGGATTGAAAACTCATTCACAGAGCTTGCATTGTCATTTCCATTTTAAAATACAATGCATTACAACAGCAAGGAGGTAGAAAACATGTTGCAGTCTTAAAAAAGGTCTGATATTCCACAAATTCACTTGTCAGGGTGAAGGAGGGAGCCTACAGAACATAAAAAAGTCCAACCCTTTACAAATGAGCCAAAACTGGCTTTTAACAATGAAAACCCGAGTCAGGAAGGAGAAACATGGGAAAAATGAAATGAATGATTCAACCACCAACCAAATCCATAAAAATTAGCATGCGTACCCTTAAAATTTCATTCCCCAAGATTTTTGACCATGTTGGAGAAGAATGGAAGACATACTGCATAAAAAATGGTGGTTGAATGTTGGTTCTACTCTTTCCCCCATGCCAAAGGTGTTTTTCTCATTTTTATCTCACTAAACTCCACCAAAAAATAAAATTTAAGATTCCATCATGTAAAGTACTTCAGTAGCTTTCTAATGACACAAAAATTGAGAAAATGTGAGCTATGGATCGAAAGATATGCCACTCTAAAGATTTAGGGAAAAATTGGGGCAAAAATCAGGTCGGCGGGCTGAAACCTAAAAATCTTCCCCTTTTTTGAATTTGGGAAAAATTCCCAAAAAATCTCTGTGCCCCACTACTCCACTAACATGTGGCATTTCCTCATTGGTCTGTGGGTTCAAATGGCATTTTTATGTTTTTTGAATTTTGGAAAAAATTCCAAAATTTCTCTGTGCCCCACCACTCTGGGACACGTGTCACCCTCCTATTCACTATGGGCATGCGCTCCAAATTCTTCCTTTGCACTTCTGACCACTTTGGAAAAATTTCCAAATTCTCCCCATGCCCCTGACCTCCATCATGAATAGGACACATGTCATCTTCTTATTAGTCCACGGGGTTTAAAACAAAACTTCCATTTCCTTCTTGGCGGGCCTGCGGGCTGGTTTTTTCATTTTCACCTTTTGTTACTTTTGGAAAAAATCCAAAACCTTCTCCACCCCTCCAACTCATACCAGTTCCATGGAAACTTAGCACATTCTTATTGGTTATGTGGCTTCTGGGCCAAAAATTTTATTGCGCCATTATTTGGAAATTTTCTTGACTTACCCCCACTGGTCTGATCTCCACTGCCACGTGGCATCTCCTCATTCGTGCAGGCCTCAAGTAATTTCTTTCCCTTGCGGGACCATGGGAAAAAAAATTTCTTTGCACCCCGCCCATTCCTTAATGATTTCTCCAACATACCTCCACTGCCCCGCCATTCTTCCGCCACGTGGCACATTCCTATTAGCTACGGGCCTTCCCAAGAAAAAATTCCCTCAAAAACTCCGTCGAGCCATAACTTGCAAAATACAAGGAGTTAGAAGGAAAATTTTACCTTTCTAGAAAGGTGAGAAAATTATCTATCTGATGAAGCCATTTGTAGATAATTTTGAGTGCCTAAAAAGTGAAAAAATTTGACTGAGGCACAAGGAAGGAAGGAATGAAAGAAATTTGGCCAAATAAGTAGGGGGCTTATTTGGATAACAATTTTGGTGACTCAGAGGGGTCATCTACCTGACGGATGAAGTAACCAACTACCTGAAGCAATCCATTTGTCATGGAGTCATCAACTTAACTACTTGGTACTCTCAACTCATTAGAAAATTTCTAGAAAGGAGATTGTGAGAGTAGAACATTGTTTTCTCTGGAACATGGCTTGCAAATATGCATGCTTGGGACAACAAAGCTTGTGCCAAAGCACTTAGAGAAATGTAAAACTAAGCTACAACAAAAAAATGTGCACAAGCACTTGGAGGAATGAAAATCTAAGATAATAAGTACAAGGTGAAAAGTTTCCCTTCTAGTAGCAATGCTTCAGATGGATTCCATTAACTAGAATATGCAGTTCTTCACCATCTAATGTAGACAATTGGTTATTGTTTTTACATTTTGTGACCATGTAGGGGCCACTCAAAATGGCATCAAACTTTGAATTCCTTCCTAGATTTTCTCGGTCTGCATCCCATTTCAACACTAAATCTCCAACTTGGAAGGTTCTAGCCTTAGCTTTCCTATCAAAGGTTCTCTTGATCAAGGCTTGGTCCTTCTCCATTGTTTGGGCTGCATGCTCTCTAATTTCTTGGAGTTCCATAAATTCTACATATCTAACCTCCACAGTTTCAAACTCTAACAATTCCAATTGCTTCATGAGTTCCAACATTGGCAACTCAAGTGACAGAGGAAATATTGCCTCTCTTCCATAGACAAGTTTGAATGGAGAGTTATCGATGGATCTCTTGGGAGTTATCCTATCAGCCCATAAGGCTGATTTCAGTTTAGTATTCCAAGACTCTTGATGATCTTTAATAGGTTCTTGTTGGTAGACTCAACTTGGCCATTACCTTAAGGGTAATAATTTGATGAAGTGCTTAGATAGATCCCATTCTTAACAGCCCATTCAGTTACCTTTGATCCTATGAATACCAATGCATTATCTGATATTATAGTGGTAGGTATACCAAATCTTATTACTATCCCCTCATAGAAGTCTAGAATGCTAGATTCATTTGCCTCTTTGAGTGCCACTGCCTTAGTCCATTTGGTGAAGTAGTCTGTTGCTGTTATAATCCACTTGTGTCCTTGGCTTGATTTTGGGTTAATGAATCCAATGAAATCCAAACCCCATTGCATGAATTACTGGTCAATTGGAATTGGGTGCAATGGGACGGCTACTAATCTTTCCTTACCTGTGAAGAATGCACAATTTTTACACCTCTTGATCCATGCATAACAATCACTAAACACCTTGGGCCAATAATAGCCAGCCTTCATAATCTTGAGGGCTATCACTCTTGGAGAAAAATGACCCCCATCTGATCCACCATGGAACTCTTCTAACATTCTCTTAATTTTATTTTTTCCAATGCATCTCAGCAGCACTCCATTTATATCCTTTTTGAACAAAACACCATCAACAAGTGCATATGGGATAGCCTACAATATGAAGTGTCTTTTCTTGGTTTTGTTCATCTCTGGAAGGCATAGGCCTAGTGTGCATGTATACTTTGCTTAATGCTAAATCAAATGAAGCAAGAACTACCACCTAAAATAGTTCTACAATTTAGCTAAAACAAAGCATAAACACCATCATGATAAGAATTAAACAAGGGTTAGATGCTAGCATTCATCAATACAAACTTTGAAACTAACAATGCTAAATATCTAAACTCCTCTATTCTCTAACAACAAATAAATGAATGGACCTAAGTAAGCTCCATGGCTATCAAAATAGTTGTCCTTAATGCTCCAAGAACCTAGGAATGGGGGCTAATCAAAGTTGGGCTACAAGACCCTTTTGACACCTCCCATATGACCCAAGCACTTTAAGAAAGAGGCTTAACTCTTCAAGATGATGAACTCTCAAAAGGGCAAGGTGCAAGCTCTTAGTCTCTTTGCTATATGCTTTGCATTTACTCTCTTAGAAAGTTTAGGTGTAAGTAAAAAGGTAGGTGGAGGGCTCTTTATATAGCCCAAAGGATAAAGGATTCAACACATTCTCATGAATGTGGGATAAAGGTAAAACATGATTAGGAATGGATAAGGTTGCTTTATTAAAGGTAACCTTACTTTAGAAGGGTTTAATACATGTTTAGCAAGTCATGGGAGTTGGGGGGTATTTTAATTAATCAAAGGTGATTAATTAATAGGTAGGTGTAAGCTTATAGAAGCCAATTAGAGGAATATTAGTGTGATTTAGGCTATTAGAAGGGGATTAAATCAATTAAATATTGATTTATTGGTTAAATGGAAGGGAAAGCTAATTAATTAATAATAATTAATTAGTCTAGGTAGAAGGGGTGATTTATTAACGGAAGGTCGTTAATTAGGGTATTTGTTGGATAGGCAACTTAATTAATTAGCTTAGTGTAATTAATTAATGATGATATGAGGGAAAATGAGTGCCTTTGACGATATGTCGTTGATTTGCGAGAAAGGGGATAATTAGCACAATTTAAGTATTTAAATTGCTTGGGCATAATTATAGGTGTCTACATTTGCCCCTCTTTGGGGTGGCATAAGTGATGCCACTTCAAAGATAGTAGACAAAAGAGATTTTGAAGAGATGGAAGAAAAATTAGTAGGAGGGAGAGATGCCCCCTCGAGTGTCGATGGGGTGATAGAAGAACTCGATCGACGATCGAAAAAGGTGAGAAGTAGGCAGAAGAATGGGGACGAGGCAGGATGCCCCGAGGAGAGGGAGAATTAGGGGTGAAAGGGAAGTGGTGTAGAAGAAATATGGATGAGGGGAGAGAAGAGCTTAACCTCTAGCCGCTTATTTGTTTGGAACAAATTGGATGTCATCATATAGCCATAGGAACTACATCATCGGTCCTTATGAAAAATATAAGCATACGACAAAGGTAGAATGACATGAAAAGCCATACTATGAACAATTGTCCATTGCTGAAAATACCAACTCCACGCAACATACAATAATGCAATGCAATACGAGAAGGAAACAAGCTCATATAACAGGGAAAACAAGTACGAACGCACATATCTAACCCAACAACGGTCAAGACAGTTGTACAAATGTTTTGTTATCAGTGCTGAAGAGATCCACAAGTTCGTGATTGACGACAAGGGTTAAAAATGATGCCCCAAGCAAGGATACATGCAAGGGGAAATGAAAATGGACACGGGGTCCATGAAAAGCATTTGTGCGCAACGAAACAGCACCAGGCAACCAAAAGTGCCCCAGAGTACAGACGAAGCAAGCAGCTAGCTTTTGTGAATGGTTGTGAATCCAGTGATCCGCGAGTCGTATTAATCGGGGAAGATGTGAGACAAACCAACAGGATATGGAGAAAATACCATGCGCAAGACACAAGTTTCAGCCGTAAGAAGCAAGTTACCATTGTGTAGGGTGTTTTACTTTTTAGGAATTTTTTGAAAAATTTTTGCCTTGTTTTTAGATTTTTTTGATATATATATATATATATATATTGTTTTTGTTGTTTTCTCGAAACAATGTTCTATTGTTTTTGTGTTTTTCTCGAAACAATGTTCTATTGTTTTTGTGTTTTTGGAAACTCTATTGTTTTTGTGTTTGGTGAAAAACAATGTTCTATTGTTTTTGTGTTTTTTGTCAAAACAATGTTGAAACAATTTTCTATTGTTTTTGTGTTTTGTGAAACAATTTTCTATTGTTTTTGTGTTTGGTGAAACAATTTTCTATTGTTTTTGTGTTTTCTCAAAACAATTTTCTATTGTTTTTGTGTTTGGTGAAACAATTTTCTATTGTTTTTGTGTTTTCTCAAAACAATTTTCTATTGTTTTTGTGTTTTGTGAAACAATTTTCTATTGTTTTTGTGTTTAAACAATTTTCTATTGTTTTTGTGTTTTGTGAAACAATTTTCTATTGTTTTTGTGTTTTCAACAGTTTTCCAAAGCTATGTGCAGGTAACCAAGAAAGCATGGATGCCCCCAGCGTTAGGTGGGGAATATACAAGGGCAGAAGCCACGCGCTTATGAACAAGAAGGTGAATTCGTTGAGTTGCCCCCAGCGTAAGATGGGAAATAATGAAAGACCACGTCCCTTACAGACGAATAGAAGAAGGGAAAGCCGGATCAAGGCTGGACTAGATGGTGTGCACAAGGAAACTCGAAGGTAGAACCAGGTCCAGGACAAAGACAACTACCCTTCTGATACAGAATGCTTGTGAACAACGAATCCTCCCGAGGCACCGGAAACCGGTTTTCACCCAAGGACTTGTCCAAAGTGCCACAATTGCGTGGTTTTCACTAGTGGACGACCTGTTTTCTCTCTCTTTTTTGTTTTTTTTTTTATATATTTTTTATTTTATTTTTATGACTTTCTTGTGCCATGTTTAGGCATAAAACTTCTTAAGATGCATGGAATTCATGGGCTCCCGGAGCTCATCACCATTGGGGTGAGCCAACTTGTATGCCCCTGTGCCATACTTGGCAACTATGACATAGGGTCCTAACCAGTGTGGTTCGAACTTCCCTTTCTTTTCTCGCTCTGCTCTAGTGTTGAACTGGTTCTCCTTCATAACTAAATCACCCACCTCAAACTGGCGAGGGATGATTCTCTTGTTGTAGTTGCGGGAGATTCTGTGTTGATATACTTTCAGGTGATTAAGAGCGCGAATGCGCCTCTCATCCAGGAGCTCTAACTCAGCCAATCTTGCCACTCGGTAATCTTCATCCTTATTCAAATAGTCCCGAAGAGAAATTCGCAGGGATGGGATTTCAATCTCTAAAGGGATGATAGATTCTGTCCCGAACACGAGGGAATATGGCGTCGCACCCGTAGGAGTGCGAATTGATGTTCGGTAGGCCCAGAGGGCTGGGTGGATTTGTAGGTGCCAGTTTCGACCAGTTTTGCTAACCATCTTCTCCATTATCCTTACCAAAGTCTTGTTTGTTGCCTCAGCTTGTCCATTACCCTGAGGGTAATATGGCGTGGACCATTTCAATCTGATTTGGAACCGTTGGCAAAGACCTTTCACAGTTTTGTTCTTAAATGACTTCCCATTATCTGTGACAATGGCTGCAGGGATACCATATCGGCAAATAATGTGATTCATGATGAATTTAGAAATCTGTGCTCCTGTGACATAGGTTAAAGGGACAGCCTCCACCCATTTTGTGAAGTATTCTGTAGCTGTGATGATATGTGTATGACCATCAGATGAGGTAGGAGTAAGCTTCCCTATTAGATCAAGTCCCCACTTGGAGAATGGCCACGGGGTAGTGATTGGTTGCAATGGTTGCGATGGAGCATGGATGAAATTTCCATACTTTTGGCATAGCACACATTTTCTAACATAATTACAACAATCAGTTTCCATGGTGGGCCAATAGTAACCTACTCTTAACAGTTTCTTAGCCAAGACCATTCCGTTTGTATGTGCTCCGCATACTCCTTCGTGTACTTCTTTAATTGCCTGGATTGACTCCGGCACATCCAGACAACGTAACAGATTCCCATCGTAGCCACGACGATAAAGTGTACCTCCTAACAGGGTGTAACGGGCTATCTGGCGAATTAGGCTCTGCTTTTCAGAGCGGGAGATTTCGGGAGGGAATGTACTGTCCTTAAGATAGGTGAAAATGGGTTCATACCATGGTGAATGGGGACCAACAACCTCACAAGCCAAGCAAGATTCTGGCATGTCATACGCGGGCTGGCGTAGATTTTCTACGAAGAATGGCATATCATTGTTCCCTGGCGGAATACGAAGCATAGATCCCACCGTTGCCATAGCATCTGCCGATCTATTCTGCGCTCTTGGGATTTGCTCAAAGGTAATGCGCACAAAATACTCCTTCAGAGTTTCCACCAACTTCTTATAAGGTATGAGCTTGTCATCCTTAACTTTATACTCATCATTAACCTGTTTGATGATTAGCTGTGAATCACCTACAACCTTCACATGTTGAATATTCCACTTGATGGCTAGCTTCATCCCTGCAATGAGTGCTTCATATTCCGCAATGTTGTTTGTGCAAGGGAAGGCCAGGCGGAAAGCCTGTGGTATAGGATCACCTGAAGGAGTAATAAGGACCACTCCTGCACCTGAACCATGAAACGTAAAAGATCCATCAAAATGTATCTGCCATACGATAGATTCTTCAATGTAGAGCAAAGATGCATCTGGCAGATCCAGACTCAAAGGTTCTATGCTTTGCAAAGGTGCTTCCGCTAGCTGGTCAGCAAGTACTTGTCCTTTAATTGATTTTTGATGCACAAATTCTATATCAAACTCACTGAGTAGAATGATCCAATTAGCCATTCTACCTGTGAGGGCAGGTTTGGACAACAAATACTTGAGTGGGTCGACCTTGGATATGAGCTTGGTCTTAGTATTTAGCAGGTAATGGCGAAGTTTCTGAAAGGTAAAAACAACAGCCAAGCAAGCCTTCTCAATCTGAGGATAATTACATTCATAGGCGATGAGGGTGCGACTCAGATAGTACACTGCTTTCTCTTTATGGCTAAGGTCATATTGGGCGAGCAGTGCACCAATAGCATATTGCGTAGCGGAAATATAGAGCAAAAGTGGTTCTCCCGGAGTGGGAGGCATGAGGACAGGTGGATTAGCCAGGTACTGTTTAAGCAAAGCAAAGGCTTGTTGTTGCTCAGGTCCCCAAATGAAAGTGATGTCCTTCTTAAGCAAATGAGTGAATGAGTGACATTTATCTGCAAGCTGGGAGATAAAGCGGCGAATGGCTTGAATTTTCCCTTGCAAGCTACGCAGTTGCTTGATATTCTCAGGTGGAGGCATTTCTGTGATGGCAGATACTTTAGCAGGGTCTACCTCAATACCTCGTCTTGACACGATGAAGCCTAATAGTTTCCCAGATAGCACACCAAAGACACACTTCTTTGGATTTAGCCTGACTTTGTATTCACGTAGGCGTTCAAAGATACGCCGCAAAATGATAGGATGTTCCTCTCTTGTTTTGGACTTTCCCAGGATGTCGTCTACATAGTCTTCCATGATGTCATGAATCATATCGTGAAATATTACTGTCATGGCCCGCTGATAAGTTGCTCCCGCATTCTTAAGGCCGAATGGCATCACCTGATAACAGAAGGTGCCCCAAGGAGTTGTGAAAGCTGTTTTGTGTTGGTCTTCCTCAGCGATCTTAATTTGATTATAACCCGAAAAGCCATCCATAAGTGATAGCATTTCATACCCTGCGGTTGAGTCAACAATCATGTCAATGTTGGGCAACGGAAAATCATCTTTAGGGCAAGCTTTATTGATGTCCCTAAAATCTGTGCAAATTCGGATACCAATAGGTTTCTTCTGGACAGGAACAATGTTCGATATCCATTCAGAATAATCAATTGGCCTGATGAAATCTGCTGCAAGCAACCTTTCCAACTCTTCTTTAACTAACAAGGCCACTCTTGGGTGCATCTTTCGAAGCTTCTGTTTGATAGGCTTAGCGTCTGCGTGCACAACCAAGTTATGCACGACCAAAGTTGGATCTAAGCCGGGCATGTCTTTGTAAGACCATGCGAACACATCAATAAACTCTCGCAGTAGCATAGTGAACGTCTTTTGTTCTCTGGCTGAGAGTGATGCTCCCAATTTTACTATCTTGGGATCTTCTTCAGTACCAATATTAACATCAATGGTTTCTTCAACTAACAATTTTGATAAATCCTCCATACGCGTGGGATCGGGAGGTAGGTTGAGATCTTCATCCAAGGATGTCTCTACGAGATTTTCATCCTTGGCGTGGTCACTTTGTTTGTCCTTTGATTTTCTTATTTGTTTGTCAGCCAATGCCTCAAAGAGGTTTTCACTGTGTGACTTGGACTTTGATTTTTGCCGAGGCTTTTCTTTAGAACTCTTGCCCTCGCTTTTCTTTAAATTTTGCTGACCACGAAGTTCAGCCTCCTCGCCGAAGTAGGCGCAGGTGTCTAAGTCGATAAAGAAACCCTTCTTGTGATCTCCAATGGGAATTGTATCCCTTATGCCCATGAACTCTGCAATAGCCTCGTCATTCTCGAATAAATCTAGTGGCACGTGACGTTGTTGGTCCCATTCAACAAGGGAGGGGTATACAAGGTCAAGGGTTGGTTCATTGGGGGTGATGGTTAGGACAGCATTATTCATGAAAAGGTTCGTGGAGGCCAGATCCTCATATTGGCTACAACAGGAATCCGTATCGCTGTCTAGATAATCGGAGCTATCCTCATGCTCAGAACAAGTCGCATCTTGATCGTTGGGGTGTGCTCCATAAGGGTGAATCCCAATGCCATATCTTTCTGTTTTGAAATGTGGAAGAGGGACTGGTTCTCTTTGTCCTTGTTCATTCCTCCCACATCCTAGGCCTTTGTAGCCCATGGAGTACATCATTCTGCTAGATTTTTCATATTCTGGGGTTTGATAACAAGATGGCTGAGTGTCCTCAGGGACCCAAGTAGTAGGTGGATCAAGTAATTTTTCCTCAGCTAACAAGCCTCCAGGTAGGAACGACCCAATAGTATGTTCCTCTCTAGGTCTCTTGAAGCAGTAGTTGGGTCGACCTCTAGTCTTGGGCGACAAGGAGAGGTCTGAAACCAAGAGCGCTTGTTGTACATTATACTCCCCACAGCCATATTCCAGAATTTTCATCTCCCATGAATTAAATGGAGATGTTGAAGTAGATGCCCCATGAGTGCAAGAACGAAGAGAATTTGAATCTACTCGAGATTCCATGGCCTCAGAATGAAGAGGGACAGCTATATCTGTGGAGGGACATGCATATGTACCCTTTCGTGCAAAGCTATTAAGAGCTCTACAATGAGCAAAGGGCTCTGAGTCTCCTGGTATTGTTATTGTATGTCCCTCATGCTTCAGCTTGATGCATTGATGAAATGTTGATGGCACTGCTTGCATGGCATGGATCCATGGTCGGCCTAGAAGCATATTATATGGAAGTTCCAAGTCTAAGACGTGAAACTTTGTCTGATGGCAAGTGGGGCCCACCTCCATTGGCAGCGTAATGGTGCCTGCTGACTCTCTTTCCGCGTTGTCGTATGCGGTGATAGTGATGATATGGGACTCAAGATCTACCTCTGTATGTCCCAATTGTTTGACCAACTTAAGCGTGCAAATATTCAATCCTGATCCATTGTCCACAAGCACCCGTTTGATTTTCCTGCGGGTGACAACTACCTCAATGTATAAGGGAAGATTATGTGTAGGATTCTCAGTAGGGACCTCCCTATGGTTGAAAGTGAGATGCTCACTGGGTGCAATATTTGCCACCGCGGCTTGAAGGTATGCAGGATCAACTTCTAAAGGCACTCTCGACCCCTGAAGAGTTTGATACAAAATTTCCTTATGCACATTGGATATCTTGAGAAGATCTAAGATCGAGATCTTAGCAGGTGTCTTCTCAAGTTGTTCTAAAAGGTTATATTTACCAGTTTGCGGGGGTCAACAGAGAGGGTTCTGGAATCACGAGGCGGGCACGCCTTGTTACCGCAGCGCAGTCCTTTCCCTTGATTCGGATGGTATTGACACGGTCAGTAGGGGAGCGAATGCATCCGATAAGTGAATCGTAATGATTGTTATCTCTCTTGGTATATAAGTAATTTGTGGCTTTATAGGTTTGGGATGACTCTCCCCGATCCGGTTTTGCCTTTTCCGACTTATCATGCTTGGGGAATGGTTCCTTATAAATCCCCATTTTCTCATTAGGTGTTTGCATGTGGCTAGGGTTATCCACCTCTATCTCCCCGTTGTCAATGAGGTCTTGAATATAGTGGCGAAGTCGCAAACATTTGTCTATTTTATGACCTTTAACGCGATGCATTTCACAGTATTCATGCTCCTTATACCATGAAGGTTTAGGAGTGTTGTCATCGAACGGTTGTGTTGTAGGATAGGTCATCATGTGGGCCGCATCCAACTGTTTTAGTATGACAGACAACGGCTCATTGAGGGAGGTGAATGTTCTTCGCTTTGGTGGTGGTTGAATTGGGCCCTTGGTCAGTTTAAAAGGTTGACTGGTTTGGACCGTTTGAACACGTTTGGAATCAGTGATTCCGTCTCCCACCACGTTTTTGTTTTTGTTAAAGATCTTCGGCTTTTCAACGGGTTTGACACTTTGGTTGTCTTTAGATTGGGTTTTGAGGGTGCCTTTGGCAATGAGAGCCTTTTCTATTTGAATCCCTTTCTCGATAACCTCCTCAAAGGTGCGGACACAATGCATTTGGAGGTGGAAAGCTATATCTGGGTTGAGATTAGGGACGAAAATACTGACTAGCTGCTTCTCAGGGAAAGCGCAAGGGAAGCGACTAGCTATCCCTCTCCATCGTTGGAGGAAGCTGGCGAAGGTCTCATTTGGGCGTTGTTTTGTGCTGCACAAGTCTGCCATGGTGACGTCACTCTCTATGTTATATGAGAAATGACGCACGAATCTTTCTGCCAATTCTGGCCAGGTGAAAATTGATCCTCGTGGCAAGCGCGTAAACCATTCTAATGCTTGACCTCCGAGACTCTTAGGAAAAAGTCTGATGAGGTAATTATCACTATAAGACACCTCTTGACATGCCATGTAGAAATCTTTAACATGATCCCTTGGGTCTCCCTTTCCTTTGTATTTGTCGAACTTTGGCATATCAAATTTCTTTGGAAAGGGTTGAAGGGTCATTGTCTTGTCAAAAGGATAGGGGCATAGTTCTTCGTATTGGTATTTCCTAATACTCCCTATATTGCTTTCTTGTATGCTCGCAAGCGTTGCTTTCATAGATTGTACTTCTTGTGCGAGCAATTGTTCTTTAGTGGGAGAAACGGGGATGTGTACATGATGATACCCTGTGTCTTCTTCTCCTTGGTTTTCTCGATGGAGTTCGTGGATCCTAAACTTAGGCTTTGACTTTTGAACATTCTTGTTTGTGTCTTTCTGTACTTGGAAAGTAAGCAAAGCTAGTTGTCGGCTTAAGTTACTGAGTTGTTGTTGGATTGTGACTTGGTTTGTGTCTTCTTCTTCTAAAGGTTCCTCCTCTTCGTATTGTGGAGGTTCTTCCCCTGTCTCATGTTCTATCTTGTTTCTTCGTGGCACTTTGATGAGGGGTATTCTATGCCCTACCACTTTATCATTTTCTACATAAGAAGTGGAAGCATGTCCGCCTGTTAAAATATCTTCCATATTGATAAGGGGGTGTTCCTCCTTAGTAGTGTCATTTGTTTGTAGTATTGGTTCCTTCTCAATGGGCAATTTGGCCCCTAATTCCATGACCCGTGCCAAAACTCTATCTTTGTTTCTAAGGAGAAACTCATCTAGTAGAGTGGGGTCAAAATCAAAGTTTGCGTGTGGTGATTCTAATTCATTTCCACTATGATCGACCATCTCTTCTGTTTCCTTTTCTGCAGAAAATAGTGGTCCTAGATCGTGTCCGATAAATGGGTTTGACCCTTGTCTGTTAGAGGTTTCCCAAGCTTGCGCCTGTTGTTCCTCATATGTTTGTTTCTTTAACCCTAGACGCGTCTTAGGAGCCATATTTTTCGTGATAAGTTTCACTAAGGTAAGTTGTAGATTTGTTCAAAATTCAATGACTACCCCTAAGTGAAACACAAGATGTACGTGTTAAGAGTAAATTAACAGTGTGAGAATACCAATGTGATAGAATGATAAAGTCACCAATGAAACAATCGTTTGGTATCAAAACTTAATCAAATGAAGTACCTCCTAGATTACGTTTTAAAGTAATTTACGACGCCAGATGATTAACAAGATGTCTCCACTTATGCCAAGTTCAAAGGAATGAACAAAACGTAAGTAAATACATGAAGTTAAATGCGATCTCCCAATCAAGATATACGATGAGCAAGCTCAAGTCTGATTAAGACCTATATCTCAAAAAGTGTCAATTACGATTTGCGAATGACACAACAATATCACCAAGATATGTTAACCCACTTTGCAAGAAAGTGGAGTATTGATATCGAGGTGTTATTGATATAACACGCACAAATGGTAGTTCCTAACACCTTTTGAAATCGAGGTAATAATAAAACTGAACAAAAAAAAGCTCAAAGTATAGCTAGGAATAGTTAAGAATGTGTGCAGCGTAACCGTACAATATAGGTATTTATGTCGAGTTTACAAGAAACAAGACGTAAATATCGAAATTGTAATGATACGAGACAAACAAACTAACTCCTCTATGGAAGTCCGCAGTGATGAACCACGCCTAACTACAATGACGATCTTGACGTGGGTATCAAGATCACAATGGCTACCAAATGACGTGAAAACGCCTCCACTCACTTTAGACGTTTAACTAACCCAGCCGCAAACATGGATGGGCGTAAACGGACATAAAAGTGAGAGAAACAGTCGAATGGCAACACAAAGGTAATCACACCTCTTTTGATCAACAAAGTGTCAAAAGAATATGAAGGAAATAAATCAAGAAAAAATGACAAAAAATGCTAGTCTTACTTCGGCAGAGTTTCACCTCGCCCTAAGGCAAGTAAAAACTAGGTGAAAGTAATACGTCACACGTTTCTCAAAAAGAAGGTTCACAACTCAACACTGTTTTAAAGTGGTCAAAGTGGGCTCCTGGCCAAAGTATATTCTCCTAGGTGGTTCTCTCGTCCTAGGTGTTACAAAGTTGCCACGAGCGAGCGCGATTTACCCAAAAAGTCGCACTGACTAGTTTGGGAGTATCTCGGCTTTACTTTACCCCCTTCAAGAACAGTAGGCAACTAGTGCGTCTACGTGTACTATCACTGGGGTCGCCACAACGGACAACCTGTAACTCTATCTCACAAAGGAATCACTAGTCAAGTAGGTAGTGCGGAGCACTTCCCGTTTCATCCACAAGGTTCCCTCTTGCGTGGACTACTTTGGGGTTCCTGGAACCACCCCCATTGTTGTAGCTTAAGGCGTTATGCCAAAGGGGTTATGTTCCAGTTGAGCGGAGAGGGACGTACCCTTTTCCGAAACCTGCAATACAGTGTTTTGAATATGTTGTTCTTTTTATCTTGTTTAATTAAGTGTGGTTTGCTTGAACACCTTTTGGCAACCTGTATAACAACTGTATTAGTAGTTTTTGATTTCGTTTTGATTCCTCCTTTCTTTGACAAGCGTTTTTAGGTCCTGCACTCAAGCGTTAGTAGTTCTCCAAGAAAATCACATTATTTAAAAGAGGATTAAGAGTTGCTTTTGATTCTCAAGATCATCCAAGGATGCAAGAGAAGAGCATACACAACAAATAATCCAACTAAAAAGTAAATAAAATCTTTTCAATCAATGAACCATACAATTTTTTTGATAAATGTTCATTCCCTTAAACCAAAAGTGAAAGATGAAGTTTCCAATTTACCAAATGTTATAAAATGAAGACTAAAGTTGCTTTTGATTCTCAAGATCACCCTAAGGTGCAAGAGAAGAGCATACACAAACTTTATCCCAACTATATAGAAATGGAAAACTTCAAATCAAAGGACCGTTGAAAAATGCTTTGTAAAAGGTTCATTCCCTTAAGCAAAATGAATAATTAAATTTCCAAGTTTAATCCCAATGTTAAAAAGATATAGATCAAATTTGTTTTTGATTCTCAAGATCACCAAAAGGTGCAAGAGAAGAGCATACACACGCTTTGATCTAAATCGAGTAAGCATGGAAATACAACATTCATCAAAACATTAGACATGTTAGAAAATGACCAGTTTTAAAATAACAGAAAAACTTGTAACTTCTGTAAGTGTAAATCCCGAATTTATATTTTCATTGCATAGTTAACTTCAATACCTTTCCAACTCAAAAAAAATGGAGTCATTTCGAGGTCGGGAGCAAAAGTTATGGCCTTCGGAAGATGGGTTACGCATATGCTCTTATGCTCATGGGTATGCACTTGACATGCACTTAAAAAATGTCAAAAAAAACGTCCCTTAATATGCAAAATGGGCAAATTTTTCCAACCAAGATTCAATTTTGACAACAACCCATCACATTAATATATGAATAGAAGACTCAACGCTATCAAACATTAACATACATGCTCAAGAATTTAAGATTTTCAAGAAATTGACAAAACTAGCATGTAGAATGATGAAAAAGTAAGCTCTAAAAATGAAAACATGATGAAATCTTGAAATTTTCTCACCAACATTAAATTTTGACAGCAACCCACCACATTAATATGTAAATAGAAGACTCAGCACTATCAAACACTAACCTACATGCTCAAGAATTGAAAATTTTCAAGAAATTGACAAAACTAGCATGTAAAATGTTGAAAAAGTAAGCTCTAAAAATGAAAACATGGAGAAATCTTGAAATTTTCCCCTCAATTCCAAATTTGACAGCACTTGACCTCCTTGAAATTTTCCCCTCAACTCCAATTTTGACAGCACTTACCTACAAGGAAGACCCAACACATGCAAACTCAACAAAACATGTTAAAAAAAACAAGTTAGATCAACATGTGTAAAAGAGGGTTAGTAACCAAAAATAAAACTTAACTACAAAAACTTGAAATTAAGTGCAAAGGACAATGGAGTAAGTCCCACCGGGCGTGCCAAATGTGTGCATGTATACTTTGCTTAATGCTAAATCAAATGAAGCAAGAACTACCACCTAAAATAGTTCTACAATTTAGCTAAAACAAAGCATAAACACCATCATGATAAGAATTAAACAAGGGTTAGATGCTAGCATTCATCAATACAAACTTTGAAACTAACAATGCTAAATATCTAAACTCCTCTATTCTCTAACAACAAATAAATGAATGGACCTAAGTAAGCTCCATGGCTATCAAAATAGTTGTCCTTAATGCTCCAAGAACCTAGGAATGGGGGCTAATCAAAGTTGGGCTACAAGACCCTTTTGACACCTCCCATATGACCCAAGCACTTTAAGAAAGAGGCTTAACTCTTCAAGATGATGAACTCTCAAAAGGGCAAGGTGCAAGCTCTTAGTCTCTTTGCTATATGCTTTGCATTTACTCTCTTAGAAAGTTTAGGTGTAAGTAAAAAGGTAGGTGGAGGGCTCTTTATATAGCCCAAAGGATAAAGGATTCAACACATTCTCATGAATGTGGGATAAAGGTAAAACATGATTAGGAATGGATAAGGTTGCTTTATTAAAGGTAACCTTACTTTAGAAGGGTTTAATACATGTTTAGCAAGTCATGGGAGTTGGGGGGTATTTTAATTAATCAAAGGTGATTAATTAATAGGTAGGTGTAAGCTTATAGAAGCCAATTAGAGGAATATTAGTGTGATTTAGGCTATTAGAAGGGGATTAAATCAATTAAATATTGATTTATTGGTTAAATGGAAGGGAAAGCTAATTAATTAATAATAATTAATTAGTCTAGGTAGAAGGGGTGATTTATTAACGGAAGGTCGTTAATTAGGGTATTTGTTGGATAGGCAACTTAATTAATTAGCTTAGTGTAATTAATTAATGATGATATGAGGGAAAATGAGTGCCTTTGACGATATGTCGTTGATTTGCGAGAAAGGGGATAATTAGCACAATTTAAGTATTTAAATTGCTTGGGCATAATTATAGGTGTCTACACTTGGATCTAGAAAGGAGTGATCATACCACCATTCTCTTCTTGAAAACCTCTTTGTTCTTGGTTGTCTTATAATGCCAAAACAACATCTTTCTCATTGCTTGCTTCCATTGATTTGCTCAAGACCAGCTTCTCACACAATCCCTTTCCTTAGACCAGCTTGGTGACTTTTATCTCAATGTCATACTCCATGACACGAGTAATCCACCCTGCACATTTTTCATTTAGGTCTTTGTTGAGGAGGAAGTCCTTAACTCCCACATGAGAAACCAGCAGTTAAACCTTGTTGTTTGAAACTAGATGCTTAAATTTCTTCAAGATCCTAATCACTTCAAGGACATGCTTCTCAATGAAGGAATACCTCACCTCATATTCCTCCAAGCTTTGGCTAAAGAAGGCAGTTGGCTGCTCTGCATTTTCTTTGTTCTGTTGTACTAAAATTACAGAAATTGTATCATCACGTCCAAATTCATAAAGGATAAAATCCTTAGAGAAATATGGGTTAATGAGAGTTGGAGATTGTGAGATAGCCTCTTTTATTTCCTCAAAAATTGCTTTACCTTCAGCTGTCCATTTGAAATCCATACTTTTCTTCAACATCATAGTTATTGGCTTGACAAGGGCTGAAAAGTCTAGAACAAAACTTCGAACAAAATTGATTCTTCCCAAGAAAATTTAAAGGGCCTTCTTGTGACTTGGTAATGGAAGTGATTTTATTGCTTCAACCCTCTCTAGATAAATTACTAATCCCTCTTTGCAAACAATGTGGCCTAGGAGCTTTCCTTCATGAGCTAGGAAAATAAATTTTCTGGGATTCAAGGATACCCCAAATCTTCTACATCTTTGGAACACTTGTCTCAAATGAAAGAGATGATCTGCTACACTTTTAAAAAATATAGTAATATCATCTAGATATATCAGTACTATTTTTTTGATCAATCCCTTGAACACCATATCCATTGCCCTCTATAAGGTAGCTCCGGTGTTAGACAACCCAAATGGCATTTTCATATATACGTAGGTTCCCCATTTGCTGGTGAAGGATGTTTTAAATTGATCATCCTCCTTTATCATGATCTAATTATACCTTGAATAACCATCTAGCAATGAAAACCTCTCAGAGCCAACAACAACTTGCAAAATTTGTTCCATAGAAGGAAGTGGGTAATGATCCTTAAGGGATGCTCTATTGAAATCTCTAAAGTCTACACACAATCTGATTTCTCCACTCTTATTTCTAATTGGAACCAAGTTTGCAACCCAGCTTGAATGCTTGATGGGAAATATGATACTTGCCTCTATTAAGTTATTCAATTCCTTCTTCATGAGAGGCTCCATGTGTGGATTGACTGGTCTTTTTTTTTGCCTGATGGGTTTATCACTTGGATCTAATTCGATTGTGTGTTGAGCTAGCTTGGGATTGAAACCTATCAAGTGTTCATAGCTATAACAAATATATCTGGAAACTCTTGGTAAATTTTCATGAACTCATACCTTTCTTGCTTGGTTGTCACTTTACCAATTTGAAGTGATTTGCCTTCTCCCATTGAGATGAGCACTAAATTTTCTGCATTGACTTGGATATTTTCTTTCTCCTTCCTAAATTGATCATTAGGATTAAAGATGGACTACAAAGTGACAAGTCCTTTTGGTTCTCAGTTGTACCACTTGATCACCATATTGTTTTTCTAAATTTTCCTAATTTTTAGTAGAGAACTCAGCTTATTCTTGGAAGAAATTGATGATTTGTTGGTCACTTTCAAACACTTGTCAACTTACATTATTGTCTGGTACTGATGGTCTTATAATCACATCAATGTTTGGTTGTACTTCATCTTCCTTGATACTCTCCATAACATCAAGGGCTGCCCCAACTATTGCAAGCCTATCAACAGCTTGGTTTTCTTTCCTAGGGATGGAGTTGATGCCAAAGCCTTCAAAATCCTCAATGAGGTCCCACACCCTATTCTTATAACACTTGAGTAGGTCATTTTTGGCAGCATGTTGTCCTTTAACTTGATTAACAATCATCTAACTATCACCAAAGACTTTTAATTTTTTGATACCTCTCTTTCTTGACCTATGCAATCCTTATATCAAAGCTTCATATTCAACAATGTTGTTAGAACATACAAACTGAAATCTAAAATCTGAATAATACTTAATGCCTTGAGGCTAAACAAGCATATCTCCCCCCTTGCACCTTGTCTACTTCTTGATCCATCAAAGAATAGCTGCCATACCTCATTATCATCTTTATGGTCTAGCTTGGTGATGCTAGGAATAGGCTGATTTTCTTCATGCATGTAATAAAATCCTAGTTTAGATTCCTCTATTTACTTGTAGGGATCAAAAGCATGTACCTTGCTTGCCCATTCATCAAGATTCAAATCTAGGATGCTTCCAACATTGGTGTTAGCTTCATCTGTGCTTGGATAATCCTCTTGATCAAATGTTTAATAGTTGGCATTGATTGGGCTTGGAGTATGAGGCTCAATGTGAAATTTTGCAATAGGTTCAAACCTGATTGTGGCCTTAGTTCCATATCTCGTCCAAAACAACATGTGTGACCAATCAACAGATAAATAGCCTCCAATTCTAGCTGTGAAATCCCTTAACAAACATAGGTCAAAAAGTGGTGGTAAAACTATCACTGACACATCTTGCAAAACAATGACATTGGGGCATGCATGCAAAGTGAGGCTCAAATATTTAATTACCCCCATTGTTGTTACTGCTGTCCCATCCAATTGCACCACCCCTTTGGATATGACTTCATATTGGAGGCCCAGTTAATCAACTATTTACTTGGGCATCACATAACTACTTGCCCCAGAATCAATCATACAATTATGTACTAGTTTATCCCCAATGATCAATGAAACATAGAATGGAGGGGGCTTAAAAAATTTACCTTGCTATCCTCCATGCTTCCCCTCAGGATGAGAAAAATTTATGAGTACCTTCTCTTGCATATGAGCTTGCTGATTTAAAGTTGACCAGTTCTTCATGGTAGCTTGTAGTAGATCCCTTTGGCCTGGGATGGATAGTGATTCCCACATAGATATATTCACATTTGTCTTCTTCATTTGTTTAATGATGCTAAATAGAGATGCAATATCTCTTTTCTGCCCCTTAGTCTACACACTCTTTTCTTGTACATGGGCTGCAACACCTGGCATTTGAGCTGGCCTAGAAGGTGGCTTGGGCTGTCCTTACACATTTGGAACTACATTTTTCTTACCAACACTTTGTGGAGTGATGGAAGGTTGTGGATCACCTAGAGCTAATGATTGCCCTTCACCAATATTCCTCTTCTTTGACTGTGTGTTAGCTACTACATTCTAAGAAATTATTTGATTCATACCCTAAAAATCTTCAGCCTACCAGTTCACAAGTGTAGTCACATTTGGAGTTGTATTTTGTTGATATTTTCCTTGTTGTTGGTTTGTTTCTTAACTCACCTCACTCTCTACGCTAGTTGTTGTCACCATTAAAGCACATAGACTGGTTGTGAGGTTCATTGCATGGGAAACACTAATCATACTCTTGAGCTATATTATTTTGCACTGGCACTAAGGCTTTAGAGGTAGATGCAACATTGGGGTTATAGGGCTGAAATGGTCTATTGGTAGGAGGCCTTACTTGATTTTGATTTGCAGCTGGATTGGGTGGCCTATTAGGCTGATATGGTTACCTATTAGGCTAAGTTTGAGACTAATAAGAAGGTCTAAAACTTTGGGCTTGCTGCCTCTTGAGTGTAACCAGCTCATTGCCTTAATTTTGTAATTTTTTCATGACTTTTTGAAGTTCATTTGAGGCACTAGAGGATGAAGTAGAAGTTTCATTTGAACTTTGATTTCTAGGAGTGGGAAAAGGAGCTAAAATAGGTGCTTGACTAGTGCTTGGGATTTCCAAGCTTGGGTATAAGGGCATAGGAGGCCTAGGCACCAGTTTACTAGCTTGGATCAAACAATTCTTAGCCCTAATGGAAATGCTATAAGTTGCAGGTATATTTGCACCTCTCATGGATTGGATTAACATAGAAATACCAGAATTTAAAGATTTAAGATGGTATAAGAAAGCACCTTTAGCCATTGGCCTTACTGTCAGTGGGATTATATCCCATGTCCTTTGAAATCTGAAATTGAAGTTTGTTAGCTGCTCATTGGGAGCTCTCTTGATAGTTTTCAGTTGTTCCAATAGAGACAAATTATCTCCCTTTTATCTAAACTACTCATGGAGAGCTATGCACAACTCATTCCAATTTTGGATAGAGCCTGCCCCAAGGCTCCTGAACCATTACAAGGCTTTCCCTTTGAATGAAGATGCCAACAATTTGACAGTAATTTTCATCTCAAAAATCTCATGGATTTCACAAACATTAACAATGTCCTTGACATTATCACTAGGAGTGGTCTGATTTTCCCCATTAAAGTATGGGATGTTCTTCAATGTTGCAACTGGAATTGGGTTTTGTGCATTAAGATAAAGTGGGCTACTACCAGTGAAGTTGACATAAGAGTTGTGTTGTGCCATTTTGATTGGCCTGAGAACCGTTGTTGATTGGGTGAAAGGTCTACTAGGTGGAGGAGTTGATAGAGTTTTGTTTGATGGAGATGGAGACCTTTGAATTCTTCTTCCCCTCTCTCTTCTTCCTGGGGATAATTTTAGATACTCATAAAATCCTTCCTCTCTAACCCTTGACCTTGTTTGAATCCTTCTCATGAATATTCAGACTTGGACTACTAAAACCAGTTGATTTTATCTCTTTGGAGTCGCCAGATGTGCAAATCAGTGCTCTTTTTAAGCAAGAAACTTACAAGAAATGCACATCAACTTTTTTTTAATGACCTTCAGATCTACAAGTGAGAATTGTGTCATTTAGTGTGATTGCACAACATGGAATCTTTTCCCCAAGTGTGGGACTTACAAAAATGGGAAAAAAATATCTAGATTAAAGGTTGGATCCTCTACTCCTCTGATCAGATGTATGCATGAAATTTTTAGAGGTTTAACTCAAAATCCTACTCTAATTTCTACCAAGGAGACAAGGATAGAAGAGAAAAAAGAAGATAAAACTAAACTAACAAGGCGATACACCAAAGGAGTGGTGAACATATATTTCTATAAATTGACACAGATTATAAAAATGTAACACAAATCATGCACAAATTTCTAAAATGTAATGAAGGATCAGAATGAAGGAAACAACACAAAAAAGGATTGAAAACTCATTCACAAAGCTTGCATTGTCATTTCGATTTTAAAATACAATGCATTACAACAATAAGGAGATAGAAAACATGTTGTAGTGTTAAAAAAGGTCTGATATTCCACAAATTCACTTGTCAGGGTGAAGGAGGGAGCCTGTAGAACATAAAATACATCCAACCCTTTACAAATGAGCCAAAACTGGCTTTTAACAATGAAATTATGAGTTAAGAAGGAGAAACACGAGAAAAATGAAATGAATGATTCAACCACTGACCAAATCCATCCAAATACTATGGGTAACCTTAAAATTTCATTCCCCAAGATTTTTGAACATGCTGGAGAAGAATGGAAGCGATACTGCATTAAAAATGGTGGTTGAATGTCAGTTTCGCTCTTTTCCCCATTACAAAGGCGTTTTTCTCATTTTTTTTTGCACTAAAATCCACCAAAAAACAAAATTTAAGATTCCATTGTCTGTAGAAATTCAATATCTTTCCAATGACACCAACATCGAGAAAAACTAAGATCTGGATCGAAAGATATTCCCCTCGGAGATTTAGGGAAAAACTGGGGCAAAAATTGGGTCGGCAGGCCGAAACCTAAAAAATTTCCCCTTTTTTTGAATTTGGGAAAAATTCCCCAAAAATCTCCACACCCCACTACTCCACTGACACATGGCACTTCCCCATTGGTCCGTGGGTTCAAATGGCATTTTTACGTTTTTTGAATTTTGGAAAAAATTCCAAAATTCCTCCGTGCCCCATCACTCTGGGACACATGCCACCCTCCTATTCACTGTAGGCATGCGCTCCAAATTATTCCTTTACACTTCCAACCACTTTGGAAAAATTTCCAAATTATCCCCATGACCCTGACCTCTGCTACAAATAGGACACGTGTCATCTTCTTATTAGTCTGCGGGGTTTAAAACAAAACTTCCATTTCCTCCTTGGTGGGCTTGCGGGCCAGTTTTTTCATTTTCACCTTTTGCTACTTTGGAAAAAATCCAAAACCTTCTCCACCCCTCCAACTCCCACCTATTCCATGGACATGTGGCACATTCTTATTAGTTGTGGGGCTTCTGGGCCAAAAATTTTATTGCACCATTTTTTGGAAATTTTCTTAACTTACCCCCACCAGTCCGATCTCCGCCACCACGTGGCATCTCCTCATTCGTGCAGGCCTCATGCAATTTATTTCCTTTGTGGGCCCGTGGGAAAAAAAATTATTTGCACCCCTCCCATTCCTTAGTGATTTCTCCAACTTACCTCCACTACCTCGCCATTCCGCAGCCATGTGGCACATTCCTATTGGCTGCGGGCCTTCCTAGGGAAAAATTCCCTCAAAAACTCCACCAAGCCATAACTTGCAAAATACAAGGAGTTAGAAGGAAAATTTTACCTTTCTGGAAAGGTGAGAAAATTATCTATCTGATGAAGCCATTTCTAGATAATTTTAACTACCTGAAAAGTGAAAAAAATTGACTGAGGCACAAGGAAGGAAGGAATGAAAGAAAGTTGGCCAAATAAGCAGGGGGCTTATTTTGGATAACAGTATTATAGATCATTCTTTCTATTTTACTAGTAAAAATTTGATTCCTACAGAACAAAATTACACCACTACAAAGTGCGGAGATTTTTCATTTATCTATGTGCTACATAAATTCAGACAGTACCTACTAGCTACACCATTTTTCTTCTATAAAAATCACATGGCATTGAAGTATTTGGTAAACAAACCCATTTTAAAAGGGCGCATATGCATATGGGTACTCTTATTTCAATAATTTGACTTCACGGTTGTGGTAAAACTAGGGAAAAGTAGTTCTTGGCTAGACCATTTATCCATAATAGAGTCAGGAGAAGAAGCACAGACAATTAAGGATACCATGCCAGATGCCCAGTTATACAGGTTACAATGTGCACCATCAAAATTAGAGGACGCTTTTGTCTTTCTATGAACATGCATGGCTCCAGAAGGAATGAAATCCTTAGAGAAGAAACACATTTCTATACGCACGACACACTATATGTTGATTAGCGATGACCTGTAAAAATTAGGCAGGGATGAAGTATTGCACCATTGTGTACTAGAACATGAACGCACAAACATCATGGAGGAATCTCATGGTTATATTTCAGGTGGCCACTATGTAGGTGATGCCACTACGTGTAATATTATACTCATTAGATTATGGTGGGAGACCATGTATAAAGATTATAAGGATTATTGAAAAACTTATGATCATTGTCAACATCTTAGGAAACCAGGTCAATGAGATGAAATGCCTCTAAGACCTATTACTAGTGTAGAACCGTTTGAGAAATGGGCTATTGATTTTGTGGGTTCTATTTCACCAGCCACACACAGGACTAGATCACACTATATCATCACTTGCAATGACTATTTGACAAGGTGGGCAGAAGTAGCATCTATAAAGGATTATATAGTAGGTACATTAGTCAGGTTTCTATGGGAGAATATTATTACAAGGTATGAATGTCCTTTAAGTTTGACCAGTGATAGGGGCACACATTTTCTTAATGAGACAATTATAATTTTACTAGATAAATTCATGATTGAACACCATAAGCCTATACCCTATCATCCTTAGGAAAATGGAATTGTTGAGGCATTCAACAAAATTTTGAGCCAGACATTAACAAAAATCTGTGATGTTGGAAGGAAGGATTGGGATGATAAAGTATCTACAGTACTTTAGGCATATAGAAAAACATATAAAAGGTTGAACAAATCCCCACCATTTCAGTTATTGTTTAGTGCAAAAGAAGTTCTTCCCATGGAATTTATGTTACCAACTTTGCGTATTGCACATGCTGGAGGTCTAGCTGATGAGCAAGAATTAGAAGAACAGATTGAAAATTTACTCAAGTTGGATGAGCGCTGAGCAATAGAATATTGGAGTTAGAAACAAGAGAAATCCAGGCATAAAGCATGGCATGACATGCACAACAGGGATAAAAGGCTTGAGATAGGATAGATGGTGGTCCTTTATGATTCTAAATTTTTGCGCCATCTAGGTAAACTCAAAGTACATTGGTTGGGGTCGTATGTTATCACTCACATACTTGAAACAAGCACCTATCAGTTAGAGGTGCTTGATGGAATACGGTTACCATGTTACTTCAACGAGAGTAGGCTGAAGGCCTACTATAAATAAGTATTCTTGGTGATTGTAATAAGGAAGTGTTGCCATTTAGAATAGATTTTTAATTCTACATTTCCTTGATGTGTTTCCTTCTTCATCACTATGCTTTGTCAATTTAGTTGGTGTGTTTTTGTAATAAAGCATGTTTACGTGCCAAAATCTAGTTCCTATTTTGAAGATTTTTTATGCACATAGGACTACACATACCCTTAGTGTGGGGTGGGTTATTGATATCCAGGTATAGGACTGATGAAAATAAATACACATGAAAGGAACTAACTACTATGGGTTTTATTCAAGTTGGAGAATTGAAAAAAAATGTAAATGAGGACCAGAGGTAGAGATGAATGAAGAAATAATTATAACGTGAGGTAAGCAAAGGACATGGGAACTAATAAGAGAAAGTGTAGTGGCGAGGTAATTGGGTGCATGGAGGTGCGCTGAAGAAAATTCTATGGTTAGAAGGTAGGAAGGCATGCTAGAAGGTTATAGCTTGGGCGTGAAGATGTACCACGTAGAAGGAACTAAAATGGTCAATTAATGAGAGGATTTTTGGTAGATGAAGAAGCAATAAATGCACTAAATTTTTGAAAATCTATATAAGGACAGGATACGAGTTCATTTTTACCATTGTAATCATGATAATTTCAAAGAGCCAAGTGTGACCGAGCTGCGAGAAGAGTATTCAGATGCGAAGAGTGTGAATTGAGATGAGACGAGCAGATTTATGTGTAGAGGAATCTTGTGTCCCCAGTTGAGAAGGGTTTAAACGAAGTAAGGCATTATAAAAGAGCTAGGGCATGTAATTTCAACTAGGGCATGCTAAATCAATCTATGGTTTGTGTTTACACATTAAAGGAGATCAAAGGTGAGTATTTGAAGTAGAAGATTACAGGTTATAGATGGAACTGAAGAAACACCCACAACAGGAGTAAAAGGGAAGAAGAATGTCAAAGTAGAGTTTGAAATGAACCCTAAGAGTAATAATAATTTTGGATCAGTTTTACATAGGAAAACTCAATATTATTCACGCAACAATAATCTTCTTATTTATTCATTCCAGATATCAATTACATTGAAAGAGTTTACATTTATAGTAGTTTGATCTCCTACAAAGGTGGAGTCAAAACTCATCTTCAATCCCTCATATCTTTCTCCAGGAATCCCTCAGTCTTATCCCCTAATATCTCACACACCAGAATAGCTACGTGAGTTGTTCTCACAACTCACCAATAATTAAACTATTACAACTATATTATTAATATGAGTTCTATAAACTCATTATTAATAATATTACAATTTATTTAATAATGTTACACAATATTTTGGTAACATTCACTCCCCTATTGTTGACATTATTAACTCCCAATATAGACTCCTCTAATGTTGACATGGTAAAACATAACTCCTTTTACTACAACATGTTGCACAGGCTTGCCTCATAATATGGATCAAAGAAAGGCGTGTAAACTTCCAACTTGTTTATTGTCTTGCTGCACATGACCACAACTATGAAAAGGAATACATCCAACATTTACTACATGAAAAGAATGCAATCGACATTCCACTGACAGATCATCTTCATAAAGAAGGAAGGTAGTCAGAGGACCGCTACATCAGTAAAATTTTATCTACCTTTGTACATATGTGGTTTTCTAGATCTACCACGAACCCTTTCCAAATCTATGAGTGTTACATTAAACTTAGAGACATACTCTACAATGTTTTCTTCTAGGAGGTTACATATAGGAATTTCTCGCACGTTACAATTGAACTAGAATGTGACATATGTTTTTATTTTCAAAAAATAAAGACACAACTAAAAAAATGAAATTCCACAACAACATTATACATCCCCGTCGCTTGCATATTGCGAGAGGTTGTTGATTTATCTCCTTCTTCCATTTCCTCCTTCCTCCATGAATCATGTTGCTTACTTAACAAATTAGATGTTGAAGCTCAAATTTACACCACCTTTTTTCGATACATATTCCTCACAAATATTTTCTTTGGTTCTGTAATTCCAAAGCTGGGGTCTGGGGGTGGAATCCCCCAACGGGGTCAAGGGGTAGTTCCCCTTGTAGGGGCCCTACATAGTACCCTAGGCGTGCTCCTTATTGCGGTACAGGGCGGGGTTGAGGTGTAATGCCCGCTTCAACTACCACTTGAGACCAAGAAACTAACTAGGAAAAATTATGGAATAATTTTTTTTTTATAGGAAGAGTCTACAACCAAGTTGCAAGACACTAGTTTGAAACTAAATAGGTTTCAGAACAAATTATGATTAACCAGACACAAGATTTCCATTTTATCTTATAACAAGTTTACAAGGCTCCAATTTGGAGGTTATAGGTTTTACTAAGGTTTAGGGAGAAATTTACTGCCAGGCCTGCTCTCTATCAAGCCCTAAACTTCAACTGGATTTTTCACACACTTAGATTTATCAAAACTTTCTTAAACTAGACTCATTGGATAGGAAATTTCCGCACTTTTCCAACCATATAAATAATTCCTCCTAACTCCTTGTAAAACTCAAGTTATGGCCAGGTGGAGTTTTAGGGGAAAATTTTCCCTTAGAGGTCCGCGGGGAAAGGGAGAAAATTGGAAGAATTTTCCCAAACGCCACGTGTCATCACGTGATTCGTTCAGGCCGACGGGTCGTGGGGAAACATTTGAAATTTTTCCCTAAACCAAGGTCTGAATTTTCCAAAGGAAAAATTTCCTCCATGCCTCCACACTTTCTCAAATGGCCACATGGCGCTTTGTGATTCACCGCGGGTCGGAGGAGGAAAAAGAGAAATTTATCCCAAAGGGCAAAATGTTAATTTTTTTTTTTAAAATTATTAATGGTCTGCCCCTCCAAGGTGCCACATGGTAACTTCTGATAGGATGAGAAGTTGGCGGGGCCACGCAAATTTTTAAGAAATTTTTTCAAAGTTCAAAATTTAAATTTGTCTAAGGTCGAATTAATTTGTTTTTGGTTTGGGATGGCCATTTTGAAGTAAAACTTCAAATGGCCATAACTTTTGATAGGAAGTTCCATTTTAGGCAAACAAGGACTTTTCAGAAATATCTCGGAGTCCTCTTTGCACAGAAATCATAAATTTTGGAATTTGGAGAATTTTAGAGGGTTAATTTTAAGAAATCGATCTACAGGGTTTATAAAAATTGAAAACTGGTAGTTTTTTTTTTGAAACTTGCAATTTTTATAAAATTGAATCCCTTCCTCCACTCCGCATGCCAATCAGACATGGGGGATCAACTTAGGGAAGAATTTGAATATTTTAAATATGTCAATTTGATCAATTTATTCAAGTTTACAAATTTCTGACAGTTGATGGGAAAAATGACCATGTAAATTCTGAATTCAAATTCTTTGAGTTTTGGAGATTTATTCTTGACTGTGTTAGTGAATTTAGATTTCTCAAGTCTTCCTAATTATGGATTTCAAGTTTCGTAATTTATTTTTGAGTATAAAGTTGAACTGCTCATTTTATTTAAAAAGGAAGATGCCAAAATTATGAACTTAAAACAAAGTTCTCTTCTCCACAAATTTACAATTTATTATGCAATTTTCAATTAAGGAAAACATATCCATTTCATTTCTAAGACATCCAATTGATTCAACAAAAACATGTATACAGTATGCAATGTTGATTTCTAACTTTTATCAACTCATTTCAAAGATCCAATTTTTTTTTCTTTCTTTTTTTCTTTCCAAAACAGAATTGCGAATTTAACAGTCATGTGATTTCCAAGATAACAATGCAATTGGGAAAGTAATGTATTTCATTCATCTATCTCCAACAATAATATTGCAACAAGGTATATCAAGAGAACTTTGATTCCTTTATTGAATTTAAACAATCTTACAATTGACCTCCTTTCTTTACATTCTAAAATTGAAAATTACAAACTGTATCATATTCTTCTTTTTAAAACAGAGGAAGGGAAAGTGACTCTTTCTCTTTTCAAATACAAAACCTAGGATATCATTTACATTTCACAATCAATTACAACTTTCAAATTACACGGTAAAAATTTCCCATCTCAAATCAATTACATGCATCCACTTGAAGTGGGAAGGATTACATTTAAAATTTACAAAAAGGATGACTGTCAAACTATTGTCTTTCTTCTCCAAACAACAGCAAGCTAATTTCTTCATCTTCATTCTTCTCATCAAAACAAGGAAGGGGGAAAGGCAACGCTCTCCACCCAACCAAGACATCTAATGGGAAAGAGAAGCCATCTTTCCACATTGTCCCCCGAGCCCCAACCATATTGGAATGGAACATGATAAAACAAAACATGGCAACATAGCTTCTTCACATACAAGCATACATTCACAAACACAAATAAACACAAGGCAAGAAGATGTAGTTCTCTACTACAACAATCAATTCCAAAAAAAACAAAGGCTCCTTCTCCAAGCAAGCAAGCCAACAAGAGCAAGAACTATGGAGGTCTCCTTATGCCTCCCAAGTTGAATTTTGGGCATCCACCATGATCAAACCGCCAAGATCATAGCAATCCCATAAACCTTATCCCTCCTCAACCCCTCCTTATCCCTCCTCCAAATTTATCCCTTATACCTCCCCCAAATTAGGAAATGCAAGCAATTTCCTTTCCTAGGTGGATCCCAAACCAACACTCCCTCCCAAGAACAAGTAACAATGGCAGATCCCTTATCCCTCCTCTGATAAACCTCATAGTCTTCTCTCCACACCATGCCATAAGCATTCTACCCATCCCTCTAAAAAAAAATTGCAAACACAAAACATTCAAATCATGCTAAAAGAGGGAGAAACAAAAATTTTTTTTTTTAAAAAAAGTGAGATCCTACCTCTCCATAATGGAGACTTGCTTCCAAAACAACAGTCTTTAATTCACCAAAAACCAGTCCCAAATCAGCAAGGGGAATGCATGCACAAGTAATTCCACTTCTTCCACCAAGCAAGCTCCCAAAAGGCAAGAGAAATTTGACCTGAGAGTGCAATCTCCAAATTTCAACAACCTCAAATGAGAGGAAATTTTAATTTTTAAAGGAGATGGAGGGAGAGGATGATGTGGATTCCTAGTGGGATGCCACATCATTATTCCTCATCCCAAGAGCATTCAACATCAAGGAAAAATAAATCATAATAAATGAAAATGACAAAATTACTTACATACACAATGTAGCCCATACCCCAAAAGAAATGCCTTTAAATTTTGTAAGACAAGTGCAATCAATAATTACACAAAAACATGTCAAAATGCAATAGAATAATTCGATTTTGACTCCAAATTAATAAGCATGGTTGGTGGAGGATTTTGAGAGGTGTGGGACAAGTTTAACTTGTCCCACAAGCCTCCAAATTTTTCCTCCAAGTTCAAATTCGAATTTCAAAGAGGAAGGAGTGTTTGACCTTCCAAAATCAGCCTTACAACCTCTTACACAATCTATCACTTCACTTACACAACCCATACTTGGTAACTTACACACTCTTTTAAAATGCATTTATTTTTATGACATTTATTTTGTTACGAACTTTAGACACAACCATCAAATTTAATTTCCATATGGTTATAAAATATAAATAAATTTCATTTTCAACCAAGACAATAACATTTAATTTCACCCTCCACATCCTATTTAATTTAATTAAATTTTAACTATATGACTCTCACATCATACTATCACTTTTAAATAATTAAAACAAAAGCACATTACAAATAAAAATACACACAACAATAATTAAAAAGGGAAAACATAATAAAGACACACATATGCCCCTATGGTCACAATAATGGAAACCCCCCCCCCCCATGGGAAATCCTAACAACCAAAAACACAATCAAACATAGTTGTCATGGTGACCTTGTTGATTTCCCACTGGATTCCAATATAGTTAGTCTCCAGTCCCCCGACATTGTTGTGATTTTTAACCTACAAAATGCAAAATACCTCCTTCGGCCTCGTGGCCATATCAGAACATCCAAATGATATAAGCAACATACAATTATTAAATCCAAATCACAACAATATCAAGAATTTAACATTTATCGTTTAAATTCAATTGCAACTATATCATCATCCAATAGATCTCTACACTAGAGCTATCCATAATACCAATGTCACATGTCTAAAATCAAAAGCAATAACCTGTCCATGTCAACCAGTATGTCATCATCCACATAATAATAATAATGTGTCAATGATCGTTAAGCATAATAACTGAACCCAGATTAATATTAATCCATAGTCTAACATCTAACCATCATAGTAAGAAAAACATAATAATGTCCATAGGAATCCATGATCTAGCATATACACATCATACTATATCAAAACATAATTATGTCCAAAATATTATCAATAGTGTCAGGGTCAGTGTCTAAACAGTGTCAAAGGAGAGTGGGCACTACATCCCCCTCCCCTTAGACTCGACTTCCTCCTGGAAGTCACTGGAACAATTGTGAAAACTGCACTCGTAACACTATAGCATCCTCCCAAGTGGCTGCAGTCTCATCATATCTGTCCCACTGCACTCATACCTGATCAATCTCTCTGCCTCAAAGGCCCAGGGTCCTACGATCAATGATACGGATGGGCTCCACCATCACTTGCCCCTGATCCTGTACCTGCAATGATGTCCAATCCAACACATGAGAAGGATATGTGATGTATCTCCTAAGAATAGAAACATGAAACACATCATGTATGCAAGACAAGCTGGGTGGCAATGCTAGATGGTAGGCCAACGGGCCGATACGCTCCAAGATCTCAAAAGGTCCAACAAATCGAGGAGATAACTTAGAACCTTTTCCATAACAGATCGGGCTCTTATGTGGCCTAACACGAAGGAAAACCTTCATGCCCACATCAAAATTATGCTCAGTTCTATGTTGATCAGCGTACTTCTTATGCCTATCTTGTGCCTCCTGTAATCTCTACCTGATCAACACTGCCTACTGCTCCATGTCCTGTAAGAGAGCTGGTCCAAGAGATACTCGATCCTCCAACCTATCCCAACTAAGGGGTGTCCTACACTCCCTACCATACAAGTCCTGAAAAGGAGCCATGCCTATAGAACTCTAGAAACTATTATTGTAGGCAAACTCCACAAGGTACAGATACTCCTCCCACTTAGACTGTTGATCCATCACGTACATCCTGAGCATGTCCTCCAAAATCTGATTCACCCTCTCAGTCTGTCCATCTGTCTCTAGGTGATAGGTTGTGTTGAAGTTAATCTTCATCCCAAGAACATACTGCATGGTAGTCCAGAAATGGGAAGTGTATAAAGGATCATGGTCACAAATGATCTTCAGCGGAATCCCATGCAACCTGACAATCTCATCCAAGTAGACATGTGCCACTGTACTAGCTATATAGGTGGTATTCACTGGGGAAAAGTGAGCTAATTTTGTCAATTTATCAACCGTGACCATGATGGCGTCATGGTGATATCTCGACATCGGTAATCCAATAATGAAATCCATGGAAATGGTGTCCTATTTCCACTCTGGTATAGCATGAGGATAGAGAAGGCCAGCTGGATGTTGATGCTCGGCCTTCACTTTCTGGCACTCTAAACAGCGTGACACAAACTAAGCCACGTCCTTATGAAGACCTCTCCAATGATATAACTGTCTCAAGGTGGCATGCATCTTCTTCACCCTAGGATGGGCTGAATAGGGTGCATGATGTGCCTCTATCAAGATGTCCTGCCTCAAGTCTTCATCCCTAGGAACATAAATCCGACCTCTGTGTCTGAGAAGACCATTTTCCTCTGGTGAGAAACCATCAAATTTCCCCTCAAGGGGTCTCTAGGACTCAATCTCTTCTGGGGATGCAATGTAGAAACTATCAAGAGGAAGCTGCTGAAGGATCCTACTTCGTAAATCTGTGCTCACTAAAGTAGCCATGCTCAAAATCCTCTATCTACTGAGAGCATATGTAACCACATTCTCCTTCCCTTTCACATTCTCTATCTCTATGTCATACTCACAAAGAAACTCCATCGAACGCCTTTGACGAGCATTTAGATTGGGATGAGTAAAGAGGTGGCGAAGGCTCAAATGATCTGTCCTAAGTGTGAATCTCCGACCAAGGAGAAAGTGTCTCCATCGAACTAAAGCATGCACAACTGCCGTAAGCTCAAGATCATGGGTAGGATAATTAATCTCATCATATTTGAGTTTGTGAGACTCAAAGGCTACAACTCTTTCCTCCTACATAAGAACACCTCCAAGGCCTGCCAACGAAGCATCTCTGCATACAAATAAATCACCATGTGGATCCGACACTGCAAGAATAGGTGATGTAGTTATGTATCCCTTCAGGGTCCTTAAGGCTTGCTCACACCTGTCTGACCAAACAAACTTCTTCCCTTTCCGCTGAAGGGAAGTGATGGGGTGTGCCATCCGAGAGAAGTCCTGAACAAATCTCCTGTAGTAGCCTACTAACCCCATGAAGCTACGCACCTCTATCATTGTAGTGGTTACTGGCCAATCCATAATGGCTCTAATATTGGAAGGATCAACTACGATACCTTCCCCTAAGATGATATGACCCAAGTATTAAATCTCTGACTGAAAGAAAGCACACTTCTCCAAGTTCCCGTAAAGCTTCTGCTCACGAAGACACTAAAGAACGTGACGAAGGTGCCCCTCATGCTCCTTACGCGTACGTGAGTAAATCAGAATGTTGTCAAGAAAAATGAGCACGAAGCGATCTAAAAAGGTCCTGAATACCCCATTCATCAAACTCATAAACACAGCGGGGGAATTCATCAAACCAAAAGGCACCACTATGAACTCATAGTGCCCATACCTCGTACGAAAAGTAGTCTTATGAATGTATGCCTCTGTAATCCTCAACTGATGGTACCCAGACTTGAGATCAATCTTAGAGAACACCGTGGCTCCCCTCATTTGATCAAACAAGTCATCAATGCAAGGCAAGGGATAATGATTCTTGATTGTTACCTTATTCAGCTGGCGGTAGTCTATGCATAACCGCAAGGATCCATCCTTCTTCTTCACAAATATAACCGGTGCACCCCAAGGGGATACACTAGGATGGATAAGGCCTTTCTCTAGAAGGCCCTCTAGCTACAACTTGAGCTCTGATAAGGAGCTCGTGAGATAGGCTCTGCTCCTGGAACCAGATCAATATGGAAATCAATCTCACGTGGGGGTGGCATCCCCGGTAGCTCCCCTGGGAAAATATCTACATGCTCTCTCAAAATGGGATGGTCATCTAGCGATGGCCCATTAGACCCATCCTCTATCTGGTCACTGACTGTGACTACATACATCTAAAAACCCCGTCGCACACATCGCTTGAGCTGCATAGTAGAGATAGTGCAAATAGAAACAGGTCTCCTGACTCCAGAAATCACTGACTCAACTCCAAGATCGTCTGCACAAGATATAGTCTTATGATAGCAATCCATCTTGGCCCTATGTGTAGACAACCAATCCATGCCTAAAATGACTCCATACGAGCCCAAAGGAAGTATGCGGAGATCTGAAGTGGTGGTGAAAGGTCCTAAGTTAACAACACACTCCTTTACTAAGGAATCTACAGAGACTTTGGCTCCTGAAGCCATCTTGACATCCCAACTATGACCTTGTCTAACAGCCACCAGCCTGCATCACTCTACTAAGGATGGTGCAATAAATGAATCAGAAGAACCAGAGTCAGACAATATAGAGGTAGGAACACCTCCGATACTACCTGGGGTCTCAATGACTATGCTCTGGTGCTCGGCCTGGCGATTCTCAACTGTTGCGTAGATCTTGTGACTCCATCCCATGTCTCCAACTGTAGGCTCTGAGATGGGTTCCTTACCCTTATTAGGGTTCTGAGGGCAATCTCTCCAAAAGTGTCCCGCTACTCCACACCTGAAGCAACCACCTGACGTCCTCCAATCTGCAGCACCACCAGAAGGTGCCCTAGAGGTAGGTGTTTTAGACACTGATGATCCAGCCATAGTCTGTTGTGGCCTTTATGATCGATCTCCTGCTGACTGAACTCTAGCTCCACCCTGTGTCCTGGTGGGACCCCTAGGAGGAGGCCCCATACTGTGACCTCTCTGTCCATCAGCTCTCTGAGGAGGCCTAAACGGTGAGTGGGACTGCTGCTGCTGTGGTCTGAAAGATGACTGCGAATGATGTTGACCACCATGAGGAAGAGGAGTTGACCCCCTCGATCTACTATCCTACAACTGCTGGATACGGCTCCTGACCTGGTCTCTAGCCTGCTGGGTTTTACCCTGAGTCTCCTCTGCAGTGTAGGCCTTCTCAACGGCCTTTGCTAATGTCTGTGGGTAGTGGATCCAAATTACACCTCCAATGTCTATATTAAGGCCCCGGATGAACCTGTGGATCCGTACCTACTCATCCTGTATGTAATCAATGTACTGAAGTAGGTCTAAGAACTTACTCTCATACTCGGCCACTATAAGGGAAGCCTGTCGAAGGTCATGGAACTCATCGATCCTCTGCTGTATGAATCTCTGTGGCAAGTATCTACTCCTGAATCTCTCCTCAAACAGCTCCTAAGTGACTGTCTCAGAATCTATATGGAGCTTCTGCTCCTCTGTCCTCCACCATACTCCAGCTTCGTCCTTTAGTAGATGGATCGTAACATGAGCTTTCATGTTGCTAGAACAAGGACAAAGCTTAAAGCAACTACTCAAGCTAACCAGCCAGGCCTCTGCCTGGAAACCACCTATGTCACCTAAATAATGTGAGGGCCTAAGCTTCAGGATCTCCCTGATATGATCCGCAGCTGTGGTTTGACGGCCTCTGGGCCTCTCTATAAGCTCATCCCTAAGCCTAGGGCTCCGAGACCTCTCTCTATGCTCCAAAACTCTGTCACCCTGCCTCCTAGGTGGTGAATCTACTCTGACTGACTCTGCATGAAAATTCTCTCCTCCATCCTCCTCACCATGTGGAGGAGGTGCATGTCCCTCAATGGAAGTATCTCTGTCCTGTCTGCCTGAGTGCCCTCCTACTGATCCTCCGCGTAAGGTGGTATTAACATCCTGGAGGGTCTGTAAAATCTATGGTAGGATAGCTGCTAAAAACTGGTCTAGTGGTGGTGATGGTGGTGGTGGAAGTGGTAGTGGTGGTGACTCTGAGCCTCTGTGAATGTTCCTCCTACTCCGTCTGAGCTCCCTGCATAGACCAAAGTCGGAGTTAGTTTCATTACCTTGAGTTTTCTTCATTTTTCTAAGTTTACTAACATGTCTAATTATCAATTAGTTTTGTTTTCTAGATTATCAATTTGCTAGTTTTAGGTTTCAAGTCTCAATGTTTCTAGTGTGCCCAATGGTCCAAGATTTTTAACTATCGCTTTGATACCAAGTGTAATGCACGCTTCAACTACCACTTGAGACGAAGAAACTAACTAGGAAAAATTATGGAATAAAATTTTTTTTATAGGAAGAGTCTACAACCAAGTTGCAAGACACTAGTTTGAAACTAAATAGGTTCCAGAAAAAATTATAATTAACCAGACACAAGATTTCCATTTTATCTTATAACAAGTTTACAAGGCTCCAATTTGGAGGTTACAAGTTTTACTAAGGTTCAGGGAGAAATTTATTGCTAGGCCTGCTCTCTATCAAGCCCTAAACTTCAACTAGATTTTTCACACACTTATATTTATCAAAACTTTCTTAAAATAGACTCATTGTATAGGAAATTTCCTCACCTTTCTAACCATATAAAGAATTCCTCCTAACTCCTTTTAAAACTCAAGTTATGGCTGAGCAGAGTTTTAGGGGAAAATTTTTCCTTAGAGGTCCGCGGGGATAGGGAGAAAATTGGAAGAATTTTCCCAAATGCCACATGTCATACGTGATTCATTCGGGCCGGCGGGTCGTGGGGAAACATTTGAAATTTTTCCCTAAACCAAAGTCTCAATTTTCCATAGGAAAATTTTCCTCCATGCCTCCGCACTTGCTCAAATGGCCACGTGGCGCTTTGTGATTCACCGCGGGTCGGTGGAGGAAAAAGAGAAATTTTTCCAAAAGGGCAAAATGTTAATTTTTTTTTTTTAATTATTAATGGCCTACCCCTCCAAGGTGCCACGTGGCAACTTTTGATAGGATGAGAGGTTGGCGGGGCCACAGAATTTTTTAGGAATTTTTTCCAAAGTTCAAAATTTAAATTTGTCTAAGGTCGAATTAATTTGTTTTTGGTTTGGGAAGGCCATTTTGAAGTAAAACTTCAAATGGCCATAACTTTTGATAGGAAGCTCCATTTTAGGCAAACGAGGACTTTCTGAAAAGATCTCGGAGTCTTCTTTGTACAAAGATTATAAATTTACTAATTTGGTGAAGTTTAGAGGGTTAATTTTAAGAAATCAATATGCAGGGTTTATAAAAATTGAAAACTGGCAGTTTTTTTTTCAAACTTGCAATTTTTATAAAATTGAATCCCTTCCTCCACTCTGCATACCAATCAGACATGGGGGATTAACTTAGGGAAGAATTTGAATGTTTTAAATATGTCAATTTGATCAATTTATTCAAGTTTACAAATTTCTGACAATTAATGGGAAAAACGACCATGTAAATTCCGAATTGAAATTCTTTGAGTTTTGGAGATTTATTCTTGACTGTTTTAGAGAATTTAGATTTCTCAAGTCTTCCTAAGTGTGGATTTCAAGTTTCGTAATTTATTTTTGAGTATAAATTTGAACTGCTCGTTTTATTTAAAAAGGAAGATGCCAAAATTATGAACTTAAAACAGAGTTCTCTTCTCCACGAATTTACAATTTATTATGCAATTTTCAATTAAGGAAAACATATCCATTTCATTTCTAAGACATCCAATTGATTCAACAAAGACATGTATACATTACGCAATGTTGATTTCTAACTTTTATCAACTCATTTCAAAGATCCAATTTTTTTTTCTTTTTTTTCTTTCCAAAACAAAATTGCAAATTTAACAGTCATGTGATTTCCAAAATAACAATGCAATTAGGAAAGTAATGTATTTCATTCATCTATCTCCAGCAACAATATTGCAACAAGGTATATCAAGAGAAATTCGATTCCTTTATTGAATTTAATTATTAATGGCCTGCCCCTCCAAGGTGCCACATGGAGACTTCTGATAGGATTAGAGGTTGGCGGGGCCGCAGAAATTTTTAGGAAATTTTTTCAAAGTTCAAAATTTAAATTTGTCTAAGGTCAAATTAATTTGTTTTTGGTTTGGGATGGCTATTTTGAAGTAAAACTTCAAATGGCCATAAATTTTGATAGGAAGTTCCATTTTAGGAAAACAAGGACTTTTTGGAAATCTCTCGGAGTCCTCTTTTCACAGAAATCATAAATTTTGGAATTTGGTGAATTTTAGAGGGTTAATTTTAAGAAATCGATCTGCAGGGTTTATAAAAATTGAAAACTCGCAGTTTTTTTTCAAACTTGCAATTTTTATAAAATTGAATCCCTTCCTCCACTCCGCATGCCAATCAGACATGAGGGATCAACTTAGGGAAGAATTTGAATATTTTAAATATGTCAATTTGATCAATTTATTTAAGTTTAAAAATTTCTAACAGTTGATGGGAAAAATGACCATGTAAATTCCGAATTGAAATTCTTTGAGTTTTGGAGATTTATTCTTGACTGTTTTAGCGAATTTAGATTTCTCAAGTCTTCATAATAGTGGATTTAAAGTTTCATAATTTATTTTTGAGTATAAAGTCAAACTGCTCATTTTATTTAAAAAGGAAGATGCCAAAATTATGAACTTAAAACAAAGTTCTCTTCTCCACAAATTTACAATTTATTATGAAATTTTCAATTAAGGAAAACATATCCATTTCATTTCTAAGACATCCAATTGATTCAACAAAAACATGTATACAGTATGCAATGTTGATTTCTAACTTTTATCAACTCATTTCAAAGATCCAAATTTTTTTTTTCTTTTTTTCTTTCCAAAACAGAATTGCGAATTTAACAGTCATGTGATTTCCAAGATAACAATGCAATTGGGAAAGTAATGTATTTCATTCATCTATCTCCAGCAATAATATTGCAACAAGGTATATCAAGAGAACTTCGATTCCTTTATTGAATTTAAACAATCTTACAATTGATCTCCTTTCTTTACATTCTAAATTGAAAATTACAAACTCTATCATATTCTTCTTTTTAAAACAGAGGAAGGGAAAGTGACTCTTTCTCTTTTCAAATACAAAACCTAGGATATCATTTACATTTCACAATCAATTACAACTTTCAAATTACACGATAAACATTTCCCGTCTCAAATCAATTACATGCATCCACTTGAAGTGGGAAGGATTACATTTAAAATTTACAAAAAGGATGACTGTCAAACTGTTGTCTTTCTTCTCCAAAAAGAAGCAAGCTAAGTTCTTCATCTTCATTCTTCTCATCAAAACAAGGAAGGGGGAAAGGCAATGCTCTCAACCCAACCAAGACATCCAATCGGAAAAGAGAATCCATCTTTCCACATTGTCCCATGAGCCCCAACCATATTGGAATGGAACATGATAAAACAAAACATGGCAACATAGCTTCTTCACATATAAGCATACATTCCCAAACAAAAATAAACACAAGGAAAGAAGATGTAGTTCTCTACTACAACAATCAATTCGAAACAAAACAAAGGCTCCTTCTCCAAGCAAGCAAGCCAACAAGAGCAAGAACTATGGAGGTCTCCTTATGCCTCCCAAGTTGAATTTTGGGCATCCACCAAGAGAAAACAACCAATATCATAGCAATCCCATAAACCTTATCCCTCCTCAACCCCTCCTTATCCCTCCTCCAAATTTATCCCTTATACCTCCCCCAAGTAGGAAATGCAAGTAATTTCCTTTCCTAGGTGGATCCCAAACCAACACTCCCTCCCAAGAACAAGTAATAATGGTAGATCCCTTATCCCTCCTCTGATAAACCTCATAGTCTTCTCTCCACACCATGCCATAAGCATTCTACCCATCCCTCTAAAAAAATTTGCAAACACAACACATTCAAATCATGCTAAAAGAGGGAGAAACAACAATTTTTTTTTTTTAAAAAAAGTGAGATCCTACCTCTCCATAATGGAGACTTGCTTCCAAAACAACAGTCTTTAATTCACCAAAAAACAGTCTCAAATCAGCAAGGGGAATGCATGCACAAGTAATTCCACTTCTTCCACCAAGCAAGCTCCCAAAAGGCAAGAGAAATTTGACCTGAGAGTGCAATCTCCAACTTTCAACAACCTCAAATGAGAGGAAATTTTAATTTTTAAAGGAGATGGAGGGAGAGGATGATGTGGATTCCTAGTGGGATGCCACATCATTGTTCCTCATCCCAAGAGCATTTAACATCAAGGAAAAATAAATCATAATAAATGAAAATGACAAAATTACTTACATACACAATGTAGCCCACACCCCAAAAGAAATGCCTTTAAATTTTTTAAGACAAGTGCAATCAATAATTACACAAAACATGTCAAAATGCAATAAAATAATTTGATTTTGACTCCAAATTAATAGGCATGGTTAGTGGAGGATTTTGAGAGGTGTGGGTCAAGTTTAACTTGTCCCACAAGCCTCCAAATTTGTCCTCCAAGTTTAAATTCGAATTTCAAAGAGGAAGGAGTGTTTGACCTTCCAAAATCAGCCTTACAACCTCTGACACAATCTATCACTTCACTTACACAACCCATACTTGGTCACTTACACACTCTTTTAAAATGCATTTATTTTTATTACATTTATTTTTTTACAAACTTTGGACACAACCATCAAATTTAATTTCCATATGGTTATAAAATATAAATAAATTTCATTTTCAACCAAGACAATAACATTTAATTTCACCCTCCACATCCTATTTAATTTAATTAAATTTTAACGATATGACTCTCACATCAAACTAGCACTTTTGAATAATTAAAACAAAATCACATTATAAATAAAATACACACAACAATAATTAAAAAGGGAACACATAATAAAAACACACATATGCCTCTATGGTCACAATAATGGAAATCGCCCATGGGAAATCCTAACAACTAAACACACAATCAAACACAGTTGCCATGGTGACCTTGTTGTTTTCACACTAAATTCTAATATGGTTAGTCTCCAGTCCCCCAACATTGTTGTGATTTTAACCTACAAAATGCAAAATACCTCCTTCAGCCTCGTGGCCATATCAGAACATCCAAATGATATAAGCAACATATAATTATTAAATCCAAATCACAACAATATCGAGAATTCAACATTTATCGTTTAAATTCAATTGCAACTATATCATCATCCAATAGATCTCTACACTAGAGCTATCCATAATACCCAATGTCACATGTCTAAAATCAAAAGCAATAACCTGTCCATGTCAACCAGTATGTCATCATCCACATAATATTAATAATATCTCAATGATCCTTAAGCATAATAACTGAACCCAGATTAATATTAATCTATAGTCTAACATCTAACCATCATAGTAAGAAAAACGTTATAATGTCCATAGGAATACATGATCTAGCATATACACATCATACTATATCAAAACATAATTATGTCTAAAATATGATCAATAGTGTCAGGGTCAGTGTCTAAATAGTGTCAAAGGAGAGTGGGCACTACACGAGGGGTGGAGCCCTTGAAGCTAAGAAAATTTTCATTCTTTGAATTCATAAAAAATATCATCAAAAATACAATATTATTCACTTGATTCTCCAAAAAAATTAGACGTTAGGTAACTTTGAAAATGCATCTGTAAGGATGTTTTTTTTAATACAACTTTCGACTAAGAATCCAACTCAAAAATAATTTGACAACAAGAAAACTACTACAAACACTAGTTTTCTTAGACTTACAATACAATGACCCACTAGCCAATGTTGGAAATGACTTTTCTAAGGCTGATATGTATGAAACTTGTGATTAAATAATATTGAGAAGACTAGACTTGACATTAAAGAAAATCCTTTAAAATTAATCTCTATGGGCATATATGAATACCTACTTATATATTATGACAAGAGATTATTTTTTAGATTAAAAATCTAAAATTCTAGTCAAAATATAAGATTCATGAATGACATGATATGATGAGCATCTTGACAGTAGTGATTACCCATAATTTGTGTGCATCCTACAACAAAAATGAGAACATACACTTAGAGTCCCATGAATGTCGTCTATTGTTGGGTTTTCATTTGAATGGTAATTAATTTTACTACAGATATATGTTTTTGTTCTCCAATGTGACATGCTCACGCAAGTGTTGATGCCGCTCAAAATGAATCAAAAAACAAGATTTTGAGTTTATACAAACCCACTACCATGTAGATCTGTTACAAGTTTTATTATTAATCAACACTATGACACCAAATCCATGTTCTCCCAAAGCACTGCAAGATATCACTGATGGATGACAGATACGAAATGTATATAAATGAAAGACCAGAATGTAACATATTTTTATTTTTTATAATGCATGCAAAACACCAAAATAACACCACGCTTCAGGTGTAGTCACTTCCTGTGAATCCCATGCTATAGTTGTCAATCTCATGCCTTCCCTAAGATATTGATCCCTCCAATGTTGCACCTGAAATTATAGACTCCAGAGAAACTCAATCATCAAACTGAAAGGTTTTAATCAACACATTATGTGCATAACAGACCATATGTATAGAACCAGATCTCAAGAAATAAAAGAATTATAATTACACACATTTATATACATCAGAACCACATGGGTCTCTTCCTTAGAACTACACACAGGTCACATGTTTGAACGTCTATGCTCTGATACCAAATAATAATTTTGTATTAGTTTTACATAGGAAAACTCAATATTATTCATGGAATAATAATCTCCTTATTAATTCAATCTGGATATCAATTACATTGATAGAGTTTACATTTATAGTATTTTGATCTCCTACAAAGGTGGAGTCAACACTCATCTTCAATCCCTCATATCTCTCTCCATGAATCTCTCAGTCTTATCCCGTAATATATCAGACACCAAAATAGCTGCATGATTTGTTCTCAAAACTCACCAATAATTAAACTATTACAACTATATTATTAATATGAGTTCTATAAACTCATTATTAATAATATTACAATTTATTTAATAATGTTACATAATATTTGGTAACAAGTAATTTCTCATAAATGTAGTATCCGGAGGGTGTCATTGTGGGTCAGGAATGGGATTCCCACATCTAGAAGAGCAAGATTAGTGACTACAATCATTGTACACCTGAAAATAAGAAGGAATTGGATGCTTTATTAAACACAAAGACGAATAATCGCACAACATAATACATGTCAGTGTATGATGACGCTGGGGAGAAGTTGTTGAAACAACTTGGGGTTTACTAGTTATATGAGATCCCCTACTTTTGGAAATATGAACCATTGTATCGTTGGCTGATGAGCAGGGTTCGCGAAGAATTCTTCTACTTTGTAAGACACAGGGTAAGGATTATAGTCGTGATGATCTCAATAGTAATAGGGTTGAAAGGCACAGGGGTAGATATAAATGGTGATTTTACTGATAAGTCTGAAATCCTGGAGATAAGGAAGGAGTTGGGGTACACCAAGGGTTTGTGTTGCATGGGCATTGATAAATTAAAGAAGAACCCAATCATTCAACAAGTTGCATACTTGGTGACAAAGTTGAATGACCAAGAAAGATGGTCATAAGTAAACATAATGTGGCTACACATTGCGAAGAAGATGTCACATGGAGTGATTTACAACATCTCCAGTTACATCGTGGAGTCTATCATCGAAGAAGTGCACATAGGAGAGAAGATCATTTTTAGGGATGTTCTATTGTCTCTAGTGTTTATGGAAATTACGGGTGCCCGATGGGCCAAAAAATAAAATATGGGAATACTCTATGGAGAACAAGTCACCTGTGGAAATATTTGGCAAGTAATTGTGTGATGGATAAATGAGTGGACCATTTAAGTAGAGATATGAGATTTGGTATGATAAGCTCCATGTAGCTTTTGAAGAAGAATGGCGTATACCCATGGAGTTACCTTCGATAGTGGTGAAGGTAGTACAATATTTTAGTTTACTAGCATTTTTATATTGCATGATTTGTAATGAAGGATGGGGCTTGAAGCTCATGGTGCAAATTACCATATGCCTTCACAGAAAGATATTTTTGGGCATCAGTTCATATGTTTTCATATATACATTGCTTGACCTTCAATGCAGACAAGTTAGATTGCGACGACCACACTCTAAGAAAGAAGTATGTATATCCAGGGTGAGATGCCTACATTGAGAGGATCATCTCATATTCTATAATCATGAAGCCTGTAAGATTGGTAGTTGGGGACACCAGAGAAGTGCTTGTGTACATTCAACTCAAGCCTAATATGGAGAATAATAAGTATGTGGAGAATGAGTTTGTGCTCCTATGGCTACTAAAAGGTAAGCATACAATGGAAAATGTTCCAGTGCCTAAGCCCACAGAGACAATACAAGTAGATGATGAAGAAGAGGATCATGAAGATAGTGGTGGTTTGGAGCATGAAGGTAGAAGATAGCCTCCACATAGGGAATAAGTTGAGTGCGTGACTACTCCCCCCAACCATAAGAGGGAGATGATGAGGACTTGGATGCAGTTCAAGGAGATTTCTGTTTTAAACGAGTATTCAGGAGAACAAGGACCAAAGGTGCTACTCCACAATCAGTACGTAGATCACCTTGACTCTCTCTACAAAAGGAAAAAACTAAGAAGAGAAGAAGAAATTTGAAGCTGAATGAGGATGTGGAAGAGTATGAGGAAAGTGTGTCCAATTCCCCTACACTTCTAGAGAACATGGATGAACCAAAGGATGAAGAAATGAAGGATGGAGAAGAGGGAGAAAAGGAAGCAGATGAGACAGCAACTGAAACTACTCAGGACATAGTAGAAAAAGCTCTGAATCTTGAAGCCCAAGTTCCTAAGGGGACAAGAACAAAGATAAAAAGTGGGGAATATGTTCCACCAGTCATGGGATATGCTAAGGACATAAGTAAAATTGTTCGTGCCCATTTTTAGATCACAATGACATAAAAGGATTTGTATGGCTGGGAGCTAATAGATGAAGAGATGAAAACTGTGTGCATAAGGAAGTAGCTATCATGGTCGATGCACACACACATGGATGAACCAAAATTTGATGTGTGTGAGGATTCATTCATATCAAGGATGTTGCAGAGGATACCTTAGGCAAAACACATAACATTCAAGCCTACTATTATGTCAAATGAACAAGTGAGCAATGCTTTGGTGAAATTCTCGATAGAGGTGGCAAGGCGTAATATGGATAAGGATGCATAAATTATGGTGCTAAAAGAGGAGATCAAGACTAAGGATACAGAAATGGCATACCTAAAGTAAGAGAAATACTTGACACAAAAGAAGAACATTTTTTTCATCAACATGGTAGAGGAATTTGGGGACAATATCATGAAAGAAAAGCCACATTTAGAACCAAAGGTACCCAAAACATTTCCTTCAGCAATGCATTACGTAAGTACCTTGGTGGAATTAGTGCTTGATGATGAACCTTTGCACATGCCAGTGCCAAAGGATCTAACATAGGAAGTAGAGTGGGAAAAGGTTTCAGTGATGCAAAAGATTGCATCATATGAGGGGTTGCTTTAGAGCTTGCAGGAGGAATTAAAGAAGGAAGATCAAGCACTGGATATTTGTATAGCTCCAGAAGATGCTATAAGAACCCAAACCATTTTAGAAGACAGTGAAGTAATGAAGGCCATGAAGGATGAAACATTGGACCACGCAGAATGATTAGCACTTGTCAAGAAAAAGTGTGAGGCCCTTATAGTAGCACAAGAACCACACAAGCAAAGGTTGGATGAGCTTGGGAAACTCATCATGTAGAAGATGGAATTATTATAAGGAAGAATGACTACCATGTCTAACATTGTGTTGGTCTTGCAGAAGGAGAAAGGAGAGATTGCAAAAGATGAGTTAGATTCAATTATAGTGGATATCCTAGAAAAGGCAGAAGCCACGCCCAGTGATTGGTAGACTTTAGAGCTAGAAATTAAAGAAGAATATCCATAATTTATTCTTCAGGTTAAAGCAGAATATACTGTACGGTAAATACATTCTTTTATTCATCAAAATTATTTCTATTATTCTATTCATATTCTTTGATTTTTTCTGGAGACAAACCATTGATGGGGAGGCAATTCAATTAGTGTGGGGTAATTTTGATCAGTTAAAGTATGGCACTTAACATGGGAGGCCCAGGAAAAGATCACACATGAAGAAGAGAGAAAGATTCAGGACTTAGCCATTTTCACAATGGGGATCTATTTTTGGAGATATATATATATAGAGAGAGAGAGAGAGTGTGTGTGATCTTTGACCATGAAAAAGATTTAATTTTGTGATGAACTAGTGAAATTCTCTAATGTAGTGATGAACTCTTGATCCTTGAACTCTTATGCACCATAAGAAACCTCCTCTTGGATAATAAATAATTGTAGCCCACTGGTTTTACTAAGTGAAGAAGTGAGAAAAAATTCATCAATAGACCATTAAATAAAATGAAGGATGTCTTTTCCCACTTGAAAAAATCATGAAAAACCACTATTCCTTCTTGACCAATCATTCATATGATGAGAAATTGAAACAATTTCCAACACAATGCAACCATGATGATACTTTAACGTTGAGATCATTGATGACAAAAATTGGGAACCAAGGGAGCTTCCCTTTTTCTGGGTCATAATTCATCTTCCAATCCTTCCTAGTCATGAATTTTTCCTTACCATTCCCATGAGGATAGCCTCAGAGATATGGTCGCCACTTAGTGCTAGTTAGAGATTTTTAAATGCTTCCAAAATTGACGTTTTCAATTTGAGACACCTTATGCTTGTTGAATTTAGGAAGACATGGATTTGTTTGCAAATTGAATATTTGACCTCTATGAAATCTTGAATCAGAAAGACATAAATTGGGAGAGCATATGTGACCATATTGATTTGATCTTGATAATTTACTATTTTTAGCAAGTTACACATGGGTGTTCATTCTTAGCAAATTTTCCAATCTTGAGTGTTTTTCACTTGAAGGGATGGCTTTAGGTACCATAAACCATATTTTTCTTAGACTTACTATTTTTAATATTATATGTGGTATATACTTACTAAAAATAAAAATTGGTATTCTGGGTGTTGGATCGAAATGAAACCAATTGCAGAAGTTTCCATTTTTCATTTTAAGGCTTTGCTTCAATTTTTTAGAGACTAATTGTCAGGGTTTTGTAGATATGAGAAATGGTAATTTTTGGCTAGAACCTTAAACTAGATGTGAAAAATAAATGAGTGCGATAATGAGGGCATGTAAGAACTCTTCTTAAAGGTGGTCTCATAAGGAATCTGTCATTAGAATTTTGTGGCAAATAGAGTTTGGAAAAATGATTTATGAGCATGACTAGATTTGGATATTGAGGGCACAAGGGTGGGTTTTTAATGTTTCAATGTTATAGCCAGCTTCAAAATATTATTTAATGGCTATAAAAGAATTAAATGTATTTTTTTAATTTTTGTTTTGTTATGAGTTGTGATGATCATGGCAAATGGAGTTTATATGGTGAAGGTTGAAGTGGAGAATGCACATGAGAGAATGAAGGAATGGAGAAGTGGATAATAGAAGCACCGTTTCACTTGGGAACCTTTTTTAGGTGAAATTTCAACTGAAAAATGCACCCAAGGTGCATGGTGATGAGAAAATGGTTCTGTAAGCATGGGGATGGGGAAAACCTGGCACACACATGTACTTTTCAAGCCTTTTTCTTATGTTTTTTAGTTTGCATGGCATGTATGCATGAAAAATATCCATGATTAAATTCATGGTGGACTTTTGGGGTGAAATTTCACCTCAAATTTACACCCACGGTGTAAATGGATTGAGAAAGTGTGCGTAGGAGAGAAAATGGGACCAACAACAATGTAAAACACTCTTAAAAGCCAAAAGTGCACTTTACGAGTTCAATGTTATGTTTTTATGTTGAGAAATAATACAATGATGGTGATGCATAATTTTGAGGTGTAATTTAACTTAAAAATTGTGCCAAGGTTGTAAGGAGACACATAAAGTGTACCCAAGAACTCAAATGTTACTGTAATGCCCCGTTCAATGTTTCTAAGTCCCTGACCTGCCGACCCTATTGCTAAGCCTGGGAGACTAGTGTGCATGTGTTTTCATTGACCGTTGTTGATCGTGTCCAGGTCACAATGAAGATTTTTCACCTTCCCTCTCCTTCTTTCCTGTCGGGTCATTGTCAAAACCCCAAACTGTGGACGCCGTAGCATCATGGCGGTTATCCGGTTAAGGGGAAATCTGGTTCTCAGTTTGTTGAGTTACCTGGACGTCGCCATTAATATGATTAATAATTATTATCATTGTTTAGCCGTAAAATCATAAAAATAATGTTTATAATAATATTATAATTTATAATGTCAAGGTGTGATTATTATTATTATTATTATTAAATTTTTTTTTTTATTATGAATAGGGAAATCATCATTAATTGTGCTCATCAATATTTTACCTCGTTCAGGGTTTGTATTCCTATTTAGTTAAAACAAACAAACAAAAAGAAATAGATAAGTAAATATAAAAGTAATTAACAATAAATAAAATTGAAAAGCCTTTAAAAGGGGTGGATTAGGGAAAAGGGGAGGAAATCTATAAAAAATAAAAAATTATAAAAAATGAGGCCTGTGATTCTTTTGGGTGAGTTAGGGTTTCATTTTTATTTCTGGCTTTTGGAAATGCATAGTTTGGGTGCTGGGCGGCTGGTTTGGGGCCGCAAGGACCAGCATGAAAGGATTTGTTGAAGAGGCCTTGGAAGCTTTCAAGAAAATGCATTTTAATGCACGTAAAGCTAGACTCCACAACTGTTTTGGCATCTTCCCAGGCCGTGCCACACCTGCGTGGGAAGATCAAGCACAAAGGAGGAGGATTATTGTTTGTTTGACCTATCACGTGATAGCACCCTTCCATCCCATGCCCAGGCCTACGTGGGCTCCCATCAAAGTCAAAAAATGCAGAGGAACTTTGCCAAATGTTGTTGTCGCAAGTGCCTTAGTCGATGTGTATGTAAAATGTGGAAGCATGCGACCTGTTTGTCTAAATGCATGGAAAAAAAAGTAGTTCCATGGACTACAATGATTTCGGGATATGCAAAAATGTGTTAGTTGAAAAATCCTTTGAAACTTCCAAGAAAATGTATTTAGTGCCTAGTTTGGCACGTATGCAAAATGTGAAGACATAAACAACTCAGGTGAACTATTTGACAAAATACCTAAAAGATAGGTGGCCTCCTGGACGACAATGATAGCAGGTATGCAAAAAAAAATGGGTCTATTAAAAAGATGTTGAACTGTTTGATAGAATGCCTCAAATAAATTTTGTCTCATGGAATGCCATGATGGTAGCATATGCACAAAATGGATGTGAAGAAAAGGCCTGTGATTTGTTTGGTAGAATGCATCAAAAGATGTGGTCTTCTGGAACATACCCTGACCATGTAAGCTTCATTTTTGTTTACTGAGCATTTAGCCAAATAGGTTCAGTGCATGAGCATTGTAAATACTTTGATGGCATGAGTGCCTCTTGTAGAATCATGCCTAGAATTAATCATTATGTTTTCTAGTTTTTGATGAGCACATGAGAATGTGCAAAATGTGGAGGCATGCTTAAGGCATGTGAAGTGTTTGACTAAATGCCTTCAAAAATCATGGTCTAATGGTTGCAAGATTTGAGGCTACACACAAAAGGAGGAAGATCTCATCCTATCCAAACAACAACAATAAGAAACCATTTGATCATGCTCAACAAGTGGTGGGTTGAATCCAGAAGGTAGGACGAATGTGATCAGAGTAGCAGAATGGTTTTTAAGACTGTAGTTACAGATTTTATTGATAGACATGTATGCAAAATGGTGGAGATGAGGACGCTCACGGACTGGTTGACGAAGTGCCCAAGCAAGAGACTAAACCCAAGCCTACGACTTTGATCAACTTCGTTCTCTAGGCATGGTTCTTCTTCCCTTACCTCTCTTAATTCTCATGTTTTAGTTCTCTTTTGCAACTAAATAGAATTTTGAATTATTAGATTTTTAATACAGTTAAATGTCCCTTTAACTCATTGTAAAACAATAAAGCGTCATTTCACAAATCTCGAAGTCTTTTTAACTCATTTACTTTAAACCATAATCTATTACCCTCACTTCAAAATGATTTAGAAAACTCCTACCCTTCTTGATCACTCTAATATCGTTTTATCGACCAGAAAAATTTTGATGCCCCATTGATAAAGTTGACCTCATTATTTTAAATAGTTAAATTTTGCAATTTTTGGAGACTCACTAAGTACCCTTCGCAACTCTGGAAACGAGATGTGAAGTTTCATTTGTGTACCTTGGTATACAAGGAGTCACCTTGATTTTTGGTTTGACCCGAAATGATCATATGACATCCTTTTAATGCTCTTATAGGAGCCCTGTTACACTGGTTTACAACAGTAGACAGTTGTTAAAATTAGAAAGTTGGCTTTCATTTTGGACCACCATTTGAAACCCAGAAAGAGAAATCACATCCCGTCTTCACAAACCTCTAGTGTTTATACTAGAAAAATGCATGGAACATTCAATGTAGGAAAGAACACTTTTTAGGATAGTTTGGTGAAGCCATTTTGTAAGCCTCAGGTCACAATTTGACGAGGTCAAACTGGACCAATAGAAATCTTGTCGCTCAAGAAAACTTGTCGCTATTTGTAAATAGTATACTAGTTCTCAGTCCCATTGACTCTGATGAATTCTCCTTATATAGGGGAACTAGTAGGAGATGTATCATTTCATGCTCCTCCATCGAACGTTCATTTTGGACACATTTTTATGGGCCCTCGAGATAAATTTTGTCATTTTACAACTGGGTGAACTACGACCAGTGGCCCCGGAGAGCTAACCGCCAAACGTAAATCATTTTCTCTTTTTCAATTCTGTCAGTTGCTATGAATTCTTAGGATATCTAGGGACACATAAAAAGTTAATCGTGGTGTGCATGATCATCATAAGATAACCTTTGGAAGTAGTTTCTTAGCCTCCAAGCCCGTTTTGAATGTTTTGCAGCAGAATAGAAAGCTGCGGGACCTCATAGGGTTGCCAAATCACCCTGAAAATGTTTAAACACATGTAAATAACTGTTTAAAACATGATAATGAAACTTGTTGTGTGTATTAGAAATTTTGACAAAATGGTGTTTTCTCTCTCTTCCCTTCTCCTTCTCTCTCCTGGGTTACAAAATGAAGAAAAATGAAATGCAATGAATACATGTTTTTAGACCTTTTTATTTCGATTGCAAATTGTAATTATTGTCAGATGTAAATGGGAAACTGAAAAATGATAATTATGATTGATTAGGGTGGATGCCATGCCAACGATTTATCGCTGATATCTTGCTCACGTGGGTTTTGCAGGATGGAAGAATGATGACAAAAAAAAGGGCGATGTGTAATTTAATTATTATTATTGTAATTTTTATAGGTCATTGTAAAATGAATAACTATCTAATGTAGTCTCTTGTTACAGAAAAGATATAATTGAAATTGGTTAATATGCATGAGATGCTAGTTGTAGGGATAACTTAGGAAATGTGCATCTAATCACCGGTTCAGTTTGATTCTTAGTTATGTATGGCAAAAAAAAAGGTTGATTTATATAAAGTAAATTAGAATTGAAGTTAATATATTGTAGTACCTTCTCAGTATTCAATAAACGATTAAATTAATCACTGGGTTATCTTCTTACCTTGCAAACACAATAAAGAGTTTTAAAAGGGAACACTCAACTTTAATAAAATATTCGTGCATAACTTACCTGCATGTGTGATCCTTTTTACCATATTAGAAATTTAAGACTGTAGAACGAACTTAAGCTTTGTGCTTGATGGAACACTCTAGGATAGGTAAATAAAACCCCTAGTTGGAGTTTACCGTCATAGTCTTTATGTCTAGCGACATTGTCGTGAACCCATATTTTAGGGAATGTCATGCTCCAACCTATCCTAGAGGATGCAGTTTCCTTCTAGTTTTGGTAATCGTGAGAAGAATGTCCTCTCTTCAGGTCCTGACACCAGGCTGAGTGGTGAAGACCGCCTTGGAAGTCACCTTATGAGTCCTTGTTAGAAGGATGACTAAGCGATGTAACCTTCCCATCTGTGGAGTGGGTAGAGATATTACTCCCTTGTATCCTATTGGATTTCTGGGCCTTAAGAAATTATATCTAGAAATTAACTTCATCAGTGAATGGAATCCCTGTTAGATCCAAACGACCTAAATGAAGGTCGTGATATAGTTGTTCTATGTTTTGCATTCTCAGTTAGTGAACCCTTTTGTCCCTTGTAGATAAATTTCTTGTCTTGGGCTCATGAAAATGCTTAGTGCCTTGATCTTTCACAAAAGGTTATAGGGTAAATACATCTTAACCTTAATCAACACCTATGATAGAGATTGAAGCCCTGGGTGAAACTGGAATTAAGATTAACCATGTGCTTATTTAATATGTCAAACAAGTACTTTCATAACTCTTATGTTTAAAATGATGGTAATAATGAGACCCTAGTGGGATGCAAAAGTTAATCATATGAGAGTAAAACCAAAATTTGAGGTTGGGAATAATGTCACTAGGAGTCCTTATGACTTAATTTAAGCAATTTATCATGTGTTACAAAGAATATGAATTGTCACCTTGGTGTGATCAAACTTCGAGAATAGCAAGGATGTATATATATATATAAATCAAATTATAGGAATTCAAAAAGTTATAAAAACTATAATAATAATGGTAGGGAAATAACTATTCCAGTGATCGAATGGATAAATGTTATTTGGTGAAAAGGCTATCTCTGAATCTAAATGTCTGTCCTTAATCCCAAGATTTCATCTTGGACATCACGTTAGATTTCGCTTGTGTAGCAAGAGTAAAGTTTTATACATTAAATAAACGTTTGAGAAGCAATAATCTTAACATAAGAATGAGAGATAATTAAGTATCTGGTAGGCATTTTGAAATATGGAAAAATACTGTATGTAAGCTATGGAAGATTGTCATATAGGGTATAAGAAGCCAAATTGAAATGGTTGAACAATATTTTGAATTGCGGAATACGAATTTTCAGAACATTGTAGGTGGAAAAAGGGAGAAAATTTTTCTTTACATAATAATGTCCTATGGGATGTTTATCTGTAACTCTAGATGTAACCATTTAAGGTAATGGTGTGTTGTGGGTTCGTCAATCCTTAAGTCTCTTTTTATTGTGGTTCGTGTCTATGGCTAGTATTCATTCCGTTGGGAAAAGTGTGGCATTGACATGCCGATGTCATCTGCATGTGTCTATGTGAGTTGATTACTTATGTGATTGTCGCATGTGAGTTGAGTTTCATACTTGGAGCCCTTACTATGTTGTGTGTAGTGAGCAATGCAAGTCAAAAAAAATTTATCCTAGTATTTTACTGTTGTATTTGGGTGTGTAAAATGTGGGCACTACATATGGTATCAGAGTAGAGGTTCATGCTCTCAAACCTCTGGGATGGATTGGAGTTGTGATGATTTTGCATGATAGTGATGGTGTTTCATGATGGGTTGCATGATGGTGATGGTGTTTTATGATGGTGATTAAAATTGGAAGAGTAATGTGTTTTAAGAGTGATGTGATCTATGTTGTAATTGTGATAGTGTGAATGCACATGAGGTGTATGTCACTTAGTGCACTTTTGTTATCTTGTTGATGTGTTGGGGATGGAAGTATTATCTCTCCTTCTTGTGGATTCTATGAAGAGTCCACGTGTGAATTAATACTTGGAATGTGTGAAAAGAATTCTAATGTGGATGATGGGGTGTTGGAGCATTGTGGCATATTGTGATATGTGGGTGTGTCGATATGTTGTATGACTGGATTGATGTAAAGTGAATTGAATGGTATCATGATGTTTTACCATGTTTTGAAGAAATGTGTGTATCACTTTGTATTTAGTAAATGAATGTTATGTTGGGATGTTACTATGTCCATCCTATGTATGATTTATGTAATATGTAATGATTCATGTTGTGATATAGGAGCATATAGTGAGCCTATGAACCCTATTGTGTAGTGATTACACCTTGGGTGCATAATGTGGTAAAGTGATGTATTACACCCGGTGAATGTAAGATTGTGATCTACCCTGTATATAAACCATGTGTAATACGTTATGGTTGTTGTGTGTGAATTACCATTGTGTTAGTGACATAGTTATGTGTATGTCGTGGACCCTACACTTGACGACCCTAAGGGGATAAAATGTCAAGAGTGTATGTGTAGAGAGAGGAGGCGTGGACCAGATTGTCATAATCTTGAGTTGAGTACAAGTGAGAAAGTGGAGTCTTATATAGACTGAAAATCCACTTTTATCTATTTAGTCTACTTCAAGCTTGCTTAGTATATTATGGGTGCGCACCACCTTAGGCTCAACTTATGTAACCTTGTGTCCCCTACTCTTTCCTATTGGATTGTTCATTGAATAATCCTATGTGATTTTGACTATGTCGATCCTTGTGGGAGTTTGGAGTTATGATTCAGGTAGAGATGATGACAGATACATTATTTGGTATACTCATTTTTGGTTACATGTATATTTTCACGAGATGAGGCTCGATGTCCGAGTCCCCGAAACTCGATGAGTACCCCTTTGGTGGTGGTATGAGGCCATATAGTGATTGTGATGTGCTATTCTTTCCATTACATATTTTATTCATAAATTAATCTTTCTCTTTTAGCTAGAACCAATCATTTTCTTGATTGACATGTTCTTATATTTTGGGCATTTATTTGATTGTTGCACTAATAGTTGGATTATACACTAACCATGGATAATTAGCCACTTGTTTTTCTTGGTTTTAAAACTTTCTTTTCATATTTGAAAGTTTTGTATCCTAGCCCAAGGATTTTTATTTGGCCACTTGCCATTTGAATGGATTGCTATGCTGGTTCTAATGTCGTAATGTGTTAGAATTATGGTCATGGGATTCACCATGGAGTGGTTGAACCTATGGACCCGCTTTGTTGTATAGGAGTATGCCCCAAGGAGTTATAGATAACTAGTGGGTTGTTGAACCATGATTTATTATGTCACTTGGGTTTGGGGTAATGGGGCTCTATGTGCCCAGGGCAATAGGGTGACCCGGTCTCATTAAAAGGAGAAAGGAGACGGGACTCTATGGTTGAGTGACCTGTTATTCTTTATGACACTCTATGGTTGAGTGACCCGATATTCTTGATTGGGCTCTATGGTTGAGTGACCCGACTTGGTTCTGGCACTATGTTTCTTCCTCTTGGGAGGTATATGGAGATTATCTGGTGATGCTTTAGGGAGTATATGGAGTCACTTTATGATATTTCAGGAGATATATGGAGTTTTACCTGGTACTTTTGGAGATATTGGGGGTTTGTTTCTGTTAGGAAATATATCTTAGTGCTCCATTTGTATGTACGGGTGAATAATAATTACATGTATAATTATTATTATGGTAAATTAGTGAAAGTACATTTACTATGTAAATGTAAATAGTAAATGTAAAATTTGGTTATTATGTGGTAAGTTAGTAAGTTAGAATAATAAAACAATTAGTATTGTTTTATTACTATATTTGTGAGAGGTTGAAACCATATGGGTGTATGGTTGTACATGAAGACAAATGTTGTTGTAAGGATTGTTATTTTACATCTCCTATATAATGGAGTGTAATGAAATAGTGAATCAATAATAAAAATATAATATAGAGTTGTTGATTTCAATTATTTTCTGTGTAGCTATTTCATGGATTCTTTGTATTAGATCAGATTAATTTCTACATTTGGTACCAGAGCAGGTTAAATCTGTCTCGAAGATGATATTGTAGCTTTTTTTTCGCAATTTGGGTTTCTCCAAAATTTTTTACATGGAACGATATGTTATACAGAAAGCTACAAGAGAAATTTCAGCATAACCCAGTTCGTAGTTTTGGAGAAACGTACAATTTACTATACAACACATTGATCACTGTTGTTTTTTAAAGAAATCAGAGAATCAAAGGTAATTCAAATCTACATTCAATTTTTTTTGGATATTTAGATTTAGTAAAATGGATACACCATTAGATAAATTTAATGGGCTAAAATTCCATACATGGAGGGTAAAAATCCAGATGCAGTTAATGAATAAAAATCTATGGAGGATAGTAGATGGAAAAGAAAAAAAACCTACAGATATGAGTAAAATTGTAGAATGGGAAACTAGAGATGACAAAGCCAAAGCAATAATTGGACTTGGTCTTTCAGATTCTAAATTACATCATGTAGATTTAGAAAAATCTTCTACATAAATATGGGATTTACTAAACAAAACTTTTGGGGCTAAAGCGAATAATGCAAAATTCTCTTTAAAGTTGCAATTATTCAAATTGAAAATGAATAAAGAAGTCACAATGTCAAGTCATATAAATGAATTGAGATCTCTTCTTAGACAACTAGCAGAAGTTAAAGCTCCTGTTGATGATGAAGATGCAAAAGCCATATTATTAAACAGTTTTCCATCCAAGTACAATAATGTTTTCTTTACTCTAGGGCAAATGTCTTCTCAGTCATTAGAGGGCATGATTTCAGCTCTCCTAGCTGAAGAGAAAAGACCTAAAGAAGATATAGAAGAGGAAACTGCTTTATATGTTAAAAATAAATACAAAAAATTCTCAAAAAAAAAAGGAATGAAATTGAATGTTTCTATTGCAAGAAAAAGGGTCATACTAAGTCTTTTTGTAGAGATTGAGCTAAAGACTTGCTCAATGGAAATCTTAAAAATGAAGCAAATATAGTCACTGAAGAAGGCTCAGACAATGAAGATGAACGAATAACAGATGAAATTGACTATAATTCTGAAGACTTTCTATTCTAAGTGAAGTTCTTGGAGGAAGGAGGCACAGGAGGTTAGAGGTCATTCAACGACCTCTCGTTAGTCACCAACGACGGGACCGTATCAGCTATGGTGATTATTTTTTTATACAGTGCATTCTTGTTTTTTCTTTGTATTTCTGGCAGAGTGTTTGGTTACAATGTTTCTATTGTAGTTTGCAGAATAAAGAAAATTTCACATTGAGGGGGAACATGATCTCAATGTTCCATTTCTAGTTTTCTACATTTCTGGTATTTTCTATATATGCAGCAGATTTCAGCAGAATTTCCTATGTTATTCCCTGCAGTGAGATGTGATGAGGGCTAAGAATAATACTTGGCATATCATGATGTGGTTGTAGGTAAACCACTTGAAAACCTTAATTTTTGGTTTGTGGTACACCAGTTGTAAAACCACCATTTTTGGTTGTTGGTAAACCGTATGCAAAACCATCACCCTTTTGGTTTGTGGTACACCACTTGTAAAACCACCATTTTCGGTTGTTGGTAAACCCTATGCAAAACCATTACCCTTTTGGTTTGTGGTAAACCAATTGTAAAACCATCATTTTCGGTTTATGGTCAACCCTGTGAAAAACCATCTATTAGGTTTATGATCATCCTATAAAATCATCAGATCATGAGCAGGTGCAAGTATAAGGCAGGTTTTCCCCATGTTCGCACAAGGGGGGGAATGTTAGGAAATATATCTTAGTGCTCCATTTGTATGTACGGGTGAATAATAATTACATGTGTAATTATTATTATGGTAAATTAATGAAAGTACATTTACTATGTAAATGTAAATAGTAAATGTAAAATTTGGTTATTATGTGGTAAGTTAGTAAGTTAGAATAATAAAATAATTAGTATTGTTTTATTATTATATTTGTGAGAGGTTGAAACCATATGGGTGTATGGTTGTACATGAAGACAAATGTTGTTGTAAGGATTGTTATTTTACATCTCCTATATAATGGAGTGTAATGAAATAGTGAATCAATAATAAAAATATAATATAGAGTTGTTGATTTCAATTATTTTCTGTGTAGCTATTTCATGGATTCTTTGTATTAGATCAGAGTAATTTTTATAGTTTCGTGATGTATTGTTATGTGTGGGTTGGTATAGTGAGTTATGTGTACCCTTGTGAGTCTTTTGACACCTTGTTATGGTTGAGAATTGACATTTCCATTTGTATCGACTATTGGATATTGGTTGTGTGACATGTACTATTTTATGTGGATCATGCCTACTCCCTTCCGTATTTGAGTTCTTTTGTGGGGTAATATAGTCATGGATTTTTGCAAGTCATGTGATACCCATTGTATATGTATCAACGTGTTGATTCTGTTTGTCAATCATATGTGTGTACTAGATCTATGTCTAGGGCGTAATTGTTGGAAATTAATTGTTATGTGGTCTACTTGTTGTCACTCCATGGTTGGTGAAACCCTTGTGATGTGGTACGGTCGTGAAATTATGTAAAAGTATGTTGTGAAAATTTGGTGTTATGTATGACCCTGGTAGGGTGCTGTGACTGTAGTTCACGATGGGAACCCACAGGAATGAGTAAACTAAAATTTGATAAAAATGAAATTTTAAAGGACTCGAATTAAGAATAATGTCAAAGGAAAGAGAATAATGAAATAACGAATAAGAGAGAACTGCCAATCTTCATAGAACCTTGAAAGTTAAAATTTCTACTAAATGTTTCTAAGACTACCCTATGGCCGTGCTTTAAGTAGCTAAAATTTTAAACCATAGGGTGTAATTTTCCCTTTACTTTTTGTTGGTTGCATACCTTTTCTTCCCTCTGTGTTATATCGCATTGAAGACAATGCTTTCTTAAGGGGAGGAGAATGTAATGCCCCGTTCAATGTTTCCCAGTCCTTGACCTGCCGACCCTGTGGCTAAGCCTAGGAGACTGGTGTGCGTGTGTTTTCGTTGACCGTTGTTGACCGTGTCCAGGTCGCAGTGAAGATTTTTCACCTTCCCTCTCCTTCTTTCCTGTCAGGTCATTGTCGACACCCCAAACTGTGGACCCCGTAGCATCATGGCGGTTATCTGGTTAAGGGGAAATCTGATTCTTGGTTTGTCAAGTTACCTGGTCATCGCCATTAATAGGATTAATGATTATTATCATTGTTTATCTGTAAAATCATAAAAATAATGTTTATAATAATATTATAATTTATAATGTTGAGGTGCGATTATTATTATTATTATTATTAATAAATTTTTGTTGTTATTATGAATAGGGCGATCATCACTAATTGTGCTCATCAATATTTTACCTAGTTCAGGGTTTGTATTCCTATTTAGTTAAAACAAACAAACAAAAAGAAAAATATAAATAAAATCAAAAAGCCCGTAAAAGGGGCGGATTAGGGCAAAGGGGAGGAAATCTAAAAAAATAAAAAATAAAAATAAAAAAATGAGTCTCGTGATTCTTTTGGGCAATTTAGGGTTTCATTTTTATTTCTGGCTTTTGGAAATGCGTAGTTTGGGAACTGGGCGGTTGGTTTGGGGCCGCAAGGACCAGCATGAAATGAGTTGTTGAAGAGGCCTTAGTAGCTTTCAAGAAAATTCATTTTAATGCACGTAAAGCCAGACTCCACAACTTTTTTGGTATCCTCCCAGGCCGCGCCACACTTGCGTGGGAAGATCAACCAAAAAGGAGGTGGATTATTGTTTGTTTGACCTGTCATGTTCTAGCACCCTTCCAGCCCATGCCCAGGCCTGTGTGGGCTCCCATCAAAGTCAAAAAATGTAGAGGAACTTTTCTAGATGTTTCTGTCACAAGTGCCCTAGTCGATGCATATGTAAAACATGGAAGCATGTGACCTATTCATCTAAATGCATGGAAAAAAAAGTACTTCCATGGACTGCAATGATTTCGGGATATGCACAAATGTGTTTGTTGAAAATGCCTTTAAAACTTCCAAGCAAATGTATTTAGTGCCCAGTTTGGCACATATGCAAAATGTGAAGGCATACACAACTTAGGCAAACTATTTGACAAAATACATGAAATATAGGTGGCCTCCTGGATGGCAATGATAATAGGTATGTAAAAAAAAATGGGTCTGTTAAAAAGATGTTGAACTATTTGATAGAATGCCTCAAAGAAATGTTGTCTCATGGAATGCCATGATGGCAGCATATGCACAAAATGGATGTGAAGAAAAGGCCTGTGATTTGTTTGGCAGAATGCCTCAAAAGATGTAGTCTTTTGGAACATACCCTAACCATGTAAGCTTCATTTTTGTTTACTTAGCATTTAGCCAAGTAGGTTCAGTGCATGAGGGTTGTAAATACTTTGATGGCATGAGTGCCTCTCATAGAATCATGCCTAGAATTAATCATTATGTTTGCTGGTTATTTACGAGCACATGAGAATGTGTAAAATGTGGAGGTATGCTTAAGGCATGTGAAGTGTTTGAATAAGTGCCTTCAAAAATCATGGTCTAATGGTTGTAAGATTTGAGGCTACGCACAAAAGAAGGAAGATCTCATCCTATCCAAACAACAACAATAAGAAACCATTTGATCATGCTCAGCGAGTGGTGGGTCGAATCCGGAAGGTAGGAGGAATGTGATCAGAGTAGCAAAATGGTTTTCAAGACTGTAGTTATAGATTTTATTGATAGACATGTATGTAAAATGGTGGAAGTGAGGATGCTTGTGGACTGGTTGACGAAGTGTCCAAGTAAGAGACTGAACCCAAGCCTGCGGCTTTGACTGAATTCGTTCTCCATGCATGGTTCTTCTTCCCTTACCTCTCTTAATTCTCGTGTTTTAGTTCTCTTTTGCAACTAAATAGAATTTTAAATTATTAGATTTTTAATACAGTTAAATGCCCCTTTAACGCATTACAAAACAATAAAGCGTCGTGTCACAACTCTCGAAGTCTTTTTAACTCATCTACTTTAAACCATGATCTATTACCCTCACTTCGAAATGATTTAGAAAAATCCTACCCTTCTTGATCGCTCCAATATCATTTTATCGACCAGACAAATTTTGACGCCCCATTGATAAAGTTGACCTTCTCCTTGTTTTAAATAGTTAAATTTTGCAATTTTTGGAGACTCACTAAGTACCCTTCGCAACTCTGGAAACGAGATGTGAAGTTTCATTCATGTACTTTGGTATACGAGGAGTCACCTTGATTTTTGGTTTGACCTGAAATGATCATATGACATCCTTTTGAAGCTCTTATAGGAGCCCTGTTACACTGGTTTACAACAGTAGAGAGTTGTTAAAATTAGAAAGTTGGCTTTCATTTTAGACCACCATTTGAAATCCGGAAAGAGAAATCACGTCCCGTCTTCGCAAACCTCTAGCGTTTATACTAGAAAAATTCATGGAACATTCAGTATAGGAAAGATCACTTTTCGGGATAGTTTGGCAAAGCCATTTTGTAGGCCTCCGGTCACAGTTTGACGAGGTCACACTAGACCAATTTTCTTCTTGTCGCTCAAGAAAACTTGTCGCTATTTGTAAATATTTTACTAGTTCTCATTCCGATCGACTCTGATGAATTATCCTTATATAGGGGAACTAGTAGGATATTTCTCATTGCATGCTCCTCCATCAAACATTTGTTTTGGATGCAGTTTTCTGGGCCCTCGAGCTAACTTTTGTCATTTTACAACTGGGTGAACTACAACCAGTGGCCCTAGAGAACTAACCGCAAACGCAAATTGTTTACTCTTTTTCAATTCCGTCAGTTGCTATGAATTCTTGGGATATCTGGGGACACGTAGAAAGTTAATCATGGTGTGCATGCTCATTAGAAGATAACCTTTGGAAGTAGTTTCATAGCCTCCGAGCCCGTTTTGAACGTTTTGCAGCTAGTGAGAAAATGTAAGAATAGAAAGCTGTGGGACCTCGTAGGGTTGCCAAATCACCCTGAAAATGTTTAAACACATGTAAATAACTGTTTAAAACATGATAATGAAACTTGTTGTGTGTATTAGAACTTTTGACAAAATGGTGTTTTCTCTCTCTTCCCTTCTCCTCTCTCCTGGGTTACAAAATGAAGAAAAATGAAATGCAATGAATACATGTTTTTAGACCTTTTTATTTCAATTGCAAATTGTAATTATTGTCAGATGTAAATGGGAAACTGAAAAATGATAATTATGATTGATTAGGTTGGATGCCATGCCAGCGATTTATCACTGATATCTTGCTCACATAGGTTTTGCAGGATGGAAGAATGACGACAAAAAAAAAGAGGTGATGTTTAATTTAATTATTATTATTATAATTTTTATAGGTCATTGTAAAATGAATAACTGTCTAATGTAGTCTCTTGTTACAGGAAAGTTATAATTGAAATTTGTTAATATGCATTAGATGCTAGTTTTAGGGATAACTTAGGAAATGTGCATCTAATCACCGGTTCAGTTTGATTCTTAGTTGTGTATGGAAAAAAAGGGGTTGATTTATATAAAGTAAATTGGAATTGGAGTTAATATATTGTAATACCTTCTCAGTATTCAATAAACGATTAAATTAATCACTGGGTTATCTTCTTACCTTGCAAACATAATAAAGAGTTTCAATAGGAACACTCACCTTTAATAAAATATTCATGCATAACTTGCCTGTAGGTGTGATCCTTTTTACCATATAAGAAATTTAAGACCGTAGAACAAACTTAAACTTTTCACTCAATGAGACCTCCTAGGTTAGGTAAATAAAACCCCTAGTTGGAGTTACCGTCATAGTCATTAGGTTTAGCGACATTGTCGTGAACCCATATTTTAGGAAAGACATGGTCCAACCTACCCAGAGTATGCAATTTCCTTCTAGTTTTGGTAATTGCGAGAAGAATTTCCTCTCTTCAGGTCTGACACCAGGTTGGGTGTTGAAGACCACCTTAGAAGTCACCTTATGAGTCATTGTTCGAAGGAACGATTCAGCTATGCTACCTTGGTTTCTATCAAAATAACATCTTGGTATTTTCTTGAACATGGTTCATGTATAGTTACAATTCTTCTGGTCATGTACCCCTTCAAGATATTATTCAAATGCTTATGTAACTCATGTTTTCAAAACAACGCCAAGAACAAGATCTTAGTGCGATGTAAGATCATATTATATAAATGCTACACATGAGATTGGAGATTAGGATTAAGGTCAATCTTGGAGTCCTTATAACTTAATTAAAATTTATCATGCATTGCAAGAATATAAGTTACCTTGGTGTGACCAAACTTTGAGAAAACAAAAGATATATATATATATATATATATACATATATACATATATATATATACATATATACATATATATATATACATATATATATATATATATATATATATATATCTTATAGGAATTCAATAAGTTTTCAAATTATAATAACAATGGTAGGGAAATAAATATTTTGTGAATCGAGAAATTTTATTTGGTGAAAAGCTACCCTGTATCTAAATCTTCGTCAAATCCTTTTATTGCGTTGTGGACACCAAGTCACTTTCGCTTGAGTTGTAAGGGTAGAATTGTAGACATCAAATAAACATTGGAGAAGAATATTTTTTACATAATAATAAGATAATTAATTACCTTGTATGCAATTTGATTTATGCCAAATATGTATGTCAGTTATGGAAATTTATAAAAGGTATAAGAATCCAACATGAGAAGGTCAAATTGTATTTTCAACCGTGGAATAAACTTAAGAAAATTTGGGTGGACAAACGAGAAAAAATATCCTTGCTCATAATGTCCTTGGAATGTTATATTTAGCCAAAAATACATTTAAGGAAATGATGTGTTGTGGGTTCACCTTTCCTGAAGCCATGTTCTTGTGGTTGGGTCTTTATTAGTAATCTTCCATTGGGAAAAGTGTAGTGTCAGCATGCCTATGTCATTTTCGTGTGTCTATGTGAGTCGATGATTTTTGTGATTGTCGTATGCGAGTCAAGTTCTGTACTTGAATCCCATGTTGGGTTGTGTGTAGTGAGCAATGTAAGTCAAAAAAAAAAATTATCGTGATATTTTACTGTTGTATTTGTGTATGTAAAGTGTTGGCACTACAGTTACATCCTAACATGATTTACACTTCAAAGTTTCCCTCCGAAATGTTTACTTCATCTCCGAGTCAAAACTTAATGAAAATTTTCCAAAACATATTTGAATCTTCATGGAAACATGCCATTGAATGAAACTAGACTATTTATAATACATTAAAATTAATTCTTCAACAATTTTTACCCATACCTTTAATTTTGTCTCAAGTTGTGCGTCGATGAGTTGAGTGACAAGAATAGTTTTCGATGAAACTAATTTTAAAAAATTTATGGATCATTAAGAGCATTAAAAATACCCTCATATGATATTTTTAGGTTCCTAACTCTTTATGAGGCTCCTGAAACATTTTTAACAAGTTCCTCCTTGTAAAAGTACTCTTATGTTGTTCTAACAGATGATTTTCCACATTTTAATGTTCCCAGAATCCTTCCTTGATCATTGTCCCATGAAGTTGGATCTATCATATTTCCTATTCCTCGTATATGAGTTTACAACACTTCATGAGGCTCCCAAAACAATTTTAACAAGGTGACTAGATTTTTAATACAATGCATGTCCCAGTGCCTTGCCCAGAAAGACCCGGTATTGATTAGCTTGTTCATAAGCTCAATTTTCTTCACATAATATTCCTAAAACACCTCAAAAAACTTCATGGATCTCACACATAACTCATTGATGATTTATATATTCCCTATATGCCTCTACAAGATATTTGGGAATGACAAAAAGACCAAAAATAGTCATTTTGAAGCCTCCAAGAGAACTGTTCTTTCTTTGATTTCATTATTTTTAAGAACCAAGATATGTAAAATTCTATGCACATGAAAAACACTTTAAATTCATGTTATAATGTTCCTCTTGACCATAGTGAGGATGAAATATATGAAATGACGGTCGGAGGAAAGGTTTACATTGTTTGGGAAAGGTAATTTCAAGTGTGGGTTTGGTGGTCATGACCAAAATTATAAATTTTACATGTTATTCATTTTGCATGACGACACTAATCTAAAAGGTATATTAAAGTTTGCTTATATTTCATAATACCATACGTAGAATTTGTATGAGGTGTATGATGCACTAATGTCATTCACATTAGGGATATCAAATGTTATTATTTCAGGGGGAATGTTTTTTCCATTTTGTACTGGTTCACTTGAAATATATTTTATGGTTTGAAAATTGTCTAGTTGTAATGTTTTAGGACTGAAGTGGTTCAAAATTCATGGGTAAGTCTTTGCCATTTAAGATGCCTACACAAAAGTAAACCTTTTTTTATAAAGTTTTCTTTACCATCATATAAATCATTACATCATGTGTCAATAAACATGCTAGCCTAAATTATTCATCAAATGTGCATACTTAGACTTAAAAAATAATTCATGCTCATGATTATCAATAATGAAAACCCTAGTTATCTCAGAGTTGATGAAATTACATAATGCCAAAATATCCCCATAAATAACTATTACTAGAAAATTCCCATTTATGCATTTGTTAAATATGTGATTCCAAAAATCAATTAGCATTTCATATTGAAAAGGATGTATGTCTCCTCGAAGACCAATATCCCTTGTAGTCACCAATTATAGTGGGGCTTAGTCCATCCAATCTCATTATACCTTTTCCCATTTTCCCTCCTCTATTATGCACATATGAACATCATAACTTGTGTACATTATCATTATAATTTGAAATTTTCGTTCTTTTTTATGAAAGTGGTAGTAATCCTTAATTATTAATTATTATTACTCTTTATTCTTTCCAGTATACCTTTTGAGTGTGTTTTGAAATAGTTTTATATATCTCAATGGAAAAATAAAAATAATTATATAATTTAGGATGCTTTTACCAACAACTATGAGTAGTTCTATTATGGAACTATATGTAACTTTTGTCAGCAAGTTACATAAATAAGTGATCACAAACTCCAGATTAAAAATGTGGATGGAATACCATACAATGTTGTAATAAGAAAGAACTAGAATGTACATTGACATGTGAATTCCGTTATGTCATAATATATGGTAGGACTCTCTTCATTTATAATATGTATGTAGTTTCCAATATTCATTAAGTCTCTATAGACATTGATGGTTCTTCATCTGCTTTTATCTTCCCTTTCTTGTTATTGTTCTCTTTTTCTAATTTTCTTTTTCCCTTACTTTATTCACCCAATAATATATAAATTTGATAGTAATGAGAGTCATGTAGGCCATATTTTTCAAATGAATTTATTTGTTTACATGAACACAAAATTGCATTTTTGAGGTAATTCATCTTATGATATTCCAATACCTTTGTGTGACTTCATTTTTCCTCCCTTATACACCTACAGTAGGAGTGGAGGCTCTCAGAAAAAATATTGGATCCAAAAATCTCGTAATCCAAACATATCCAGAAATAAATTTATCATCCAATATACTTAGTTCACTCTGATTCATTCCTCAAGATGATCTGAAATAATTGGTAGTGAATCTATGTAAAGAATTTCGCTAAAATGTTGGTTGTTTCCTTACTAGTTGAACATGTCAAACAACCTATTATGTATAATTCCTAGTTTACCATCAATTTATTCTAGAATTTAATAGATAGCAACAAAAAATTCAATTTATTGTACAAATGATTTGGCTTGTTCAAATTAAAGATTAAGAGACACTAATTTTTGAAATTTTTCATAAAAGGAGAAAAACGTTAATCATGCTCTAAAAAATTACTTGGCTAAAAATCGAAGTAATAAATTACCATACATGCATCATTATTAGAGGTTTTTAATATAGGAATTCATGACTAACCTTTAGTAGTCCATATTTATCATGCTTATTACACCAATTCAATGAATTTTGTCTCAATCCATGTCTTATTAGCTTCATTTGTTTGTTTACACATATTAAAAATGGCATCACTTGATGTTTTTAAAGATAGTAGTTATGTTTTCCTAAACTCAAGTCTAGCATGTTAAAAACATCGATTCATCAGATTAAATTTTATTTTTTGTGCAAATATTTTGCTGGCCATCAATGATGTAGGATTTGACACCTTCCTTTTGTATGTCTTATTTTTCTTCAAGTTCAACCATATTTTTTATGGATTTTATGAAAGAAAGAATAAAAAATTCTCTTTGTGTTAGAATAAAATTTATTTACATCAAATGTACCAATAAATCCATATTCTCGTCATCAAAAGGGTAGTATTGATATTTCTCTGGTGTAACATGGCACCTAGTAACATCAATTCGAAAAACATATTCATTGTAGAGAAACAATACAAATTAATTCTGCATAGAAGAATCAACATTTTAAAAAACCTTTCTCACCCTTTTCAACATAATTGAAGATGTATTTATTTTTTCTAACTTGGGAAACTTCAAATTAATCATGTTAGTTTCTAATCTTAATCAATACATATACCAGACCATAGTGAAGTATTTTTCTTGCTTTACAGGGAAATTTTTTTTCCTTTGTTCAAGTGATGCCTTATGGATGAGGTAGTTTTGTAATGATATATATTATTGAACACTATAATAATACCCAAATGCATATGATGTACATCATTGTATATTTTTTTATTTGATTTTTTAGTGGTCCTAAATTATAACCATAACATAGACAAAAGGAACTGTTGTTATGCACTGATGAATACATTTTTTATTTCCTGAACACTATCACTCATAGTTCCATATTAATAATGACACATTTATGAATATTTATTTCTATGCACTCCACTTGAATACATAAAGTGTTGGCATCAAACAGTCTCAAAACTATAACTATACCTATTGCCTTCTCCCAATTATCCATTAATATATATATATATATATATATATATATATATATATCCTCATAAAATTTTTCCAGTAAGTGGACTTCAAACGACAATTTGTTGGTGCCCATTTTGATCCATTTGTTTTCTTGGCACCATATTTGCAGATTTCTCCATTATGGCTTAGTATGATCTTTTAATTACCCATTTTGTTCCTCATTGAATTTACCTTGTGATATTGTTAATGGTAATGTTAATGCAAACCTTGTCATAAATATTTATTTGTCCCCATGATTTCCTAAGGTATTTGTTGTTCCTTTCAAAGAAGTCTTAAGGGGATCCTTGAAGTTCAGTTTATAGGTTGAAAAATTTCTAAGGATGATTTTGTAGCTTCATATGGCTCCATGCTAACTTATTTTCTTGTTCATGATTTGAAGAACTTTCAAGAGGCTAACTTGCAAAATGGAGGGGTTTTAGAACTATTATGAAAAATTGGAGATTCAATTAATGGTTCATCATTGCATATTCATATTTTTATGCCACCTTTCTTCATGATTCATCCTCTTCTACAAATTAGCATCATATCCGTTTTTCATTTGTGCCCCTTTGGCATTGTGTTATAACCTGACAACATGAGACTTAGACCATTTTCCATTATTCCTTTAATTTTGGAGAAAAGGTGCATAATTGCAAGTCCCGTGGTGATTTTTAAACCTTCCATTTTAGTCTTGGAGTAAAAATATTCATTTTAAAAAAATTAAGTATTTTTTCAATGGGAAGTACTTTTTGTTTCTATAGTTGTAATACTACAAATTATGTGCCCAATCCCAGCCCCCGCAAAGGGGAATATTCAAGGTATCAAGGGAATGCTGGTCCTTAAATAAAATTCTCCCTTTTTGTAAAGGATTGCAAATTACAAATACAAGTCTTAACCCCGTAAAAGGAATATTTAGGGAATATTCCCTTACCTACTCAATTATGTATAAAAATTAAAGTTTTTGCAAAGCTATAAGTTGTTATTCCATCCCTAATGCCTGAAAGTGAATAGTCTTTTAATCTGGGAGCCGCGGAGAAAACATATAGCTTCACATTATTGCACTTGGAAATTTTGTAGTTTTTCCCATTTTATGAATTAGACTTTGGTACCCAAAGTCCAAGGGGGACACATGACATGCTACCGAAACTATAATGAAGAAATCATATCTTTATTTTTGCATTTTGCATATTTGTAGTAGTTGCAATATTGCAAATTGCATTCTCACTCCCACAATCTAATGAGTTGGACATGTCTTAGTGTCTCAGGCCTCTTAGAAAGGAAATAAGTTGTACAACTTGTAGTCTTATAGTTATTACTAAACTGTAAATTTCCTACATGACATTGACACTCGAAGAAAGTGACGAAGAAAAAGGCATGCAAAGGAGCCATGTAGGGTGTTGTAAGTTATGAATAAATGGGAAAATGCCAAGTCATCTAAGTGAAATTACATGTGGAAAATATTTCCATGTGTAAGGCAAAAATTCAAAGTGAAAAATAAGGAATTAATGGCTGCAAACTATACCACCATGTAAGTATATGCTTCCATTAATGAAAGCATGCGAGGAGTAATATAGATCTGTAATTTATTAAAATAATAACTTTGCCTTAAATTTTACAACTTATACAACACTTTGAAGCACTAAAATGATAAAGAAACCATATGTGTGCATTGGAATTGTGTCAAATGTGGTTTTAGAGCTTCAAACGATGATTTGTTTGCTGAATTTCAGTTTGAACAAGATTTATGACAACATTCGTGGGGGTAAGATTTTTACTTGTGCTTTTAAATAGTTTATGATCTTGTGGTGCACTGAAAAACTATGTTAGGATGGTAAAACATATATAAATTATTGTAAATCTCCTCTCTCAGTAGATTTTTTAGACCTTCACCATGTAAGTATGAATATGTAATTATATTGTGTCCTAATCACCTCTCACCTTACATTTGATTTAGATAAAATAACAGACACTAACCTAGGTAATATAGACCTAGCTGAATTCTAGAAAAGGTTGCATGCAGTTGATAGGAATGATACAATGGGAAAGATTGACTAGAGTGGAATTTCCCTAGCAGCTACTTTCCCCCCAATCTATTTAGTATCCAGAGTTGGTTTGGGTATTGTTAAAAATGAAAACCCAATAACTAGGGAGGGTAGGGATGGAATCAATGATTTGGTCCTATCTATAACCACTAAAAAATTTAAGATGTTATTAGGTATCCATAATCCATCTCACGTGGTATACATTTCTATTAAAAGTGTGGAAGAATACTAGAATTCAAATATTTTCAAGTGCTCCAAAATATTGAACACCAATTTGCTTGAAAATCAAGGGATTGTTTCCACCAGGATTCCCACAAATTTAAGTAGAGTTGATTTTGTGGAGGAAATTAGTGATATTATAATAATGTTGAATAGGTTCATGGGGAAGGAATATGCATACCCTTACAGTATTGGATGTTAAATTTAATCCAAATTATCCTCATTGGGAAAATTGACCGCATCCACTAATAGTTTCTCAAGATGTTAGTATAAATCAAAGAAGGATAAACTAGAAAATTGGATTTCTATATTACTTCTTATTTGGTATACAACATTAATTTCTTAGAACATTCCTTAGACTAGATAGAAAAATAGATTTTGGAAACCGTAGAGTCTATGATGTGTACCCAAAATTAAATTTGGATAACTACATTTACAACTTTTGGTTATTGTTTGACACTTTATTTTATCCCCTCATATGCCTATTCAATCCTAAGTGGGAAATTAATTGGATATCTACACAAAAAACCAAGGTAATCATTGAGTATGGATATTACTTCATCCAATTCCAAATATTCACCTTCATCATGATGAGTGGCTTTCATGATTTCCACTACATGTTGCCAAGGTATTTAGATGATAGTGGGAACTTTTGGAGGTATCAAGGAAGTTGGTGGAAGTGAAAAAAAATATTGCATGGAAGCACAAAGAAAGCATCAAGTTTTTCAAGGCCGAGATATAAAATTGAAATAATAATTAATATTAATATAAACATTATAACCAAATTTATAAGAATGAAATAAATAAACAAAGTAAAGAACATGAACACAATGACACAAAATTTAACATGGAAAACCTGTAAATGGGTAAAAAACCATAGAAGAATAATCCACTATAGAGAAATATTTACATTACAGTCCAGTAACTCCTCCCTCCTTCTACTCCCTGTATTTACCCAGAATCCAAAATTATTCACATGATATATGAATATTACCCATAGTCATATTTAAATAACCCGAAGGGTTATGCCCATATTAAGTGATGACGCATACCCCGATTTGAATAATAATTAGTTACTTAATAAATAATCAAACCTAATATAGAGTTTATATTTAAATAATAAGAATATAAACTATTCTATATTATTTAACTATAAACTAAATATTATGATACAGTTAATATTATAGTTCTAACAAAGTTCCCAATCAGAATCGAAAGGTATACTTTCCCTACTTTGGTTAAGGCCGTACTCTTAGAAGCAGAGATGAGAAGAACCACTTTGCAGAAACTCTCTCTAATTCCAAATTATTATATTAAGGGGATACTCTATTGAGATTTGGGGAATTCTTATGAGCATGAGCCTCATTATGAGGACTATTGGATGGACTATATAGATGAAGAGGAATTCAGATTGATGGAATACTCAAGGATGGCCCTCACCCAAGTGGTTGAATACAAGATTGCAACTATCCCTTAAGGACTTCAAGATGGGAATAAATTATTAAGCAAGCCATATGTTTACAAAAATATATCCTTATATCATATGCCAAGTGTGGATTGGACTAGATAGAAAGGTACTTCATTACATAATAGGACTATTGACGTTATTAAGAAGACCTTAGTATGGTTAAATAGGAAAGGAATTGAATTGAACTTGTAAAATACAACAATTTTGAGGGAGTATATGGAATGTGGGATCATAAATAATGTAATTCCCCATTTCAAAAATAAATTTTCAAATTTAGATAACCTAAAAGGAAATTCCCCATAAATTTCAATTAGAGGGCCAACTTTCGGGGTTATAGAGGAACTCAATATAACAACTAGAAAGACAAGGTCTCTTGTGTCAAAATTAACACACATGTCTAAGAAATATCTAGAGAAAACTATGAAGGATACTTGAATTATTAATACCACACCTCTCTAAGAAATCCCACATCCAACTTCAAGGAAAAAAGATTTTTTGGAAAAGGAAACCACTCAAGTTAATGTAGCAACCATCTCCTCAAGAGAATCATCTAACAAGGGAAAGTTTATGAGAGTAAGAATTTCCTCAAGCAAGCCTAAGATATATCCAACATTGGAAATTATCCATGAGGAAGAGGAAGAAGAGGAGCAACCCGTGACCTTGCATTTTCTAAGGACCAAGAGAACAAATGTGGCTACACCTACAATAGATTCAACTATATATGAAACATCTCAGGGGACATATCTATTGGTTCAAACGTTTTCTTCTTCCTCTCAAAATTAAGAGGTAGTAGTCACTATCCCACCTCCTATGCAACACGAGGAATTTTCTAGTGTGTTTTTGTAAGAGATCCCTACCATTGTTAGAAAATTTAGGGATAATAAACCCAAGGATAAGAAAGAATCTAAGTACCAGACCCATATATTGAATAAACATTTACTAAATTACTACATCGGCTGGGCCAAGATGTTGGAGCCAACCTTTCCCATGAAACCAAATTAGATACATCGGTTGAGGAAGGGAAGGGAAACCAAGAATCACAAGAAAAACCTGTCATGTAGAAGGTTGAAGGTAGTTAGGTGGAGAATACTATGGAAGAGGGAAGTTTTATAGAAAGACTTGGGCAAATCCATGTTGAAGAGGTTCCATCAGTAGAGAGTTAACAATCAAGTGTCATGAATCTCACACAACCAATATTAGAGATAGGTGAAAAGGAGATTGCAACTCAGGAAGTTACAAAACAAGAATCCCAACATCAGGAGTAACCACAAGCTAAGACAACTTAGAATCCTTCTTCATCTAGAGAAAAATAGGTTAAGGTCACAAAAATGATAGATACAAATACTCAACCATCTTCAAATATGATAGAGGAAGAGGTAAAATATTTAGGGGTAGAATAAATAAGAGTTCAAGTACATCTTGTTTAATCTTATGATCAACAAAAGGTACAAATAGAATATTCTAGTCTTGCTCTCCTTATACCCCAAAGATAGATGATAGTGCCTAGTGTTCCCCAGCTACAGATGTAGAAACCATAATCCAACTACGTAATTTTAATACTAAAATTTCACTAGTTATCCTCTTTCCCATCATTTCATTATATTTAGTTATTTCCTACAAATTAGCTAATATTCCCCCTCATTTTGGTCAATTAACGACGCTTCATTAATTAACTATTCTTTCCCCCATTCTAAATGCCAATTAATGACACTTCATTATTTATAATCCTCTTTTAATTAATTAACTGCTTATTAGTTAAAAAATCCTTTTTAACTTTGTATTTAATCAATAAACCTTCTTATTGGTTAAATCCCCCTTTGAAATCCTCCAGATCCTATCAATTTCACTCTATATCCCCTCTAAATAGATTCTTAATCTTATCTTGGTCTATTAATAAATCCTAGTTGATTAATTGAAACCTCTCCAACTCTCAAGAGTTGATAATTACTAATTAATTCCTTCTAATCATGCTTATCCCTTCCTAATTCTACTTTATCTTTGTCCCACATTCACTAGGTTTATAGCTTCTCAAAAATTGGAAAGCTATATATAGAACCTAGTATCCCCCTTCCAATATTACACCAATGTTTTACTATTATACTATATGCACATGATAAGAGCATTTATACTTGGAAAATATCATTGATCTAGCACTCATTCCTCTCATAAAAGAGTAGTAAAGGAAGATCCAAACATGGCCATTAAGCCATTTTGGTGAGATTATTTCCTCTTCATGGAGATTAAATTATTTTGATTTCTCATGATCATGATAGGTTCACCATAAGGAGAAACTACACATACAAAGAAAATATAAATAAAAAGGGATGGCTTAGTGTTTTCAAGTTTAATTTGGATTCATTGATTAGATTTTTCCCTTACATAGCTTGATCATGATGCTTCTTGTTGAATTAGCTTAGTTATAGGAACTACTTTGTGTTAGTTTCTAGTTGTTAACTTCACCTAATTTTACATGCATATATATGGCATGCCTGGTGGGGCCCTCATTTATCTCATGGACATTTTCTCAAGTTATTGTAGTTAAGTTTCATTTTTTCTCACTAACCTCTTTTTTGCACATGTTGATAAATCTTGTATTTCTTAACTTATTTTTTTGAGTTTTCATGTGTTTAGTGTTCCCTACAGGTGTGAAGGAGCTGAGGTGCTACTAAAATTGAAGCTAATCATAAATATTTGAGATTTTTGACATTTTTTGGTCAAATTCTCATGTTATTGAAGTTACACAGGCTTCGTGCGCTAGCGTTAATCCTATCTATATTTGTGTTAGTCCTCATACACTAGTGTTGACCCTTATACATAACCATTGTTGTATAAACACTTGTGTTTTTCCTCTATGCACTAGAATTGTATGTATTTTTCTTACCTGTCTACATAGAGAACCCCAAGTGTTAGCGTTGACCCTTTTGTGTTACCATTGTTATCTGTGTGCTAGTGTTGTTCCTTTATGCACTAGTGTTGTATGTATTTTTCTTCTCTTTCTACACATAGAACCCCCTGCATCTAAGTTAGTTCTCTGTGATAGTGTTAACCCCCTACATCTACATAAGCATTCATGTGCTAGTGTCAATCCCCCTACTCTCGCATTGATCCCAATGTGTTAACGTTCTGTGTCAATTTTTTGGGCTCAAATTTCAAGAATCCCAAAATCTGATTTTTGGTGTTTTATGCTATTTTACATGTTTTCTAACTTCTATTTTGTAGGATTTGCCTTTTAAATCATTTTCTAACATGTTTAAATGCTTTAATGCATGTTGTATTTCCATTTTTTGTTGAGTTCGGACAAATTTTTTGTATGATCTCATCTTACACCTTTTGGTGATCTTGAGAATAAAAACCAACTTTTCTCTTCTTTTCTAACATTTGGTTTAACTTGGAAATTTCATCATTTAATTTGTTTAAGGGAATTAATATTTTACAAATAATTTTTATGGTAATTTGATTTAGCCTTTTGACGTAGGAGGGGGGAGGTTCCTTGGCCCTTATATATATATATATATATATATATATATATATATATATATATATATATATATATATATATATATATATGGGGCCGAGGAGAGGGAGACTATATATCTAGTCAACACTTCCCCATCCTAGTTCAGATTAGAGATATGGTGACGACCTACTATACTATAGATATTCTTTATGGAGGGCCAACTCCCCCCATATATAGTTTGATCTTCTCTAGTTGTATCAATCATTGTGTATGCTCTTCTCTTGAATCTTTTGATGATCTTGAGAATCAAAAGAAACCCTAGTCCTCTTTATACAGGAAACTACTAAATATTTTGTGCATAGAACATAACGCTTGTTGAAGAATCGAACTAAAATAAATACTAACAATTGAGGGTTACAGGTTATCAATTGTGTGTTAAACCACTTTTTTAATCAAGGATAAAAAAACACACCATTGTATTAAAAAAAAATCTAATTCCATGTTAGGATAAGGGTTAAAATGTGTTTTCTGTAAATTATGGGAAGTATCTTGGCATAATCCATAAAAATCATTGTGAGGATTACCATAGGAACCCCAAAATAGTCCACACCTTGAGGGAACTAGAGGATGAAATAGGAAGTGCTCCACTACCTACTTGACTAGAAATACTTGTGAGGAATGCTTCATGTTGTCTGCATGAGGCCCCATAAATTAATTTGATTGTGGGGTAATGGTCCTTTGTCTAGGATTTATCTAGCAAAGTGTATCTCTCTTAGGAAAGTATATATATATATATATATATATATATATATATATGGGGCCGAGGAGAGGGAGACTATATATCTAGTCAACACTTCCCCATCCTAGTTCAGATTAGAGATATGGTGACGACCTACTATACTATAGATATTCTCTATGGAGGGCCAACTCCCCCCATATATAGTTTGATCTTCTCTAGTTGTATCAATCATTGTGGATGCTCTTCTCTTGAATCTTTTGATGATCTTGAGAATCAAAAGAAACCCTAGTCCTCTTTATACAGGAAACTACTAAATATTTTGTGCATAGAACATAACGCTTGTTGAAGAATCGAACTAAAATAAATACTAACAATTGAGGGTTACAGGTTATCAATTGTGTGTTAAACCATTTTTTTAATCAAGGATTAAAAAAACACACCATTGCATTAAAAAAAAATCTAATTCCATGTTAGGATAAGGGTTAAAATGCGTTTTCTGTAAATTATGGGAAGTATCTTGGCATAATCCATAAAAATCATTGTGAGGATTACCATAGGAACCCCAAAATAGTCCACACCTTGAGGGAACTAGAGGATGAAATAGGAAGTGCTCCACTACCTACTTGACTAGAAATACCTGTGAGGAATGCTTCATGTTGTCTGCATGAGGCCCCATAAATTAATTTGATTGTGGGGTAATGGTCCTTTGTCTAGGATTTATCTAGCAAAGTGTATCTCTCTTAGGAAAGTATATATATATATATATGGGGCCGAGGAGAGGGAGACTATATATCTAGTCAACACTTCCCCATCCTAGTTCAGATTAGAGATATGGTGACGACCTACTATACTATAGATATTCTCTATGGAGGGCCAACTCCCCCCATATATAGTTTGATCTTCTCTAGTTGTATCAATCATTGTGGATGCTCTTCTCTTGAATCTTTTGATGATCTTGAGAATCAAAAGAAACCCTAGTCCTCTTTATACAGGAAACTACTAAATATTTTGTGCATAGAACATAACGCTTGTTGAAGAATCGAACTAAAATAAATACTAACAATTGAGGGTTACAGGTTATCAATTGTGTGTTAAACCATTTTTTTAATCAAGGATTAAAAAACACACCATTGTATTAAAAAAAAATCTAATTCCATGTTAGGATAAGGGTTAAAATGTGTTTTTTGTAAATTATGGGAAGTATCTTGGCATAATCCATAAAAATCATTGTGAGGATTACCATAGGAACCCCAAAATAGTCCACACCTTGAGGGAACTAGAGGATGAAATAGGAAGTGCTCCACTACCTACTTGACTAGAAATACCTGTGAGGAATGCTTCATGTTGTCTGCATGAGGCCCCATAAATTAATTTGACTGTGGGGTAATGGTCCTTTGTCTAGGATTTATCTAGCAAAGTGTATCTCTCTTAGGAAAGTATTGGCGAGTGTTGAGAAGAAAATCCTAGACATCTAGTTTGCATTAGGGCCAAATTTTCCTTATCCAATCGTGTTCTAAATATCCTGAAAAAGCATAAAATTATTTGGAGTTAAAACCTTGTTATTCAAACAAGGGGAAAGTTCATCAAAGTTTACACTGTGTGTAATTCATCATGAAACTTACCACACAAAACTTTGTCTTAGTTTCTACCTTTTTATAAAACAAGGAAAAAATCTGCCAAATTTGTGCTACATATTTTTCATCACCACTTGTTCTATCTCCCTTGTTTTCTTATTGACATTTTTGGTAAAAAGAAATCAATAAAAATTGCTACATAAATCATTTCCACAAATTTTACACCAACTTACATCCTTCCTTCTTTTGACTATGATAGTAAGTGTTGAAAGTGTGTTGGTATATATTCATATTTTGGTAGCCTTGTCTTAATACCCACATTGACACTTCTTTTGTAGTTAGGCTATGCTATCTTGATTTCCCCTTGAGTTGTTACACTTCTCACATTATATCAATACATTTTTAATAATTACATCTTATTTTCATAAAAATTGAAAGTGTCCAAATTATATTGTTACACTACTCACTTGGTATCAAATCCTTGTTATACTTAGTGCTTGTTTTTGTTCAAACATTGCCTTGAGTTTCAGAAGGTGATGTAGTTATGTTTCTCACATTTTATCAATACATTTTTATACTAACATATTGTTTTTCCTAAAAACTTGATTAAAGTATCCAAATTGTATTGTTGCATTGCTCACATTAGTAGCCTCCATTTTCAAACCTTATACTTTGTTTGTATTAAACTTGTTTAAGTATACCTTGAATTGAAATCACTTCAAACCATTTTTAATACTTAAGTCTTGTTTATTCCAAACTCAATTTAGTTATTAAAATTTTGGTGTCATCTTGAAAAATTAATCTTTGAGACATTTTGAGGCAGGAAGTAGGTTATTTTATGATTGGTTCCTTGTTTGGAACTTCCTTGATTTTTCCTTGGTGACATCTCATAAATATAGTTTCATATCCTTGGAAAATTCATTGATTATTTGATTCCTTGATTCAATTTTCCTTGAATTTTTGGGATTATTTGTGATTCTTTGGGATTCTTTGACATTCTTTGTGAAATTTTGATTTTTCCTAGGTTCATTGTATTACTTGTACACATTTATCAAAGCCTAGAAAATAATTTCTTATTATGCCTCCTATTACAAGAATGGGACATAAAATATTGGGTTCAAATCCTTTCATCCGTACAAATTTATACCCCTTAATTAAAGAATAAAATTTCATTGACCATAGTGGCAATGAGGGGAACTCTCCTCTAACCAACTTCGAATTTTACCCTGGTCATATGGATAACTTTCTCTTCTATAACATAGATCAAGTGTTGGTATGAGTTGTAGAATAAGGGGCTAAAATGCCACCTAAATTCAACCATAATCTCCTTACAAACATGGTTCATTGAGAAAAAGAATCTGAATGTCCCCTTTGATCCATAGATGACATATTAAATTTGGGGCATGCTTCTACTTCTGGTCAAAGAAATGAAAAATACACACCCTCTAAAGACATCAAGGGTTATTTCATATGGATTGTTTGAATTAACCATGATAGTGGAATAGAGAACGAAGATCATGAACAACCACCCCCATGTGAAATTCAAGAAGAACCAAAAAACAATGAGGTCACTATTCAACAAAAATTACAAGCCCTTAGTCATCAATTGGCGAGCTTGGCTTCCCATGTTCACAAAGGCACTAATAGAGCTCCACGTAATGAGAAACCTAAGGCTACATATCATGATCTTTACATTGAAAACCATGATGGAAAAAAATCCAAATCTAACCACGTGTATAAACCTTCCTCACTTACATGTGGAAAAATATTTTACCAAGAATGGAAGTTTATCAAAAATTCCCTCACTAATTTACAATAAAATAACGTTGGACATAGTAATAAATACCAATTTGAAGAACTATTCCCATATCATTTTGATCAAGTGATGTTACGAACACCCTTTCCTCTAAGCTTCAACTACATTAAATTTGAAAAATATAGGGGTAAAGGTGATCCACCTGATCATGTCAAATACTTCTTCGTGGCTTGTCAAGAAGTTTCCTATAACGACAACTACCTTTTTCACCTATTCCCACAAAGTAGGGCCAAACACTTGAATGGTTCCTCTATATACCTAAAGGGTCTATCTTCACATTCAATGAATTGGTAGAAATGTTTGTGCACCATTTTTTAGTTAATATGGAAAGTGACATCACCATGTTAGATTTATGTAATGCAAAAAAATGAAACAATGAAAACTTTTCTAGTTTCCTACAAATATGGCGAGGGATATCTAGTTGCTTCCCTTTCTCCATTGTAGAAAAACACCTTGCTGGAATTTTTGTGTGAAAATTACATACTAGAATTTATTTTCACTTGTAAATGCATTGTGTGAGAACTTTCAAAGAATTCATATAGAAAGGAATCCAAATTGAGAAGAATTTTTTAGATAAAGCGATTTTAAAACCCTTCCAAAGAGATAATCGCAAGTCCAAACCTGCAGACAAACCTACATTCTTTAACAAGATCAAAAATGTTGTACGTAATGGCATCACGGATTCAAAATGTCTGCAAGTATTTTATACTGGTACTCCTTTGAAACTTTCCAAAGGACCTTTTGTACCTAAAGTTAAACATCGTGTGTTCACTCCTCTTATGGATTCTTTGTCTTCAATCTTGAAATAATTTGATGCAATGAACATGATCAAGTTCCCTAACACTGTACTCTTTGCAAATGATGCACTTATACCTTCATAGTACAGAGACCATGAATATTTTTAGTATCATCATGTGAAATTCCATACCATGGATAAATTTTTGAAGATGAAACAATTCATTCAAGACCCCATAGATAGAGGAGAGTTGGAAATGGATTCACTTGCACCCAATAAATCTTATAACCAATAATTTGGAATTTACAAAGAATCATTCCCTAAACATAAAAATGTATATAAACATTTAGATCAACATCAATCATCCCAGAATAAAATTTTGACTTATGTTTTTTCCAATTCCACTAATCCATTTGATTCACTCATTGGATGTGTTCATACTCTTATTGATCGTATGAATACAATTAAGATTAAGGCATGAGAGTGCACATGGAAATGCGACATGATCATCTTGTTATTCCAAAACATCCTCTACCTACCCCTTAGGATAGTCACTATGATCTCTTAGAATAGCTTGAGAAGACTACTGCTAAGAGTTCCATCTTGGATCCTATTAAGATATCCAACATTCATAGTTACATCCTTTAAAAAGTAATTCAGGGGTCAAGAGTTTCAACTAATATTGATCCTTCATGTTTTCAAGACTTAGTCACACATCTTTCTCCTTCTAAACATATTACCTTTAGTCAGCATGAGATTCTAATGGATGATCATAGGCATAATATACCCTAGTATATTGAAGTGATTGTCACTCATGATAAGATAAAAAGGGTGCTTGTAGACAATGAATCTGGCCTAAAATTTTTTACTTTGAAGCTCATTAGATAGATGGAATACATAGACACAAAATTAAATCCTAAATTCATCACCATTAAGACTTATGATAATGCAGAGAAAAAATCACTTGGTGCAAAAAAATTTCCTATAGAAGTTAGGCCTACTAGTCATGATACCTAGTTCCATGTCTTAGACTTAGAACTACCCTATAATATGCTCTTAGGTCACCCATGGATTCATGTCATGCAGGTTGTACCTTAAATTTTCCATTAGTGTATCAAATTAGACCACGAAGAAAAAAATCTTACCATTCTTAAGGACCCCCAACCCTTGTCACATTATAGAGCATTATAAGGTTGTTTCCTGACTGCATATGAATGTCCTTCAACCAAAATAGTTGTGTAAATTCAATCCAGGAATCTCACCTCCCATATTGATCATAATAAATTTTTCTTCCATGAAAATGGTGCTTCTACCTCTCTATCTCCCTTTTCTTCATGGAAGATGAAGATCCTTTCAACCGGCTCTCGAGAAAACAACCTCCAACAGGCCCTCCTATTTTTCAATCTCTCCTATCACCCAAGGCATGTGGTAGGCCCAGTTATAAATATCAACGGTCCCGCAAAGACTATAACATTGAGAATTTCCTTCATGACAGCCTTTTAGCATGCGAGAAATTACTTGACGCTCCTATATCCCAGTCTCCTAACGATGATATGGCTTCATGTTATCTAGCTCCTAAATATGTCATCCCTAACAAGATGATGTATTACATGGGTTATTAAGGATAGGGATGTGGCATAGATGAGAAGGGTGTGTGGGAACCTCTTCCAACACCACATCACAAGGTAGAAAAGTATGGTATTATTATTCCATCGTATGGGTCCTGTACTATTAAGGTTGAAGCCCTCTCTTCTAAACATGATGATAGTTCTTCTTTTATGAGAGTAAAATAGAGTCCTAATGTATTCTGTAAAGATACCTTTCCTCCATGAAACTATTTCCTATCATGGCTATTTTAACCATATTTCCTTCCACTCCCAAATTTAATCTTGTTCACCCATCCCTTGTAAAATTAGACCAACAACTGCACATACTAATTGATTTCTTCTAGAATGATAAAGAAATTGGAAAATTTATGGGTCTATGGGATGATATTCTTATCGGTGATAAAAAAAATTGTTTCTCTATTGATATTTATGCATATGCATACTTCAAGGAGGAGGTTGATTTATGTGGTCATCAAAATAAGAAATAAAATGAGGGAAAGATATCTTCCCAAAAGCCTCAACAAAAGAAAAAGTCCAAGTCCCATAGTGAAAAACTCTTCGAGGCACTAATGGACAAACAAATTGAGATATCAATGAACATAAAAAGTGTCTAGTATAAGGGTGAAAATCTCGTTGAGACTCCCTCAGAGGAAGATCTTAATCTCCCCCTTGATCCTATGTGTATGAAACACGAATCCAAATTTCTTGTGGAGGATACTATTGATGTTAATATTAGAACTTAATATGAGCCTAAAATGGCTAAGCTAGGAGCTTCCCTCTCTATGTAAGAACAAATTTTTTTTATCATGCTTCTTCAAAAATTCTTAGATATATTTGTTTATTCTTATGTGGATATGTCAGGATTAGATCCTTATTTGGTAGTGCATAACTTAGTTTTGCATGAATCAACAAAACTGATTAAGTAAAAAATTCATAGGATGCATCCTCGTGTAGCCCTTTTGGTCAAGGAGAAGCTAGAAAAATGATTGGTAGTAAGATTCATTAGGCCTATTGACTACTCATAATGGATTTTTAATATAGTACATATACAGAAGAAGCCCATTGGTATTAGAATTTACATGAATTTCATGGACATCAACAAGACATGTCCCAAATATGACTTTCCTCTTCCAAATATAGACATGATTATTTATTAATCTGCATGCTACAAAATGATATCCCTCATGGATGGATTTGTAGGCTATAACCATATAAAAATTTCAAAAGATGATCAACATAAGACTTCCTTTACTACCCCTTTGGGGATGTTCTGTTACCAAGTCATGCATTTCGGTGTCAACAATGTTGTCATAACTTATCAAAGAGTGATGCCTATCATCTTCCATAACATGTTGGATTATATTATAGAAGACTATTTCGATGAAAAATTGGAAGAATCTAGGACTAGAGAAGAACATCCAGAGATCCTATGACGTATCTTTTAGCATCTAAGAGATTATAAGGTTATACTCAACCCAAAGAAATATGTCTTTGGTTTACTTTCAAGGAAGCTAATAGGATTCATTATTTATAGAAGAGAAATTGAGGTGGACCCAAAAAAATTCACTGTTATTATAGAAATGCCTCCTCCCAAGAACATCAAATATTTGTGCAGTTTGCAAGGTAAAATCCAAGATATCCACAGATTCATTTCCCAAATCACAGATAAATGTCATTCATTGACTCATCTTCTCAAGAAATATTTTGAATTTCACTTGGGCTCCTAGATGCCAACAAGCATTTGCATTTCTCAAGGATTATTTGGTAAAACACCGATTCTTATGCTTCCAATTTCAGGAAAACCCATGTTTCTATATTTCTTAGCTACCAAATTTTATATCTATGGGATTCTAGCTTAATATGATCTAAATTAGAAAGAGAAATCCATATATTACCTTAGTTGTATGTTGATCTCTTCTGATATAAACTAATTATAGATTGAAAAATCTTGTTTGGCCATTGTTTTTACTTTCCAAAAAATTCGTCACTATATTTTGAACAACTAAGTTAAGCTTATATCTAGAGTTAACTCATTCAAGTACTTGTTATCTAAACCTACACTTACTGGAAGTATGGATAACTATATCATCTTGCCTAGTGAGTTTGATATTATTAGCTAGAAATCAATCTAAGGGAAAGTGTTTGCGGATCAACTAGTTGAAGCCCCTTTTCCATGAACTGAACCATAGATTCTGGATCTTGCGAATACTTTTATGATCTATATTGAGGAGTCAATCTTATGGAAAATATAATTTGATGGATCATTTACCTTTCATGGATCGGGGACAAGAGTTATTCTTATCACTCATATAGGTGATTTGATTCCTTGGGATTTTAGACTGTTATTTCCATGCAATAATAATATAACTGAGTATGAATCCCTCATTACAGGATTGAAAATTTCTATACAATGGGATATCATATAGGTCAATGTTATGGGTGATTCTCAATTGATCATAAAGAAAGTGAATGATGAGTATAAGTTCAAGGATGAGAAGATCGTCCCTTACAAGAAACTAGTTAATACTTTAAAGGAATTATTTGTGAAAATCACCTTCCAGTAGATACCTAGAGGATGGAATCTCTTGGTAGATTTCATGGCTATAATTTTGTCTTTGTTACGCATTTCCCCAGGTAACAATGACATGACATTCTGTTGGTCCCATTATTGAGTTTGCATAATGTGCCTTATTTTTTCATGACCAAATGTGCTCACAAAAGTTTCATTTTTTGATTTCATGGTCTGCAACTCATTTTCCCTAATTAAATACCTTCCAAAATGTCTATGTTGTTATTCTGCCCCATTTTGAAACAAAATCCATGTTTCCCCCAATTTGTGCCCTAACTTCATTTTTTCGGGCTGAGCCATTTTCTCCTTTGTTAAATTCATGCAAAAATTAAAGTGGATTGATTCTTAGTTATTTTCTATTAAAATCTCATGCCCTAGGTCAAAATCATTGTTAAATCATGCTTCATTGGATTCAAAACTGAAAAATCCTCCTTCCTTGTGAAAAAATTCAATTTTGAGGGCATCCTCTGTATTTTTCACGTTTTGACAGGCATACGGGTTTCATTTGCCCGCAAAATTAATCATCACAAGATTTTGGTGATGTGCGGGAAAACATTACTAACTTGTCATTTTTGATTTTTTGCAAAAGGAAACTTTTTTTCCACATCCCCGTAGTGCTACAGTGTTGTGCCTATGTGGCATGATTTGATTGGTTGATGGATCAGTAGGTGGTGGGCCACACTTAGGAAATTTTCTTCTGTTCTGGAAAATTTCTTAAAATCAAATATTTTCCCAGGAGCCTACATCGAATGGGAAGCGGACACGTGGCAGGGAGATCAAGCGGACAGCGGGGGAGTTGGAGAAAATTTTGATGTTTTTGGCTCAAGGTGTTAAGGGGAAAATTTTTCCCCAAAGCCCGCACCCAATAAGAAGGTGACACATGTTTTAGAGAAGAGATGGAAGAAGGGGTCGAAGGAACACATTTTGAAATTTTTCCTTTGTGTTTGCAAGGTAAAAAGTGAAAAATGGGCCCGCCTCCAATGAAAAATGGACACGTGTCCAGGAGGGTCAAGTGGGGCGGTGGGGACTTTGATTTTTTTTTTGTTTTTGGGCTTGATTTTAAAAAGTGAAACTTTTTCCTGAAGGCCCATCTCGAATAGAGAGGACACGTGTTCTAGATTTGGCAGATATTTGGAGCGCGGAAGAAATATTGGAAAATTTACAAATTTTGGCGAGAAATTTCAAAGGAGAAAATTGATCTGTGGAAAATATTGGAGGTGTCCCCCCATAGCCAATTAGGGGGAGACACATGGCACTATTCAGAGGGACAAAAGGGAGAGCGCGGGCCCGCAACATTTTTAGTGCTCACAGAGGTTTGAAGGAGAACTTGGAGGGTCGGATAAGTAGTGAATGGGAGACCGCCACATGGCAGGGGATCAAGCGGGTGTTCGGGCCCACAGGGGGTTTTTGAAGAATTTTTTCTTTTCTCAAAAAGGGATAAAATTTCATTCTTTTGGCCCGTGAATTTTAGTAGGGCCCACCTAGGGACACATGGCATGTCTAGGGGGCATGTAGGGAAAATTTTCAAAATTTTCCCGAAGTTCAGAAAAGGTTTCAAAATGCATTTTTAAGGATTACGGATGCCCACTCCAATCATTTTTGGCCACGTGTCTACCTTATCCAAAAGTCCAAAAATATATTTTTGAGCCTACATGTCGAATCTCATCAGGACACGTGGAGGGATGTAAATTTAGAGTTGAATTTGGATCGACAGTTGCTGAGTATTTTCATTTCTTGTTGCCATGGGAGCTCTAAAGATGCTTGGATTCATCATTTTTACACCAAATTCCATGAAATTTTATATGAATTTACATCCCCTTAGACCTTCTGAATGCAATGGCATCATTCATTTGAGCTAATTTAGATGCCCTATTGTGTTTTTCATGAAATATTTTTCTCAGCCCGTGTAAAAACATGAGAGAAGTAAAAAATTAAAGTTGCAGAGTTAAAAATGATGAAGGAAAAAGGTGGAAAATGATTGCAAATGCATGCTGGCATGGTTGAAGTAACAAAAACGTGACCCTTGGATGGATAAGGATCTGAGCTCATGTAATATTTTATTATTTTTGTGCATCCTTCGGAATTTTGCGAGCTGTTTTACATTTTAATATCATTTTTCATCAAATGGATAAGGGTTCTTGTATAAAATTTGATCCCTTTGAGCATATTATTTGCTTGGGATGCAAGGATCTAAGCTGGGCATAAGGTATAAGTATGTAATTTTGGAAGCATTTTGTAAGGTTCTGTTGAGATTTTTGGAGAAAGACAAGAATTTTCACAGAGGAAAACTGGAAGTAGTTCCATTTGTTTTGGAGAAACTGCCTGAGAGCCATTTTTAATTCCTGTCTTGCATCAAATGTTCATCATGTTGAGTTGGTTTTAGTTGTAAAGACATCAACAAGATTTGAGATTGTCTTAATAACATTCCCTTGCTAGTGTATTTGATCAAAATTTATGGATTGACTAGTTTTATCTCTTGGCAAAACTTACATATACTTGTATTTCAGTATGTTTTCAATTTGTGTTTCATGCTTATGTTTCAATCTTGTGTTTGGGATCTCTTTTGATCATACATAGCCTCATTTCTTGTATAGGGTTTGAAGGCATCTGCAATCTTTCATTCAGAAGAGAATTCATTTGAGTGAAGATAAACAGATTTAAATTCATCTTACTTTCCTTTAATATTGAGGGTGTTTGTAAACCTTTGGGTATACCTTAGGTCATGATCAAATAAGGGTTTCTAGATGCTTCATTGATATTTCACTTCAAGCTTTTGTGGCAAGTTATCAAAGTTTGTGTGGAATAGTGTAGATTTGGGCCTCCATTTGTGCACACATCTTGGTTGAAAGAGAACTTCAAACTCATTGAAACATCTCTGATGTTTAGGTATTGTAATTCTTTTACAAATGTTCCTAAAGAAGTTGGTAAGTTCCTTATCTTGTCTTATCTAAACTTCTCCCATCAAAATTTCATTCAAACTAATTCATCCTACCCCTACATTGCATTGTGTATCAAAAAAAGAACTCAATCCTTTCACAAAAATGCACAAAGCATATTAGGGTTTTATCATGTCTTTAGTAGCCCTAGCTTTGTTTTGAGAACATTTCCATCATTTAGTAGTGATAACTCCTTTGAGTTTGGATAATGGATACTTGATCATGTTCTCACAAGGCCTCTTTCATGTCATCACAAGGCCTCTTTCATTTCATAATGCAAAACACAAGGATATCTCTACCTCCTTTACCATACAAGGGATGCAATATAGGTTATCTTGCCTTGGTTGATAGGCACAACCTAAAATAGTGAGGGTTAGATCAAAACCCTTATGAAGGTGTTATCCACATCCTCAAATCTTGAATGCAAACAAGTAGATAGGTGTGATCCCCGGCTACAAACGACACACAAACCATCTATCTACTCTTGAAGTGTCTTGTGCTAAGTTCATGATGCTAATTCAAGTTGTGAAGGAGACTAAAACTGGATACCAACACCCGAGTCACACCTTTTCACCCATGCAATAATATCCCCAATTTCTGGGCTCATTTTGAAGCACTTGAAAGGTATGAGCATTTCCTGTCTTCCAAACATGAGAGTTGTTATATTCTTGAGATATCATTCCATGACTTAAAATCTGAATCTTTTGGGTGACAAGGATAATAAAATTCAAATTGCTCATCTCATTTACTAGCATTGTCTAGATGATTTGGACCCATTATATATTGGTCATGAATCAAGAAGACCTTCATCCATGCATTTAAAAATCCTTGCAAAGTTGCCAGTCACTAGCATATGTTTAAAAAAATGACCTCAGTGCTAATTTATTTATTCATAGCTAAGGTAAAAATCACCACAGATGAGTGACTCTATGACTATTGGGATCTTGAAACATCAGTATATTCTCACACATTTACATGAACTACTTAGATTATTTCATTTAAATGGGCCCACTAGCTCATTACCTTCACAGGAAATAGCTACTTCATCAACAACTCTGATCTGAGATGTTGTTGGCCGAATCAAGCACATCTCCAACTAGACAGGATAGAAGAGTATGGAAAGTGGTTGAATGAATAAATTTGCAAGATACCAGAGATCCCTATAAAACAAATCTGAAGGAGAGTAGCCTGTATATCTCATGATTATCATTCCACTTCAAGTAGCTCTAAACCATGACAATCTTCTTGTTGATTCTCATTCTCCATCAGGTGAGGGACCTTCTTGTGTATTTAAAAAACTTACTCCTAGATCTTGTCCTGTGGTTTCAAAGTTTGCCAAAGTTTATCAAGAGAGAGAGCCTTTGGGGGGTTGTCCTTTTAGAGATCATTCATCTATTCCAATCAGACCCATTATTGCTCTTCACCAGCTTGTTTCACCTCCAAGATCACCCCCACCAAACAAAATGGCTCAGCCTAGACATTTGTTTGTTGTTAACACCTTTGGTCCTATAAATTTTGGAGGAATGGATGGTTATCCAAATGCTATCCCACAAGATGTGAGAAATAGGTTACCAAAATTCCAAGGTAACAATGTCATTACTGGAGATCAGCATCTCAAACTCTTTGTTAACATAATGGAAGATTTTGAGATTGAATTTGAGGATGTGTATATTAAGTTGTTTATTCATACACTTGAGGAAGATGCAAGGGATTGGTACAAAGCTCTACCTAATAACTCTATTAACTCATGGGCAGAGATGAGTAATGCATTCAGATTACAATATGGAGACAAAACAGATCCAAGGTTCCTTCTATTCAAGTTTGAGAACATCAAGAAGATCCCTAATGAGATAGTCCATGATTTTAATACAAGATTTAATAAAACATTGAGAAGGCTACATGTCATTTTGAGGCCTTGTGATGAATCTTGCTTGATCAAATATGCAGATGCATTTCATAAAAAGGCAACCTATTACTTGAGAGACAAAAATCCTACAAACTTGAGACAAGCTTTCACCATGGCACTTCAAATTGAAAATAATATTAAAGTTGTTGGTAAACCACTTAAGAGGGATGATGTGAAGATGATAAACCTTGAGAAGCCTCAAGCTAGCAAGGGTGTTGATTTATAATATGTTGTCAAGACTTTGGCAGGGGTTGTTAAGAAATTCTTACAAGTTAGCCTGGGCTGAGAAAGGAATTGGGAAAAGTTCACAAGGACAGTAAAGAACTCAAAACCATGATAGATTTGGCAGTCATCCTAGGGGTGATCAAAGACAAGATAATAGAGGTAAAGGGCTTGTTGGATCTGCAAATAGGAAACCCCAAGCTCGTGAGAATAGAGTGGTGCCTGACCCTTTGACTGCAAGAGTTGCTATTGTTCACGAAATTGCTGATATGGATTAGTGTGATAGATGTTTTCTTCCTCATCCTCCTTGTGAAATGGACCAGAAAGATATTGATGATGATAATGAAGATGAAATGGATGATGAAATTTTTATGATGGGCAGCTCTGCAGACTAACAACAAGTAGCAACATCAATAGATGTGATAAGTGCAAGGACTACTGCAACCTTTTGGGATTGCATAAAGAGGGTACCATTTCTTTCTCTTCCTCAAACTCATGATGTATATGTAGTTCAGGCCTTTGAAATTCCTAATAATGACTTTTAATATCTAAGGGCTTTAATGATCAAGAAATATGATGGTGGTATTCCTTCAGAGGAAGATAGACAGTTGTTAATGAATGTTGTGGTTGGTCAAGAGAAAGAGTACAATACTAGAAGTAAAGTTGTTAGAGGAGCTGGTCCTCAAGCCAAGCTAAAGACACCCTTACTCACAAGCATTCCTAAAGAAAATCCTAGAAAAGAAACAATTGCCAAGAACCCTACTGTCCCATGTAAGAATATTAGTCCTCTTCATGCCCAGGCTAGCAAGAACACTTCTCCATTTGATGAACCTTCTTGTTTCCCTTCTAATGTTGTTTTACCAAAGAATGTTCCATATGATATAGCCCAAGTTTTGAGCTAAATTAAAGTGAGTGTTCTAATTATTTAATTTCTTAGAATACCCAAACACAAGAAGAGATCATTTGAATACTTGGGATTGAAGGAAGAAAAGAGTATACCTTAGCTAGAATTCACAAATATTCTGGAGAATGCATAGAGTTCAGAAGCATTGGGAAAGACTTGAAGCACTAGTTTTCACACTGGAGCATAGAAAAATGAATATCTTGGAGAGATATCCTGAAGTATATTTGGGGACATCCTAGAGAGGGATTCCCAAGGGCACCCATGTTGCATCCATTCTGGACCTACTTTTGGGGTGCCTAAAGGATATGTGGGAATTCTCAGGAATTGCATCCTCTGATTCCGGTGTATCACCTGTAATTTCATGCCTCTTGATCTCTTTGAATGAGTTGGATACCAAGATCACATGAGATCATATGGGAAACTTGTACATGATGAATGAGCCTACAAAATCCTCGAATAGTACAACAAATCCTGGTTGTGTGAAAGATATAGAAGATGTAACTTGGACTATCCTCATCTGGGTCACAATGGTGAAACTTGCAGCCAAATGGGGTATGCTGGTGTCACTACATCTCAGGCTGCAATGTAGTTATGTGTGTAGTCCATTTAAATTGTGCCCTAGGTCTGTTGTTGTGCGTGTCACACTTGAGATAAGCCTTGAGAAAGTAACTATGATGAAAAGAAGATGTAATACAATTTATTGCAAGGATCCTAAGAATGAACTTCCCTCCTATGAAGTGTTGACTGATGTAGATGTTGACCAACCCTTCATTGGTTCCTTACTGATGGAGCTAGATGGATAAAATGGAGCAAATCTTAGAATGCCTTGGTATGGTAGGTGCAACCTTAGGTGGTGACTATTTGATGGAGCTTGCTCCAAGTGCTTGGTAATGGTATTATGTATCAGTGTAACTTTATCCAAGTTTGGATATGAGTTTCCTTTTCTTGAATTTCATAGCTCAACCATGAAAATGCTGACTACTAAAAATGCTAAGTATGAGGCATCATTAATGGGATAGAAAGGATTACATGGAAATACTGTGAGTAAAGTACAAAGAGGAAAAAGGAGCACAAAGGGGATGGGGGTGCCTGGCACTGGTGTCCTAGTAAGTGTGTTGGTTTCTAAGATGCCACAAAATACCAGCGGATGTAACAATATAGACATATTGTTTAGGACTTGAGTGAAGGGTGTAATACTTTTAACATTGTTTAACATGATAGAAAGTTTAAATGCTGTTGTTGATAAGGGGGCCAAATACATGGGTCTAGATTAGACAATTGCACCATTTCACCTTTTAGTGAATCACATGAATAATAGTAGTGCTAATCAAGACTAGATAATCTGCCCATAATGTGAAACATTGGCAGATTTTTTATGATGATGCACAACTACTGAATAACATTATTACAATGCCAAGGTGACTCATTCAATGGTCATAACACCCTTGATTGGGAATCAATGGAGTTGGCATCAACGACAAGTACTAGAAACTATAATGGCCAAGGACTATTATTCAATTGAAGAAATACCATTCCCAAGACAAGAAGATGCTTGTTGAATTTTGTGAAATTCTCAATCGTCATAATCAATAGTTGAATTGCATCATAAAAACAAACTTGTTTGACTTCAAGGGAAAAGCTTGTAAAATGCACATTAATTGGAGAACTAAAGACAATTTCAAGGAATATTTGTTCTGGGCAGTAATCTTTTCAAAGATGGAAAAACAGTGGTATGCCCAACTTTGTTAGGAAGGTATCAGGGAGCATAAACTCTGCTCTTAAATTTGGTGGAATTCTCTCGTGGGATTTGAGAGGCATAAAAATAAGATCTATTTCAGCATGAGATTCCTCTTGAGGCCAATTTTAAGCCAGTTTTGACAAGGTGAAAGGCCTATTAACCCACTGCTTTACTCATGAAATTGAAGGAAGAGTTGATTCATCTTAAGATATGATGGCATCATTGATCAAAACTAGAGGTACTCATCTTGTATAGGCAAATCTTGTCCTAGTTAGAAAGAATTTTGGTAGACCTATCAAACTTTGTGTGGATTTTAGGAATCTAAACAAAGCATCTATGAAGGACAATTACCCCTTTCCAAACATGGAGAATATGTTTTAGCTTGTAATAGGGTCAGAGATGTTTTCAACTTTGGATGGTTTCTCTTAATACAATCAAGTAGCTGTCAAAGAATCAGAAAGACTTAAGACAACCTTCACTACTCCTTGGGGGACTTATGTTTTTGTAAGGATGCCTTTTGGATTGATGAATGTTGGTGCTACTTTTCAAAGGGAAATGGATGTTGCCTTTGCTAGTTATATCAATGAATTCATAGCATTTTACCAAGATGATGTGACTATTTTTTCAAGGTAGCGAGTAGATGATTTGCAACACCTAGAGAAGATGCTAGTCGATGTAGAGAGTGTGGAATTTCACTTAATCCAAAGAAGTGTCATTTTAGCGTGTAAAATGCCAAGTTGCTGGGACATATTATGTCTAAAGAAGGTGTTATGATAGACCTTGAGAGTGGAAGCAATCAGCAAGGTGCCTATTCCAAGAACCAAGAAAGGTATTCAATATTTCTTTGGCCAAATCAATTTTATTAGAAGGTTTGTTTCCAATTTTGCTAAGCTAACTCTTCCAATCACAAGCATGCTAAAAAAGGATCAATTTATCAAATGGGAGGAGGCTTCCATGCAAGATTTTGAAGGAATAAAGGATGCACTCAGGCATGCACCTGTTTTGGCAACTCCAAACTATAAGAGGCCTTTCCAAATCTTTTCCTTTGCCTTTGAATTTACTATTGCTTCAGTTTTGTTACAAAAGGATGAGAATGGAGCTGATAGGCCTATTTCTTTCTTTAGCAAGGCTTTACAAGTAGTTGAACTAAAGTACACAATTATGGAGAAACAAGCATTTGCATTAGTAAAAGCAATAAATATTTTCAGGCCCTATATACTAAGTTCAAAAGTTGTTGCTTATGTTCCCCACACCATGGTTAAAGACATCTTATTAGACATGGAGATATAAAGAAAGAGATGTAGATGGATCAACAAATTACAAGAATATGATATGGATATCTAAACAACAAAGCTGGTAAGAGGTTTGGGTCTTACCAAGCTCATGGCTGAGAGTAATTTGCAAAATGTAGAAGTGAATTAGCTAGAGGAAGAAAGGGAAGGTCTACTTGACAAATTGATGAATTCTGAATGGTACAAGGATGTGGTCTTCTACCTCAAGCATCTATGTTGTCCTAATTACTCGAATAAAAAATCATAAAAGAGCCCTCAAGCTGGCTTCTCAGAAATATATCATAACAGACCTTGGGTTGGCTTGGAAGAACCCTGAAGGTGTCCTCTTGAAATGCATAACTGAAGATGAAGCTACCAAGTTGATTGCTGATTTCCATGGGGGAGTTTGTGGAGGAAATTTTTTTGGTAGAGTGACAACACACAAGATTTTGAGAGCTAGTTATTGGTGGCCAACTCTTTTTAAAGATGCAAACCAGTTGGTTAGAAGATGTGATAGTTGCCAATGCTTCTCAGGAAGATTGAAAGCTTCAAGCTCCCTTCCTTTGCAGCCTATATCAATTAAAGCCCCTTTCAAATAATGGGGAATGGATTTCATTGGTGAGATTTCAAATCCTTCTAGTGCTAGTAATAAATGGATCCTTGTTGCAACTAATTATTTTACAAAATGGGTTGAAGTCATTCCATCTAGAAAGGCAACACAACAAGTGGTGATGAATTTCTTTCTGAATCATATCATATGTAGGTTTGGAGTTACATTTAAGATTGTATCTGATAATGCCATGTGTTTTAGAGCCAAGCCTTTGATGGAAATGTGCAATGAATATGGGTTAAATCTGACTTCTTCTTCGAATTACAATCCACAAGGGAATGAGCAAGTTGAATCAAGTAACAAGAACTTGCTCAATATTATTAGAAGGACTTTGGAGATCAACAAGAAGAAGTGGGGAGAGAAATTAAAATTAGTAGTATGGGCAGATAGGATCACTCCAAAAAGAGAAACTGGTAAGATTCCATTTGAATTGGTCTATGGAACACAAGCATTGCTGCCCTCACATTTCAACTGTCCACATTTCAGTTTTCCCAACAGTTAGAACATCAAGAACATGGCCCATATGAATCAAGGGTAAATCAAATCATTGAGTTGGATGAAGAAAGAAGAGCCTCTCATCAAAGGCATGTCAGATTTAGGGATAAATTGAAGAAGTTGTTTGATAAGAAGGTCACTCCTAGAGCCTTTAGTGTCAGAGATCTAGTTTTACTGCGGGATAGTAGGCATGAAGACAAGGGCAAGCATGGAAAGTTTGATTATCTATGGATGGGCCCTTATGCCATTGATATCAAGATTGGAGAAAATACATTTTTTCTCAAGGATTTGGATGGGGATTTTCTAGAGCTACCTGTTAATGGCAGATATTTAAAACATTTCTTGGATTAAATCCCCATGGGAGGTATGCACAAGTTGTAAATTTTGTATAGACGTTGTTTTTGTTTTGTCTTTTCTTTTTTTTTGCTATTTTTGGCTCGTGGTTTCCCCTTTCGCCCTTGGCAACCATTTTTGGTCTGGTTCTCTCAGCCTATTTTTGGTGTAATTTATGGTTTTTTGGGCTGCTCTGCATTTTTTGACTCCTTTCCCAATGGATTTCTAGCACTTGGTCTACATTTTATTCTTGTGACACTCACTGGGAGTGCCCATCCCTAGGAAGGAGCTAATGTTGGTCCCATTATTGAGTTTGCATAATGTGCCTTGTTTTTTCATGACCAAATGTGCTCACAAAAGTTTCATTTTTTGATTTCATGGTTTGCAACTTGTTTTCCCTAATTAAATACCTTCGAAAATGCCTATGCTGTTATTATGCCCCATTTTGAAACAAAATCCATGTTTCAACCCATTTGTGCCCTAACTTCTTCATTTTTTTCAGGCTGAGTCATTTTTCCCTTTGTCAAATTCGTGCAAAAATTAAAGTGGATTGATTCTGATTTATTTGCTATTAAAATCTCATGCCCCAGGTCGAAATCATTTTTTAAATCATGCTTCATTGGACTCAAAATTGAAAAATCCTCCTTCCTTGTGAAAAAATTCAATTTTTAGGGCATCCTCTATATTTTTCATGTTTTGACGGGCATACGGGTGTCATTTTCCCATCAAATTAATCATCGCAAGATTTTGGTGACGTGGTAGGATCCTATTGGTTGGGGATGTGCAAGAAAACATTACTAACTTGTCATTTTTGAGTTTTTTGCAAAAGGAAAAAAAAAATCCACAACCCTATAGTGTTACAGTGTTGTGCCTACGTGGCACGATTTGATTGGTTGATGGATCGGCAGGTGGTGGGCCGCACTTAGGAAATTTTCTTCCGTTTTGAAAATTTTCTTAAAATCAAATATTTTCAAGGGAGCCCGCATCAAATGGGAAGTGGACATGTGGCAGGGAGATTAAGCGGACAGTGGGGGAGTTGGAGAAAATTTTGATGTTTTTGGCTCAAGGTGTTAAGGGGAAAATTTTTCCCCAAAGCCCACACCCAATAAGAAGGTGACACGTGTCTAGGAGAAGAAATGGAAGAAGGGATCGAAGGAAAACTTTTTGAAATTTTTCCTTTGTATTTGCAAGGTAAAAAGTGAAAAATGGGCCCGCCTCCAATGAAAAATGGACACATGTCCAGGAGGGTCAAGTGGAGTGGCGGGGACTTCAAAAAATTTTGTTGTTTTTGGGCTTAACGTTAGAAAGTGAAACTTTTTCTCAAAGGCCCGTGTCAAATAGAAAGAGGACACGTATCCCGGATTTGGCGGATATTTGGAGCGCGGAAGAAATATTGGAAAATTTACAAATTTTGGTGAGAAATTTCAAAGGAGAAAATTGATCCGTGAAAAATATTAGAGGTGTCCCATTGTAGCCAATCAGGAGGAGACACGTGGCACTGTTTAGAGGGACAAAAGGGAGAGTGCGGGCCTGCAACATTTTTAGTGCTCACAGAGTTTGAAGGAGAATTTGGAGGGTTGGCTCCACAGCGAATGGGAGACCACCACGTGGCAGGGGATCGAGCGGGTGTTCGGGCCTGCGGGGGTTTTTGAAGAATTTCTCCTTTTCTCAAAAAGGGAGAAAATTTAATTCTTTTGGCCAGTGACTTTCAGTAGGGCCCACCTAGGGACACGTGACATGTCCAGGGGCCATACGGGGAAAATTTTCAAAATTTTCCCGAGGTTAGAAAAGGTTTGAAATGCATTTTTAAGGTTGGATGCCCAATCTAATGGTATTTGGACACTTTTCCACCTTATCCAGAAGTCAAAAAACATATTTTTGAGCCTACATGTTGAATCTCATCAGGACACATGGAGGGCAGAAATTTAAAGTTGATTTTAAATCAACGGTTGCTGTGTAGTGTCGTTTTGGGTGCCATTGATGCTCCAAAGAACTTGGAAATGTCATTCTGCACCAAATTGCATGAAATTTTATATGAAATCACATCCCATTGACCTTCTAGATGTAATGGCATCTTTCATTTGAGCTAGTTCAGTGCCCTATAGTGATTTTCATGAAATATTTTTCCCAGCCCGTGTAAAAACGTGAAAAGTGAAAAATAAAAGTTACAAAATTAAAAATGATGAGGGCAAAAGGTGGAAAATGATTGTAAATGCATGCTCGCATGGTGGAATGACAAAAACTTGACCTTGGGATGGATAAGGATCTGAATTCATGCAATATTTTAAAATATTTGTGCATCCCTAGCAATATACGAGTTGTTTTACAATTTGATGTCATTTTCACAAATGGATAAGGTTTCTTGTATAAAATTTGATCCCTTTGGCATATTCTTTGCTTGGGATGCAAGGATTCAAGCTGGCATAGGGTATATTATGTATTTTGGAGGCATTTTGTAAGGTTATATTGAAAATTTCTGAGAAAGAGAGAAGAATTTTTAGGAGGAAAACTGAAAATGTTCCATTTCTTTTAGAGAAACTACCTGAGAGCCATTTTTGATACCTGTTTACATCAAATGTTCATCATGTTGAGTTGGTTTCAGCTATAAATCCATCAACAAGCTTTGAAATTTTCTTAATAGCATTCCCTTGCTGGTGTATTTGATCAAAAATTATGGATTGATTTGTTTTATCTCTTAGCAAAGTTTGCATACAATTGTATTTCAATATGTTTTCAATTTGCATTTCATGCTCATGTTGCAATCTTGTGTTTGGGATCTTTATTGGTCATACATGGTCTCATTTCTTGTAGAGGTTTTGAAGGCATTGGTAATCTTCCATTCAGAAAATCATTCATTTGAGTGAAGATAAACATATTTAAATTCATCTTACCTTCCTTGTAAATTGAGGGTGTTTGTAAACCTTTGGGTGTACCTTAGGTCATGATCTAACAAGGGTTTCTAAATGCTTCATTGATATTTTTATTCAAGCCATTGTGGAAGGTTATCAAAGTTTGTGTGGAATAGTGTAGATTTGGGCCTCCATTTGTGCACACATCATGGTTGAAAGAGTACTTTAAACTCATTGAAACATCTCTGTTGTTCAGGTGTTGCATTTCTTTTACAAAGCTTCCCAAAGAAGTGGGTAATTTATTATCTTGTCTTGTCCAAAATTCTCCCATCAGAATTTCATTTAAACTAACTCATCCTACCTATACTACCCCTACATTTGCATTGTGTGTCCACAAAAGAACTCAATCCTTTCACAAAAATGCACAAAGCATATCAGGGTTTTATCATATCTTTAGTAGCCCTAGCCTTGTTTTGAGAACATTTCCATCATTTAGTAGTGACAACTCCTTTGATTTTGGATAATGGATACTTGATCATGTCATAATGTAAAACACAAGGATATCTCTACCTCCTTTACCATACAAGGGCTGCAATATAGGTTCTCTTGCCTTGGTTGATAGGCACAACCTAAAATAGTGAGGGTTAGATCAAAACCCTTATGAAGATGCTATCCACTCCCTCAAATATTGAATACAAACAAGTAGATAGGTGTGCTACTCGGCTACAAATGACATACAAACCATCTATCTATCCTTGAGTGTCTCATGCATGTTCATGATGTTGTTCAAGTTGTGAAGGAGATTAAATCTAGATACCAACACATTCCTTGTGGGAAATTTTATGGTACTTGTATATGACATGCCGTGATCTTTCTTGGTATGTGAAGTTTTTGGTCCCTTATCCCCCTGGTGTCTATATATTTTTACATGATGGAATGTTTCCTCCAAACATTAGCCATTCCAGAAAATGTAACCTTATCCAATGCATAACCTATTATACCCTACTTGGGGTTAATCTTTATCGTCGAGGCTACAATGGGAACATGTTATCCTACCTTAACTCAGAAGAGTCCATCTTGACAATCAAAGAGGTACATGAAGGCATCTGTGGGGCCCATACAAGTGGAATGGTTATTTCCAAGAACCTATTAAGAGTAGGATATTACTAGCCTATTATGGAAAATGATTGTTTTTAATATGTAAATAAATTCTTGTTATGTTAAAAATATGGCAACCTATTACATGCTTCAGCGCAATCTATGAAACCCATCATGACACCATTGTTATTCTCAAAGTGGGGAATTGATCTCATTGGGAATTTTAGGCCCACTTCCTCTGATGGACATAACCACATCATAACTTCCACCGAGTATTTTATAAAATAGGTAGAGGTTGTTCTTCTTACTTATGTCAATGGTGTGCAAATTTCCAAGTTTATAATTAATCGCATCATTTTACATTACGACATTCCCTCATCCATTGTATTTGAAAATGGTAAATCTTTCAAGAATAAGAAAGTGAAGGAACTATGCCAATGCTTCCAAATTATCTAGAAATGGTCAACCCCATATTACCCTCAAGGTAATAGATAGGTAGAATCCTTTAACAAGACTCTTTTTTTTATCATAGAGAATATAGTTAGCAAAAAAAGGCCATAATTAGCACATACAGATTCATCCTACCTTCTAGGATTATAGAACATCCATCTACATACCTACTAGTGCTACTCTACATTCCCCTTTTTATCATAGAGGCCATCTTGCCCCTTGATATTGACCTCCTTCTTTACACATATCCTTGAGAGATTATTTAGACAAAAAAGAAGACTATAAATTTGCTAGGCTGGTTGAGATGGAACTGCTAGATTAAAAGTTCCTTCATGCACTGGATCACCTTAAAGTATATCAGAACTAAGTGTGCAAGAGCTACAAAAATCACATCAATTATCATGCATTTGAGGTAGGAGACCTTTTCTTGAAAGATAATCATTTCAACACCACAAATGAGTGAGAGAAAAAAATATAGTTTGAACCTAAATGGCTAGGGCCATATGTCATGGTCACCAAATTTGGTTTTGGTTCTTATAAACTTTCCTATCTTGATGGTGATGAACTTAAGGAACCCATGAATTCCATACATCTAAATTGTTTCTACGCCTAAGCATGGGTGTCCTTCAAAAATGAAAATAGTAAAAAAATACAAAAAGCAACAAAAAGGTAAAGAGAAATAAATTCATCTAAGTATGAAAATCATGTAATTGTGGCACTTTGGACAAGTCCTTTAGTGAAAACTGGTTTACAATGCCATAGGAGGGTTTTTTGTTCACAAGCATCTCACACCTTTGGGTACAATCACTTTGTCTTGAGCTAATTTTTTCTTGTCTTATATTTTTTTGAGCCTATTCTTCATGGCCTTGATCTGGATGATCCTACTCTTATTTATATGCAAGGATTTTTACCCTTGTACATTCCCAAATATTGTTGGGGTCATCCATGCTTCTTCATTTTCATGTACATATCTTTGAAAATCTTTTTTAAAATACGAAAAAAAAATTCAAAAAGGTTTTACCAAAACAAACCAAAAAATACATAACATTGTCTCGTGAAAAAGTACAAACAGTGCAAAATGTTTCAAAAATGTTCTAAAAAAAAAAAGTAGTTGTTTCTTACTTGGTAGTTTATTTTTACATAGTTTTTTTGGCTTGTTTATACATATAGTGTGTTGTATTACATGATTTTCTAGATTATTTTGTTCTTTCCTTACTAATATTAATTCTTTCTTTTTAGATTAATCTGTTGTGAAGTTCATTAGATTAGTTTTTACTCTGTTATTGTTGTTACGATATAGCCCAATTGCAACTAACCTATTAAAATCTTAATTCATTTATAAATTTGGTGTGAGTTAATTCATGCTTTTTCATATTGGGTATGTTTGGTTTCTCATTTATTTTTATACCTATTTGTGTTGTTGTGTTGTTTAGCATGTGTATATATTAGATTTTATTACATGTTTCTTGTGCTTCTGTTCTTTGCTTGTACACTATTTTTTATCATTTCATCATTCACATCCATATCATCACATCTAAAATCATAACATCATATATCATCAATAAATATATTAAGCTACATAATCATAAAAAATAAAAATCAACATGTATACTACGCTAAGATCATGTCATATCATCAATGGGGAAATAGGGATTATTTTTATCCCCCTCATCACAAACCATAATAAAAACATGGAATAATATAATATCTCATAAATCACAATGGGATATACATCGATTTACATTATCATACACATGTCAAAAATCATAATTTTCCATATATATAAAATGTCTCGATATATATCAGATAAAAAAAAAGCCATCATGGGAATAGATCCAAAAAATGTGCCTTCATCTCGAGGCATAAATAAAAACATACATATACATCAAGTCAAAAATATGCCTTCCTCTTGATGCATATACCAAAATAAATACATGAACATAGTGCATCATGTAATAACTGAGTCAACCCTAACACTCTTGGTTGCCAGGACTAGTCGAATTGTGACTAGGTGGGGGTATATGCATAGATCTAGCTGATTGGGATTACCTATGGGACCTCAATGATCTATCATGTGTAAGATGGCTATAGGGGATAGCCCCTCTATGCCTCTGGGACTGAAGTGTGGTACAAATCCTTGTAGTTTCTAACCTTTGCGAAAGTCACCACAAAAACCTATACAAGATTCCCCATGTCCAACCCCTGTTACATGTTGAAGCACATCGCGCTCTACTATAATCTGAGCTACATCCACATGTAGTAGAGTCCTCTCAGCTACCCATTATACCCTCTCTTTCAGGAGCTGATCTCACACAGTTACAATCTGATCTCTCTCTATTATGGCCTATTATAACTGCTACCTAAGGGAAACCTACTCTATGGACCCTTTCTCAATCTGTTTCTATAGGTTCTAAACTATGATGAATGTTACATCTCCTTGTATCATAACTATGTCCTTCTATATATGTAAAGTAGACATTAATGGCCCACCTACTCCTGGTATCAATCTATATCATGGGAATGGTATCTTTAGTTTTGGTGGCCCTTATGAGGACCCCACTCCATTTCCATTCACATCAACCCCACATGTTGTAATGTGAGGAATACCTTCTCTAAGAGGTGATGGTAGACCCTATAATGGAATTGGTTGTATAAAAGGAATATAAATTATGTGTTATAAAACCTATTGTATGACAAGTATTTGTATCTATATATGTGGTACCTAATTTACTAGAGGTATTTATGGACCTTGTTGTATAGGATCCATTTGTGGCTGAAGCTATATTTGTGGCTCAGGATCGACCTATCCTTGTATTTGTGGACCTTGGGCTACCTGTAATTGTGCCTTAGCCTCCTATTGGCTGAGCCTAGTCCTGTGTCTAAGGTGTTTTCTTGTCTCTCCTCCTACTACTACCAATATACTAGCTATTAGAGATGCCACAAGAATGGTGATACACTGAGGCATCATAGTCACATACCAAGATAGGTAATCTATTTTGGTCCCAACATCCACTATATGTGCTTGTCCATCCCAAACTTGTGGGATGAATCCATGAAAACTCTATAAAGCTATTTGTGGTTTGATACAGGGCCCAAAATATAATATCTCAAATGCTATAAGCGCATACCATCTCTCATCCCCTAAGACACCCTGCATAGCACCAAGTTTACGTTGTAATCTGTCAACTAGGTACCACTGTAGGATATCCTTGTGGCTTTATATTAGGTAATTATCAATCTCTATGATGCTCATCTCATTTATATCTCCATGCCACTGATATAAATGTTATGGTCTTTGGGTCACCAATTGTAATTGTAGGTCATCGAACACTTGCATAGAATATGGTTGATTTGAAGTTTTGACCCGTGTTAGTCACTACAGCGTAGCAGAAACCCTCACTCATGATAATATCAAAGAAAAACCCCTTATTAGAAATGAATAAGTGGTATGTGTGATGTATCTAGATGTATCTCAATAGAAGGAGGTTTATCAAGAAACTATGGACATTGTCATAGAATTCTAAGGTGAAATCTAACACCTGAAGGAACAAGCATGCAAAAGGGAACACGTGAGGGGTACCAAGCTTCCATAGAAAGATATTGATGATTGGAAGGAATTATGTAGGATTTTGAGTCAAGAAAACATCATTCCTTTGTTAGGATAATGGTTGTATGAGAAGGTATCCAAGCATAGGAATTGAACGAGAGTGCCAGATCCTTCATATAAATTTACCACCACAAAACCACAAATATGACAAGGAGATAACACTGGATACAATGATCAACATTTTTTTGGTGAGTAGTATTCTTATAGATATAGGTGCAGAAGTTAATGTCTTGACATTGGATTCATGGAACCATATGGGAAGGCCATAATTACACCCATCTTCAAATGTGTTGTACATGGAAAATAAAACAATGACCATACCCATTGGGGTACTAAAAGCCACCTCTATCACTATTCAGGGTACAAAATTCATAGGCTATTTCAAGGTACTAGGACTTACAAAGGAAGATAAATTCCTAAAAAAATTAGGTCATCTTTGGTGTTATGTGAAAAATATTGATTTGTGCTTCAACAAAATATGGATCGATTTTGAGAACAAGGATGAGCAAGTGGTAATACCATTAGATGAGACAAAAATTCCTCCATATATTGAGCGAATTAATGAGGATGGGCTCAATCAAATATATGCATGCACACTGCATGATACGAAGAACATAGATCCATCAAAGGAATGCCTCCTTTATTGGGAATATGTGCAATCTATCAATGATACTATCAACGTTGCATGTGATAATTGGGCCCATGGCACATATGAAATGGTGGGTCATGAGGTATGAAGGAAAGTTATGGGGATGATTATACCTCCCACAGTCAAGTGCATGGGCAAGGTCAGCTTACCTAAATACACTGGAGAAGAGAAAATTGACTCATTGTTGTGCATAATGAAGGACCAGTAGTAAAATGAGGGAGATAGATGGAACATGATGGTATATACTTTACACAAAATAGTAGTGCACTAGTGTGTGACACATAGATATAATCTATTAGGCTGAAGTGAGGTCAAGGTAGCCTTTTTAACAAGGTTTAATCGGAACAATGTTCTCTTTCTTGTACACAACTATGATGGTAAAACCCCCTTCTTTCATACATATTCACAATTATGAGAGACATTAGGAACAAAAATAATAAGTTATACCACCATCACTTTGGGTACATAAGTTCTAATCCACTTTACATGGATGCATACATGCTTGGTATGTGCATGCTAAGTTAAAAAATGAAACTATGGATTAGCATGACATGACAAAAGGTATTGTTTGTGCGTTTGATTATTTTTCTACTAGGACTCCCATCCATTAATCCTTGTATATTATGAATCACATCACATTAAGAGATAATGCAGAGGAAAAGGAACTTATGATATAGCTACTAGGAGAGCCTGAGACTGAGGCACATGAAGAATTATTAGTAACAAAAGATACATTATTAGGATGCACGTGGAAAGAGAAAGATAAAGGGAATATGGTGTACCTTATAAATGATTAGGAGGTTAGAGACCCCCATATTAAGAATACTGAGGTTGTGTGTGAGGTGATGGATTCAACATATAAGCAAGCACATGTGTACGTTGTGCCTATTTTCACATCTTGTTTTTCCATTATGTGTTGGTTGAAAAAATATGTTGTGAAGTAATAATTAGCCTGTGGAAGCAAGTTAGCTAGTGTCAATGCAAGGCCATGTACATAATTATGCACATGCACATATTTCTACAAGGAAATATATGCATGTGTGCATATGCATACTCAACACCATACTTGCACCCATCACCTTACGAACATTGACTAATTACTAAGTTGCAACTCATTGTTGTTTGAATTTACTTACCTTCCTAAGTGTGATGATTTCAATGATTGAACATATTTTTTGGTGTTATACCTATTATTGATACCATGGTACATCTTACTTGTTGGAAAACATGACCTATAATTATGATGGAACTTTACATAGTTGTTAAGTATTATTTCGTTATGTGAAAATAATGAAAAATGATATAAGTTACTAACTCCTTTTGATACTATGACAATCATTGATCATACAACTATGATAGGGTCTATAACTGGAATAGGTAAAACTTTGGATCATCAAGGTAAAATTAAAGGTTTCCTTATTATTATCAACAAGGAAAATGCAATATTTTATATTGCAATGAAAGTGTTGATTCAGATATAAAATATTTTCTAGTTTATTAGCTTCTTATAACTTGATCATAACTTATTTAAAGTTTTATTTGTTGAATTACAAAGTTCACTATGTTACAAATTGAAAATGTTTGGTTCAATAAATCATCTTCGACCGATCATGATCCATTTTGAATGATTATTGATTTAAATGATCAAGTTAGCCTTAGACCATTTTAATGAGCATTTGAGTTGTTTTAACTAATTTGGAATACTCCATTTGCATTGGATAATTGAATAAGTACTTTGACCTTGTGATCGAAAAGTCATATATTTATACATATACATACACATTTTGAATATTTTTATTTTGGCCTACAACCATAGATTATGATTTCAAAGGTTAAGGACCAATCATAACTAGACCTATGATATAAGGTAAACTTGTTTGGTTGATTTATTATCACCATGTAAAGTTATAATTGCTAATTTAAGTCAGTATTAGACCGATCGAAGACACCATGCATGCTTTGGAAAAGCACCGGTTAACACGGTGTTTATTCCTTTGATTAATCAATGAGCTCCATGCAGTAATGTTTAATTTTAAATATAAACTTGACTAAGCACCATCTTTGGGAGGGAAAGTAAAAATTTTATTAAATCCTTTATGTGGCATTGTGATAAATTTAATGCATTAATGGCTTGGGAATTTTTTGGGAATAATAAGATCTTCTTCTTGAAGCTACCAGTGCATGCGATATTGGGGTTTCATTTTTGATGTTTAAGTTTTGTTGAGATATTATATCAAGCCATGCATGTATTTTATGGACGTTATTTTTTAGTTTTTTAAACTTTGATCTTCTGCACTAAAAATAATAAGGTATCTGTAGTTTTAATGGAAGAAAACCTATATAAAATGGAAGGTTTATTTTTTATTTGAGGGAAGTGATATTATTTGGAGAAACTAGATGATTTTCTTGATGTTTGTTTGCTCGACATGTTAAGGAGTTTCCAAGGGACTTCGAAAACACATTTCAAAATATTATAAGTCATGGTTTATCAATCTTCTACTTGTTATTTCCTTTTGGTATATTAAATATCTACATGGTTTATTTCTTGTTAATACGTGTTTCTATATATTTTTTAGATTAGGTAAAAAAAATTGGTTTTTAAGGGACCAAAACACCCTTTACATATAAAAAACACTGTTACAAAAACTAACCAAACATAATATAGGAAGCCCAATCAAATTAGATTGATAGAAGGGAAAACCCATAATAGATATAGGCCTAAGGAGGACATACCATATTACAGAACCAATTTTTTATTTAAAATATATACAAAAAATCGTAACAATAGCATATAGATAAATTAAGCAACATAGAGAAATTCTAAAATGTTAGCCAAAATCTTGTCATTATTTCGCAGTACAAGTATGTTATTTACTGTGAATCCTAGCAATTGAACCACAATCTTTAGAACCAAATTTTTTTATGATAAACCTCTTGGGCCTTTTTTTTAGCATTTTCTTTGACCTCTGTGTCCTTGGTGTCTTCACTATCTGATTTACTCAGTACAAATCTCATCTTTTGCTTCCCTCCATCAACTTTGGTGACCTATTCCTATGATATCGATATCCTTTTCTCTTACTTGATTATGTTATCATGCAATCCCCCAATCCTCTTGTTTTAGACATCAATTTTGCAGTGACATTCTCTAACCTCATGTACCAAATTCTTGTTGACAATGAGAATAGTGTTGGTCGTAGATTTAATTATCAGTAATCTAGCCTCCCAGTCCACTAAATATATTTCTTTATGTTTACTTCCAAAGGCCTTTCCCCTATCCTAAAACCCTTTTTTAAGGTTGCAAAGCACGTTCACAATACCATTTGTATTATCCTTCCCACCATATTTCTTGAGACTCTTCATGGGAACCACAAGAGCTTCATTATCCAACTCAAATTCATTACTAGAAATAGGGGAAAATGATAATCGGTTTACCATTTTGGAAGAGGAGTGAAATCAGGCCTTGGTGAAGAGAAGCATCTTCCTTGTCATTCTTAAAAGCATAAATGGAGGTCTACAAGGATCTAAACAAGAGAAAGGGAAAACTCAAGGCCTAGTCTCTTCTTAGACAATTGAGAATAGAAAAGTGATAGGAAAAAATCTTCCTGAACTTACCCTCTAGCGTAATATGTTTCATGACAACCATACAAACATTAGCACACCGATCAGGGAGGAAAGTACATGCTATACCATCATCATAAGTCATAATACATTCACTATGTCTAAAGAAAGTATCAATATCATGTTTACATTTGGTTTTATCTTTAAAAATTTATGGATATCCATAGATAACCCAGTAACATCAGCTATAGACTCCTCAGTAATAGTAATTTCGACCCCCTAGTCTAAAATTCTCGTCAGCCCAAGCATTCCTGAAATCCATTAGGATCTAAGGGGAAGTACCTTTTAAATGTTGGATGTACTTCAAAAATCCACCCATTTGCAACAATATCCAGAGGGTAGTGTCATTTTTGAGGTGTTGGAAAGATTTTGGCTCGATTCTGACCCTATCCCCTCCCATATTGCTACCAACACCTTTCCCTACAATTGCAATTTCCAAATGAAACATATGAATCCCACCCAATAAAATTAAAAAGGCATAGCATAATACATTTCCTTTCCCAAAAAATGGTGGTTCTTCATACAGTTCCAAACATGTGAAGCTAATGGCCCATTATGGCACATCCTCTATGATATTATCATTATTGATTAGGATTTTAATACCCTTACAGGGAATAAGTTCCCCCGACCACATCAACATTTTAATCATGGAATTACCATAATTAGCGAGACTATTCACAATTTTATTCCCTTCCCTTCAAGTGTGATTTACTTCCACCCTTTCAAATGATGAAAACAACTCACCTGGGTCTATTTTTTAAGGTAATTAATCACACATAACGAATCAAATTGAATAATTAGGGATTTTATATTTAAGGAAATACATAGTTTATTTCCCTAAAGCATAGCTTGAGCCTCCGTATAATTATTTCAATGGTTTCCCAAGGGGGCTGCAAACTCTCTTAAGTAATTCCCAAAGTGATCATGAACAATACCACCTCCCCCAAAAATCCCCTCCCTGGTTTGGCTGAGCCATCAAAAATAAGTTTGAAACATCCTTCAGGTGGGCCAACCCATTTAACTATGTTTTTTTTAGTGTTCACATTGTTGTTCTTATTAGGGCTAATAGGGAAAAGATACATATTTTGGAGGATGATTCTTTCTGAAGCTAGGCATGTCTTGGTAGACTTAATATTTAATACTAGGGAATTGGCCTTAAGAGTTTGTCAAATTCTCTCCATAACCTTTTTTAAGTTGGAACATTGAGTTTTGAAGATTCAATTATTTTTCTCTAAATAGTATGAGGCAAGGCACGTCTCTAAATCTACTTTTTAAGATCATGTTGAAAATTAAAACACCATTTTTTTGGTAGTGAAGATACAAATCCACAGAGAACCATTTGAATTTGAAAAAATTAAGGATAGCAAAGAAAACTTGGAAAGATAATCTACATTCTAGAAAAATATGATTTATCATTTCATCTTGTTGTTTACATAGGCTATATCTATTTATAATAACCATACCTTTCTTTCTAAGCCTATCCACATTAAAAATAATTTTTTACACAAATTCCCAAAAAAGGGGTTAGTATTGGGAATAAGGTTTTTACTCCATATCTTCTTTCAGTAGCTATTAGGAGTAATTTTCTCAAAGTTTAGAAGGTAGCCAGATTTGACCTCATATTCTCCAAATTCCATGTCCCTCTAAATCAGTTCATCCTAGGATCTTATATGTGGTATATGAAATTACTTAAGGTTCTTATTGATCTCTTCAAATGGTTGTTGTGGATCAAAATATTTTGGGAGTGGAATAATCTGAAACAAAATTATATCTTTGTTCCAATAGTTACCAACCATCTCTCCATATTAAAGGATATAAAATCAACTTAATTGACCCCGTGGATCTTACATTTTTAAATCCGTGTTCCTTATCCAAGGATCATCTGAAACTTTAATCTGAGTACCATCCCTAAGGTTCCATTATATTCCTTTAATTTTCAACTTCCTATCCTAATAGAGTTTATTCCAAAAAATCAAACCTTTAGGGAGCACTTGTTTTGAAAATAAACCCAAAGTTCCACAAATATTTCTCTTTCAAAATGTTAACCCAAGTACCTTTATGTTTATACAATCTCCATCCAAATTTAGCTATTAAATCTTGGTTCATAAGCTAAAGATTCTTCAACCCTAAACCCCTCTATTCTTAGGCCGAGTGACCTTATCCCAAGAAAAAAGAGGAATTCTAGCATTATCTTCCAATACCACAGAGAGGCATGCCAAGATAAATTTCTATAATATATTTAGTGTTACAACCCAAGATATTAGCTAACCTAGTCTTTTGATCATCCTTGACATTTATGAAGAAGCAAAAGCTATTCTGAAAATTAACTTATTTTCTTGTTACTTATTCATAAAATTTAGTGATATGTTTGAAATAATGAGCCTCTTAGATAGAATATTTTCTAAGAAGAACAATGCCATCAATGAATTTTTGAAGGATATAATTAGAAACCCCACTAGAAACCTTAATTCCCTCTAATATTCCATCAGATTGTGCTTTAAAACAAAACCTACTCAAAACTTCAAAGAAAATTATGTGAAGAAAAGGGGAATGAGGGTCACCCTTCTTGAGACCTCTTTTTGAATTGAAGAAACCATTTAGATTACCATTTATAATAATAAAAATCTAGGGGTAAAGGTAGAAGCATCAATCATTTTGATGAAATGTGGGTGAAACCCCAGTTTAGACAATAGTGAAAACATGAAACTCCATGAAAATGTGTTTTCATCTTTACTTGGGTCAAAAATCGATAGTTAATAACCTAAATAAACAAATTGACTGGTATATTGTGTTGATTTCTATAAAAAAATTTAAATGGTGGTATATTCTTGAGTGCTCATTTATTGGGTTAGTTAAATATTGTTTTGGGTTCTATAGTTTTAAGAAAATATAAAACGGGTATCAAGTAGATGTGGTTTTTATGTAATGATAATATCTACACCTATAACATGTACTCCATGGTAATATAGAATTTTGGGATGTTTTCACCATTAGTTTGACCTTGTTTGTTGAGTTTTTTCTTTCCTTATACATAAAGAGCTAAAAGTGCACCAAGTGGGTAAGACCTTATTTGATACCCACTAAAGAGGATATTGATTCAACCAGATTTTTGTGGAACAAAATTGGGTTAGTTTTCTTAAAACTCGTGACATTTAAAGTCATAGTGCCATGAAATATTTTTTTTGTAATAAAAAATTGGTCGACTAAGTTGACCATTATAAGCTATTAAATCACTCTTAGAGGGATTCTTTGTTCAATTTAAACACAATCCTGTGATGCAACTAATATAAATTTTGCTTTCTTATACTTGTTCTTCTCCCCTTAAATATCATGGTTAAGTGATCATCTAGTTAATCGATTTTCATGACCTTAAGTTGTTTCTTTTGAATTCTGGAGATGTGGTTCTATTTAGAATATCTTTGACCAAGATCGGCTTAGGATAACCAACCCAATAGGTAGGATTTTTTGTTTACCATTTTGGTTGAATATCGTTTATTTCCTTAAATGAGCTAGTTTTCAGTAAGGATAAAAAAGGAAGAACCTACACACATATAGCCTATAAGATTTAAGATAAAAATATTGTTCATCTTATGTATAAATCAATGCTAGAATTTTTATTATAGTTAAAAGTAATGGTAACATGTAAGGGTTGATATTGATTGCATGAAATTAGGGGGTGATTAATGAATCAATTGTGAAGTCAATGTTATGATTGCTTACTTAGGAGAATGAGGTACAAATGTAGCCTAATTTTATCTATGGCATTAAATAGTTCAACAAGAACCTTTTAGTTGTTAAATCATTTTGTGATGAATTAATTTTTTCTCAAATAAAAACTTGATTGTTTAAACATGAAGTATTGGCCTTATATTATTGATTTTTGTATTGGCATGAAAGTTGTTAAACTACTTATGAAATATGTTTTCTAGAATTACATCTTATGATGAAATAATAATGTTCATTGATGTTCTTAAGATCTAGAACTTGTATTGATATGACATCCAATGAATTTGTGATTATAGATACGTAATGAATCATAGAAACTTGGTTTAAATTATTGGACCATTTTATAAAAGAATTTATAGTTCAGAATATGGTTCTTGATGTATTAACATTAAATAAAAATAACTAGGTAAAGATTTATAATCCATTTCAGTTTTGTTGAGATGACCATGTCTATATTATCATTTTTCAATTTGTATGTTTGTAAATTATTACAAAATCGATAAAAGACTAGTTAACAACATATTGTGATTGAGATTTTACTATTTCATATGATTGTAAGAAATGTATTTGTATTTTATTTAAGGAAAAGGTATTACTTCGAATGTTGTAAATAAAGCATTTAAAGACCTGTTGTATTTTTATATTGATTACAATATCATTATGTACTTGAATAACAAGTTTTTAATCCTCCATTATATGAATATCTGCTGATCTTTTACAGCGTACTTATGTTTCAAAGAAATTTTATAACACTGAAATTACGGAAGATTATGAATAAAATATTGTAAGTACAATATGATTATTTATTTAATTATGATTTGATTATTGATGTATGATAAGATGAGACAACATAATATGACAAATACAACAATAATATCCAAACATTTTTAAAATCACATTTGTTGTTTATTTTATATGATGGCACATTTAACTATGCATTTAATAATATAAGTACACTAATTAATTATATGATTAATGATTAATCATATAAACGTTAACGACAACCTAACATTGTGATAACATGATAGGAGATAATCATAATAAATGATATCTCACTTCTATGTTATTATTTATAATCAGTAACAAATGATGCATAACAAGTTAAGTGTACCTTTCTTAAATATGAATATGTATATGTTAAACATAGATAAGTATGAGGACATAAATCAAATTATATGTTTGAATAATTAAGAATCAAATTACTTCCTTTTTCTGGCAGCAACTTACACTTTAAAATATTATGTCATATCATCGTAAGATCAAACCTGATTCTATTGAAATTTAGTGAGAAAGTAGTTACGATGATATGGAGAAAGGTACGAAATTATATTGTGAATTTATGAAATAATATAAAAGAACATATCTGACTTCGGAAAACTTAAAGGTACAAGTTTCTATTAATAAGCATTAATAATGTTTAATTAATGCTATAAAATGGTTTAACTCTTATACTTGACTAAACCTAATCAATTATTCTATATTGATATAGTTGGAGATCAAGTGAAAGAAGGTACATACTTTATCCAATGACTCATTGAGATCATTGCATACCTCTATCATGATTTGGATATCATCATGAAACTTAGTTAACATATCCATAGGATCAAATCATACCTTAATGGAAATGAATAAAATAAAATGGTTAACTCTAAACTTAATACTAAGAGAATGGATAAGAATTTTGATATTATGTTGAGATGGTTGTGTGGTGAAAGGAAGATATATTTTGAGTGGCTTATGTGTAGCCATGAAACTAGGATTTTTAATACAATTCCAAAAACTATAGTCATGGTAGTGAAAAAGACTTATTGCATTGTATGTTCACCTTTTCTTCTTTCAATTGTGTCTTGAGTTGGAGTGAAGTATTTGTATTCTTCACTAAATGACACTAAGAATATGCGTAGGTGTTGGGCCCCTAAAATATTGGTTAAGTACGCAAAGGTGCATGGGTGCGCAAGGCCTAGGTTGAAGGATGGGCGCGTGAGGAGAAGGCCGGCAAGGAAAGGTTCTAGGAGGGTTTTAGAAGGGCCGTGTTGTGGGCCAGAAGACAAGGTCTCGAGATTTAGCCATATTTTGTGTATTGGGAAGGACACAAGAAAAGTGTGATCCGACTACGCATGCGAAGTGGATAAGGTGCCATCATGGTGACAAGTTGGCCTAGGAAGGAATATTCCCTGTGATGGAAGCTTCTAGAATACCATCATGGTAAAAAGTGCAAGAGCTTAGGCCTGAAGGAGAATGTTACCATGGAGGACCAAATTCAGAAACTTGGCATTAGATCTGAGGCCACAGAAGGATGAGTTAGCACTTTGGGATGCCTATATATACAAGTACCCACAGAAGAAAAATGTGGAGGGATCATGGATAGAGAGAGAAATAGAGAGCAGGGCTCTGTAGAAATACCATAAGGAGTCATATTGGGTTGGGTAGATGAAATATAGGAGAAGGATGTATCAAGGGATTGGGGTTTAAATTTCTTTTTGAGAGCTAAATGATATGGATCCAGTTATGATGCACGACTTCAGTCTACCATAATGTGGCGATTTGTAGTAAGTCTAATGAATGTAATGAGGTTACCAAGTTAATATAATATGATCCTTCTTGGTTTGGACTTATACATGATTCTTCATAGTTCATTTTCACATATGTTTATAAGATGAATATGAATTCCTATGCATTTTCCTTCCTTTTTTGATTCAGTTCTTTAAATCTACTAAAGTATCTTTGTTTGTAATGAATGCAATGATCTAGATTCATTCTGATCTCTATGACATTCGTATGTTTCATTCCCATTCACTTCCTTAACATTTTGGATCATAGAAGATGTTTTCCTACTCAACTCACATAAAAGAGAGACTCGGCACCCACGCATGCCTCGGGTGAGCATCCAGCACCTATTGGGTGATAGGCCAATGCGCATGAGATTCCCTTGTTCTTTTGTGGGTGTAAAAATGACTACATCTTGGTTCTATTTCTAGGATCTCTTTTCAAATTTGTAGTGGGAAATGGGATACATCATGATCTATGAAATGATTGATGATAGAGCATTTAACTTTGGAAAGTGTAGAATCATGGTTCAAGAGCACGGAGGATGAATTTTCTCAGAGATTCAGCACTAGACCTGAGTTTGATGCACGTATATGGGTAGAAGAGAACCTCTACCATGATTTATATGAAATTTTTTTCTGTTACTTGCCAGTAAAACTGTATGAATGTCTCTCAGCATATGCATCTAGATCAAGCTGGTATTACAAATCCTACACATGGACCTAAGAAGAATACCAGAAGCTATAAGATGTAGATCTGACATGGACTCATGCTATGGATCATTGTTGGAAAGGAGTACTGGCTAGATACAGTCCAGAGTATGTTATTTCTACATATTCTTGTTCATAAGTTGTTGAGTTTGAGTTTATTAGGGATCCTAGAGGATCATTTCTATGTGTTATCCCTCTAGAAATGAAGATCTTGATTATTACCTTGAGTTTAGAGGCATTTCTAATGGCTGGCTACACCATACTGAGCACTGGGCAAGGAAGCTAGGGTGGAGGAAGATGGAATATATTGCGATGGAGAAAGAAAGGGAGGAGAGACGACTCAAGTATAGTGAAGCACATGCAAGGGAGATTTCTAGACAACATGAGGTTGTAGGTGTGATCGATCTATAGAGGTAGATGTTGTGGGAAGGATTTAAGGTTCATGTAGAGGACATGGAACCTGAGTAGTCTGTGTTACCCCATCTTGGCAAGTGCATAAGAGAAACCCCTTTGGCTTCTAATAAGAGTTCATCACATAGAGAGAGAAGAGTCGTTGGCATGCATCTGAACCCACCTAGTAACCAAACCTTGGTGCTTGGTTTTCCAGATCAAAATGAGAATATTGTTAACCCAGTTGGTATCAATGGAAGTGATAGATCTATGCCTAGGAGATATAATTTCTCATTTCCCACTTCTATGGCTACGCATACTATTCTAGTGTTTGGAGGAATTTTTAGACAAGGAGAAAGTACACAAGCCTTTGGTCTTGCATCTTGGAGTAGTGTGGGGTACACTATTAGTAGTGGGGCATTATCATAGACTATCAACATACATTTTAGTGGAACTTTGGGAACTCTTGGCACAACCACCATAGGACCTGGTGGATCTAGTGAGTCATGAGGAACAAGACCTAGTGGATCTAGTGGATCTGGTGGGTCTGGTGGAGGCACATGACCTAGTGGATCTGGTGGATCTGGCAGCCAAGGAAACACCAAAGGAAACTAAGGCTCT